>CM049848.1:16281271-17605390 GCA_027422415.1 Schizothorax lantsangensis
TTAACACACAGACTCACCCATCCCCCACATACACAGAGCCAGTGTGATCAAATGTCTTGATAGTTTATTAATTTTCTGTTATTCATAGACCTTTTGTAAAGTCATGAAACTAATCATACTTCTTCAGAATGACTTGTTCTATGTATGTAAAAAGTTTTGAAGTGTTTGGAAGCTGCACTTTAAAGATAAGAAAAGAACTGCTATCTTTTTTACTGTAACTTTAACAAATCACCATTAATACACCGTTCAAGATATCCTAAATCCTAAATCCGTTAGGATATCTTTCGTTGCCACAAATTTTCAAGTTTGAAACGTTGCCATGGCAACAGTATTATAGATATCAATATTCCCTTCACAGTTTTACATCGGCCGTGTTTTGACATTATTCTGATGAAGTTTGAAGCAAATCGATTAAAAATAAGATGCTGAATTCAAAGCATTTTGAAAATGACACACTTCCTGCTGCCAGTTGGTGGCGCTATAACTTTGACTCCTAATAGTCACATCTATGCGCTCAGCATCATACAACGAACAAAACCCTGAAGTTTGATCAAAATCAGACAATGTTATTAGACGCTTCCTGTCTCTCATTTTTCGCCATAAATTCATCGCCTCGCCACGGGCAAACCGTTCGAGATATCAAAAATATCCTGACAATTTTGCGTCCCCAATGTCTTGAGATCATGTTCACCGAGTTTGGTGGCAATCGGGTGGTAATCTTCAGAGGAGTATATCAAATTCCAAGCATGCGTTTTTTTAAACAGCCCTGAATAGCCGACTTCCTGTTGGGCGGAGCCTATGGCATGCAGCATGAAAGTTGATCGGCTCAATGAGATCTATATGTGTACCGAGTTTTATATGAATACGTGCAAGTATGTGTGAGCTATACATCAAGTTTTCAGACTGTGTTCTAGGGGGCGCCCCAGCCTCTGTGGCATCCGGACGCCAACAGATTCCAACGTGTGTGCGAATTTTCAAGAGTTTTTGAGTATGTTAAGGCCCCCAAAAGTGCCCGGATGGTTGAATAAAAAAAAAATAAAAAAAATAAAATAATAATAATCCTTTGGAAATCAATAGGGCCCTGCGCCTTACTGGCTTGGGCCCTAAATATAGCTGCAAGCAGCGATGGCGGGCCCAAGCGTCAGTGCAAACGCCACCCCAGTGGCAACAAACAACCGTGCCCAGCGGGCACATGCACTACAGTAACCCTCTGACAGTCTGGTTTTAAGGGATACGGCAATTAAAGGGTTAATCCAAACCATCAACTCTGTGAAACACACACAGAACACAGTGGTGGCACTAGGGCGGGTCCTGACAGGGCTATAGCCCCATCACGAACTTGCTTAGCCCCGGCACAGCTACCCCCCCCCCCCAAGGATTTCCAAATGATTTTCCTGTTTTTTAACTCTCGGTGTCATTCTCATTAACACTCAAAAATAAATATTAAAAACCTAAAAAATATGTGGCCTATAAACAATTGGTAATATGGGGAGGGGTCAAGCAATTCTTTGCGCAAGACGGTGAACATCAGTCAATTCACTATAGAGAAAGTGAAAGTAAAAAAACTGACGGCTAACGCTGCATTAATGGCGCATATTCTCTCTGAGACAACGAGAGACGAATCTATTTTAACATATGCTGATAACGGTATATAACTGTCTCAAATTATTCCCTTAATATTTCTCTTGTGGCTCGTATAGTAAAAAACATGAGAAGAAATGTAGTTCGCGTTAAACAGGTTGTTTTTGAAAATCGGTGCATGAAATAAAGCTGCTCTGAATTTTCATTGATGAGTGCAGTGTTATAATTATAGGCCTATAATTCATTGTATAAATTAATAGACCTGTTTTAAAAAAAGTTTTTAAAAACATTTTCAATGAGGAGTAAGCTAGCCTATTTTATTATTCTCACAGCGCATCATGCGGTGATGAGCTATGAAATTATTGCGGGGCAAATAATTTCATGTAATTTAATAATAAAAGTAATCTAATAATAATATTAGGCCTAATAATAAGAAGAATGTAACAGGCCTACATTAATTGGAAATGCTAAATCCTCTTAATATTGCCAATTTTTGAAGCTTTTTACAATGGCCAATCTCTGGCTATCATCTACACATTATACGATGCAAATCAGCACGGGGAGGTTATCTCCCGCAATGTGTGCCCGTGTGGAAATAGTTGTATGAATTGTCGGCACTATCTATTGTAAATGGTTAGAATTTACCATGTTTTCCTAACAGTTGGCATTGATTGACTGACACTTGATGGTCAGAAAAAAATTACTAGATATGTGTAAAAAAATAAAGATAACTTGAATAAATAAATAAATAAATAAAAGAAAACAATGAAAAAAGAAAAAATCCCAAATTTCTTTCTTTTCTATATTCATAAATGATATTACTTTGTAAGTGTCATATTTGGCAGTTGGCATTAGAAGTTATATTACTAATAACAGTGGCATATGTGAAGTTTAATACCACAGGAAAAAAGTTAAATATGCCTTTTTCGAAGCTGCTGTATATAAAAAAAATACGATAGCTAAAGTTAGGCGTTCATTATTTTCTCTCAATTTAATTAGTTTTTTATCACCCCCTCTGAACTGTTAAGCCCCCCCGTAGCACCCGCAACAAAAAAATCCTGGAGCCGTCACTGACAGAACAATATATAAAACTTTAGTAACACTTTACAATAAGGTTTCAGTTTTTAACATTAACTATATTAATTAACATCAGTACGTATATATTATTGTGAGTGGTTCATAAGATCATTTAGAAAGTGTAAGTAAATGATTAATAAACTATTTAAATGTACATTTATAAATCTTATTATTTAGACACATCATAATAATTGCTCAATGTGTTAATAAATGCTTTATTAACACATATTCCTGCTTTAATTCATGATTAAGTCAGGTAGTTATAAAACATTTAGTAGTTGCCAGCCATCTATTTGTGTGAGCTCATCTAAAGTGAGGACTATTTATACATTATAAAGCATTTACAAAGGAGATTTAAAAGCTCATTTATCTCCCAAAAAGAAAAGTTAAACAAACACAACACAGAGGGATACAGAACACATAAATATTTTTTCAAGATGCAAGGTGACTGTACACTTGATAAAAAATGAAAAATAAACCTCTGCAATTTCATTGAAAAAAATAAATTAAAGTAAATATTCAAGTGTACAGTTTCATTATTTGCATCTTGAAAAAATATTTCTGAGTTCTCTATCCCTCTGTGTTGTGTTTGTTTATTTTTCTGTTAGGAAGATAACTGAGCCTTTAAATCTTCTTTGTAATAGATATGCCTAATAAATAAAGAACAAGGCATTTATAGCTGTATTTATAAACTGCTTACTAATGACTATTAATGCTGGAACAATGCTTTATAAAGGATGAACTAACTATTTACTAATGCTTACCTAATGATTCATAGCGTGCAGTTATTATGAAGTGTTACCCAATATTTTTATAGCACTTATGATTCTTGGTTAATGATATGTTCAAAATTGACTACTACACTATTAATTAAAGTTTCTGGTTAATGTACATCAGTTACTGTACCATGAACTAACAAAGATTTGTTTACTTTATTTTTTAGAATTTGTTTTCTTAAGAAATATAGTAAAACAATGGTTGTTCATACTTAGTTGGTTAGTTTCGAATAAATTAATGTTAAAAAAATGATATTATTGAACTATACTAGTTAATATGAACAATAATTATCTAAAATGTATTAATGTTAATTAATGTTAAGTAAAAACATTAACATAAAATCTTTTATGATTTTATGATTTTTATGATTTATGATTTTTCATAAAGCACAAAAATGTTTATGTTGTAATTAACATAATTATTAACCTTATTATATAAAATTATGTTGTCAGTGCCCTACAAATTAACTGGTTCTTGGATTTTTATTTATTTGTGTCCCTAAGACTGACAGAAAAAGATAAGGCGTAGGAGATTTCTTAAGCTATAATGCAAAAAAAAAAAAAAAAAAAAAAAAAAAAAAGAATAATTAAATAAATAAAATAAAATAAAACGAATAATTAAATAAATAAATACTGAATGATTTTTTTCTAGTGATTAAAGAGATGTTTAAAAGTCTCTCTCTCTCTCTCTGTCTCTCTCACCCACCTCCTCACACTCACACTTAACACACAGACTCACCCATCCCCCCACATACACAGAGCCAGTGTGATCAAATGTCTTGATAGTTTATTAATTTTCTGTTATTCATAGACCTTTTGTAAAGTCATGAAACTAACCATACTTCTTCAGAATGACTTGCTCTATGTATGTAAAAAGTTTTGAAGTGTTTGGAAGCTGCACTTTAAAGATATAAGAAAATAACTGCTCTTTTTTACTGTAACTTTAACAAATCGCCATTAATACACCGTTCAAGATATCCTAAATCCGTTAGCAATTTAGCATCTTCAGTATATTGGCATCATGTTGACAAAGTTTGGTGTGAACTACTTGTTTCTGCTTGGAGGAGTATGAATTTATTTACAGCTTGATATTCCCCGAAAATGACATTAAAAAAAAGATAGCCGGCTTCCTGTTGGTCGTAGCTAATGAGTGTAAACTAGAAAGTTGTCCGGCTTGATTAGAACAATTTATGTACCAAGTTTGGTGTATTTAGCTAAAACTAACCCCCCCATTTTTGACAAAAGGTGGCGCTATAGAGTGCCTCTTCCACGCCCGTTTATGAGCTTTTTCCAGTGTCTAACTAACATTAATACTCATATGTGTGTTGAGTTTCATGACATTCTAAACATGTTATCTGCTTCAAAATCACCAGAAACAAATTTTCAAGTTTGAAACGTTGCCATGGCAACAGTATTATAGATATCAATATTCCCTTCACAGTTTTACATCGGCCGTGTTTTGACATTATTCTGATGAAGTTTGAAGCAAATCGATTAAAAACAAGATGCTGAATTCAAAGCATTTTGAAAATGACACACTTCCTGCTGCCAGTTGGTGGCGCTATAACTTTGACTCCTAATAGTCACATCTATGCGCTCGGCATCATACAACGAACAAAACCCTGAAGTTTGATCAAAATCAGACAATGTATGTGGATGTTATTAGACGCTTCCTGTCTCTCATTTTTCACCATAAATTCATCGCCTCGCCACGGGCAAACCGTTCGAGATATCAAAAATATCCTGGCAATTTTGCGTCCCCAATGTCTTGAGATCATGTTCACCGAGTTTGGTGGCAATCGGGTGGTAATCTTCAGAGGAGTATATCAAATTCCAAGCATGCGTTTTTTAAACAGCCCTGAATAGCCGACTTCCTGTTGGGCGGAGCCTATGACATGCAGTGTGAAATTTGTTCGGCTCAATGAGATCTATATGTGTACCGAGTTTCATATGAATACGTGCAAGTATGTGTGAGCTATACATCAAGTTTTCAGACTGTGTTCTAGGGGGCGCCGTAGAGCCCCTGTGCCACACCCGGGTCCCAGCCTCTGTGGCGTCCTGACGCCAACAGATTCCAATGTGTGTGCGAATTTTCAAGAGTTTTTGAGCATGTTAAGGCCCCCAAAAGTACCCGGATGGTTGAATAAAAAAAATAAATAAGAATCCTTAGGAAATCAATAGGGCCCTGCGCCTTACTGGCTTGGGCCCTAAAAAAAAGAATCCTGAAGAAATCAATAGGGCCCTGCGCCTTACTGGCTTGGGCCCTAATCAGTGTTGGGTGTAACGCGTTACTAAGTAACGCGTTACTGTAATTAAATTACTTATCCACTGAAAAAGTAAAGTAAGGGATTACTGTTCATTTTTAGGTAATTTAATTACAGTTACTTATAAAGTACTTGCGTTACAAACAGTAAATAATTTCAACAGTTCTAAAATCAATATTGAATTTGAAATGTAAATTTACCGTCTAAAGATCAAATTGAATGCAGCGCTTTAACCCTCCGCGCGCCAGCTCGTTCACTTTCAGATCTCCCTGATTCACAGAGAAACCTTAAACACTCAGATAGCCTACATATGAGACTAAAATCAATAGAATCTAAAAAGATTGAATTTTACTTTTAAATGAACAAGTTCAAATCGAAAACTAATATTTCTGATTATGTAATCCCTATGAAAGTAAAGCAGACCAGTCTTTCCCGTATCTGAAAGCTAGACGTTTCTACTTTTAAATGAACGAATTCAAATCGAAAACGAATATTATCTGATTATGTAATCCATATAAAACTGAGGTACAGTCTTTCCTGTATCTGAAAGCCTGAAGTGTCTACTTTTAAATGAACGAATTCAAATCGAAAACGAATATTATCTGATTATGTAATCCATATAAAACTGAGGTACAGTCTTTCCTGTATCTGAAAGCCTGAAGTGTCTACTTTTAAATGAACGAATTCAAATCGAAAACGAATATTATCTGATTATGTAATCCATATAAAACTGAGGTACAGTCTTTCCTGTATCTGAAAGCCTGAAGTGTCTACGTTTAAATTAACGAATTCAAATCGAAAACGAATATTATCTGATTATGTAATCCGTATAAAACTGAGGTACAGTCTTTCCCGTATCCATACCTGTCAACCCTCTCGTTTTTCCCAGGATTCTCCCGTATTTTACCATTCTATACTGCTGTCATCCCGTTTAAATATTTTCCCGTATTTTTAATCTTGCTATAAAAATAAAAAAATCCCACTGGGCGTATTTTATATGTTTGCTACATTCACCTCCGGTAAAACTCCCGTAATTTGTATGGCCCAAACCTCATTATATGAATAATCCAGTCAATATATTCCAAGGTTGTCCGGTTGCAGATCTTGTATGAAAAGCATCCTTCTCACACAATCGACACATACAAATTCCCTCACTTTACAACCCAGTGATGCTGTTGATATCTGCGCACTGTGCGCAGTAGTGATGCGCGGATGGCGGTTATATCCGCGGGCGCTGTGGATAATCCGCGGGTCGGGTAATAAAAAAATGCATTCTGATTATTTGCAGGTGGGTCGCTGGATGATAAGATAAATCATTAATGATGCAAATATTAACTACATTTTCTAAAATAGGAACGTGTTTTAAATATATATTTTTTTCATCAGGCATACGATTTCGTTTGTGTGTGTGTGTGAGCGCTGCAAGTTTCAAAGTCAGGTGCAGCTCTGCTTTGTTTACTCCGCCCCCTTCCCCATAGACACGCACCCAAATCATTTCTGTAATTTATTCTTACCTAGTTAACATGTTATTCTTACATAAATCTGTAC
The DNA here is from genome assembly GCA_027422415.1 of Schizothorax lantsangensis. NCBI lineage: Eukaryota > Metazoa > Chordata > Actinopteri > Cypriniformes > Cyprinidae > Schizothorax > Schizothorax lantsangensis. The sequence goes on from CM049848.1 coordinate 16,288,518, forward strand.
GGATTTTACTAGTTGGGCTTTTACTGAACATCTTGCCACACTGAAATGTATTGTTTAACTTTTAAGCTTTTTTGTTCTGTTTGCTAACCAAAGAAGGTAAAAAAAATTATTAAAAAATGTTTTAAGTATTACAGTTGTTTTAAAGCTAAAAGGCTAAACTATTCTATGTTTGACTCAAATTGAAAGAATACAGAGTTTAATTTCTATTAAGGTTTATAGGGATTTTAAGATGTAGCCTAATTAGCAATTTGAATAATTAAGTTACTTGTTGAGTAACTAAGTTACTTTTCAGACAGAGTAATTAGTAAAGTAATTTAAATACAATATTGATGAAGTAATTAGTAACTGTAATTAATTACTTTTTGAAAGTAACTTACCCAACACTGGCCCTAATAATCCTTAGAAAAACAAGAGGGCCCTGCGCCTTACTGGCTTCGGCCCTAATAATAATCCTTAGGAAATCAATAGGGCCCTGCGCCTTACTGGCTTGGGCCCTAAAAAGCTATATAAATATTGTTCATATTAATTAATATAGTTAATGTTAATAACTGAAACCTTATTGAAAGTGTTACCAAAGTTTTATATATTGTTGTGTGCATATGTGTGTGTGTGTGTGTGTATGTGTCTTTCACAGTATTGACAGTTTGGATTAACCCTTTAGTTGCTGTATCCCTAAAAACCAGACTGCCAGAGGGTTACTGTAAATGCATGTGCCCGCTGTGCCCCTTTTTCGTGATGCCACCGGGATGGCGGTTGCACTGGCGGCTTGGGCCCACCATCGCTGCTTGCAGCTATATTTAGGGCCCAAGCCAGTAAGGTGCAGGGCCCTATTGATTTCTTCAGGATTATTATTATTTTTTTTTTTTTTTTTTTTACTATCCGGGGCTTTTTGGGGGCCTTAACATGGTCAAAAACTCTTGAAAATTGGCACACACGTTGGAATCCGCGGCCATTAGGACGCCGCAGAGGCTGGGACCCGGGCGTGGCACAGGGGCTCTACGGCGCCCCCTGGAACACAGTCAGAAAACTTGATGTATAGCTCACACATACTTGCTCGTATTCATATGAAACTCGGTACACATATAGATCTCATTGAGCTGAACAACTTTCAAACTGCATGTCATAGGCTCCGCCCAACAGGAAGTCGGCTATTTAGGGCTAACAAGAAATGGTGTGACCCCAGGAATATCTCCTCTCTGTCGCGATCCTGCTCGCCTCACCTGGAACATCTATCCATCATTTGCCGCCCATTCTATCTACCCCGTGAGTTCTCCACGGTCATCGCTACTGCTGCTTACATTCCACCTCAGGCAGACACCGGCTTGGCTTTGTCTAAACTTCACGATGTGATCAGCGGCTACATTAACAAACATCCTGACGCTGCTTTTATCATAGCGGGGGATTTTATCAAAGCCAACCTCAGGCAGGTCATGCCGAACTTTCACCAGCATGTATCCTGTCCAACTAGAGGACCGAATACACTGGATCATTGCTACTCTCAGTTTAAGAATGGCTACAAATCGGACCACACCGCCATTTTCCTCACACCGGAATATAAACAAAGGCTCGCACAGGAACCCCCGGTGAAGAGGGAAGTGACGCGTTGGTCCTCCCACTACGAAGCTATGCTGCAGGCGGCTCTTGATGACGTCGACTGGGACATGTTCAGGGCGAGCTCATCTGACGTCAGCGAGTTCATGGATGTAGCAGTGAGCTTTGTAAATACACTAACCGAGCAAGCTACAGAAACAATAACTGTAAGGACCTTCCCTAATCAGAAACCGTGGGTGGACAGAACAAACCGTGATGCGGTTAACAAACAAACTCAAGTGGTGAAGGTACAGTACACCTCAAACTCCATCTCCCTGAACGTAGGAGCCCCGCAGGGTTGTGTCCTGAGTCCCCTGCTCTACTCTCTCTACACATATGACTGCGTGTCCTCTCACAGATCCACATCTATTATCAAATTTGCTGATGATACTGTGGTTCTGGGCCTCATTTCCAACAATGATGAGACCGCATACTTGGATGAGGTGGAGAGACTTACATCATGGTGCCAGGACAACTGTCTCTCTCTGAATGTGAGCAAAACTAAAGAGCTGATTGTGGACTTCAGAAAGAGCCACCTGCTGCCCTACACTCCTCTTATGATCAGTGGGATCCCTGTGGAGAGAGTAAGCAGCTTCAAGTACCTCGGTGTAAACATCTCAGAGGACCTGACTTGGACTACACACATTCAAACACAGGTTAAGAAAGCCAGGCAAAGACTGTACCATCTGCGACAGCTGAGGAAATTCAGGGTCTCTCCAACAATCCTGAAAACTTTCTATTCAGGGACCATAGAAAGTGTATTGACTCAGTGCATCTCAGTGTGGTATGGAAACAGCTCCAGCCAAGACTGCAAGTCCTTGCAGAGAGTTGTGCGCTTAGCTGAGCGTATCTCAGGGTCTGCTCTCCCCTCTCTGCAGGACATCTACCTCAAACGCTGCAGAAGCAGAGCTGTCAAAATCACCAAGGACTCAAATCACCCTGGAAACTGTCTTTTCACTCTGCTGCCATCTGGTAAGCGCTTCCGCAGCCTGATGGCAAAAACTGAGAGACTGAGGAGGAGTTTCTTCCCCCAGGCCATCAGGCTCCTGAACTCAATCTCAGCCTCTTAACATTATGATGACTTCACTTACTAATCACTCACAATCAGTAATATATTCACACTAGGGCTGCACAATTAATCGGATTTCTAATCGCGATTACGATTATGGATGCCACGATTACATAATCCTTCAAAGCCGCGATTACAAAAATAAATAATTAAAAATGCCCACTTGCATTATTCTGCGTGCTTAAGAGGTGTTTGCAGCGCGGGGTTTAACAAACTCAAACACACTGGATAAAATATATTTTGTCTAACTGATAGTCGTTGTCACTCTGTTGTGCATGATAGACATGTTAAACGTAAAAAAAGTGTCAAAAGCAGAACAAAATAGTGGTACTCGTTTGAACTGCGCGCCACACGGACCTTTTATCCGCTCGCCTCAAAAGAAAACAGCGCAGCGCGAGCTTAGAGCGTATGCGTTTATTACAGTGACCCGCGATCACGCGCTAAACAACGCTGTGAAATCCAGTAAAGCACTCGAGATCAGCGCAGAGTTCTCCAGAACAAATCACGTCTCTTTAATTTAAACTAGTTTAAAGCCAAATAAATCGGAGCTGTTATTCTCATCAACACTGATGCAGAAAGCAGCAGAAACAGTGTAACAACGATCCAGTTAGAAGACGTTTCAATCCACAAATCACCCACATTTACCATAGTTTCACTGTAGTAACACTAACGGTAACAATGGTACGGTGGCAGAAAAGTAGGATATTCATATTGAGTATTATTATATTATTAATATACTAAATATGTTAAAGGAGTAATGGAATATAATTACATTATTTTGTTCATTATTCTATCAGTTGATGTGGATTTGTAATTGACTGAATGTCTTTAGGCTACTGTTTTTCAATGCAAACTCCATAGAAACCATATAGTTAGGCTACTATTTTACCATGGTAATGATGCTGTACTTTTGGTTATGTATAAAAGATGAGGCTGTTACAGTTTTCACAATGCTGTCAAATGTACATCTGCATCCCAACTCAAGCTCCTGCTACTCTGAACTCAAGCTCCTGCTCTAATGTGCATTTCTTAGAGACAAAACTTGTAATATTACACGTTCAGTGCTACCAAATCAGGTGCTGGTGCCACTGCTCTCCAATGTTAGTCTGGAGCCCTGATCATATACATTGTACTGTAAAATGTTCTGTTTAATTGTAAATTAAATATATAGCTTTAGTAGACCATTTTTCTTTTTTTTCTTTTAGTTTTAGTATTACATCATTATGCTATGCATAATTTTACCTTTTTTTGTTTAAAGAAGAAACCAAACCAATGTATAGTTGACATTTGAGGCTCAATGCTATAGAAAAGCAATAAAAGTTCAGGAAGAATGGGTCTCATTCACTAATAATTGCGTACGTTTTTCGTATTTATACGCACATTTGAACTTCTCACAAAAACTTTCCGCCTAATTCACAACACGTGCGTACGCACATGAATTTGTTCTTACCTCGTTCTTATGTTAGTGAATTTGGAGTAATTCTAAATGAGCGGCCGCATGCATGAGGTTAGTCATTTGCATAAAACAGGCCCAAATTATCTCCATATAAGGGCTTTCCGCATTTATTCAGAGCAAACGCGCTCTCGCCAGATCTTTGAGCATTCAAGTGTACCATTCTCACCAGTTCAAACACAAAAAAAATACTTACATACAGACCCAGACCTCTCGGGAGCCAGCTCTACATACGGCTTATTCAGAGAAACCTCACTGAACAAAATGCAACTTTTCTTACACTTTCACTATGATGAAATGTATGATGACAAGATTAAATTGTATTATTAAATAAGTTTGTTATATAATTTTGTATATGGATTATATAAAACAATTATTTAGTAAACATGCTTTAATATAATCATAGTCGTATTTAGATGAAATATAATATCTTAATATGATTATAAGGCCGTGCAGAGTAAGTGCTTTCTGCGTACGTGTGGTTTCAGTTGTTCCTATAATTTTTCGTAAATGTAGAATAAATTTTAGTACGAAAATTTTGGTGAATCGTGGTTTGTTCTTAAAATCATTCGTACGCACATTTCACGCACAAATTAGTGCGTACGCATGCTTTAGTGAATGAGCCCCAGTATTTTCAGCCTTTTTTTAAATATATATTTTATATAAAAATATGGCATGCAGCTTCAAACAATGGCATAAATCTGATCAAAATAATCGTTATTAATAATCGCAATTACAATCTCAAGGGAATAATCGACAATTATGATTTTTTGTCATAATCGTGCAGCCCTAATTCACACTCATTATCTACCTCATACTGACAGTGTCAGTTGCACACAACACTTTCTGTATCTTGATATCTTATTATCTTATTTTTTATATTTATTCTTTTTGTGATTGCTGCTCATGTCAACCATGTTCAACCTGTTTGCACATTCCTCTCTCGTACAGTCATGCTTATCTTAATATTTAATTCCACAGCATACTGTCATGCACATTCTTTTATACTTTATATTCTGTGCTTTATATCTTATTTTTTATTCATTTTATTTTATGCATACTTCCCTTGTGTTGTATTCTTCAATATTTGCACTGTCCATGGAGCGGACCTGACTCACATTTCACTGCTGGTTATACAATCTCTGTATAGTCGTGTATGTGACAAATAAAACTTGAACTTGAACTTGAACAAGCCACGCCCCCAGCACTTATTATTAAATATATATATTTTAGCACATTAAAAGATATATCTAATATTGTAATAATATATACTATTTTCTGTAAAAAATAAAAAACAGCATTTAATAATCATGATAACAATATAATATAATATATTATAATAAAGTACTATATTATAATATAGTAATGTATATAGAATTGTTATTATTATTATTAAAGTACGTACCAAAAGTTTGGAAACATTACAATTATTAATAAATATCTTCTGCTCATCAAGGTTGAATTTATTTGATCAAAAAGTAAAAAAACAGCAATATTGTGAAATATTACAAATTAAAAAAATTTTTTTCAATTTTATTATATTATGAAATGTAATGTTATTCCTGTGATGCAAAGCAGAATTTTCTTCATCCTTACTCCAGTTTTCAGTGTCACATGATCTTTTAGAAATCATTACAATTTATTTGACTCAAGAAACATTTCTAATTATTATCAATGTTGAAAACAATTTTGCTGCTTCATATTTTGTGTAGAAATGGTGATAAACTTTATTTTTCAGGATTTTTTGATAAATATAAAGTTTAATGAACAGCATTTATCAAATATATTAATTAAGTTTGTTAATGCATTTATTAAATAGAAATAATTTTAAATGTCTTCACTTTTTATCACTTTCATGCATGATGAATACATTTATTAATTCAAATCTTATAAAAATGTTTGAGTGGTATCATTGTTTCCACAAAAATATTAAGCAGCAAAACTGTTTTTAACATTGATAATGAGAAATGTTTCTTGAGCAGCAAGCAAATCAGCATATTAGAATGATTTCTTTAGGATTATGTGACGCTGAAACTTCTCTTTGTAAACAACAGATTTATAAACGTTTCTAATGACGAATGACTGCGTTCCCAAATGCAAATTAAAGCGGCTCAAACCAAGCGCAGTGCAGCTAGCACCAGGGGCGTCTTAAGATAACCCAGAGGGGGCTACAGCATTACGGTAGGCCCCCCTACCACAGAAAACCTTATTTTCCTTTTTTTAAGCTTCCTGACAATTATTTGTCAAATTTCGATTTTTTTTTCTTGTTAATATGCCAGTTAAAATTCACAACACTGTTGGCGTAAAATGTAAAGTGAATATTCAAATTCACTCTTTGCCACAAGGTGGTGCTTACGAACAGCAGAATTATAGCCATTACATAAAGTAAACATGTTATTACAGGCTTTATACGCAGGTGATATATGAAAAGAAAATGCCACCAAAACTTTCCTGGCTGAAATGTGAGTTTACAGGTATGATTTAAACACCATAAATCAAAAATATTCACAAAATATTCATTATTCATCATCAGTAGAACAAAACAACATGACATGTTGGCATGAATGTGGGCTGTTTGGAGATTGCTAACTGCATTTTTTTTTTAAACATGCCATGCTCGCGTTTAATTAATTAAATCACAGCCGTATAAAGTTTAATGATCACATTTAAGAAATAGGACGATTCCTATTTTTCCATCCCTGGATTTAAAATTGAGACTTTGAAGCAGTACCTTTGATGGAACACAGTGACTGAATCTGAAACCTTCAGATTACATCCGCGCAAGTTACTGAACTCGTACTGTGAGACGTTAGAGAAAGTAGTCCGGTCCAGTTCCTTTCACACAGCAGTGTTGTTTCTCTTGTTAATCTGCACGTTCACATAAAGACACTCTTGTGCTGGGCTACTTTACTAGAGAATGCATTGTGCTTTCCGTTTACAGTATATCAGTGGAACACGTGGAACATGCCAACTATATAAATTGTATGGGGGAACCTAGACTAAGCCATTCACTATATAGGCTACTACAACCAGGGCGTAGTTGAAAATGAGTGTGTGAGTTTGTTTACAGAATGCTGTTGTCACTGCTGCAAACTCCCATATAAATAATTATTCGAAAAATATAATTTCCCTGCAGCCAGTGGGCCCCCTTTCTAGTGTTGGCCCCTGGGCTTCAGCCCCTTGAAGCCCGTGCATTAATGCACCCCTGGCTAGCACTAACAGTGAATCGAAACTAAAAACAGTACTGTAACAGCAGACTACAGCCTATTATATAATTACATCACAACCATTGCGAATTTTACGACAGCACTAGCAATCTCAAATTCTGACCACCATTCATAAAAAGCGACCGGGTCTAGTAACGTTTCAGCACTGAATCTACTCGCATAAGTAGGGCCCTATGAAATCAGTTTTATTTTTTCCCAAATTCCGTTTAAATTTTTTTAAATTCTGTTTTTTCCGTTTTAATTTTTCTGGACTCCTTTTTAATGGTCAAATTAAATTTTATTAATCAAAAAGCATGTCTAATTAATTAAAATCATGAAACTTATACAATTTAACATTAATTTATTAAACGTGTAACAAAAATGACGTCATGTTTAGGGCTGTATGAAATGTTTTATTTTTTTCTCACCTTATGTTTTATTGTTACCAAATTCTGTGTTTTAGCATGTCTAATAATTTGAATGCATACAAACAATTTTTATTTATTCTTACAGTAGCCTTATGAAATGTTTTTTTTCCCCTCAGAAATTCTGTGTTGTGTATTTAAATTTTACTGGTTATCAGATGAAGGCATAAAACATTGATTTAATTTATATTTTAAATTAATGAAAATTAAACATTAAATTTTTTGGCAAATAAAGGGGATTTACTATTAAAAATAAAATATTTTGTGATTATTTCTTAAAAAAATAAAGTTGTATTATTTTTCAACAGTAGTAGTAGTAGTAGTAGTAGTAGTAGTAGTAGTATTACGTACATTCTACTAAATAATAGTAATATAGCCTATTTCTGGCACAATGTCTCTAAAAAGTTAAACCAAACTTTTATTTTAACGGGTTGCCGTGAATACCTTTAAAGTTCTGTGTGTATATGATATTACGCTAGTTTTACTCAAATTAAATGGTAAAATGCTCGTGAAGCGACTCTCAGATCAGTTTTGGAGATATTGGTCATGTATTTAAGTCCTCATTGAGACGGCAGATGCTGAAATCATCGCGAGCACCACGCGCGCTGTGTATGTAACGTTAGTAAACAAAACCGCGCGTCTGCTCCATTCATACAGAGATGCGCAGAACTTGCAGGATTCATATTTAAATCGACTTTTGCGGCTTAATAATTGGGTCAGTGACAAAAAGGGGTTGACAAGATGAGAAATTCAAAAACCTTCTAAAAACTTGTTTTAAAAGCATGCATCAGGTAATTTAAAATGTACACAGCATGTTTATGTTGATTTTATGTAGTTAAAAATTACATACAGTCAGGTCCATAAATATTGGGACATCGACACAATTCTAACATTTTTGGCTCTATACACCACCACAATGGATTTCAAATGAAACGAACAAGATGTGCTTTAACTGCAGACTGTCAGGTTTAATTTGAGGGTATTTACATCCAAATCAGGTGAACGGTGTAGGAATTACAACAGTTTGCATATGTGCCTCCCACTTGTTAAGGGACCAAAAGTAATGGGACAGAATAATAATCATAAATCAAACTTTCACTTTTTAATACTTGGTTACAAATCCTTTGCAGTCAATTACAGCCTGAAGTCTGGAACGCATAGACATCACCAGACGCTGGGTTTCATCCCTGGTGATGCTCTGCCAGGCCTCTACTGCAACCGTCTTCAGTTCCTGCTTGTTCTTGGGGCATTTTCCCTTCAGTTTTGTCTTCAGCAAGTGAAATGCATGCTCAATCGGATTCAGGTCAGGTGATTGACTTGGCCATTGCTTAACAGTCCACTTCTTTCCCTTCAAAAACTCTTTGCTTGCTTTTGCAGTATGCTTTGGGTCATTGTCCATCTGCACTGTGAAGCGCCGTCCAATGAGTTCTGAAGCATTTGGCTGAATATGAGCAGATAATATTGCCCGAAACACTTCAGAATTCATCCTGCTGCTTTTGTCAGTAGTCACATCATCAATAAATACAAGAGAACCAGTTCCACTGGCAGCCATACATGCCCACGCTACCACCACCATGCTTCACTGATGAGGTGGTATGCTTAGGATCATGAGCAGTTCCTTTCCTTCTCCATACTCTTCTCTTCCCATCACTCTGGTACAAGTTGATCTTGGTCTCATCTGTCCATAGGATGTTGTTCCAGAACTGTGAAGGCAAGGAACTGCTCATGATCCTAAGCATACCACCTCATCAGTGAAGCATGGTGGTGGTAGCGTGGGCATGTATGGCTGCCAGTGGAACTGGTTCTCTTGTATTTATTGATGATGTGACTACTGACAAAAGCAGCAGGATGAATTCTGAAGTGTTTCGGGCAAAATTGTCTGCTCATATTCAGCCAAATGCTTCAGAACTCATTGGACGGCGCTTCACAGTGCAGATGGACAATGACCCAAAGCATACTGCAAAAGCAACCAAAGAGTTTTTGAAGGGAAAGAAGTGGACTGTTATGCAATGGCCAAGTCAATCACCTGACCTGAATCCGATTGAGCATGCATTTCACTTGCTGAAGACAAAACTGAAGGGAAAATGCCCCAAGAACAAGCAGGAACTGAAGACGGTTGCAGTAGAGGCCTGGCAGAGCATCACCAGGGATGAAACCCAGCGTCTGGTGATGTCTATGCGTTCCAGACTTCAGGCTGTAATTGACTGCAAAGGATTTGCAACCAAGTATTAAAAAGTGAAAGTTTGATTTATGATTATTATTCTGTCCCATTACTTTTGGTCCCTTAACAAGTGGGAGGCACATATGCAAACTGTTGTAATTCCTACACCGTTCACCTGATTTGGATGTAAATACCCTCAAATTAAACCTGACAGTCTGCAGTTAAAGCACATCTTGTTCGTTTCATTTGAAATCCATTGTGGTGGTGTATAGAGCCAAAAATGTTAGAATTGTGTCTATGTCCCAATATTTATGGACCTGACTGTATGTACCATTTTTTACAAAAGTTAAGACTGAATGTACATGAAAATGTCAAATGGTGTAACCGCCAAAGAATGAGAAATATTAAATATTTTATCCACCTAGATGGCATGTAAGCTTTCTCATATAAATAAATACTTCATTTTAAAATATCACACGAAAATAGATTTTATTAGAGTCATCTCTAAATGTAAATTTTAATGCGTGTTTGCAATATTTGGCAGGACATATGCTGAAAACAAATTATTTTCTAAATAATCTTTGACAAATTATGTAAAAAAATTGAAAAACCATATTATTGTACTAAACTAGATGATTACATTTTATTCCACATTAATTTTCCTGTATATAATTATATTTTTATGAAAAATACTGGTTACGCCAATTGACACAAACCAGTTACACCACCTGACCATGTTGCTTCTACAGCCAAAGGCCATTGTTTGTTGAAGAAATAGACACTGAAAATCAAGCATGACTGTCAACAAGTTCAGCTGAAGTGTTTTTTTTTTCTTTCAGTGCTAAAAAAAAAATCTGGGAACACGAAATGATCATAGTGATGAACAGTGAACTCATGTCTCGTATTGTAATAACAGTTAAGAAACAATATTTGACAAGAAATCATCATAGTGATGAACAGTGAACTCATGTCTCGTATTGTAATTTTAATTTTCATATTGTAATTTCGCATTGTATTGTGGCATCTATTGGGGAAAAAGTGTCTGTTACAGTATCTCACAGAAGTGAGTACACCCCTCACATTTTTGTAAATATTTTATTATATCTTTTCATGTGACAACACTGAAGAAATGACACTTTGCTACAATGTAAAGTAGTGAGTGTACAGCTTGTATAAAAGTGTAAATTTGCTGTCCCCTCAAAATAACTCAACACACAGCCATTAATGTCTAAACCGCTGGCCACAAAAGTGAGTACACCCCTAAGTGAAAATGTCCAAATTGGGCCCAATTAGCCATTTTCTCTCCCCGGTGTCATGTGACTCGTTAGTGTTACAAGGTCTCAGGTGTGAATGGGGAGCAGGTGTGTTAAATTTGGTGTTATTGCTCTCACTCTCTCATACTGGTCACTGGAAGTTCAACATGGCACCTCATGGCAAAGAACTCTCTGAGGATCTGGAAAAAAAAGAATTGTGGCTCTACATAAAGATGGCGTAGGCTATAAGAAGATTGCCAAGACCCTGAAACTGAGCTGCAGCACGGTGGCCAAGACCATACAGCGGTTTAACAGGACAGGTTCCACTCAGAACAGGCCTCGCCATGGTCGACCAAAGAAGTTGAGTGCACGTGCTCAGCGTCATTTCCAGAGGTTGTGTTTGGGAAATAGACGTATGAGTGCTGCCAGCATTGCTGCAGAGGATGAAGAGGTGGGGGGTCAGCCTGTCAGTGCCCAGACCATACGCCGCACACTGCATCAAATTGGTCTGCATGGCTGTCTTCCCAGAAGGAAGCCTCTTCTAAAGATGATGCACAAGAAAGCCCACTAACAGTTTGCTGAAGACAAGCAGACTAAGGACATGGATTACAGGAACCATGTCCTGTGGTCTGATGAGACCAAGATAAACTTATTTGGTTCAGATGGTGTCAAGCGTGTGTGGCAGCAACCAGGTGAGGAGTACAAAGACAAGTGTGTCTTGCCTACAGTCAAGCATGGTGGTGGGAGTGTCATGGTCTGGGGCTGCATGAGTGCTGCCGGCACTGGGGAGCTACAGTTCATTGAGGGAACCATGAATGCCAACATGTACTGTGACATACTGAAGCAGAGACTGGGCCGCAGGGCAGTATTCCAACATGATAACGACCCCAAACACACCTCCAAGACGACCACTGCCTTGTTAAATAAGCTGAGGGTAAAGGTGATGGACTGGCCAAGCATGTCTCCAGACCTAAACCCTATTGAGCATCTGTGGGGCATCCTCAAACAGAAGGTGGAGGAGCGCAAGGTCTCTAACATCCAAAAGCTCTGTGATGTCGTCATGGAGGAGTGGAAGAGGACTCCAGTGGCAACCTGTGAAGCTCTGGTTAACTCCATGCCCAAGAGGCTTAAGGCAGTGCTAGAAAATAATGGTGTCCACACAAAATATTGACACTTTGGGCCCAATTTGGACATTTTCACTTAGGGGTGTACTCACTTTTGTGGCCAGCGGTTTAGACATGAATGGCTGTGTTTTGAGTTATTTTGAGGGGACAGCAAATTTACACTGTTATACAAGCTGTACACTCACTACTTTACATTGTAGCAAAGTGTCATTTCTTCAGTGTTGTCAACTGAAAAGATATAATAAAATATTTACAAAAATGTGAGGGGTGTACTCACTTCTGTGAGATACTGTATATTATATTAATTATAAAATGTCAGAAATTTAATGAATTGTTTTTTACAGATGTAAATTGTAATCTTTGGTTAACATTTTTATCACAGAATTTGTTCAAATGTACTCACCCACTTCCTTCTGCTACATTATTAAATCATTTATGTATATTACATTATATTATATGATACTATAGATTGCTTAAAGGGATAGTTCACCCAAAAATGAAAATTTCTCCATGATCCCCCTCCCCACCTTTAAGCCATCCTAGGTGTACCGTATGACTTTCTTCTTTCAAATGAATACAATTGGAGTGACATTAAAAATGAATGGGTGATATTCAATAGTCCAATAAACTGCATGCATCCATCATAAAAAATATCTCCTCTTGGCTTATATTGAAATCCTTCGACATTTTTCTTTACAAATCCTCATTTTGTACTTCTAATTCGTGACCAGTGCTTTGTTTGCTCTCTCCTCTATGATTCCATGTTCGTCACTTCTCACCAGAGCTTATGCTACGCCTACATCCTACGTCATCCGCTGGAATGCCACTCTCGTGAACACGTGTACGGCAGTTAGCAGAAGGTAGAAATTACGGTTTATAAAGTTTTAAATATGGACATTTTGCATACATTGTTTCGCTTCATGAGGCCTTTATTAACCCCCGGAGCCGTCTGGAGCACTTTTTTGTGATGGATAAATGCAGTTTATTGGACTTCTATTGGACTATTGAATATCACCCATTCACTGCCATTATAATGCTTGGAAGAGCCAGGACTTTTTTTAGTATAATGCTGATTGTATTCGTCTGAAAGAAGAAAGTAATATGCACCTTGGATGGCTTGAAGGTGAGTAAATCAGGTGGTAATTTTCATTCTTGGGTGAACTGTCCCTTTAAAATGTTAAGTGAATGGAATAGAAATATGCATTAAAGCTAGCCCAAACATTTCAAAAACACTAATGTTGTGCAACATAATTATTTTATCCTAGACTTACAGAGCTTTAATAATAAAGTTGTAGATAAAGAACCACTTTCTCAAAAAATATAACATTTAACACTTGAAAATAGTTTCAAATAGTAGGTTAGTTTATATTACATATTTAATTAGCATCATAAACAAGTGAAATTTGACTAAATTGGCCAATAACAGAAAGGCTTGTAATAGGAGTCAAATGGTGTAACCAGTTACACCACTTGACATTTCAATTTAAAATCAAATTTGACATGCATTCTCATGGACACCAATGCTAGTACATGGCCTTGGTGGGAATATTTCAAATGTAATTTTTAAAGTTAATACTCATTTTCATAATAATGATGAATTATCAATGTATTTCTGAAAAATTTGCTGCCGTACCATGGGTGCAGCAGGCGCAATGATATGACGCAGCGCCTGAAAGTAGTCCCCAGCTAGGCAACTAGTATGATATAGCTGGGGACTACTTTCAGGCGCTGCATCATATCATTGTGCCTGCTGCACCCATGGTACGGCAGCAAAGTTCCTTGATTATTACGCCGGAATGAGAGTATAGTTCCAAGCCATATCAGCCTAGAACATCGCAACTTTTAATTTTCCGTCGGTCTTAGTACACGATGTAACTACAGGAGAGTCAAGCTTTAAATAGGAAAATTATCGAAACTCTTTGGTCATTTTTGATGACCAAATGCTAATGGTCTAATCCGATTCAATGATCTATGCTAAGCTAAGCTAAAAGTGCTACCGCCAGACCCATAGATCGGCAGAATGGATTCAAAAACGGTAAAACGCAACTGTTTAACCTGTTAACATGCACCAGGACGCCAGCGCACTGAAAGCTCTTTGTTAACAGATAAAGTAAAACAGGACAAAATTAATCTTGACAAACTATATATCATTTTGAAGGTCTAAGCCTCAAGCATCGACGACAGATCGCTGATTTTCGATAGAAAGCTTATAAAGGAATGTATTTGCTAAATTTGTGTAAGCAGTACACATCAAAACATGTATAAAAAAACCGCAGTACATACCAGATTAATCCTGATAACGACTCTCAAACGTATCCACTGCTGTAAATCCCGGTTTCGTTTCAGAGATAAGGGTCCACTGAACAACATTCCATCTTGCAATTTTAGTCCAAAGAAACAACAACGTTGTAATTTGGATTGTTATTCATTTGTTTACGTCTTATCTCTTCAGGGAGAGTTATTGTTTGTGTCCGTTATGGAACAAATTACGCTCAAAAACAGCGTCTTGGTGGTAAAAAAACAGCATGATTTTGTAGCAGGCAATGTCCCAAACAGAATGAGATCATCCAAAAAAAAAAAAAGTCAAAGATACACGGAAGATTGTTTATTTAAATTCTGGCGCTCCCTCGCGACGGTGCGTGACGCACGCTGTGACGCACCTGTCATCTGATGGGGGCGTAACTTAGCGATCGCCTTTTTTGCACAAATAAACCTTTTTTTTTTCCTTCTTCAACAGTTTTCATATATATTTGCGTGTTTTGTGGAGAATTGCCTGTATCTGTATGATTAACATCTGTATGGCTGATAATCAGCATGTAATTACTGACTGTTCACAGATATCAAGTGTGAATGCAGTCTATATAAAAGGCCATTATAATGTGATTATTGACTATATGGGCGGCCATCTGTATGATTACCATCTGTATGAATGATCGTCAGCATGTGATTACTAATGTATGAGCAGGAGCATCTGTATGTCAGGAAATCAGTATGTACTTAAGTTATTTTTTTTTATTATTGTTTTTTTTTCATCACTCAAAAATTATTCTTATTGTATTTTTCTAGTGCTCAAATAAATCACTTATACGATGTCTAATATTCTGTCTACTGTTTTATAATTGAAAAACTGCAGTGGCATGTATAATGACTAAATAGTTTGTAGTAGAACCCTTCAATAATTTGGTAAATATTTTTCCTCAAACAGAGGGGGGGGGGGGGGAGACTAGAAAAATGGCTGCAGGAATCTCGTTTTTCATGGTATCTTCTTCAGATTTGAAATATAAACTCATGAGACATGTGACTTTCAACCCATTACTTTTCTGGATTGCTTCAAGACTGATTTCATGTATTTTTATATGAAATAAAAAAAAAATTCAGTGTGGTACAATTTTTATCAAGGCACTTCAGTGTCTATAACTTTCTTATATTTTTGAGCATTATCAACTCTGGATGATGGATAGTAAAGCCCAAAGGGTCTTCTTTCCAAAGACACCAAAATTGTGTGTGTGGCACACTGAAGTCAGGAGCTGTTACCAAGTTAGTTAGTCATTTTCAGCTGTGATTCCCAATATGGGGGCGCTGGTTAACAGGTTAACTCTAGGGGAGTTGTAAAATGAGCCTATTTCCAAAAAAAGTGGAGTGTTCCTTTAAGGGTATGGATACTTATGCAATGTACTTATTTCAGTTTTTTTTATTTTTAATACATTTACGAAGTTGTGACAATTGTGTTTTTGCTTTGTCAGCATGGTGTATGGAGTGTAGATTGCTGTGGGGGGGGAAAAGGTATTTTAAAGCAGTTTAACATAAGGCAGCAACATAACAAAATGTGAAAAAATGAAGGGGTATGAATACTTTCGAAAGGCACTGTAACTCCAAAAAGAAAGAGACAGCAGTATTAATGTTCAGTTCAAGCAGAATATACTATTTGATCATCAAATCCCTTCCTAGAAAATATGCTGAAAAAAGTAGGAATATATTACACATCTCAGAATGAATTCCTCTGGTCTATTACTTGTGGTTGGCCTCATGGAAAAAGAGTCTCTATATGGTAATACTCTCAAACTTAAACAGCCTTATGAAAACACAGGCTACAGAAACAATTAAAAGGAAGACACCCCTGTGAAAATCTCCAGAAATATGAGTGCACCAACCGATCGCCATCTGATCTTAATGTAATATATATAGTATTTGTCTTAATGCTGCACAGCACTACTCTAATAAACATGTCCTCAGCCCTTTGCTCAACAAATAAAGATGTGAACACAAATCAGACTACACTTGATTTAACGTCATTCGCGGCAGTCAGACAGTGTGTAGCGAAAAATTTGAGTGCTTATGCATGATTTCAGTCTCTCAGCCCAGTGCTATTCTGATGACCCATTTTAGATTTTTATTTTTTGACAGAAGAAGCCATGAGCCTACCTGCCTCAGTTCCAAAACGTATTGAAGAGCATTTCTGAGTTGCACAACTGCATGTCTGGATGTTCAGATTGAAAAATCCTGTCAGCGCTGATAGCCTTGTGGGCAGCGCGCCAACATACAGCATCGTTGCTCTACAGGCATCCCGAGTTCGAACCCTGACTCGAGGACCTTTCTCGATCCTGCCCCCCTCTCTCTCCCACTTCGCTTCCTGTCAGTTCTGTCCTATCGTAATAAAAATAAATATAAAAAAAAAAAAAAAAAAAAGAGAAACATCCTACCCATCCCACCCGCAAATTACATCTATGCACGTTTCACATCAAATCATTTCAGTTCTTAAAAAACTCTATGCTGTATTGTATGGAAGCATATGGGTAGCAAAATTTAATTTGAAATGTAATATGCAAAATGGCAATGCAATATGTAAAATGGTAGGGCAGGGACGATACATCGATTCTGGATCGATTCTGAGATTTTCAGAATGCATCGCGATTCCTCTGGAATCAATTATGAGGCTAGATTTTAACAGCAGATGGCGCTCTAATCTAGTTTTTATCCACACACTCAAATGCTCATGAAGAAGAGCGCTTGTGCGTTCGGCTGAGTCTGTAATTTCACCTCGGCTCAGAATGCTTTTATGACGCAAAATTAATGTAAACGCAGCCCACTGTGAACACCCTTGTAATTTACTTTTTCTAATTTTATTATTTTAGGTTCAAGTGTGTGTAAGGATTTGGAAACGAGCAGAGTACGGCTGTTTCTAAAGCATGCAGTTCCATCTGCTGTTCAAAACTAAGCTCAGACTCGATTCCAGAGGAATCGCGACGCATTTGGAAAATCTCAGAATCGATGCTGAATCATTTCTCGATTCACGATGCATCGATGTATTGTCCCAGCCCTACAAAATGGCAATGTATTTCTGTATTTAAATGTACATTTTCCCATACATATGTGCAACATTTAGTGCAAAATGAAAATTAAAATTCAATTATATAATTTACATTTGCCATTTCCTACAATAGTGTTAATATGCAAATTAAAAACATATTGACGCTTTATAAGTTGCAAAATTAAAATGAAAATGTATTACCCAAATTGATTAGATATGTTTAACATGTAAAAACTGTAGCAAAATTATCATTTAAAGGAGACATATTATGCCCTTTTTTACTATATGTAATATAAGTCTCTGGTGTCCCCAGAATGTGTCTGTGAAGTTTTAGCTCAAAATACCCCACAGATCATTTATGACATCATTTTGAAAAAGCCTATTTTGAGTGGAAGCAAAAACGCTCTGATATTCGTGCCTGTTTCTTTAAATCCAAATGAGCTGCTGCTCCCGCCCCCTTTCCAGAATAGAGCTGCACCATTTCAGCTCGTACCTGCTAAAAACATCTGTTTTGGTTCCGATTATCATGTTTATCATGCTGAAATCATGCGTTTTAAACCATATTAGTTTAAACTTCTGATTAGGGATGTCAACGATCAATCGACGATCGATTAATTGTCGATAAGAGATGTAGTCGATAAAAGCTATCGATGGTCGATTAAGCAGTTTCATTTTGGGGTGCGTGCGGCTCGTGCACAAAACACGTGCAAACGGCTGTGAGTGACGGTGAAGGGGCTGGATCTTACAAGAAAATAATTTACTAATATACAAACTACGCTTTTAATATGATCCAAACTTTAAAAGTACATTAAAACAGATACAATACAAAGTTATTTTGTATTGAAATGTAGTAATAAGTCATGTTCAATTATAATTTCCCTAGATAATTGTTGCATATCGGGCACTTCGCTTTGACAGGGCTGCGCACGCGAGCAGGACAGTCTATTCATTCATACAACTTGTTAATTCGTTCCTACGACATATTAATTTGTGGCAGCTGTCCATGTTTCATTCATTTGTTCCCTAGAAAACCCATGATTTAACTTAAATGCGGGAACAATTTAAGTCATAGTAAGGAATTCTTAATTCATGGCCACGAAATCTTTCATTTCCCCCCACACGTTTACCACAGTAAGAGATGCGAAAACAGTGATTAAAAGTGAACAACAATAAAATAAACCTGCGAATCTAGAGGGTGAGATAGTGAGGATTTGGGAAAAGAAACAATAAATAATATTAAATTCGTGACCATCCGGAAAAACAGAACACAAAGCCGCATATGGCTTGATTTAAATGTATACGCTCGGCATGAATCAAAAAGCATGGTCGCGATGTAACATTTGCCTGCTAACCAATTATTTCTCTTATTAACAAAGCTTTGTACCTCACTTGTGTCATAATACTCACATTAAAATGTTTCAAATGGGTAACAGTGTGTTTTGCCGTAGCAACGCCGGTGGTTCTGGAAGCGGACCACTGACATCACAGCCCCACGCGCTGTACTTGCGTTTGGGATCATTTTATTTTAAATCCCGATAATGTCAATTGCAAACATTGCTATGATGTTTTAAAAATAAAAAAACGAGCACCATGAAACCATTTAAAAAGGCGCATTCAGCGGTCTCCGTGACAGGATATGAAACAGCACATAAAGTATAATGATCCCGTGTGTAACTACAGCACGCTCTCTTCATTTTATCAAATGATCGTAATCACATCCATTCATTTTACCATCCTGCCACTAGCCTTTTATTTAGACTAAAAACCCTTTTCATTCGGGTGAGGAAGCTGGCGTTTTGAGTGGCATTTGCACATCCTGTCATGCCGGTGACTATATGCCACTGCAATTGATGCATTTTGCAGTAGTTAAGGTTAACGATTAATCGATTAATTGATCGTTAATTTAAACGACGATCGATTATGGAAATTATCGAAAATTGACATCCCTACTTCTGATATATGTTTTTCTGAGTGCACACATCCGAAGCGGCTGTCACAGCATGTGAGTAAACTAAGTTCTCATTCACACACAAGTTTACGTTAAAAACACACACGAGTTACAAAAACAGTCAGTTATGTCTGTGAAGGTAAACAGCTGGGTAATAAATTGCGTGATTATTTTAGATCTGTGTGGCAGTAGCAATATACAGTAAATAAATCAATAAATCCACTGCTCTGTTGTCTCCTCTGAGGCTGGGACTCTAAACAGTGTTCTGTGCTTGTCTGTGCAGCCAAAAACAGAACAGTTAGCATGTTTTGCTCAAACTTTCACCATGGCATTAGAACTGCTACACCGTTGTCGCTTGCAAAATCAAAATGATGGCGCAGCGGGTGGAAATTTACAGATTAAGGGGCGGTAATATTATAATGAGATCCCTTTGCCATGTCACCAAGGGAGTGAAATCAGACACGCTCGTTTTTTCAGAGGCTTGCAGAAAAAGGCTTACTAAAACAAAGTTACTGGGTTAATCTTTTTCACGTTTCCTTGGTTGGTAGATGCACTGGGGACCTGATTATAGCACTTAAAACCTGAAAAGTCAGATTTTCATGATATGTCACCTTTAAATCAGGGGTACTCAAGTTCAGAGGCCAAGCGGGCCGCATTTGGTAACACTTTATTTCAATAGTCCACTTTAGACATTGACGTTTGCAACTACATGTCAACTAGCAGTCATTAGAGTATTAGTAGACTGTCTGCTTAATATCTTCTAACATTTTATTTTGATGGGTCCACAACATACAACATACTGACTATGAGAAACTTTGCAAGTATATGTCAACTTATTCTACTAACCCTAAACCTACCCTACTGAGAATTAGTTGACATGTAGTTACAAAGTTACTTAGTTAGTAGAATGTCTAAAGTGGACTATCAAAATAAAGTGTAACCCTGCATTTAAACTACATAAAATGCAAAGGGACATAAATTACAATTTGCATCATCAGACTTTATTTAAGACAATATTTGCAGATTTACTGATTTAGAAAAACAGTTTATTACTTATCTAAGCCTTGCTTGTCCTTGTCCTATTAAAAATAACACTGAGAATGAATATATATTTTAAGAGTAAAAATCTGGAACACAAAATTGGATTAAAAGGTTTTTGTTTTTTTTGCTATATTGATGCAAAAAAAAAAATTGCATTCATACTTAGAGTATTGAACAAACTCAAAATGCTAAAACTAAAAACATTCTTGAGCAAATATAGTTCACAAATTTCTTTAGAAAGAAGTATTTTTCATATTTATATTAACTATATTGTATCAATATTTTATTTTTAAAATAGATATCACTATTCTCCCACCATGATTCTGAAGAAAACAAACAAACTAAAAATAACTTGTTTCTAGAAAACATTGCTGCAGTCTATTTATAGAATACAATATTCAAAGAATTGATAAAAAAAGTTAAACAAATGATTCAGAACTCATAACTTCATGACTTGCTCAAAGATTTCACTTGTTTCATTCCTGAATGAATCAACGTTTTTTTTTAACGAATCTCATTTTAAGTCACTTGTCTCCACTAGGGTTGTAACGATATACCGGTATGCCGATATACCACGATATAAAGACGTACGGTTATCATACCGTGTACATTTGCTTATCTACAGAATCTCACCTGCGCCTAGGCAACAACTTCCCACTTAACTGTTCTCTTGCTCCACCCACACGTACAGCGGAGACAAAATCAGAGACAGAGGCCGTTATGCATTATCTCTAATCTCTATCCCACATCGACATATAAGTTAAAATTGGCAGTATGGGAATAACGTTACTTTGAATATAGAAAAGACGAATTTGTCCTCGAGGATAGACAGTTCGCAAAAACTGTGGTCGCAAAGCGGCTGCAAAAAGAGGAAACACATCGAACATTACCTATATTTCGGAACACCATCCTCCGTGCAGATACAGTTATGTCCCATTTATAACTTAAGGTTAAAGCCTTATGATTTCCGTGATGCGGAGTGAATCCCAGAATCCAGTCATGACAATGAATTTACAATGCAGATGTCACATAAAATGCGCGATTTTATGTATTGATGAATAAATCAAAAACAGAGCGGTCAAATCACGACATGGTCTAGTGTCTGTGATTATTAAAGAGCAAAAACAATGCTATATAAAAATATAATCTGTTTGTTTTGCGCGTCTCTCTGTGAATGAGCGGCGTTGTGTCGTGTACTACATACTCAAGTATGCGCGCTGCGCCGCTCATAGTGTTTAACAGCGCCTGCAGTCTCACTATCTAAGGACATGGACACAAACACTGAGAGCCTCACTGACACTGAGAGAACAATTAATAATCCTTTCATCATTTTATTTGAGAAAACCACTGTCAAATACACTGGGACACTCAAAGCTCTTCACTACAACCCGTCAAAATAAAAGTCCGCTTTTTAACTCGAAATTGACAGAAATTACGACTGTACTATAATGTAGCCTACTTTTAAAATAATAATAATAATAATTTATAGAAACATTTAAGGAATATAATTTTCTCCTTATTTTTATTTAGTAAATCTCTGTTGTGCAGTCCTTTACGAAAACATAAAAGGATAAAAGTTATTTTCATTTGATTACATTTTAAAACATTAATAAAATTGTTTAAGCTTTATGCTTTAATTTCATTACCACCATTTTTGATATTATATTTGTATTATATCATAAAAGTACAGAATCCAGAAAAATTTAGTCAAACCAGAATTTATGAATTGTTATGAATTATTAATGATGAATATAAGTTGTTAAACTAATATATAATCAATGATGAAATTTACTTGATTGTTTTTGATTAATGAAATTTGAATAAACACATGCTTCCAAACATTTGTTCAAACAAAAAAAAAAAACTGTTTTGATTGTTTAATACCGTATACCGTGAAACCATGATATTGTCTGAGACGATTATCATGCCATGAAAATCTCATACCGTTACAACCCTAGTCTCCACCTGCTGGCATTATGTTGGAATTGATACAATCTTTATCTGAAGCATCGTCACTTTCTAAAAGGTGATTTATTCTATTTTGATCACTTCTGTAAACAGCATCGTTTATATCCGAACTATAAACTTTTATTCCAGTACTTTTGTAATTATTTGAATGTCTGTAACAGAAATGACGATACAAAAGACTTTGTGTAAAGAGGTTTCATATACGTAAACTGCTCTCTCTGGATCAGCGGCAGCGCGAACGCAGATTTGAATGTCACAGAGTGATTCAAGGCTTTAATAAACAATCCTGTCATTTATGAACAAGATTACGTGGGTGATTGAATCTGTTCGCGATTTGGCTATTTATTTAAATATCCAACAGTATACGACAGTATACATACAATGCGACAATATATGGTTTATCTGTGTTCTTCAAGCCATCTCTGGTATTTTCATAATAACAAAGTAGCCTATATTTATAATCCAATGCTATTCGACATAGCCTTTATTACCGTATACAGGTGCATCTCAAATTAGAATGTCGTGAAAAAGTTATTTTTTTCTTGTAACTTATTTCATAAAGTGAAACTTTCATATAATTTAGATTCATTACATGTAAAGTAAAACATAAAAAAAATTTTTTTTTTAATTTTGAGCATTAGAGCTTACAGCTCATGAATGTCAAAAATCAGTAGGCCCATCTCAAAATATTAGAATATTTACATTTGAGTTTCAATTAATGACCATCCCTACAGTATAAATTCTGGGTATCTCTTGTTCTTTGAAACCACAATAATGGGGAAGACTGCTGACTTCGCAATGGTCCAGAAGACGAACATTGACACCCTCCATAAAGAGGGTAAGTCACAGAGGGTCATTACTGAAAGGGGTGGCTGTTTACAGAGTGCTGTATCAAAGCATATGAAATGCAAAGTTGACTGGAAGGAAGAATTGGGGTAGGAAAAGGTGCACAAGCAACAGGGATGACCACAAGCTTGAGAATGCAGTCAAGCAAAGCTGATTCAAACACTTGGGAGAGCTTCACAATGAGTGGACTGAAGCTGGAGTCAGTGCATCAAGAGTCACCACGCTCAGACGTCTTCAGGAAAAGGGCTACCAAGCCACTTCTGAACCAGAGACAACGTCAGAAACATCTTACCTGGGCTGTGGCGAAAAAGAACTGGACTGTTGCTCAGTGGTCCAAAGTCCTCTTTTCAGATGAAAGTAAATTTTGCATTTAATTTGGAAATCAAGGTCCCAGAGTCTGGAGGAATAGTGGAGAGGCACAGAATCCATGTTGCTTGAAGTCCAGTGTGAAGTTTCCACAGTCAGTGATGATTTGGGCTGCCATGTCATCTGCTGGTGTTGGTCCACTGTGTTTTCTGAAGTCCACAGTCAACGCAGCCATCTACCAGGAAATTTTAGAGCACTTCATGCTTCCTTCTGCTGACAAGCTTAATGGAGATGCTGATTTCATTTTCCAGCAGGACTTGGCACCTGCCCACACTGCCAAAGGTACCAAAAGCTGGTTCAATGACCATGGTGTTACTGTGCTTGATTGGCCAGCAAACTCGCCTGACCTGAACCCCATAGAGAATCTATGGGGTATTGTCAAGAGGAAGATGAGAGACACCAGACCCAACAATGCAGATGACCTGAAGGCCACTGTCAAAGAAACCTGGGCTTCCATACCACCTCAGCAGTGCCACAAACTGATCACCTCCATGCCACGCCGAATTGAGGCAGTAATTAAAGCAAAAGGAGCCCCTACAAAGTATTGAGTACATATACAGTAAATGAACATACTTTCCAGAAGGCCAACAATTCACTAAAAATGTTTTTCTTATTGGTCTTATGAAGTATTCTAATTTGTTGAGATAGTGAATTGGTGGGTTTTTGTTAAATGTGAGCCTAAATCATCACAATTAAAAGAACCAAAGACTTAAACTACTTCAGTCTGTGTGCATTGAATTTATTTAATACACGAGTTTCACAATTTGAGTTGAATTACTGAAATAAATGAACTTTTCCACAGCATTCTAATTTATTGAGATGCACCTGTATACATTATCTGCCTCGTTCTGTGACAAAAACTGCACATCAGGTCACAAAATGAAGTTATTTCAAACACTCGACTGATGTTGTGGAGTAAAATCATGTTATTAAATGTCCTCTTTTGTTGGACAACGCTTGTCTTTTAAGTTGTTTGGGGCGTGCTGGGTGTCGCTTTTTAATTGCACATTAGTTACAGCGCTTGCCGAGATCGAGCAGCTTTTACTACTGCGATTGTACACATTTAATTTAAAAAAAAAAAATCACACTGCTTAATATTTTGAGCGCAAATTGTTATAAAATACATTAATCTTCAGCATGCACCTTAGGCTCAGAATGCATTCTGAAATTCTCACTGCATTTTGCTACAATTATCACACGGTATCACGATGAAAATGCAATCCCAAGTATAAGTTTAAGTCTAAATGCATTTAGGACAAACAGCATTTAAATCAGGGGTACTCAACAGGCACGTCTGCATTAATGCACAAAATTAATGCAGACGCGCCTGTTGAGTACCCCTGATTTAAATGCTGCAAAATGGTAATTTAAATGTCTTTTATTTATCTTAAATGCATTGACACTTACACTCAAGCCGTTTCAATTGCATTTTCATTAAATACAACATGATGAATGTAGTTTGTGGTCAAGTCAATGTGGACTTGAAAATGCATTCCGAGCCGAACACGCCCCCGAGCTGTCAATCATTACATCAAGGCGGGGCTCGGCAACAGGACGCACAATAGGTCAATATTCCCCATTAACCAAACGCTTTTCACCTGCCACAACATTTCTCACTGTATACGCTCCGACTGATGGACATAACCAAACAATTTAATTTTGCTACCCATATGCTTCCATAGTACTGAATTCAGCATGCACTTATTTTAGTCTCTAGCCAGTTCACTACAAAAACAACAAATACAACACTAAACATAAGCTGTCCACATTAAGGTCATGTTGCAAGTCACATCATTCTGAAGGGATTCCTCAATAGCTTGTGAAGGAATGGACGCCAGCCAAGATTACTAGATCTATTTACACAGCCACACATGACATGCAGTCAGAAATCCTGTTAGCAAGTCAACAACAGAAGCACACTCTGATTCATGTGGTCAGTCCTGTTTTCAGAACATAAGAATTGTGTAGACCAAAAAAGATAAATAAATAAAACTTGGCTATACCAAAACACATTTTAAGTAGCATTAAAATCATGTATGCAAACAAAATAATTGATTAAAATGTGATGCATGTCATTTCTGTAATTAAAATTAAAATTCTGTGTCATTAATATGGTCATGAATTGTATATTTTAAATAACCTTTCCTGTGTAAACGCTTTTTTTTGCACATTATAAAAGGAGCCAAGAAAGCACTCAAAGAGCACTCTCCTACTAAAAAGCTGTCACTTATCTTAATTCATCGCAATCTCACAAATTACGTTTTAATCACTGAAGCTCTACACTGCACAATAATCTCTTATTAACATTGTGTCTACACTATCTTTGTTACAGATCGGCCAGGCTCCACCACCAATCCACCACTCCGATCACTATCACCTGAGTACTAATTCAAGCCACCTGCACCTCATCAGCACCAATCATCACAGCACTACTTAAGCACACACCTCATTCCAGTCAGTTGTCCGATCTCGCTTACACGAAGTGGACTCACCAAGCTATGTGCTACTACTTACCTGTTGTTTACCCTGTGGACTACTTACCTCCTGTGCCTCTCCTTCATAGATCCCCTGTGTTGTCCCTGGCTGTCGTTCTCCGACCAAGCGTCCTCTACTCCGCTGTCATCCTGAGGTGTGTGCTGCTCCACTCCATCCACGAGTTCCTGGCAAGACAAGATACCTCTCAGTATATCCTTTCAACCACCGATCAAGTATCAAGTTTCTACTCACCTCCATCTACTGCCATAGACTCTGCTGAATCAATAAATAACATCTACCTGTTTTACAAACCTCTGTGTCCTGTCTACTTCCGTAACAGAAGATCGGACCAACACCGACAGAGTGATTCAGCATGAGCCAACCGGACCCATTCCAGGAACTCGTGGATCATCTCCGACGGGTTCTCACTCCAGCACCGCCACCAACACCGCCAATCACTTCCGTATCCACCACCACTTCTTCTTCATCTACTGTCATCGTCAGTCCCATGGCCAGACCAGCGCCCTACTCTGGGGTGGCGGAGGAGTGCAATGGGTTCCTTCTTCAATGTTCCCTTTCCATTGAAATGCAACCTTATCTGTACCCTACTGAAAGATCCAAGATCGCTCTATTAGTCTCTCTACTCTCCGGCAAGGCATTGCAATGGGCCGAAACCATCCTAGCTCAGGCTGGTAATGTCACTCAATCTTTTAATAATTTTGTTACTCATTTCAGAGAGGTGTTTGGGAAACCCGCTGGGGACTCATCGACCAGCGATCAGCTGTATCATCTCCGACAAGGCTCTCAGACCATCAGTGAATATGCCCTCAGATTCAGAACCCTAGCTGCTGCCAGCGGGTGGAATGAGCAAGCTCTGATTATCACCTACCGTCAGGGATTAGAGCCCCGATTGCACCTTCAACTCTCCAGTTATGACGACCACGGAGGATTAGAAGACCTCATCCAACACTCCATCCGATGCTCCTGCCGCATGCAATCATGTTTTAAGGAACAAAACCTTACGTCTCGTTGCACTCCTCCACAATGCCACCCAGAGGCGAACCATCCTCCAGAACCAGTCTCTGAACCGATGATGACCGACAACATGAGGTTATCACCCGCTGAGCGGCAGAGGCGACTTGCCAATGGTTTATGCCTGTATTGTGGAAATGGGAGGCATGTCAGATCTACATGCCCCATTCGACCTCCAAGATTTTCGGTGAGTGCTATTCAACCCATTCCTCAAAATATGAAGCCTCTCTCTATCGAGATAACGCTTATTGCACCTGATACCTCTGTTTCAGTCAATGCCCTCCTTGACACGGGATCCGCAGGAAATTTCATATCAAGGAGCCTCTGCCGCCAACTCAAGATCCCCACAACAATCAACTCAAAGATTTACCAAGTCCAATCCGTAACAGGGAGGCCGCTCAGTCGTCATAACATCAGACATTCGGCTGGTCCATTACATCTACGAGTAGGCCTTCTTCATGAAGAGGAGATCAGTTTACTGGTTCTGGAGGAAACCACCTCGGACATCATTCTGGGTCGCCCCTGGTTCGCTCTTCATGAACCCCAAGTATCCTGGCGCACGGGAGACGTCCTGAAGTGGGGTAACCAGTGCTTTCCAGGGTGTTTTCCGAATATGGTCCTACCTCCAACGCCGACCAACCAGCTCCTGTCCCTGAATTCCACCACCATCGAGAGCCCCCTGGAGAAGCGATCCGTCGACATACCTACATGTTATACCCACTTCAGTGACGTCTTCTGCCCGAAGAAGGCCTCCCAATTACCTCCTCAGTCAGTGCCCAAGGGAAAGATCTATCCACTATCACTCCCAGAACAGAAGGCCATGGAGGAGTACATTTGAAGAGGCACTTGAACAGGGTTACATCCACCCTTCCACATCCCCTGCTGCTTCAAGCTTCTTTTTTGTGGCTAAGAAGGACGGAGGCTTGCGGCCTTGTATAGATTACCGGGCACTCAACAACATTACAGTAAAATTCCGTTATCCCCTTCCTCTCGTCCCAGCAGCTCTGGAACATCTCCGTGGTGCCACCATCTTCACCAAACTAGACCTCCGCAGCGCATACAACCTCATTCGGATACGTGAGGGGGACGAGTGGAAGACAGCCTTCGTGACCCCTACTGGCCACTACGAATATCTCGTCATGCCGTATGGCCTAGTCAACGCCCCTTCCGTATTCCAAGACTTTATGCATGAGGTGCTCCGAGAGTTTCTCCACCGCTTCGTCCTGGTATATATCGATGACATCCTCATTTACTCTCGGAGCCTGGCCGAACATCGCCACCACGTTGCGGAGGTCCTCCAACTTCTACGTCAGTTCCAACTCTTCCTCAAAGCAGAAAAATGCTCCTTCCATCATCCCTCAGTACAATTTCTGGGCTATCAAATTGACAGCAGTGGCATCCGGATGGACGAGGGGAAGGTGGAGGCCATCAAGACCTGGCCAACCCCATCAACCATAAAGGAACTTCAAAGATTCCTAGGATTTGCAAACTTCTACCGTCGCTTCATCCTGAACTACAGTACTCTCACCAGTCCCCTTACTAACCTTCTCCGAAGCAAGCCCAAGTCTCTGTCCTGGTCTCCAGCAGCCGCCGAAGCCTTTGACAGGCTGAAAGAAGCTTTTACTCAAGCTCCAATCCTCGTACATCCTGATCCTACGAAGGCATTCATTGTCGAAGTTGATGCTTCCACTACGGGGGTTGGAGCTGTGCTTTCCCAGCAGCAGGGGAACCCCATGAGACTCCATCCATGCGCCTTCTTCTCACGGAAACTCAGCCCGGCGGAGCGCAACTATGACATCGGCAACAGGGAGCTCCTCGCCATCAAGCTGGCCCTTGAAGAGTGGAGGCATTGGCTGGAGGGAGCTCAACATCCGTTCACGGTACTTACGGATCACAAGAACTTACAATATCTGAGGGAGGCAAAGAGGCTAAATCCACGTCAGGCACGCTGGGCGTTATTCTTCACTCGTTTCAATTTCTCCATCTCCTATCGTCCTGGGCCCAGGAATGTTAAGGCAGACGCTCTGTCGCGCCTTTACGCCCCAGAAGAAGAGGAAGAACCACCCAATCCCATTATCCCGGAAGACCTATTTGTCAGCCCCATCCAGTGGAACCCTGATACTGCTCCTCCTCCCAATGTCTCTACGGCCACTCCGCCGGGCTGCCCACCAGGTGCACAGTATGTCACACGTACCCAACGTACCCCTCTCATTCACTCTGTACACTCTTCACTGGGCACTGGCCACCCTGGGGCCAACGTAACCCTCTCGCTGCTTAAAGACCGCTTCTGGTGGCCAAATATGGCAAGGGATGTGAGAAGGTTCGTCCAGGGGTGTAAGGAATGTGCCATATCCAAGAGCTCTCGCCATCTACCATCAGGCAAACTCCTCCCGCTACCCGTTCCCAACCGGCCGTGGTCACACCTAGGGGTAGACTTTGTCACGGACCTACCAGCCTCTGATGGGAACACATGTATCCTGGTGATTGTGGATAGGTTCTCCAAATCCTGCCGATTGATTCCCCTCAAGAACCTCCCTACGGCTATGACGACGGCCGAACTAATGTTTAATCATGTCTTCAGATATTTCGGAATCCCTGAGGATATTGTGTCCGACCGAGGTCCTCAGTTCATTTCCCATGTGTGGCGAAACTTCTTCAAACTCCTAGGTGTGACCGTAAGTCTATCTTCTGGATACCACCCTCAGACGAACGGGCAGACGGAGAGGAAGATCCAGGAGATTGGACGCTTCCTACGAACCTTCTGTCACGGCCACCAGGACTCTTGGAACCAGTTCATTGGCTGGGCCGAGTACGCCCAGAACTCCCTTCGACAGTCATCCACTGGACTCACTCCCTTCCAGTGCGTGCTCGGTTTCCAGCCACCCATGTTTCCCTGGACTGGAGAGCCGTCTGACGTCCCTTCAGTGGATTACTGGTTCCGAGAGAGCGAGAGGGTCTGGGATGAAGCACACCATCACCTTCAGCGAGCACTTCGCAGGCGCAAGATGACAGCAGACCTTCGGAGGTCTGAAGCTCCCCTCTATCAGCCGGGACAGAAGGTCTGGCTGTCAACAAGGGACATCCGGTTGCGCCTGCCCTGCAAGAAGCTCACTCCCAGATACGTTGGTCCCTTCACCATTCAGAGGCAAATCAACCCGGTCACTTACCAACTCCACTTACCTGCACAGTATAGGATTCACCCCACTTTCCATGTATCCCTCCTTAAACCTTATCATTCTCCTGTCTCCACAGAGCCTGGTCCGAGTGCAGAACCCCCCTCTCCCACTAGTCGTGGAGGATGGTGCCATCTACAAGGTCAGAACAATCCTGGATTCCCGACGTCGTGGTGGTCTGCTGGAATACCTCGTGGATTGGGAAGGTTACGGCCCCGAGGAGAGGTCATGGGTTCCCAAGGATGACATTCTGGATCCAACGCTCATCGACGATTTCCACACTAGCTTCCCTGATCGACCTGCACCCAGAGCCAGAGGTAGACCACCACGCCGTCGGTTCTCTCGGCCCTCTGGAGCGGGCCGTGGAGAGGGGGGTAATGTTACAGATCGGCCAGGCTCCACCACCAATCCACCACTCCGATCACTATCACCTGAGTACTAATTCAAGCCACCTGCACCTCATCAGCACCAATCATCACAGCACTACTTAAGCACACACCTCATTCCAGTCAGTTGTCCGATCTCGCTTACACGAAGTGGACTCAC
Source organism: Schizothorax lantsangensis (assembly GCA_027422415.1). NCBI lineage: Eukaryota > Metazoa > Chordata > Actinopteri > Cypriniformes > Cyprinidae > Schizothorax > Schizothorax lantsangensis. The sequence continues at coordinate 16,319,502 of CM049848.1, forward strand.
CAAGCTATGTGCTACTACTTACCTGTTGTTTACCCTGTGGACTACTTACCTCCTGTGCCTCTCCTTCATAGATCCCCTGTGTTGTCCCTGGCTGTCGTTCTCCGACCAAGCGTCCTCTACTCCGCTGTCATCCTGAGGTGTGTGCTGCTCCACTCCATCCACGAGTTCCTGGCAAGACAAGATACCTCTCAGTATATCCTTTCAACCACCGATCAAGTATCAAGTTTCTACTCACCTCCATCTACTGCCATAGACTCTGCTGAATCAATAAATAACATCTACCTGTTTTACAAACCTCTGTGTCCTGTCTACTTCCGTAACAATCTTTGTCATAACGAGAGGATTCACTAGTGTGTAGGCTACAACTCAGCACTGACAAAACTCTGGCACACTTTTGCCAACTATTTTCAATGGAAAGTAGCTAATGCCCATGTGAAAAGTTACTAAATGGTGCTAGATGATGTAGTACGCAAAATCGCGTATTTAATTATAATGTAACGATTAATTAATTAGAATTTAATGATTGAGGTCGCTTTTCTTGAAAAACTAACACTAGCTTTCTTTTTTCTATTCTATCTACTTGTTTCTCTAAAAAAAAAAAAAAAAAAAACTTGCCATGTGTACTGCGTTAGGCTAACCGAGACTTGTCATAGCACTTGCATGTTGTTTGTCTTTTGTTGGTTTTGATTGCTTCTATTGTCCTCATTTGTAAGTCGCTTTGGATAAAAGCATCTGCTAAAAGACTAAATGTAATGTAAATGAAGTACGCCAATAACATATTCATTATGGCATTGTGTCGTATTTGCATTTTGCCTAGTATGACCCCTTTTCATCTGTTTGCTTCTCTCCTGTATTTCAATATAGCCGAATTGAAGCTGTTCTCATTTAGTTTTTTTTGCCATCATACAACGAAACATGAAATTCAGTGACTGAAACATGACCCATTATGCATGTTGACCAGTAGTCACTTCCAAACCATTTCCAAGCTGCTGCTCTGCACCACTAAAATATCCTGATTTACAACCGTGACATCGTCTGTCAAAATCACCATATACATAAGCTAAAGACAATGGCTGTATAGTGTATTGTGATTTCGACTATATTTAAAATCAACAGATATGTGTGATCTGATCGCTACATTGCTCAACACACTGCAAAAAGACGCTGTAAATAGAAATCTATGACCAGTGGAGATTAAAAGCCCCAGCCCACAATTAACTGGATTTGTTACATGTTTGTGACGGTAGGAGACAGGTTTCAAACCTCGTCTTTGGTAGTACACTGCAGGTTTAAGGAGAAAATTTTCAGCAATGATGTTGACTGATGAATTAGCACATGGTTTGTCTTTAAGCATATTAAAAACACCAGACAGACATGTAAACAATGTTAAAAACTTGAGTTTCACCACAGGGGGGAGGGGGGGGGGGTCTTTAAAACTGTGTTTACAAGGATACTCGCAAAGATGGGCATTTTGTGAAGTGAAGTGGCATGAAGGCCAAGTTTGGTTACCATACTCAGAATTTGACCTCTGCATTTAAAGGTGCTGTATGTAGGATTTTGACTCTACTAAAGCATAAAAATACCATAATATGTTTGCAGATATGTAAGAAACATGCTAAGTTAACATACTTGTTTATCTGAAAAACAATGCTACAGTCAGTTATTCTCCTTTGAAAATGTGCGTTCTGGCCCGGAATGTCTGTGTTTGTTATGGTTTGTGAAACCCGCCCACTGCCAGTTTACCCAATTGTATTTCGGCACCCGGGTTGCCAGTTGGCGGAAAACACAGCGTATTTAATTTCATTCATCATCATGTGCACTAGTTCCTGTTGGTGTCATTGATCTGGCAACCTGTGTGTGCAAGTCAAGTCTGAGGAGGAGGGGCTGGTGAAAAAAACCGTCTCCAATATTTTGAATTTGGACTGCATTACCTAGTTCAACCGCTAGGTGTCAATCCTACATACAGCACCTTTAACCCATCCAAGTTAGTGCACACACATTAGGAGCAGTGAGTAGTGAACACACACACACCATGGGCACACTCCAAGAGCAGAGATTATTTGATATATAATGTGTATTTGACCGATTAAAGTGCACCAAAAAAAATAAAAAAAATAAACTCAATTCGCTACTGTCTGTGTGCATGTTTCAAGTGTGTGCATTCAAACAGTCTTCCAGACAGTTCGCACACATAAATTTGCACTGCTTATTGGACTCGAGCAGCTTAAAATCAATTGTTTTTAAATTGCAACACTTAAATACACATTCCAGTGTTTCCCCTAGGTTTGGGGGGGTGGGGGGGGGTGGACACAGACACAAACACATGCTGTTCATGCATTTCTTTTAAATGACAGCAGTCAATATAACAACTGAACAATTATTTTTCCCAAATTCTGTTTTTTTTTTTTTTTTCAAATTCCATTTTTTTCAGTTTTAATTTTTCTGGACTCCTTTTTAAAGGGGTGGTTGATTGCGATTTCACTTTTTTAACATTAGTTAGTGTGTAATGTTGCTGTTTGAGCATAAACAATATCTGCAGAGTTGCGGCGCTGAAAGTTCAATGCAAACGGAGATATCCTCTTTTAAAATTCTGGCAGTTTAATGCCTACAAAAACGACTGGTAAGGGACTACAACGAGTTACTTCCCGGGTCTGATACGTCACAAGCCCAGATAAACCCCGCCCCCGGGAACACGCAGCAAAGGGGGCGAGGCCATGCTGCGCTGCTTTAGAGAAGAGGAAGAGAAAACTAGGGATGTACGTAAAAATCTATTCATATGAATCGCGATTCTGTCTTCTAACGATTCTAATGGATTCTCAAATTTCAAAATCATTAAAGCAGCGGTTCTTAATACTGTTACTCGTGTCGCCCTGCTCTGCATCTCTCTCTCTCTCTCTCATTCAGATCGTAAGATCAGCTCCAACAAACTGTTCCAATTATACACTTATTTTCACACAGCAATGAGAAGCATTATAAATGGACACGCGTGCGGTTGCTGTGCTGTATTAAAGCTTTAATCAGGATAAAACCGTATATTAAAAGCTAACAGAAGCAGTAGCACTTACAAATAGCAGCGTATTTAAAAGTATGAGACAACAACAACCAAACAAACCATTAAGAGCCGTGCTTGCACAGGTTCTGCACGATCCTCTTCACTAATATCCTCTGGGTCTCAATTGGGCTCAAATTGATAAGCATTATAGACAACGCCACTGTTTACAATTCAACCGGAGCACATGCCGCTGAGGTGAGGGGCGGGACATTCAGACGTGCAGTAGAGGCGGTTTAGCGAATCACAACACACTGAGCCAGCTAACCAATCTCAGCCCATCGCTATTTCTGAAGGAGGAGCTTCATAAAACCAGGAAATAAATCGAGGTGTTTGTCAGAGAAGGGACAGAGAGGTGTGGAATAAAGGTAAATTATGTGAAAAATAATGCGTTTTTAAAAAAAACCAAGCATGAACACATGCTAGACTGCACCCCATAAACACAATCAAGCCCAGAAAAAAAAACCAGTCAACCACCCCTTTAATGGTTAAATTAAATTTTATTAAACAAAAAGCATTAATTAAAATCATGAAGCAAACAATTTAACCCATTTATAAAAAAGTTTAACAAAAATTACATGTTTAGGGACCTATGCATTATTTATTTTTTACCAACCTTATGTTTTATTGTTACCAAATTCTGTTTTAGCATGTCTAACTATTTGAAAGCGTAAAAACAAGTTTAATGTATTTTTACAATAGCCTTATGAATTTTTTTTTCCTCAGAAATTCTGTGTTGTGTATTTACATTTTTCTGTTTATCAAATTAAGGCATAAAACATTAATTTAATTTATCTTTTAATTAATGAAAATGAAACAAATTATATTTTTTGGCAAATGAAGGGGATTTAACATTACAATTAAAACACTGAAGAAATATTGTATGATTATTCCTTAAAAATAAGGTTTTAATAATTTTAGTAGTAGTAGTAGTATTACGTAGGCCTACATATACTGAACAATAGTAATATTTCTGTCACAATGTCTTCAAGACAAGTTAAATAGAACTTTTATTTAGATGGGTTGCTGTGTGTATATGATATGAGGATAGTTTTACTCAAATGAAACTGTCAAATGCTCATGAAGTGACTCTCAGAGCAGTTCTGGAGATGTTGTTCATGTATTTATGTCCTCATTTAGTGAGACGGCAGACGTTAATATCACCGGAAGCGTCACGCGCGCTTCAGTATGAGTAGTAAACAAAACCGCACATCTGCTCCATTCATTAACACAGAGACACACAGAATTGATATTTAAATAGTCTTTTTGCGGCTTAATATTTACAAATAGCCTACTAGTGGGAGTGTGCTCACCTGTGTGTGCATGCACGTGTCTGTGTATGCACATCGGGACGGAACTCCGCCGTTCGCAATGTAGAGAAGAACGCGCGACCATGTAGAGACAGACATGACATGTCGTCGTGTAAATAAGATAAATAACATAAGACTATGTAGTTTGTTTAATAAAATAACAAGGTATAGACCTGTTCTATAGGAAAGGTAACTTTAAATGACTTCTGTTGTGATCTGGAGCTATAGAGAAAATAAAATTAATGGTCTTATATTAGGGCGCCCCCCTAATATGGTGAACGTGATTTCACCAAGTACAAAATGTTCCTGGATAAAGATCCTTGTTGATCCTTGAACAACATTCCAATCAACCAATCAATCAGAATTGAGGGGATAACTTTTCAGGAATTTGCAGTTTTAGGCTTATGATCAGGGTTAAGTGCTTCTACACCCTTGTTAATCTGCTATCATTTCCCACTAATTTTAGGAATAAATTATGGGTAGGGTTAGGTTTAGGGATTGGGTTAAGTTTGTATTTTTGGACAGTAATGTTGATCCAGGAACATGTCTTGGAAAAATCACGGCGACCCCCCTAATATAATGACAGGGGAAACACTGCATTCAAATGACAAGCTTTTGTGATGGCGTAGCACAGAAAACATCACGTAATCGTAACCTAGATTTGCTCTGTGTTAATCAATGTTAAAATTTTAATGATAATAATAATAATAAACAATTCCACATCATCTGCAGGGTGCATTAATTGCTGAAAATACATAAGTGCCAATGGCAGGGATTTCCACCTCAGCTGAGACTAAGACACAGAGTTAAATGGCATAAGTAGCTGTTTACTCACATACAAACACATTTTGTGTGTGTGTATGTGTGGGGGAGGGGGGGCATAAAAGACATATAAGTCGTATACAAGTGTGGTTTTCACTGTCTGTCAACACTGTCATCCCTTAGCCGACACCCCTTTAAGTGTCACTATCTGCTCCAGCCTCTCCAGCATTTCCTTAGATTTAAAGGGTAACTAAACCCCTGGTCAGAGCCTAACTCCACCCACTGGCAATATTTGAAAAATGCTGGAAAAGTGGGCAGAGCCCAGCGGAGACAGAGGGGACAAACAGAGGGCGGGGCCGACCAGGGGCTGAGCCTATGCCAAGGGCGTGGTGAGCATAGACATAATAAATACCTAGACGCCTCATTGGCCTCATTACTTGCCCGGGCATTTGTTGTGTGCTAGTCGGTGCATATCTGATGGTTTTGTGTTTATGTCATGTTGTTTCTATATTCTTGTTGTTTTAGTTTTGGTTATATTATTTTTGTGTTGTTTTTACTGGAAAGCACTTTGGTCAACTTGTGTTGCTTTTAAATGTGCTATACAAATAATAAACAAACAAAAAATTGGCCGCTCGACCGCACGTCAACGGCGCCGCCATATTGGTGCGGGCAACTCTCCATAACTTTCATATCGGGACAGACGAAAACATACCTGACTCGTCGGCAGCTTGGGCATCTACAAACCGTCGCACAATAATAAAAACAGATCTCGGGGTATTATCTTTCACAGGTAAGACTGAACAGTTGTTTCTGGATGTTTTTTGGTCATTTTTAACATTATGCTGACAGCTTAATTAGCCACCAGTGTCAGACTATTAATAGCGATATCGCTAGTAAGCTGTGAAAGCTGAGACTTTATAAGAAATCAAAGTTTAAATGAATTCTTATTAAGTTTTAACTTATATTGTAGTTAATATCATAAAGTAAATTGTGTTATGAGCACAATATGTACAGTGAGCACTTTGACAAGACAGTGTCAGACTGTCAGGATTAGAGACGGAGCTAAAGCAACTCTTTAATTTCACTACTCATTTACAAAGCGTAAGTTTATCATCACTAGATTATAAGGATTTCATAGCTTATCATAAAACTGTGGACTGATTAGCCTACATTTTTTTTCTTTTTTAGCCAACTGCAAACAGGACAACGCAAGCCTTAAGGAAAGCTGAAGAAAGCCTGTTCTCTGCATTTCCAAGAGACTATGCTATACCTCCACAGCCTAATGTTGTATTTGTAGTTAAAACACAGAATAGCCCTGAATGAATGGCCATAATGATCCTGATCATATTCAAACCAGTCTCTCTCCCCGGAACACACTTCCAGGAGCATTTTTAACCTTTGTAAGGGTAATTTTTATAACAATATAATTACCTTATTAAATGTTTCTGTCGTTTTTGTCAAATATTTAAATATAACCAGTTTCTTCAGTCAATCACAATACTATAGACTGCATTTAAAATTATTCACACAGGCTGTTTAATGCTGATCATGTACTGTATGTGCATTTACACAAAAACTGCATAATGTAAATAGCCTAGAAATTAAAAACACAGGAACTCATTAGTGAGTGAAGCTGCAATATCATGACAAGATCATTGTTAATTATTGCTCTTTATGTTGTAATAATGATTATTAATTTTGATTAATAGAAAGTTTTTTTGGGGGGAGCATGTCATATTCTGGTCTGTGTTAAACATAACTATACTTTGACATTTTGTTGTCCAACGTAAACTGCACACACTCACTGTGAGCACACACTCACCCCAAACATTCCTATGTAGTAACATATATTAAAAAATAAACAACTGTTTCAAAATTTGTGTTTTCTGCATGGGTGTGTGTAATTTGCATTGTAGAGCAAAATGTCAAGCTTGGTCAAGATGTTTACATTATTTTACTCATTAATTGAAAAAACCCATTATAAAATATAGGAAAATCTTGAGGGAAGCAGTGGAGAATTAGTCTTTATTAGTCAGGTTTTGACGTCACAACTAATATATATAATATATAATATATTATACTCAAGGAGTTAATTAATTAAACACAATTTGGAATTCATGACCAACATTTTTGGCTTGTCATTAGTTGTGTCTTTGTTTAATAATTATTACACAAATACCATTATAAAACTGCACTTTTCACGATTATTTAATTTACTATTAATTTAGTCTTCATTATTGTCTATTCTGTATTATTCCACCCATGATATTACATATTCTACTTGCTATTATTCATCTATTGTTATTCATTTATTTATTATGGTAGTACTAGTGCTATTATAAACCTATTATATCACTTAACTGTTGTACTCACTTTTTATATTATTCACTTTACTGCAACTTGTACTACATATACTTTTTAATATTACATATCACTTTTACTATATTTTTACTGTGCACTGTATCAGTGCATATTAGTTTACCCTGTAACTATAAGTTTTACTGCATCCATAAAGGATTATCAGTTACATTTGTTATTGTTTGTTGTGGAGTTTATATCTGTATAGAGTGCTATGAAAATAAAAAGCAGACTACCAGTGTGTCACTTTTTGATTTGCATTCGCAGTATTTCAAAGGGAATGAGCTGTGTTCTGACCTGAGGCACAATAAAAGCTAAAATGGTGGGGTTGAAGACAGAGAAAGCAATGAAACAACTTAATTTAATTTAATGTACATTAAAATTACATTACATGTATATGTCACAGTTATACTACATTAATATTAGAATTGTTAACCGAAAAAATCAACCAAATCAACACGTGTAAGTGTGAGCTTTCACAATTTCTTAAAATTAATAATTTTCCAAGCCTAACTAAATAACTGGAGGCAGAGTTATTTTTAACTCCATGTAGATCACAAACCACTGAAATCGGTTGATAAATGTAAACGTTATCGTGTTTTTATCCCGAAAAATCCGCAGCTCCCCCGTTTACCTCCATTTGTTTTTAAGGCATTCTTGCCCTCTCAAACATGGCGGACGCGTTGACGTATCGCAGCAACGGCTCAAAGCGGCCAATGAGGCATCTAGGTATTTATACATGTATGTCTATGGTGGTGAGCATAGACACATAAATACCTAGACGCCTCATTGGCCGCTTTGAGCCGTTGCTGCGATACGTCAACGCGTCCGCCATGTTTGTGAGGGCAAGACTGCGTTAAAAACAATGGTAAACGGGGGAGCTGCGGTTTTTTCGGGATAAAAACACGATAACGTTTAAATTTATCAACCGATTTCAGTGGTTTGTGATCTACATGGAGTTAAAAATAACTCTGCCTCCAGTTTTTTAGTTAGGCTTGGAAAATTATAAATTTTCTTAAGAAATTGTGAAAGCTCACACTTACACTCGTGTTGATTTAGTTGATTTTTTCGGCTAACAATTCTAATATTAATGTAGTATAACTGTGACATATACATGTAATGTAATTTTAATGTACATTAAATGAAATTAAGTTGTTTCATTGCTTTCTCTGTCTTCAACTCCAACATTTTAGCTTTTATTGTGCCTCAGGTCAGAACACAGCTCATTCCTCTGAAATACTGCGAATACAAATCAAAAAGTGACACACTGGTAGTCTGCTTTTTATTTTCATAGCACTCTATACAGATATAAACTCCACAACAAACAATAACAAATGTAACTGATAATCCTTTATGGATCCAGTAAAACGTACAGTTACAGGGGTAAACTAATATGCACTGATACAGTGCACAGTAAAAATATAGTAAAATTGATATGTAATATTAAAAAGTATATGTAGTACAAGTTGAAGTAAAGTGAATAATATAAAAAGCGAGTACAACAGCACAATAACATAAGTGATATAATAGGTTTATAATAGCACAAATTATATGTGTACCATAATAAATAAATGAATAACAATAGATGAATAATAGCAAGTAGAATATGTAATATCATGGGTGGAATAATACAGAATAGACAATAATGAAGACTAAATTAATAGTAAATTAAATAATCGTGAAAAGTGCAGTTTTATAATGGTATTTGTGTAATAATTATTAAACAAAGACACAACTAATGACAAGCCAAAAATTTTGGTCATGAATTCCAAATTGTGTTTAATTAATTAGCTCCTTGAGTATAATATATATAATATATTAGTTGTGACGTCAAAACCTGACTAATAAAGACTAATTCTCCACTGCTTCCCTCAAGATTTTCCTATATTTTATAATGGGGTAAATGAGTAAAATTAAAATTGAGTAAAATAATGTAAACAACTCGACAAAGCTTGACATTTTGCTCTACAATGCAAATTACACACACCCATGCAGAAAACACAAATTTTGAAACAGTTCTTTATTTTTGAATATATGTTACTACATAGGAATGTTTGGGGGGGGGGGGGGTGCAGTTTACGTTGTACAACAAAATGTTAAAATATAGTTATGTTTAACACAGACCAGAATATGACATGCTCCCCCCCAAAAAACATTCTATTAATCAAAATTAATAATCATTATTACAACATAAAGAGCAATAATTAACAATGATCTTGTCATGATATTGCAGCTTCACTCACTAATGAGTTCCTGTGTTTCTCAGTTCTAGGCTATTTACATTATACAGTTTTTGTGTAAATGCACATACAGTACATGATCAGCATTAAACAGCCTGTGTAAATAATTTTAAATGCAGTCTATAGTATTGTGATTGACTGAAGAAGCTGGTTATTTTTAAATATTTGACAAAAACGACAGAAACATTTAATAAGGTAATTATATTGTTATAAAAATGACCCTTACAAAGGTTAAAAATGCTCCTGTAAGTGTGTTCCGGGGAGAGAGAGTGGTTTGAATATGATCAGGGTCATTCTGGCCATTCATTCAGGGCTATTCTGGGTTTTAACTACAAATACAACATTAGGCTGTGGAGGTATAGTCTCTTGGAAATGCAAAGAACAGGCTTTCTTCAGCTTTCCTTAAGGCTTGCGTTGTCCTGTTTGCAGTTGGCTAAAAAAGAAAAAATATAATCAGTCCACAGTTTTATGATAAGCTATGAAATCCTTATAATCTAGTGATGATAAACTTACTCTTTGTAAACGAGTAGTGAAATTAAAGACAGATGCTTTAGCTCCATCTCTAATCCTGACAGTCTGACACAGTCTTGTCAAAGTGCTCACTGTACAATAGATATTGTGCTCATAACACAATTTACTTTATGATATAAACTACAATATAAGTTAAAACTTAAGAATTCATTTAAACTTTGATTTCTTATAAAGTCTCAGCTTTCACAGCTTACTAGCGATATCGCTAACGTTAGCTATTAATAGTCTGACACTGGTGGCTAATTAAGCTGTCAACATAATGCTAAAAATGACCAAAAAACATCCAGAAACAACTGTTCAGTCTTACCTGTGAAAGATAATACCCCGAGATCTGTTTTTATTGATGTGTGACGGTCTGTAGATCCCCAAACTGCCGACGAGTCAGGTATGTTTTCTTCTGTCCCGATGTTTGAGTTATGGAGAGTTGCCCTTACCAATATGGCGGAACCGTTGACGTGCGGTCGAGCGGCCAATGAGGCGTCTAGGTATTTATTATGTCTATGGTGGTGAGCTCATGCAGGGGCGTGGTTAGTAAGTGCCATCATACGTCACAGGGGTATGCAACGTCCAATAGGAAAATTCAACTGCAGTAGCCACCGTTCAACCTGAAGAGGGCAGCACTCAGACGTTTTTACACCATATATTGTAGAATTAAAACACTTTATAACCAAATGTCAAAACATTTACTCGAATCAATGCAGATCATTAACTCAAAAAAGTTGTTTTAGGATTTAGTTACCCTTTAAATTGTATAAACTTGGGGTGGTCTGTGAGATGCAAAGTGGGCAGTACAGGAGATGAGAACCTGGATTAAACAAGAAACAAGTCACTGTTGGCATATACAGGACAGGCTGACCCGCACTCTCTAGACTCTAAAATCAAAACTTTTCTTCAGTCTATTTTAAGGTAAATTAGACTTTTTTGAGACCTGTTTTTTACTGATGCACTATTCTAATTATTATAACCAGAAACTTCCTGAACCTATCATCATCTCGCAGGACAATTATGGACCATGTTATGGTCAATACCAGAGTATGAAAGTATATTAGGTAAGAGTTTTTTTTTTAGCTCCGCCCCCTGAAACCCACACATTCCCGGAATTCCTGCACAGTGCTCACCTGGCCAACTCACTAACACCCTCCACTCACCTTCAGCAAACAGCTATTCATACCCACTAACACGTGCACTCTGACTGAGAAATATAAAACAGACAAGTAACATCTAGTACAGGCTACACAGAATGGACTCTCTGAAAGGTGAAAGGTCTGTGTGTGGGCTAGCTGAGATAAGTCACAGGAGACAGATTAAGAGAGCATTAACTTAATATCCTCCTCCTCATGCACTGACCTCCATCTCCAGCCGTAAAAAAAAAAAAAAATCCTTTGATAAAACTGCAGTCAAAACTCGTAGTTCTTTCGCCTAACGTTAACTCCACTCATCAGCAGCCAGCTCAAACTTTCCGCATTAAATAAAGTCGCACTTTAGGTTGTCAAAATACGAATAATAATGCGCTCTCATTACCTTTCGGAGCACTTGTTTAATCCAGCCAATATGTTTAAATATCAAAGCTCGTGGAGAAGAAGTATTTTCCTCTGTCGGAGCTCATTTGTTAGTTCCGTGAATCCACTGCCATACTCCAGGAGCTGCGCCGCACTCCGGACAAGCGGAATACGAATGACGTCGGCGCCAGTGTTGCCAGATCGGGTTGACGATTTCCAGCCCAAAAGCTCACCAAAACCCGCCCACTTCAACAAAAACCAGCCCAAATTTTTAACTGCCAAAATGATGAGAGAATTTTATTGCCATGTCAATCAAGGTTGATAAGGACCATTTTTATCTCCTTAAAATAAAATAATGATGACAAAATAAAATAAAGATAAGTCAATTTCACAGGAACATGGAGGGCAAATGCGTTAAAAGCGGCAATCAAGAAATTATTAACTGATGACTTTAACCCTGAAAAAATGCATCATTTTCAATGTCTACAGTAAGAATAAGCTAATTTTTGTGCAAAAAGTGCACAATAAAGTGATCAGAAAGCAATGTAAATTAGCTGGCATTTACTCTCGTTCATGCACACACCCCCGACAGCCAAAAAATATTCATTGATACATACTGTATGATAATCTGACAGCAAAAATAAAATAATAATAATAACAATTAGCAACAATAATGCGCTTACCTTTGTCTTGTGCTTTATCTTAAGACAGAACTACAGCACGTATTTCACGAAGTAAGTTACACATTTTAGAACATAATGCAGAACTTTGCACAGTCAAAACTGTTCAAGTCCAGCAGCTGCATGTCAATGCCAAGTATACCCAAGTAGAGTCTGGACAGTTTAAAAGATGTTCTGATGCAGAACAGCATCGCCATATTCAGTTTTGATTTTTAATAAATCATTCAACTGTTCTCTCATTTCAATTACAGTTATATTTAGAAATCTTCTTTTCATCTCTCATCACGTATAATCCACGTTGTGAGATTTGAGTCACTAGACTCTTTCTCGTGTAATTTATATTTAGGCCACTTTGCCATCGCAATCACTTAAAATGAATGAATATATAGCTGCACATTTAAATCTTGCCCTTTATAGCGCCAAAACCCAGTCACTCACGAGTCATCACATCTCACCAACATAAAAGATGGTAAATTCACTGACAGGTCTCGGTTAAACTGAACCAATAAGGGTTGCATTAAGGAAAAATGAGTTGATGACTGCACTACACATTATTTTACTGTGATACTTTGAGCTCGAACATATTAAAATAACATGACTAAAGATAAATGCGAAGAAAAAAAAGCAGCTGATTGGGCGGCTTTTAATTTTTTAAAAGCAGCCCAAATTTTGTCTACCCGCCCAAATGCGTTATTCTCCGGTCCAAACCGATCAAAAGAAGCCCAATTGGGCGGCAACCCGCCCAATCTGGCAACACTGGCACTCGGCGCACCCTGGAATTTAAGCCCCGCACGCCATTGGCCCACACCGGGTAGAGCGGAAGCTTGGTTGGTCGGCTGTGTTGTTGAATTGGCCAATAGGAGAGGAGAAAACTGTTTCCTTGGTTACGCGGGATGCACAAGTAACAGTCTTCACAACAGAACCATTAAGGTAATAGTTTTTATGCTTTTATTCTGTGTTAGGGATTAGGTGTGCTGTTTGAAGTTATTTTCTTCCTTTTAGTTACTAGTACTTTGACAAACTCAAAGAAAGATTTTAAGATGTTTAAAAAGAAAAACGTTAGATTTACATCATTTCTGTAAATTAATTCGGTAACTTAAATTAATCACTTTACATCGTGGATAATACTGTCAGCTGGACACTGTATGTGTAAAGCTATTCAGAGAAAATATTGTAAATTATATTTAGTTAATTTGGACAATCGAAAGGGATATAAACAATCATGGTCTTTTCTGTATTGTTTGAAGCTGTTCTCTTCACGTCTTAGTTACTTATCAAGTCAAGTCACAATTAGTTACACAGCGCTTTATACAATACAGATTGTATCAAAACAACTTCACATTAATAACAGTGTTAACAAATTCATCAATTAAGAAACTACTTGAATTTTAGCTGTAAAGCAGCGACAGTAAGCTAGTGCCATCAGTTCAATTTAGTTAGGTGTTGTTTCATTTCTGTTCAGTAACTATCAATATTACAGACTCCATAAACAAGTTCAGTAATAGCTATACTAGGCAATAGTGTCATAATTATTCAGCTCAAATCTGTTCAATGTTGATTCGATGCAGTTTAGTAAGAGTGTCGATGTTGCAAAAAGTTAGTGTTATTTTCCAGCTCAGTTAAGTTCAAATTCTGATAATGTCAGTGCAGTTAAATCAAAAAAAATATTCCTGAATACTGATTGTATTTTAAACCTGTCATATACATTGCATTGATTTTACATTTATACAAAGACTATATTTGTAATCATATTTGCATTTTGTTCTCCTGAATTATTCACAGATGTGTAGCAGAGATGTTTATTCTTTTGTCACAAACCACTGCTCTGAAGACAAAGGTAGGCAGCTGTGATCAGACTTTAACATTTTATCCAGAAAATGATCAGTCAGCACCATCTGTCATTCATTCCCCTCAGCAACTTTGGGCTGCAGAAAAGTGTGTATTTATAAGGGTAACACTGCCTGCAGTGCCACTTCTGTACAGACCTTCATGAATTCTACAGTTTAGTGTTGTTCTGTGCACAGACTATAAATATGAATTCAGATATAAACTATGTATTGACTGACATGTAATTGACTACATTTAACCATGTATTAATTACATGCACACTCCTTTGCTTATTGTAATGTGTGTGTGTGTGTGTGTGTGTGTGTGTGTGTGTGTGTTTTAATCACATAGAAAAGTTGCCTCAAAGAATACAAGTGGATCTGGGACACTCAAAATGTAAAGTGGTCCAATATGAGCAACTACAGGACATGCTAGAGGCCAAACGCCTTTCCTCTCAGCTCTCTCAACAGAAGGTAATGAATGTGTTGGGTACCTTTTGCCATGCCTTTGTTACAGTGCAGAAAAGGGTATTTTGGCTAGTTTTGCAGGCAGAGTCCATTTTCTTTGATCATGCTTGACACATCTCCTATAAAATAGATTCCTTTTTTATTTGTGTTCAATTTGTGTTTTTGATAGAAAAATAATTAAAATACATTTATAAATTAATAATTTAGACTGGTCCAGCAATCATCCTTTATGAGAGTTCTTAACCTTTTGGAGTCAGCGAAGGTGCTATGAACTTCAAAAGTAACTTAAAATGAAAGATCTTAAAATACTCAGTAATTTTTGGTTGTACAGATAAGAGAAAGACATCACTTAAAACTGTAAAGAGACTTTTTTTTGGACCAGGTCCCCCCATCCATTATCCAGGTACCTAACCATCCCTACCAATAGTATATTATTATTATTATTATTATTACATTTACATTTAGTTATTTAGCAGATGCTTTTATCCAAAGCGACTTACAAATGAGGACAATAGAAGCAATCATAACCAACAAAAGAGCAACAATATGCAAGCGCTATGACAAGTCTCGGTTATCGTATATAATACGATATATATAATAATATTGTATATATATATATATATATATATATATATATATATATACACTGTATATATATATATATATATATATATATAATATCGTATAAATTTATTAAATTTAAAATGCTTGTCATTGATTGCCAAATAAGAGTTTTGTGGGTAGTGTAGACACTAGAGTTAGAATGTTGCAAACCATATTCTTTTGCAAGTAGTTACTAGAGGGAAGTATCGCACCCAATGAGAAATGCTGCACTAAAACATTGTTATTAACAATGCAATAAATTAAGAAAATATAAGATATAAGGTGCAGTGTTTCCCACAGGATTGTGTGACACTTGTGGCGGCAGGTGACGTCACATATTACTTTGCATATTCATGTCGTCATTGTGTCAAGTTCAGACGAGTTTTGATACTTCAGATGTTCTACTCCAGGGATGGGCAACTGGCGGCCCGCGGGCCGTATACGGCCCCCAGTGTCTTTTAGTATGGCCCGCTGGATTATATTACACTCGGATGATCAATTTTAAAAACATTTGAAAAGTAAGTCACGTAAAGATTGCTTTCAATTTATGATGTTAATACTATCTCCAACCAGGAGAGGTCGCTAGTTCCAGCCGCTCCCCATATTAATTTCAGCGCAGTGTAAACATTCACTAACGTTAGCAGTTTAGCAAATAATAAATGAAAAAACAGACCATGAAAACAGTATTTTCCAGTCAAGATGGTTAACAGATTATCTTTTTTAACAAGTTCAAGGGGATATGTTTGGATTGTTTGGAAATCTGTATTTTTTATTTAAATCGCCATCACACCACTGCTCACAGACAACGGGACGCCAGAGTTGCACTTGCCTCAAATTTCAAAGGTAAAACAATGCATAGTCAACAAAAGCTTTTTGCCAAATGCATGACAGAAATGTTTGTACTGAACTATGTTCTTAGGGTTTCTTCGGGTCCTTAAGGCCAATTCACACCGCACAGACAAACTCCAACAAACTAGTCTGTTGGAGTTTGTTGGATCAGTGTGTTACCTCTGTTGGTGTTGGTTGGAGTTTGTTTTCACCTGACTGAACATGCTTATAGATAGATATAGAGTTGGTCGGTGTCTGTTGGTGCAGTGTGAACATGACAGTTATTTTTCAGAAGATTCTAAATCCAACAGCCAACTTGAGCCAACTTGTTTGTTGGCGTTTGTCTGTGCGGTGTGAATTGGCCTTAAAATGTCTTCAGTTTAATTGTTTAAATTTATGGCCATGAAAACTCCTAAATGTTACAAAAAGTCTAAATTATAAGAGGTGTTAAATTTGGGGACGGAAAGACATGAATTGCTATATGGATTAATATGACGATTATACTTCAAAAGGCTATGATTTCAAAATAAATATGAGCGCTGCACGTTTCAAAGTCAGGCACTGCTGCTTTGTGTTCTGCGGTTACTGGGGAAACCGGTATATTCTGCCGCTCTGAAAGTGAAACCTGCTGCCAGAGAACGAATTTGCTTTTTCAATAAGCCCGTTTGCTATTTTTGCAACATATTTTTAAATGTGAACCTGTGGATCGGCAAAAAGCTAATGCATTATACAAATCTAAACAATTAAGATATATTTATATGTTATTTAATATAACAATTCATTGATATTTTTGACTCAACCCTTTTCTTAAAAATTGTTTAAAGGCTGAAATGTGAAGTGCAGATCTTAAAAAGGTCTTTAAAGGTCTTAAAATTGATTTTGAAAATCCTGCAGAGACCAGGTTATTTTATGGTACCATTTGGAATAACTTTTTTATTTTTATTTGAATAAGCCCTTTTTAACTGTCCTAATTAGTTTGTTTTGAGAATGTTCTGGCCACTAATAAAAAAAAGGACCTTTGGAAGGAAAAAAGGACATTTGTTTGTTGCAAATTTACAGACAATGCAACAATAAAACCATCATTGAAAGGCCATTGAAGGATAGCCTACTCGGCAGTATATAAATCTTCAGATCGGGGTTTTTTTTTTTTTTTTTTTTTTTACTTATTGGAGGTACAGAACGCCACACAGCAACTTTTCGGCATTGCACCAAGCAAAAATTAATCGAAATCATAACAAAAAGTAAAGATCAAGCGCCTAACACGATCTCCAGGCATTAATTCGAATGGTTTGTTTTCCCCCACGGCCTCAGCGGATATGACGTTTTTGTGGGCGTTCCCAGCTATGCCGACCAAGTCAATTGTCAGGGTCGGTCACGGCGCCTTTTAACTGCTGATTTGGATCCGGCAATGTTTCATTTACAAATTAAGCACTGCGCGAGCTCGAATCTCTTCCCTCCACGCAGATTTTCTTTGCTCTCGCACAAAACCGGAGGCGCGCTCTCAGAAACGCGCTGCTCTCGCAAAGAGAAAATAATCACTTCATCCTATGTTTAAGTGAATAAAATAGCCAATTGACAGCCTTACTTACTGGAGTTCAACTATTGAGACTTTGTTCTTTCTCACCGGACTTGTGTGTGTGATATAAAAGTGGAACGCATTTAGACCAGGGGTGCCCACACTTTTTTGTGTGGGGATCTACTTTTCAAATGAGAAACTCACCGAGATCTACCAAGTGAAAAATAAATAAATAATAAAATGCATATAAAATAAATAGGCCTAAATAAAACAGCTTGTTGGGATGTATCTTTATACTGCATTAATTTAATTTTTAATAAAATAAATAAATAATAAAATAATGTTCAATTCGTAGTACCCCCATAGAACTGTGCCTGCATTTACCTAAAGCAGTGGTTCTCAACCTTTATTACTCCAAGACCCCCTCCCCCAAATCAATACTGCAAGCCCAAACTTTTCTATTCACTAAAACCTTTGTATTTTCATGTAATTTCAAATTCAGTATAGATTTAAACATTCCATGTTCCTTTTTCCAAACATACTTCGCAAAAAAAAAATTACAGCAGATATTCTATACAACTTTAAAGTATGTATATTCTGAACTCGACGATGCCATCAGTGAATAGTTTCTCTGTCAGAACAATCTGTTTGGAGCGTCTGATGCCCATATGTAACGTTACATGAACACCACTGATCCTCACAAACTTCTCCAAAACACGCGAGCATCCGTTATAAAACACTCGCTGTATTCAACAACGTGAATATACTGAGCTGTGTTCAAGCAGAAATATGATGTTATAGTGATCAGTGCGCCGAGAGCGCATACACGGTTTGTTTGCGCATCAAATAAGGGACACAACGCGTGCCTAATGCACGATCCTGTATGTCACTGTAATCATCTTTACCTTGATTACAATCGTCATCCATTAAAACTTTAGGCTACTAGTGTGACACTGGCTTCTTTCATCCAGCCGAGAGCTGTAATTTGCATATCACATGCTCATACAGCGGTTTTGAGCCGCCGTTCAGATGGATGAGATGAGACGCATTTGTCCGTGTTTCACTCCGTCTCGAATTGCGCTCACGGAAAGCGCTCGAGAAACAGTATCTCTTCCGCGGCTCGTATAAGCTCTCGTTTTTTTTTTTTTTTTTTTTTTTTTTAAGTATGAGCAAGAGACTGGACGACATTCACGTTACATGATTTGGCTGATTTGTACGTAGAGAGCGTGACAGCGCACCACATTAAAATAAATGATCATTCATGTTTTCAGAACCACTGGCCAAAATTAAAATCTAAACTAAAATTAAAACATCTTTGAGAGCAAGGGGGCCCCCTGGTGTTTCGGGGGCCCTATGCAGCGTGCATATTCTGCGTATAGGGAGGATCGGCTCTGTGTATGCCTACTCTGAAGAGGTCGATATTAATGTTTTGGTGTCTGGAGGATATATCTTTGATCGGTAGATATTTCTCTAAATGCTGTAATTCGCAAGGACGTGTACTGACGTGATATTACATGGGAATTTATAAAATTCGTTTTGGCTTATTGTTTGTAGCCGAAATAACAATTAATAATTGAAGATAATGTAAGATTTAAGTTAATTTAAAATATTTAGGATATTTTATTTTATTTTACAATTTACTGACCTGAGAAACAAGGTATTCATTTGCTATTCATTTGTGAAGATACGTGTTGACATTTCACTTTACTTATTAAAATAAAAGATAAGTGCTTATTTTTCATTTAATTTTTTTTAGTTTAGCCTATATATTGTATTGTAATTCATTAATAATGAGGAAATTACGTTTTTTAATTTTTATTATTTTACTTGTTTTACAAACAAGGAACCATTTCGTATTATGATAGTATAACGAACTGAGCTTCAGATATTTCCTTTGACAACTTTCTTATATTTTATCTTATTTTATACCATTTCTGACTAAAAAAAACTTAAGAAATGTACTTATGTACAATAGAAATTGATATGTACTTATGATTGTTAATTTATTTAACCCTTTAATTTTAGTTAACCCTTATTTAACCCTTTGACAAAAATAATACAAACAATACAAATAATACAAACAATAATACAAACAGGCCAAAATTGTTTTAGGTGTACAATATCTATATCTACTCTATGTATTGCCTGTGATATCATCTATAATCTTTAAATAACAGCTTGGCTCCTCACCTAGTTAAAAACTAGCTAATTTCAACACGCTGACGTCACGTCAGGTCGTCACGTGGGTCGCCCGCTCGGCGTTCGGATAGACGGTCGGTCGTTCGTTAGGTCCTTCGATGTTTGATTTTGGCACGGAGTACACGCCATAGTGTGTGAGCGAATGCACAATTTACTTGCTCTTCATTCACTCCTCTCAATGGACGTGACGTCTGCGTCTGTCTTTTTTTTTTTTTTTTTTGCAGTTTTTAGTGGGTCTGTCTTTTTCCCGGCTAACTTATACAATATACATTATGTGCATATTAAATATAAATATAATAATTTAGACATATTTTTTAGACATTTTTTTCATTACACTCTTTGTAAAAGTATAAAGATAACATAAAAAGCATAAAAAAGTCTATAACAAATAAATAACAAATGTCTCCGAAAGGAATCCTTTAGTGAAGTTTGTGTTGCTTATAAGTATACTCATGTCGTTTAATTTTATGAAATCCCTTTTGAATTTTTTTTTACATTTGGGGGTTATTGTGTTTTTATCTTTTACATTTTTAATGTAGCCTACAGCACATCAGTGATGGCCAACCCGTCGATCGCAGTCGTCTGTTAGATCTGAGACTGTTGCTGTAAAATAATAATAAAATAATAGAAAAATACATTATGCCTGATTAATGTTCAGTTTTTCAAGTCCCTCTCTTCTTTGCTTTATTTTACGTTTAAAACATAATATTAGGATTTTTGAAGAATAAAAGAACAGCACTTATTTTATTATTCATTTATTTTTTCCTTTTTTCCTTTTTTATTTTTTTATAAATAAATACTTTTATTCAGCATCAGAAATAATGTTAAATTGATAAGATTTCTATATTTTGAATAATAATCTGCCAGGATTCAATCAATCAATCCTGTAAAAATATCACAGAAAAATATTAAGCAGCACAATTGTTTCCGAAGTTGACAATACATTGAAGGATCATGTTTATTCGTTTAAGAATCAAGCAGAAGCTTATTTGTGAGTAAAATCTTTAACTAAATTACATCACTTTTGTTTGCATTTAGAGAGATATCCAGACACCCAAACATTAATATCTGACCTCTGCAGAGTACGCATACTCATTTGTTTTAAAATACAGGAGACTGGAGTAATGATGCTGAATATTCACAATATTAAAGACCGCCCCCTTCAATAAATAAATAAATAAATAAAACCTTATATAAATATGATTCACTTATTTTTTGTCGTGTCCTCGTTGTTGTTGAGAAAACCTATTTATAAGATAAAAGCTTATTTTACGATGATCAGTGAATTATGTGCACCAAACAAGCAAAGAAGAATGAAATATAAAGGGGTGTGCAGTGGCGTAGAAAGTCAGCCCCGGGCCCATATGCAAAAAAATTGTACGGGCCCCCCCAAATGATATGGGCTCCAAATCGCATAACTTGTTGATTTTTCTGACGTAAATACCGTTACGTGACTATTCACAAGCTGTTTTAATTAAATGCTTGGAAATAATATTTAACGTTTTTAAGTCCAGTCATTGCATGCAAGCCACACCTAGCACAATCGCAATAGGCTTTGTGTTTTTTTATTATAACACAAAGTCTCATCTTTCTGTAAATTTTAAGATCAAATACAAACAATAAATGTGTTTTGCGCTCTTTTATTTGTAGTGAGGTAACTACATTCGCCTCAGTTCAAGCTGCATGTGAATCAATTATATTTTTTTAATATTTGCATCACGAAATAAACATGAATAAATATTTGAATCATATTGAAAAAAAAAATAAGAACAATTTATACAAACGAATGTCTCACGAAATTGATCAATTAGAGTTTCAAAAATATCTATAAGCCTACGTGTTATTGCTGTTTTTCGTGTTAAGAACAATGGATGCCACAGACTTTTTTTTTTTTTGCGGAGTGTAATTTTTATATTAATTTCACGCAATATAATATGATTTTATTATCGTAATTTTTACTTTATTAATTTAGTATGACGTTAATCTTATATAGTTATTTTTCAGTGTGACACTGAAATGCCTCTGTAGGGTATTTGTACTGCATGCAAACACAATCTTGGCACAGCGGCCCAGAAAAAATAAAATAAAATTGGTATTAAGTTTGACGATCCTGACTCCCCATATATATCCTCATTGGATGCGCCTTTAGAGATAAATGCATCTTTATGGATTACATAGGCTAATGAAAGAGTTTTTAATTTTTGATTTGAATTATTTTGTTGTAAAGTAGTATTTTATAGCATTCTATAAATATATTTATTATGTCAGTGAGGCAAGTATTTGCTGAGTTTCGGTTCAGTTTTTGTGAAGTGTTCCTGCTCAAGATCAAGACCCTGTTTGTTTTCTTTATTTTAAAATGCAAAACATTTTGTTGATATTGTGAGTGCACACAAATAAAACTATTTGCAGCTTCGAATGATGCATACTCTTACCTTTTATGATGAAAAATTATGCCGTATTTTAATTTCCCACTCTTATTAAGAAAAAAAAAGATGCAAGTGATCTCGCTAGCGCCTCCATGTCCTTCAAAGAGAGCTTCAGCTTCCACTTTTAGCACAAACGATTTTATATTTATCACACATTTATCTTAAATTTTTAAATGTATATTGTGAAATGCATGACGTTTTTATGTCTAAAATCGTGTTTATTTGAGAAGGCTAAACTGATCAAATGCTTAACTCACTGTCTGGCGCTGGCGTC
This sequence comes from Schizothorax lantsangensis, assembly GCA_027422415.1. Lineage (NCBI taxonomy): Eukaryota > Metazoa > Chordata > Actinopteri > Cypriniformes > Cyprinidae > Schizothorax > Schizothorax lantsangensis. The sequence continues at coordinate 16,342,071 of CM049848.1, forward strand.
TTGGTATTTAAAAAATAATAATACAACTTGAATTTAACAAACATAAAATGTTCCAATCATGGAACATTTAAAACTTAATAAAGAAACTAAACGAAATATAACCATTTGGCCATTAAGAACCAAAACTGAACTTTTTTTAATGGCTGCAACAGCAGCTGTGTAAAGGGGAAGAGAGAGAGAGAGAAAAAAGACACTGGCTCGGGTCGGACAATTGCGTTTCCCGATAACGCTGTCTCTTAGCGCGCTACGAAGACTCTAAAGGTATGCCTTAACTAAAGGTGTACCTGTTCTATGCGTGTTCCCCGAACTATAACTTAGGAGGCTGCTTAAGATATACCTTCTTACGTACGACGTTACCAGGTGCTGTCCATGGCGGTGGTGCTGAATTGGTTGATATCGATGGCTCGAGAATCGATACCTTACAGAAGGTATATAAGAACGTTTCGGGAAACACGTATTAACGATAAGGTACAGCTTAAGGTACAAATTAAGAACGACGTTGCGTTAAGAAGGTTTCGGGAAACGCAGCCCTGATAAGCTGTCGGACAAGGGGCTCTATATTTGTTCCCTTGTTTCAATTAAAAGTTCCCCCTCGGCTCGGCAGGGCCCCAATCTGCCCGGGCTCATATGCACCCTTCATACCTTGCGTGCCCAGACGCTACGCCCATGGTCAAAATTAAATGACGTGGAGCGCACATTATTCAAAGGAAATATACTTAGTTTCATGATGTTCAAAATGTTATACAGCCTATGACATTTTGTAATAAAAAAAAATGAAAGGTTCCTTACAACAGTCTCAGATGTTATATATTATTGAAGCCTTTGAGTTCAAAGGCTTTGACATTCTTAAAGGAAGTAAATAGGGACTTTATATTGCTGGAAAACATTCTAAAATTGGGATTACTGTGAATGGTTCTGGCATTGTGAAGATGAAATTTACTCAGAATACAAAGTAACAATAAAGTAAAATCAAGATTAACATCATTGGGATGAAAATCTGACAGTAAATTATAGTTTCTCTAATTGGTTAGAATACATGAATACTAACATTGTAACTTCTGATCAAAAAGACACAGAGAAGAAAATACATGTTGAAATATTATAAAATGTTTGACAACAATGCCTTTTGTATTTTTTTTTTTTTATACTTGTTCTGGTGTTTTTTGTTATTCATGTTGAAATATTATAAAATGTTTGACAACATTGCCTTTTTTAGTATTTGTTTTAGTCTTCAAATTAAATGTTGGATAACAACCAAAATGTACTATGAATTTTATTCTTAATATTTTTAGCTAGTATTGTGATAACCCAAAACTTCAAATAAGTTGTTTAGTGATGATGAATTTAAAATATTATAGACAACTTCTCACAACATACAATAACACAAAGCAATGCCAATTTATCATTACTATTGTACTTTATTCCTGAAAATGAGCAAGCAGTACAAACAGTGGCTTGAAATGATGACAATTACAAAAATAGGCAACAAGACTAAAAATAAATAAACAATTGCACTGGAAAAGAGACACAATAAAGTGTAAAAATATGAGCTGTATTCTAAATGTTAATGGTTTCAGAAGTTTTCAAAATTTTAGTGAAATAATCCATTGTGTTTATCCTATAGGCCAAAAGTCACATTTTTAAGGGACATGGAAAAGTTTTGCGTCTCCATACATTTTTATGTTATAAAGAATAAATAAATAATAAAAAACATGTTTGGAACAGCAAAGATCCCTGTTCCTTTAACACTTTGGTACTGTTCATTTTCAATTAATAAAAAAGGTAAATTCAGGGTATCCGCCAGGTCTTGACGAGATCTCGTGCCTCGCGAAATTACAACGTGTGGATATTTCTTGTCGAGGTGAAAATGTGTCTCGCGATATCAGCATAGTTTGTAGCTAAACATTTGACAAAGCTTGCGATATTTCATTCTGAATTGTACCGTTATCTGTTTGTTTCCAATAACGTGCATTGTGTTTCACTGTTACGTGGAGCATCCCTCTGCAACTCAGTCAACAAACTCAACTCTGCATATGCTAAGAGTTATAGGATAAGTTTGGGTTAATTATAAAGTTCATCTGTGGACGAAAGGTGCGCTGTTGAAAACATTTATAACAAATATTGTAATGCCAACACAAAATATTACATCAATATATTTCTAAATATGCAACCTGTCGCAATCACTGGGCCACTGGCGCCCTCTGTAGGCATTTTAATAATACATATAGAATAGAATAGAATAGAATTATTTGTCACATACATGATTATATAGCGAGTATATAACCAGCAGTGAAATGTATTCTCTGCATTTAACCCATCCTAAGTGAACACACACCCGGAGCAGTGGGCAGCCATGTTACAGCACCCGGGGAGCAGTGTCTTGCTCAAGGAGACCTCAGTCGTGGTATTGAAGGAGGAGAGAGCGCTGGTTATTCACTCCCCCACCAACAATCCCTGCCGGACCCGAGATTCGAACCCACAACCTTTGGATTACGAGTCCAACTCTCTAACCATTAGGCCACAACTTCCCCGTACTTAGTTATTGTACGGGGTATATTATTGTATTGTAATATTGTACTTAGGTTTGTATAGATGTATATTTCTTTATGCATTTTAACAGTGTTGTTCAATGAAACCATATGATTACTCGCTTTTGATGTTTTATTTAAACCAATTATTATTTCCTCATCGTTACAGGTATTAAAGTCTATTTTTAAAGATTTAAAGTTTAAGCTACTGTTCAAGTCCATCTTTATTACATAAAAAAAAAAAATCATCAGTAGATTGCTCATTTAACAAAATAATCGTTAGAGACAGCCCAATTTAATATGTTTCAAAATGCACCTAACAATTCTATTAAAATACCGTTTCATCACCTTCTCTTGACCAACATGATGTAGCCTATAGACTCATCTCCTGACCTAATATTCGCACATTTTATGGTCGACATGACTCGGCAAACAGGACTATGACTATGAGCACCATAGAGTGTTAAGTAAAATTATTAACATATACCCAGCATATCAAAAGTAAAACCTCAGAATGGCACATATCTGAATAATATGTTAAATAATTAATGCTTTTATGTGCAAATTTGTGTCTATAAGATGTTATTGTGAAAATACAATTAATTTTCAGCTGTGTTGTTAAATCGAAAATAATTAAATTGAACACTGTGACCGTATTTGGCATCACGCATCTGTGGAGACGACGTACTTCTCCACGACGTACTTATCACGCGTCTGTTGAGGCGAACGTACTTACCACGCGTCTGTTGAGGCGACGTCTTATCACGCGTCTGTTGAGGCGAATGTACTTATCACACGTCTGTGGAGGCGACGTCTTATCACGCGTCTGTTGAGGCGACGTACCCTTCTCACACGTAAAAATACACGACTGTCTACTTCGGCAGGTAATCCTGTCACATAATACTCGCCATAGGGGGCGGTGGGTATTTGTGGCGGTCGATGTGGATATTGTATTGTACACAAATAAATCAACGTGTGGGAAACACTGAGGTGTATATTCATTGGAACAAAGTCATTTTCAAAGCAAACAAAGACATTTATTTGTAAAGACATTTAAGTTATTTACCTTCATATTTAGTTGTACCTGTAATATAATTCTTTCAAGGGAGCTTAATAAGACCTGTCCATTCTTCCAAGCTTACATTCATTTTACACTGAAACATAAAAAATCCCCACAAACACCTATTCAAAAACAGTTTCTGTGATGCACGGAGAATACACAATTTTTACAGCATTGCTTTAACTCGAAACAGGAAACTGGGGCCAGATAAAAAAAAAAAAAAACATTCTTAAAAAATGGGCTAAATGCTTTTTGTGTAGTTTACTTTGTGGCTCAAATAAAATACATGTTACTTTGAGACTGACATGTTTGGCTTGTCAAAAATGTCACATTCAGCTGTTAAAAATGTTTCAATTTGTTGACTTGAAAATCAAGTTTGTTTGTTTGTTTTTTACAAGGAAAGGAGTGTTATTTATGCACAAAGTTGTTTTCATTGTCTTTTACAAAAAAAAGAAAAGAAAAAAAAGAAAATCATCAGTGTCTTGTTCTGGAGGCAGTCATATACAAATGCATTTGCCCGTGTGACATCACTGAGCCCACAATATCCAAACAAACCATTTTTGGAAACTGATTAAATGCCGTGTTTATAATGAGGATGACATTTTAAGTTATTAACTTGCAGGATGTTTTAATGGAACAAAGACCTCTTATATGTCCTGTACAGGTCAAGGCAAATTTGATTTCTCATGTGATTATCCCTACATGTTAAAGGTAGGGTAGGCAGTTTCTGCACTACTAGTGCCATCTAGTGGAACTTCAAAAATAAAGTATGTTTCAAACAACCTGTGCACGTCACGCCTCCCCCAACTTAACATCACAAATGGGTCTATAAAAAGTGAAGGCATATCTGAACAGGTAAAAGTAGGCTACTTTTAATAAAAGGTCCAACATATTATGAATACTTTTAATTTAAAATTTAGCTTACCCATTGTGAAGAAACGTACTCGGTTACTGTCGTAACCTCGGTTCCCTGAGATACGGAACGAGTACTGCGTCTTGATAAAGACGCATATGGGAAAAAGCCTTTTTTCTCCTGAACTGAAGTCTATTTCAATCACGCAGTGAAACTGCACGACTATTGGTTCGTGCAGTGGTAAAAAATGAACCAATGGGTCGGCAGCGGAGCTGCACGAACCTATGGCGACGATTCCCGCCAGATCCCACCAAAATGGGCGGGGAATCTGGCTATATAAGCGGTCGTTTCGCCATAGGATCCTCAGGTTACTTCGACTGAAGCGACGACTGAGTCGTGCAGCTACCTGGCACGGCAAAGTACGCAGTACTCGTTCCGTATCTCAGGGAACCGAGGTTACGACAGTAACCGAGTACGTTCCCTGTCGATACTCCACTCGTACTGCGTCTTGATAAAGACGCATATGGGAACTGAATTTAATCACGCCGTGCTAGGGTAGATGAACGACTGTATATAACTCCATAAGCATAAATGCCCATAGGGAAGTAAGTAGTATACTTCAGGCTAAAGCGAGCTAAACTCATAGAGGTCATGCTCGGCCTGGATGATCGTTCTATATGACTCCTGTATACTCAGTTAACCGGAGTATGCAGGGTGCCAATCAGAGAGCCTGAGCGCATTGCGGTCAAGAAATCTCTGACAGGATTGTTCCCACAGCGTATGTATACAAGCTCATCTAAGCAGAGAGGACTCTGGCCTGTAAGCCGGTATGTCCAGGTTATAAAACCTAGCAAATGTGGACGGAGTGGCCCAGCCAGCCGCCGCACAAATCTCTGTAATGGACACACCGCTAGACCACGCCCATGATGAGGCGATGCCTCTAGTCGAATGGGCTCGTACTCCAATGGGGCATTGCAGGCTCAAAGAAGAGTATGACAGCATCCACTATCCACTTAGAGAGTCTCTGCTTCGTGACCGGATGCCCTTTGGCGCGGTTACCGAAGCCAACAAAGAGCTGTTCCGTATGCCTAAAGGGGGCGGAACGCTCAAAGTAGATTCTCAGAGCTCTGACAGGGCATAACAAGGATAACTCCCGGTCCTCCTCAGACGGAGGAAGCGCGGAGAGCGTGATGACCTGAGCTCTGAACGGGGTTGAAAGTACCTTAGGTACGTAACCATGCCTTGGTTTCAGGATGAACTTGGAGTCGTTAGGCCCGAATTCCAGGCAGGCAGGGCTAATAGAGAGCGCCTGCAGGTCTCCAACTCGCTTAACCAACGCTAGTGCTAATAGCAGAGCAGTTTTCAGCGAAAGTGACCGGAGGTTCGTAGACTGTAGCGGCTCAAAGGGAGGGCCTTTCAAGGCCCTCAGTACAGTGGGCAGATCCCATGTAGGGACAGTAAGGGGCCGAGGTGGATTCAACCTCCTGGCTCCCTTCGGAAAACGGACAACTGAGTTGTCTCTGCCTACCGACTGGCCCGCTATAGGGGCATGAAAGGCCGCTATAGCTGCTACGACCACCTTGAGTGTAGAGTGAGAACGTCCTTTATCTGGCAGTTCCTGCAGAAAGGACAGAACCACCGCTAACTCAGAGGTAGAGGGGTTTTCACCACGGTTGAGGCAGCAAGTGGAGAAAACAGACCACTTAAGGGCATAGAGGCGTCTCGTAGACAGGGCTCTAGCCTCAGAAATGGTGTTTAACACTCGCTCTGGGAGGCCAGTAGGCTCCCGTTGAGCGGCCAAATGTAGAGAGCCCACAGCTCGGGTCGAGGGTGCCATATTGTTCCGTTCGCCTGAGAGAGGAGATCCCGTCTCAGGGGCACGGGCCAGTGGCTGCTGTCAGTAGCTGAGTCAGCTCTGACAACCAAGGTTGGTTCCTCCACAAGGGGGCCACCAATAGCACCTTGTGACCCTGTTCCCTGACACGCCTGACGACCTGTGGAAGCAGGGCGATCGGGGGGTATGCATAAAGGAGGAGGTTGGGCCAGTCGTGGGCCAACGCGTCCCTGTCCTTCGAATAATAAATTGGGCAGTGAGAGTTGTCTTTGGAGGCGAAAAGGTCTACTTCTGCCTTGCCAAAGATCTTCCAGATCTTCTGAACCACCTGCGGATGGAGCATCCACTCCTCTGAGGGGACATTGCTCCGAGATAACATATCCGCTCCTTGGTTCAGTCTGCCCGGCAGGTGTGCTGCCCTCAGCGAGCGCAGGTTGAGCTGAGCCCATTCCAGAAGGCGCTCTGCCAGAATAAAGAGGCGCTTCGAGGAGACACCTCCCTGGTGATTTATATAGGACACCACGGACATGTTGTCTGAGCGAATCAGCACATGGTGTCCTATTAGGTCCGGCAGGAAAAACTGGCAGGCTCGACAAACTGCTAACATTTCCAAGCAGTTGATGTGGAAGCCCTTCTCCGCCTTCGACCAATGGCCGAAGGTCGGTTTGCCTTCGCACAGCGCCCCCCAACCTGTGTCGGAGGCGTCTGTCGTGACAACTTTCCTGGTGTGGACCAACCCCATGGCCACGCCCTTCTTCATCCACCGTGGGTTCTTCCAGGGGGTCAGGGCAGTTACACAGGCCTGATTCACCCTGATATGCAGGCGTCTATGACGCCATGCGTTGTGTGGAACCCGTGGTTTCAACCAGCGTTGAAGGGGGCGCATGCGGAGCAGGCCCAGCTGTAACACTGGCGATGCTGCGGCCATGAGGCCCAGCATTCTCTGAAACACTTTGAGTGGGCGAGCGGTGTCGCTCTTGAAGGTGGCCGCGAGTTTCTGAATGGCCAGAGCACGTTCTGGCGCTATCACCGCTCTCATGCGAGCTGAGTCCAGAACTGTACCCAGGAACGATACTCGTTGGCTGGGAGACAGTGCGCTTTTGGCGAAATTGACCCTGAGCCCCAGGCGCTCTAAGTGGCTGAGGATGAGGGTTCTGTGTGAAAGTAGTTCCACCTCTGACTGGGCCAGAATGAGCCAGTCGTCGAGGTAGTTGAGAATGCGGATTCCCATCTGTCTCAGAGGGGAAAGAGCCGCGTCCATGCACTTCGTAAAAGTACGGGGGGCCAGAGACAGCCCAAAGGGTAGGACCGTGTACTGGTAAGCCACTCCCTCGAAGGCGAATCTCAAGAATCGTCTGTGATGGGGGGCTATCTGGATGTGAAAGTATGCATCTTTCAGGTCCAGAGAACAGAACCAGTCCCCTGTGCAAATCTGCGAGAGGATCTGCTTCAGCGTGATCATCCTGAACGGCCGTCTCATGAGGGCGTGATTCAGGCGTCTGAGATCGAGGATGGGCCGGAGGCCGCCATCCTTTTTGGGGACGAGGAAGTAACGGCTGTAAAAGCCTGACTCGCTCAAAGCTGGAGGAACCATTTCTATGGCTCCTTTTTCCAGCAACGTCATCACCTCTGAGCGTAGAACGCGAGCGTTCTCGCCGTGCACCGAGGTGGAGACCACGCCGCTGAAACGCGGGGGTCTTCGAGCGAATTGGAGTGAATAACCTCGTTTTATTATCCCCATAACCCAATCTGACACTCCGGGGATGGCCTGCCAGGCCTCAGCCTGCGTGGCAAGGGGTTGGATAAACTCGAGTGGCCGGCTGCACAGAGGCAGGGCACTCGTGAGGGACGGAAGAGGAAAATTGCTCTCTTTTCGAAAATGTTTGTGTTTTATTTTTTCCACTGTCACAGCGGACGGTTGCATGGGCGCTTGTACGGGCCCTGTAGCAACAAACACAATTCCCTCTGCACCCGGAAGAGAACGGGGTGAAAAGAGGTTTCTTAAGAGAGGCCTTTTGGTGGGCGGTCCGGCCGTGGCGGGACTTGACTCTCTCCTCTTCCTGTCCTGCAGATCAGGAGGACGCCGGAGGCGCAGGGTCCAATGCTATCTTGGGTCGGGGGCCCTGACGCTTCGGAAAGGGGTGGCGTCTGGCTGAGCGTGAACGCCCTCGCGTCTGCTGAGTCTTGGCAGACTGAGGGGCGGAAATGGCAGGTGCAGGCTTCGCGGGCTGCTGAGTCGGCGCAGTCTTAAGGCGACTCTGAGCAGCTGCTGAGCTGGAGCGCTTGGCAGGAAGTGTCGCATAACCTGTGACGCCTTCTGTGCTTCTGTGAAGTGCTCAGCGAATCCTTTCACCGCAGGCCCAAAGAGGCCGCTGGGGGAAATCGGAGCATCAAGGAAGGAGACCTTGTCCGCGTCCTTAATCTCCGTCAGCGTGAGCCACAGGTGGCGCTCGAGCACCACCAGGCCGGCCATAGACCTTCCTATGGCTTGGGCGGTGGTCTGGCTCGCAAAGCCAGGTCTGTTGCACTTCTCAGCTCCCTGAGAGTCGCAGGATCAGGCTCAGACTCGTCTGTGGCAAAGAGGAGCTGGGCCTGATAGACCTGTAGAACCGCCATAGTGTGGAGCGCCGAAGCCGCCTGTCCAGCTGAAGCGTAGGAGCGTCCAGCGAGTGCTGAAGTGGTCCTGCATGACTTGGACAGGTGACTGGCCTTCGCCTTCCAGCCGATGGCAGTGGGTGGGCAGAGATGTGCAGCCACTGACTCATCTAGTTGAGGCATCCTCTCATACCTCTTTTCTTCAGCGCCGTCAATTATGGTGAGGGCGGATGAAGCGGAAGTACGGAGGCGGGCAGAGTAAGGGGAGCGCCAAGATCTCGTGAGCTCGTCGTGAACTTCAGGGAAGAACGGCGAGGGTCGTTGCTGAGGGGCCTGACGGCGCCCCGGCAGGAACCACTCATCCAGACGGCTGCGAGAGGGCTCCTCTGGTGGAGACCACTCCAAACCCAGCTCTTTAACCGCTTTTGAGAGGACACGGAAAGTTCGGCATCCATCCCGGCTTTGGCGGCGCTGGGCGCGGGCAAACGTGAGGGGGCGGGGTCAGTTATCGAGCCCGACATCTCCTCAGCATCTGAAGCTGCCAGTGACATGCTGTCATCGGCCAGCTCATCGTCACTTCCCCCGAACGAGACCAGATCGCTCGCGCTTGCAGAGGGATGCTGGTCAGGTTGGAAAAAAAAAAAGGACGGGAGAAACCTCTCTGTGTGGCGAGAGCGAGACACGCGGGATCTGAGCCGGCGTGAGCTCGCTCTTAACCGGGCGCTGAGATCCTCTGCCCCGCTGTTTTTTCCTCACAGGTCCCTGGGAGGAAGAAAACGGGAGGGCGCGAGGGGCGGGGTCACTCTCTGAAAAGAAAGCGATCCGCGAGCGCAGAGAGGCGAGACTGATGCTCTCTCAGTGAGAACAATCGGAGCCAGATCCCGGCATCTGCATGGGATTTCCCCAAGCAGGAAACACACTCGCTGTGACCGTCATCGGCGTGCAGGGGAGACCTGCACGAGCCGCAGTAACGGTGCGGCATTAGAACGCCGATTTGCTCTTTTAGAAACTTACGTGAGAATCGCCGGATGGCGGCAGCGAACGGGACCAGAACTGCTGCGATGCTGGGGCGCGTAGAAAAGGCGGATCAGCCGAGCAGATCGAGGTCGCTGGGTCCAGCTGCGAGGCGTGTCAACGGCGAGTAGGCTTCTGGGTCAGTGTAGACGAAGTCGTCGTCGCTGAAGGAGAAGAAATCTGAGGATCCTATGGCGAAACGACCGCTTATATAGCCAGATTCCCCGCCCATTTTGGCGGGATCTGGCGGGAATCGTCGCCATAGGTTCGTGCAGCTCCGCTGCCGACCCATTGGTTCGTTTTTTACCACTGCACGAACCAATAGTCGTGGAGTTTCACTGCGTGATTGAAATAGACTTCAGTTCAGGAGAAAAAAGGCTTTTTCCCATATGCGTCTTTATCAAGACGCAGTACGAGTGGAGTATAGACGGGGAACACACAGTTTCTCCATCTTGTAAAAACACTGTCATTGTTTACCCTTGTTTTACCCTGTTGTATGTCTCTGTGGATTTTGGCAAGTCTGCAAATTTTGGATCGCACATCTGTAACAGAATCTGAATTTCTTTTTCCACACTTTGGACTGTATTAGCTGGTTTAAATATAGTTCCAATGACAGTACTGTACAACCTCTACTGCACACAGTATACAGTTGGTGGTATGCAGTACATTGTGTATCCTGTTGCAATCGCAATGACTATTAAAACTTTCCCAAATCTGAGTACTGCCATTGTTTCACATTTATGTCTGTTCCATTATTCACTGTTCAGTCAGTTCCAGATGGATAAAATCATGTCCAACATCGCTAGTATTTACTTATTTATTTAATATTGAATATCTTTGACTTTTATGTCACATTATGAAAGTAAAACCGGCTAAAATGAGTGTGTGTGTATTTCAGGTGCAGAAGGTGTTGGATGCAGCTCAGGTGAATAAGGAAAGGAGTGTTTTGAGACTGCATAGACAAGTGTGGTTCCAGGAGCATCACAGACTCAATATAGCCAGGTAGCACACCTGTGAATGCTAAAACTGCATTTTCAAATCTTTGTTTAAAAAGCACTTTTAACATTTGGGGACAAATTTACTAAAGCGTGGACATCGTTTTTGTGGCTCACTTTATAGCATATGCATTTGTAGAAGTTTCACTTCCAGTCACAAAATTATGGGGGGAGAGTGTTTAAAAATTAACCATGCAAGGTGATTTACTAAGTTCTGCTGTAGTCAATATACATTTGCACCATTGTTTAACACCCAGAAAAAGCAATGGGTCTTAACCCATTTTGCGCCTTTATTGATAGTAGATTACCCACTCCTGATTGTTAGAATTAGCTTTATTAGGGGATAAAGGGAGAAACTGGGGCCAGAGTAAACACAGGAAGAAGCTGGACTTGGACTGGAATAAAGAGTCAGGAGCCCTGGAACAGAACAGACAACAGACAGGAACCACCTGAGCCAAATAGGAACAGAGCATAGTAGGGCTGTGCGATTAATCGAAATCGTCATAAAATCACGATTTGAGCGTGCACGATTTCTAAATCGCTTTATAGCACGATTCTTCCCGCGCCCCGACCTCCCGCAGTATGCTATCCGATTCAATCAGAATGCAGCGCGCCTAAATGGAGCGCGAGAACAGAACAGACCGGGCATAAAGACGTAACGCCAGGTTCACACATTCTCCGTCTGTGGTGCGTATGCGGTGTGTATTTTTTCAGCGCCCATGTTAACGGATCAGAGTGTTCACACTGCACACGGTTGCAGTCCGGCAGAGCGCTCCAGGAGCAGTGCGTCTGCAACAGTCATGCAGCGATCGTTTCCGCACGGAGTCTATTCTTGCTTTGCTGCACGCGCTGAATTAAAGTGAGTGACAACGCATTGTTCGCGGTAAAAATAAACATGGATTGACACGGAAATGTAGTAAGTACACCATAAATTCATATAATTAAAGTCTACTGTTTCAGTCAACACATGGCTTTTTGGCTAGATTTTAAACAAGCAAAAGTGCACTTTTAGATAAACAAGGCAATATGATTGCCTTGGCAAATGATTGTAAAGAGCTTTGGGTGTACAGCAATACACAATAAAGCGCTATATAAATGCATCATTCATTCATTCCATTCATATGGCACTCGTTTGAGTTCATATTTATTGAGTTTAAATGTGAATGTCTATGAAAGATTGTATTACTGTACTTTGATAAAAGAGAATCACAATGCTGAAAAAGCATTTGCAGTAACAACATTTGGATTTGAAATCAAAATAATGGATAAATGTTGTGTTTGTGGTAAACCGCCGCAGATCAGGAGTGGACTGCAAACGCATCCTGTGCGAAAGCAAAATGAGTCCGTGCTGCTTCTTCACCGCATACACATACTGTATACGCAGTTACGCACTGCAGACGGAGTATGAACCTGGCGCAACAAATCTATTTCAACACCCGAGGCAGTGCTACAAAGAGCTCTATGACCAATGCATGGCAAAAAAAAAAAAAAAAAACCCTGGACACGGGATTTTTTTTTTTTTTTTTTGCCTTATGTCTGTTCTAGAGACGTTACAGCTTTTTGATAAAGCTCTAATTGGTTTTCTTTTGGAAATACATTTCAAATTCACACTGAATGCATTTATGACTGTAAAGCATGTCTGTGTGTGTCAAAATCGTGATTAAAATCAAAATCGCAAAATTGATCAAAGAAATCGCGATTTCTTTTTTTGTCCATATCGCACAGCCCTAGAGCATAGTGGACAGGGCTGAGGTGAGCAAAGAATGGCAGGCTAAGCTGGAAGCAGATTGAATAAAACCAACAAATTGAAAACCCCCCAGTAGGATTGGTTTAGCAGTGGGGATTTCTTTAAGACTGCAAGGGAAGCTCAGCTTCCCCTATAATGTCAAAAAATTAATGGTCAAATATGTACTATTGTGTTAACATTTTATTGACTAAAAATGCGTTAGAACACGTTCATCTCGAAGACGAGTTCGTTCAGAATCAGCTACATATAGCAGGTCGGCTGACTCGATTTCCTTCTCATACATATTTCCCTGTTGAAGCCTAGCGTCCATTGACTTCAATGGGGCTGCTTTGAACAGTTTTTTTCAGTACTTCGAAACTAGACAGTCATTGGATAAATGCTGCGATTATGTCCCGCCCACGGACGCTCAGCGTCTCTGGGGGTGAATGGAGGAGTGGGCTGGCCTGGACTCCGGGCTTCTGCGTGATGATTGGAGGGTCTGTCGAAAGACTGCATCTCCTTTTGATTGACAGCGATTTTGTACTATAAAAAGTCGCTGAAGCTGAAGCACAGTTGCCAAGTCTGCGTATTACACGCGACTTTGTGCTTCTTTTTTTGTAAAGTTGCGGAAAAAAATCCCTGGTTGCGGATTGCGTTTTTTTGGGCTTATTTAAAAAAATATGGTTGCTTGTTAGGGAAATCTGACAAGCAACTTTGTTTCTTTATGTTCGCCGTATTCTCCAATGCATTGATTGACACACTGTCTGCTCACAGTTAATAGCCAACCAGTGCAATAATATAAGTGCTGTAGCGTAATTTGCCATATGTTCCGCCCCCTCATTGGAGAAAAATCACATTCAAAAAGAAGGCGCGTGACGCTGTAATCCAAGCAATGATTGAAGAAGACGTAGAGGAGTGGGAGGAGCTTTTAGCCTAATTTTTTACAATGTTTTTGTAATGTATTAATTATCACGGGCTATAATAAAAAACAAGTAGTAATACTGAGTAGTAAAACATTTTTAGATTACCTTTTGACTTCATGAATACACATAAATGACAGGTTAATGATTTAAAAAAAATTTTTTTAAATCTTTTTAATAATATTATATAATATTTTATTTTTTCATATAATATATATTATAATTTAATGTAATATTTTATATTTTTTTCTATAATATTTGTGGCATTTTGTTTTTTTATGTCATTTATTTGATAGTTATGTATTATTTTATTTTAAATGGAAGAAAAACCTGTTTTTGACCTCATAATAAAGCACGTTCCCTCTGTACATGGCTGTGGGGACGAGCAGTTTTGTGCTGCTTGGAATTCTTTATAATTAATTAAAAACAAATATTGCCACATTGATGGCTCAAGAAGGTGTAATTGTTCAAATAACACATCGTTTCATTTTAAAATATATAAAAAAATTGTAACCAAGTGTTTTTCAAGTGTAATATTTCTGTAAAGGCTAGGGACAGAAAAATGGACATTTCCATAGAATGACCCCTATATATTTTAGGCTATAAATATGTGGCTCATTTATTGGTAATAAATAATTGATAATAAATAATATTGAAGATAATAAATCATCAAAAAAAACATTGGGCTTGTTTTGGGTATGTTTTTGAAGCTGCGGTTGCTTATTTGGAGACTGAGGTCTGAACTTCAAGTCCTGTATTCAGATCAGGACTTGCAGGGTAACAGGGGAAAGCTGTGTGATTACTTGGTGTTCCTTAAAGACATGGAGTTGGACAGTGCAATGCCTCAGCTTTACAAACTGTTCTCATTAGTGGCAACAATTGGAGCTACATCTGCAGGTGTAGAAAGGAGCTTCTCCTGTTTAAAGCGGCTCAAGTCCTACACCCGTAACACAATGGACCAAGGCCGTTTAAGCAGCCCAGCTCTGCTGGCCATTGAGAGGACACTGGTCAAGTCACTGGAAAAGACGCCTAGTTGGTACGACAGGGTCACAGAGCATTTTCTTGAAAAGGAACGTAGAGCAGAATTTACGTATAAATAAATGGACAATTTTTATGATGTAGGCCGAAAATGATCTTCCCCTCTTTGAAAGACCAGCAGCCGCCACTGTGGTTGAGGTTAGGCAGATAGCGCGGATAGGGACAGGACTGAGTTGAACAAAATCAATAAAGAAAAAAGAAACAAATGACAAAGCAGGGCAGATTAGCCCCTTTTGAAGCACCCCCCATTTTGGCAAGGGGACATAAATTAAGAATTACTTAGACTGTTATAAATATGGAGATATATAAGCTCAAACACAAAAACATTAAGAATGTATTTTTTAAATGTGTAAAAAGTTATATGGCTGTGGTGAATGATTTTGGAAACACAATGAAGCTGAATCCACAAGATGAGTAACATCAAGATGGAGCGACGATTCTGAGATCCACAATTCTTTTGCTGTTTTTGTTTGTTCTGTGTTTTGTCATTCTTCTTCTATAAGTTTTACCAGAGACGAACTCCTTAAAATTGAGCAACACATCCCACACAATATTTTTCCGTTTTTTGATTATTCGTATGTTTTGTTGGACATTCTAGTCAGCGGTATGGCAGTGTTGTTCAAACGCACATACAGACGCAGAAGAGGAAAGCACGCTGGCATGCGTGGATTTCGAAGTGCGCTCCCAAGCACTCACTTTGCGAATGTCCGTTTCCTTCCTAACAAAACGGATTAACTTCTTCTCACACGCATCAACAAGGACTTTTCAAACTGCATTGTGCTTCACTGAAACCTGGGTGAGTGAAGCCATTCTGGACAACGCGCTTCATCTGCCGGGCTTCCAGCTGTTCAGAGCGGACAGCATTGCGGAGCTAACAGGGAAAACGAGAGGTGGTGGATTGTGTTTCAATATCAACGAAAGTTGGTGTTCAGATGTAACAACGCTGAACAATATATGCTGTCCTAATTTAGAGGCACTCTTCATACACTGTAAACCTTTCTACTCGCCGCGGGAGTTTTCTTCTTTCATTCTCCCGAATGTGTATGTTCCTCCGGACGTGTGCATAAGTGCGGCACTGCAACAGCTGGCTGAACAAATAACTGAAATGGAGCAAAGGTACCCAGACTCTCTTTTAATCATTCTTGGAGATTTTAACTAAGCAAATCTCTCCTGTGAACTGCCAAAATACAGACAGCACGTTACATGTCCCACCAGAGACAGTAATATATTGGACCATTGTAACACCACAATAAAGGATGCATAATCACTCTGTCTCACGGGCAACTTTGGGGCTCTCTGATCACTGTTTGGTTCATCTTATACTGACCTACTGGCAGAAACTGAAATCAGCTAAACCTGTAATAAGGACTGTAAAAAGATGGACCAATGAAGCAGAGCGGAATTTACAAGCCTGCTTCGACTACACTGACTGGAGTGTTTTTGAAGCTGCAACCACTGATCTGGACGAGCTCACAGAGACTGTAACTTCATATATCAGTTTCTGTGAGGATATGTGCATTCCTACCAGGACATTCCTGTCATTCAATAATTATAAACCATGATTTACTGGAAAACTCAAGCAGCTTCATCACACCAAAGAGGATGCTAACAGAAGTGGGGATAAAATCTTGTATAACTAAATGGCAAAAAAAAAAAAAAACTTCTCTGAAAAGCTGAAAAAACAACAAAGCGGCATCAGTATGGACTGGTCTAAAGAACATCACTAAGTCGCCACCACCACAAGACACCACCCCCACAGTCTGTGGAGAATAGTGATGCGCAGATGGCGGTTATATCCGTGGCTGCTGCAGATAATCTGCGGGTCGGGTGGGTCGGGTAATAAAAAAATAGTCAAGTCAAGTCACTATTATTTGTATAGCGCTTTTAACAATGCAAATTGTATCAAAGCAGCTTTACATCAGCTTGATATAAAGCTGGGTGGCTTTACATCAGCTTTACAGTATTTAGACGGGGAAATAGTGTGTCGAAATAGTGTCATTCTCCTCTGGCCAGACAAAATTAGCAGTTTAAATCTAGGCTGCAGTATAGTCAGAAGCCGCTTTTCCACCATCGCGCTGAACGGTTCTCTTTTCATAACCATTCCATTCCGTGCCGATCCGAGCCGGCCAGTACAGTTATGGTTTCGTTTTCCACTGCGTGGGCTGATAACGGATCTCTTTGGAACGCAATTCAAATGCGTCAGTAGTTGCCGTGGTAACACAAGTGTTTACATATGATGTGAGGTGTAAATAACCACCACGTTATGGAGGATGATCAGAAATTTCTTTAGATTTTATTACTAATTTGTGTTTACATTGCTCAAAATAGCGCGCTTAGCAAGCTACGGAGAAACTAGCAGCCAGGCAACAGACAAGTGACAGATCCTGAGTGGCGAAGTTACGCACACGCACTCTACCAGCATAGCTCAGCACGGTTGTCTAACCGTGCGGAGAATTCCGTGCCAAGAACGGTTTGAAATCATGCCGCGCCGTACCAGGCTCACGTGGAAATACAACTGGAACCGTACCTGACAGTTCTTAGAACCGTTCGGCCCGATAGTGGAAAAGCGGCTAGTTTGTGCAAAGGACTCATCTGGTTCCTGTGGTCTTGTCCCGATGGCCGTCTAGGAGACAGGGTCTTCACTGGGGATCAGTTTTTGGGGCTGATATCTAGTTGTCCTGGTCTCCGCTGACATTCAGGGCTGTAGAGATCATCTCTAGGTGCTGATCCACCATCTGATCTGGATACGGACTGGATCCGGGTGGCTGCAGTGACCATCTGATCTGGATACACTCGGAATAAGAAAGAAACAGACTAATATTAGCGTAGATGCCATTCGGGTGTTATAACGATGTAACAAGTCACACGGTTCCGGTTGACCTAATTAATGCAGCCTAACAATCCTTTAACGGATTTAAATTATAGAAATGCGATAGTGTAATATGTGTAAGCCAGGTTAAAGAGATGGGTCTTTAACCTGTTAGCCAGCACCCCCCATATTGGGAATCACAGCTGAAAATGACTAACTAACTTAAAGTGGTAACAGTTCCTGACTTCAGTGTGCCACACACACAATTTTGGTAAAGAAGAAGACCCTTTGGGCTTTACTATCGATCATCCAGAGTTGATAATGCTCAAAAATATAAAAAGTTATAGACACTGAAGTGCCTTGAAAAAAATTGTACCACACTGATTTTTTTTATTTCATATAAAAATACATGAAATCAGTCCTGGAGCAATCCAGAAAAGTAATGGGTTGAAAGTCACATGTCTCATGAGTTTATATTTCAAATCTGAAGATGATACCATGAAAAATGAGATTCCTGGAACCATTTTTCTGAGATTTTTGAATCTGGAGTGATTCAATCCCCCCCGTTTGAGGAAAAATATTTACCAAATGTATTGAAGAGTTCTACAAGCTATTTAGTCATTATACATACAACTGCATAGTTTTTCAATTATAAAACAGTAGACAGAATCTTAGACATCGTATAAGTGATTTATTTGAGCACTAGAAAAGTACAATAAGAATAATTTTTGAGTGATGAAAAAAAAATAAAAAAAATAACTTTGAATGTCAAGTAGCCTACATACTCTGATTTCCTGACATACAGATAGGTGCTCATATATCAGTAATCACATGCTGACGATCATTCATACAGATGGTAATCATACAGATGGCCCATATAGTCAATAATCACATTATAATGGCCGTTTATATAGACTGCATTCACCATGATAGCCGTCAACAGTCAGCAATTACACGCTGATTATCAGCCATACAGATGGTAATCATACAGATACAGTCACATTCCCTACAAAACACGCAAACATATGAAAAATGTTGAGATTATTTGGCAAAAAAAGCGATTGCTATGTTACGCCCCATCAGATGACAGGTGCGTCACAGCGTGCGTCACGCGCAGTCACGAGGGAGCGCCAGAATTCAAATAAACAATCTTCCGCGTATCTTTCACTTTTAATTCTATTAATTCTTAGGTCTAATTCTGTCTGTGAGGCTGTATGCTACAAAACTGTGTTGTTTTTTACCACCAAGACACTGTTTTTGAGCGTAATTTATTCCATAAGCAAGTCATTTGTAATCTTAACAAGTGCAGTTTCTGTGCTATGGCGGGGCCTGAAACCTGACTGAAATTCTTCACAGAGATAATTTTTTTGCAAGAAGGAGCACAATTGAGCAGACACAACTTTTTATTAAAATTTAGACATAAACAGAAGATTTGAGATGGGTCTGTAATTTGCCAGTTCACTAGGATCTAGTTGTGGTTTCTTAATAAGAGGCTTAATAACTGCCAGCTTGAATGGTTTTGGGACGTGACCTAAAGATAACGATGAGTTAATAATATTGAGAAGCGGTTCTTCTGCTACAGGTAACTCTTTCAGTAATTTAGTGGGTACAGGATCTAATAGACATGTTGTTGGTTTAGATGCGGTGATAAGTTTATTTAGCTCTTCCTGTCCTATATTGTAGTTATTGTATTTCTGATGTTATCTATTTTATCAGTGAAGAAATTCATAAAGTCATTACTATTAAACTGTGAGGGAATATTTAGATCGGGTGACGTCTGGTTATTTGTTAATCTAGCCACTGTGCTAAATAAAAACCTTGGATTATTTTGGTTATTATCTATGTTTGCGGATATGCTCGGTCCTGGCCGCTTTTAGAGCCTGTCTATAGCTGGACATACTGTTTTTCCACGCAATTCTAAAAACTTCCAAGTTAGTTTTTCTCCATTTGCGCTCAAAATTATGAGTTTTTTTCTTGAGAGTATGGGTATAACTGTTATACCATGGCGCAGCACGTTTTTCTCTAACCTTTTTTAATTTGATGGGGGCAACAGTTTCTAACGTATTAGAGAAGATAGTGCCCATGTTGCTAGTCATTTTGTCTAGTTCATTTGTATTTATGGGTACACAGAGCAGCTGAGATAAATCAGGCAGGTTATTTGTGAATCTGTCTTTAGTGGCTGGAACAATAGTTCTGCCTGGATGATAACGTGGGGCCCTACAGTTAATATTAGTAATACGCAGCATGCATGATACAAGGAAATGGTCAGTAACATCATCACTTTGAGGTATGATATCTATATCAGTAAGATCAATTCCATGCAATATAATTAAATCTAGCGTGTGATTATAACGATGAGTGGGCCCGGTGATGTTTTGCTTGACTCCAAAAGAGTTTATTAGGTCAGTAAAAGCAAGTCCTAATGCATCATTTGTATTATCAGCGTGAATGTTAAAATCTCCGACAATTAGCGCTTTATCAGCATTAACAAATAGGTCTGAGAGGAAATCTGCAAATTCTTTTAGGAAATCTGTATATGGCCCTGGCGGTCTATACACAGTAGCCAGAGCAAGAGATAGGAGAGATTTATTTTGCATATCTGACAGTGTAACATTAAGCAGAATGAGTTAAACCTGTATCCTGTTTTCTGAGTAACATTGAGAATATCACTATACAGTACAGTATATTGTTGCGACACCACCGCCACGACCAATCTGACGGGGCTCATGCTTATAACAGTAGCTTGGTGGAGTAGACTCATTTAGACCAATATATTCATTTGGTTTAAGCCAGGTTTCAGTCAAACAGAGTACCTCAAAACTATTATCTGTGATCATTTAATTTACAATTACTGCTTTGGGTGTGAGTGATCTAATGTTTAGGAGCCCAAGCTTTAAAAATAGTTTTTGTTCATTTATTTTGCATTTTTCTGGTTTAATCACGATCAGATTTTTTCTAGATCCTGCATTAAATTTATATTTTGACCTCACTATTTGGGGAACAGTTTAAGTGGGTAGAA
Organism: Schizothorax lantsangensis; assembly: GCA_027422415.1. Lineage (NCBI taxonomy): Eukaryota > Metazoa > Chordata > Actinopteri > Cypriniformes > Cyprinidae > Schizothorax > Schizothorax lantsangensis. The sequence continues at coordinate 16,362,462 of CM049848.1, forward strand.
CAAAAGTCATCATAGCAGTTATTTGAGAATTGGCTTATTAGTCAATACTAGTATTCTAGGTATTATCAAATGGCCAGAGTTTTGAGATTGCAGCGGACATGAAGGACTATAGTGTGATAAGAGCTCACTCAAATACTGAGGTGCCAAACCATTCAGGGCCTTATAGGTAATTAGCAAGATCTTAAAATGTATACAATGTTTAATAGGGAGTCAGTGCAGTGTTGACAGAACTGGGCTAATATGGTCATACTTCCTGGTTCTAGTAAGAACTCTAGCTGCTGGATTTTGAACCAGCTGGAGTTTCTTTATTAAACGCGCAGAGCAACCACCCAATAAAGCATTACAATAATCTAGCCTCGAGGTCATGAACGCATGAATTAATGTTTCTGCATTTGACATTGAGAGCATAGGTCTCAGTTTAGATATATTTTTAAGATGGAAAAATGCAGTTTTACAAATGCTAGAAACATGTTTTTCGAAGGAAAGATTGCTATCAAAAAGTACGCCTAGGTTCCTAACTGATGACGAAGAATTTACAGAACAGCCATCAAGTATTAGACAGTGATCTAGGTTATTACATGCAAAAGTTTTTGATCCAATAATTAACACCTCTGTTTTTTCAGAATTTAGTAGTAGGAAATTGCTAGTCATCCAGTTTTTGATATCAACTATACATTCCGTTAGTTTTGCAAATTGGTATGTTTCATCGGGTCGCAAAGAAATATCTCCCAAGGGTAACATGTAAAGCGTGAAAAGTAAGGGGCCTAGTACTGAGCCTTGAGGTACTCCATACTGCACTTGTGATTGGTATGATACCTCTTCATTTACTGCCACGAATTAATGCCGGTCAGATAAGTACGATTTGAACCATGCCAGTGCACTTCCTCTAATGCCAACATAATTTTTTAGTCTATTTAAAAGAATGTTGTGGTCAATAGTGTCAAACGCGGCGCTAAGATCCAGTAGCACTAATAGAGAGATACAACCATGATCAGATGATAAGAGCAGGTCTTTTGTAACTCTAATTAGAGCAGTCTCGGTACTATGAATGGTCTAAAACCTGACTGGAAATCCTCACATATAGTATTTTTCTCTAAGAAGGAACATAGTTGTGATGATACTACCTTTTCTAATATCTTTGACAGAAAAGGGAGATTTGAGATCGGTCTGTAATTAAATAATTTTTTGGGGTCAAGTTGTGGTTTTTTAATGAGAGGCTTAGTAACAGCCAGTTTGAAGGTTTTTGGGACATATCCTAATGACAATGATCATATCATATGGCGATATGAGCAAAAATTCATATCTCGGTATTTTTTGGCTGATTTGCGGTATACGGTATATATCTCGGTATATTCTACACTTTTGAATTTGGATTAAACAAATAAAGTGAATGTAACCATGTAGGCATATATTATGTGCAAAAAAGGGTTAAAATCACATTACATTTTAACATTGTAACATTGCAATCTAAAAACAAAAATAATGCTTTTAAAGCAGAAGTTAAATTTACTAAACTAAAAATTAAAATAATAAAAAAGCACAGACTAATTGAGTAAAAAGACTATTTTGATTACCCCATTACAGTTAGTGCCATCATACAAATACACTTAGGTTTAAAATTCTACATATGTCACATTTATTGTCCAACTACAAATATTTAAGCAAAATGTATATTTTAGTCAGAATTATTGCACTCCTATTTCATTGCGCTCTGTCTGTTTGGCGCGCATGAGCGCGGCGCTCGTTCTAAATGAAGTCTGTGAAGTTTAGAGGAGAATCGCAAAGCAAAAGGCTCATGCACTTCTGACAGCAAAATGGAAATATTTCCATGGCTTTCTAACATTTACAGATGGAGAATATACCTGTGAAATGTAAGTTATGCATTAAGGAAAACAGCACATATCAAACACATTAAACAGCGCGAGAAGCATCTCTGTCAGTGGCACACACAGCCTTTCTGTCAGAGCATCTGATGGGGCGAGCGCGAGCCGCTTTAACTGAAACTATAAACTATAGGTTACTATATCTTACGAGTTTTTTTTAAAGCTCTTAATATAAAGCTTGTCACATGTTTAGAACAAATTGTATTAAGCGCTTTCTCCGCAGCAGTTCAGTCCTCCGCTAGATATTTTTTTCAGATGTGCTCGTTTCAAACTAGCCTACTGTAAATCGATATAAACGGTATTGCCTCATATCGTATCGCGTATAAAAAATATATCGATATATCGTACAAACTCGATATACCGCCCAGCCCTAGTTAACCCTCTGGAGTCTAAGGTAATTTTGGGGCCCTTGAGATGTTTTGACATGCCCTGATATTTGTGCTTATTTCAGCTACTTAAAACATACTATTGACCAACATGTAATTTTTTTTGTATCCAGCACAAACTGTGCTACAATAATATGTGACCAAGATGGATGTACATGTTTGCATTTTTTAGAAAAAAAATATTATGCGTGGTTAGTAAGTTTTGGGGAAAAAAAATGTAGCTGAAATAAGGCCATACAACCCACACTAAATAGTTCTGAATAAGACTTTTGAGTAATCAGTCTTGTAGGCTAGAATATTTACTTCACAATTATGTGAAAATCATTCTGCTTACTCATTCACAGAAAAAAATATATTGATTTAAATTTTTTAAGACATGTTTTGTGATTGAAAGCCTATATGCGAGGGAGTGGCAATGGCCTTGAATATTAAGTGACTCTCACCTGAGAGACAAAGGGCCCTCCCCTAATGGTCCCTAATGGCCCATCAGTGTGACTGTGACTTTGAGGCAGGTAAGAGAGAATGTGAGGAGATTGAATTTTTTTTTTTTAATTATTTGTATTTTATTTACAAGACAGTATAATCAAAACATACATAATGAAGGTCAAAGACACATTATTGTGCACACTGATCTAACCACAGAGATGTGAACAGACTTTGAGTCATTCCTGCAACAGATTCTGTTCAACAAGTGAAACAAGTAAATCATACCTGATATTTGCGTGTTATTTAAGTGTTTATGCTTATTTCCATGGATTCAAGAAGAAAAAAAACATAATCAGTAGTCAAGGATCTTGTTTTACCATAGAATATCAGTGTAGTTGAACATCTGATATTGGTACAGCGCTCTCAGAGGAAAACAGTTTGAAGAAAGTCATCAGGATTCATCATCTGTGGTGCAGGTATCTGATTCAATAAAATACAAACAACCAAAAAAAAAAAAAAACTTTTGTGAGCATGTTAATATCAGGAGCATCTTTTTATATATATTTATATATATAGGTTTTATAGACTCACGCATGCTTTGTACTATCTAAACAAAAAAAGGCATTTTATATCTGGGAAACTAATTATTATTGTTAGCACGTTATTAAAATCTATTTTTGAACAGTAGGCTATTTATAATAAACATGTTCTAAACATACTTAGACTCGTAGCATTCATCATGTTACAGTGTACACTCATATTACTTTTATTGTTTTATATAGAGCACGAAAACATCATTGTGCCGTAAGAAATTTAAATACAATGAATTGCCCATCAATTTCAAACATTGTAGTCTGGAATTACAGTTTGGGGAAAAAAGCAACTAGTGAAAAAAACGAACTATTTTGTAGTCATATAGCCTAGTATGTATGATTTTTATAGTAGCTGTTATGATTCTGTAGCCATAGACATATGCTTTGTACTACAAAAGGATGTACTTTGTACTATAAAAAAAGGATATTTTATATCTGAGAAACTAATTATTATTGTTTAGCACGCTATTAAATCTATTTTTGAACAGAGTATTAATTATAAACATGGTCTAAACATTCTTAGATGGTAGCATTCATCATGTTGTCGTTTGGGAAAAACCCAAATAAACTTGTTCAAGTTTATGTCACAATAACACATAAACTAATGCAAAAAAGAAACATTACTTACTCATCAGATCGATCTTCTCTTCTGGATGAACTCTTGCTCTTATTTTGAGGGAAATCCAGCCTTTATCAGCTCGTCTTCTTCCAGAAACGAATAGTATGATCTCCTCACTCTTTGTTTGTGTTGGGCGTCTCCATGATCACGCGGCTCACGTGGTTATTTACATATGAAATGCGCTAGCCGCGAGGGGGCGGGATCACATTAGAAATAATGAGTTAGACTGGAAAGACTGAACATCATGTTGGTTTCATACGGATTACTTCATCACAGAATGTTTGTTTTCGATAAGACTTACTTCATTTGAAAGTAGACACTTCAAGCTTTCTATACGCGGAGACGGAGAAGACAGAGAGCGCACCCAGTTTGTTTTCTTTTTTCCCCCAAACCACAAAGTTTTGTTGTTATTGTGAGTGTACGCAAATAAAAGTAGACACTTAACAGTTTCGATTGATGTATAACACTTTTCTGTCAGGACCACTATCGTCAAAATGATAGATACTTAGCATAAAGTTTGGTTTGGCGGTATGGTTCTGTTCTGTGCAAAAACTCCCTGCCCATCCATACAGCCCGTCATGAATAAGCAGGGAGAGCAGCAATAATAATAACCCCCCAAGGGTTAACAGAACAGAACAAAGCAGATATCATTAATGTACTTAATGATATTTAAGTGCAACATTATTCAAGAAAGAAGTCTGATTCAGCAAGGAATATCAGAAAGCCAAGTCCTGACTGCGAAAGGAGGAGTTGGGGATGGAGGAGGGTGATTTGCTCCTGAGCAAGCGGGAAAAGCTGCTGATTAATACTGAATAGAGCTTATATAGGAATGCCGCGATAGGTGTCGTATTCCTATAGGTAGATGTGATCAGCTGAGAATCAGCTGATGCAAGCTTGACTCACGTGACCTGCCAGAACTAACGCTAACGCTCAATTTGTGTGACCAAAATCAACAGAGTATTTTTAGTGTCTTTTGCACTTATTTTAAAAAGACTGAGCTGGTATCGCCGGCGATACGGTCGACTCCAGTGAGTTAATAATAGTCAAAAGAGGATCTATTACTTCTGGAATCACCTCTTTTAGGAGCTTAGATGGAACAGGGTCTAACATACAGTTTGTTGGTTTAGATGATTTAACAAGTTTATACAATTCTTCATTTCCAATAGAAGAGAATGAGTGGAATTGTTCCTCAGGGGATCTATAGCGTACTATCTGATGCGATACTGTGGCTGACAACTGCATGGTTACAATTTTATCTCTAATAGTTTTGATCTTGGAAGTAAAGTAGTTCATAAAGTCATTACTACTGTGCTGCTGGGTAATGTCTGCACCTGCTGATGTTATATTTTTTGTTAATTTTGCCACTGTATTGAATAAATACTTGGGGTTGTGTTTGTTTTCTTCTAAAAGAGACGTAAAGTAAGCAGATCTAGCAGTTTTTAAGGCTTTCCTGTAGGAGAGAGTATTTTCCCACCAAGCAATACGAAATACCTCTAATTTTGTTTTTCTCCAGCTGCGCTCCATTTTCCGGGCTGCTCTCTTTAGGGCCCGAGTGTGCTCATTATACCACGGTGTTGGACTCTTTTCATTAATCTTCCTTAAGCGTAAAGGAGCAACCATATCTAAAGTGATAGAAAAGAGAGAGTCCATAGTTTCTGTTACATCATCAAGTTGTTCTGAGCTATTGGATATGCTGAGGAACTGAGATAAATCAGGAAGATTATTTATAAAGCAGTCTTTTGTGGTCAAGGTGATGGTTCTACCATATTTGTAACAAGGAGTTGGCTTTACAGCTTTAACTATATTGAATATACACGAAACTAGATAATGATCTGAGATATCATCGCTCTGCTGCAAAATTTAAACGCCACTGACATCAATTCCATGCGACAGTATTAAATCTAGAGTATTATTTCGACAATGAGTAGGTCCTGACACGTGTTTTTAACACCAATAGAGTTTAGAATGTCTATAAATGCTGATCCCAACAAATCTTTTTCATTATCAACATGGATATTAAAATCACCAACAATTAGGACTTTACCTGCAGCCAGCACTAACTCAGATAGAAAATCAGCAAATTCTTTAATAAAGTCTGTATGGTGCCCTGGTGGCCTGTATACAGTAGCCAGTACAAACATCACAGGGAATTTATCATTAACACTTGTTTCTTTGGATAACGTTATATGAAGCACCATTACTTTGAACGAATTATACTTGAAACCCGACCTCTGAGAAATACTGGAACATATTGCTATAAATTGTAGCAACACCTCCCCCTTTACCTTTTGGACGCGGCTCATGTTTGTAACAGTACTCTTGGGGGGTAGACTCGTTTAAAGTAATGTAATCATCTGGTTTTAGCCAGGTTTCTGTCAAACAAAGCACATCTAGTTTATGGTCAGTGATCATGTCATTTACAAAAAGTACTTTTGTAGAAAGGGATCTAATATTCAATAAGCCAAATTTTATAATTTGTTTATCTGTATTATATCTGTTTTTTATTTGTTGAACATCAGTTAACTTTTTACTCTTACTTTGGTTTGGACGTTTTCTGTATTTTCTAGTTCAGGGAACAGACACAGTCTCTATAGTGTGATATCTAGGTGAAAGTGTCTCTATGTGCTGAGAATTAACTGACTTCTGTGACGTGAGGCGGCTAGCAGAGTCGGTTTAGCCAGTCTGTCTGCTTCCTGACCTAATTAAATGGGTCCTACATCCTAATAAATACATCCTAATTAACTGCGGGTGGGTCACGGGTGGATGAGATAAATCATTAATGATGCAAATATTCTCTAAAATATGAACATGTATTTTTCATCAGGCAGACAGATACACACATTTCATTTTTGTGTTTGTTCGCCTGTTTGGGAAGTTGCAGTGATAGCATAAATACAGGCTTTACTCCCTTCAAACTTTATCTGGAATGTCACTGTTTCTATCAAGAAAGTGTAGGTGTCACAGTTTACTGTGTTGATGAACACGCACAAAGATGAAGATGAAGGAAAACAGTCTTTAATTAATGCACACTGTGATAACGACCCGAGCAGTCACAAGGAGGTGCACAAACACTGGAGCGAAGTTGGCGTCCAAAAAGATGTTTATTTAGAGCAGATGTGCAAAACGTGCAAATAAATAGGTTTGAGAGCTTAAAACACAGATTGATTTAAAAACAGTATAAACTGCTAAGTACTAAGAACAGTACTAACTCCCCTCCAATTCACTGAGGCTAGAGTTTTACATGCTTCACAGCGCAATCTCATTCACAAGCTCCTTATCCGACCCCCTAATAGTAGTGACGGCCATCTTAAATACACAGTTTCCCGCTCTCCCAAATTGGAACATACCATTTCTATAATACAAAATAAACTCTTGACTTACTATGATTTATACATGAGATGTAGAAACAAGAGTCTAAATAAATAAATACAAATAATAATGCAAATCAAAACGAATAAATCAAAACATTTACACAAACATTTGCAATACACACGCTAAAATTAGCACTCTCTAGAGTACACTTACTGCCACGCCCACTCGGCTGGATCAGAAATTCATTCAAGTAGGCCCAACTCGAACACAGTAAAGCAGTGATGGAAGGCAAATAAGGTCTCTCCATCACACACACACAAAGGTAAATCCAACAACAGAGGAAAGTAGATGACACACATTGACGTTAACATTCACAATACCAGACGACTACAAACTGAACAGACCGGAATTTAAATACACAGAGCAAGCGAAGATAATTAACAAGAAACTGCTGAACATAATGATGAACTCAAATCAGTGACCAAAACTAATTAAACAGTGAAAACGGTGAAAACAAAGACCAAACAGTAATAAGGTGTGACAGATCGCCCCCCTCCCGGAAGGTGCGACCTCGCGCCGCAGAGATGGAGGGACAGGAGATGGCGTAGGGCTGGCACAGACAGGCAGGAGGAGGTTCTGGAGGTGGCTGGATGACCGGGAGGAGGACAACAAACAGAGTCCAGGGAGGTGATGACAGAGGGAGGAGCCAGGGAGGAACGGATGGAAGAAAGAGTCAGGGTGATGATGACGGAGGGAGGAGCCAGGGTGGAGCCAGAGCAGGAGAATATGGGAGATGCTCCAGAGCCCAGCCAGGGAGACTGCCCACGGTGGAGCCGATGGAGGGAGGAGCCATGGTGGAGGAAGGGCTGACGACTCCAGGGGGCCGACTTACGGTGGCGGAGCAGGTGGGAGAGGAGCCCAGGGCGGAGACGGAGAGCCGATAAGCCAGGGCGACGGGGAGTATCCGGAGGGCCAAGTGGAGAAGATGGCTCAGATGTCCAAGGCGCAGGCGGGGATCCGGAAGGCTGCAGTGGAGCCGGAGCGACAGAGGACCAAGGTGGACCTGGAGGGAAGGAGGAGCCTGACAGAGCCAGAGGAGTGAAGTCCCAAGGCGGCGGATGATCGATGACTGACCAAGGCGGAGCCGGAGGGATTGCTCCTGGCGATGGCTCGTCGGTCGTGGCAGGCGCTGGCTCTTCGTCTGCAGTAGGCTCAGGCTGATGCTCCACGCAGTGGGGTCATGCTTGGCTGAGCTTTGGGTCGGGAGTGGGACTGGTGTACTCATCCTTTTTTTGTCGCGGTCTGGTATTCTGTCACGGTTTACTGTCAATGAACATACACGAAGATGAAGATGAAGGAAAACAGTCTTTAATTAATCCACACACAAAGGTAAATCCAACAACAAGGAAAGTAGGTGACACACGTTGACATTAATATTCACAATACCAGACGACTACAAACTGAACAGACCGGAGCTTAAAATACACAGAGCAAACAAGGATATTTAACAAGAAACCATTGAACATAATGATGAACTCAAATTAGTGACCAAGACAACTAATTAAACAGTGAAAATGGTGAAAACAAAGACCAAACAGTGACAAGGTGTGACAGTAGGTTAATCTGGCCAAAGAAGAACTTTTGTTTTATAATTAAACGTTCATTTAAAAGCAGCCTTTATCAGCGTATTATGTCACTGTTACACCTTTAGGCTCAGACAAGGTTTTGTTCCATCCTCCACGTGGTGCCAAATCACACCAGGAGCGAAGCAACTAGATTCACAAGACCATGAGATTCTGGGACGTCACTGAATCTCACGTCACTGAATCTGCTGTTAAAAATGAACCATCCATTCATCATATCATCATGCAAAACTAAGAATCAGAATCATTGTAATGTGACGATCGGGTGCGGGTCGGGTTGGATATCTAAATCAGAGAAAAATATAGGTGCAGGTGGGTGGCAGGCAGAAAAATTATTTGAAGCATCGGATTTGGGTGATGTTTGAGCTCATCCACGCATCTCTAGTGAAGAATCAACAACTGGCTGACGATCTGAATGTGTTTACTGCCGATTCGAAAAACCAGTCTCACACCCCCCCACCCACTCTGATCTGCACTTCACACATTCACCTACTCGTCCTGCAACCCCCCTCCCTCCCCCTCCCTCCCTCCCCCACCATTCAACCTGTGCTTAAAGGGATAGTTCATCCAAAAATGAAAATTCTGTCATTAATTACTCACCCTCATGTTGTTCCAAATTTTGTTTTATGAAATCTGAGAGCTCTCAGACCCTCCATAGACAGCAAGGGTCCTTACACGATCAAGGTCCAGAAACGTAGCAAGGAGATCGGTAAAATAATCCATGTGACATCAGGGGTTCAAGCGTAATTTTACGAAGCTACGAGAATACTTTTTGTGCGAGAAAAAAAAAAACGACTTTATTCAAATTCGTCTCCTCCTTGATCTGTCCACCCTAGCGCCATTTTGGAGAATATCCGCTGGACAGAAACTGCGTACGCTCTTCTGTGTTAGCTGCATACTTGATGCGCTGTTTTCGTTCAAATCAAAACGTAAATATATGTAGAAGACGTATCCGCGCCGTGCGGCTGACACAGAAGAGCGTACGCAGTTTCCGTCAAGCGGAAAATGGCGCTACGCTGACGTAGAGGAGACGAACTGTTGAATAAAGTCGTTATTTTTGTTTTCTTTGCATACAAAAAGTATTCTCGTAGCTTCGTAAAATTACGGTTGAACCCCTGATGTCACATGGATTATTTTACCGATCTCTTTGCTACGTTTCTGGACCTTGATCGTTTAAGGACCCTTGCTGTCTATGGAGGGTCTGAGAGCTCTCAGATTCCATCAAAAATATCTTAATTTGTGTTCGAAAGATGAACGGAGGTCTCACGGGTTTGAAACGACATGAGGGTGAGTAATTAATGACAGAATTTTTATTTCCCCCATTAATAAATCAGACATTATTTTTAATCACAATTTGTTGATACTTTACTACATGTTAGGTGTGGATAAATTTATGTATTATTCATGCAACAATGCTTATTACTGTAATAGCTTAATAAGTATTGCTATATGTATGATAATAAGAACTTTGTCTCTTTGCTCTTATGAATGTTTTAGCATGATTTTTGTAAAAGGTCAACTAGCAAACTGAATGCAATAGCATTCTGCATGACCAGTGTTTGCATATTTCATTCTGTAACCTATTAGTTTTATGCTCCCCACAAATTCACTTATAATAGCTGGATCTGGCAACACGGCAGAGGCCGCGCCAGTGCCCTCACTAGCAATTCTCTCTCAATCCCCGTTCAGTGACCAAATAGCTGTCTAACTTACACATCCGACATGTTTGCCCACAAAGATAGCATTTTTAATCTATTATGAAGCAGACGTGCCTGTATGCGCTCACTTTAAAAGCTTTTTCATTGAAGTGGAAACGTTATATGGGCGATTGCGTTACATGCAGAAACATTTGAGCATAAACTTGTTTTCAGCTTCTGCCCGTAAATAAAACATCCTACTGAAAGTTTGCTGGTTAACTGCCAACATTTTAATTTGTATATAACGTTAACTGTTTAGCTACGATAGTTCAATCGTGACAGGCTTCGTTAAGTTTCATTACTGTTGACTCTGCCATTACTAAATTTTCAAATATTTAAAAAAATATCCAATTATATAAAATCAGCAGTAATTCGGCTAATATAAAATGAAATATAAATATGTTACCTTGATAGATTAGAGAGTTTATCCATTGACACGGAGGTGCCCGCCGTGTTGAAGTGGCGAGTAGCAACCGTTGTTGTTGTTTTGTTTTGTTTTTTTTCAAATGAGAAGGGGCGGGAAGACACGCACGACAATCATAGCATGAGGCAATGATTACATAACACAAGTTCTTTTAGATTATAAGGGGAAAAAATACCCTTTGAGATACTTATAAATAAAATAAAATGAGATTATTCATAAAGTAAATGGTCTTGGATTGTTATACACAGTGCATTATGATATAATCCTTCATGATATAAAAAAACACATGAAATACATAAAAGTAAATCAATTTATTTAATTATGGTTAGTTACCCATAATTGCATAAAAATAAATCAAGTAAAAAAAAGTCAAAGTCAAAGTCTGCTTTATTGTCAATTCTGCCACATGTACCATACATACATACAGATCATTGAAATTGCATTACTCTCAGACCCCTGGTGCATACAGATAACACTAAACACTAACAGTAGAACGTAAAAATACAGATAAATACAAATCAAGTATATATATATATATATATAGTATATATATACACAAAATGCAATTATTACAAATATACAAATAAGGACATGTAAAAATAATAATAAAAATAGATAAAGTGGCATAAGGCACATGGTAGATAGAGTGCAAACCAGTGAAATAAAAAAAACAGTGCAGAATATAAATGGTGTAGAAGAAGCAGCTGCAAAAAAAATAAAAAAAATGTATTAAAAATAAATGACACAGTGAATGAGAAGTGTTTTTATTTTAGCTCCATAAGATGAGACATGAACATTCTCTTGCCGTTTACTGTTGCTGTCAGCAACTGTTTTTTTTAGCAGAAGGACAGCATTTAATGAACTTGCTTCAAAAAAGTAAAATATCAATACATAACCTTTTGGTTACAATATTTTTTATTGTGTGGTAACCGTTTTATAAAAACAATAAGGTACTCGAAGCGTGCTGTATTGTGAATAAGTCACGGCTTCGCGTAGCGCCTAACAACGCCCTTCAGCCGTGACTTATTCACAATACAGCACAACCTCTCGTACCTTATTGCTTACTTAGAGAATGTTAAAGGCTAATAAAGTAATATATTATTGACCCCTGCAATCTCTCCTGCATGCTGGTGTGGCGAACTGCCCCATTCATGTTTCTATTTTTCTCATTTGACAAACCTTTCACATCTCTGCCAGGTATGAGACATAATTCTCATTGTTCTTTTATCATTATTCTTTTGTTTTTATTCAGTCATTATTAGCCTTATATTCTGGCATTACATAGCTTACCTACAGTATCCACCCTGCTTTGATCCCAATATACATTCACCCACCTATTTATAAGTCTCTCCAGAAATTATTTATTTAATTATTTTGACAAAATACATCATGAAATGTAATTGCACCTGTGTAGCAGGTTCATCAGAGCTAACATTCGCATCAAGCTACATAGCTGCACAATTTATGAGATTAATAGTATGCTTTTAATCAAAACTCACTTTAAACTACTATCAAGTCTTTGTAATAACCTCTGTTTGTGGTATCATGTGGATTTTGGTCTTTTACTGTTGTTGAAATATAGCCTTCCATAAGCAGCTAATCACTGCACCTGCTTAGCATTTCTCATGTAAACATTCATTATTGTTATGAAAATACCCCAAATCTCATAAAAATCACAAACAAATTAGAAACTATCATAACTGTGTGAATATTAGGTTCATGTTTCGTGTGTAGACACATTTTTTCTGGGTTTGTTGTGAACAGAACAGAACGTGGAAGTGTAATGGAAGTTTGTGATCGGAAGAGAAGGGCAGGTTATGAACTTGTAATATGAGAGGCATATGAGCAGCGAAGGAACTTCCTCTGAGTCATAACAGCGATCGCAAAAGAGAAAACATATTCAAACAGTGCTGGAAGCAGAGCATGTGAGCGGAGCGGAGCGGGGAGCGAGCGGGGTGATAACTAGATGATAACGATGTTGAACATGAACAGGAATGTGGTGATATGATTTCAGCAAGTAAGGATTCGTATTTTAATCTAAAAAGACACATCATGCGGAAACATGACAGTGTGCTGCACGAACATGGGGAGGCCAGAGCAAAACGTGAGCATTTTGAATATGGTTGAAATAGGAAATATTGGCTAACAATCAATTAAATAAGTTTTGTCATACGAATATTTTAATGTAGCCTACTTAACCCTGTCCGTGATTTTTTATTTCATAGAGAAAGAGATATATATGGTCTATTTTGACTGATGTTGCTGTGAGTTCTTTATAGGATATAGGCTGCGTGGCGTAGGGGAGAGCGGGGCACAAAGTAACACTTTTTGACTTTCTCAAATTGTGTAAATCCACTTCGTGTTCAGAGTATATATTTTTTATCCACAGTAATTTCACACTTGTCTAGTACAAATATGTCGCTTTGTTTCATAAATACAGTGTATACGTTTTTCTTTATTTACCCTCAAAAATTGGAAGTGAAATGTGATAACATGCCCCGTAAGTGGGGTACATTGTAACAGCTGAGGGGCACGTTGTAACATGACCATATGACAGCCTAAAATGTTATCTAATCTTATTAAAAAAATATACAAGACAAACTAAAATATTTTGTCAATAAAATAAAATAATTATTTATTTTAAATAAAATAATGGCATTTTTTAATAATTAAAAGTAATCAGATTTTTGAGTTTGACAATGAACATATTGCAACCATGCCTGGGACGGCCCATATAAACGAGCCAAAATGCTTTACATGTCTTGAAATAATAATTTCTGAACATTAAACAATTAAACATTGATTGTCAGTCTTTATTCACCTGTTTCTCGTGGTTTCTAATTAAAATGTATTAAAGTAAATAGTGTGAATTACATTGCTAATGTCATTAAATAGCACCGCAGGGCAGATTGTAATGCAGTGTTACAACTTACCACATCTGCGCAACTTTAATTTAAAACCGGTTAGTGTCTTCTGATAGTTATCGAGGCATTAAAAAACTATCTAAACTGATAAATAACAGATTGGAGATTAAAATAATAGCAGATTTGTCTCATTTTAAATTAGTAATAAAAATTGAGATGAAAAATTTACTTAAGCCAGAAATATAATTTTACTATGGTAAAATAAATGTTCAGCGATATCTTCAAAAGACTTTTGAATTTTGGCACACTTTTTTTCTCTATATAACGTTGATATGGTAAATAGAAAATACTGTAAATTTGGTTATGCTAGCATGTGTGGAAATATTTAAAAAATGTGTGTGCGTGCGTGCCCCGCTCTCCCCTACGCATCGCGGAGCGGGTTTGCTGAGTGTTGATTTTCCTTTCTGCGCCTATGTTAACAGATTAGAGCAGCCACACTGCCTGCGGAATATGCGCGTATCAGGTGCGCGGTCCAACCACACCGCAACCGCGGCCCTGCGACAGAATAGAAGTTAAGCGGATTTTTTCCGCAACAGTCGCGCAACAAACCCGCTCCACATCTGCCACGCAGACAGTGTGTCCCAGGCGTAAGGCTTCGGTTGAAAACGGCAGGTGTTAGGCATGCAGAGGAATTTTAAATTTGAGCGCGTGTGGAGCGATTTCACCGGAGTGGGATGAAATTGTAGGTGAGCGGGGAGCGGAATTGAGCGGAGCGGTCTGGTGCGACTTTGAGCGGTGGAGCAGGGGGAGCGAACACCCACGTGAGCGGGGAGCGGAAATTCTCACCGCTCAGCTCCGCTCACATGCTCTGGCTGGAAGCTGCCAGTGCTCATCAGATTGCATAATTCGGTGGAAAATTTATAGAAATTATGATTCAGTCTAAAAATTAAATGTGTAAATATATCAGTATTTAACAAAGTACGCAGACTTTTGGACTTAAATCCCTAATGGACACTGCTCAGTGAAGTTATGTGAACACAAATAAACTGCAGCAGATGTGACTAAATATGAATGCATGTTGTTATTCTAGTCAAAATGTCATCAATTACAGATTGATTGTTTTGCACTCCTGACATAAGTTAAGAAATGACTGTCACTGCAATCAATTTTTATCATAAACAGTGGTTAAATATCGAATCTGGAGGCTTAAAGGGGACCTATGTAAAATAAACACACACCCAGTGTGTGTATGTGAAGTTTTAGCTCAGAATACCTCACAGATAATTTTTTATAGCTTGTTAAAATTGCCACTTTTAGGGTATGAGCCAAAACACGCTGTTTTGTGTGTGTCCCTTTAAATGCAAATGAGCTGGAGCTCCCAGCCCCCTTTCAGAAGAGGGCGGAATTTCAAGAGCTCAAGCTCCGGCAACCAGTGCTAGCCTTTGCCAATAAACATTCCACTATTAGTACAAGCCTGTTATCTTTACAGAAAATGTACTCGGTTTAAAAGTCAGTCATCTGATTGTACTGTGCATAATAAATGAGCATGGCGCGATAAAAATGACAGCTGGTCTCATTGTACCTTAGAGTGCTATCACAAACTTTATAAGTCCCACATGTGATTATGAGCTCGACAAATTAAAGCGGTCGACTTCACATTGCTTTCATATGCAATTTTTAACTACCACATTCCTATTCACGATCCTTCTGGTAGCACATGAAGGCAGAATCAGTGAAAACAGGCATAGCTTTAGCAACATTAGCCTTACAGAGTGCCAGGAAGCTCCTTCAGAAAGGCAATTTGGAAAACAAATGCATGATACTTACTTTGTCTGGAGCTGACATTCGCACACGAAGCGTTGGTATTGATCCCTAAACATATAGGGGACCGATTTTTTCCTGGATATTTCCTTCAAAACTGAAATTTAACTACAGTGTCCTCAGCATCTCGGATGGAAGGAGTCTATGCAGACTCCTATGTTCGTTGTTGCATCCCAAAACACAACACTTGTAATGTCTCTTTAGCGCTGACATTGTATATCTCCAGCAGCTAACGTTACAGCAAGAAAACAGTAATGGCGGACCGCTGTTTCTCACTCAGGCCTGTGTCTATGCTAATAGGGCAGAGAGCATCAAAAATGGGCTGTACTTTTTCTTTTCAGTGACGTGTAAAGAGGGAGAATCTGAAACCGCTCGTTTTGGAAATTATTGGGTTTATAAAAAATGAGTGGGTGGATTTGTACCATTATAGGCTGTTTGTTTTCACACACTGCAGCCACACTGTGTTCAAACACCTTATAAAAGTGATTTTTGCATAATAGGTCTCCTTTAAATCTTTCTAATGATGCGCAGTTTGGAATTGGTCAGACTGAAGGCACATGAATGAATGCAGCTTGGGGCATAGTCAGGTACTTTTTGATTTCTTAGCAAGTTGTATAAATGTGACTAAGAAAACTACACTTTGTTATAAGCAACCATGAAGTGTCCAAATTAAAATTGTTAGTTAACCCTGCACCCTCTAAATAAGATCAGACTGAGAAGTTTGTGACTGTGAGATCTGTAACCCAACCGTGTGCTTTTCTTAAAAGCATTGTTAGCTAACTATGGTCGCAAGCTCCATTGAACTCTATTGGTATCGACAGAACTTGTGACCATAGTTGCTTTTGGGAAACACACCCCCAGTTTAGAACTCTGCAACACCAGGTCCCTAATGAATGAATATTTGAAGAGTAAGGTAATGCTACAATAATCACATATACAAATTAAAAACAGAAAAGAAAAGAAAAAAACACAGAACAAAGCATTAAAAACCTGGATGGGAATCAATAGTCAGGAGCCCCAGAACAGAGCAGACAGCAGCAGAAACCAACTGAGCAAAACAGGAGTAGAGTATGGCAAACAGGGCCGTGATGAGCAAAGAATCAGAGTGACTGGAAAGCTGACAGGAACAGGCAACTGACAAGAAGCAGACTACCTAGAAAATCCAATAACAAACACAAGAAGAAAGGGGTGCTTATGAGCAAAGCATGGCGTAAGTTGATTTTTCAAGAGCTCCAGTAGACATTAAGTAGAGTAATTATTTCAAGTATAATTGCAGACATACTGTATTTTGCTGGTTGAGTTATAGACACTGGTAATGTCTCCAACAGTTTACGCCAGTTCAGGGAATTCACAGCCTAGTGATTCAATTCAATTCAAGTTTATTTGTATAGCGCTTTTTACGATACAATCGTTGCAAAGCGCTTTACAGGAAATTAAGTTTCTACAATATATTTATACATTGTAGAAACTTAATATATTAATTTATGGCAAAATTTGTTAATTCTGCATGTTGTTGGGGGATCAGAGGTTGGCATCCTCTGAGGTCCTCCGAGGGGTCGGCATCATCTCTTCTCAGGTGTTTGGTCATCTCAGATCATTTAAGGGCTGGATCCAGACTGAAGCATGTGTAATTCCTAGTTACGTGGCAGAAACAGAGAAACAAAGAGACATAATTAGCGTAGCTGTTGTTCCATTCAAGCAAAAATAATTTGTTCAACCCAAGCTAAAGAATAATAATGTGCGTTTGATCAGATATAACTGCAGTACAAGATTATGAGATGCATTATATGAATGCATTATGTGAATGCTTGGCTGAAGAGATGTGTCTTTAATCTAGATTTAAACAGAGAGAGTGTGTCTGAACCCCGAACGTTATCAGGAAGGCTATTCCAGAGTTTGGGAGCCAAATATGAAAAAGCTCTACCTCCTTTAGTGGACTTTGCTATTCTAGGTACTACCAAGAGTCCAGAGTTTTGCGACCTTAGGGAGCGTGATGGATTGTAGCGAGATAGAAGACTAGTTAGGTACGCAGGAGCTAAACCATTTAGGGCCTTATAGGTAAGTAATAATATTTTGTAACTGATATGGTACTTAATAGGTAGCCAGTGCAGAGACTGTAAAATTGGGGTAATATGATCATATTTTCTTGACCTGGTAAGGACTCTAGCCGCTGCATTTTGGACTACCTGTAGCTTGTTTATTGAAGATGCAGGACAACCACCTAGCAGTGCATTACAATAGTCCAGTCTAGAGGTCATGAATGCATGAACTAGCTTTTCTGCATCAGAAACATGTTCCTTAGTTTGGCAATGTTTCTAAGATGGAAGAATGCTGTTTTTGTAACATTGGAAATATGTTTTTCAAAAGACAAGTTGCTGTCTAATATAACACCCAGATTTTTGACTGTAGAGGAAGTAACAGGACATCCGTCTAGTTGCAAATTGTAATCCAAGAGATTCTGTGTTCTGTTATTTGGTCCAATAAGTAATATCACTGTCTTATCTGAATTTAATAGGAGAAAATTATTGGTCATCCAATCTTTTACATTTTTAACACACTCCGTTAACTTAGATAATTTAGAAGTTTCATCTGGTCTTGTTGAGATATATAGTTGAGTATCATCAGCATAGCAATGGAAACTAATCCCGTATTTTCTAATAATATTACCAAGGGGCAGCATGTATATTGAAAACAGCAGAGGACCTAGGACAGATCCTTGTGGTACTCCATACTTTACTGGTGATAATTGAGATGACTCCCCATTTAAATAAACAAAGTGGTAGCGATCGGACACATAGGATCTAAACCATCTTAAAGCCTGCCCTTGAATACCTGTATAGTTTTGTAATCGATCTACGAGTATGTCATGATCTATAGTGTCGAACGCAGCACTAAGATCAAGTAAAACTAGCAATGAGATGCAGCCTTGGTCTGATGCAAGAAGCAAGTAATTTGTAATCTTAACAAGTGCAGTTTCTGTGCTATGGCGGGGCCTGAAACCTGACTGAAATTCTTCACAGAGATAATTTTTTTGCAAGAATGAGCACAATTGAGCAGACAGAACTTTTTCTACAATTTTAGACATAAACGGAAGATTTGAGATGGGTCTGTAATTTGCCAGTTCACTAGGATCTAGTTGTGGCTTCTTAATAAGAGGCTTAATAACTGGCAGCTTGAATGGTTTAGGGACGTGACCTAAAGATAACGATGAGTTAATAATATTGAGAAGCGGTTCTTCTGCTACAGGTAACTCTTTCAGTAATTTAGTGGGTACAGGATCTAATAGACATGTTGTTGGTTTAGATGCGGTGATAAGTTTATTTAGCTCTTCCTGTCCTATAGTTGTAAAGCACTGCAGTTTTTCTTTGGGTGCGGTGAATGAGGCTGAAGTACTAGACGCCGTAGAATCTACATTAGTTATTGTATTTCTGATGTTATCTATTTTATCAGTGAAGAAATTCATAAAGTCATTACTATTAAACTGTGAGGGAATATTTAGATCGGGTGACGTCTGGTTATTTGTTAGTCTAGCCACTGTGCTAAATAAAAACCTTATTTATTTTGGTTATGTAAAGGATTTTACCCCTTTTACATTGTTTAATTTAGCTCTTTGGTTTAAGCTTTATTTTAGCTTTAGGGAATCTTACGATCTGATATTGATATGATCAATTGATATTAATCAAAACGTCCAACTTATACCTTATTTAACAATCGTCCAGCGAGTTGTTAGATTTCAGTATATCTGAGAAATTCTGTTTATTCTTGTGGCCACAGTAGAATAATACAGAATTATTTAAATAACCTTATGACAGTTATGAGCATAGGTAACGTAATCTGGGCAACGTTTTGATTTGAATATTACACAACAAAACACAGAATACTTCTCTATAAATCAAACAAGAGTTTATTTGCTATCTTACTAAAATACATGAACTAAGCTAAATAACATAAAACAAAATACATACACACAGGCAATGAATTGTTGCAATTGAGAATGATCAAAATATAGCACTGTTCTGCTATTTCCACACGATTTTACTCGTGTCGATCATCAAGAGGAGAACTCTATTATCCTTACTTTAGAGATAGATACGACCAGTTCAGCCACTTTATAGAGATTTTGTTTGATACTTGCTTTTAAGTTGAAATGATGCTGTGTGGCTTGAAGGAATTCTGCTTCTAAAGCTGTATCAACAGGAGTCAAGTCAATAAGTTGCGTTCCTTCCTCCTTGATCCTTTCTTCCAATTCTGGATCGAGGACGAAGGAGTGCTGTTTGAAGAAGGGTGAGATTTCGATTTCAGCCTGATACTCGTCGTCGGTAAGGTTATACAATGCTAACTCGTCAATATGGAGGATCGAGCCCTTAGGGACAGTGATCCATAAAGTTTGGTTGGGCAAGATAATGCGTGTGGCTGTGTCGTGTTGATCGTATGTGAGGGTAGCTGTTCGTGCTGGGGTGTTGACCAGCCATCGGTTTCCGATGATTTCGGCTTGCGTTACCTCAACTTGAGAACGTGGTGTCGCTTCGGCGGGGCAGCTAATATCGGGTCTAATGGCTTCTAGGCCGCAGATGCCCTCAGTATTATCGCGTACGAAAGGTTTACTCGGGCAAAGGAAGTGAATGTCCTTCGTGCGCGTACACATCCTCAGGTTTGGGACCAAGTACAACTGCTCGTTGCTATCGTGATACGCAATGACTTCAGGAATGTGGATTTTGACATAGGTGTTCCCTTGCCAAAATCCCACATTCAGAACGTCTTTGAGCCGGTAAATGCTATTATCAGAATCAGAATCAGAATCAGCTTTATTCGCCAAGTGTGTGCAAACACACGAGGAATTTGTTGTGGTTTTTAAGAAGCTCTTGGTACATACATACATACATATAAACATACATATCTGACATGAGAACAGAACATTTAAATAAGCCTTAATAATAATAATAATAATAATAATAATGTGTCTGAATCTGGAACAGAAAGATTTATGTACAGATTTGTGCCTTATTTACTCTATATATACAGCTGTATAGAAAATTATGCATACATATTTACATAGTTCTAGAGAGAGTAAATAATTAGAGATGGGGGATGGAATTACAGGCAACAATTAGGGTTAGAGAATTACAGAACACAGGTAATAATTCCTGTGTTAGTGGTTTAGGCTGGAGATGGCATGGGGGAAAAAAAACTGTTTTTATGCCTAGATGTTCTAGTGCACAGAGATCTGTAGCGTCTGCCTGAAGGGAGAAGCGCAAACAGGTCGTGTCCAGGGTGAGAGGGGTCTGTGATGATGTTACCTGCCCGTTTCTTCACTCTGGAGTATTACAAATCCTGAAGGCTGGGCAGGTGCACACCAATGATCCTTATTAGAGTCGATAATGGGCAAACTGAGGAGAAAGGCCAAGTCGCCTGCTTCCGGGTCTATGCACAAGGGAATAGCGCTACCCAGGGAAAAGGCGAGATGGGTTTGGATGGGACTAGCAGGGCCCGCGGTGGCCGAAGTTTGGATGTTTTGGACAAGACTAAGAGGTATCAAGTAGTGTGGAATCCTACCCATGGCTAAGTCATCAATCGAGGAACTTACTTCACGTAGCATGTCGGTCATGATTTGGCGGGTCACCTCGATCGGTTGATAACAGTTCTTACAACGAGTTACAACGACTTATTGAAGGGAGTCAATCTTAATTTTGGGACCTGGATTTAAATAATTGGAAAAGGGAGTTCCCTGATGAGGGGACTAGAGGGGAGAGGAAAGTATAGTGAGAAAGGAAGAAGGAAAAACACAAAGAGAGACACAGGTGAAAGGAAACAACAAAACGAGAAACGGCGGCACAAGGACACCGAATGAGGTTAGGCAGCAAACGAGTGTCACATGTGTGAAGTAACTCCTCTCTACTAGAGGTTGACTCTAGCAGTGCAGCTGAGGAGCGAGTGTAAGTGTTGTGTTTCAACAAGGTCGCTATATGTTTTCCTAAACAACAGAAATTATGTTAGTGTGGTGTAGAGCATATGATTGTCGGTCTGTGTCAGTGGGTTTGATCTTCCCCCTTTTCCGGTCAGCTGGAGCTCTGGTGCCTCTTTATCTGGTTTCGATGGACCCATCGAAGGACTGGCTCGCTGCGCCCTTGTCTGATTTTGATTCGGTAGGCGACAGGTGAGAGCTTGTCTACAATCGCGTGGGGTCCTGTCCAGTGAGGTAGGAACTTTTTTGACAGGCGATGGGGAGTGTTCTGCTTTGGTTGGGCAAAGCTGTAGTACCACACTTTGTCTCCGACATTAAACTCATGGTGAGAGGCCTTTTGGTCATAGTAGGCTTTACGACCTTCCGCGCTTCGTTGTAGTTGCTGTTGAGCGAAGGCGAAAGTCGTTCTCAGGTGCTGATGAAACTCTTCCAGGTATTGGTGAGTGGTATAGGCGGTGACGAGGTTCAGGTCACCAGGTTGGTACAGCAGGTGTAGCGGTAGCGTCATGTTTCTCCCTGTCATCAATGTGAACGGGGGTACGCTGGTAGACTGGTGAGGGGTGGCTCGAGCAGCCATCAGTACCAGCAGAAGTTTAATATCCCAATCCTTTTGATTGGCGGACACATACTTCTTCAATATGCCGACGACTGTTTTATTGGCCCGTTCAACTTGACCCGAGGAAATAGGGTGATGGCTTATATGGAGATTGGCCTGTACACCGAGGAGTTTCCACACTTCCTGCATGATGTCGGCGGTGAAGTGGGTTCCGCGGTCAGAGTTGACCCTTAAAGGCAGTCCAAATCTTGAGAAGATGTGGTTCATTAACAGGCAGGCTGTTGTTTCTACTGTATCATTGGGAGCTGGGAGGCACTCTATCCACTTCGTGAATTCGCAGACCATGGTGAGGAAGTATTTGTTACCTTGCGTTGACCGTGGTAGGGGTCCTACCCAGTCTATTTGGAGGTCCGACAAGGGGAAAGTCATTCCTTTCCTTTGCAGTGGGGCTCGGTGGTTTGGGTTTGCCGGTTGAAACTGGCAACACACCAGGCATCCTTTTACGTATTCCGCCACGTCTTGCTGCATGCCAGGCCAGTATGCTACTTGCTTGAGTGTTTCACAGGTGGCCTTGGTGCCGTGGTGTCCTGCGCATGGTGCATCGTGGGCTTGTGTCAACATCATCCACCTTTGGCCGTGAGGGACTACGAGCTTTGGCGTAGTTAGGGGCTCAGGGACATACGTGAGCACACCGTCTCTCAGATGCAGCATGTGCTTGATTGAGTGGAGCGTGCGGAGCTCGGAGGAAGCAGCTAAGTCGGAGGTGGAAATAGAATGAGTTAAGGGGTCGGAAATGTGAGCTGCCATAGTTCGCAGTGTTTGATCCGCCTTTTGGAGTGTGAGGAGATCGTTAGCAGCGAACTGAGGTGATGGCAATGTGGGAGGAGGTGGGGGTTTGTACGCCAGTGGCGTGTTGGCGGCGGGTTATGGCCGCTACTGAAGGGTTGGGAGGGAGGGCTTGAAATGTCCAGGACTCTCCGTGTAATGCACCTGCTTTGGCGAGGGCATCGGTTTGGTCATTGAAGTGTTTGTCTTGTCCTGGTTGATGTGAATGACCTCAAACCTTTTTCCAATAAACGATAATGTCATGTTCAGTGACAATGGCATCGCCTACTTGGAAGAGTTCCTGGTGTTTGACAGGCTTGTTGTTAGCTGTCTTGAATCCATTCTGTATGGCATGTGAAGCTTAGACGGGCGTAGTTCGAATCGGTACAGATGAGGAGTTCTTTGATGTTGGGGGATGCCGCCATTTGAAGTGTGATGAGGATGGCTGCTATTTCAGCATATTGCAATGAGCGAGGGCCTAAGTTGAATTGCTGCGGTGGGCAGGGGTCGTTGTTGAGCCAGACCACTCCCGCTCCAGCTTGTAAATTGCCCTTGTGGTTGTAGGAGGAGCCGTCGACATATGCTGTGGGCATTCCTTCACATACATTCTCCTCGAAGTACCTGCGATTCGTCAGTTGAGGTTGTGGCGGTTCTTTAGGTTCTGCTGGAGTATGCAGCGTGTCCGTTGAACAGTTTTGGCAGGCCGCTAGCCCGTTTCCAAGTGAGGATTTGTAGTTTTGGGCATATCTTGCCTCGACGTCCCATCCTTGGAGTGTCATTAGCCAGGTAGCTATGCGTTGGTCTCCACGCCATCTCTGATGCGTTGACTGTTTAGGAAGGTGACCGGCTGATGACAAGTCTCGATGATGACTTTCTGTGCACCGATGTAATTAGAGAAACGCTGGATAGCCCACACAGTGCAAAGCAAAGCCTTTTCGCAGTTTGAGTACTTGCATTCTGGGGGAAGCAGCGTTTTGCTGGCATAAGCGACCACTCGTTTGTCTTTGTCATGGAGCTGGTATAGGCCTGCGCTGAGGCAATGATTGGAGAATCCAGCGTCCAGATAGAATTATTTTTCCTGGGTCTGGGCAAGGCACGGAACAGAGCACAGGCGCTGTTTGAGCTGGCCCATTGCTGTGTCCTGTGTTTCCGTCCAAACGAAGGGTTCATCCTTTTTCAGTTAGTGGTCGTGCGATGTCAGCGTAGTTTTCGATGAACTGTCGTGAATAATTGCACACTCCCAGAAAGCTTCGCAGCTCAGAGATGTTAGTTGGCGTCTTTATGTTTTGGATTGCTTGGGTGCGGTTAGACTGTGGCTCGATGCCGTTTCTTCCGACAAGCAATCCGACATAGTTTACCTTGGTTTTGCACCACTGTCCTTTCTGAAGAGCGATCTTGGCTCCTGCCGTTGTCAGCTGATTTAGGACGTGATTGATCTCTTTGAGGTGGTCTTCCACACTTGAGCTTTTCATCAAAACGTCATCTACATAGACAAGGTTGCCTCTGGCTCTGGCGTCAAGGCATGCTTTGTTCAGGAAGATGTTGAATTCTGCTGGTGAGTTGGCATAGCCGAAGGGACACCGTGTGAAGGTGTACTGTCGATTGCCAAAGGTGAATGCCAGCTTGTGTTGGTCATCGGGATGGACAGGGATTGTCCAGAACCCGGAGGCGACGTCCAGTGTGGAAAGGATCGTCGAGCCTTTGATTTTTGGAATTTCTTGATCCAACTGGGTCATAGGCCATCGTGACAATGGTACTTGCTGATTCAACTTGCGATAGTCGATGGTGGGCCACCATTTGCCGTTGGGTTTTAGGACTGGCCATATCGGGGCAGAGTATGTGCTGTTACAGGGCCGGATGACCCCCTTTTCCAGCATGGAGTCAACAATCTTCTGCACTGGCTCATATGACGCTATTGGAATCTTGTACTGTCGCACAAATGTGGGTGGCGCATTTGGGTTTGTCGGGATGCGCACAGTGTGGATGTTTGTCAGTCCACAATCCAGGGAATCCTTTGCGAAAGAGTCCTTGTATTTGTGCAGAACCTCTTTGAGTCCTTGGCGATCCACTTCATTGTGGAGGGCATCTGCCTCACTCAGGATCTGTTGAACTTGTGCATTGAACCCGGCGTAGGGTTCTTCTGCAGTGAGGTCATTTGAGGGGCTTTGGGCCCCGATGGTCACATGTGTAGGTGGTTCTGTCGCAGGCTGTGTTGAGACAGCATAAACAGCGAAATGAGTGTCATCTGTTAGTTCTGACCGGCAGACGCTTTCTCTGGACACCGGCAGAATGGATGTGATGGCAATCACTTCATGGGGTTTTGTGAACGTTACGGTGTCGTCGTATTCGTCTGACATTAGCTGTGTGGGTATAGGGCCTATGACAGGTACCATCAGTTCAAAGTCGTGGAACGCCTGGCTGATGAGCCATCCCAGGTGATTGGCTTTAGGAACGTGGATGTCTTGGGCCGTACAGTTGTTGAACAACACGTACACAGCACGAGATGACACTTCCATGAGAGGTGTGGCTTCCAGAGTCAGTCCGAGTTTTAGGCAGGTCCTGGAAGGTTGGAAGAAGCCTAGCTTACTGTTGAGATTTTGGCCAGGTCGCATGTTGAGGCGGACGCTGACACTCTTGCTGTAGGCAGGTATTGTGGCTTCTTGCTCCGTGATCATAGCACATGCGTCTGGCATGGTTTGACCGGATTGGAGGTTCTTGAGGTTGACTGACGTTGTCAGCTGGTGTGACAGGGGAGCCCATATGATGTCGTTTACTGTATCAATGCAAGCATTGAGCCGGACCAGGATGTCCGCTCCAATGTAGATGTCATGCGGCAGGTCTGAGACAACGAGGAAGTAGTGAGTTAGCTGTCTGTTGTTCCATCGTATGTCCAGAGCGCAGATGATCTTGGAGGTGGCCATGGTTGTTGACCAGGGACTGAGAGTGAAGCGGCTGTGCTTAGCGACATGTGGTAGACACTGATGTCTTTGCTTCAATGTTTTGAATAGCTTCAGGTGATGGCTGAGTTTTCTGCCCACAGAGCTTGTGCCGTGTCGGACACTGATGTGCCTTGGACATCTATTGCAGTCATGATTCGAAGGGGGCCTGAGTTTGATTCAGGCTCCTGCAGTGAGCAGAGGAGAGGGTCCTTGTCCTTGCTGTTTGTGCTTGGTCCCGATCCTGGCTTTGCTACTGCATCATCGATCAGTGACTTAGGGGCGGTGTCAGTGACTTGACACTGTGACTCGGAGTCTACCGCCTGGCAAGGCAGAGGTTCACGGACTTGTGTGCACATCTTTAGGTGCTTGAAGTCTATTAGAGGTTCGAAGCGATTAAGCAGATCTTTCCCAATAAGGAGTGGATACGTTTTAAGTGGTGAAACGTATACAGGATGGACGAGGTCCATCGATCCCACCGTTAGGTGAATTGGGGCCACATGTTTTAGTTGTAGGCCCGTGTGGGAGTATGCTTGAAGGTTTAGTTCACACCTTTGGAGTTTCAGGGTTCTGTTAGTCCCCTTTGATCTTTCTTGGACTTCCTCCAGGAGTTCGGTAGACATTAGAGTAATGTCGGCTCCCGTATCGAGGAGCGCTTCGACTCTGATGTGTCGTTCAATGATGATGGAGAGGTAGAATTTTCTGGCTATACCTTTCTCAATGAGATCGCCTAGGAGTTGAGGGACTGGAGTTTGGGAGGAAACAGTTAGGATATCAGGGCTGATGTGGCGTTCTTCGGAGGAGTGGCAGATGACCAAGACAACACTTTCAGGAACTTGAGGGGTTTCGTCAGCAGGTGTTTGTTGGACGCTGCTGTAAATCGGAGCATTAGGTGTTGAGTTAGTGTCTAACTCTGTTGCTGGGTTTTCAGGTGGGGTTTCGTGTCCATCTGAAGTTAGTGTGATTATGGTTCTCTTAGAAGGAGGTGAAGGAGTGCTGTTCTCCGTGGCTGGTTGTGTCAACTGGTCGCTGCCATCTCGTCCGGCCGCTAGTCAGGCTGAATCTGGTTTCTCTTTCTTTTCCCATTTCCGATCTTTTTCCTTCCGTTGGAAGAATTCTTTCATCATCATTTTCATCAGTTCTTGTGAGTCGAAACACGGGGGTGTCTCTTGTTCCTGTGTGGGTTCAGTTTGAGCTCGGTCAGCTTGGAATCTTTGCGAATTCTTTCATCGATTCCTTGGGCTGGTTGCTCCAGGGTGAGTTTGTCGTTTCTCCCTTGGAGTTTCCGTTGGATTCCCATGAGTTTTTCCCTCTTGAGTTTCCAAATGAGCTTGGCTGGTTCCACGATCTCTCCCAATGACTTTCGTGGGGCTTTGACTGGTCCCATGTCTTTTCCCAGTGGCGTCCATGTGAGCGTTGACGTCCACGTGGTCCATCCCAGCGTTCGTACCTCTGTTTAGATTGGGTACCAGCGTGGGAGTCTCGTTCTTTGTTGGACGAAGGTTCATTCCACTCCCTGGGTGGTGGCTTGGCATTGTCTTGGCGTTGGGCACCCTCTAGCGCCAGCACTTGACTTTGAGTGCTGAAGTCAAGAACGGCTGGGTAGGGCTGTGACGGTGGCAGATTTTTACCACTACGGTGGTAATGGACCAACTACCGCCGGTGGCGCGGTGTTGTGTACATATTTATATATATAATTCTGAAACGCAAAAATAAATAAATGAGGCTCAATCATCTGTTAACAAACGTGCGTGTTTATTTTAGCACTTCCGTCAGTGAACACTCAGCCTGCAAAACGCTAATATACATCAAAGAAATAATACAGTTAAATAGGAAAGTAGCCTTAAATAAAGTTAAATACACTCTGTCCACCTCACGCGAGCGGCGCGGCGAGAACCCATTATAATCAGTGATGCTGTCTACAGATGCGGCGAGATACGACACGACAAATTCCTCACAGTAAACTGCCTCGTCCTATTTATGACGTACTGACACAAAGTTCAAATGTCCTGTAGACAGACTCAACCTGTTGTGCTGCGACGCGGCGTCCTGTTTAGACACGGTTCACTGTTCCTCCACCAAGCAAGCGGGCGCGTCCTCGTCTGCACGCGCTCTCTGTGGAATAGGAATCGCGGCTTATGTTGCCACATTTCTTGTTGACATCTTCCATTTATCGCTGTCTCGTTCGTATTTGGCCAGTTTGGAGAAAGCCTCACCAATACAAAACTGACCAGCCAGGCGTTTGCGATCACGTGAACTTGAAGACACTTTACAAAGACGGATGGGTGACATGAATGAAATGATTCCAGATCGGCGATTTAGTATTTGGTTTTCCAACAAGGCAGAGCCGGCACCTCTATCAGGGGGGCATTTGAATTTCTAAGGGGGGCACAAATCACGTTGTGTGTGTGTGTTGTGTGTGTGCGATCTGTGATCGCGTGCAGTTGCTGACGCTCGCTAAAGGGCAATCGCTTTCTTATGTGCGTTGTTTTATCGGTTTCACTTTCGCTTTCGAAATCGATCACGTTCAGCAAGGAGGGGAGAGGATGGAAAGTAGGGGGCACAGTAACTCGTTTGTTGTTTGCAACAAGGCTCATCACAAAATTAATTTGCTGAATGCAGAATAAACACATTTTCCTGCGCTCAAACCTTCCAATCTAAAGGAAACGCCATGTATGGCGTTTGAGGTAATTTGTGAATTAGCATAGATTTATAGTCTAAATAAAACAATTTGCAACTGTTACTATATTATGCACTTGTATACACAACTTTGTATTATGCTTGTTATAAAGTGTGTGACGTCACGTGCACTACCGCCGGTGGCAACAGACAACCGCGGTGACAACCGACCACCGCCGGTGACAACCGACCACCGCCGGTGACGCGGTTGTCACGGAGACCGTCACAGCCCTACGGCTGGGGTTTTGGCATTTTTTTCTGAGGCCATCTTTTGTTTGCCGTAGGCTTTCTGTGCCAAGTCTCGCAACTGCTGAGCATTCATTGTCCGTGGACATGCGAGAACGCCAAGATGGTGGCTTACGCCGGGATGAAGGTTTCGTAGGAAGAGAGTTTTAAAGTTCAGTTCATCCTCCATGTCAGGTTCGTTGCGAGTTCCAAAGTATGCCCGTCTGAGTCGGCTGTAGTAGGCTTGAGGAGGTTTGTGACGTCCTTGTCTCATCTCCAGGGAAGCCACGAGGCCTTGTTCGGACTCAGGGTCGGAGAACTCTTTAATGAGGGCTTCTCGGAGCAGTTGGTAATCAATCTTTGTGTGAGCAGGCTGCCTGTCCAGGAAGCTGCGAACTTCAGAACTGGATGTCGTTCGAAATAAATATAGTCTATCTTTGTCCGTAATGTGAGGTCGCATTTCCAGATGTAAATCGATATCTTGGAGATAAGCTTGGACATTTGGGCTATTTGGCACGCTCGGGGTGAATTTGCCAATGTTCCTGGCAAGCTTGTCGAGGTCTTTTAGGTCCAAGCCGTGCAATGATCTGTGACTGGCTGCAGCAGATTCTTTTGGCTGAGGTAAAGTGAGGTAAAGTTCTCCAGAGTGAGTTGGTGAATGTTTCAACACCACCCCCTCCATATTTTTCTCACGTGTCAGTCCAGGAACAGGTGACCCGGTCCTGCTCGGCAGGGGTGAGGTCGATGCGCGTCGTGTCCTTGATGGCTCACGGCGCAGTTCGTAAGCGTGCTTGAGTTCCTCTTGGAAACTATCAGATTCCTCTTTGACGTAGTCAAGCTGTCGTGTTAGACGACTAACCTCGTTTCTTGACTCATCCAGGTGAGCTTCAAGGGCTTTGATTCTGCCGTTTTTATCTCTGAAGTCGGCCTTTGCTTTCTCCGGAAGCTGTTCCGCATACTGTAGCTTTTTGGACCGATCATCGTAGTCTGCATTGACTTGTTCCAATTCTTGGCTAGTAGCTGCTAGGGTTTCTTTTAGCCGGTTAATATCCTCCTCAGTGCCTTGTTCCGCCTCATCCGACCCTTCCCGTCGTTCCTGAGCTTCAAGTTCCAGCTGCTCTATGCGTCGTTGTGCGCGTGTCAGCTCCTGCTGGCGTTGTGCAGTGTGCTTGTCGCTCAACTTGAGGGTGGCGATGAGTGTGTGGCTTAAGGAGCCGGTGATCTTGGCTAATTCTTTGTGATTGTAGCTGTGACTTGGGTCTTGTGTCATGAGGCTTGTTATGTTGTCATCCAGCTGGTTTTGCGTCTGATGTTTTAGTGTTTCAGCAGTCTTAGGGAGGAGACTGTCTGTTGCAATGCTTAGCCATGTTTCCAAATCCTCCCAGTGACCGACATGTCCTGTTGTGCGAGACATGTTTGGGCATGGTGAGTGAGATCTCGAACCGCGACTGACACAGACCTTGAAAAGAAAAACAAAACAAAACAAAACAAACAAACCAAAACAGAACAAATCTACAAACAAGGGGTGTAGATGTGCAATATAGAATGTGTACTAGTGTTGACTGTGTAAAACAGGTGGGTGTGGTTCTCTGTGACTGTGATCCTCTGGGGGCGTGCTTCTAATTTGTAGCCTCTGTGGGGGGAAAATTGAGCGCACACACACACACAGGTAGCACAGCTAGAGAACAGGTAAAGAGAAGAAGAAGGTTGCTTCTAATCAGAGGATTTGTAAATGGGACATTTTTTTTTGTAAGTCTGTGATTGCAATTGGTTTTCTCCGTGGTGAAGGAAAACAATAACAATGACAGCACTGGTCCCGTTAATGACAAAATTGACACCACAAGCTAATTAGAGTGTTCGCGTGCTTGACGTTTTCCAGTGCCTTTCTTCTGTGGACCTGCTTTAACCTGGCAGGGTAGGATTTCACAAAAGAGGAAGGTAAATGGAAAACAATTTTGACATGTTCTCAAGTTCCACAAATACCTGTTTCGATTGCTAAAGTTCTCCACTTGTGATCTTCACACAGGCAAAAATCTCAGCAACAGCAGCAGTAGTCAAATTAGAGGATAGCAGCAGTAAGAAAAGAGAGAAAGATGAGTGGGATTTACTCCCAATGTCGATTAGTAACGAAGGTGGCAGCGCGAAGGCGCTGTTGAGTCTATGCACCTAGGGGTTTTGCTTTGCTAATTTTAGTAGGATAAACACACTTGCCTAAGCATTAAGAAAACCTTCATTTTTTTCTTTTGGAGGCTTGCTACTTAGAAGGGTTTTCCTAATTAGAAAGTTTTATACTCTAGGCTTTGTGAGGAATGTAAATTGCTCCAGTGGTGTTCAGCAGCAAGGCCCACCGCCCGAGCGCACCAGGTGAGCTCCTGTAAGGGTTTTGCCGAACACTCCGCCCCCACTGTACTGCTGTGAGCCTCTCAGACAGCTGTGGCTTTTGGCACAACCGGGCTGGGACTCGGGTGAGGTATGTCAAATGACTGCTGGCCTGAAGAGGGGCTGGGCTAGGTCCCGGTGTCTATCCGTCAGCGCGAACCCGAAGTTCGATGTACTTCGTCAATAGTTTAGCCGGGATGGTATATCCGCACCTTCGCCCAGACAGCCCTTGATTCCTCCTCCGATACCCGATTGCTAGCCTGCTGCGGGCCGTCACTTTGCAACACTAGGACGGAAGTATTCGGGTTTCCCCTCCAGCCTGCACCAGGTACAGTCGGAACGGGTGACTCCGCTTGCTGTAACTCACACTGGAGGCAATTTCACTTCACTAACCAAGCACTAGGGGGAGCCCTATCTCCTATCAGGCCTAAGAAAAGGGAAACCTATAAAAGTTAATTTAATAACAGACGGAGAGAGACCAAACAGGTTGGAACCAAAACTCAATTGCAACTGAAATTAGAATTTCAAATTAGAAATGGTAGTTTCTAATTCAAATTTTATGATGTTATCATTTAAATTTGATAGGCTTGATTAGGATTAAATTAATCAATAAGGTATCCTTGAGGTAGGGACGCTCAGATCCTTATTAGCCAATGCTGGAATTAAAATTTCAGAGCAATGATTGATAGTTAAAGATCTAACTTAATGATGTTTGTCATTAATATTAGAAGAACACCTGTGATTACAATACTCCATAAGTATTGAAGCAGGGTAATACAAGCTCTAATGAGTTGCATATGAAATTAAAATTTCAGAGCATTATTAGCAGTCATGGATTAAAATCTTAATGATATTTTTCATTAACATTACAAGCGATTACATTTCATTGATCAGCCAATAGTGTTGCCATATGGAAACAGGAACTGTAATTAATTATTAAATTGAATTAGAATTTTCAAATTCGTAATTAATTATGAAATTAAATTACAAATTCCACATCCCTAATTTCGTATCCCTAAGCCTGACCAATTACTAATTCCTTGTGTTATTCTAATCATTAGAACAAATTAATCCGTACCGTCTAACTTATAAAGGAAACTTTAAAATTTTCCCGGGCCAGACGATCAAACACTTTGATAGTTAATAATTAAGATCTTAATGTTATTGTTAAATTATCAGAGCACACATAATTATCTCAATCAGTCTATGTGGAATCAGAAACTGAAATTACTTTAATGAAATGAATTTAATTTCACATCTGGGATTAGTTATGGAATTAAATAATCAATTTCAAATATTTCATAGCAATTCATCCAATGAGATTCTTAAAATCATGAGCGCAATCATAATTAAATTAATTATCTTCCTATCAAAGCAATGAGGCTAAGACCCAGCGTTAATTTATAATAAACCCCAATAGTTATGAAACTAATACCTGCTAAATATGAAACAAAACAAAACAACCTAAACACAACTGCTTATTACAACCACCGGTGAAATCACTGGTCTCATTTCCTATGAAAATCAGCTGCCTTGCACATTAAATGTTTATTTAAATTTGTATTGTTAAAGTCCTTTCACATGAGAAGTTATAGGTAGAATCAGTGAATGCCAAAGAGAGAATTGAGTGAATTCAAAAGAGAGAAGGAACTGATGTAAACAGTTTAGTGTGAGTTAAAGTTCAGCTGTGAAGGGTTGACCGTATCAACACTTCAAAAACACACTGCACACACACACACACACGCATTCAAACCCACCGGCTACAAAATGCTATGTGCTAATCGCTATGCTTCTAATACACCTATCTTTGCCTAAGCTCCAATATGCTACTCATTGGCTTCAGTTAGCTTAGCTAAGGCTGTTAGGCTGTTGTTTACAAGCTCAAAATGGTGCAGGAATGGAGCCTGCGCACTTCCTGAGTTACGCGTCACTATGGTGACGTCAGAGAACCTGTCACTTCCGATGCACAGATCCGGGTACTCAGTGAAACAATGTCTTTCACACTACCATCAAAAAGCAGCTATTTAGATTCTTTCTTTATAGCACTAACAATCTCAACTCGTTCAGAGAGATATAAATTAATCCATAGATTAATTATCAACACCTTTTTGACTGCGGCGGGCCTTAGTATGTTACTTCTGTCTAACTTCACAGACAAAACACAGTGGATTTATCATCACACGATTTATTTTTGATCAAGATCAATAACTATTCTCCCCAGAACGCGTTTCGGCCACTCTTCCCGAGCGCCGCGTCCGATTTCACTCTTTTTAGTGAGAAATAACAGGTAGCTAATCTGATATTCTCGCCGGGAGATTAAATAGCATATCCGGAAGTGGAACACGCACAAACCAGGGGCCGGATTCACGAAAATCTTCTTAAGAAATAAGTTAAGAAATTTCTTAAGATAAATTATACGAAGTTCGTAAGAATGTTCTTAAGTGCAATTCTTGAAAAATTATTAATACGTTCTCAAATATATTCTTAAGAACATCTTATTTTTTTTTCTTAAGAGAATGACAGTCTTTATCCGAGTGAAGACATGACGCACTGATAAACTCACACTTTATTGTCTGTTTGCGCTTCCTGCAGATTACCCTAATAATCATAGTAAGCACGCACAGCCTTTTTGTTGTGACTTTGACTGGCGCTCAGCTTCACGTTTGTAATGCGGTGTGTTTTTGAACAGCCTGTCTCAAACTGCAGCGATCTGTTTCATTCATTTTTGTGCTGTGCTTTTGCGCTCTCATCCGAGTGAACGCTTCCGGTATGTGTGTCCGCGCTGCTACAGCAAACACGTCCTGTGTGTCGCACATTCATATGCGCGGCATACTGCCAAATATTATGTTGTATTTAAAAGCTAAAATAAAAGTGTCCAATTAAAACTCTCTATCTGACTTGTTTTTGTAGAGTTGCTACTGAGTTTTGAAGTCAGCAAAAAGTAGCGTCACACATAGGCTAATCATAACCGATCATTGTTTACATTATCAGTCATCGCTGTCACTTCAGGAAACTCGCGCACATCCCTATTAATAGTCCTACTATGTATTAGGCTATATGTAGCTAATGTTGTTGTAATACTTAAA
This sequence comes from Schizothorax lantsangensis, assembly GCA_027422415.1. Classification (NCBI taxonomy): domain Eukaryota; kingdom Metazoa; phylum Chordata; class Actinopteri; order Cypriniformes; family Cyprinidae; genus Schizothorax; species Schizothorax lantsangensis. Next base: position 16,396,778 of record CM049848.1, read on the forward strand.
TATAACAATTAATTTGAAATAACCCAATAAATTAATTAAATAATTCTTACTGTTTTGGATTTAAGACAAGTCTGGGGCTGTCCTAAATTTAAGAAGTTATTTACGATGATTTTTAAGAAGATTCTTTTCAAGAATTTGAATTCTTCTTAATTTTTGTCTTAAGAACAATCTTAAGAAAAAAGATAAGAATATTCTTAAGAAGAATGTTAGGGAATACAAAATATTCTTAACTTTTTTCTTAAGTTAAAAAATAAGAAGAAAATGGCAGTTAAGAAGAAATTTCTTCTTAAGAATGTTTCGTGAATCCGGCCCCAGATCACGCTATTAAGGCCTTATGGAAGAGAGAAATGAGGAAATTCGCTCATTTGTCTCTTTTGCGCTTTTAGAGCGACTTTTTGTCTTACAAGACAATTTATTTGCTGCAGTTCATTTCTCAAACAACTAAGGTTGCACTTTAATTCATTCAAAACGCATTGCCATGCATACAGTACCACAAACAAACTCTGTCTCTCTGTATCTACACTATTTCTTCCGGTTAAAAATAGGCAAAATACAACAATATGTTTTTCTGATTATGAATATTCAAATCACACGATGCCCGCTTTTAATCTCCACCATTCTGTAAAGGATTTTACCCCTTTTACATTGTTTAATTTAGCTCTTTGATTTAAGCTTTATTTTAGCTTTAGGGAATCTTACGATCTGATATTGATATGATCAATTGATATTAATCAAAACGTCCAACTTATACCTTATTTAACAATCGTCCAGCGAGTTGTTAGATTCGCAAAAACGTCGTAAAAACGTCTTTTCTTGTTGATAAAAATAATTGAATTATGCGTTAACGATCAGGGGATCCATGACGTTTGTTGTTGGACCATAAGCAGATGTTTTGTCCTGTTTCGGTCGAGTTATGGTTAAGTGATAAGAACCAAGTGAAGTACTGTTTTAAACCACATTCAAGATGCTCTCCTCCAACTTCTTGTTTTAACAACGTCTCTTGAGATAAGGAGGATTTATGGCAGGAAATCGGAACTCAGGGAATGGCTCGCCATTATGTTCAGGTGTGGGTGCGTTCTACCTTCCCCCAAGGTCTTACAGTTACAGTATTATCTATTAGTTTGCGGATATGCTCGGTCCTGGCAGCTTTTAGAGCCTGTCTATAGCTGGACATACTGTTTTTCCACGCAATTCTAAAAACTTCCACGTTAGTTTTTCTCCATTTGCTCTCAAGATTACGAGTTTCTTTCTTGAGAGAATGGTTATAACTGTTGTACCATGGCGCAGCACGTTTTCCTCTAACCTTTTTTAATTTGATGGGAGCAACAGTTTCTAACGTATTAGAGAGGATAGTGCCCATGTTGCTAGTCATTTTGTCAAGTTCATTTGTATTTATGGGTACACAGAGCAGCTGAGATAAATCAGGCAGGTTATTTGTGAATCTGTCTTTAGTGGCTGGAACAATAGTTCTGCCCGGACGATAACGTGGGGCCCTACAGTTAATATCAGTAATACGCAGCATGCACGATACAAGGAAATGGTCAGTAACATCATCACTTTGAGGTACGATATCTATATCAGTAAGATCAATTCCATGCAATATAATTAAATCTAGCGTGTGTTTATAACGATGAGTGGGCCCGGTGACGTTTTGCTTGACTCCAAAAGAGTTTATTAGGTCAGTAAACGCAAGTCCTAATGCATCATTTGGATTATCAACATGAATGTTAAAATCTCTGACAATTAGCGCTTTATCAGCATTAACCAATAGGTCTGAGAGGAAATCTGCAAATTCTTTTAGGAAATTTGTATATGACCCTGGCGGTCTATACACAGTAGCCAGAGCAAGAGATAGGACAGATTTCTTTTGCATATCTGACAGTGTAACATTAAGCAGAAGTATTTCTAATGAGTTAAACCTGTATCCTGTTTTCTGAGTAACATTGAGAATATCACTATATATTGTTGCAACACCGCCGCCATGACCAGTCTGACGGGCTCAGCTTGGTGGAGTAGACTCATTTAGACCAATATAATAATTTGGTTTAACCTGTTAACATGCACCAGGACGCCAGCGCACTGAAAGCTCTTTGTTTGCACATGTCATTGTTTTCAAACAGATAAAGTAAAACAGGACAAAATTAATTTTGACAAACTATATATCATTTTGAAGGTCTAAGCCTCAAGCATCGACGACAGATCGCTGTTTTTCGATAGAAAGCTTATAAAGGAATGTATTTGCTAAATTTGTGTAAGCAGTACACATCAAAACATGTATAAAAAAAACGCAGTACATACCAGATTCATCCTGATAACGACACTCAAACGTATCCACTGCTGTAAATCCCGGTTTCGTTTCAGAGATAAGGGTCCACTGAACAACATCCCAAAGAGCACTTTTAGTCCAAAGAAACAACAAAGTTGTAATTTGGATCGTTATTCATTTGTTTACGTCTCATCTCTTCAGGGAGAGTTATTGTTTGTGTCCGTTATGGAACAAATTACGCTCAAAAACAGTGTCTTGGTGGTAAAAAAACAGCATGATTTTGTAGCAGGTAATGTCCCAAACAGAATGAGATCATCCAAAAAAAAAAAAGTCAAAGATACGCGGAAGATTGTTTATTTGAATTCTGGCGCTCCCTCGCGACGGCGCGTGACGCACGCTGTGACGCACCTGTCATCTGATGGGGGCGTAACTTAGCAATCGCCCTTTTTGCACAAATAAACTTTTTTTTTTTTCTTCAACAGTTTTCATATATGTTTGCGTGTTTTTTGGGGAATTGCCTGTATCTGTATGATTAACATCTGTATGGCTGATAATCAGCATGTAATTACCAGTGATGGGAATAACGGCGTTATAAATAAACGGCATTACTAACGGCGTTATTGTTTTCAGTACGAGTAATCAAACTAATTACTGTTTCCCCCGTTACAACGCCGTTACCGTTACTGACAATAAAATGCGGCGTTACTATAATTTATTATAATATTATTCGAATTCTATTTTTCAGTTCATCTGAATGGATGCGCAGTGTAGCTGTATTTGATGTACCGTAAACTCTAGTGTGAAGCGCACGCCTCGCCGTAGCTTTGTCTCACTCACACACACACACACACACACAGAGATACACACACACACAGATACAGAGCGAGAGAGTCTTTCTTAACATGCAGAATTGACGCGCTACATGTAAACGATATTCTTTATTGTGTTTTCGTGTCAAAATAACGGAGTTTCTTTTGGAATTCTTCAGCTTTTAAGAACTGCCGGGTTCTCTGTTAGTGGGCGGAGTTAATGCGCAAACGACAATCTCATTGGCTGGCGCTCACCTATTATCATCCCTGTTTTGATTTCAGCGAATCAATTCGAGCGAACGCAGACAACCTAATTAATATTCATGAACCCAGCAGCTCATTAATCCTTAGTGCGTTTTATATTGTTATTAGTGGTATAATTCGTAGTAGTTTTGTTATCTTATCAATTTCCCCCCCCTTTTTTATAGAAACACAATATGACAAACAATATCTTAAGCACCAGTCCTAAGTTCAGTCAACATGACAAATATGAATTCATACTTGGTTATTCTAATTACTAAAGTTCTACCATCATATAATGCTAAATTATCATATTATAATGCTTGACTGACTGATGCTAAGTGTCAATAGATAAATAGTGTAGATTAATGTACAAAGTTTTATAATAATAATTTATTCTATTTAGTGTCCATTTCATTCATTTAAAGGTGCAGTGTGTAGTTTTTAGCGGCATCTAGCGGTTGAGTTTGCGAATTGCAACCAACGGCTCAGTCCCCCGCTCACCCCTCCCTTTAGAGAAGCTACGGTGGCCGATACAGGGCTAAGATGCCATCGTCTGAGACCGCAGAGAGCAATGAGGTTTCTTTACAAAGGTAAATTAAGGAATTATATTTACTTAATTATTCAATAAATGATGTCATTGCGAATATTACTGTTACTTGTTCATCATTGTGTCAGTGTTTTTTCACGAGAACAACATAGTGATGATACGCGCTCTGTAGAGCAGTTTGTCCGTTAAGGGCTACTGTAGAAACATGATGGCGACTTCCATGTGAGGGGACCCACGGTATATGTAGTAATAAATCGCTCATTCTAAGGTAATAAAAACATAACAGTTAATTAACCTGTTAACCTGCACCCCCCATATTGGGAATCACAGCTGAAAATGACTAACTAACTTAAAATGGTAACAGCTCCTGACTTCAGTGTGCCACACACACAGTTGTGGTGTCTTTGGAAAGAAGACCCTTTGGGCTTTACTATCCATCATCCAGAGTTGATGATGCTCAAAAATATAAAAAGTTATAGACACTGAAGTGCCTTGATAAAAATTGTACCACACTGAATTTTTTTTTTATTTCATATAAAAATACATGAAATCAGCCCTGGAGCAATCCAGAAAAGTAGTGGGTTGAAAGTCACATGTCTCATGAGTTTATATTTCAAATCTGAAGAAGATACCATGAAAAATGAGATTCCTGCAGACCTTTTTCCTGTTCCCCCCCCCCCCCCCCCTCCCCCCCGTTTGAGGAAAAATATTTACCAAATTATTGAAGAGTTCTACTACAAACTATTTAGTCTTTATACATGCCACTGCAGTTTTTCAATTATAAAACAGTAGACAGAATCTTAGAAATCGTATAAGTGATTTATTTGAGCACTAGAAAAATACAATAATAATAATTTTTGAGTGATGAAAAAAAAAAACAATAATAATAAAAAAAAAAATAACTTAATTACATACTGATTTCCTGACAAACAGATGCTCTCCTGCTCATACATTAGTAATCACATGCTGACGATCATTCATACAGATGCTAATCATACTGATGGCTGCCCAATATAGTCAATATTCACATTATAATGGCCTTTTATATAGACTGCATTCACACTGATATCTGTGAACAGTCAGTAATTACATGCTGATTATCAGCTATAGAGATGTTAATCATACAGATACAGGCACATTCTCCACAAAACACGCAAACATATATGAAAACTGTTGAAGAAGAAAAAAAAGAAATGTTTATTTGTGCTAAAAAGATCGTTAAGTTACGCCCCATCAGATGACAGGTGCGTCACAGCGTGCGTCACGCGCAGTCGCGAGGGAGCGCCAGAATTCAAATAATCAATCTTCCGTGTATCTTTGACTTTTTTTTTTTTGGATGATTTCATTCTGTTTGGGACATTGTCTGCTACAAAATCGTGCTGTTTTTTTACCACCAAGACGCTGTTTTTGAGCGTAATTTGTTCCATAACGGACACAAACAATAACTCTCCCTCAAGAGATGAGACGTAAACAAAGGATTAACGATCTAAATTACAGCGTTGTTGTTTCTTTGGACTAAAAGTGCTCGATGGAATGTTGTTCACCGGACCCTTATCTTTCAAACTAAACCAGGATTTACAGCAGTGGATACGTTTGAGAGTCGTTATCAGGATGAATATGGTATGTACTGCGGGGATTTTTATGCATGTTTTGATGTGTACTGCTTACACAAATTTAGCAAATACATTCCGTATAAGCTTTCTATCGAAAAACAGCGATCTGTCGTCGATGCTTGAGGCTTAGACCTTCAAAATGATATATAGTTTGTCAAGATTCATTTTGTCCTGTTTTACTTTATCTGTTTGAAAACAATGACGTGTGCAAACAAAGGGCTTTCAGTGCGTCCGCGTCCTGGTGCATGTTAACAGGTTAAGTAAGGTCTTTATACTCCTGAAAACGTAGTTATGTATATTATATTGCATTTCTGTCTATAGATCATCCTAAATATTACACAGTGCACCTTTAACATTTAATATTGGGGCATCCAAGTTATTTGACATTTGAACATTTAAAAAAAAAAAAAAAAAGTAACACAATAGTTACTTTCCCTGGTAATTAGTTACTTTTATAATGATGTAACTCAGTTACTAACTCAATTACTATTTGTGAGAAGTAACTAGTAACTATAACTAATTACTTTTTTTAAGTAACGTGCCCAACACTGGCAATTACTGACTGTTCACAGATATCAGTGTGAATGCAGTCTATATAAAAGGCCATTATAATGTGATTATTGACTATATGGGCCATCTGTATGATTAGCATCTGTATGAATGATCGTCAGCATGTGATTACTAATGTATGAGCAGGAGCATCTGTATGTCAAGAAATCAGAGTATGTACTTATAAGTTATTTTTTTTTATTATTATTGTACCAGAAACTACTGTGGAACGCTTAGTATAAACACTTAAGTAAGGGTGACAGTTAAGATGTTTGTTGCAATGCTCTTAAAGAAATCCCTTGCCTCAGGGAATTTTTTCCCCTCAGCGATACCCCTAAGTCAAATGTCTTAAGGGCTTTCATGCAACCACAAAAAGTATTCTCGTTGCTTTGTAAAATTACGGTTGAACCACTGATGTCACATGGACTATTTTAATGATGTCCTTGCTATGTTTCTGGACCTGGGAACATTGCAGTTGCATTGCTGTCTACAGAGGGTCAGAGAGCCCTCAGATTTTATCAAAAATATCTTAATTTAAGGCTTTTCACACTGCTCTTAACCCTGGGTTATCATCATTCTAAACACCGCTTTTAACCCTTTAACGCGTACGATCACACCGGTGTGATCAGTCTTGGCTGGTCCCTGAAGCGTACGATCACACCGGTGTGATTAGAACATTCAGTGCGTCACGTCATCAACTGCTGAATTCAAATCTGCTTTCGCGCGTTGACTGGCGCGGAGCCAGATCGCATGCGCTGAGCGCTTGTCATTATCACAAATATTCAGTGTTTTCAATCATATAATGCTTATTTTAGGTTTCAGACAGTTAAATACACATAAGTACTAGCAAAACCATACATTTATAGTTTGTAAAATATGCACTCATATCTATGAAAGCACCAATAATGATCCTTACAAACATAATCTGACGACATGTTTTATTGATATCATATACAGCTTGTGTAAATAACTTTAAAGTTTACTCTGCTCTTCTCCCAGTTTACCGGAGACTTACTTTAACGTGTTTCGGGAGGAGAGGATGAATTTACGTGTTGTTATTCCCACAGCTCGGATTCAGCGCGAACAAACATGGCGGCGCCCATCACCCGGTATAGATCAACTAACATAGTCATTATAAAAGTGTTTAAACTACCAAATACATTTACTTGCACATATTTCAGAATCGGAATATCAGATATTTCATAATATAGTGAGTATGTTTGTGAATATTAATAATAAAAAAAGGAAAAACGAAATAAAAGCGATCCATGTGTCATACAGCGCTATTATGGCTGCGGTGTGTCACATGACAAGCAAGACGCGTTGCCATGGAAACAATAATGCTAAACAATCTAAAATAACGGTCGCCTGAAAAAAACTCACGCTGGGGGCTCAGATAGAATATTTTAAACTCACGTGTGAAAGGGTTAACCCTGGGTAAAGAAACGTTTCACACCTGTAATTTGAAAGCGGTGTTAGCACCGCTTTTTACCCAGGGTTATGAAACCCTGCTCCGGAGCAGGGTTAGCACCGCATTTGCAATAGACAGCCGATCAGAACTTGAGCAGTGAGGCTCATGTCACGTCAGTAACAGGAAACGCGCGTCGTGTAAACAGCAGCCGGTGAGAGAAAAGTAAGAAATGTCAAAAGACGGAAAGCGTGTGAACTGGAGTGATAAGGACACTAGGGGTGGAACGGTTCAACTTTTTCATGGTCCGGTTTGTATCACGATTTTAGAGTCACGGTTTCGGTACGGTTCGGTATGTTTAGGGAAAAACTATACTGTCAAATAAAAATAAAGAAAATAAGAATAATCTATCTAACTACAAGCAACAGCACAAATAAATACAATAGAGTAAAGATACAAATAAAATAAACAGTGACTTTCAGTTTTTTTTTTTAGGTAGGTCTATAAAATTAGTTTTTAGGTACAGAAATTGAATAAAGTAATCAAATGTAAAACAGCATTGCATATTTGACTGTATAAATTAAAGATTAATCTTTATTAAAGTTACAAAAGCTATTCAATTAAGAGCAGTGAGTGATTTCTTTGTTGTTGCTGTTTGATTATTAAGAAAGTGCTGTCACTTTAAGAGAATGCACTGATACTGTACGTTCAGCCGGCTATGTCTGCTATAGGATACTTACCAAGACGGGCATTTTGACATAATTTTTGTGTGAATTTGTCCATTCAAACACAATACTTCAGAGAGAGCTTAATATTTGCGCGCGTTCTGAGGCACGGGTTTGCGCGCTTCGGATGAGTGGACGCACAAATCTTCTCACTGCGCACGCGAGCTCGCGTCCTCTGGCTCTCAAATGTTTAAACTGGCAAAGCTTACATGAGTTTAGTTTAAACACAGATATCAACGTGTGCTGTTCAGGTCTCACCTGTGTGCGCGCGCTATCAGCACCCGGGTGATGACGGAATACATGACTGCTCATAATCCAGCATACGGCATTCGCATTGAACAAGAGTGAATGGTTTGTCCACTTTTTTTTTTTTCATCGCTGTTGTTGTAATGTACTGGGAAGCCAGAATGCGCATCCATCAACAGAAGCATACATTAGCCGAACCCTGTTTTTTTTTTACGTGTTATTTATAACAAACCATATTGCAGATGCGTTGTCAGATTTAAGTTGAACCGCGGTTCTAGCGCGTGCCGAACCATGTGTGGAGAACCATACGGTTCGATTTTTTTCCACGAACCATTCCACACAGAATTATTCTTACAGTAATGGTCAGAAAAGTCTGTTCAAGACAAATTGGATGAAGCCGTGTAAACAGGTTGCCTGCTGTTCGTCCAATCAGTGACAGTGACACCGCAAATATGCAAATAAGAACGTTAACCCGGGGTTTAGGAATGTACAGTGTGAAACGTTTGTTAATGAATACCCAGGATTAACAGTTAACCCCAGGTATGGTATGAGCAGTGTGAAACGTGATTACAGATAACCCAGGATTCCGTTTATCTGGGGTTTAGGATGACCCAGGGTTAAAAATTTCAATTGTGAAAAGCCTTTTTGTGTTCCGAAGATGAACAAAGGTCTTACGGGTTTGGAACGACATGACAGAATAACAGAATTTTCATTTTTGGGTGAACTAACCCGTTAAGATTCCTTAAATTGACCCTTAGGCTTTTTCTTGCAACCCAAGTTTCACTAAGGTTACCCTTAACCTTATAATTAAGGGATTTCTTAGCTTAAGGACTTTCATGCAACCGGGCCCTAGCTTCCATGAGATCAGAGATTGGTTCCATAATACAATCTGAAATGAGAAAGGTGAGAGCGGTGAGAAATGAGATTGGAAATAGCTAGTAATAGATCAGCTATGCACACTGAACTTGACAAAGTAAATGCTAACATCAGAGACATGGAGTGAGGGCTGTCAATATGGTCAGATGAAGTTGTAATGCTGCAGACAATGGTGACCAAACTATAATATTTCCAAGTATAATATTTGGAAGAGAACTGAAGGAAGATATAGAGGGAAAGATGAGGAGAAATGTATGGATTTGGGAGTAGCTGAAACACTGGGATCAAGTAGCACAACAGTGTCTAAATTGCTTTGAGAAATGCTTAAAATTGAATAAGAACTGTGAGTTGATCGCTCTCATTGCAGTCTGGCGCCTACATGATCAGGAGGGAATCCCCAAGCCATCATTGTTCTCATGCATTATTATCAAGGCTGGGAGGAGATTTTGAAGAAATCTCAACAGCTGGCACCACTACAGCTCAATGAACAGCTGATAGCCATCTTCTCTGACTTCACAGCAAATGTCGCAAAAGCCAGTCTGGAGTTCACAGAAGTGAAAAAGCTGTATTGATTTTGCTTTCGCCCACCTAGCGAAGTGAAATAGTGTAGTGATTAGTGTTGTCAAAAGTACTGGCCGCAATACCAGTCGGTACTGAATTTAAAAAATTTACCATTTCCAGGTAACATTTGTGCACTGTTGAGCAGATTCTTAAACAACACTGATTGGTCATTGTGTTTACGTGCTGAACAGATATGACTGTGATTGGCTACATGATCATCACCTCACGCTCTTCACCGAGCGCTTACACAGAAGCACACAGGAGCATTTTGAAAGCAGCGTCTATCAGCGGATGGCCGGGAAATTACCGTTTTTAAAATTTCAGTACTGAATGGTATCGCAGTCTATACTTTTGACAACATTAGTAGCAATAGATACTCGCGTCACAGATGGCGTTATGATTTTTGGAATACGTGTCACTTAAGGTGCGGTTATGAGTACATCAGATAAGAAAGATTAGTGGGATATCTAACTAGTAGAACCTCTTACTGTATCATCAACACAAGGAAGACACAAGTGTAATAAAATACATTTTATTAACAAAAGAGAGACAGGCTTAATTTACTCTGCCAAACTACAGATTACTTTAACAAGGTTCAGAGAGTGGAAGGAAGAAGACAGGATCGGCGTGACTGGGACTCGTATTTTATTTTGACTTTTCCAAAACAACACAAAACACTCAAGCTCAGTGCGCTTTAAACATTCAGCATACACTCTGAATATAACTCCAAATATAAACTTCCGCTCCAGCATTCAGTCTTCCAGCTTGGTATGAGTTCCCAGTCAGTCTCTCTCTGGCCAGCCTCCTTTTCCAGTGGCTTTTATCCGGTCTCTCCACGCCAATTACTGAAACAAGACACAGGTGTTTGTCATTTGCACTTGACCCACTTACGCACCGCTCGTCTCCGGTCTCTCTCTCCCGCTGCAGACCTCGCTGAACCACGCCCCCTCGCCACATACCCCTACCGCCCGACTCAGGCCGGGGAGCCATCTGGCCTGCAGCCCCACCCCCCATTTCTGGAGAGGAAGTCAGCTACAGCCATCTGCAGCCCCGGCCTGTGGACCATCTTGAATTTAAAGGGCTGTAGTGCCAGATACCAATGGGTGATCCGCGCATTGGTATCCTTCATGCGGAGAAGCCACTGCAGGGGCACGTGGTCCGAACAGAGAGTGAATTCCAGTCCCAGGAGATAATAGTGGAAGGTGAGAATAGCCCATCTAATTGCCAAGCATTCCTTTTCTATGGTGCTGTACATCGTCTCTCTCTTCGAGAGCTTACGACTGATGTACAGCACCGGCCGCTCCTCACCCTCTACCTCCTGGGACAGGACCGCTCTGAGTTCCCTGTCTGACATTTTCTTAGTGCTCACTTCTGGCCCGAGATCAGCCTCTCCGCTCACCGCCGTCACCAGCATCACTGATTCTGCCTCGCTCCATTTTTTAAGGAGATTGAGGTGGTAAATCTGATGTGCCCCGCTCCTGTCCATTCGTACAACCTCATAATTGAGATCTCCAACTCGTTGTGTGACCTTGAAGGGCCTTTGCCACTTAGTGAGTAATTTGGAACTAGAAGTTGGGAGCAATACAAACACTTTATCTCCCGGTGCAAATTTGCGTAATCTGGTTCCTCTGTTGTACAGCTGGCTTTGCTTGTCCTGAGCCTGTAACAAATTCTCCATAGACAGCCACCCCAACATGTGGAGTTTTGTTCTCAGGTCCAGTACCTACTGAATTTAATTTTTACTGTCCGAAGGCCCATCCTCCCAACTTTCTCTTAGAACGTACAACACCCCACGGGGCTGACGTCCGTAGAGAAGCTCGAAGGGGGAAAACCTTGTGGAGGCTCGAGGGACCTCACACACAGCGAACAGAGGTTCCAGCCATCTGTCCCAATTTTTGGCATCTTCGTGAACGAACTTACGAATCATGGTTTTTAACGTGCGATTAAATCGTTCCACCAGGCCGTCTGTTTGTGGGTGGTAGATGCTGGTGCGAATCGATAATGCCCAATAAGTCATAAAGTTTGCGGAGAGTTTGTGACATAAATGCAGTGCCTTGGTCGGTGAGAATCTCTTTCGGGATTCCCACCCGGGAAATTAAATGAAAGTGCGTCCGCTACGCTTTTTGCAGAAATGCTAAAAGAACACCACTGCCTCTGGGTATAGTGTTGCATAATCCACCAGAACTAATGCAAAGCGATGCCCCCATGCAGATCGTTCTAATGGCCCGATAAGGTCCATGCCAATTCTTTCGAAGGGGACCTGCATAAGAGCGAGAGTGCACAACAGTGCTTTTGGAGTGGCCAGTGGGTTCACCAAGTGACATTCACGACAAGCTGCGCACCACCTGCACACGTTCTCATGAATGCCCGGCCAGAAAAATCGGGTCATTAGACGATTAAGTGTTGCTGCCTGTCCCAAATGTCCGGCCATCGGATTACAGAGAGCCACCTGGAAAAGCATTTCCACATGGCTTTTTGGTACTAGTAACTGGGTTGGATCTTGTTTTGATGGAGTGTCTTGGGTCACTCGAAACAACCTGTCTTTTAAAATAGCAAAATAAGGATAGGAGAGCGGTCGAGTTGGCTGGACGTCCGTCGATCGAACGGACCTGTTCAAACGCATTTTTGAGCGTCTCATCTTGAGACTGTTCCAGGGGAAAATCATCGCGCTCTGTGAGGATTCTCCTCTCCACAGCGCTCCGCTCCCCTGTCCCAGCGCCCATTGGTACCGGCTCATCTTCTCTGACCTGTGCGACAGCCCCCCTTCCCCGCTTTCCGTTCTTCCAAGAGACATCCGCACATAAATATCCCAATAATAGAAAACCTGGCCAATTAGTTCCCAAAATTAACGGATGTCTGAGGTGCGGGTTAACTGCAGCCTCTAGACTGTGTTTTTGTCCCCGAAATTGAATAGCCACCGACATTAATGGGTAGTTCACCACATCCCTGTGTACGCACCTTACTCTAACCATGCGGCTTTTCTCCATTGCCTCTGGTTGAATCAGGCTTTGATGATTTGAGGTTTGGTTGCATCCTGAATCCACCAAAACCTGATATGTACCCCCTTAATACTCACAGGTATTTGGTACAGGCCAGCATGATCAGGGACAGCCTGTAGGGCATCCGGGACCCGGATCAGTGTCCCCACCTCCATCACCGGACACTGATCTATAAAATGACTTGGGTACCCGCAACGCCAACAGGCCGGCGCAGGCCTCCCCGCCACCCTAGTGGCAGGAAGCGGGTCAGGGAGTTGGCATGGAGAGAGCTGTGGCTGGGCTGCTGCTGATTGATTCCGCCCCCCTGGGCGGTGCCCTCGAGCCAGCTGTCAGATCCGGCATGGAACTAACCCTCCACCGGGGTGGGGCTCGTGGAGGGAAATTTCCTCGGGTCCTGGGAAACGGGACAGGTTTGGATGGAGAAAGAGAGGGAGAAAGCACAGAGGAAGGGGGAGAGAGAGAGACAGATGGCAGGGATTCGTGGGCCCCGGGGCACGCCACCATCTGATCCTCTGCCAGTTGGATGGCCTGTTTCAATGACTTTGAATTTAGATTTAATTTTTAGATTAAAAATGTTAGATTAATAATGCAAAAGAACTGTATTTTTTTCTGAAATGAAGTGAGTAGACACTACTATTAAAATGCTTATTGTTGCAAACTTTTCACATAGTATCTTTATAACCTTATAAAAGCCAGAACCTGCATAGATCATCATGATGTTCAGGTGAAGACACATCTGTTCCACGAACACATATACTTAATTCATAACCATGAATGGACACATTCTATAAGCAGACTTTTTTTTAATTTGTATTATTATTATGCAAACAAACATACTATTTACAGGTGACAAATCAAATACAAAATAACCAAAGTAAATAAAACATACATGTCAGCCAACGTGATTTGTTTGTGTGAGTGGATATGAGTGTGTGTGTGTATGTACGTATATGTGTGTGAGTGTGACTGGGTATTGGGGGTGGGGGTATATAAACTAAAAAATAAATAAATAAGTATAAGCAGATTTTAAACTATTTCTTCTTGTCCTTTCTTTTTTTCTCTACTTTTCTTTTTTAACACATTACTACAAGGCTGTAACTAAATATTTAAAATTGAGGAGGATGAAATTTAATATTTTATGAATGGGCCACTGAAAACCCCATACTAGTCAACCATTACTTTGGGTGTTGCACCCCCTTAATTTTCATGGTTATGGCCCTACATATCCTCATGGTATATTACTTATATTTCTTAATCTCAAGTTTATAAACTATATTGTTTTTGAATGTATCAGGTACAAGACTGAGAAGGACCTTCAGCGTTTTCTTCATGAATCTGGATTCAAAGAAGAAGCAGACACAGATATCCTTTTTCAGTTACAAGAATATGGTAAAAAGTTCCCTTAGGATTTAGTTGTGATATTGAAAGTACATATATGAAATAATATTTATTACATATCACTCAAATTGTAATCACAATTTAGATTTAATATTTAATATAATAATACATTTATGTTTTCTTGCCACATCACATTAGGTTCCCTGCTGACAAGACCAGCTTCAACCAGCTGGTTTGCTGATCTTAGTTGGCTCAAGATAGTTTTCCTAGCATGGCCAAACTGGTTTCAAATTAGACCAGTCTGACCAGACCTAAGCCTAGCAAACATTTTTTCTTATTGTTTTTCAGCAGGGTGACTTTATATTATTGATTTAAACTGACCATCGGAACTAGTTGATTGTAGGCAACATAAAGTGCATTCTTTTTGTGCAATTAGAATTGGACCTGGAACAGGAACATGTTGAGTTTCGATTGACCACAGCGGAACCTGTTTATCAGCTAAGAGATGATCTGCAGTACAGACTCTCATCACAATGCTCAAAAGCCAATCACATCAGTGAGCTTGGGAAAGTCTTACAGCAGGTAACCAATCACAATCAGCAATACAATTAGAGTATACACATCCATTTTCAACACACAATGGTGTTGATTAACTGTGTGTGTGTGTGTGTGTGTGTGTGTGTGTGTGTGTGTGCGTGCATGTTTGTGGTTTATTAGGACACAAATTTGTATAATGACATGGGTTTGACACAGGTAGTACAACGTGAAGGTGTTTTATGAGGACACTTTCGGTGTCCCCATAATTCAAAAGGCTTATAAATCATTCAGGATGAGTTTTTGGAAGTTTTGAAAATCTAAAATCTGCACAAAGTTTACTGTAATGGGTAGGTTTAGGTGTAGGGCGATAGAAAATACGGTTTGTTCAGTATAAAAACCATTACGCCTATGCAGAGTGTCACAAAACACTCACAGACTCTATGGAAGATCCAAGTGCAGCATTTAATAAAGTAATCCAAATCCACATCCACATGAGGCAAGAAGGCAAAAAGCATCACATAAGGTGAAACAGAACAGTCACCAGCAAAACCACAGAGACACAGAGCAACAGGCAGAAAACACTGGCAAAAGGTAATCCACAAACATAGAATCAGCAAACACAAAGTAACAGATGCAATACTGCAGCAACAAAAGATTCAGTGAGCTTGGTATATATCAGGCTGAACTAAATAGGTAAATGACAAACAGCTGAAAGCAATAAAACAATCATCAGAGCAAAGGGTGATGGGAATTGAAGTCGACACAAGCAATGGGCAATGATCTGGGAGGAGTGCCCTCTGGTGGCTGTCATGGGCACTCCAACAGATGGCTGTGACATAACTCCTGCTTTAAGGAGCGGATTCCAGACCCTCCACCTGGTGTCAAAAAAGTCCAGGAGGGAGGTGGATCGGGGGAGAGATGGTGAGCCAGGCCGTGTGGTGGAAAAGGGCCTGGATCCAGAGGTAGATCTGGCAGGGCAGGAGGCCAGGGCGAAGCCGGCAGGGCCAAAGACCACCAGGGTGGAGACTACCATAGCAGAGTAGACAGGACCGAAGATCTCCACGGCCAAGCAGATGACCACCAAGGTGGAGCTGAGGACCACTTCAGTGGAGGTGATGAGGCAGATGACCCCCCTGGCAGATCAGGCAGGACTGCAATGAAGAGTACAGAGAGGTTAGCAACAGCCTTTATGGCCGTAACAGGACAGACAGACAGTTCTGAAGCAATCTCCCCGGAAGTGACAGTACAGTACAGGGTAACAGTTCAGAGAGAACCTCCATAGCCTCGCTTGGGCAGACAAGGGATTCAGAAACAACCTCCTTGTCCATGACTAGACAGGTAGAGGGTTCACAAACAGCCTCCTTCTCCATTACAGGACCATCAGAAAGTTGGTGCCACCACCTTAAGAGGAGCTGAAGCGGATGCCGCCGCCTCGGGAAGTTCAGCAAAAGAAGTCACCACCTCTGGAGGTTTAGAACCCAACTCTGGGTCAGACTTGTAAACTGAGGTGAGCTCTGGTGCGGACTCATGAGACAGAGCCAGCTCTGGGGAAAGCTCATAGACTACAGCGGGTTCTGGAGTAGACTCATGGGCTGGATCGGATTATGGAGGGAACTCATAGATCAGAGCGTGATCTAGAGCAGACTCGTAGACCAGAGAAAGCTCAGGGGTGAATTCGTAGATTTCAGCGGACTCAGGAGCAGATTCCTGGACTAGAGCAGGCTCTGGAGTGGATTCATAGATGGGAGCGAACTCTGGCATTAACTCATAGACTTGATTGGGCTCTGGAGTAGACTCGTAGGCTGGAGCGGGCTCTGGAATGAACTCGTAGACATGAGCAGGCTCTGGTGTGAACTCATAAACTTGAACAGGCTCCAGAGCATTCCTGGACTGGAGCGGGCTCTGGAGTGGATTCTGAAGGCTCCTGGACTGGAGCGGTTTCAGGAGTGGATTCTGACGGTTCCTGGACTGGAGTGGGTTCATGAGTGGACTCAGAGGTCTCCCAGACTGGAGCAAGCTCTGGAGTAGGCTCTGAATGCTCCCGGACTGGAGCGAGTTCATGAGTGAACTCATGGAATGTGACAGGCTCTGTGACAACCAGTGCTGAGGGCCTTGAGATACCAGCTGCTTTGGTCGAAATCAGTGGTGGATCCGCCAAACTAGAGATCTGGTGAAGGGGCTCTGGAACAGCCTCCTCTGGAGTGGACTCTGGGACAACAGGAGTGGACTTAGCTGCCCTCCTGCTTCTCGACCTTTGCCTGTGAGACAGAGACAATGAAGCCTCACTGTTCTCCGGAGGTGTTGTGGCAGACTTGGCCCTCTCCAGGGGCTCTGCCATGGGCACAGACTGACCTGGTGTTATTACTAAACTGCAGTAACAGAGAATCTTAAGTCCTTCCATTTCCCACAGAGGCAAGAGGTTATCCAGGCATTTATTAAAGGTTTTATTTAACTCAGAATTACAAAGTTCCAGCCCCACCACCAAGGTCCAAAAAGGATGCGCATCTGGAGTCGTGCCTTCCACTCCTTCTTAGAAGCTGGAGGAAGAATCCCAATGCCCAAATTCCAAAAATCAATGAAGGCTGACTAGCTGCTGGATCTGAAATGGCTGCAGTCACGAAACACTCACAGACTCTATGGAAGATCCAAGTGTAGCAAAAAGCATCACATAAGGTGAAACAGAACAGTCACCAGCAAAAACACAGAGACACAGAGCAACAGGCAGAAAACACTGGCAAAAGGTAATCCACAAACTTACAATCCACAAACACAAAGTAACAGGTACAATACTGCAGCAACAAAAGTGAGCATGGTATATATCAGGGTGAGCTAAATAGGTACATGACAAACAGCTGAAAGCAATAAAACTATCATCAGAGTCCCCATAAATAATAAAAACCAACATGTGTGTGTGTGTGTGTGCGCGTGCTTGAATACTAGAGGTGTAATGATAAGTCGATATGGATTGATACACTGCTTAAAAAATTAAAGGAACACTTTTTAATCAGTAATTCATCAAGTCAGTTAAACTCCTGGGATATTGATATGGTCAGTAAAGTAGCAGAGTGTTAATCAGTTTCAGCTGCTTCGGTGTTAATGAAATTAACAACAGGTGCACTAGATTGGCAACAATGAGATGACCCCCAAAACAGGAATGGTTTTACAGGTGGAGGCCACTGACATTTTTTCCCTACTCATCTTTTCTGACTGTTGTGACGACCCTGTCTTTTCCTTTTCTGCCTGTTGGTGGCAGTGTAACATTAATGTGTGTTATCACTGCTAATTAAAGATGTTATAGGCAGAGAGTATAAAATGTGTTCCTGATCTGCTCAACGAAACTTCCTCTGGTGGAACGTCATTCTCCAGAGAAATATTTTGCGCCAACTCTTTTTGTTTATTCTTTTGTCAATGTTCTTTACCCCATTGGATTATTGTATTCGTTTATATTTACTTCAATCCCTAGACTTTGGTGTTTTTATTTTATTTTTTACCAATAGCTTTTTCTTTTAAATAAATAATCTTGCAACTGAAATATTCACTTGTATGTATGATCCTCTTTATGTTACGGTCGAGAACGAGCTGGCCGTGACATAAATTGGGAGGCTCGTCCGGAATTCTTTGGTGTAGGAATGTTGGTGAGTAGGCTTAGGCCGCGTGTCCACCAAAGTCACATCAAGTCACTGTTATTTGTATAGCGCTTTTAACAATGCAAATTGTGTCAAAGCAGCTTTACATCAGCTTGATATAAACCTGGGTGGCTTTACATCAGCTTTACAGTATTTAGACGGGGAAATAGTGTGTCAAAATAGTGTCATTCTCCTCTGGCCAGACAAAATCAGCAGTTTAAATCTAGGCTGCAGCAGATTTTGCAAAGGACTCATCTGTTTCCTGTGGTCTTGTCCCGATGGCCGTCTAGGAGACAGGGTCTTCACTGGGGATCAGTCTCTGGGGCTCATCTAGTTGTCCTGGTCTCTGCTGACATTCAGGGCTGTAGAGGTCATCTCTAGGTGCTGATCCACCATCTGATTTGGATACGGACTGGATCCAGGTGGCTGCAGTGACCATCTGATTTGGATACAGTCTGGATCTGGGTGGCTACGGTGACCTCGGAATAAGAAAGAAACAGACTAATATTAGCGTAGATGCCATTCTTCTAACGAAGTAACAAGTACATCGGGTGTTTTGGGAAGTGTTCCCAGTTCCGGTTGACCTAATTAATGCAGCATAACAATCCTTTAACGGATTTGAATTATAGAAATGCGAAAGTGTATTAAAAGTGTTTTTCTCCATGGCTAGCGTATTTTTTCAGTTGTTCTCAATGGGAGCGCTGCATTTTTTTAAAACGCTAGGAGCTTGCCGAGCGCTGAGCGTCTTTTTCAAGCTGAGCGCTGAGCATTCAGGGTTTTTTTCTCGGCGCCGAGAGTTGAAGAATGTTCAACTTTGAGTAAAACGCTGCGCTCATCACTGTCACTTTCTAGTCAGCCAACCAATCAGAATGGAGGGACTGGACTAATACCGACCACCTTGCTTGTACAATGACTGAACAACAATGGAGAAGTTAATATTGCTTGTCTCCCGAGTATTTATGTCTTTAACAGATTGAATTGCCAGACTACCATAATATTGTTATAAAATTAATGCTTGGAGAAACATTTCCTTCGCTGTGCATTTGCCGTTACTTCAGCGGATATTCCCTATCATAGCAATCATAGCGTCTCAATGGAAAAAAACACTGCGCTCTCAAGCGCTCACAGCTAGGCGTTTTCAGCAGAGCGCCTGGCGTTTTCAGCTGGCAAAAAAAGCTTTGGTGGACACGCAGCCTTAACTATTTTTGTGAATGGTCACCTTTATGAATGAGAACTCTGGTTAGGAAGAGTGTGTCCAACTGGGTTGTGTATACAATCCTTTTGACGGAACACTTTTTTTAATTTTTTATTTATTTTGCCTTTCTTATTTTTGAGGGGTATCCTGGGTGGAGATCTAGGTCTCTTTCGAGGGTACGCTTTCAGACTTTTGGTCTAAAAGACTAGTTGTCACAGTGTTTAGCGTTTAATGCCGCCCCGAGCCTGGTACACCTTCGAAGACTAGGTAGGAATTAGTCAGTGTTTTCTTTCAGATAGGAGCTGGAGTTTCTCAGATTATAAGGGTGAACCTGCAAGTGATTGCATTTGTATTTCTAGTGTGTTCTTCTCTTTCCTGCGTACCTACAATGTGTTTTGACTTGTGATAAGTTTTTGTGAATGAGTAGGTTATGTAATGTACAGACGTAGTTCCTTTTTGAAGCAGTGGCTTATGGGAGTCGTAGTTCTGGTAAATACAGCTGTCTCACGTGCGTGAGCGGCTTGTTTGTTTGTGTTGTCGCATTTAGTTGTAAGTTGGTGCAAAAATGTCTTTGGTGCTTGAAGATTTCTTTTCTTGTCCCTCAGAATCTTTACTTGAGAGGTGCACAAAGGAGCAATTAATACAAATTGCCGAGCACTTTAGTATCGATCTTACTACGCAAGATAAGAAACTGAAGGACACACTGGTGACAACTTTGAAGCGATCACTGGTTGATAGAGGAGTTTTGGAGGTAAGAACCGAGTCTGTTGTGTTTTCTCCTTGTGATATTGATGTTGAAAGTGAACTGAAATTTCAAGATATGTCACTGCAAGAGAAACAATTGTATTTAGATGTGGCAAAACTCTGTGCTGAGCATAAGAATCGCGCTATAAGAGAGAAGTAGAAAGAGAATTTGCAGCTAAGGAATTAGAGCAACAGTTGTCTGTATGAAAATTGGAACTTGAGTTGGAGAGAGAACGGGAAGTGAGAGCGTTTCAGTTAAAGAAGTTGGAGTTGGAATTAGCAGCAAAGAAAGCGGAAGCTACGCGAGTTGATGTGCCTTTGGTACCAGATCGAGTTATGCGAACCTGTGTTTGATGTTCATCGGAATGTGAGATTAGTTCCGCTATTCTCTGAAAAAGAGGTAGAGAAATATTTTGATCACTTTGAATGTGTTGCTTTATCTTTGAAATAGCCAAAAAGGTTTTGGACTTTATTGTTGCAGTGTGTTTTCACAGGTCAAGCTCAGGATGTTTATTCTGCTCTCACCCTGGAACAGAGTGGCAGGTATGATATTGTGAAGTCTGCTGTATTGCATGCCTATGAACTTGTACCTTTAAAATTAGATTAAGATTAAGATTATTTTTTATTTGTCACATACACGATTATATAGAGAGTATATAACCAGCAGTGAAATGTATTCTCTGCATTTAACCCATCCTAAGTGAACACACACCCGGAGCCGTGGGCAGCCATGTTACAGCGCCCGGGGAGCAGTTGGGGGTTCGGTGCCTTGCTCAAGGGCACCTCAGTCATGGTATTGCAGGAGGAGAGAGTGCTGGTTATTAACTCCCCCACCAACAATCCCTGCCGGACCTGAGATTCGAACCCACAACCTTTGGATTACAAGTCCGACTCTCTAACCATTAGGCCACGACTGCACCCTACCTGAGGCATATCGCCAAAAATTAATAAATCTTAATAAAAATGATGACTGCACTTATGTTGAATTTGCAAGGGAAAGGGAGAACTTATTTGACAGATTGTGTACTTCAATGAAAGTTACAACTAAAGAGCAATTAAAGGTGAGATAAGTGATTTTTGGTAGCCAATGTTGACATTTGAAATCACCAAAACAAACATGCCCCTACCCCAAAAGGGTCTCGCCCCTATTTTGATAGCTCCGCCCCACACATACGTACAGCAACGATTAGTACTGTGAAACAAAGCAAAACCAATGTTACTCACCTATCGAGAAGAAACAAAGCAACCTCAGTGCCCGATCGCAAGCCTTCCTGCTCCTTGAGTTGGAGCAACTCAAAGCCGATCCGAGTGTCTACGCGTCTACACCGGACGCGAGCGGCGCTACAAAATACTATAGAACTGGATGCCGTGCCATGACATGACAAATCCCCGACAGTAAACTGCTGCCACGTTCTATTTATGACATATTGACACAAATTTCAAATGATTTTCAATGGTCACTTTGTCGTGTCCAGTGTAGACAGACCACGACAGGACAACTGTTGCATCCGGTGTTGACATGGTATTCTTTTGTTCCACAGACGTTTTCCTCTTTTGTTTTTTATCCGCCATCTTTATCTTTCTGTTGTCGCTCGGCTCGGCTAATGTCCGTCATGTGCACTGATGAGCGCTCTCTCCTCGCATCATGAGTAGACATGCCCCTTGCTGCTGCTTGGCTACAAGTTTGTTTTGGTACTCGGCCCGACTCGTTTTCTAAAGCGTTTTTGAAAATATGCATACCCCACCTTTAAGATAATTGGTGCTTCTGGAGGAGTTTAAGCACTGTGTTCCTCCTGCTGTAGCTACTTATTTAAATGAACACAATGTAAAGAATTTAATCTTTTACATTGATTTATACTTAGCTCTTTTGTTTTAAGCTTTATTTTGAATTTCAGCTTTAGGGAATCTTAACATTCTAGATTAGTATGATCAATTGATATTAATCAAAACGCCCAATTTATACCTTGTTTAACACTTGTCCAGCGAGTCGTTAAGTTTCAGTATATTCTGATAAATTCTGTATTATTTTCGTGGCCACAATATAATAAACAGAATTATTTAAGTACCTTTATGACAGTTATGAGCAGGTAACGTTATCTTTTAGGCAAAGCTTGATTTGAAAATTACACACCAAAACACAGAACACTTCTCTATGAATCAAACGAGAGTTTATTTACTATCTTACTAACATACATGAACTAAGCTAAATAACACAAACACAAAATACATACACACAGGCAATGACTTGTTGCAATTGAGAATGATTAAAATATAGCACTGTTTTACACGATTTTACTCGTGTCGATCATCAAATGGAGAACTCTCTTAATTTTACTTTAGAGATAGATACGACCAGTTCAGCAGAATAGAGATTTTGTTTGATTACTTGCTTTTAAGTTGAAATGACGCTGATCTGTCTTTCGTTTCCCGGATGTTGGAAACCCCGCGTGTCGTTGTCGCGTGACGTCACTCTGGGGATGCCCTTCTGTTGGTTTGACTGCTCGGTGTTGTTTGATGGCTTGAAGTTGCTTTCGCGTAGCTTCAGACTTTCAAGGGTTTCTTCAGAGATTTGACTGAGTGTTGGCTCAGTGTTCGAGACTCGGCCTAGATGTTGAAGGCTGCGAGTTCTTTTGGAGTAGCTCCAAGTTTCAACGAAGCGCGCGATTTCCAAGCAGAGCAGAGAGAGAGCAGTCTGTGTCAGAGGGTATTAACCAGAGGCCTTCCGTTCAACCCCCAGAGGCTTCCACCAATTAGATTGTCCTTTTGGACGGAGCTCCGCCTACACGGCTCATTTTCCATGCAGTAAATTTATCTGCTTAGTTATTTTGTCACATGATGAAAATATCTTTTAACACGTTCTAATCACACATTATTATACTCGATATTAACTTCCCATGCACACCAAATTCTTGCATTTGTCCTGACAGTTAATATGAAACCAAATATAAGGTATTTGACATACATTAATAGCTTTCATGCTAAAACTAACTCAAAAGGGTTCTATTTAAAGATTAGAAATAACACATCATGCATATACTGCTATAAATGTAGTACTCACATTACAGGTGAAAATTATACCTCATAAGATTATCAAAACATACCATTGATTACAATGACACAGCAAGCTTATAAATGACATAAAATACACATTGGTATATTTGTAAAATATATTGTATATATTGCTTTTGATAACAGCAACAGGTATTAATTGTCTTTTGGAACACTTTATAAAAGTTTGAGTCTTTGTTCGGTTAAAGAAATGAAAGGCACATATCCTTGCCATGTCCTGGGAGGACGGGAGGTCAGGAAAGTCACTTTGGGGCTATATCTGTAAAATCTCAACACTCGGACTCTTCCATAAAACAGTCTTTTTCTTGATACCATCATTGAGTTACTGCTTTAAGGATCATCCCAGAGCAAGTCCAGACCTAGTGGTCCTCGTTCCATCCTGGTTAAATTATGGTTAAGTGATAAGAAACAAGTGAAGTCCTGTTTTAACCACATTCACGATGCTCTCCTCCAATTCCTCCTTGTTTTAACAAAGTCTCTTCAGATAACAAGGTTTTATGGCAGGAAATCTGAGTTCAGGAATGTGCTCGCCATTATGTTCAGATGTGTGTGCGTTCTACCTTCCCCAAGGTCTTACACATCCCCCTTTTGCTCGGTGAGGTTCCCATTGCGAACGTCGGCGGGCACTGGAACAAGAAGCAGGGAGAACAGGCACACACAAGACACAAACAACATCTCCATCACTGACTGAATCCTGGTGCAGGGTAATTTGGGAAAGAACGGGTTAGGAACTTGAGAAGATGTAGGGGTGCATTCTTTAGGATTACCGGCAATTGAGTCATTCCGATTGGTTTAATTGTCAGGGGTTCGATGAGGCGGTATAGGCATGATCTCAAGCAGGTTGGTTGAGTTCTCAGGTTCGGGTTCTTGGTCGGTTTTATCACGTCGGAAAATGCGTGGGACGCCTGACGTGCATTTGTTGAAAGACTCTTGAACGGCGTTCACTCGCTTGTGTAGGAGGAAGGCCAGTGTCAATGTCACAACGTACCCTACAATAGTAGAGATGCAAAGCGCTGTGTCAGCGGCAGACCAAGACCGAATAATAGGCGCGTCAGCGGGCGGAAGGCGAGCGATAGCTTCTAAAGCTGTATCAACAGGAGTCAAGTCAATAAGTTGCGTTCCTTCCTCCTTGATCCTTTCTTCCAGTTCTGGAATCGAGGATGAAGGAGTGCTGTTTGAAGAAGGGCGAGATTTAGATTTCAGCCTGATACTCGTCATCGGTAAGGTGATACGATGCTAACTCGTCGATATGGAGGATCGAACCCTTAGAGGCAGTGATCCATAAAGTTTGGTTGGGCAAGGTAATGCGTGTGGCTGTGTCGTGTTGATCGTATGTGAGGGTAGCTGTTCGTGCTGGGGTGTTGCCCAGCCATAGGTTTCCGATGATTTCGGCTTGCGTTACCTCAACTTGAGAACGTGGTGTCGCTTCGGCGGGGCAGCTAATGTCGGGTCTAATGGATTCTAGGCCGCAGATGCCCTCAGTATTATCGCGTACGAAATGTTTACTCGGGCAAAGGAAGTGAATATACTTCGTGCGCGTACACATCCTTAGGTTTGGGGCCAAGTACAACTGCTCGTTGTTATCGTGATACGCAACGACTTCAGGAGTGTGGATTTTGACATAGGTGTTCCCTTGCCAAAATCCCACATTCACAACGTCTTTGAGCCGGTAAATGTTATTCGAGTCGCTAATGGGCAAACTGAGGAGAAAGGCCAAGTCGCCTGCTTCCGGGTCTACGTACAATGGAATAGCGCTACCCAGGGAAAAGGCGAGATGGGTTTAGATGGGACTAGCAGGGCCCGCGGTGGCCGAAGTTAGGATGTTTTGGACAAGGTTTAAGAGGTATCAAGTAGTATGCAATCCTACCCATGGCTAAGTTATCAATCGAGGACTTACTTCACGTAGCATGTCGGTCATGATTTGGCGGGTCGCCTCGATCGGTTGATAACGGTTCTCACAACGAGTTACAACGACTTTATTGAAGGGAGTCAATCTTAATTTTGGGACCTGGATTTATATAATTGGTAAAGGGAGTTCCCTGATGAGGGGACTAGAGGGGAGAGGAAATTATAGTGAAAGAGGAAGAAGAAAAACAAAATAAAACAAAAAAAAACAAAGAGAGACACAGGTGAAAGGAAACAACAAAATGAGAAACGGCGGCACAAGGACACCGAATGAGGTTAGGCAGCAAACGAGTGTCACGTGTGTGAAGTAACTCCTCTCTACTAGAGGTTGACTCTAGCAGTGCAGCTGAGGAGAGAGCGTAAGTGTTGTTTCAACAAGGTCGCTATATGTTTTCCTAACAACAGAAATTATGTTAGTGTGGTGTAGAGCATATGATTGTCGGTCTGTGTCGGTGGGTTTGATCTTCCCCCTTTTCCGGTCGGCTGGAGCTCTGGTGCCTCTTTATCTGGTTTCGATGGACCCATCGAAGGACTGGCTCGCTGCGCCCTTGTCCGATTTTGATTCGGTAGGCGACAGGTGAGAGCTTGTCTACAATCGCGTGGGGTCCTGTCCAGTGAGGTAGGAACTTCTTTGACAGGCGATGGGGAGCGTTCTGCCTTGGTCGGGCGAAGCTGTAGTACCACACTTTGTCTCCGACATTGAACTCATGGTGAGAGGCCTTTTGGTCGTAGTAGGCTTTACGACCTTCCGCACTTCGTTGTAGTTGCTGTTGAGCGAAGGCGAAAGTCGTTCTCAGGTGCTGATGCAACTCTTCCAGGTATTGGTGAGTGGTATAGGCGGTGACGAGGTTCAGGTCACCAGGTTGGTACAGCAGGTGTAGCGGTAGCGTCATGTTTCTCCCTGTCATCAATGTGAACGGGGGTACGCCGGTAGACTGGTGAGGGGTGGCTCGAGCAGCCATCAGTACCAGCGGAAGTTTAATATCCCAATCCTTTTGATTGGCGGACACATACTTCTTCAACATGCTGACCACTGTTTTATTGGCCCGTTCAACTTGACCCGAGGAAATTGGGTGGTGGCTTATATGGAGCTTGGCCTGTACACCCAGGAGTTTCCACACTTCCTGCATGATGTCGGCGGTGAAGTGGGTTCCGCGGTCAGAGTTGACCCTTAAAGGCAGTCCAAATCTTGAAAAGATGTGGTTCATTAACAGGCAGGCTGTTGTTTCTGCTGTATCATTGGGAGCTGGGAGGCACTCTATCCACTTCGTGAATTCGCAGACCACGGTGAGGAAGTATTTGTTACCTCGCGTTGACCGTTGCAGGGGTCCTACCCAGTCTATTTGGAGGTCCGACCAGGGGAAGGTCATTCCTTTCCTTTGCAGTGGGGCTCGGTGGTTTGGGTTTGCCGGTTGAAACTGGCAACACACCAGGCATCCTTTTACGTATTCCGCCGCGTCTTGCTGCATGCCAGGCCAGTATGCTACTTGCTTGAGTGTTTCATAGGTGGCCTTGGCGCCGTGGCGTCCTGCGCATGGTGCATCGTGGGCGTGTGTCAGCATCATCCCCCTTTGGCCGTGAGGGACTACGAGCTTTGGCGTAGTTAGGGGCTCAGGGACATACGCGAGCACACCGTCTCTCAGATGCAGCATGTGCTTGATTGAGTGGAGCGTGCGGAGCTCGGAGGAAGCAGCTAGGTCAGAGGTGGAAATAGGATAAGTTAAGGGGTCGGAAATGTGAGCTGCAATAGTTTTTGATTAAGTGTTTGATCCGCCTTTTGAAGTGTGAGGAGATCGTTAGCAGTGAACTGAGGTGAAATGGCAATGTGGGAGGAGGTGGGGGTTTGTACGCCAGTGGCGTGTTGGCGGCGGGTTATGGCCGCTACTGAAGGGTGGGGAGGGAGGGCTTGAAATGTCCAGGACTCTCCGTGTAATGCACCTGCTTTGGCGAGGGCATCAGTTTGGTCATTGAAGTCTTTGTCTTGTCCTGGTTGACGTGAATGACCTCGAACCTTTTTCCAATAAACGATAATGTCATGTTCAGTGACAATGGCATCGCCTGCTTGGAAGAGTTCCTGGTGTTTGACAGGCTTGTTGTTAGCTGTCTTGAATCCATTCTGTTTCCATCCAGCTAAATGGCATGTGAAGCTTAGACGGGCGTAGTTCGAATCGGTGCAGATGAGGAGTTCTTTGATGTTGTGGGATGCAGCCACTTGTAGTGTAATGAGGATGGCTGCTATTTCAGCATATTGCGATGAGCGAGGGCCTAAGTTGAATTGTCGGGGTGGACAAGGGTCGTTGTTGAGCCAGACCACTCCCGCTCCAGCTTGTAAATTGCCCTTGTGGTTGTAGGAGCAGCCGTCGACATATGCTGTGGGCATTCCTTCACATACATTCTCCTCGAAGTACCTGTGATTCGTCAGTTGAGGTTGTGGCGGTTCTTTAGGTTCCGCTGGAGTATGCAGCGTGTCCGTTGAACAGTTTTGGCAGGCCGCTAGCCCGTTTCCAAGTGAGGATCTGTAGTTTTGGGCATATCTTGCCTCGACATCTCGTCCTTGGAGTGTCATTAGCCAGGTAGCTATGCGTGCGTTGGTCTCCACGCCATCTCTGATGCATTGACTGTTTAGGAAGGTGACCGGCTGATGACAAGTCTCGATGATGACTTTCTGTGCACCGATGTAATTAGAGAAACGCTGGATAGCCCATACAGTGCAAAGCAAAGCCTTTTCGCAGTTTGAGTACTTGCATTCTGGGGGAAGCAGCGTTTTGCTGGCATAAGCGACCACTCGTTTGTCTTTGTCATGGAGCTGGTATAGGCCTGCGCTGAGGCACTGATTGGAGAATCCAGCGTCCAGATAGAATTCTTTTCCTGGGTCTGGGTAGGCAAGGCACGGAGCAGAGCACAGGCACTGTTTGAGCTGGCCCATTGCTGTGTCCTGTGTTTCCGTCCAAACGAAGGGTTCATCCTTTTTCAGGAGGGAAGTTAGTGGTCGTGCGATGTCAGCGTAGTTCTCGATGAACTGTCGTGAATAATTGCACACTCCCAGAAAGCTTCGCAGCTCAGAGATGTTAGTCGGCGTCTTTATGCTTTGGATTGCTTGGGTGCGGTTAGACTGTGGCTCGATGCCGTTTCTTCCGACAATCAATCCGACATAGTTCACCTTGGTTTTGCACCACTGTCCTTTGTGAAGGGCGATCTTGGCTCCTGCCGTTGTCAGCTTTTCATCAAAACGTCATCTACATAGACAAGGTTGCCTCTGGCTCTGGCGTCAGGGCATGCTTTGTTCAGGAAGATGTTGAATTCTGCTGGTGAGTTGGCATAGCCGAAGGGACACCGTGTGAAGGTGTACTGTCGATTGCCAAATGTGAATGCCAGCTTGTGTTGGTCATCGGGGTGGACAGGGATTGTCCAGAACCCGGAGGCGACGTCCAGTGTGGACAGGATCGTCGAGCCTTTGATCTTTGGAATTTCTTGGTCCAATTGGGTCATAGGCCATCGTGACAATGGTACTTGCTGATTCAACTTGCGATAGTCGATGGTGGGCCGCCACTTTCCGTTGGGTTTTAGGACTGGCCATATCGGGGCAGAGTATGTGCTGTTACAGGGCCGGATGACCCCCTTTTCCAGCATGGAGTCAACAATCTCTTGCACTGGCTCATATGACGCTATTGGAATCTTGTACTGTCGCACAAATGTGGGTGGCGCATTTGGGTTTGTCGGGATGCGCACAGTGTGGATGTTGGTCAGTCCACAATCCAGGGAATCCTTTGCGAAGGAGTTCTTGTACTTGTGCAGAACCTCTTTGAGTCCTTGGCGATCCGCTTCATTGTGGAGGGCATCCGCCTCACTCAGGATCTGTTGAACTTGTGCGTTGAACCCGGCGTAGGGTTCTTCTGCAGTGAGGTCATTTGAGGGGCTTTGGGCCTCGCTGGTCACCTGTGTAGGTGGTTCTGTCGCAGGCTGTGTTGAGACAGCGTAGACAGCGAGGTGAGTGTCATCTGTTAATTCTGACCGGCAGACGCTTTCTCTGGACACCGGCAGAATGGATGTGATGGCAATCACTTCATGGGGTTTTGTAAACGTTACGGTGTCGTCGTATTCGTCTGACATTAGCTGTGTGGGTATAGGGCCTATGACAGGTACCATCAGTTCAAAGTCGTGGAACGCCTGGCTGATGAGCCATCCCAGGTGATTGGCTTTGGGAACGTGGATGTCTTGGGCCGTACAGTTGTTGAACAACACATACACAGCACGAGATGACACTTCCATGAGAGGTGTGGCTTCCAGAGTCAGTCCGAGTTTTAGGCAGGTCCTGGAAGGTTGGAAGAAGCCTAGCTTACTGTTGAGAGCTTGGCCAGGTCGCATGTTGAGGCGGACGCTGACACTCTTGCTGTAGGCAGGTATTGTGGCTTCTTGCTCCATGATCATAGCACATGCGTCTGGCATGGTTTGACCGGATTGGAGGTTCTTGAGGTTGACTGACGTTGTCAGTTGGTGTGACAGGGGAGCCCATATGATGTCGTTTACGGTATCGATGCAAGCATTGAGCCGGACCAGGATATCCGCTCCAGTGTAGATGTCATGCGGCAGGTCTGAGACAACGAGGAAGTAGTGAGTTAGCTGTCTGTTGTTCCATCGTATGTCCAGAGCGCAGATGATCTTGGAGGTGGCCATGGTTGTCGACCAGGGACTGAGAGGGAAGCGGCTGTGCTTAGCGACATGTGGTAGACACTGATGTCTTTGCTTCAATGTTTTGAATAGCTTCAGGCTGATGGCGGAGTTCTCTGCCCACAGTGCTAGTGCCGTGTCGGACACTGATGTGCCTTGGACATCTATTGCAGTCATGATTCGAAGGGGGCCTGTGTTTGATTCAGGCTCCTGCAGTGAGCAGAGGAGAGGGTCCTTGTCCTTGCTGTTTGTGCTTGGTCCAGATCCTGGCTTTGCTACTGCATCATCGATCAGTGACTTAGGGTCTGTGACTTGACACTGCGACTCGTTGGAGTCTAATGCCTGGCAAGGCAGAGGTTCACGGACTTGTGTCCACATCTTTAGGTGCTTGAAGTCTATTAGAGGTTCGAAGCGATTAAGCAGATCTTTCCCAATGAGGAGTGGATACGTTTTAAGTGGTGAAACGTATACGGGATGGACGAGGTCCATCGATCCCACCGTTAGGTGAATTGGGGCCACATGTTTTAGTTGTAGGAGTATGCTTGAAGGTTTAGTTCACACTTTTGGAGTTTGAGGGTTCTGTTAGTCCTCTTTGATCTTTCTTGGATTTCCTCCAGGAGTTCGGTAGACATTAGAGTAATGTCGGCTCCCGTATCGAGGAGGGCTTCGACTCTGATGTGTCGTTCGATGATGATGGAGAGGTAAAATTTTCTGGCTATACCTTTTTCGATGAGATCGCCTAGGAGTTGAGGGACTGGAGTTTGGGAGGAAACAGTTAGGATATCAGGGCTGATGTGGCGTTCTTCGGAGGAGTGGCAGATGACCAAGACAGCACTTTCAGGAACTTGAGGGGTTTCGTCAGCAGGTGTTTGTTGGACGCTGCTGTAATTTGGAGCATTAGGTGTTGAGTTAGTGTCTAACTCTGTTGCTGGGTTTTCAGGTGGGGTTTCGTGTCCATCTGAAGTTAGTGTGATTACGGTTCTCTGAGAGTGAGGTGAAGGAGTGCTGTTCTCCTTGGCTGGTTGTGTCAACTGGTCGCTGCCATCTCGTCCCGCCGCTAGTCAGGCTGAATCTGGTTTCTCTTTCTTTTCCCATTTCCGATCTTCCTCCTTCCGTTGGAAGAATTCTTTCATCATCATTTTCATCAGTTCGTTTGAGTCGAAACACGGTGGTGTCTCTTGTTCCTGTGTGGGTTCAGTTTGAGCTCGGTCAGCTTGGAATCTTTGCGAATTCTTTCTTCGATTCCTTGGGCTGGTTGCTCCAGGGTGAGTTTGTCGTTTTCCCTTGGAGTTTCCGTTGGATTCCCATGAGTTTTTCTCTCTTGAGTTTCCAAATGAGCTTGGCTGGTTCCACGATCTCTCCCAATGACTTCCGTTAGGCCTTGACTGGTCCCATGTCTTTTCCCAGTGGCGTCCAGGTGAGCGTTGACGTCCACGCGGTCCATCCCAGCGTTCGTACCTCTGTTTAGATCGGGTACCAGCATGGGAGTCTCGTTCTTTGTTGGATGAGGGTGCGTTCCACTCCCTGGGTGGCGGCTTGGCATTGTCTTGGCGTTGGGCGCCCTCTAGCGCCAGCCCTTGACTTTGAATGTTGAAGTCAAGAACGGCTGGGGTTTTGGCACCTTTTTCTGAGGCCATCTTTTGTTTGCCGTAGGCTTTCTGCGCCAAGTCTCGCAACTGCTGAGTATTCATTGTCCGTGGACATGCGAGAACGCCAAGATGGTGGCTTACGCCGGGATGAAGGTTTCGTAGGAAGAGAGTTTTAAAGTTCAGTTCATCCTCCATGTCAGGTTCGTTGCGAGTTCCAAAGTATGCCCATCTGAGTCGGCTGTAGTAGGCTTGAGGAGGTTCGTGACGTCCTTGTCTCGTCTCCAGGGCAGCCACGAGGCCTTGTTCGGACTCAGGGTCAGAGAACTCTTTAATGAGGGCTTCTTGGAGCAGTTGGTAATCATTCTTTGTGTGAGCAGGCTGCCTGTCCAGGAAGCTGCAAACTTCAGAACTGGATGTCGTTCGAAGTAAATATAGTCTATCTTTGTCCGTAACGTTAGGTCGCATTTCCAGCTGGAAATCAATATCTTGGAGATATGCTTGGACATTTGGGCTATTTGGCACGCTCGGGGTGAATTTGCCAATGTTCCTGGCGAGCTTGTCGAGGTCTTTTAGGTCCAAGCCGTGCGATGATCTGTGACTGGCTGCAGCAGATTCTTTTTGCTGAGGTAAAGTGAGGTAAAGTTCTCCAGAGTGAGTTGGTGAATGTTTCAACACCACCCCCTCCATCTTTTTCTCACGTGTCAGTCCAGGAACAGGTGACCCGGTCCTGCTCGGCAGGGGTGAGGTCGGTGCGCGTCGTGTCCTTGATGGCTCACGGCGCAGTTCATAAGCGTGCTTGAGTTCCTCTCGGAAACTGTCAGATTCCTCTTTGACGTAGTCAAGCTGTCGTGTTAGACGACTAACCTCGTTTCTTGACTCATCCAGGTGAGCTTTAAGGGCTTTAATTCTGCCGTTTTTATCTCTGAAGTCGGCCTTTGCTTTCTCCAGAAGCCGTTCCGCATACTGTAGCTTTTCGGACCGATCATCGTAGTCTGCCTTGACTTGTTCCATTTCTTGGCCAGTAGCTGCTAGGGTTTCTTTTAGCCGGTTGATCTCCTCCTCAGCACCTTGTTCCGCCTCATCCGACCCTTCCCGTCGTTCCTGAGCTTCAAGTTCCAGCTGCTCTATGTGTCGTTGTGCGCGTGTCAGCTCCTGCTGGCGTTGTGCAGCGTGCTTGTCGCTCAACTTGAGGGTGGCGATGAGTGTGTGGCTTAAGGAGCCGGTGATCTTGGCTAATTCTTTGTGATTGTAGCTGTGACTTGGGTCTTGTGCCATGAGGCTTGTTATGTTGTCATCCAGCTGGTCTTGTGTCTGATGTTTTAGTGTTTCAGCAGCCTTAGGGAGGATACTGTCTGTTGCAATGCTTAGCCATGTTTCCAAATCCTCCCAGTGACCGACATGTCCTGTTGTGTGAGACATGTTTGGGCGTGGTGAGATCTCGAACCACGACTGACACAGACCTTGAAAAGAACAACAAAACAAAACAAAACAAACAAACCAAAACAGAACAAATCAACAAACAAGGGGTGTAGATGTGCAATATAGAATGTGTACTAGTGTTGACTGTGTAAAACAGGTGGGTGTGGTTCTCTGTGACTGTGATCCTCTGGGGCGTGCTTCTAATTTGTAGCCTCTGTGGGGGGAAAATTGAGCACACACACACAGGTAGCACAGCTAGAGAACAGGTAAGGAGAAGAAGAAGGCTGCTTCTAATCAGAGGATTTGTAAATGACAATTTTTTTTTGTAAGTCTGTGATTGCAATTGGTTTTCTCCGGGGTGAAGGAAAACAATGACAATGACAGCACTGGTCCCGTTAATGACAAAATTGACACCACAAAGCTAATTAGAGTGTTCGCGTGCTTGAAGTTTTCCGGCGCCTTTCTTCTGTGGACCTGCTTTAACCTGGCGGGGTAGGATTTCACAAAAGAGGAAGGTAAATGGAAAACAATTTTGACGTTCTCAAGTTCCACAAATACCTGTTTCGATTGCTAAAGTTCTCCACTTGTGATCTTTACACAGGTAAAAATCTCAGCAACAGCAGCAGTATTCAAATTAGAGGATAGCAGCAGGAAGAAAAGAGAGAAAGATGAGAGTAGGATTTAGGATTAGTAACACAGGTGGCAGCGCGGAGGCGCTGTTGAGTCGATGCACCTAGTGGTTTTGCTTTGCTAATTTTAGTAGGATAAACACACTGGCCTAAGTGTTAAGGAAACCTTAATTTGTTCTTTCTTTTGGAGGTTTGCTTACTTAGAAGGGTTTTCCTAATTAGAAAGTTATTATACTCTAGGCTTTGTGATGAATGTAAATTGCTCCAGTGGTGTTCAGCAGCAAGGCCCACCGCCCGAGCGCACCAGGTGAGCTCCTGTAAGGGTTTTGCCGAACACTCCGCCCCCACCGTACTGCTGTGAGCCTCTCAGACAGCTGTGGCTTTTGGCACAACCGGGCTGGGACTCGGGTGAGTTATGTCAAACGACTGCTGGCCTGAAGAGGGGCGGGGCTAGGTCCCGGTGTCTATCCGTCAGTGCGAACCCGAAGTTCGACGTACTTCGTCAATAGATTAGCCGGAATGGTATATCCGCACCTTCGCCCAGTCAGCCGTTGACTCCTCCTCCGATACCCGATTGCTAGCCTGCTGCGGGCCGTCACTTTGCAACACTAGGACGGAAATATTCGGGTTTCCCCTCCAGCCTGCACCAGGTACAGTCGGAACGGGTGACTCCGCTTGCTGTAACTCACACTGAAGGCAATTTCACTTCACTAACCAAGCACTAGGGGGAGCCCTATCTCCTATCAGGCCTAAGAAAAGGGAAACCTATAAAAGTTAATTTAATAACAGACGGAGAGAGACCAAACAGGTTGGAACCAAAACTCAATTGCAACTGAAATTAGAATTTCAAATTAGAAATGGTAGTTTCTAATTCAAATTTTATGATGTTATCATTTAAATTTGATAGGCTTGATTAGGATTAAATTAATCAATAGGGTATCCTTGAGGTAGGATCCTTATTAGCCAATGCTGGAATTAAAATTTCAGAGCAATGATTGATAGTTAAAAATCTAATTTAACGATGTTTGTCATTAATATTAGAAGACACCTGTGATTATAATAATCCTTAAATATTGAAGCAGGGTAATACAAGCTCTAATGAGTTGCAGATGAAATTAAAATTTCAGAGCCTTATTGGCAGTCATGGATTAAAATCTTAATGATATTTTTCATTAACATTACAGGCGATTACATTTCATTGATCAGCCAATAGTGTTGACATAGGGAAACAGGAACTGTAATTAATTATTAAATTAAATTAGAACTTTCAAATTCGTAATTAATTATGAAATTAAATTACAAATTCCACATCCCTAATTTTGTATCCCTAAGCCTGACCAATTACTAATTCCTTGTGTTATTCAAATCATTAGAACAAAGTAATCCGTATCGTCTCAACTATAAAGGAAATTTAAAAATGTTCCCGGGCCAGACGATCAAACACATCGATAGTTAATAATTAAAATCTTAATGTTATTGTTAAATTATCAGAGCACACATAATTATTTCAATCAGTCTATGTGGAATCAGAAACTGAAATTACTGTATTGAAATGAATTTAATTTCACATCAAGGATTAGTTATGGAATTAAATGATCAATTTCAAATATTTCATAGCAATTCATCCAATGAGATTCTTAAAATCATGAGCGCAAATCATAATTAAATTAATTATCTTCCTATCAAAGCAATGAGGCTAAGACCCATCATTAATTTATAATAGACCCCAATAGTTATGAAACTAATATCTGCTAAATATGAAACGAAACAAAACAACCTAAACACAACTACTTGTTAAAACCATCTGTGACATCGCTGGTCTCATTTCCTATGAAAAATTAGCTGCCTTGCACATTAAAGGTTTATTTAAATTTGTATTGTTAAAGTCCTTTCACATTAGAAGTTATAAGAGAGAATGAGTGAATTCAGAAGAGAGAAGGAACTGATGTGAACAGTTTTAGTGTGAGTTAGGGTTCAGCTGTGAAGGGTTAAACTCGTATCAACACTTCAAAAACACACTGTAAACACACACGCATTTGAACCACAGGCTACCAAAATGCTATGTGCTAATCGCTATGCTTCCAATGCAACTTGCTTTGCCTCAGCTCCAATATGCTACTCATTAGCTTCAGTTAGCTTAGCTTGCTATGCTGATACACCAGCCTTAAGATGGCGCTCGCAGGCTGCGCTTGCGCACTTGACTTCCTTGGGTTGCCCTGTCACTATGGTGACGACACACCCGGATGTTAGCTAACGTTATACACAGTCTCAATACCTCAGATCTCGATGTGCATCTAACAACCACAAAAGCACTATTTAGATTCTTATCTTTATAGCACTAACAATCTCAACTCGTTCAGAGAGAGATAAATTAATCTACAGATTAATTAATACAACAGCGTTATTGAGGCCTCGGCGGGCCTAACACTTGTCAGTCTATCTGACAGGCAGAAACGCACAGTGGATTTTTCATCACACAATTTTTATTTGATCAAGATCAATATCTATTCTCCCCAGAACGCGTTTTGGCCACTCCTTCCGAGCGCCGCGTCCGATTTCACTCTTTTAGTGATTCAAAGATGGCAGAAAAATCATTAAGTAGCTAAGTTAATGTTTTCAAACCGGGAGATACATAGCATAGTTCAATCTGAAGTGGGACACGCACTTTAGCAGATTAAAACCATGGAAGGCCTTTTAAAAGACGTGAATGAGGAATCCGCTCATTCGTGTCTCTTTTGCGCTTTTGAGCGACTTTTGTCTTACAAGACAATTTATATACTGCAGTATTTTTCTTCTAAGCAACTAAAGCTTTTTCATTCATTCAAAACGCATTGCCACATTTATACAGTACCATAAACACACAAACAACTCTGTTTCTCTGTATCTACACTATTTCTCCTTCCGGTTATGAGAAAATAGTGCAAAATACATAATCTGTATTTCTGGTTATGAATTTTCAAGTCAATATTTTTGTCAGCTTTCTTTCTCCACCATTATATGTAAAGAATTTAATCTTTTACATTGATTTAAACTTAGCTCTTTTGTTTTAAGCTTTATTTTGAATTTCAGCTTTAGGGAATCTTAACATTCTAGATTAGTATGATCAATTGATATTAATCAAAACGCCCAATTTATACCTTGTTTAACACTTGTCCAGCGAGTCGTTAAGTTTCAGTATATTCTGATAAATTCTGTATTATTTTCGTGGCCACAATATAATAAACAGAATTATTTAAGTACCTTTATGACAGTTATGAGCAGGTAACGTTATCTTTTAGGCAAAGCTTGATTTGAAAATTACACACCAAAACACAGAACACTTCTCTATGAATCAAACGAGAGTTTATTTACTATCTTACTAACATACATGAACTAAGCTAAATAACACAAACACAAAATACATACACACAGGCAATGACTTGTTGCAATTGAGAATGATTAAAATATAGCACTGTTTTACACGATTTTACTCGTGTCGATCATCAAATGGAGAACTCTCTTAATTTTACTTTAGAGATAGATACGACCAGTTCAGCAGAATAGAGATTTTGTTTGATTACTTGCTTTTAAGTTGAAATGACGCTGATCTGTCTTTCGTTTCCCGGATGTTGGAAACCCCGCGTGTCGTTGTCGCGTGACGTCACTCTGGGGATGCCCTTCTGTTGGTTTGACTGCTTATTTTGTCACATGATGAAAATATCTTTTAACACGTTCTAATCACACATTATTATACTCGATATTAACTTCCCATGCACACCAAATTCTTGCATTTGTCCTGACCGTTAATATGAAACCAAATATAAGGTATTTGACATACATTAATAGCTTTCATGCTAAAACTAACTCAAAAGGGTTCTATTTAAAGATTAGAAATAACACATCATGCATATACTGCTATAAATGTAGTACTCACATTACAGGTGAAAATTATACCTCATAAGATTATCAAAACATACCATTGATTACAATGACACAGCAAGCTTATAAATGACATAAAATACACATTGGTATATTTGTAAAATATATTGTATATATTGCTTTTGATAACAGCAACAGGTATTAATTGTCTTTTGGAACACTTTATAAAAGTTTGAGTCTTTGTTCGGTTAAAGAAATGAAAGGCACATATCCTTGCCATGTCCTGGGAGGACGGGAGGTCAGGAAAGTCACTTTGGGGCTATATCTGTAAAATCTCAACACTCGGACTCTTCCATAAAACAGTCTTTTTCTTGATACCATCATTGAGTTACTGCTTTAAGGATCATCCCAGAGCAAGTCCAGACCTAGTGGTCCTCGTTCCATCCTGGTTAAATTATGGTTAAGTGATAAGAAACAAGTGAAGTCCTGTTTTAACCACATTCACGATGCTCTCCTCCAATTCCTCCTTGTTTTAACAAAGTCTCTTCAGATAACAAGGTTTTATGGCAGGAAATCTGAGTTCAGGAATGTGCTCGCCATTATGTTCAGATGTGTGTGCGTTCTACCTTCCCCAAGGTCTTACAACAAGGTGAGCAAACTTGCTGACGCTGCTATCATGGCAGATGAGTTTGTGTTAACCCATCAGGGGTCATTCAGTTCAGTCAGCTTCAAAGGTGACATGAGTAAGTCTAAGTTTTGCTCTCAAGTTAAGACAAAGCCTTTAGTGTTGGGACAAAATGCTAAGGCAGCTGTTGTTAGTAGTTCTAGTAAGACTGCACTTTCAAGAGACTTTGTTTGCTTTTATTCTAAAAAGCCTGGCCATAGAATATTTGACTGTCTTGTTCTTAAGAAGAAAGAAAAATTTTCAAAACCTGTTGCTTTAGTTGCTACTCAACATTTATAGATGACACTCTTGAAGAAAGAGATAGCCCTTTGTCTCGTCTCTGTGATAAATCTGTTGCTTCGAGTGTTACTGGCTCTGTTGATTATACACCCTTTATCACTGAAGGAGCGGTGTCATTTCCAGGTTCTGAGGAAATGGTCCCAGTGCGTATTCTCCGAGACACGGGAGCTGCGCAGTCGTTCTTTTTGGAAGGAACGTTGCTTTTAACTTCTGAAACAGCTTCTGGAACCCATGTATTGGTGAGAGGTTTTGAGATGGGGTTTGTTGAAGTGCCTTTGCACCAAATTGATCTTTCCTCTGCCATAGTATCTGGTAATGTTGTGGTTGGTGTCTGTCCTGCACTTCCAGGTCCTGGAATTATGTTTATTCGGGGAAATGATTTAGCTGGGGGGAATGTTTGGGGGAAGAGTAGTGTGGCAGCTCCACCCATAGTAGTATGTGTACCTATAAAATCTGATGTTGAAAAACGTAACAAAGAATTCCCTAATTTGTTCCCAGCTTCTGCAGTCACCGGATCGATGGCTAAACAACTACCTGAAAACCAAGCTGCAGAAGTTCCATTTAATGACACCTTCTTTTCTGCCATTAATACAGGTGAACCAGAATCTGATGTCTCTCAATGTCTTGAACAAAAAGACTTCTTCACTACCTTCTGATCAGGCAGAATCTACAGTACTGCAAAGCAGTGAATCTGCTGATACATCTAAGGTTACGATAATTTTGATGATTGCTCTCTGACTTCTCTTTTACAGATCTCTCGAGGGGAACTAATAAGAGCCCAACAGACTTACACTTATGCCTCTATTTTCTGCAGCAGGGTCTAAAAAGGGTTCTGATGATCTGCCTTCATTGTATTTTCTTGAGGATGGCCTTCTTTGTTGGAAGGGGATCATGCATAAAGATGAGTTGGAACCTAAAATCCAAATCGTAGTCCCTCTGTCGTTTAGAGATTCTATTTTAAAATTGGCTCACCAAGGACTCGCTGGTCATACCAGAGTCTGGAAAACTTATGACCGCATTAGGCAACAGTTTTATTGGCCTAGGGTAAAACGAGATGTGGCTAATTATATACGGTCCTCTCATACATGTCAGTTTACCAGTAAACCCAATCAGAAAGTGCCAGTTGCACCATTACAACCCATCTCTGTTGTGTATAATCCTTTTGACCATTTGATTATTGACTGTGTTGGCCCTCTGCCACGGTCTAGGTCATCACTATCTTCTCACCACTAAGTCTATTTTGAAGGCCCTCACTTTATGTTCACCCAACTTTATGTTCACCTTTGGTATTCCCAAAGTTATTCAGTCCGGGTTCATATTTTATGTCGAAACAGTTTTCAAAAGCCCTGCGTCAGCTTCGAGTTACCCACAATATTTCTAGTGCATATCATCCACAAAGTCAGGGGGCACTTGAAAGGTTTCATCAAACCTTGAAATCCCTTCTAAGATTGTATTGTGTGAAGCTCGATGGCGATTGGGAAGAGGGACTGCAGTGGATGTTATTGGCTATACGTGAGGTGACTCAAGAAAGCATCGGCTTTAGTCCAAACAAATTGCTGTTTGGGCATGTGGTAAGAGGACCCACTGCTGTTTTAGCTGATGAGTGGCATACCTCTAAGCCTCCCGACTAGGGATGGGTACCGAGAACTGGTATTTTTTTGGACCGGTACGTAATTGGGTCAATACCGGACTACCGGTAAGCTTCAGGACGAACGATACTGTTATCGATACTTGCGTTGTTTTATCTCTGTATACTTCAATGTTAATGACGAATTAGAATCTGCTGCTTGTCATTTTACTTCACTGAATGATGTGGCCGACATTTGCTCGACGTGCATGTCTTTTATGAGATAAAGGGAAAAAAAAGAAAATCGGCCAAACATATCGGCCAAAATAAATCAGCATATAATATCGGCCATCGGCTGCCCTGATTTCTAAATATCGGCATCGGCCAGAGAAAATCCCTTATCGGTCGATCTCTATTGCAGACACTTAAATTAATTGTTTTGCCACTTTTGCACTTGTTATTAATGTATTTTGAATGCAAAGGGCACTTTATAATTTTTTTAAAGTAGTGTTTATTTGTTATGCATGTTATGTAGGCTACTGTGTGTTTATTTAAAACAAGTTTTGTAAAAACCAATTGTTCCCGTCCGGACATTTGACACTGATGAAAATTCAGATTTGGACCTTTGAATGTAGACTTTGAGAACCCCTGGTATATATGAACATAGCCTACTTCAAAACGACACATGGAAATTACTCAAGCAGTAACAGTGTTACGGTGCATTTCATTACTGAAGACTTCGAACTTAAGATAATATAGGCTATATAATAATGTAATATATATATATATATATATTTTTTTAATTTATTTAAAGTCTGTCTAAAGTTAACAGACAGTGTTTAAAAAGTGCAATCCCCACATGTTTACATATGTTTATTACAGTGACTTTGAATTAATTACCTAAATACTGAGTGTGGTAAAGCAACAGATTTGTTTTTATATTTCTGCAATCTACTTTAGTTTGTGTAATTTGTTACTGACTTTCATAATAATGTTTACACCAGGCTTATTTGTCAGTGATTTATGTTGTCATAATTATTACATGCTTACAAGGCTGGAAGTTCAACAAATCATTCAATGTCATTCATATCAATTCATGCATCACCTAATTTCATCATAACATATAGGCCTGGCCTACAGAAAAGAACATTTATGTTTAATCGATCTAATATTGTGTTGGTCATACTATACAATGATTTATTGCTTGTCTTTATTGAATAATACAGAACATACTGTAAAGAGCTTGCAAAAATAATTGCATATTAAATCGCAATCGCAATATTGGTAAAAAGAAATCGCAATTAGATTATTTTCCAAAATCGTTCAGCCCTACTACTTACTCACAATTTGGCTGAATCTAGTTTTAGTTCCTGGAGCTCCCCCTGTTTGTTGGTAAACAAACCTGATGGCTCATATCAGTTTTGCACCAGTGATCGAAAAATTTATTCTTTTACGAAAGACTGTTTTCTTTATCTTGTGTTGACAACTGCATGGATCATGTTGGCTCTGGCCGATATTTTAACTGTCATCAACAGGTATTCAACTGTTGAAAAAGAAGCCCTCACCCTTGTGTTATCTGTACAACATTATGAGGTATATTTAGAATCGATTGCTGCTCCAATTGTTGTTTACACAGATCACCACCCTTTAGTTTTCCTAAACTGGATGAGAAATCGAAATCAGCGACTCATGTGATGGAGTTTAATTTTACAGCCTTTCCATTTGGAAATTAAACATGAGCGAGGAAAAGATATAAGGTGTGTTCGACTTGAAGCGGCACTGCGCAGAATGATTAGTGTATGACATCAAAGTACCGCGAGAGCAATTCGAAAGCATAAGAATCCATCTGCTCTCTTATCGCTCTCGCGGTACTTTGATGTCATACACTGATCATTCAGCACAACGCTGCTTCAAGTTGAACACACCTAATGTAATCGCTGATACTCTGTCACACCCCTGGACTCTCTGTGTGTGTTTTTCTCCCCATGTGCTCTGTGTGACCC
Source organism: Schizothorax lantsangensis (assembly GCA_027422415.1). NCBI lineage: Eukaryota > Metazoa > Chordata > Actinopteri > Cypriniformes > Cyprinidae > Schizothorax > Schizothorax lantsangensis. The sequence continues at coordinate 16,438,731 of CM049848.1, forward strand.
AGTTTCTGTCCCGCGTTCATGATGTCATTTGGTTCAGGTGTGTCTTGTTAATTGTCCTCGTTTCCCCATGTATTTAAGCCCTCGTCTGTGCAGTCTATGTCTGTCGGGTCTCTAACGTTATGTTTGTGTGTCACCAGCCATTCTTTGCATGGATTTACCCTGTTTTTGGATTATATTAAAGACTGTTACTCTGGTCTATGTCTCCGTCGTTCTCTCACAGTTTGTGACACTGTTTCCAGGATGTAATTTCATGATGTCTGTGTACATGTTCTTCTCATCTTCTCTTTGGATTTCTTGGGCCCAGAAGTGCTGAGAGATGAGATGGAGTGAAAGATGTTTTTCAGATAGATGGATTATATTCTTGACTTGTTGTGTTTAATACTTTTCTCATGGTTTTTTTTCTCCTCTCTTTTTCTTTGATTCTTTGCAGAATCTTTTTGAGAGAGGTGTGACGACCCTGTCTTTTCCTTTTCTGCTTGTTGGTGGCAGTGTAACATTAATGTGTGTTATCACTGCTAATTAAAGATGTTATGGGCGGAGAGTATAAAAGGTGTTCCTGATCTGTTCAACGATACTTCCTCTGGTGGAACGTCGTTCTCCAGAGAAGTCTTTTGCTCCAACTCTTTTTGTTTATTGTTTTGTCAATGTTCTTTACCCCATTGGATTATTATTTTTGTTTATATTTACTTCAATCTTTGCTAAGTATTTTGGTGTTTTTGTTTCTGTAACCAATCGCTTTTTCTTTTAAATAAATAATCTTGCTACTGAAATATTCACTCATATTTGTGATCCTCTTTATGTTACAGTTGGGAATGAGCTGGCCGTGACACTGTTTTTCACTACTTTTGCATTTGGCTAGGGCAGGGGTAGGCAGTCCTGCAGAGTTCAGCTCCAACCCTGAAAAAAATCTCACCTGCCTGTAGCCTTAATAATCCTGAAGACATTGATTAGCTTGTTCAGGTGTGTTTGATTAGGGTTGGAGCTGAACTCTCCAGGACTGAACTTGCCTACCCCTGGGCTAGGGTCAGTGTCACTACTGGTAGCATGGGGCGATACCTGGATCATGTTGGCTCTGGCCGATATTTTAACTGTCATCAACAGGTATTCAACTGTTGAAAAAGAAGCCCTCACCCTTGTGTTATCTGTACAACATTATGAGGTATATTTAGAATCGATTGCTGCTCCAATTGTTGTTTACACAGATCACCACCCTTTAGTTTTCCTAAACTGGATGAGAAATCGAAATCAGCGACTCATGTGATGGAGTTTAATTTTACAGCCTTTCCATTTGGAAATTAAACATGAGCGAGGAAAAGATATAAGGTGTGTTCGACTTGAAGCGGCACTGCGCAGAATGATTAGTGTATGACATCAAAGTACCGCGAGAGCAATTCGAAAGCATAAGAATCCATCTGCTCTCTTATCGCTCTCGCGGTACTTTGATGTCATACACTGATCATTCAGCGCAACGCTGCTTCAAGTTGAACACACCTAATGTAATCGCTGATACTCTGTCACACCCCTGGACTCTCTGTGTGTGTTTTTCTCCCCATGTGCTCTGTGTGACCCAGTTTCTGTCCCGCGTTCATGATGTCATTTGGTTCAGGTGTGTCTTGTTAATTGTCCTCGTTTCCCCATGTATTTAAGCCCTCGTCTGTGCAGTCTATGTCTGTCGGGTCTCTAACGTTATGTTTGTGTGTCACCAGCCATTCTTTGCATGGATTTACCCTGTTTTTGGATTATATTAAAGACTGTTACTCTGGTCTATGTCTCCGTCGTTCTCTCACAGTTTGTGACACTGTTTCCAGGATGTAATTTCATGATGTCTGTGTACATGTTCTTCTCATCTTCTCTTTGGATTTCTTGGGCCCAGAAGTGCTGAGAGATGAGATGGAGTGAAAGATGTTTTTCAGATAGATGGATTATATTCTTGACTTGTTGTGTTTAATACTTTTCTCATGGTTTTTTTTCTCCTCTCTTTTTCTTTGATTCTTTGCAGAATCTTTTTGAGAGAGGTGTGACGACCCTGTCTTTTCCTTTTCTGCTTGTTGGTGGCAGTGTAACATTAATGTGTGTTATCACTGCTAATTAAAGATGTTATGGGCGGAGAGTATAAAAGGTGTTCCTGATCTGTTCAACGATACTTCCTCTGGTGGAACGTCGTTCTCCAGAGAAGTCTTTTGCTCCAACTCTTTTTGTTTATTGTTTTGTCAATGTTCTTTACCCCATTGGATTATTATTTTTGTTTATATTTACTTCAATCTTTGCTAAGTATTTTGGTGTTTTTGTTTCTGTAACCAATCGCTTTTTCTTTTAAATAAATAATCTTGCTACTGAAATATTCACTCGTATTTGTGATCCTCTTTATGTTACAGTTGGGAATGAGCTGGCCGTGACACTGTTTTTCACTACTTTTGCATTTGGCTAGGGCAGGGGTAGGCAGTCCTGCAGAGTTCAGCTCCAACCCTGAAAAAAATCTCACCTGCCTGTAGCCTTAATAATCCTGAAGACATTGATTAGCTTGTTCAGGTGTGTTTGATTAGGGTTGGAGCTGAACTCTCCAGGACTGAACTTGCCTACCCCTGGGCTAGGGTCAGTGTCACTACTGGTAGCATGGGGCGATACCTGGACACTACAGAGGTTGCACAGGCAGTCCAACTCATCCATGATGGCACATCAATACGTGCCATTGCAACACGTGTGCTTTGCTGTGTCTCCAAGCACAGTCTCAAGAGCATGGAGGAGATTCCAGGAGACAGGCAGTTACTCTAGGAGAGCTGGACAGGGCCGTAGAAGATCCTTAACCCATCAGCAGGACCGGCATTTGCTCCTTTGTGCAAGAAGGAACTGGATGAGCACTGCCAGAGCTCTACAAAATGACATCGAGCAGGCCACTGGTGTGAATGTCTCCGACCAAACAATCAGAAACAGACTTCATGAGGGTGGCCTGAGGGCCTGACGTTCTCTAGTGGGCACTGTGCTCATTGCCTGGCACCGTGGAGCTTGATTGGCATTTGCCATTGAACACCAGAATTGGCAGGTCCGCCACTGGCATACTGTGCTTTTCACAGATGAGAGCAGGTTCACCCTGAGCACATGTGACAGACATGAATGGGTCTGGAAAAGCTGTGGAGAATGTTATGCTGCCTGTAACATCGTTCAGCATGACCGGTTTGGTGGTGGCCCAGTCAACAATTTGATCTCACCATGATCTCCCAGGATACTCGTGATGTGGTCACAATGTGAGGTAACAGTGAGCTAAAAGTGTAACCTCACAGCACCCTCAATGTGTACTCACTGCACAGAGACTAGATACGCAGCATGCATTGCAGCATGAAGCTTTTGATTGTCACCATTGTTGAGATTCATACACCGATTCTTGATGTCTCTCTTTGTTTTTAAATGACACCGTAGTTCAAAATGTTTGTGATTTATCATGCTTTTAAAATCCTTCATAAATTATTACACTGCTTGATCCTATATTGTATAATCAAAAAGCTGTTATAACTAAAAAGTTTAGATTAATAACATCTCACAAAGACTGCATACTGAATCTAGGTGATGATTTTGTTGTTAATAACAACAAACCAATATCACCTGGTTGCAATCTCTTTTTGGTATTCCTTGCCATAACAAATATGCTTTACAAACAGTTACAGCAGCCCCCCAAAAATATAATATTATAAAGGCAAGGGTCAAGAGTCCAACTAAATCAAACACTAATCACTTTGATGGTAACATCAAACAAAACAATAAAAATATTAATTCTCAATAAGTGCTTTTGTAGATGTCAGAAATAAAGTCAATCTGGTTAGTAATGAGTGGAGCTGGTGATGCTGTTTGTGCAGTTGTTTAATCATTCTCTGCTGAGATCATAAGAGATTTAATGTCTTCTTTTATTTCAGTTGATTTCATCTAAGGCTGTGTCTGGAAGTCAGTTGTATGATTGGAGAAGGTTCTTATAACAGAAATCTGTTAGCTGGGCGTGCACTCATGAGCTTATCATGTGAGAGCACTGTGATATCACTGTGATAGTGTTGAGAAACAGGAAGTAGAATGCCCCCAGTGACCAATATTTGAACTGCCTCCTCTCAACCTGCTTAACATTTTGAATTCACAATGAGCTCACATATTACTCACACTGTGAGTATCACCGTATGAGAATGGTGTGATGCCACTGTGATCATCGCGTGATCTCACGTGTTGACTGGGGGGTCAGTGATGGTCTGGGGAGGCATATCCATGGAGGGACGCACAGACCTCTACAGGCTAGACAATGGCACCCTGACTGCCATTAGGTATCGGGATGAAATCCTTGGACCTATTGTCAGACCCTACTCTGGTGCAGTGGGTCCTGGGTTCCTCCTGGTGCATGACAATGCCCAACCTCATGTGGCGAGAGTGTGCAGGCAGTTCCTGGAGGATGAAAGAATTGATACCATTGAATGGCCCCCACGCTCGCCTGACCTAAATCCAATAGAACACCTCTGGGACATTATTTTTCGGTCCATCCGACGCTGCCAGGTTGCACCTCAGACTATCCAGGAGCTCAGTGATGCCCTGGTCCAGATCTGGGAGGAAATACCACAGGACACCATCCATTGTCTCATTAAGAGCATGCCCCGATGTTGTCAGGCATGCATACAAGCACGTGGGGGCCATACAAAAAAAAAAAAAGATTCCCTTTATCTTTCTCTCCTTCCCTTGCTAGCTTGTACTTATTTGAACAATGACTGAGACTTGGTGTTACAAGCACTTCCTCTGTCTGATTGCCTCTTCAAGATGAATCGCTTTATGTATTCCCCAATTGTAAATCGCTTTGGATAAAAGCGTCTGCCAAATGACTAAATGTACAAACTACTGAGTGCCATTTTGAGTTGCTGCACTGAAATTTCAGCAAAATGGACTAGCCTGCTGCATCATTTTTTCACTTTGATTTTCAGGGTGTCTTTGAATTCAGCCTTCTGTAGGTTGATAATTTTCATTTACATCAAATGATGTGGCATCCTTTCGTTCATAACACATTACCCAGTCCATATCAGTATAGATATCCAGCATGATATTTTTCCCCATTGAGATCTGATGTGTTTTCAAAGTGTTCCTTTAATTTTTTTGAGCAGTGTACATTGATCAAATGTCTAATTATATGATGTATCGATGCAACATGTAAAAAATTGTTACCTATATACTGTGTGTACAGAGAGAGAGGGAGAGAGGCAACTTTATTTCGACACTGTCTACATTTTCACGCAATGTCTGTCTATGCATTACCTCAAATGTGTGCATTCTTGTTTAAACTCACTTTCGGAGCTTGACAATACAGAAAAAAAACTTCTGTTAGACCTACCTGAAAAGCCCTATTTATTTAATGTGTGTCTTTGTTCTATTGTCTTTGTGCTATTGCTTGTAATTTAAATAAATTTAAAAATCAGCTTTAACAGCTGTATTTTTGTGATTTCTTTTTATTATATTCATTTTTTTACATTAATGTATTTTCTCTACAACTGGGATACCTCATTATTATTGTTTCCTAATGAGGATTTACACTAGATCTTTCATGTAGAGATTTTCCTGTTGACATCTAACTGCTCAAATAAGAAACAAACTATGTTTATATATAATTCTTACAAAATATACATTTATTTTCTAACTTTAATTAACCCCATTTCTTTGTGTTTTAGGTTCTGTCTGTCAGACAGCAGCAGGAGGAAGTCATGGACAGACTGAAATGTGAATGTGTGTTTCTACAGCAGGACATCTGTGTCACTGAGCTCAAGGTCATTTAAAATGACACTTGTACTATAAGCCTATATTTGCACTTCACATGTTGGTAACTTGTAATTTTATAGGTCATTCTTAAGGGATAGTTCACCAAAAATGAAAATTATGTCATCATTCACTCACATTCATCAAAATATATTATTTTGTGTTCAACAGAGGAAAGGGACTCATGCAGTTTTGAAACAACTTGAGGGTGAATAGATGATGACATTTTTTTTTCTGGGTGAACTATCCTTTTAATATTTTTGGGTAGCCTCCCGTATCTGTTCTCATATTCTATGTAACCTTTAAAACGTGGATTTTAATGGGCCACAGGCCTTCATAAGTATCATTCTATTGGAAATACATTTATTTGGAAAAGTGTCATTTATAGATGTTATGTTTTTATTATTATTATTAAATAATGCCATTAGCCTTTAGTTACATGACTGTTATGAACCACAGCTGACTACTTGCCATTTCTAGTCGGGCGGTAGAAGGTCTGAGGAAAGGACATTTTAAAGAACTATTTAAAAATTAAAGCTGCAGGCAGTGATGAAAGGGCCCTCGCACCTGTGTTCACCACCATCACGTGGCCATAGGAAAACAGCGAACAGCGGGCAATATGCTTTTAAAGTGGTAAATATAGGAGGAATATGTCAAAGTCATTTATATATGCCAAATTTCCTGTTGCCAACAGGTGGCGCTATGATTATAACTGAATATTGGCATGTAGATGTCTTCAGGCCAGGACTCTTACCAAACATGTGAAGTTTGGGGCAGATCGGACATTGCATGTTTAAGTTAGTGTAAAACAAGTAATTTCCTGTTGCCAGCAGGTGGCGGTATGATTATAATGGAAATATTGGCCTTACAGTGTGTTCAGGCCAGGACTCTTATCAAACATGTGAAGTTTGGGGCAGATCGGACATTGCATGTTTAAGTTAGTGTAAAACAAGTCATTTCCTGTTGCCAGCAGGTGGCGGTATGATTATAAATGAAATATTGGCCTTAAGATGTGTTAAGGCCAGGACTCTTATCAAAAATGTGAAGTTTAGGGCACATCAGACATTGCATGTTTAAGTTAGTGTGAAAGAAGTAATTTCCTGTTGCCAGCAGGTGGCGCTATAATTATAACTGAATATTGGCCTTTAAATGTGTTCAGGCCAGGACTCTTATAAAACATGTGAAATTTGGTGCAGATTGGGCATTGTATGCATGAGTTACAACAACTTCCTGTTTCATAGTATTAATAGCATGCTTTAGCTAAGTGTTGCTAGCATGTTTTAGTATGTTTCTAGCATGTTGCCAGCCTATTTAACACTTGCTTACACTTTTTAATATGTTGCTAGGAGTCCATTACAGCGTTAAACATGTCACTTTATGTTGCCAGCAGGTGGCGCTATGACTATCACTGGAAAAGAATATTCAAGTTTGACACGTTGCCATGGCAACAATATTTTAGATATCAATATCCCCTCAACAGTTTTACATCAGCCATGTTTTGTCCTTATTCTGATGAAGTTTGAAGCAAATCGAGTAAAAATAAGATGCTGAATTCTAAGCATTTTGAAAACGAGACACTTCCTGCTGTCAGTTGGTGGCACTATAACTTTGACTCCTAATAGTCACATCTATGCGATCGGCATCATACAACGAACAAACCACTGAAGTTTGATCAAAATCAGACAATGTATGTGGATGTTATTAGGCATTTCCTGTCTCTCATTTCTCGCCATAACTTCATCGCCTCGCCAAGGGCAAACCGTTCGAATTCCAATGTGTGTGTCTATTTTCAAGAGATTTTGAGCACGTTAAGGACCCCAAAAAGCCCTGGATAGTCGAAAAAATAAAATAAATAATAATCCTTAGAAAAACAAGAGGGCCCTGTGCCTTAGTGGCTTGGGCCCTAATACTCCTTAGGGGATAAATAGGGCCCTGCGCCTTACTGGCTTGGGCTCTAATAATAATCCTTAGAAAAACAAGAGGGCCCTGCGCCTTAGTGGCTTGGGCCCTAATAATCCTTAGAAAAACAATAGGGTCCTGCGCCTTAGTGGCTTGGGCCCTAATAAACGGAGCAATTCCAATAGGGTCCTCACAGCATCGGTGCTCGGGCCCTAAAAATGTGGATACACCACACTGTAAAAAATTTCGCTGTAAAATAACAGTAATCTACTGTCAGCTGTGGTTGCCAGCATTGTACTGTTAATTTACAGCTCTCTACCATTAATTTACAGCTCTTCATTTTTACAGTATGTTACGATTATTATACCATGTGGTAACTCATTTCATTTTGGAAACCGATTGCTTTAAACCATTCGAGTTTAAAAAAAGCTAGTGTTTATATGGTGTTAGTACAGTGAACTTATTTCATTTGAGTCCACAAAGAATAAATATTTTTTAATATAAAACCGCAAACACTTACCCCCGGTTTCACAGACAAGGCTTAAGCCTAGTCCTAGACTAAAATGCAAATCTGAGCTGTTTCAACTGAAATAAACTTGCACTGACTGATCTTAAAACATGTCAGTGCCTTTCTTTTGTCTTAAGATGCACACCAGTAATTATTTTTTCTAAGGCATGTTTATAAAAATTACTTAAATGTCCTACTTGAACTATGGCCTAATCCTGGTTTAGGCTTAGGGTGGGATAAATCACAAGTTTACCAACGAAATGACTTTTGAGGAAAGTCTGTGTGCTCAGTGGCCTAATAGCTGTCTAGTTTAGGGGTGGGTTTAGTTTCAAATCAACCAATCCAGTTTAACATGAATGACCAAAAGGGGAGGGCACAGTCGAACACAGGTGTGAATGCCCCCTTCATTTAGGGGATTACTTGCCATGGCAACAAATGGCTGTTGCACAGAAGAATACGTCAGTAACATACATCAGAATTGGTACGTATCTGGCAGTATACGGACCCATGGTATTTTCTTGTTGGGTCAGTAATACTCCCAGATTTGTCAGAAACTCTTTTCATGCAGTGATAGTAGTTCAAAATATTTTAAACCCAAGCTTTTTTCAAATTCTTATTTTCTGGTTGTCACAACACTGATCAATCTCATGCTGTAAATCACTGAGAAAATCAAACAATATAAAACACTCGTATAATTAGACACTGATGAGTCCAGCAAGACTCTAAGTCAGTCTAGTAGATTATGATAATGATTAGTAGAAACAGCCAACATCATCTGACAAACCATAATCATTTTGCTGTAATAAATGCATCTCAAAGATACAATTATAACAATCAAACAAAAACTGATGTTCAAAAGTCAAGGGTCAGGAGCCCAACTAAAGCAAACACTGATCTCCACAATGGTAACGTCAAACGAAACAATAAAACTTCATCTAAACCTCTGTTCATTCTCAATAAGATCTTCTTGTAGATGTCTGACATAAAGTCAGTCTGGTTAGTAATGTGTGAAGCTGGTAAAGCTGTTTGTTGAGTTGTTAAAATCTTCAGTTGATTTCATGTAAGGCTGTGGCTGAAGTCAGTTGTAGTTCTTGTGTTTGTCTTGTTTCTCTTTCCATCAGTGATTCTGCTCGTTAACAGCAGGTGTTCATCAGTGTCTGAATTCACTCATTAGTTTTCATTCTCTCTGTCAGGTGGACTATATTAGTAAACTCATGTAGGGAATAGTGAATGAGGCTGTAGGGTGTGATTTGAAACACAGTCTCTGAGCGTCGACTTTGAACGCTGTTAATTCACGATATATAGCAGCAGGCTACTTTCTTGAAAATGACAAATATTACCCAGAATGCATGTTTTAATGGAAAACAGCATGTTAAGGCCAATTCACACCGCACAGACAAACACCAACAAACTCCAACAAACTAGTCTGTTGGAGTTTGTTGGATCAGTGTGTTACCTCTGTTGGCGTTGGTTGGTGTTGGTTGGAGTTGGTTGGAGTTTGTTTTCACCCGACTGAACATGTTTATAGATATAGAGTTGGTCGGTGTCTGTTGGTGCAGTGTGAACATGACAGTTATTTTTCAAAAGATTCTAAATCCAACAGCCATCTTGAGCCAACTAGTTTGTTGGAGTTTGTTGGCGTTTGTCTGTGCGGTGTGAATTGGCCTTTACTGTCAAAATGTGGCCATTTTTTTACAGCAATTTTTAACAGTGCAATGAGCCCAATATGACATCATATATTTGACGTCAATATTTTTTTTTTTCTCCTGAAATAGAAACACTGTCCATTTTAAATGCATATATATTTTTTAATCTGTTTCATGAATATGCTTGCATATAGATTATCTCAAAAAGACACATGGACAAACAGCCATAAAACTTTCACTGGATCTTTAATGATGCATTAATTAGTAAGATTTAGTGTGTAAATGTGTACAACATTTGTATTTAATTTGTAGTGAAACATTTGGTTACACTTTATTTTGTGTCCTTGTTACAGTGTATTTATACATTTAAGTACTGAGAAATATTAATTAACCACATGTACTTACTATATGGTTAGGGTTAGGATTAGGGTTTGGTTTAGGGTTACTTGCATGTAATTATGCATAATTTATTGTTATTATAATAGTAAGTACATGTAACATGTGTAACAAGGACACCTTCAAATAAAGTGTTTCCAAACATTTTATCAACCATGTTTGAAGATAAAACTGTCTCTGTCCTGTAGGAGAACCTACTGTCTGCTGCAATGGAAGATCAGGTATCATATTTGGAGAAGGTTCCTGATGAGATATTTACTGCAGACTGTCTGTATCCTGACCTCAGATCAGATCTGATCCACAGCTTTCTCTCTCTCACTGAGAAATATAAGCTCAGAATAGCGATACAGGAGACCAGACTGCAAGGCATGGACAGGTAACATGCTCATTATTATCAACTCTTTATGATCACTTACGCATATAGCAAACATGGCTTGTTTCAAATCTATGTACAGTTAGAAAGTTGCATTTTAAACAAACCAGTGAGGAGCCATTTATTGCAGTCCACTGATTGGAATGATGCAAAGCAGGAACATTACTGTAACATGACCTTGTAAGTACAGAACTATGTACATACAGTAGGTGGACAACCAGAATTACTACTACCGCCGCCGCATGGCCACGGCGTTAACTGCAAGTCAGTCGCGTGTTGAAGTTGTTCACGAAACTAACACCAGGTAGCGCAAAGGGAAAGTTTGCAAACTGACTGAAATTACGATATTGTACGCTATTTTTAGCTGTACAAAACAGTTTGTTTTACTGCTTGATATTGCAAACTGGTGTGTCTTACCATATTATTTTAATGTATTACATTAATTATGAACACATTGGTTTGTAGTGCAAACAGTTTTAGCGTTTAATGCACGTTGTAATTCTTCTCGTTATTTCCCCATAGCGGCTAATGAACCGGAAGTCTCACCCATAGTCTTACTTCCGCATTGAAGAAAAAGTTGGATAGGCTAGGCCTACTTCTAACACATATTTTGGCACTATAGTCACATTAATGTCACAAATGAAAGGCTTGAAACTTACATTTAATCATTCGCTGATGTATTTCAGCAGGTCACACATACTTATTCGTTATCTGGCCTTTTTTTTCTGGCCCGTATACAGAGCCCATGACATGCCGAAAATTATGTCCATGAATTGAGAAATTGATCACTTTTTATCACAGTGGTTCTCAGACTTTTTTGGTTGCGCCCCCCTTTAAACCTATAAAAAAAATCGGTAAAAAAAAAAATCACTAAACATTATGAAAAATGTATGCTTTTTTAAATTTAAAATACCTACAGGGGAAAAACTAAACAAAAACAAATCACCTGCATCACTTGAAACATTGAAAAATAGCATAGAGTGAATAACTGTTATTATTATTCTCTCTGTTATCTTATTTATTTATTTTTGTGGGTTTCATGCTGTCCACTAAGGCATAGGACACACAGAGGCCTTTCCTCCTCACCAACGAAATTAACAACGTGTCTACACCGGACGCGAGCGGCAAAATAAGTTACAGCAGAACCCATTATAATAAGTGATGCTGTCTACACACTGGATACGGCGAGGAGCGACAATCCCCGACATTAAACTGATGCCTTGGTCTAGTTATGACATACCGACACAAAGTTAAAATGATTTACAACGGTCACTTTGTCACGTCCAGTGTAGAGCTGTTGCGGTGCGAGCCGTGTGATGCGCGTCCGGTGAGTGAAGCCGAGAGCAAGAATGCATATGCCCCTTCATATTTTCTGCATTTAGCTTTTGAATGAACAGCACCTGCCTGGGTCTGTGCAACTTCATCTATGGCTTTTCTCTTCCCTTTCACAAAGGGATCATCCATCTCCCATTCTAAGTTACATCCTTTGGCTGTTTACTCTTTTATTTCTTTTCTTTTCTGCTGATGGCCCGCGCCCCCCGGCAATGCTCAAGCGCCCCCCCTGGTGGGCGCGCCCCACACTTTGAGAACCACTGTTTTATCGTGTATTAATTAAAATGTGTTTAAATAGTAATTTAACCATTTTTTTTACAACTTAATACAACAATAAAACTTAAGAATTGTGTCATTCAATTAGAAAACAGCCCTTGATTCACAACATTCATTTCCAAATGCAGAAATCAGATAGAGCCCTGCATGGGCCTCAAACCTCAAACCAAATAGCCGGCCCTTGGCTGACAGCTTACCAGTATTCTCTGCCCAAGTCCGACTGGAGCCTGTGTCTTTTTTCTCTCTCTCTCTCTCGCTTCTTAATTACACAGCTGCTGTTGCAGCTATTAAAATATTTCAGTTTTGTTTTTAATTGCAAAGTTATATTTCTTATTGTTTCATTATTAATTAATTTAGAAAAATGTTTGGAAACATTTTTGTTTGATAAATTCAAGGTTTTTTTGGTTTGTTTTTTAAGTAACGACCAAGTGGATAGCGGCAGACAGCTGAGTTGATCACGTTTGATCAATTTAGCCTTCTCAAATCATCACGACTTGCTTAAAATAAAATCTATAGATATAAAACACTTAAAGCATATTAAAAGTTAGTTTAAACATTTAACCTAGATAAAAGTGCGCTGTTAGGCGTATATCTAAGCGTTTGTGCGGAGAGTGGAAGCGGAAGCGTGCTTAACCTTGTAATAATAACACTTTTATCCATTACTTTAATTTTAGTTTTAAACTGAATCTTAAGATTTGATATTGATATGATCAATTGATATTAATCAAAACGTCCAACTTATACCTTATTTAACAATTGTCCAGCGAGTTGTTAGATTTCAGTATATCTGAGAAATTCTGTTTATTCTCGTGGCCACGATATAATAATACAGAATTATTTAAATAACCTTATGACAGTTATGAGCATAGGTAATGTAATCTGGGCAAAGTTTTGATTTGAATATTACACAACAAAACACAGAACACTTCACTCTAAATCAAACAAGAGTTTATTTGCTATCTTACTAAAATACATGAACTGAGCTAAATAACATAAAACAAAATACATACACACAGGCAATGAATTGTTGCAATTGAGAATGATTAAAATATAGCACTGTTTTGCTATTTCCACACGATTTTACCCGTGTCGATCATCAAGAGGAGAACTCTATTATCCTTACTTTAGAGATAGATACGACCAGTTCAGCCACTTTATAGAGATTTTGTTTGATACTTGCTTTTAAGTTGAAAGGATCGCTGATCTGTGGCTTGAAGGAATCCCGCGCGTCGTTGCGTGACGTCACTCTGGGGATGTCCTTCTGTTGTTGCTTGGTTGGCTCTGGGGGCTGTTTGATGCTCTTGAGTTCCTTTCGCGTAGCGTCAGACTTTCAAGGGTTTCTTCAGAAGATTTGACTGAGTGTTGGTTCAATGTTCAAACTCGGCCTAGATGTTAAAGGCTAGAGCGCCTTTGGAGTAGCTCCAAGTTTCAAGGAAACGCGTGATTTCGAGCAGAGAGCAGAGAGCAGAGAGAGAGCGAGGGGGTCCGTTTTTTAGCTGGACTTGACATCAGGGCGTCCACCAGCGCTCTTCCAATGAAATGGTTCCTGTGGGCGGAGCCCCGCCCACATGGATCAATCTTCCGTGCGTAAATTTATCTGCTTAGTTATTTTGTCACATGAAGAAAATATCCTGGCAGATTTCTATATGTGTTATAATCATACATTATGGTGCTAAGGGTAATTTTCATTCACACCAAATTATTGCCACTGAAATGAGCTTTCATTAAAACCCAAACAGCAGATATCTGGCATTCTCCAAAGTACATATCTCAGTTATATATATTACATGGCTAAGGCATAGATTAAACTATCCTAAATTCTAAATAATCACACCAAGCATGTGAAATTAAACAATAGTGATCGGGAAAATTAGACATCAAAAGATTCCAAAAATACCATAGATTCCAATAACACAGCAAGCTTATAAATGACATAAAATACACATTGATATATTTTGTAAAATATATTATATATATTGCTTTTGATAACAGCAACAGGTATTATTTGTCTTTTGGTATGAAGTTTATGAGAGTTTGGATGTTCTTTGTTCAAGAAGAGAAATTGAGGGGTGTTTCAATTTGGAATGTGAGAGAAACGGGAGGTCAGGAAAGTCAGCTGTCCAGGTCATGAGAATGTCACGTTTGTGGAGATCTGGTCTTTCTTAGCTGGAACGTCTGTCGTAAAAACGTCTTTTCTCGTTGATAAAAATCATTGAATTATGCGTTAAAGATCAGGGGATCCATGACGTTTGTTGTTGGACCATAAGCAGATGTTTCGTCCTGTTTCGGTCGAGTTATGGTTAAGTGATAAGAACCAAGTTAAGTCCTGTTTTAAACCACATTCAGGATGCTCTCTTCCAACTTCTTGTTTTAACAACGTCTCTTGGGATAAGGAGGTTTTATGGCAGGAAATCGGAACTCGGGGATGTGCTCGCCATTATGTTCAGGTGTGTGTACGTTCTACCTTCCCCCAAGGTCTTACACATCCCCCTTTTGCTAGGTGAGGTTCCCATTGCGAACGTCGGCGGGCACTGGAACAAGAAGCAGGGAGAACAGGCACACACAAGACACAAACAACATCTCCATCACCGACTGAATCCTGGTGCAGGGTAATTTGGGAAAGAACAGGTTAGGAACTTGAGAAGATGTAGGGGTGCATTCTTTAGGATTACTGGCAATTGAGTCATTCCGATTGGTTTAATTGTCAGGAGTTCGACGAGGCGGTCTAGGCGTGATCTCAAGCAGGTTGGTTGAGTTCTCAGGTTCGGGTTCTTGGTCGGTTTTATCACGTCGGAAAATGCGTGGGACGCCTGACGTGCATTTGTTGAAAGACTCTTGAACGGCGTTCACTCGCTTGTGTAGGAGGAAGGTCAGTGTCAATGTCACAACGTACCCTACAATAGTAGAGATGCAAAGCGCTGTGTCAGCGGCAGACCAAGACCGAATAATAGGCGCGGAAGGCGAGCGATAGCTTCTAAAGCTGTATCAACAGGAGTCAAGTCAATAAGTTGCGTTCCTTCCTCCTTGATCCTTTCTTCCAATTTTGGATCGAGGACGAAGGAGTGCTGTTTGAAGAAGGGTGAGATTTCGATTCCAGCCTGATACTCGTCGTCGGTAAGGTGATACAATGCTAACTCGTCAATATGGAGGATCGAGCCCTTAGGGACAGTGATCCATAAAGTTTGGTTGGGCAAGATAATGCGTGTGGCTGTGTCGTGTTGATCGTATGTGAAGGTAGCTGTTCGTGCTGGGGTGTTGACCAGCCATCGGTTTCCGATGATTTCGGCTTGCGTTACCTCAACTTGAGAACGTGGTGTCGCTTCGGCGGGGCAGCTAATGTCGGGTCTAATGGATTCTAGGCCGCAGATGCCCTCAGTATTATCGCGTACGAAAGGTTTACTCGGGCAAAGGAAGTGAATGTCCTTTGTGCGCATACACATCCTCAGGTTTGGGACAAAGTATAACTGCTCGTTGCTATTGTGATACGCAACGACTTCAGGAATGTGGATTTTGACAGGTGTTCCCTTACCAAAATCCCACATTCACAACGTCTTTGAGCCGGTAAATGCTATTAGAGTCGATAATGGGCAAACTGAGGAGAAAGGCCAAGTCGCCTGCTTCCGGGTCTACACACAAGGGAATAGCGCTACCCAAGGAAAAGGCGAGATGGGTTTGGATGGGACTAGCAGGGCCCACGATGGCCGAAGTTAGGATGTTTTGGACAAGGTTTAAGAGGTATCAAGTAGTGTGCAATCCTACCCATGGCTAAGTTATCAATCGAGGACTTACTTCACGTAGCATGTCGGTCATGATTTGGCGGGTCGCCTCGATCGGTTGATAACGGTTCTCACAACGAGTTACAACGACTTATTAAAGGGAGTCAATCTTAATTTTGGGACTTGGATTTAAATAATTGGTAAAGGGAGTTCCCTGATGAGGGGACTAGAGGGGAGAGGAAAGTATAGTGAGATAGGAAGAAGGAAAAACACAAAGAGAGACACAGGTGAAAGGAAACAACAAAACGAGAAACGGCGGCACAAGGACACCGAATGAGGTTAGGCAGCAAACGAGTGTCACATGTGTGAAGTAACTCCTCTCTACCAGAGGTTGACTCTAGAAGTGCAGCTGAGGAGAGAGTGTAAGTGTTGTGTTTCAACAAGGTCGCTATATGTTTTCCTAACAACAGAAATTATGTTAGTGTGGTGTAGAGCATATGATTGTCGGTCTGTGTCAGTGGGTTTGATCTTCCCCCTTTTCCGGTCGGCTGGAGCTCTGGTGCCTCTTTATCTGGTTTCGATGGACCCATCGAAGGACTGGTTCGCTGCGCCCATGTCTGATTTTGATTCGGTAGGCGAAAGGTGAGAGCTTGTCTACAATCTCGTGGGGTCCTGTCCAGTGAGGTAGGAACTTCTTTGACAGGCGATGGGGAGCGTTCTGCCTTGGTCGGGCGAAGCTGTAGTACCACACTTTGTCTCCGACATTGAACTCATGGTGAGAGGCCTTTTGGTCGTAGTAGGCTTTACGACCTTCCGCGCTTCGTTGTAGTTGCTGTTGAGCGAAGGCGAAAGTCGTTCTCAGGTGCTGATGCAACTCTTCCAGGTATTGGTGAGTGGTATAGGCGGTGACGAGGTTCAGGTCACCAGGTTGGTACAGCAGGTGTAGCGGTAGCGTCATGTTTCTCCCTGTCATCAATGTGAACGGGGGTACGCCGGTAGACTGGTGAGGGGTGACTCGAACAGCCATCAGTACCAGCGGAAGTTTAATATCCCAATCCTTTTGATTGGCGGACACATACTTCTTCAACATGCTGACCACTGTTTTATTGGCCCGTTCAACTTGACCCGAGGAAATTGGGTGATGGCTTATATGGAGCTTGGCCTGTAGGAGTTTCCACACTTCCTGCATGATGTCGGCGGTGAAGTGGGTTCCGCGGTCAGAGTTGACCCTTAAAGGCAGTCCGAATCTTAAAAAGATGTGGTTCATTAACAGGCAGGCTGTTGTTTCTGCTGTATCATTGGGAGCTGGGAGGCACTCTATCCACTTCGTGAATTCGCAGACCACGGTGAGGAAGTATTTGTTACCTCGCGTTGACCGTGGTAGGGGTCCTACCCAGTCTATTTGGAGGTCCGACCAGGGGAAAGTCATTCCTTTCCTTTGCAGTGGGGCTTGGTGGTTTGGGTTTGCCGGTTGAAATTGGCAACACACCAGGCATCCTTTTACGTATTCCGCCACGTCTTGCTGCATGCCAGGCCAGTATGCTACTTGCTTGAGTGTTTCATAGGTGGCCTTGGCGCCGTGGTGTCCTGCGCATGGTGCATCGTGGGCGTGTGTCAGCCTCACCCCCCTTTGGCCGTGAGGGACTACGAGCTTTGGCGTAGTTAGGGGCTCAGGGACATATGCGAGTACACCGTCTCTCAGATGCAGCATGTGCTTGATTGAGTGGAGCGTGCGGAGCTCGGAGGAAGCAGCTAGGTCGGAGGTGGAAATAGGATGAGTTAAGGGGTCGGAAATGTGAGCTGCCATAGTTCGCAGTGTTCGATACGCATTTTGGAGTGTGAGGAGATCGTTAGCAGCGAACTGAGGTGAAATGGCAATATGGGAGGAGGTGGGGTTTTGTACGCCAGTGGCGTGTTGGCGGCGGGTTATGGCCGCTACTGAAGGGTTGGGAGGGAGGGCTTGAAATGTCCAGGATTCTCCGTGTAATGCACCTGCTTTGGTGAGGGCATCGGTTTGGTCATTGAAGTGTTTGTCTTGTCCTGGTTGACGTGAATGACCTCAAACCTTTTTCCAATAAACGATAATGTCATGTTCAGTGACAATGGCATCACCTGCTTGGAAGAGTTCCTGGTGTTTGACAGGCTTGTTGTTAGCTGTCTTGAATCCATTCTGTTTTCATCCAGCTAAATGGCATGTGAAGCTTAGACGGGCGTAGTTCAAATCGGTACAGATGAGGAGTTCTTTGATGTTGTGGGATGCCGCCATTTGAAGTGTGATGAGGATGGCTGCTATTTCAGCATATTGCGATGAGCGAGGGCCTAAGTTGAATTGCTGCGGTGCTCCAGCTTGTAAATTGCCCTTGTGGTTGTAGGAGGAGCCGTCGACATATGCTGTGGGCATTCCTTCACATACATTCTCCTCGAAGTACCTGTGATTCGTCAGTTGAGGTTGTGGCGGTTCTTTAGGTTCCGCTGGAGTATGCAGCGTGTCCGTTGAACAGTTTTGGCAGGCCGCTAGCCCGTTTCCAAGTGAGGATTTGTAGTTTTGGGCATATCTTGCCTCGACGTCTCGGCCTTGGAGTGTCATTAGCCAGGTAGCTATGCGTGCGTTGGTCACCACGCCATCTCTGATGCGTTGACTGTTTAGGAAGTTGACCGGCTGATGACAAGTCTCGATGATGACTTTCTGTGCACCGATGTAATTAGAGAAACGCTGGATAGCCCACACAGTGCAAAGCAAAGCCTTTTCGCAGTTTGAGTACTTGCATTCTGGGGGAAGCAGCGTTTTGCTGGCATAAGCGACCACTCGTTTGTCTTTGTCATGGAGCTGGTATAGACCTGCGCTGAGGCAATGATTGGAGAATCCAGAGTCCAGATAGAATTATTTTCCTGGGTCTGGGTAGGCAAGGCACGGAGCAGAGCACAGGCACTGTTTGAGCTGGCCCATTGCTGTGTCCTGTGTTTCCGTCCAAACGAAGGGTTCATCCTTTTTCAGGAGGGAAGTTAGTGGTCATGCGATGTCAGTGTAGTTTTCGAACTGTCGTGAATAATTGCACACTCCCAGAAAGCTTTGCTGCTCAGAGATGTTAGTCGGCGTCTTTATGCTTTGGATTGCTTGGGTGCGGTTAGACTGTGGCTCGATGCCGTTTCTTCCGACAACCAATCTGACATAGTTCACCTTGGTTTTGCCCCACTGTCCTTTTTGAAGGGCGATCTTGGCTCCTGCCGTTGTCAGCTGGTTCAGGATGTGATTGATCTCTTTGAGGTGGTCTTCCACACTTGAGCTTTTCATCAAAACGTCATCCACATAGACAAGGTTGCCTCTGGCTCTGGCGTCAGGGCATGCTTTGTTCAGGAAGATGTTGAATTCTGCTGGTGAGTTGGCATAGCCGAAGGGACACCGTGTGAAGGTTTACTGTCGATTGCCAAAGGTGAATGCCAGCTTGTGTTGGTCATCGGGATGGACAGGGAATGTCCAGAACCCGGAGGCGACGTCCAGTGTGGAAAGGATCATCGAGCCTTTGATTTTTGGAATTTCTTGATCCAACTGTGTCATAGGCCATCGTGACAATGGTACTTGCTGATTCAACTTGCGATAGTCGATGGTGGGCCGCCATTTGGCGTTGGGTTTTAGGACTGGCCATATCGGAGCAGAGTATGTGCTGTTACAGGGCCGGATGACCCCCTTTTCCAGCATGGGGTCAACAATCTCTTGCACTGGCTCGTATGACGCTATTGGAATCTTGTACTGTCGCACAAATGTGGGTGGCGCATTTGGGTTTGTCGGGATGCGCACAGTGTGGATGTTTGTCAGTCCACAATCCAGGGAATCCTTTGCAAAGGACTTCTTGTATTTGTGCAGAACCTCTTTGAGTCCTTGGCGATCCGCTTCATTGTGGAGGGCATCCGCCTCACTCAGGATCTGTTGAACTTGTGCGTTGAACTCGTTGTAGGGTTCTTCTGCAGTGAGGTCATTTGAGGGGCTTTGGGCCCCGATGGTCACCTGTGTAGGTGATTCTGTCGCAGGCTGTGTTGAGACAGCGTAGACAGCGAGATGAGTGTCATCTGTTAGTTCTGACCGGCAGACGCTTTCTCTGGACACCGGCAGAATGGACGTGACGGCAATGATTTCATGGGGTTTTGTGAATGTTACGGTGTCGTCGTATTCGTCTGACATTAGCTGTGTGGATATAGGGCCTATGACAGGTACCATCAGTTCAAAGTCGTGGAACGCCTGGCTGATGAGCCATCCCAGGTGATTGGCTTTGGGAACGTGGATGTCTTGGGCCATACAGTTGTTGAACAACACATACACAGCACGAGATGACACTTCCATGAGAGGTGTGGCTTCCAGAGTCAGTCCGAGTTTTAGGCAGGTCCTGGAAGGTTGGAAGACACCTAGCTTACTGTTGAGCATTTGGCCAGGTCGCATGTTTAGGCGGACGCTGACACTCTTGCTGTAGGCAGGTATTGTGGCTTCTTGCTCCGTGATCATAGCACATGCGTCTGGCATGGTTTGACCGGATTGGAGGTTCTTGAGGTTGACTGACGTTGTCAGTTGGTGTGACAGCCCATATGATGTCATTTACGGTATCAATGCAAGCATTGAGCCGGACCAGGATATCCGCTCCAATGTAGATGTCATGCGGCAGTTCTGAGACAACGAGGAAGTAGTGAGTCAGCTGTCTGTGGTTCCATCGTATGTCCAGAGCGCAGATGATCTTGGAGGTGGCCATGGTTGTCGACCAGGGGCTGAGAGGGAAGCGGCTGTGCTTAGCGACATGTGGTAGACACTGATGTCTTTGCTTCAATGTTTTGAATAGCTTCAGGCTGATGGCTGAGTTCTCTGCCCACAGAGCTAGTGCCGTGTCGGACACTGATGTGCCTTGGACATCTATTGCAGTCATGATTCGAAGGGGGCCTGCGTTTGATTCAGGCTCCTGCAGTGAGCAGAGGAGAGGGTCCTTGTCCTTGCTGTTTGTGCTTGGTCCAGATCCTGGCTTTGCTACTGCATCATCGATCAGTGACTTAGGGGCGGTGTCGGTGACTTGACACTGCGACTCGTTGGAGTCTAACACCTGGCAAGGCAGAGGTTCACGGACTTGTGTCCACATCTTTAGGTGCTTGAAGTCTATTAGAGGTTCGAAGCGATTAACCTGTTAACATGCACCAGGACGTGGGCGCACTGAAAGCCCTTTGTTTGCACACGTCATTGTTTTCAAACAGATAAAGTAAAACAGGACAAAATGAATCTTGACAAACTATATATCATTTTGAAGGTCTAAGCCTCTAGCATCGACGACAGATTGCTGTTTTTCGATAGAAAGCTTATACGGAATGTATTTGCTAAATTTGTGTAAGCAGTACACATCAAAACATGTGTAAAAAAACCCGCAGTACATACCATATTCATCCTGATAACGACTCTCAAACGTATCCACTGCTGTAAATCCCGGTTTAGTTTCAGAGATAAGGGTCCACGGAAAAACATTCCATCGAGCACTTTTAGTCCAAAGAAACAACAACGCTGTAATTTAGATCGTTAATCCTTTGTTTACGTCTCATCTCTTGAGGGAGAGTTATTGTTTGTGTCCGTTATGGAACAAATTACGCTCAAAAACAGCGTCTTGGTGGTAAAAAAACAGCACGATTTTGTAGCAGGCAATGTCCCAAACAGAATGAAATCATCCAAAAAAAAAAAAAGTCAAAGATACACGGAAGATTGTTTATTTGAATTCTGGCGCTCCCTCGCGACGTCGCGTGACGCACGCTGTGACGCACCTGTCATCTGATGGGGGCGTAACTTAGCGATCTTTTTAGCACAAATAAACATTTCTTTTTTTTTTCTTTAGCAGTTTTCATATATGTTTACGTGTTTTGTGGAGAATGTGCCTGTATCTGTATGATTAACATCTCTATGGCTGATAATCAGCATGTAATTACTGACTGTTCACAGATATCAGTGTGAATGCAGTCTATATAAAAGTCCATTATAATGTGAATATTGACTATATTGGGCAGCCATCAGTATGATTAGCATCTGTATGAATGATCTTCAGCATGTGATTACTAATGTATGAGCAGGAGAGCATCTGTTTGTCAGGAAATCAGTATGTAATTAAGTTATTTTTTTTATTATTATTGTTGTTTTTTTTTCATCACTCAAAAATTATTATTGTATTTTTCTAGTGCTCAAATAAATCACTTATACGATTTCTAAGATTCTGTCTACTGTTTTATAATTGAAAAACTGCAGTGGTATGTAGAAAAATGTCTGCAGGAATCTAATTTTTCATGGTATCTTCTTCAGATTTGAAATATAAACTCATGAGACATGTGACTTTCAACCCATTACTTTTCTGGATTGCTCCAGGACTGATTTCATGTATTTTTATATGAAATAAAAAAAAATTCAGTGTGGTACAATTTTTATCAAGGCACTTCAGTGTCTATAACTTTTTATATTTTTGAGCATTATCAACTCTGGATGATGAATAGTAAAGGCCAAAGGGTCTTCTTTCCAAAGACACCACAATTGTGTGTGTGGCACACTGAAGTCAGGAGCTGTTACCATTTTAAGTTAGTTAGTCATTTTCAGCTGTGATTCCCAATATGGGGGGTGCAGGTTAACAGGTTAAGCAGATATTTCCCAATGAGGAGTGGATACGTTTTAAGTGGTGAAACGTATACGGGATGGACGAGGTCCATCGATCCCACCGTTAGGTGAATTGGGGACACATGTTTTAGTTATAGGCCCGTGTGGGAGTATGCTTGAAGCTTTAGTTCACACCTTTGGAGTTTGAGGGTTCTGTTAGTCCTCTTTGATCTTTCTTGGACTTCCTCCAGGAGTTTGGTAGACATTAGAGTAATGTCGGCTCCCGTATCGAGGAGGGCTTCGACTCTGTGTCGTTCGATGATGATGGAGAGGTAGAATTTTCTGGCTATACCTTTCTCAATGAGATCGCCTAGGAGTTGAGGGACTGGAGTTTGGGAGGAAACAGTTAGGATATCAGGGCTGATGTGGCGTTCTTCGGAGGAGTGGCAGATGACCAAGACAGCACTTTCAGGAACTTGAGGGGTTTTGTCAGCAGGTGTTTGTTGGACGCTGCTGTAATTCGGAGCATTAGGTGGTGAGTTAGTGTCTAACTCTGTTGCTGGGTTTTCAGGTGGGGTTTCGTGTCCATCTGAAGTTAGTGTGATTACGGTTCTCTGAGAGTGAGGTGAAGGAGTGCTGTTCTCCGTGGCTGGTTATGTCAACTGGTCGCTGCCATCTCGTCAGGCCGCTAGTCAGGCTGAATCTGGTTTCTCTTTCTTTTCCCATTTCCGATCTTCCTCCTTCCATTGGAAGAATTCTTTCATCATCATTTTCATCAGTTCTTGTGAGTCGAAACACGGTGGTGTCTCTTGTTCCTGTGTGGGTTCAGTTTGAGCTCGGTCAGCTTGGAATCTTTGCGAATTCTTTCGTCGATTCCTTGGGCTGGTTGCTCCAGGGTGAGTTTGTCGTCTTCCCTTGGAGTTTCCGTTGGATTCCCATGAGTTTCTCCCTCTTGAGTTTCCAAATGAGCTTGGCTGGTTCCACGATCTCTCCCAATGACTTTCGTGGGGCCTTGACTGGTCCCATGTCTTTTCCCAGTGCCGTCCAGGTGAGCGTTGACGTTCACACAGTCCATCCCAGGGTTTGTACCTCTGTTTAGATCGGGTACCAGCATGGGAGTCTCGTTCTTTGTTGGACGAGGGGGCATTCCACTCCCTGGGTGGCGGCTTGGCATTGTCTTGGCGTTGAGCGCCCTCTAGCGCCAGCCCTTGACTTTGAGTGATGAAGTCAAGAACGGCTGGGGTTTTGGCACTTTTTTCTGAGACCATCTTTTGTTTGCCGTAGGCTTTCTGCGCCAAGTCTCGCAACTGCTGAGCATTCATTGTCCGTGGACATGCGAGAACGCCAAGATGGTGGCTTACGCCGGGATGAAGGTTTCGTAGGAAGAGAGTTTTAAAGTTCAGTTCATCCTCCATGTCAGGTTCGTTGCGAGTTCCAATGTATGCCCGTCTGAGTCGGCTGTAGTAAGCTTGAGGAGGTTCGTGACGTCCTTGTCTCGTCTCCAGGGCAGCCACGAGGCCTTGTTCGGACTCAGGGTCGGAGAACTCTTTAATGAGGGCTTCTCGGAGCAGTTGGTAATCAGTCTTTGTGTGAGCAGGCTGCCTGTCCAGGAAGCTGCGAACTTCAGAACTGGATGTCGTTCGAAATAAATATAGTCTATCTTTGTCCGTAATGTTAGGTCGCATTTCCAGATGGAAATCGATATCTTGGAGATACGCCTGGACATTCGGGCTATTTGGCACGCTCGGGGTGAGTTTGCCAATGTTCCTGGCAAGCTTGTCGAGGTCCTTTAGGTCCAGGCCGTGCGATGATCTGTGACTGGCTGCAGCAGATTCTTTTGGCTGAGGTAAAGTGAGGTAAAGTTCTCCAGAGTGAGTTGGTGAATGTTTCAACACCACCCCCTCCATCTTTTTCTCACGTGTCAGTCCAGGAACAGGTGACCCGGTCCTGCTTGGCAGGGGTGAGGTCGGTGCGCGTCGTGTCCTTGGTGGCTCACGGCGCAGTTCGTAAGCATGCTTGAGTTCCTCTTGGAAACTGTCAGATTCCTCTTTGATGTAGTCAAGCTGTCGCGTTAGACGACTAACCTCATTTCTTGACTCATCCAGGTGAGCTTCAAGGGCTTTGATTCTGCCGTTTTTATCTCTGAAGTCGGCCTTTGCTTTCTCCAGAAGCTGTTCCGCATACTGTAGCTTTTTGGACCGATCATCGTAGTCTGCCTTGACTTGTTCCAATTCTTGGCTAGTAGCTGCTAGCGTTTCTTTTAGCCGGTTGATCTCCTCCTCAGCACCTTCTTCCGCCTCATCCGGCCCTTCCTGTCGTTCCTGAGCTTCAAGTTCCAGCTGCTCTATGCGTTGTTGTGCGCGTGTCAGCTCCTGCTGGCGTTGTGCAGCGTGCTTGTCGCTCAACTTGAGGGTGGCGATGAGTGTGTGGCTTAAGGAGCCAGTGATCTTGGCTAATTCTTTGTGATTGTAGCTGTGACTTGGGTCTTGTGACATAAGGCTTGTTATGTTGTCATCCAGCTGGTCTTGTGTCTGATGTTTTAGTGTTTCAGCAGTCTTAGGGAGGAGACTGTCTGTTGCAATGCTTAGCCATGTTTCCAAATCCTCCCAGTGACAGACATGTCCTGTTGTGTGAGACATGTTTGGGCGTGGTGTGTGAGATCTCGAACCGCGACTGACACAGACCTTGAAAAGAAAAACAAACAAACCAAAACAGAACAAATCAACAAACAAGGGGTGTAGATGTGCAATATAGAATGTGTACTAGTGTTGACTGTATAAAACAGGTGGGTGTGGTTCTCTGTGACTGTGATCCTCTGGGGGCGTGCTTCTAATTTGTAGCCTCTGTGGGGGGGAAATTGAGCACACACACACACACACACACACACAGGTAGCACAGCTAGAGAACAGGTAAAGAGAAGAAGGTTGCTTCTAATCAGAGGATTTGCAAATGGAAATTTTTTTTTGTAAGTCTGTGATTGCAATTGGTTTTCTCCGAGGTGAAGGAAAACAATAACAATGACAGCACTGGTCCCGTTAATGACAAAAGTGACACCACAATCTAATTAGAGTGTTCGCGTGCTTGACGTTTTCCGGTGCCTTTCTTCTGTGGACCTGCTTTAACCTGGCGGGGTAGGATTTCACAAAAGAGGAAGGTAAATGGAAAACAATTTTGACATGTTCTCAAGTTCCACAAATGAATGAATGAATGAATGAATGAAGCATTTATATAGCGCTTTATTGTGTATTGTTGTACACCCAAAGCGCTTTACAATCATATGAGGGGGGTCTCTCCTCAACCACCACCAGTGCTATACAAATACCTGTTTCGATTGCTAAAGTTCTCCACTTGTGATCTTCACACAGGCAAAAATCTCAGCAACAGCAGCAGTAGTCAAATTAGAGGATAGCAGCAGTAAGAAAAGAGAGAAAGATGAGTGGGATTTACTCCCAATGTCAGGATTAGTAACAAAGGTGGCAGCGCGGAGGCGCTGTTGAGTCGATGCACCTAGAGGTTTTGCTTTGCTAATTTTAGTAGGATAAACACACTGGCCTAAGTGTTAAGAAAACCTTAATTTTTTTCTTTTGGAGGTTTGCTTACTTAGAAGGGTTTTCCCAATTAGAAAGTTATTATACTCTAGGCTTCGTGAGGCATATAAATTGCTCCAGTGGTGTTCAGCAGCAAGGCCCACCGCCCGAGCGCACCAGGTGAGCTCCTGTAAGGGTTTTGCCGAACACTCCGCCCCCACCGTACTGCTGTGAGCCTCTCAGACAGCTGTGGCTTTTGGCACAACCGGGCTGGGACTCGGGTGAGGTATGTCAAACGACTGCTGGCCTGAAGAGGGGCGGGGCTAGGTCCCGGTGTCTATCCGTCAGCACGAACCCGAAGTTCGACGTACTTCGTCAATAGTTTAGCCGGGATGGTATATCCGCACCTTCGCCCAGAAAGCCGTTGACTCCTCCTCCGATACCCGATTGCTAGCCTGCTGCGGGCCATCACTTTGCAACACTAGGATGGAAGTATTCTGGTTTCCCCTCCAGCCTGCACCAGGTACAGTCGGAACGGGTGACTCCGCTTGCTGTAACTCACACTGGAGGCAATTTCACTTCACTAACCAAGCACTAGGGGGAGCCCTATCTCCTATCAGGCCTAAGAAAAGGGAAACCTATAAAAGTTAATTTAATAACAGACGGAGAGAGACCAAACCGGTTGGAACCAAAACTCAATTGCAACTGAAATTAGAATTTCAAATTAGAAATGGTAGTTTCTAATTCAAATTTTATGATGTTATCATTTAAATTTGATAGGCTTGATTAGGATTAAATTAATCAATAAGGTATCCTTGAGGTAGGGACGCTCAGATCCTTATTAGCCAATGCTGGAATTAAAATTTCAGAGCAATGATTGATAGTTAAAGATCTAACGTAACGATGTTTGTCATTAATATTAGAAGAACACCTGTGATTACAATACTCCGTAAGTATTGAAGCAGGGTAATACAAGCTCTAATGAGTTGCACATGAAATTTAAATTTCAGAGCATTTTTAGCAGTCATGGATTAAAATCTTAATGATATTTTTGATATTATCATTGATCAGCCAATAGTGTTGCCATATGGAAACAGGAACTGTAATTAATTATTAAATTGAATTAGAATTTTAAAATTCGTAATTAATTATGAAATTAAATTACAAATTCCACATCCCTAATTTCGTATCCCTAAGCCTGACCAATTACTAATTCCTTGTGTTATTCTAATCATTAGAACAAATTAATCCATACCGTCTAACTTATAAAGGAAACTTTAAAATTTTCCAGGGCCAGATGATCAAACACTTTGATAGTTAATAATTAAGATCTTAATGTTATTGTTAAATTATCAGAGCACACATAATTATCTCAATCAGTCTATGTGGAATCGGGAAATGAAATTATTTTAATGAAATTAATTTAATTTCACATCTGGGATTAGTTATGGAATTAAAGTATCAATTTCGAATATTTCATAGCAATTCATCCAATGAAATTCTTAGAATCATGAGCGCAATTATAATTAAATGAATTATCTTCCTATCAAAGCAATGAGGCTAAGACCCATCGTTAATTTATGATAAACCCCAATAGTTATGAAACTAATACCTGCTAAATATAAAACAAAACAAAACAACCTAAACACAAATGCTTATTAGAACCACCTGTGAAATCGCTGGTCTCATTTCCTATGAAAATCAGCTGCCTTGCACATTAATGGTTTATTTAAATTGGTATTGTTAAAGTCCTTTCACATGAGAAGTTATAGGTAGAATCAGTGAATGCCAAAGAGAGAATGAGTGAATTCAAAAGAGAGAAGGAACTGATGTAAACAGTTTAGTGTGAGTTAAAGTTCAGCTGTGAAGGGTTAACCGTATCGACACTTCAAAAACACACTGCACACACACACATACGCATTCAAACCCAGAGGCTACAAAATGCTATGTGCTAATCGCTATGCTTCTAATACAACTAGCTTTGCCTAAGCTCCAATATGCTACTCGTTGGCTTCAGTTAGCTAAGCTTGCTAGGCTGTTGTTTACAACAGCCTCAAAATGGCGCAGGAACGGAGCCTGCGCACTTCCTGAGTTACGCGTCACTATGGTGACGTCGGGGAACCTGTCATTTCAGATGCACAGATCCGGATAATCAATGAAACATCAATGCCTTTCACACTACCATCAAAAAGCAGCTATTTAGATTTTTTCTTTCATATAGCGCTAACGATCTCAACTCGTTCAGAGAGAGATAAATTAATCTACAGATTAATTAATACAACAATTTTGGCCACGGCGGGCCTTAGTACATTACTTCTGTCTAACTTCACAGACACAGTGGATTTATCATCACACTATTTATTTTTGATCAAGATCAATAACTGTTCTCCCCAGAACGCGTTTTGGTCACTCTTCCCGAGCGCCGCGTCCGATTTCACTCTTTTTAGTGGCTCAAAGATTGGCAGAAAAATCATTAAATAGCTAAGTTAATGTTTTCAAACCGGGAGACGGCATGGTTATTTCTCAAATTGGGACACGCAATATGAGAAAACCAGCCCTAGGCCTAAAAAGAGACGTAAGTGAGGAATCCGCTCACTTCTCTCTAAGTGCGCCCTTTTGAGCGACTTTTGTCTTCCAGACAATTCATATACTTTACTGCAGTTAATTTCTCAAACAACTAAAGTTGCACTTTCATTCATTCAAAATGCATTGCCATGCATACAGTACCACAAACACAAACAAACTCGGTCTCTCTGTATTTACACTATTTCTCCGTCCGGTTATAAGAAAATAGGCAAAATACAACAATATGTATTTCTGATTATGAATTTTCAAGTCAAATTCTGCCCGCTTTAATCCTCCACCATTTTGTAATAATAACACTTTTATCCATTACTTTAATTTTAGTTTTAAACTGAATCTTAAGATTTGATATTGATATGATCAATTGATATTAATCAAAACATCCAACTTATACCTTATTTAACAATCGTCCAGCGAGTTGTTAGATTTCAGTATATCTGAGAAATTCTGTTTATTCTCGTGGCCACGATATAATAATACAGAATTATTTAAATAACCTTATGACAGTTATGAGCATAGGTAACGTAATCTGGGCAAAGTTTTGATTTGAATATTACACAACAAAACACAGAACACTTCTCTCTAAATCAAACAAGAGTTTATTTGCTATCTTACTAAAATACATGAACTAAGCTAAATAACATAAAACAAAATACATACACACAGGCAATGAATTGTTGCAATTGAGAATGATTAAAATATAGCACTGTTTTGCTATTTCCACACGATTTTACCCGTGTCGATCATCAAGAGGAGAACTCTATTATCCTTACTTTAGAGATAGATACGACCAGTTCAGCCACTTTATAGAGATTTTGTTTGATACTTGCTTTTAAGTTGAAAGGATCGCTGATCTGTGGCTTGAAGGAATCCCGCGCATCGTTGCGTGACGTCACTCTGGGGATGTCCTTCTGTTGTTGCTTGGTTGGCTCTGGGGGCTGTTTGACGCTCTTGAGTTCCTGTCGCGTAGCGTCAGACTTTCAAGGGTTTCTTCAGAAGATTTGACTGAGTGTTGGTTCAATGTTCAAACTCAGTCTAGATGTTAAAGGCTAGAGCTCCTTTGGAGTAGCTCCAAGTTTCAAGAAAATGCGCGATTTCGAGCAGAGAGAGAGCGAGAGCGAGGGGGTCCATTTTTTAGCTGGACTGACGTCAGGGCGGAGACCCGCCCACATGGATCAATCTTCCGTGCATAAATTTATCTGCTTAGTTATTTTGTCACATGAAGAAAATATCCTGGCAGATTTCTATATGTGTTATAACCATACATTATGGTGCTAAGGGTAATTTTCATTCACACCAAATTATTGCCACTGAAATGAGCTTTCATTAAAACCCAAACAGCAGATATCTGGCATTCTCCAAAGTACATATCTCAGTTATATATATTACATGGCTAAGGCATAGATTAAACTATCCTAAATTCTAAATAATCACACCAAGCATGTGAAATTAAACAATAGTGATCGGGAAAATTAGACATCAAAAGATTCCAAAAATACCATAGATTCCAATAACACAGCAAGCTTATAAATGACAAAATACACATTGATATATTTTGTAAAATATATTATATATATTGCTTTTGATAACAGCAACAGGTATTATTTGTCTTTTGGTATGAAGTTTATGAGAGTTTGGATGTTCTTTGTTCAAGAAGAGAAATTGAGGGGTGTTTCAGTTTGGAATGTGAGAGAAACGGGAGGTCAGGAAAGTCAGCTGTCCAGGTCATGAGAATGTCACGTTTGTGGAGATCTGGTCTTTCTTAGCTGGAACGTCTGTCGTAAAAACGTCTTTTCTCGTTGATAAAAATCATTGAATTATGCGTTAAAGATCAGGGGATCCATGATGTTTGTTGTTGGACCATAAGCAGATGTTTCGTCCTGTTTCGGTCGAGTTATGGTTAAGTGATAAGAACCAAGTGAAGTCCTGTTTTAAACCACATTCAGGATGCTCTCCTCCAACTTCTTGTTTTAACAATGTCTCTTGAGATAAGGAGGTTTTATGGCAGGAAATCGGAACTCAGGGATGTGCTCGCCATTATGTTCAGGTGTGTGTGCGTTCTACCTTCCCCCAAGGTCTTACAACCTGTTAGCCTGCACCAGGACGCCGGCGCACAGAACGCTCTTTGTTTGAACATGTGATCATTTGTGAATAGATTAAATGAAATGGGACAAAGTTAATCTTGACAAACTATATATCATTCTGAAGGTCTAAGCCTCAAGCATCGACAAAAGATTGCTGTTTTTCGATAGAAAGCATATAAGGAATGTATTTGCTAAATTTGTGTAAGCAGTACACATCAAAACATTTATAAAAAACGCAGTACATACCAGATTCATCCTGATAATGAGACACAAACGTATCCACTGCTGTAAATCCCAGTTTAGTTAGAGAGGTAAGGGTCCATGGAACAACATTCCATCAAGAACTTTTAGTCCAAAGAAACAATAATGTTGTAATTTGGATCGTTATTCATTTGTTTACGTCT
The DNA here is from genome assembly GCA_027422415.1 of Schizothorax lantsangensis. Classification (NCBI taxonomy): domain Eukaryota; kingdom Metazoa; phylum Chordata; class Actinopteri; order Cypriniformes; family Cyprinidae; genus Schizothorax; species Schizothorax lantsangensis. The sequence continues at coordinate 16,469,836 of CM049848.1, forward strand.
CAACTCTTCAGGGAGAGTTATTGTTTGTGTCTGTTATGGAACAAATTACGCTCAAAAACAGCGTCTTGGTGGTAAAAAAACTGCATGATTTTGTAGCAGGCAATGTCCCAAACAGAATGAGATCATCCAAAAAAATTTAAGTCAAAGATACACGGAAGATTGTTTATTTGAATTCTGGCGCTCCCTCGTGACGGCGCGTTACGCATGCTGTGACACACCGGTCATCTGACGGGGGCGTAACTTAGCGATCAGCTTTTTGCACAAATAATCCTTTTTTTTTTTTTTTTCTTCAACATTTTTCATATATGTTTGCGTGTTTTGTGGGGAATGTGCCTGTATCTGTGTGATTTCCATCTGTATGGCTGATAATCAGCGTGTAATTACTGACTGTTCACAGATATCAGTGTGAATGCAGTCTATATAAAAGGCCATTATAATGTGATTATTGACAATATGGGCCATCTGTATGAATGATCGTCAGCATGTGATTACTGACTGTATGAGCAGGAGCATCTGTATGTCAGGAAATCAGAGTATGTACTTAAGTTATTTTTTTATTATTATTGTTTTTTTTTTCCATCACTCAAAAATTATTCTTATTGTATTTTTCTAGTGCTCAAATAAATCACTGATACGATGTCTAAAATTCTGTCTACTGTTTTATAATTGAAAAACTGCAGTGGTATGTATAATGACTAAATAGTTTGTAGTAGAACCCTTCAATACATTTGGTAAATATTTTTCCTCAAACAGGGGAGGGGGGACTAGAAAAATGGCTGCGGGAATCTCATTTTTCATGGTATCTTCTTCAGATTTGAAATATAAACTCATGAGACATGTGACTTTCAACCCATTACTTTTCTGGATTTCTCCAGGACTGATTTCATGTATTTTTATATGAAATTTAAAAAAAATTCAGTGTGGTACAATTTTTATCAAGGCACTTCAGTGTCTATAACTTTTTATATTTTTGAGTATAATCAACTCTGGATGATGGATAGTAAAGCCCAAAGGGTCTTCTTTCCAAAGACACCAAAATTGTGTGTGTGGCACACTGAAGTCAGGAACTGTTACCATTTTAAGTTAGTTAGTCATTTTCAGCTGTGATTCCCAATATGGGGGGCGCTGGTTAACAGGTTAATGCACCAGCGCGATCACTTGCATTTTGTTCTTCAGTGGAAACAACTTGAAGTAGGCTACGCCGTCATTCTTGCTCATACAGATAAGACTAATACTTCATTCGGAACTGTAAATGGTTTACCCTTATTTTTGTGTGCACTCACAATATCAACAAAACGTTGTGCTTTTGTAAAATAGAGAAAACAAGCAGGATGCACTTTTTGCCATCTCTGTCTGCGTGAACAGGGACACGTCGAGCTCGGGCTGAAGTGCAAAGCTCTAAAAGCAGGTGCAGTTTAGCTTTGCCGTGTCCGAAACTGATGGTTTATATTCACAATAAGCTACAGAATACATGTAAGACTGGATCCATGAAGGGCTAATAATGACAGTAAGACGTTAATAATCTATGAGCACGCTTTGGTTCATAGGAAACGACTTTAAAAAAGTCGTAGTTATTATTACAGCAAAAATGTGTTTTAGTTCCATTAATTGGAATGGTTGAAAAATAAATGGTGCTATAAATCAGTTTTGCTGTAAGCTATCCATCAAAAGCAGCATCAAAAAGCAGTGTGCTCACTGGCAGTCCAGTTCATTATGAAAAAATAATAATATTAGGCCTATATAAGATCAGCATTTGAACACGGCTTCGTTGCACTATAATAAACAAGAATTATCTGCATGATACCACTTGCAAAGGGAAGTTGGTTTATCAAGTTAATCCATTGTCCAGTGGTAGAAGGTTAGTCAGTGATTTCAGCAATACAGGTTAAAATCCCGGATTGCAGCATTTTTCTTTTATACTAAAAACAATATAGGCTATAAAATGATTAATACAGATGTGTGTATTCTGCAGTTCGCTGGTTTATGTTACACACAGATAGAGCATGTCCATTTTACACTGAGCAACCAGTATTGTGACTGAATTCAGTCCAGCTGGAGGGTGTTGGGGTTTGGGGGTAGTTCTGTATAGCTTCATCGTGGGGGTTGAAATCAGGGCTGGACTGGGACAAAAAGACGGCCCTGGCATATATATACTGTATATATATATATATACACACAGGTGCTGGTCATATAATTAGAATATCATCAAAAAGTTGATTTATTTCACTAATTCCATTCAAAAAGTGAAACTTGTATAATGTATATATTCATTCCACACAGACTGATATATTTCAAGTGTTTATTTCTTTTAATTTTGATGATTATAACTGACAACTAATGAAAACCCCAAATTCAGTATCTCAGAAAATTAGAATATTACTTAAGACCAATACAAAGAAAGGATTTTTAGAAATCTTGGCCAACTGAAAAGTATGAACCACTGTGTCGTATCGAACCGAACCGTGAATTTTGTGAACCGTTACACCCCTAATATATATATATATATATATATATATGAAGAGTTCATTTGCAAAAACCGATAACTCCATTATTATTTTTTCAGAAATCACGTTTTTTTTATTGCGCATTCCAAGTAATTTCAATCAAACTGCAGTTGGGTTGTTTAGATTAAGTAATAATAACTAAACAAATACAGGCAATTTATAAAATTAAAGTTCATTGAAAGTATGTTTTTTTTTACATATTAAAAGTTTGTTTTATAGCAAAAGCAGATAACTCCAACAGTTGTTTTTTGGCAAAAGCAGATAACTCCACATTTCATGTTTTAGAGTAAAAAAACAAACACTCGTTTAATCTTTGTAATCTCCTCAGATGACAATGTAGATGCCTGACAAACGTTGTTGTTGTTGTTGTTGTGATCACAGATTTATGGATGTGATTACATGCAATACATGGAGCTTTACCCTCACCATTGTAACGTGCTGCTTTTTCAAGGTTCCATGAAAACGTTTCAGCTTTTATTTTCCTTTTACACCCTGAAGAAGATATCACAGGTTCATCAAGTTCGTCAAAATTATCCATCCTCGATCACTTTTAGTCAGCTTTGACGAAACTCCTCTCAGCTTGCACGTCTTTTCAAAGTGAACTTATCGGCTTCTGTTCAAAAACAACAAGGGCGCTTGTCGGCTTCTGCAGTAAAACGTGAACTCGCAATGCCTTGAAAGTGGACAATACAGGCTTTTTTGACAAAATGTCTTTAGGGGTCAGATCGCGCTATATGTGGAGAATAATGCGTGGCATTTTTTTAAAAAGTGGCGTTTAGCAGTTTTTGCAAATGAACTCTTCATATATATATATGTATATACTGTATATGATATACACTACCAGTCAAAAGTTTTTGAACAGTAAGATTTTTAATGTTTTTTTTTAAAGAGGTCTCTTCTGCTCACCATTTATTTGATCCAAAATACAGCAAATATTGTGAAATATTTTTACTATTTAAAATAACTGTTTTCTGTTTGAATATATTTTAAAATGTAATTTATTCCTGTGATTTCAAAGCTGAATTTTCAGCATCATTACTTCAGTCACATGTTCCTTCAGGAATCATTCAAATATTCAGATTTGCTGCTCAAAAAACATTTGTTATTATTATTATTATGATGTTGAAAACAGCTGAGTAGAATTTTTTTTCAGGTTTCTTTGATGAATAGAAAGTTCAGAAGAACAGCATTTATCTGAAATAGAAATATTTTGTAACATTATAAATATCTTTATCATAATTTTTGACCAATTTTAAGCATCCTTACTAAATAAAAGTATTAATTTCTATAACTCCCCCCCCCCCAAAAAAAAAACAAACAAACAAAATTATACTGACTCCAAGCTTCTGAATGGTATAGTGTATAATGTTACAAAAGCTTTTTATTTCAGATAAACGCTGATCTTTGGATCTTTCTATTCATCAAAGAATCCAGAAAAAAATGTACTCAACTGTTTTAAATATTGATAATAATAATAAATGTTTCTTGAACAGCAAATCAGTATATTAGAATGATTTCTGAAGGAGCATGCGACACTGAAGACTGGAGTAATGATGCTGAATATTCAGCTTTGATCACAGGAATAAATTAAATTTTAAAATATATTCAAATAGAAAGCAGTTATTTTAAATAGTAAAAATATTTCACAATACAGGTACATCTCAGAAAATTAGAATATGGTGAAAAAGTTTCACCATATTAGAATATGGTTCAAAAAGTGAAACTTTCATATATTTTAGATTCATTACATGTAAAGTAAAGCACTTCAAAAGTTTTTTTGTTTTAATTTGGATGATTAGAGCTTACAGCTAATGAAAGTCAAAAATCAGTATCTCCAAATATTAGAATATTTACATTTGAGTTTCAATAAATGACCATCCATACAGTATAAATTCTGGGTATCTCTTGTTCTTTGAAACCACAATAATGGGGAACACTGCTGACTTGGTAATGGTCCAGAAGACGATCATTGACAACCTCCACAAAGAGGGTAAGTCACAGAGGGTCATTACTGAAAGGGGTGGCTGTTCAAGGAGTGCTGTATCAAAGCATATTAAATGCAAAGTTGACTGGAAGGAAGAAATTGGGTAGGAAAATGTGCACAAGCAACAGGGATGACCGCAAGCTTGAGAATACTGTCAAGCAAAGCCGATTCAAACACTTGGGAGAGCTCCACAAGGAGTGAACTGAAGCTGGAGTCAGTGCATCAAGAGTCACCACGCTCAGACATCTTCAGGAAAAGGGCTACCAAGCCACTTCTGAAACAGAAACATCGTCAGAAGCATCTTACCTGGGCTAAGGAGAAAAAGAACTGGACTGTTGCTCAGTGGTCCAAAGTCCTCTTTTCAGATAAAAGTACATTTTGCTTTTCATTTGGAAATCAAAGTCTGGAGTCTGGAGGAAAACTGTAGAGGCACAGAATCCAAGCTGCTTGAAGTCCAGTGTGAAGTTTCCGAAGTCAGTGATGATTTGGGGTGCCGTGACATCTGCTGGTGTTGGTCCATTGTGTTTTATCAAGTCCAAAGTCAATGCAGCCATCTACCTGGAGATTTTAGAGCACTTTATGCTTCTGCTGACAAGCTTTATGGAGATGCTGATTTCCTTTTCCAGCAGGACTTTAGCACCTGCCCACAGTGCCAAAACCACTTCCAAGTGCTTTGCTTTGCTGACCATGATATTACTGTGCTTGATTGGCCAGACAACATGCCTGACCTGAACCCCATATGGAATCTATGGGATATTTTCAAGAGAAAGATGAGAAACAGTCAGTCCAACAATCCAGACGAGCTGAAGGCTCAATAGTGCCTCAGCTGTGCCACAGGTTGATCGCTTCCATGCCACACCTCACTAATGCTGGAATTTGTGCTAAAGGAGCCCCGACCAAGTGTTGAGTGTGTAAATGAACATACTTTAAAAAACTTGAACTTTTCTGTTTTGCAAATCCTTTTTTTGATTGATCTTAGGAAATATTCTAATATTTTGAGATACTGATTTTTGACTTTCATTAGCTGTAAGCTCTAATCATCAAAATTAAAACAAAAAAACTTTTGAAGTGTTTTAATTTACATGTAATGAATCTAAAATATATGAAAGTTTCACTTTTTGAAATAAGTTACAAGAAAAAATGGTTGAGCTCTTGGAGCGGAGGCCTCAGCATGACGACTCTCTGGATCGAGAGGAGGCCTGCAACACTCCAGACACTGGGCATTTTGTGAGGAGGTACACCTATGACTCACATAGCTGCTCCAGTGGAGCTCTGGTGAGCGGAGGCCTCTAAAACTCTCTGTAGCGAGAGGAGGCCTGACGACACTCGCCGACCAGTCGAGCTCTTGGAGCGGAGGCCTCAGCATGACGGCTCTTGAGTTGAGAGGAGGCCTACTACACTCCACACACTAGATGTCTTGTAAGGAGACTCACTTAGAGCCTACTACTCACAGATGCTGTCCAGGCGGAGCGCTGGCGAGCGGAGGCCTCTAAAACGCTCTGAACGAGAGGAGGCCTGACGACACTCGCCGAAAGGCCGAGCTCTTGGAGCGGTAGTCTCAGCATGATGACTCTCGAATTGAGAGGAGGCCTACTACACTCCGTACACTGGGCTTCCTCCTAGCGGAGCTCTGGCGAGCGGAGGTCTCTAAAACTCTCTGAGTGAGAGGAGGCCTGACGACACTCGCCGACCAGTCGAGCTCTTAGAGCGGAGGCCTTAGCATGACGACTCTCTGGATCGAGAGGAGGCCTGCAACACTCCGTACACTAGGTATCCTGTGAGGAGGTACAGCTACCCCTCACAAAACTGCGCCAGCGGAGCTCTGGCAAGTGGAGGCCTCAAAAACTCTCTGTAGTGAGAGGAGGCCTGCGACACTCGCCGAAACAGTCAGGCTCTAGGAGCAGAGGCCTCAGCATAATGACTCTCTAGAACCGAGAGGAGGCCTGCTACGATCCATACGCTGGGATTTTGTAAGGAGGCTCACCTGGGGCCTAACACTCACAGACTGTCCCAGCGGAGCTCTAGCAAGCGGAGGCCTCGAAAACTCTCAGCAGCGAGAGGAGGCCTACAACGCTTGCAGTGACCGTTTCGAGGGGAAGAACAGATATTGGTATGCTTTGCCCCCAAAGCAAACCTCACGAACCCCCTGCTAAGGGAACCAGTCTCCCGAAACTACCTTTGGTGTGATCAGAGCAGCTAGAAACACCGGCAGGCCTGCACTCATAAGTCCTGGGCCATGGGGAATCGCAAATGATTTTGAACTTGCATGCAATTGAATGGTTTCAGCTCTCTGCCTTGTTTAGTGGCCTCATTTATAAAGCGTGCATACGCTCAGATTTGATCTTTGAGTGTGAGTACGCTTAAATCCATGCCAACGCTCATATTTATAAAAACGGTCTTTGACGTGAAAAAGTGCTTAGCGTCACGTCAGGGTCTGAGCAGACGTACGCACTTTTTATTGTCGGAGTATTGCAGGTTTTTTAAAATATAAGCTGTTCTTGCAGCTCGCTGTTCTAAATTATGATGATTGGTGATATTTTATATGTTAAAAGTTCAAGTGCAAGTTCAAGATCATTTGCGATTCATAGATTTCACATCTTAAAGAGACACGTACACACGATTTCTGTTCGTATGTTCATTCTATGAATCGCACGTACGCATATCTGAGAAATAATCGTAAGATCAAATTTAGGATGGTTTCTGAGCAACATTTTATAAATGTGTCCCCAGGACTGCCTCAGCCGAAGTCTCCTATTGAAGCGACTGTCATCAGACCTGCATAATCTTCTAGGAAGACTAGACTGGTAGAACCAGAGCCTGCAAGGCAGGACTCAATAAGACATGCTTGGCAGGGGCTCCCACACCGCCAGGTGCCTACTAAGAGAACCAGTCTCTGGAGACTGGTCTCTGGTGTAACCAGAGCGGCTAGCTCGGTGTCCTGGAACGGCATACCGGCAGGAGACGGCCGAACTAGCTGCTCTAGAGACCCCCGAATGGGTGGCGAGCATCTCAGCTCCGCTACTTTTCTGGGCAGAAGAAACTGAGATGTGTGCTCGCTGGAGATCGCTGTGCCCTGAAACACCGTACGTGGCAGAGTTGGCAGACCGATCTCCTGAGGGCACTGAGGAGAGATGGGCACTGTGTACCGCAGTGTACACCGCTCTTCCCCAGAGGGGCCGACCCTCAGAAGTCCTGGGCCATAGGCAGCAGGATGTTTTAGCCGAAGACTATCCAGCGAGAATGACGGTCCGCAGATCCGCCTTCTGCTAGAAGCCTTCAGCCCGGGAGCATGAAATGAACGAGAATGCACACCTTGCCTCGGCAACATGCGCTGCACCAGCTAGCTCTCACTCAAAGGGGGAAGAACCGCACCGCGGGCTTCCACCCCGAGCGAGAGCGCTAGATCTGGGGAATGCAGGTGGAGATAGGGCGAACCCGTCTCCAACCTGTCCGCCAGATCTAAGTGCGATCCCCGCGATCTCACTCGCCACCGTGCCTCAGCCGCAGCGGGACCAGAACCGCAAGATCATAAGGTGGGGAGAAGCACAATCAGCCCCATTTTAGAGCTGACAGCACAAACTCCGTATCTAAGCAGGAACGCTGCTATAATGATATCCTCGTTCATAATATGCTTGTGCAAATAATGCTTATCGACGTCCTTCACGTCCACCTCCTCGGAGGAAGACAGGCAGAGCGTCAAGCCCTCTCTCTCTGGGGGGAAGAAACCGCGGAGCGGGCTTCCGATCCCAGAGAGCGGGTGCTGGATCTGATGGGAAAGGTAGGGGCTCGCCTGTCTTTTTTCCCTCCACCTGATCCATCTGCGATTCCCATGAGCGCAGCCACCGCTCCGCCTCAGCGAAAGCGGGGCCAGCACCGCGAGGAACGCTGGTGAAAGCTCCCTCCTCAAAGAGAGCCCTCTGAGAGCAAGCATACTCAGTGACAAACGCTCACAAAGCGGGCAGTCAGCTCCCTCGAGAGCTGACTCTGCGTGCTCTGCTCTCAAGCAGACCACACACGGACTGTGTGTATTCCCAGCAGTGAAGAACACACAGCCTGTAATGCAATCTGCTCTCGCCCTGCAAGTGCTTAGTTTCTCTGCACTTTAGACATTGTGGAGCTTATTCAAGTGATTGTGTAGGGACAAACAACACTAAATAAGACTCACCACACAGATCGACAGACACACACTTCTTAGAGTAGCGGTTGCTGAATGACAAAAGCTGACGCCGGTTCCACCGCATGTGCTTTTATGCTTCCTGGCCATTACGTCACCCGCCCGTGACGTCTCGCCCATCCATTGGACAGATTACACTTGTATCAGAGCGCGGTCACACTGGAGGCGTTCCCCTAGCGTTCTCAGACGCAGCTCGAGTTCCTGAAGAGGAACTCTAATTATATGGCTGTTCTGTTATTAAATTTGTGTTCATTTTAGCATTGTAATTCTGTAGCATGAGATCTAGCAGTGCTGTGTTAATTGCCGTGTTAAAATACTTCATCGCTCCGTCTATAGCGAATTGTGATTGGGTGGTTTACGCTGTCCATACAGGAGACAAACCAATGCGTGATGGTCCATCCCTGCATGATGGTGCTTGGAAAAAAAACACATTCTGTCTGCCCACCGGGAAAATGCCTGGTATGCCCAATTACCAATCCAGCCCTGGTTGAAATAAATGTGTGAATCGCTTTCATATGGAGAGTGTCTGATGAGTGTTTCAAACTTGTAGAGCAGGTTTAGGCAAAGTGTCTGTTTTAGGATAAATGCCTCGTTTGGTTTGGCTTTTGCAATTTTTGCAACGGCATACAGAGTATTACATAGCCTACAATATAATATGCAGTGTTGCTTGGTTTTGTTTTTTTTCTCAGGAGAGACAAAGAAACTGGCCGAAAGAGACGCACGTCTACCAGAGACAAACTTTTGTTCTTAATTTATATGCTGCTTTGTACTATTTTCAATTTTGCACTGTTTTAATTGTACGCGGCAACGCTGCAGTCGTTTCGGCAATACAAATGTACAAATATATTGCCGTAATAAGAAACTGTCCCGAGACTTCATGTAGGCCTAATCATTTTTAGTTTCATTATAATTCCAGCGTTACGGACCGACATTCACAGTCAAAACCTGAAATATAAATTCTCACAGAATGTATTCATTACCAATATATTGAACCATCTCTTTATATTTGTCTAAATCCCTGAAAATAGAGTCTTCTTTGGCAATGAATGTTTGTGGCTTACCCTCCTTGTGAAGGCTGTCAATGATTGTCTTCTGGACAACTGTCAGATCAGCAGTCTTCCCCATGATTGTGTAGCCTAGTGTACCAAACTGAGAGACCATTTTGAAGGCTCAGGAAACCTTTGCAGGTGTTTTGAGTTGACTAGCTGATTGGCATGTCACCATATTCTAATTTGTTGAGATGGTGAATTGGTGGGTTTTTGTTAAATGAGAGCCTAAATCATCACAATTAAAAGAACCAAAGACTTAAACTACTTCAGTCTGTGTGCATTTAATTTATTTAATACACGAGTTTCACAATTTGAGTTGAATTACTGAAATAAATGAACTTTTCCACGACATTCTAATTTATTGAGATGCACCTGTATATTTCAGTCAGGACCACTCTGTTCGAATCAGAATATTGTAGAGGTCCTGAACTTTGTATTTGGCGGCAGGCTTCGCTCTGAAGGGTTCAGATTCTGAGCTATCCACAGGCAAACCTCACTGAGGTTTGAACCTGCCCGAAGCCTAAGCAATTGGCAGATATTTTATATGCAACAGTTGTATATTCCAAGTAGAGTAATACAGTACTGTGAGTAAGTTGGACAGTTTAGCAATAAGCTGGACAGATGATATATCTCTGTGGACAAGCAGTTAAGTGATTGTGTATCTGCATAAGGAGGAGTTGGGGATGGAGGAGGGTAAGTGCATGTCTGTGCGACAGACTATGGCAAGTGTGAGTATGGATGAACTTATATACAATATCTCACAAAAGTGAGTACACCCCTCACATTTCAGCAAAAAGTTTAGTATAATTTCTCAAGGGACAATACTGCACAAATGAAACTTGGATATATTTTAGAGTAGTCAATGTGCAGCTTGTATAGAAGTACAAATTGACTGTCCTCTAAATATAACTCAACATATAACCATTATTGTCCAAATAACTGGCAACAAAAATTAGTACACTCTAAGTGAACATGTCAAAACTGTGTCCAAAGTGTCAATATTATGTAGGGACACCATTGTTATCTAGCACTGCCTTAATCCTCCTGGGCATGGAATTCACCAGAGCTGCACAGGTTAGACTCATCAGACCACAGGACATGGTTCCAGTAATTCATGCTCTTGGCCAGGTTATCTTCAGCAAACTGTTTGCAGGCTTTTTTTGTGAGCCAGCTTCAGAAGAGGCTTCCTTCTGGGACAACGGCCATGCAAACTGACTTGTTGCAGTGTGTGGCATATGGTCTGAGCACTGACAAGCTGACCTTCCACTTCTGCAACCTCTAAAGCAATGCTGGCAGCACTCCTGCGTCTGTTTGTTGAAGCCAGCTTCTGCACCTGACACACAGCACAAGGACTCAACTTCTTTGATCGACCCTTGCGAGGCCTGTTCCGAGTGAAACCCGTCTTGGAAAACCTCTGTATGACCCTGGCCACTGTACTGTAACTCAGTTCCAGGCTGTTACCGAACTTCTTATAGCCTAGGCCATCTTTGTAGAGAGCAACAATTCTAATTCTCAAATCCTCAGAGCGTTCTTTGCCATGAGGTGCCATGTTGAACATCCAGTGGTCAGTATGAGAGAATTGTACTCAAAGAAATTTTAACTGCTCTAAAACAAGATACACAAATTTGTATGGTCCTGTCAAGCAGACAAAAACATGAACATGATGAATAGGACATGTGGCTTTGCATGGTTAAATGATGTATAGCTGTTATCACATAGGGTGTACTCAGTTTTGTTGCCAGCTTTTTTGACAATAATGGCTGTATGTTGAGTTATTTTCAGAGGACAGTAAATCTTTACTGCTATACAAGTTGCACATTGACTACTCTAAAATATATCCAAGTTTCATTTCTATAGTATTGTCCCTTGAAAATATATACTAAATTGATTGCCGAAATGTGAGGGGTGTACTCACTTTTGTGAGATACTGTATCTTATTAATTGTAGTGGGAGGAGTTTCGATCAGCTGAGCGTCAGCTGATACTGCAGTCACGCCGTGGTCTGCCTGAACTACACTTGAGCTCCATTCGTCGCTCAAACTAGATGTATTCAGTTTAAACTGCCAATATTCAATAATAATAATAATAATAATAAATAGTGGTACTTCCAAAGACACCACTTCCAAGTATTTATGGTATTATGTTCCCTACTATGCTATTTTCATAGCAAAAATCATAAGCTCATAGAAAAGGACCTTAACTGTCGGCTTGAAAAAGGTGCACAATTTGAATTATCATTGTGTTTTAGTAAACGCAACATACACCTAATAAGAAGCAAGCAAGTTTTCAGCCATTTTCTTTATTTCAGCCAAAACAAGAGGGGGTGTTACCATATTTCAGTAGCCGAGAGAGGTGGCATGGTACACACCCATAAAAATAGATTATTAGTTTATAATTGTGAGGTTGGATAACTGATGTCCATTTATCAGGTATTTTGCACTACAAATGCCTCATTCAATTAGATTTTAAACCAGGAAATATCTGTTGTATTAGATAATACACTGTTCTCTGCTTCAAACTTAGGTGCTGGTTTTGGGCTCATTTGCAGTTCTTGCTCTATCAACTCAAGTAAAGCATAGTTGATCTGAGATCAGATGTGAGACAAAAATCAATTAAAGAAATTAAAGATATTTTGAATAATGTGGGTAACCAAACAGTTTCTGGTTTTCATTGACTTCCATAGTCATTTTCAACATACTATGGAAGTCAGTGCAGACCAGCAACTGTTTGGAAGTATTATCTGTGAAGAGTCATTTGTGTGTGTTTGTATCTTAGGAATTGTGGCTGGAATGCAGCAGATCACGAGTGTTTCCAGCACATAATGAGTCAGTATTCCCTAAGTCTGAGGAACCAGCGCTCACTTTACATTGACATGGTGCAGAGAATGCTGCCACATATAACCAAACAAGAACTGGTCAGTACTCCTGCATATATCTGTCTCCTTTTGTCTTTTTCTCTCTGGTGAGGTCTGATGTGCTCAGTAGGGGTGCTCCGATTGATCGGCTACCGATCACTATTGGCCGATAATCGCTTGGGGATGTTTGATCGGCGGTCTCTAAAAAGGCCGATCTCAAAAAAACGATCTCAAGCTGATGACGCGCCTGCTGCCGTCAGAGGTTTGGCATGACATGCAGCGGCACCGTCTCAGTCTCTGTCCAGCGCGGGTGAAATAATTATAATGCTGAAGGTGAGGTACAATTAATATTTCTTCATTAAATAAATTATAAAGTAATTTGAAAACCTCATGAGACGTAATTTCACAAACAGCGTGAATGAATCACCGCGCGCGCTCTCTCTTTCTCTCTCAAAATGCACAAACGGCATCTGCACTATAAGCGAGCTGCACGCTGAACAGTTGACAGGAACTGTACTTGCACAATCGAGGCAGGGTCGTGTCGTCATTATAGTTTATAAATTACATTGCTTTTTAATTCTTGCCAGTGTTTAAACCATTCAGCGTTTGCACGCTCTCCTGGAGACCGTGTGCTCATGCACACTCGCAGCGCACGCACACACACACACACACACACACACACACACATAATGCCAGGTTCACATCCTTTTGCAGTGCGTATGCGGTGCGTATTTTTGCCACGCTCATCATAACAGATTAGAGCGTTCACACTGCACACGGCTGCGGTCCGGCGGTGCGTTCCAGGTGCGGTGCGTCTGCAGCAGTGCAGAGATCGTTTCCACTGCACGCGCTGAATTAAAATAACAGCGCATTGTTTGCAGTAAATATGAACATGGATTGACACGAAAATGTAGTAATAACACCATAAATGCACATAATTAAAGTCTACTGTGTTTCACAGTCAACACATATGGCTTTTTGGCTAGGTTTAAAGGGAAAGAGCACTTTTAGATAAACAAGGCAATAATAAATGGTACTCGTGGAGGTAGAAAAACAAAGTTCTTTATGAACCGCAGGATTGCTTGTAATAAAGATTTAAATGCAAAAGGAAAGGCGGTAGAGCTGACTGTTTCTGTCAATGGTAAGTTTGTGATAACGTAAGAAAAGTAGTTTAAATGTTTTGCCACTTGAGCACCATAATATAAAAATCTAGAAGTAAATGCAAAAGTAAAAAGCATTGAATAATGTGTTGCTTTGCTTATTTACTGTGTTTAAACACGTCTATGAAAGATTGTATTACTGTACAGTGTAAAAAAATAATCACAGTGCTGAAAAAGCATTTTCAGTGACAATGTTTGGATTTGAAATCAAAATAATGGATAAATGTTTTGTTTGTGGTAAACAGCCACAGATCAGTTGCAGACTCCTGTGTGAAAGCACAGTCAGTGCTGCTTCTGCACCGCTTACGTACCGCACATGGACTGCATACACACTGCAAATTGAGTAGGCCTATGTGTGAACCTGGCATGAAAGGCCACCTCATATACAGCGCACAAAATCAGGCTTGTGCTGTGTGTAAGCTATTGCACGATTGTAAAAACAAAAATGCACTGCATGATCAAACATTTAGGTGAGATAAATATATATTTTTGAAAAATGTCTAAAAAATCCCCTCTCACAAGAGTCACCTAAGAGGGAATTCATACTCAAATATGAAATTCAGGCCCTGAATAAATGTCTAAAAATCCTGATTGGAGTATCACTATAAATAATTCTACATAATAAAAAAGAAGGCTTTAAAAAGATCGGTATCGGTGATCGGTATCGGCAGATACTGCTTTCTGTGATCGGCAATCGGTGATCGGCCTCAAAAATCCTGATCGGAGCACCCCTAGTGCTCAGCAGACTGCAAGTTGTGCAGAGTAACCCATACATTAACCCCATACACACACACTTAGGGCTGACCTTTTCTGACCAAACAATGTCATATCCTAGCTCGATATGCACTCATATACACAAAATATGGAAAATGTTTGTGAAAACTGAATGATCTACCTGAAAAGTGTTAGAAATGTATCTGGTAATAAAACTGTATATATACCTGTATGTGTATTTGTTACAATGGCAAAAACTCTGTTTTGATGTCTATTTGGAAAGAAATGAATATAGGTGGGGCTTAAACTAGAAGTTTGTCAAAACTAAACAATTTTATTGTTTAAGATGTAAGATGATTTTCTGTTTATAGCTTACATACAGTAAATATGCCTTGAATAATTCACATAATTGCTTTTTCTTTTGTATTATTATTACCTTTGTATTACTATAGTTGTACAGTCTGTATAGACATGGTGCTTCTGCTAAAATACTGGATGAAAAATGACTGATAACAATCTAAATCACACTCTCAAAATCAAGTTTCTAAAGAAGAAGAAAGACAAGGCTGAGTATGTCACCTGAATAAAAATAATAAAAATATCCAGCAGTTTGTGCAACACTGGTATTTTCCATGTCAAGGAAGACTGAGACTGTGTTAAGAATTGAGATGTTTGCATATCAGTAATAAAAGGTGTACTGACTTTTTCTCCTTTGAGTTTCTTCTCTGGGCCTGGTTTTATTTTATTATTTTATTTATTTCTTTTAATTTAGTAAATCAAAACTATTAGTTTTTAATTTTAACAAGCAGCAATTACCCTACTGTTCAACTGAGAAATAAGGAAACATGTACGGTGATACATTTTTTAATCATTTGACATTTAAGTCATATTGCACAGTGGTGTACTCACATCTATTGTATACTGTACTCCAGGGGCGGTTCTAGACCCTTTTTAGGTGGGCTTCAGCCTCCTTATTTGTCGTCTCAGCCCCCCCTAAAACTATAATCTGAACGATCAGGCCAGTGCTGCTTCCTCAAGAAAGTTTATCATTCTCGCTCGTTTATCGATCTCAATGTGATACTCACGCGCTGTGATAGATCGTTAATGTGCGCGTGCACACACTGTGAGGCACACCAGCCTGGTCTCATGAAAGTGCGTTTCAATGGCACGATTTTCTGTTTCTATTTGGTGTGCTTATGATACACACCTTCCCCACACCCCTAAACCTAACCATTGCGTCTCGTATGCATGCCAAAACCAGTTTCTGCATATAAATAGCACAGCAAATCATGCCATTGAAACACACTTATGAGATCGGGTCATTCACTTTCGCGTCTTCGAGCAAATAAGCAAACACACAAAATATTATGTTACAATGGCTGTCTTGATGAGTATTCAAGTAAACACAGTCGGTTACGTCTTAAATAAACATAAACAGTTAAGAAAATATTGGATGTGTGTCCGTAACGGATCCATGCATTTCTAATAGGCTAATAATGTTAATCAAACAACAAAAGAAAAACATGAGAATCACTCACTAAGTAACTTCTGTAACTTTAATAGGTAATTGTGTCTAATTTCTTCATACTGTAATACAGTTTTCATAAGCACAGTAAAATAGACTACTGTTTATTTAGGTCATTTGTATCGTTGTATCTAATTAGCTCTCCGAGGGCTAAGCCCCCCTAAAGATGAAATCCTAGAACCGCCCCTGCTGTACTCTAATGTCACTTAGATGCATCAGATTTGTCATGTTTTTGATAGAAATATCCACAAACAAGTAAATAAAAATGACAGATAGTGATGTCTGATAGTGAAGTTTATGATGTCATAAAAACAATAACACTTCAAAGTTTTTATTTGTTACATTAGTTAACTAAATTTGGTAACACTGACAACAGATCACGGGGTGATTGTAGGATTATTATTTTATTTCCCTTCAACTTGGGGCACAAGAGGGGCCACAATTACTACAGAGGGGCTAATGGGGCTAAACTTTAAAATCAGAAATAAACCCGAAACCCTTAGTATCAAGTTATATACACTTATTTAGAAAGAAGAAAGTATTCCAGGTGTATAAAGCTTTTTGCATGATACCCGAAAAGACTTCATGCTACATTTGCTGCCAAATATACTTTGTTCTATTCTCTTCAAATAGTGTCCGTGCAATCAAGTCGATAGTGTAGTTCAAAAAATTAAGTGTCCCCAATTAAGCAAGCCAAAGGTGACAGTGGCAAGGATCCAAAACTCCACCAGTAACAGAAATGGAGAAAAAAACCTAGGGAGAAACCAGCCTCAGTCAGGGGCCAGTTCTCTGGCCAGACCAAACAAACATGGTGTGGTTTAATTCCAGGCTGCAACACAAGTCAGACTGTGCAGAGAACTGGTTCTTGTGCTGATGGCTCATCTAATTGAAATGGTCTCCACTGACATTCAGGGCTGTAGAGGTTGTCTCTAAGTGCTGATCCACCATTTGGTCTGGATACAAACTGGATACATGTGGCTACTGTTGTCACGGAATGGTGTATTCCAGAAAGCACGGTTAACTTACCGTCAGCTAAACCCTGAACTTTCAGTCGATTAACCCCAAACCTTGCTTACTCGAGGTATGTGGTTCCAAAAACACGTATGGGAGTAAATTCATTCAACTCAGAGTATGTTCCTGGTTAAGACTCAAGACATTCTCAACAGAGCAATGAATCGACGAGTCACTATGGAAACGGACGCTAAGAAAAAGCGCGCCATGCCGTTTCTTTCTTCTTTTGTTCAATGGTCGTTTACATGATTAGTTATTATAGAAATACATTATAGAAAATGCCGAGCCATGTGTGAGATGATAATATAAAATGTAATAAATATAAGAGTTCATTTGCAAAAACAGAACTCCGTTTTTAACAATTCTCAGAAATCATGTTTTTTCATTGTGCATTCCAATTAATCTCAATCAAACTGCAGTTGGGTTAAAAAAATAACTTTAAAAAAATAGCTAACTAACACAATAAAAACATAACAAAAGTTTTTTTTTTTACATTTTCAAAAATCATGAGTTAGCTGTTTTTGCAAATAAACTTCATATAATATAATAAATTAAACATTACCTTGTCATAATAGTGTTTTATAATTTATACAGATAACTTATACATAAAATATTTTATTTTAAAATATTTTACAATAAAATAAATATAATAACCATATTAGAATAATATTACCTTATTTATTACTTATATTAGTGCTTTATAATTAACATCATATAACTTATATATATATATATATATATATATATATATATATATATAGTAGGCTATATTACATAACTATATTGTAATATTATATAATGTTGTGCACTATCGGTCACGCCCACTGAAGGCTCGTCAGTAGGTCACGCTGATGGCTCTGAAGTGAACAAACCCTGGAACAGAACCTGCTCCGGAGCAGGTTATCTTCAGAGAGCAAGTTACTATGGTTACTTACATACCCTGAAAGTAACCTCCGATTTTGTAACCGAAAGCTGAGGTTATCCGCTCGCTGATCCTCAAACATACCCGGGTATGTCACATAACCTGCTTTCTGGAATACACCCCGGGAGAACAAAATAGATCCAAGTGCAGTTTTAATAGTGGTATCAAACAATAATCAAAAACAAAGCTATATCTATAATATGCAAAAAGTAATCCCAGGACAGGGTAACGGTAACAGAAACACAACATAACAGGTCCAATACTGCCGCAACAAAAGACAACGTGAGCATGGTATCAAGCATGGTGAGCATGGTGAGCATGGTTAGAAGTGATGAGCTAATGAGTAAATGACCTACAGCTGATGATAGTCAGTAAAGAGAAGACTGGGCGAAGGACTATGGGAAATTGAGTTCATAGCATGTACAGTGGAAGTGGAGAGAAAATGTGACCTGAGAATGAGAATGAAACATTCCAATATTAGCATAGATCAGGTGTTATGGATTAAGATTAAGATTATTTTTATTTGTCACATACACAATTACATAGATAGTATATAACCAGTAGTGAAATGTATTCTCTGCATTTAACCCATCCTAAGTGAACACACACCCGGAGCAGTGGGCAGCCAAGTTACAGCGCCCGGGGAGCAGTTGGGGGTTCGGTGCCTTGCTCAAAGACACCTCAGTCGTGGTATTGAAGGAGGATACTCGGAGGAAGGTGTTTTCGGTTCCAGTTGATCTAATTAACGCAGCCTAATAATCCGTTAATGGATTTGAATTATAGAAATGTGATAGTGTGCTATTTGTATGCCAGGTTAAAGAGATGGGTCCTTAATCTAGATTTAAACTGACAGGGTGTGACTGCCTCCCGAACATTGCTAGGAAGACTGTTCCAGAGTTTGGGTGCTAAATAGGAAAAGGATGACCACAGTTGATGTTGATATTCTAGGTATTATCAAATGGCCAGAGATGTGAGATTGTAGCAGACATGAAGAACTATAATGCAATAAGAGCTCCCTCAGATACCGAGGAGCTAAATCATTCAGGGCTTTATAAGTAATTAGCAATATGTTAAAATGTACACACTGTTCAATAGGGAGCCAGTGCAGTGTTGACAGAACCGGGCCAATATGGTCATAATTCCTGGTGAAAATATTGCCTTTTCTAGTATCTTTGACAGAAAAGGGAGATTTGAGATCGGTCTGTAATTAACTAATTATCTAGGATCATGTTGTGTTTTTTTTATTTTTCTTTATTGAGAGGCTTAATAACAGCCAGTTTGAAGGTTTTTGGGACATATCCTAATGACAGTGACAAATTAATAATATTCAGAAGAGGATCTATGACTTCTGGAAGCACCTCTTCTAGTAGCTTAGATGGTATAGGGTCTAACATACATGTTGTTGGTTTAGATGAGTTAACAAATGTATACAATTCTTCTCCTATAGCAGAAAATTTGTGGAATTGTTCCTCAGGGAATATGATGTGATACTGTAGCTGATGGCTGCATGGTTATAATTTTCTCTCCGATAGCATCGATCTTGGAAGTAAAGAAATTCATAAAGTCATTACTGCTGTGCTGTTGGGAAAGAGGTTGCGCCTCTTTATGCTTTATTTTTCATTTATTTAGCCACCATATTGAATAAATACCTGGGGTTGTGTTTGTTTTCTTCTAAAAGAGACAAAAAGTAAGCATATCTAGCTGTTTTAAGGCTTTTCTGTAAGTAGAAGTACTTTCCCTCCATACAATACAAAATACCTCTAGCTTTGTTTTCCTCCAGCTGCGCTCCATTTTCCGGGCTGCTCTCTTTAGGGCACAAGTGTGCTCTTTATACCATAATGTCTGACAGTTTTCCTTAATTTTCTTTAACCTGTTAACATGCACCAGGACGCGGGCGCACTGAAAGCTCTTTGTTTGCACACGTCATTGTTTTCAAACAGATAAAGTAAAACAGGACAAAATGAATCTTGACAAACTATATATCATTTTGAAGGTCTAAGCCTCAAGCATCGACGACAGATCGCTGTTTTTCGATAGAAAGCTTATACGGAATGTATTTGCTAAATTTGTGTAAGCAGTACACATCAAAACATGTATAAAAAACCCCGCAGTACATACCATATTCATCCTGATAACGACTCTCAAACGTATCCACTGCTGTAAATCCCGGTTTAGTTTGAAAGATAAGGGTCCAGTGAACAACATTCCATCGAGCACTTTTAGTCCAAAGAAACAACAACGTTGTAATTTAGATCGTTAATCCTTTGTTTACGTCTCATCTCTTGAGGGAGAGTTATTGTTTGTGTCCGTTATGGAACAAATTACGCTCAAAAACAGCATCTTGGTGGTAAAAAAACAGCATGATTTTGTAGCAGACAATGTCCCAAACAGAATGAAATCATCAAAAAAAAAAAAAAAGTCAAAGATACACGGAAGATTGTTTATTTGAATTCTGGCGCTCCCTCGCGACGGCGCGTGATGCACGCTGTGACGCACCTGTCATCTGATGGGGGCGTAACTCAGCGATCTTTTTAGCACAATAAGAAAAAAAGAAAAAACATTTCTTTTTTTTCTTCTTCAGCAGTTTTCTGGGGGGGGTACTAGAAAAATGTCTGCAGGAATCTCATTTTTCATGGTATCTTCTTCAGATTTGAAATATAAACTCATGAGACATGTGACTTTCAACCCATTACTTTTCTGGATTTCTCCAGGACTGACTTCATGTATTTTTATATGAAATAAAAAAAAAATCAGTGTGGTACAATTTTTATCAAGGCACTTCAGTGTCTATAACTTTTTATATTTTTGAGCATTATCAACTCTGGATGATGGATAGTAAAGGCCAAAGGGTCTTCTTTCCAAAGACACCACAATTGTGTGTGTGGCACACTGAAGTCAGGAGCTGTTACCATTTTAAGTTAGTTAGTAATTTTCAGCTGTGATTCCCAATATGGGGGGTGCAGGTTAACAGGTTAAGTGTAAAGGAGCAACTGTGTCTAAAGTGCTAGAAAAGAATGAGTCCATAGTTTCTGTTACAACATCAAGTTTTTCTGAACTATTGGATATGCTGAGGAATTGAGGCAAATCAGGAAGATTATTTACAAAGCAGTCTTTTGTGGTAGAAGTGATGGTTCTACCATATTTGTAATAAGATGTTGAGTTTGCAGCTTAGCTATATGGAGTATACACAAAGTTAGATAATGATCTGAGATATCATCGCTCTGCTGCAGAATTTCAATGTCATTGACATCAATTCTATATGATAATATTAAATCTAAAGTATGATTACTGAAGTAGGTCCTGAAACAAAATGTCTATAAATCATTATATCTATAAATATGTCTATTTTCATTATCTATATGGATATTATGGACAGTTACCCTATCTATGGGTGTTTGTTATATTTCAGAGTGCACATGAGCGTCGGAGCGACTGGTATCATTTCAGCATGACACAGAAAAATCTAGTACTGCAGGGCTGGCACCGGGATCGCTCAGAGCTGCTCCTGAGGGCTTTAAGCATGTTGGAGGACTGCAGAATTTCTCACATACAGCAGCAGGAACTTCAGAAACAGCGCTCACACCAGCAGAACATCTGTCTCAAGCTCAAAGCAAAGGTTTTTTTCTTTTTTTATCTTAAGATATTTCCATACAAGTTCTTCAGTTTTTAATAAATAATACATTCAAAAACTGAAATGATAAAATTTACCTCACTTCTATGCAATGCTTTAGCATTCTATGCAATGCCAGTGGTTTTCAAACCTGTCCTACAAGCACCCCTGCCCTGCACATTTTGTATGTCTCCCTTTTCAGACACACCCAATTCAGGTCTTGCAGTCTCTACTAACGAGCTGATGAGTTGAATTAGGTGTGTCTGATAAGGGATAAATACAAAATGTGCAGGGCAGGGGTGCTTGTAGGAACAGTTTGAAAACCACTACTTTAGACCATCATTTTTTAATTTTGTGATCTTTAAATTCAGTCATGAGTCTGGGAATCATATTGCATATCATGATTCACCAAACTTAAACTTTTGCATGCACCAGAAAGCGTAGCCTATCTTCACATGAGTTTACATCTCCAGTCTCCATGAATGGAAGTCAGTAGAGCGCAAAGTTTAGTGTTACTGTGGCTTTATTCTTTATGACCTATGATGAGTGTTAGAGAATCCTGTTCATAAAATACTAATTAGGAACACACAGAGTAGGATTAGAGTGTACTCTCATTACAGCAGCCCAACACATCTACACTTCACTAGTCTCTCTCTTTCTTTCTTGCTCACTACCTCTCTATAATAGAACACATCTGTGCTTTTACTGGATGAGTAATTTTCAGTCAACGCTTATGCCTGTTTCACACATACTCCATTAGCGCTAAGAGTATGCAGTTCATGTGCGTTGCGATGCAGTGCAGAAGCAGCACAGAAGCAGCACAGACTCATTTTGCTTTCACACAGGACACGTTTGCAGTCTGCTTCTGATCCGCGGCTGTTTACCACAAACACATTTATCCAATTATTTTGATTTCAAATCCAAACATTGTTACTGAAAATGCTTTTTCAGCATTGTAAGGGAAACAGGTCAATTTAGCTCAAAGGGAATCATTTATGATTTTATAGGGAATTTGAACAGACTCACTGTTTCACAGCTGATCACTGAGTCGGCAGCGATTCACTGAACGAGCCGTATAACATCAACACTGCACTGGATATTAAAATCCTAAATATAGTGAAAACATTATTAAATAACACAGCATTGCCTTTGTGTTAAGGGATTCCCTTTTGTAGTCATAGTTGCAGGAAAGGGGGTTTCCCAAGGTTGCTGGTTGGTTGCAAGTTCAGTAGTCGTTGAAGTGACGTCTTGGGCATTGGCTGACTAATGGTTTCGGAGTCAGTTGTGGAGTTGGTCTGGTTGAAGTATTAGACAGGCGCACGAGGTCGGACTCGGAGACACGGCGTTGGCAAATTTCAACTTAGCACACGAAACTCAACGGAAAGAAAATAAATTAAAGTAAAAGGATGTGACGAGACTAGGTGTTTTTTCTTCTCATCGTGGTGTTGAGCCTGGTTTCTCCCAAGGTTTTTTTCTCCGTTCTGTCACCAATGGAGTTTTGGTTCCTTGCCGCTGTCGCCTCTGGCTTGCTTAGTTGGGGACACTTCATTTCCAGCAATATCGTCGACTTGATTGAACAGAAACTTTTTGAACTGAACTGAGCTGGACGATGCCATCACTGAATTCAATAATGAAATGCCTTTAACTGAAAATTGAGTGTTTAATCTTGTCATTTTACATTATTGACACTATTTTCCCATTTTGATATTGTGCAGTTGCTTTGTCACAATTTGTATTGTTAAAAGCGCTATATAAATAAAGGTGACTTGACTTGACTTGTTAAGTAGCAGCTGGCATGTAGGCCAGAGCACGCTCAAAGAGCGCTAAAAACAGCGTCAAAACGCGGTGGCAAAAGGCAAAAGCAAAAAATGCAGAGGAAGATGAGAGGGTTTGATGGTGTCCTGAGTTTTTAAACTCGGCTTTTGGACACATCCCAAAATGGTGTGTTGACCAAGTAGATATTGTCTTAGCTCAGGGTGTTGCTCTGTTTCTCCTCCCAACACATAAATCATGTTATCTTATCAGTCACATGGTCCGAATTTTCCCGCTCTTGTAGGGTATAATTTTGGACTTGGTTTCTATAACAAGACTGATACATTTGACAAAGAATTGATTGGAAGAAATGTTTCAAGCAAGAAGATTCAAACACACACATACTAAACATGAATATGAACCCTTAAGCTATTCAATAGGTATTAAAAAGACATACACAATAAGTGATTAAAACATGATAGTCAAATGTGTGGGTTACATACATAATATGGAGTTATGCATAGAAATCATTAGTTGCTCATAAGGCAAGGCAAGGCAAGGCAAGTTTATTTATATAGCACATTTCATACACAGTGGTAATTCAAAGTGCTTTACATAAAAGAAAGTGAAATAGTCATTCACAGCAATAAAAACAAGGAATTAAAAATAATAAAAACAAGGAATTTTAAAAAGTTATAGAAATTGATTTAAAATGAAATTTAAAACAGTTAAATAGAATATGATTATACATAAAATACAGTGCAGTCAGTTCGGACGTAGCAGTGTTCATTCAACAAATGCACAGCTAAACAGATGAGTTTTCAGTCTGGATTTAAATGTGCCTAATGTTTTAGCACATCTGATCTCTTCTGGAAGCTGGTTCCAACTGCGGGCGGCATAATAGCTAAAAGCGGACTCCCCTTGTTTTGTGTGAACCCTTGGTATTTCTAACTGACTCGATCCTAATGATCTGAGTGGTCTGTTAGGTTTATATTCAGTGAGCATATCTGCAATGTATTTAGGTCCTAGGCCATTGAGTGACTTATAAACGAGTAAAAGTACTTTAAAATCAATCCTAAATGTAACTGTAAATTTAAATTCAATTCATAAGACTTTTAAGATGATTTTAAGTGCATATTCAATTCAATTCAATTCAAGTTTATTTGTATAGCGCTTTTTACGATACAATCGTTGCAAAGCGCTTTACAGGAAATTAAGTTTCTACAATATATTTATACATTGTAGAAATTTAATATATTAACTTATGGCAAAATTTGTTAATTCTGCATGTTGTTGGGGGATCAGAGGTTGGCATCCTCTGAGGTCCTCTGAGGGGTTGGCATCATCTCTTCTCAGGTGTTTGGTCATCTCAGATCATTTAAGGGCTGGATCCAGACTGAAGCTTGTGTAATTCCTAGTTACCACGGGATGTTAATCCCGTGGCAGAAACAGAGAAACAAAGAGACATAATTAGCGTAGCTGTTGTTCCATTCAAGCATAAATTATTTGTTCAACCCAAGCTAAAGAATAATAATGTGCGTTTGATCAGATATAACTGCAGTACAAGATTATGAGATGCATTATATGAATGCATTATGTGAATGCTTGGCTAAAGAGATGTGTCTTTAATGTAGATTTAAACAGAGAGAGTGTGTCTGAACCCCGAACGTTATCAGGAAGGCTATTCCAGAGTTTGGGAGCCAAATATGAAAAAGCTCTACCTCCTTTAGTGGACTTTGCTATTCTAGGTACTACCAAGAGTCCAGAGTTTTGCGACCTTAGGGAGCGTGATGGATTGTAGTGAGATAGAAGACTAGTTAGGTACGCAGGAGCTAAACCATTTAGGGCCTTATAGGCAAGTAATAATATTTTGTAACTGATACGGTACTTAATAGGTAGCCAGTGCAGAGACTGTAAAATTGGGGTAATATGATCATATTTTCTTGACCTGGTAAGGACTCTAGCCGCTGCATTTTGGACTACCTGTAGCTTGTTTATTGAAGATGCAGGACAACCACCTAGAAGTGCATTACAATAGTCCAGTCTAGAGGTCATGAATGCATGAACTAGCTTTTCTGCATCAGAAACAGGTAACATGTTCCGTAGCTTGGCAATGTTTCTAAGATGGAAGAATGCTGTTTTTGTAACATTGGAAATATGTTTTTCAAAAGACAAGTTGCTGTCAAATGTAACACCCAGATTTTTGACTGTAGAGGAAGTAACAGGACATCCGTCTAGTTGCAAATTGTAATCCAAGAGATTCTGTGTACTGTTATTTGGTCCAATAAGTAATATCTCGGTCTTATCTGAATTTAATAGGAGAAAATTATTGGTCATCCAATCTTTTACATTTTTAACACACTCAGTTAACTTAGATAATTTAGAAGTTTAATCTGGTCTTGTTGAGATATATAGTTGAGTATCATCAGCATAGCAATGGAAACTAATCCCATATTTTCTAATAATATTACCAAGGGGCAACATGTATATTGAAAATAGCAGAGGACCTAGGACAGATCCTTGTGGTACTCCATACTTTACTGGTGATAATTGAGATGACTCCCCGTTTAAATAAACAAAGTGGTAGCGATCGGACAGGTAGGATCTAAACTATCTTAAAGCCTGCCCTTGAATACCCGTATAGTTTTGTAATCGATCTACGAGTATGTCATGATCTATAGTGTCGAACACAGCACTAAGATCAAGTAAAACTAGCAATGAGATGCAGCCTTGGTCTGACGCAAGAAGCAAGTCATTTGTAATCTTAACAAGTGCAGTTTCTGTGCTATGGCGGGGTCTGAAACCTGACTGAAATTCTTCACAGAGATAATTTTTTTGCAAGAATGAGCACAATTGAGCAGACACAACTTTTTCTAAAATTTTAGACATAAACGGAAGATTTGAGATGGGTCTGTAATTTGTCAGTTCACTAGGATCTAGTTGTGGCTTCTTAATAAGAGGCTTAATAACTGCCAGCTTGAATGGTTTTGGGACGTGACCTAATGATAACGATGAGTTAATAATATTGAGAAGCGGTTCTTCTGCTACAGGCAACTCTTTCAGTAATGTAGTGGGTACAGGATCTAATAGACATGTTGTTGGTTTAGATGCGGTGATAAGTTTATTTAGCTCTTCCTGTCCTATAGTTGTAAAGCACAGCAGTTTTTCTTTGGGTGCGGTGAATGAAGCTGAATTACTAGACGCCGTAGAATCTACATTAGTTATTGTATTTCTGATGTTATCTATTTTATCAGTGAAGAAATTCATAAAGCCATTACTATTAAACTGTGAGGGAATATTTCGATCGGGTGACGTCTGGTTATTTGTTAATCTAGCCACTTTGCTAAATAAAAACCTTGGATTATTTTGGTTATTATCTATGAGTTTGCGGATATGCTCGGTCCTGGCAGCTTTTAAATCCTGTCTATAGCTGGACATACTGTTTTTCCACGCAATTCTAAAAACTTCCAAGTTAGTTTTTCTCCATTTGCGCTCAAGATTACGAGTTTCTTTCTTTAGAGAATGGGTATAACTGTTGTACCATGGCGCAGCACGTTTTTCTCTAACCTTTTTAATTTGATGGGAGCAACAGTTTCTAACGTATTAGAGAGGATAGTGCCCATGTTGCTAGTCATTTTGTCTAGTTAATTTGTATTTATGGGTACACAGAGCAGCTGAGATAAATCAGGCAGGTTATTTGTGAATCTGTCTTTAGTGGCTGGAACAATAGTTCTACCCGGACGATAACGTGGGGCCCTACAGCTAATATCAGTAATACGCAGCATGCACGATAAAAGGAAATGGTCAGTAACTTCATCACTTTGAGGTACGATATCTATATCAGTAAGATCAATTCCATGCGATATAATTAAATCTAGCGTGTGATTATAACGATGAGTGGGCCCGGTGACGTTTTGCTTGACTCCAAAATAGTTTATTAGGTCAGTAAACGCAAATCCTAATGCATCATTTGGATTATCAACGTGAATGTTAAAATCTCCGACAATTAGCGCTTTATCAGCATTAACAAATAGGTCTGAGAGGAAATCTGCAAATTCTTTTAGGAAATCTGTATATGGCCCTGGCGGTCTATACACAGTAGCCAGAGCAAGAGATAGGACAGATTTCTTTTGCATATCTGACAGTGTAACATTAAGCAGAAGTATTTCGAATGAGTTAAACCTGTATCCTGTTTTCTGAGTAACACTGAGTACAAAATTTTGGATGTCATTTTCATTTCATCTTGCATATAATGTCTGATAAAGCAGCATTTGTGAGCTCTGTTTTGTGTACAGCGTTACCAGGGAAACATCGAGCTCTCCCGCTGGCACATAATTAATTTGCATATATATGCGGCCACAAATAGTGTAAGTCTGTGGGACTATGGTATAAATAAATTCAACTGTATAACAGTTTCAGTGTAATTCATGCTAGAATGTTAGAATTAAAGAACAATAAACATAATACATATTACTGTTGCACTTATCTGTACATAGTCAATGCAGTTATTTTTAAGCTGTTGTTGACATCCTATCTAAAATGTGATTTAGCCAAAAAAAACAACAACAATAACATTACCACTTTAATATGTCTTGCAATATCCATGCGTGCAAAGGTTCTGCGCGATCCTCAATATTCTCGGGGTCTGAATTGATATGCCAATATTGACGAACTTGCTGTTTTGGCAAGGGGCGGGGCAGTACTGAAACACCGTCTAAGGCCGTGTTCACACTTGGCGTCTTTTTTGACTAGAAAAAGTTGACAAGAGCGCTTTTTTAGTAAAATAAAAAGCTGGCAGCGTTTTGGTTACAAATAGCAGCCAAGTGCTTTTGTTGCTATAACAACAGCTGCAACGGTAGCCTAGTGCTGTGTGCTGCAGAAATGTCGGGTTTTGAAGTTAACATTGGCTTTTGACATTAACGGGGAGGGTATGTCGGTTCACAACGACGTTTGTGGGAGCGCGACATTATGGAAACTGTATGGTGCTTCCAACAATTTAGTCCAGGAGTATGGAGCTCCGGCTGGATGATGCACGGTTTCATACAACTCCTTGTGCTCCGAAACTAGTACGATCTGTGGCTATGTTTTCCTTTTTCTTGTTGTTTTTGTTGTTATGGAAACGACTCGCCACTCGCTTGTCATTGGTCAGCTGTCAAAAAGGCGCTTGACGTAGGTTTTTCAGAAAAGTTAAACTTTTTTCAACTTGAAAAGACGCTCTGAGCTGCAGAGCTGGCGTTTTAAAAAGCGCTCAGGACTTTTTTGAAAACACGGTTTACTCCATAGGATTATAATGTAAAACAGACGCCGGCAGCTTCAAAAAAGACGCCAAGTGTGAACATAGCCTAAGCTGTTCGCCAATCACAACGCACTGGAACAGCTAACCAATCACAATACATTTTGTTTTTCGGAAGGCGGGCCTTCATCAAACCCAGAACTAATCGAGCCGTTTGTGTCAGGCTGGGGAGAAAGGTATTGTAATAATGTAAATTATGTGAAAAATAATGCGATTTTCGTACCACCAAGCATGAGAGCATGTTCAAGTACACCCCCAAAACAAAATCAAGACTTTGTAAAAGAGCATAATAGGACCCCTTTAACGTTAGTGAACAGACACAAACAGGCAAGCATTATTCTCTAATGTTTAACCCAGGGAGTCAAATAGCATAGATGATCTGACAATGGGACACGCATTGACAATCAAACTATGAATAATAAGGCTTTGATAAATAGATTGAGGAATACAAAACTATTCTTTATCCACCAATTTATTTCCCTTTGAATTACTACAGTTTAGCTATGGAGAGCAGGGACGTGCAGAGAGTTCCTCAGGGGCAGGTGCTCAAATGTAAAAAAAAGGGGCAATATTAGGGGGAAAAAAAATTATAGGTCAAAAGATTGGATACATTACTATTTTATATTTTTGCAAGAAGTTACTTATAGTCATCAATCCTGCATTTATTTGATCAAAATTGTAATATACATTATTAATTTACTTTATTTACTTAAAATATAACTTTTGTAACAATATAGCCTACACTACCGTTCAAAGGCTTTAGGTCAGTATTTTTTTTTTTTTTTTTTTAAGAAATTAGTTTTTATACAGCAAGGATTTGTTAAATTGATAGAAACAGTGATAGTAAAGATTGATATTGTTAGAAAGCATCTCTATTTTGAATAAATGCTGTTATTTTTTACTTTTTATTTATCAATGAACCCCAAAAAAGTATCACAGGTTCCAATAAATAAATAAATAAAATAATAATAAAAAAAATTAAGCAGCACAACTGTTTCCAACATTGATAATAAATCAGCATATTAGAATGATTTCTGAAGGACCATGCATTGAAGAATGGAGTAATGATGCTGAAAATTCAGCTTTGAATCACAGAAATAAGTGATATTTTATTAAAATAGTATAAATGTATATTGAAATAGAAAAACATTATTTTAAATTGTAATATTTCACAATATTAGGCTACAGTTTTTTTCTGTATTTTTGATCAAATAAATGCAGGCTCGATGAGCATAAGACACTTTCGTAATGCTGCATAATTATCAAAAATGGTAATATAATAAAGTCATTTCACATCACCATTTCGCCAGCCTACACTTCACACACTAGGCCTGTAGGTGGCACTTGGGCTTCATTAACTATGATAGTTTTATCAAATAGTAAACGGTGTATATCACACATAAATATAAGTGAATTGAATGGCCTACTGATTACCATTATTGCGACTTTTGGCGCTGTACGGTTTTGTGCAGTGCTTTTGTAGTCATTTAGCATCCATTTTCTCAGCGATGTAATTTGATTTATAAAATGAGACAAATCGCAGATCCAGATCACTCCACAAATAAGCTCGTCTGTCCCATGCAATTTTCAACCGATTTATAAGAACGGAAAATGACCGTTCCACTTCACATTATTGTCCAATGAAATTTGAACTTGAGCCAGATCATGATTGGTTGGTGTATTATAGCTACATGACTAATGGTTATTGATGAATTATGTAATATTCTAAAATATATATACTATGTGGATTTTTTATTAAATCGACACACTAGCTTTGATTATTGATGAAAAATGTTTAAAATATTGTTTGGATTATTTTTTCCTTCCGTCGACCCATAGGCACTCACTGAAAGTTTCTGAACAGATGTGGAATATCAGACAGTCAAGCAAAACACACGCAACCACAGCAACACCTCAGATTGACAGATATGTAAAAATAAACAGGAATTTTCCGACTTTTGAGCAATTAGTTACTGTTTTGTACAAATTGTCATGTTAATTAGAATTCAAATGCATTTTGTTTTATTGACCACAACATCATTGTTATTTGTCCGAGAGCGAGAGGGGCACTTTTGTATAATTTTGAACAAGGACAGGGGCTCGAGCCCCTAAAGCCCCCCCTTCTGCACATGCCTGATGGAGAGGCGGACTCGAGTTACAGCCTTCTCAGCATTCATTCATTCAAGCGGGCACGCGCTGCTTGCGTCATACATACACACACACGCGGGTCGGGCCTCGGGCCTGTTTTAGGCTTCTCCTTATTTTTATATTTTAGACATCCATCAATTAGTGATGAAAAAAATTGGCGTGCTGGTGGAAACAACACGAGACCGTGCTGCCGCGGTTGTCAAGAGCGGCTTGATGGTGTTTAGTGTCCAGCAGCAGCAGAGAGCCGTCAGCGCAGCTGAAGAGTTTTGCATTCAAATACACGCAATAAAGCTTGCCATAAAGCCCCAGCAAAAGTAATTACCATGAATGTGTCAGGGGGAAATAGTAAAGAGATATTTGAATTATTTACTAATAAACTAGTGTTTTCTGTGTCAGTGTCGCAAAGATGAAGAATCAGATGATGATCCTGACTCGCCATCCCCTCATTAGACGCCCCTTTAGAGAGAAGTGCATCTTCACGGATTATAATGAAAGAGTTTTTGTTTTCGATTTGATTTATTTCATTAAGTAGTAATTTAAAGCTTTCTATAGATATATTTATCATGTCTGTGAGTCATGTATTCGCTGACTTTCGGTTCATTTTTGTGAAGTGCTCCTGTTCAAGACGAGACGGCACATCATTGTTTTCTTTATTTTATACAATTATTTTATATATTCAGGGCTCTAGACTGCGACCAAGATGGTCGCATTTGGGACCATTTTTTTGAGAGTGTGCGAGTAAAAATTTGAGGTGGTCGCACTTGTGCTAGTGCATGGTCTGCGCTGCTCCAAAGCACGCGCGCTGCCAGCCCCAGCACATTGTAGCAGGAGAAAGATTTCACTGATCAGGTGCAAGTGCTTCAGTAGA
Organism: Schizothorax lantsangensis; assembly: GCA_027422415.1. Lineage (NCBI taxonomy): Eukaryota > Metazoa > Chordata > Actinopteri > Cypriniformes > Cyprinidae > Schizothorax > Schizothorax lantsangensis. Next base: position 16,501,403 of record CM049848.1, read on the forward strand.
GCCTGGTTTCACACCGCACGCGTAAGCAGAGCAGAGGCAGCGCAGAAGCGGTGCGTATGCAGAGCGGGAGCAGCGCGCCCATTGTGCTTTCACTCGGCGCGTCAGCACGAGCGTGAAGGTGCGCGCAACGGACGGAGCGCAACGGAGGATTTGGTTTTCAAACTAAAGTAAAAGACTGCTTCTTAAAACAGAGAAGGTGAACATGTTGGTATTCTTGTAGAGAAAACATGCTAGTCCTGTCAGCGACAGCCAGTTTAGTTTTACTTTTTGTTTTCATTTTGAAAAGCTTGTTATCTTTGCTGTTTACCTCACGTTACACTATGGAGGCTTTCCTTATTTTTTTTATATTATTATTATTTGATTCCTCAGTGTTTGCTAAACATTCTGTTATGTATTAGTCGGTATAATACAGCATGTGATGTGTCCTATGCCATACCTCCTCTTATTCGTTTTTGTTAATAAATGTTATGCTAGTTTGTCATTGTAACATACTGTTTTATTGTTGTTGTGCTTTTTAATTAAGAATACAATGAATCCATCTTTTGTTTTAGTCTTAAAAAGTGAAAGGTGTATAGATATAAGCAAAACAGACCATTATCTTTTCTTGTAAAGCGTGACACCAAGATCGTGAAAGTAAAAGCAAAAAAAGGAATTCCTGTCACAAAATTTAAATCACAAATAATACTGATGAAAAAGAACGGGTTGAATGTTGAACACTTTCATTACCATATAACTATAAACTATGATAAAAGTTAATCAGCATGCATTGATTAATCAAATGTTGTATAAAAAAAAAATTAAAAAATTTGCGACCAAATGATGTGCACGTGCGGCCAACTGAGAAAGTTAGTCGCACGAGTGCGACCAGTGAAGAATGAGTCTAGAGCCCTGATATTTTATAAAAAGTTTTGTAAAGTAGACCCTTTACAGTTCCGAATGATGTATTACTCTTACGTTTATGAGCAAAAATTACTGCAAGTTGTTTCCATTGAAAAAAATGCAAGTGGTGCCTCCATGTCCTGCGCTTTAACTTCCACTCTCCGCACAAACTATTGGATGCAGCGCACATTTATCTAGGTTTAACGTTAAAACATTGTTATATGCTTGAACTGTTTTAGTATATCTATAAATTTTATTTTAAGCAAGTCGTGATGATTTGAGAAGGCTAAATTTATGAAACATGGCTATGATCAGCTCACTGTCTGCCGCTGGCCGCTTGGTCGTTACTTTAAGAAAGAAAAAACTTATTTAACTAATACCCCTCCATCCCTCAAATTAAATCCCCTCTCACAAGAGTCACCTAAGAGGGGAATTCATTCTCAAAAATGAAATTCAGGCCCTGAATAAATGTCTAAAAATCCTGATTGGAGTATCACTATAAATAATTCTACATAATAAAAAGAAGGCTTTAAAAAGATCAGTATCGGTGATCGGTATCGGCAGATACTGCTTTCTGTGATCGGCAATCGGTGATCGGCCTCAAAAATCCTGATCGGAGCACCCCTAGTGGATATTTGTGGCAGTCAATGTGGATATTATGGATAAGTTCTACTCATGTTCTACTAGTTCTGCAGCTTCAGTTTCAGAACTTACGTCTATCCTATCCATCTTCAGCGTCACGCTTAGTAACAAATACAGCTCTGCCCTCATCACAGTGCAACAGTGAACAGGGACCCCTTTCAAACAGTGTTGCGTTCTGAACGTTGTTTAAGTGACATACAACGTATTGCGGTATTTTAAAAATTTATATCATAACAAAAATAAACACCGGTATTCGGTATGAACCGGTATACCGCCCAGCACTACTCACACATGTAAAGAAAATACGGTTGTCAATCCCAAAAACTGACAGTGTGAACATAGCCTCTGATTCTAGCAGACAATTTGTCAGTCTATAGTAAACATGTAAAACTCCACCAATCAGAACATACAGTATTTGATGTTTTACATATGTTGAGCAAGACTTGGGTTGAGCCTGGTTGGATTTTTAAATTATGACATTATCTTCATGACAAATAAGCAAAAAATGTAATGATATTTACAAAAATATTCAAAGATGACAAAGATATACTCAAACTTCATTGTTTATGCCAAATAAATTACAAACTTAAATTTTTTTGGGGGGGGATTTTTTATTTTGAGATTTTGTGAAATATGACCCAGACATGTTTTCTTTTGATTGCCTCTTGCTAAGGCTTTTCTAAACTTCCAATCAGAAATCACGAGTAGGCATTTTTTCTTTATTTATATGCAAGACAAACAAACATTTACAAATACAGGAGCAAAACAGATACGGGGATTACATAAGAAAAGTCTAGAAATGGCAGACAATTCTTAACAATGTTGAGTTCTCCTAAAATATAATGCTTGGCTTTGCAAGTTCTAGCTTTCATTAACATTAACCTAAAGCTCAAATTTTAACAGCTTCCAATAAGAATCCTATAAAGATCAGATACATTTTCAACCAGAAGTCAAACTGAAATAATTTAAAGCAAGCAACATCAACAAAAAAGGCCATCAGGAACAGAAATTATCTTTATCATTTTAACCTTAAACACATGTTTGAAAGGACACAAGCTAAAAATTAAGAGCTATATGTAGAAAATAACCTGTCACTATGCCACAATGACTTAAAAATCAAGCATTCTATGTTCCACTGGATGCTGCTTTCCAACCCACCCACCAGAGTTCACCAAGCTTGAACTTTGGAACACAGCGAAATGCGAAAACTTTTCACACAGGCTTGCGTTTCCGGTCTGACGCATTCGCATGCGTATGAATGGAAGTCAATGGAACGAAAAGTGCAGTGAGACCACCCCTTAACTCTCAGGCTAAGCCTGATTTCTTCTAACACTGACCAATAGGAATGCAATTTTATTACCACTGACTCTTGACACATACAATTATTTGGCTTTATTAACCACTATCAGTCCAAAAATAAAAGTATACAGAAAATGAAACTTAATAAATCAAATAAAAATATAGGCTACAACTGACTGTTTTTAATGTATTGTGCCCACGATTTTATGACATTGTTTTAAGATATATGAAAACATTTTAACATGGTTGCTACTTGCACATTCAGTTGATCAGCAGTTTCTAGCCATGCAGCCTTTCTCTCTGGTTTTATGACAGAAAGCTACCTTTTATTAGTAGAACATTGGATCATTACAATCTTTAAAGACTCTTTAAACCATTAAAATCACTAAATAAAACAAATTAAAAAAACACTACATTTTAACCCTCTGGGGTCTGAGGTGATTTTGGGGCCCTTGAGATGTTTTGACATGCCCTGATATTTGTGCTTATTTCAGCTACTTATAACATACTAATGACCAACATGTATTTGTTTTTGTATTCAGCACAAACTTTGCTACAATATTATGTGACCAAGATGGATGTACATGTTTGTATTTTTTTAGAAAAAAAATATTATGCGTGGTTAGTAAGTTTTGGGGGAAAAAATGTAGCTGAAATAAGGCCATAAAACTCACACTAAATAGTCCTGAATAAGACTTTAGAGTAATCAGTCTTGTCGGCTAGAATATTTACTTCACAATTAAGTGAGAATCATTCTGCTTACTCATTTACAGAAAACAATATATTGATTAAAAATTTTTAAGACATGTTTTGTGATTGAAAGCCTGTATGCGAGGGAGTGACAATGTCCTTGAATATTAAGTGATTCTCACCTGAGACACAAAGGGCCCTCCCCTAAAGGCTGCTAATGGCCCATCAGTGTGACTGACTTTGAGGCAGGTAAGAGAGAATGTGAGGAGATTGAACAAATGTTTTTTTTTAATTATTTGTATTTTATTTACAACACCGTATAATCAAAACATACATAATGATGTTCAAAGACACATTATTGTGCACACTGATCTAACCACAGAGATGTGAACCGACTTTGAGTCATTCCTGCAACAGATTCTGTTCAACAAGTGGCACAAGTAAATCATGCCTGATATTTACGTGTGTTATTTGAGTGTTTCTGCTACTTTCCATGGATTCAAGAAGAAAAAAACAACATAATCAGTGGTCAAGGAGCTTGTTTTACCATATAATATCAGTGTAGTTGGACATCTGATGTTGGTACAAGCACTCTGAGGAAAACAGTTTGAAGAAAGTCATCAGGATTCATCATCTGTGGTGCAGGTATCTGATTCAATAAAATACAAACAACCAAAAAAAAAAACATTTGTGAGCATGTTAATATCAGGAGCATCTTTTTATATATATGTTTTATAGACTCACGCATGCTTTGTACTATCGTAAACAAAAAAATACATTTTATATCTGAGAAACTAATTATTATTGTTTAGAAAAAACGAACTATGATTTTGTAGTCATATAGCCTAGTATGTATGGCTTTGTACTACAAAAGATGTACTTTGTACTATAAAAAAAGGATATTTTATATCTGAGAAACTAATTATTATCGTTTAGCACGCTATTCAATCCATTTGTGAACATTAAACATTTTTCTAAACATTGTAGCATTCATCATGTTGTCGTTTGGGAAAAAAATAAACTTGCATTAAAGTTTGAGTCACAATAACACGTTAACTAATGCAAAAAAAGAAACATTACTTACTCATCAGATCGCTCTTCTCTTCTGGATGAACTCTTGCTCTTATTTTGAGGCAAATCCAGCTTTTATTCAGCGTGTCTTCTTCCAGAAACGAACAGTAATGTTAGCGCGAGGAACGATCTGGCTTTGTTTATGTTGGGCGTTTCCTTGAGCACGCGGCTCACGTGGCTATTTACATATGAACGCGAGGGGGCGGGATCGCATTAGAAATAATGAGTTAGACGGGACAGACTGAACATCGTGTTGGTTTCATACGGATTACTTCATCACAGAATGTTTGTTTTCGATAAGACTTACTTCATTTCAAAGTAGACACTTCCAGCTTTCTATAGATATAACTCCCATGTCCGTGTGTTGAGTTTTCGCTGAGTTACAGTTCATTTTAGTGACGTTTTTCGAAGAGCAGCTCGCGGAGATGGAGAAGACAAAGAGCGCATCCTGTTTGTTTTATTTTTTTTTTCCAAAACCACAACGTTTTGTTGTATTCGTGAGTGTACACAAAAAAAATAGACACTTCAAAGTTTCATTTGATGTATAATTGATGTATAATTGAGTATTTTTAATGTCTTTTGCATTAAGAGTTGGTATCGCCGGCGATACAGCCGTCCCCTTAGGGTTAACTGGTAAGAGGAACACGCATTAATTAAATTCAAGTTCAATTCAAGTTTATTTGTATAGCGCCTTTCACGATACAAATCGTTGCAAAGCAGCTTTACAGGAAATTAAGTTTCTACAATATATTTAGTAGTAGCTTATCAGTGGTGACTATGTCAAGTTGATGTACAAGCAGCTTTAGTACTATCTGATCACTGTTTGGTTCATGTTATACCGACCTACAGGCAGAAACTGAAATCAGCTAAACCTGTTTTAAGGACTGTTAAAAGATGGACTAATGAAGCAGAGCGGGATCTACAAGCCTGTTTCCACCTCACTGATTGGAGTGTTTTTGAAGCTGCTGCCACTGATCTGGACGAGCTCACAGAGACTGTAACATCTTATATCAGTTTCCGTGAGGATATGTGCATTCCTACCAGGACTCATTTAATCTACAACAACGACAAACCGTGGTTCAAAGCAAAACTCAGACAGCTCCGTCAGGCCAAAGAAGATGCTTACAGGAAGGTGGACAAAGTCTTGTATAAACAGGCCAAATACACACTGGAAAAGGAGATAAGAGTGGCAAAGAGGAATTATTCTGAAAAATAAGGATTCAATTCTCTTCCAGTGACTCAGCATCAGTGTGAATAGGTCTGAAAGAGATCACCAACTACAAGACACCATCCCCCAGCACTGTGGAGAATCAACAACTGGCAGACGATCTGAATGAGTTCTACTGCAGGTTTGAAAAAACACCCCACACCCGCTCTGAACACCTCTCCACACAACCATTAACACCTCTAGCAACCCCCCTCTCCCCCACACCTGCAATTCAGATCAGCAAAGACGAGGTGCGCCAGGTCTTCCGGAAGCAGAAAAGGAAAAAAGCACCAGGCCCAGATTGTGTTACACCACTCTGTCTGAAATCCTGTGCTGACCAGTTGGCCCCCATCTTCAGACAGATCTTCAACAGATCACTGGAGCTGTACAAAGTCCCTTCATGCTTCAAACGCTCCACCATCATCCCCATTCCAAAGAAATCCAAAATTACAGGACTAAATGACTACAGGCCTGTGGCTCTAACGTCTGTGGTCATGAGGTCTTTTGAAAAACTGGTGCTGGCCCACCTGAAGGCCATTACTGGACCCTTACTGGATCCTCTTTTTTTTTTTTTTTGCGCATTGAGGGCGCAATTTTGCGCATTGAGGGTGCAAAGCGGCCGCAAAGGGGGTGCTCGCGAGCACCCTTTTGAATGCTAAAATGATGAATTGGACACCCTACACTCTCGTGGACTTAACGGACACGCACACGCGGCGGCCATTGCAAGTCCGTAAGACCGCAAATGCACACAAAGTGTCCCATTTGGGACAGGGCCTCTGTTTCTATTTGGTGTGCTATTTATACGCAACTTTGGCATGCATATGAGACGCAATGGTTAGGTTTAGGGGTGTGTGGAAGGTGCGTATCATAAGCACACGAAATAGAAAGAAAATCGTGCCATTGAAATGCACTTTCATAAGACCAGGCCGGCGTGCTGTTCGTGCAGTGCCTCTCAGTGCAGTTTGCTTTATTCAAATGTGTGCGCGCACATTAACGATCTATCACAGCGCGTGAGTACCACATTGAGATCAACAAATGAGCGAGAATGATAAACTTTCTTGAGGAAGCAGCACTGGCCTGATCGTTCAGATACCTGATTATAGTTTTAGGGCAGCTGAGAGGACAAATAGGGGGGCTGAAGCCCACCTAAAAAGGGTCTAGAATCACCCTTTAGGCTAACAAATAAGTGTAGTCTGCACAAAATTGTATTTGTTATTTAATTAGTTTAATTCGAGAAAAAAACCTTGGGAGAAACCAGGCTCAGTTGGGGGGCCAGTTCTCCTCTGGCCAAATGAAACCAGCATGGTGTGGTTTAAGTCCAGACTGCAACACAAGTCAGATTGTGCAGAGGACTCATCTGGTTCTCATGGTCTTGTCCCGATGGCCATCTAGTTGACAAGGTCTTCACAGGGGATCTGTCTCTAGGGCTCATCTAGTTGACATGGTTTCCTCTGACATTCAGGGCTGTAGAGGTTGTCTCTAGGTTCTGATCCACCATCTGGTCTGGATACGGACTGGATCTGGGTGGCTACAGTTAGCTTGGAATAAGAATGAAACAGACTAATATTAGCGTAGATGCCATTCTTCCAATAACAAGAACATTGGGTGTTATGGGAAGTGTTCCTGGTTGACCTAATTAATGCAGCTTAAAAATCCTTTAACAAATTAAAGAAATGTGACAGTGTGTTATGTGTGTGCCAGGTTAAACAAATGGGTCTTTAATCTACAACCCCAAATCAGAAAAAGTTGGGACAGTATGGAAAACGCAAATAAAAAAAGAAAGTAGTGATTTCTAAATTTACTTTGACTTGTATTTCATTGCAGACAATATGAACACAAAATATTTCATGTTTTGTCTGGTCAACTTCATGTCATTTGTAAATATACATCCTTTCCTGTCATTCAGACCTGCAACACATTCCAAAAAAAGTTGGGACAGGAGAAATTTAGGGCTAGTAATGAGGTAAATTGGTTAAATAATGATGTGATTTGAAACAGTTGATGTCAACAGGTGATTGCAATTATGATTTGGTACAAAAGCAGCATCCAAAAAAGGTCTAGTCTTTTAGGAGCAAAGATGGGCCGAGGATCGCCAGTTTGCCAACAAATACGTGAGAAAATTATTGAAATGTTTAAAAAAATGTTTTAAAATGTTCCTCAAAGAAAGATAGGAAGAGATTTGGATATTTCACCTTCAACAGTGCATAACATAATTAAAAGATTCAAGGAATCTGGAGGAATTTCAGTGCGTAAAAGACAAGGGCGCAAGCCTAAGCTGAACAACTGTGATCTCCGATCCCTCAGGCGGCACTGCATCAAGAATCGTCATTCATCTATAAGTGATATCACCACATGGGCTCAGGACTACTTTGGCAAACCTTTGTCAAGTACCACAATACGTAGTTACATCCACAAATGCCAGTTAAAACTGTACTGTGCCAAAAGGAAGCCCTATGTTAACAGTGTCCAGAAGCGCCGTCGACTTCTCTGGGCTCGGAGGCATCTGGGATGGACCATTACACAGTGGAAACGTGTACTGTGGTCAGATGAATCTGTATTTCAGGTATTTTTTGGGAGGAATGGACGCCGTGTGCTCCGGACCAAAGAAGAAAAGGATCATCCAGACTGTTACCAGCAACAAGTCCAAAAGCCAGGGTCTGTCATGGTATGGGGTTGTGTCAGTGCCCTTGGCAAAGGTAACTTGCACTTCTGTGATGGCACCATTAATGCTGAAAAGTACATAGAGATTTTGGAGCACAATATGCTGCCTTCAAGAAGACATCTTTTCCAGGGACGTCCATGCATATTTCAACAAGACAATGCAAAACCACATTCTGCACACATTACAAAGTCCTGGCTGCGGAGGAAGAGGGTACGGGTACTTGACTGGCCTGCCTGCAGTCCCGACCTGTCTCCAATAGAGAATGTGTGGCGCATTTTGAAGTGCAAAATGCGACAACGAAGACCCCGTACTGTTGCCACCTTAAGACTTGTTTGCAGGAAGAATGGGACAAAATTACACCTGAAACACTTCATCACTTGGTGTCTTCAGTCCCTAAACATCTTTTAAGTGTTGTGAAAAGGAATGGCAACATTACAAAGTGTTATGTGTTGCAGGTCTGAATGACAGGAAAGGATGTATATTTACAAATGACATGAAGTTGACCAGACAAAACATGAAATATTTTGTGTTCATATTGTCTGCAATGAAATATAAGTCAAAGTAAATTTAGAAATCACTACTTTCTTTTTTTATTTGCATTTTCCATACTGTCCCAACTTTTTCTGATTTGGGGTTGTAGATGGAAACTGACAGAGTATGTCTGCCTCTCAGACAATGTTAGGCAGATTGTTTCAAAGTTTGGGCACTGAATAGGAAAAGTATCTGCCACCCACAGTTGATTTTGATATTCTGGGTATTATCAAATGGCCAGAGTTTTGAGATTGCAATGGACGTGAAGGACTATAATGCGATAAGAGCTCGCTCGAGATCTGAGGAGCTATACTTGAGTATATATTTTAACATCTTGCTAATTACTTATAAAGCCCTCAGGGCCAGCAAGATGTTAAAATGTATACAATGTTTAATAAGGAGCCAGTGCAGTGTTGACAAAACCGGGCTAATATGGTCATACTTCCTGGTTCTAGTAAGAACTCTAGCTGCTGCATTTTGGACCAGCTGGAGTTTGTTTATTAAGTGCGCAGAACAACATGCCAATAAAGCATTACAATAACCTAACCTTGAGGTCATGAATGCATGAATTTAGATTAAAAAAAAATTAAGATGGAAAAGCAGCCATCAAGTGTTAGACAGTGTTGTAGGTTATTACATGCGGAGGTTTTTGGTCTGATAATTAACAAAAAAAAATCAGAATTTAGCAGTAGGAAATTACTAGTCATCCAGTTTTTTTATATCAACTATGCATTCCTTTAGTTTTGCGAATTGGTATGTTTCGTCAGGCCATGAAGGAAAATAGAGTATCATTTGCATAACAGTGAAAGTTAACACCAGGTTTCCTGATGATATCTCCCAAGAGTAACATGTAAAGTGTAAAAACCAATGGCCTTAGTACTAAGCCTTGTGGTACTCCATACTGCACTTGTGATCAATATGATACCTCTTCATTCACTGCTATGAACTGATGATGGTCAGATAATCTGAACCATACCAATGCAATTCAACTAATGCCAACATAATTTTCTAGTCTATTCAAAAGAATGTTGTGGTCGATAGTGTCAAATGCAGCACTAAGATCCAGTAGCACTAACAGAGAGATGCAACCATGATCGGATGATAAGAGCAGGTCATTTATAACTCTGATGAGAGCAGTATCAGTACTATGATATGGTCTAAAAACTGACTGGAAGTCCTCACAGATACCATTTTTCTCTAAGAACAAAACATAGTTGTGAGGATACTGCCTTTTCTAGCGTCTCTGACAGAAAAGGGAGATTTGAGCTTGGTTTGTAATAAACTAATTCTCTAGGATCAAGTAGTGTTTTTTTAAATGAGAGGGTTAACAGCCAGTTTGAAGGTTTTTGGGACATATCCTAATGACAATGACAAATTAATAATATTCAGAAGAGGATCTATAACTTCTGGAAGCACCTCTTTTAGTAACTTAGATGGTGACTAAAATTACTAAAGTTATTCAGTGAAGAGCAGTGAGTAATTTTCTCTTTATTATTTGTTGTTTGATTATTATTAATGACAAAAATGGCAGAAAGTAAATCAGACTGCTGTCACTTTAAGATCTCAGTGAAAGGTAACTAGTTTCCATTCCTTTAGCATTCCGTTAGTGTAATCTTCTCAGTTTATTTGTATTTTTGAACAACAGAGTTACTTGGAAATTAAGTAAAATTAATTGATGTAAATGTTAATGTTAATCATTTGACCTCTAGGCAACTAAGTTAAATTGACTTACAATTAAAACATTATAGGTTAAGCCTACCAATCTATGTTTGGACATTGCTGTCCTCATTTTAAAGGTGGGGTATGCATTTTTTCAAAAACGCTTTAGAAAACGAGGCGGGGCCGAGTACCAAAACAAACTTGTAGCCAATCAGCAGCAAGGGGCATGTCTACTCATGATGCGAAGAGAGAGTGCTCATCAGTGCACATGACGGACATTAGCTGAGCGACGACAGAAAGATAGAGATGGCAGATAAAAAACAAAAGAGGAAAACGTCTGCTGAACAAAAGAATACCGTGTCTTATACTGTGTCTACACCGGACGCGACAGTTGACCTGTCGTGTTCTGTCTACACTGGACGCGACAAAGCGACCGTTGAAAATCATTTGAAATTTGTGTCAATATGTCATAAATATAACGCGGCAGCAGTTTACTGTCAGGGATTTGTCGTGTTGCAGCAGATCAATATCGGATCAAATATCGGATCAGCTTTCCAGCACTGGAGAGAACTCAAGGAGCAGGAAGGCCTGCAATCAGGCGCCGAGGTTGCTTTTTTTCTTCTTGATAGGTGAGTAACATTGTGGGGTGTAGCTATCAAAATAGGGGCGAGACACTTTTGGGGTAGGGGCGTGTTTGTTTTAGTGATTTCAAATGTCAACATTGGCTACCAGAAATCGCTTACCCCACCTTTAATGCATTGTCTTTCATTTTCAGTAATGTCAGGGGTGAGTGGTTGATATTTACTTGATAATACAAAAACATTTTTGAACTCATTTAAAATGCTAAACAAAAGTTAAATAAAAAATTATTGAACAAGCTTTTGATTATTCATAATATTTTTATCAAATAAGATTTTCACAGAATGATTTCAGCTAAATGCACACCTGTGTTGGTGGTGCTTCATTAAAGATATGTTTAAAATTCATAATGAAGGAGGTACTCATTTAAGTTGTGTCTACTCAGCCACTTCTTTATAATGGCAATATCCAAGAATATATATATATATATATAAACTAGTGCTGTCAATCAAGAGAAAAAAAAACTAATCTTTTATAAAAAAACTATCACTTTTTTTCTGAAATTAATCGCGATTAATCCCACCTAACATATTAAAGTTTTTAAATATACTTGTATATTGCAATAATTTCAAATTAAATCTTCAAATTAATGTACAAAAAACATAGAGACGGTATATTTTTAATATTTGTTTAACAGGAGGGGGTATGTGGATGCGGGGGTGCTCGTCATGACACACAGCAGCCATATATATTGTTATTTTGTGTGTCCTTTTATCTTACACTTTTAACCCTATAATTATTCAGGTAGGGTAAGGATAGTCAAATCTAGCCTAAACCATGAAGCACTCACCCGCCCGCAGGTTGAAATTCTTCAGGAATGACGTAGAAGACTCCCTTGTGGTTGTTCTTGTTTGAGGCTCAGTTTGTAGTTATAAGTAAAGTCTCACAGGAGGCAATCGTAACAATAAAATCTCTTATTTTATTGGTTACAATACAAAGCAGTTAATGCAAAAATAAAACAAAATAAAAATCAGCTAAGATACAAGTTATATAATTAAACTCTAAACAGCAATATTGGAGATACCCCTCGATAGGGTATCAAGTGTCCTCCACACTTAATGCAGCCAGTATCTGAAGAGCCTTTGTAATGCCTTGGGGAGCGAGAAAACACACACACATAATTGCGGGGACATTCCTTTTCTCCCAGCATCTGTGGTCGTAAAGTTAATAAATAACCAACATCCTATTTAACGTCTCACGAGATCCATAAAACAAGGAGAAATTGGAGGAGAACATCTTGACTGTAGTGTAAAACAGGACTTTACTTGGTTCTTATCACTTAACCATAACTCAACCGAAACAGGACGAAAAAAACTCCCTATCTGGAAATGGTCTGGGATGACCGTTTTAACACATAATTCAATGATGGTATCAACAAGAAAGACTGTTTTACGACAGACGTCCGAGCTAAGAAAGACCAGATCTCCACAAACGTGATATTCTCATGACCTGGACAGCTCTCCTTATGACCTCCTCACATTCCAAACTGAAACACTTCTCGTTTCTGTTCTTGGACAAACAAAGCCTCAAAACTTTTATAAAGTGTTCCAAAAGACAATTAGTAATGGCTACTGTGCTATTAAAGCAATATTCTCAAGAGACAAAATATATCAATGTGTATTTTATGTCCTGTATAAGCTTGCTGTGTATTGGAACCAATGATATTTTCTTAATCTGTGACATATAACTTTTCCCTGTGTTTAATTCATATGCGTGGTGCGATTAGTCAGAATTTAGCCTAGTTTAATCGATGCCTTAACCGTGCAGTAGATAGAATTAGTATATGGACTCTGTGTATGCCAAATACGTGGTGTTTGATTTTGCATAAGAGCTGGTTTCGTAAGCAATAAGTTGGTGTGCATGGAAAGTTAACCTTTAGTATAATAATGTATGATTACAACGCATTTAGAACATGTTAAATATATTTTCTTCATGTGACAAAATAAATAGGCGGATAATGTATGGACAGAAAGAAGCCGTGTGGGGCGGGGCTCCGCCCACAGGAACAATTTGATTGGAAGAAGCTCTCTGGTGGGCGTACTGCAATCGGTCTGTTAAAGTTGGACACAAGAGCTGCTGCTCTCTCTCTCTGCTTGCTGGCGCACTGCTTAACAAACTTTGACTTCGGCTCACTGATCGCGCTACAAAGCGCTCCTCAGCCATATACCATCTGGTGAGGATTCAGACCTGTCTCCAAGTTCTGACCCAAAGGAACTTCAACATCTGAAGCCGTAAGAACGGGAAACAGACTTCCTAAGAGCGTCATCACAGCACAGAGCAGCCCACCAACCACGGAGGGCATTCCCAGAGTGACATCACGCAGCGATGACATCCGCGGGATTTCCTCAAACCAGGAAAGGAAACGAAACGGGAGAAAACAACAGATCAGCTGTCATCTCAACTTAAAGCAAGTAACGAACAACTAGCTCTATACATTTGCTGAATTGTGGTTGTATTTATCTCTAAAAGTAAAGATAATAGAGTTCTCTGCTCGATGATGTGCACGGGTAAATCGTGTGGAAATAGCAAACAGTGCTATATTTTAACGGTCTCCAAATTGCAACAATTCATTGCCTGTAACGTGTGTATGTATTTTGTTTTGTGTTATTTAGTTTAGTTTCATGTATCTTGAGTAGAATAGCATAATAAACTCTCGTTTGATTTATTAGCAAATCTTTTGTCTGGTACTATGTGATTTTCAAGTCTTAAAGTAATCTGTATGAAACCAACACGATGTCCAGTTTTCCAGTCTCAACTCATTATATCTAATGCGGTCAAGCCCACGAGCCGCTCGCGCCTTTCAGATTCAAACATCCACGTGAGGCGCGCGCGAATGTAAACGCCCACATCGCCTCCGCGTAAACAAACAAGTTCATCCCGGCTACTTTGTCTTCTCCGGTGTGAAATGTGAAGATTGACGCCTTCTCGCATAGACCCTTTTTACTCAAAAAGTGACTTGGAAAATTTGAATCAATATATTGTTTTCTGTGAGCAAGTAAACAAGATGCTTTTCACATTATTTTGAAGCAAAAACTCTAGACTACAAGATCCAGTTCTCAAAAGTCTTGAGAACAAATGTTATGTATGTGTTTTATGGCCTTATATCAGTGATTTATTTAATACATTTTAGTTTTTCACTAACCACGCATAAATGTTGCTTTCTCAAAAACACAATCATGTACATAAATGCTGCTAACATATTATTGTAGCCCAATTTGTGCTGATTACAGTGTTATTAGACTTTAGCCATTTATATGTTTAAAAGCAACTGAAAAAAGCACAATTGTCAGGGCATGTTAAAACTTCTCCAGCTCCCCAAAACACCCTCAGACCCCAGAGGGTTAAGTAGGGGAGCAAATGAAAGGATAAACGAGTTAATTAATCAAACACATGTGAACAGAATGATAATCAAGAGACTAATGCAAACTAGGTCGCAGGGGAACAGGCTAACTGAAAACAAACTCAAAACAAAACAGAACATGCACGTAACATATAACCGATATAGGATTATATTTCATTTATTTTTCCCTTTTTATTCGAAATATTCCCAAACGTGTTAACTATAACATTAAATATCTCGATTCTCAAATATGTGTAAGTAGATGCATTTTGCACCTTTATATATTATGTTAGTTGATCTATAATGGGCGATGGGCAAAGTAGCCTAATAGTGTAATCTATTAACTACGCATAAAAACCCGTCTAAGTACCAGATATGGGTGTCATGCCATAAAATATTTTTAATACGACTAACTTTGTATTTAATGTGAATTTAATAGAAACATTGTAATTTACAAATGATAATTCTTTCATTGTACAGAAAGCAAAGAACATTTACATTATTAAAGAACATTTTAAGCACTCTCAAAAACTCTCATTATAATCACTGATGCTGTTTACACTGTGAAATAAATATCCTACTTACATCGTATGTACATCTGCACTTTGTTGTTTCTGATGAGAGAATCATCAGAGAGCAGAATTCCGTCTGCGAACGTGCACACTGAACAAAACATGTCTGCGTTGACTCACCTGAACGCCTCTGATTGGTCATTGCATTCATAAGGTCAACAGAATCATGTGTGATTGGTTACAATGTGCAGCTGTAAAAACGTGTCTGTCTCTGGCTCAGCGGCAGCCAAAGCACAAACGCAGATTTGAATTTAGCAGCCGATGCTGTTCTAATAGCAATAACTGCACATTCTAATAACAACAGTGTGATTGTATGAAATATAAAAAAGTATTATTCGGCTATTTTTGTCTTTTGGAAGCTGCATTCAAAATCCTCTTGGCTCACAAATCTGAGGGGGCACGTGACATAAAAAGAGGCTGTTTTGAAAATGTTTCACGCATGCTTTATATCTAGTCCCACCATGCAAATGCAAATGTTACCATGCCAAAAGATGATGAAGATAATAACTAGAACGCCACTCACATACTGCTGTTTATTGTTGCATTTTGCAAACGGTTTCATGTACTATTTTATAGATACATTAATATAGTCTGCAGTATATAGTAACCAGTAACTCTACTTGTAATGCTAGTATTCCATCTGTGTGCATGTGTGAGTGTTTAAGACTGTATACTCCTCATTTTTTTATTAACATTTTATTAATTACAAATTCAAAGCCATATACATACATCACACACACACACACACACACACACACACTCACACACTACTTCATCACCCACACTAATTCTACATGTTCTACATGCCTATAGAGATTTGCTATGTTGTATTTTGATGGATCAGTAATATATATCACCAGACTACATATTTCCATCTTAATCCTTCAGTTGTCTAAACTCTACAGGGAGATTGCTCCTGAAGCCACCTGTCACTCTGTGTGTGTTTAGCTGCAGCAGTGGTGCATTCAGCAGGAGGAGGCTGCAGATTTGGAGGCTACTCTTGCTGCTTACTGGTTCAAAGAGGAAGAGGAGAGACTGAGGAAAGAGCAGCTAAGAGAAAAGACTAGAAGATCTCAACTGAAAAAGCAGGTGATGGAAAACTTGTCATGACAGCACAACACGCGATGTCATCATTAATTAAAGTCAACATGAAATAGCATTCACAAACTGTAATGTGACTTATTGTGGACAACAGAAAATGATGCAGTTAAATTAAATTTTATCATCCGTTTTCCTTATTGAATACTTGTTTGATGTCAATATGAGATAATACATTATTATTGATTAGTGCACAGAAAACCCACTGTACTCCAGTTTGAGCATTAGAAAAATGTAAGGGGAACCACAGGGCTATGTCTTCAGCTCATTTGCTTGGTAAATGTGAGGCTGTGTGATCGTGTTGGGAATTCGCTGTGTGTGACCTTGTCTTCTTCCTATTCCCCTTCACATCATGCAGAGCTGTGTTGTGTCGCTGATTAATAATTCTTATGAGAAAGGAACTAATTATACAGATCTTAATACTCTTTTCATTGACACATTCATATATAAATGTCTATATGATTTTTCATCTGAAAAAAACAATACAAATGACAAACTTTCTTTCTTTCTTTCAGATAAATAGGTTCCATGCAGAGAAGCAGATGAAGCAAGAGGAGCAAAGAAAGAAGGATATGGAGAGGCTTGTAGAACTGAGGAGAGAGATAGAAGAACAGGTGCAGAGAGATAAAGAAAGGTAAAATAAGACCTCAGCTTTGCAAAATATACAGCTAAAGATGCAGTAGATCAGACAAACCATCATAATGATAATAAAATAAAATAGTAATAATTAATATTATCTGTTTGTATTTCCTTTTCCTGCAGTTCACATTAGCAAACAGTGTAAGAATGCATGATTTAATAAGTTTATTTGTCATTGTTGTTAGAGCTGGTATATTCAAGCTCTTTATTTTTGTGTATCAGTTCAAAGTGTCTTTACTAGTGAATCAGTTCAAAAGTCTAATAAAACAGTTCACTTGCGCCATCAGTCAAAAATGTTAACAGAAGTTTCTTCCTGGGATGTTTCATATATTACAGTGATTTAGTAAAAAATTAAATACAATTGATTACTATGTATTATATGGGGTACATATGAATAAAGTTTTATTATTATTATTTAATTTCTTGTCTCTTTTTTACCGCTTTTAATATTTTGAATCTACTCAGTAACTTTGGTTGCTTATGATTATTACAGATCCCAGGAAGTCACCTGTAGGGGGGAAAAAAACAATCTGTGGCGACGAATTTGCAATTCATCCCCTTAGTTTATAAACCGTACTCATGAATTCTTAAACTGTTCCCTCGGTTTAACAAATTGTGCCCACGGATTAAGAAACCGTACCCATGAATTTCCAATCTGTGCGCTCAGATTTTATAAACCATACCTTCAGTTTTTTAATCCGTACTCACAAATTCATAATCCGCCCGCACGCTTTCGCAATCCGTTCCCACGGGTTTGTAAACTGTACTCATGGATTTGTGGCTCCGTCCCCAGTCTTTGCTGGCAGATTTAACCAGGCCACCTGTTTGTGTGTGGGATGAATTGCATTGTGTTTAAAATTTATTTTTCATAGTATATAAGACCATGATCCGCACTCATAAAATAGTCTTCTATTTAGCATTGATTTTACATTAATCACCAATAGGATAAAACATCATCACCTGTGTTTTTATCCTATTGGTAATAAATGTAAAATTACGACGGTGTTTTAGTGCATGTTAAAAAATCTTAATTTTAAATTCTTAATTACGAGAATAAAGTCGAAATATTTCGAGAATAAAGTCAAAGTTACGAGAATAAAGTCGAAAATGTTTTGAGAATAAAGTCAAAATTACGAGAATTAAATCGTAGCAATTAAGCTTATAATATTTTGACAGTATAACCTATATTGCACATGCAAATGGCCGGTGGGAGCACCAGGAGAAGTTACCAGGCCACCGAATATTGATTTGAATATATGTGGGATTATTAGCAGAAATAATACCATGTGTCATACTCGCAGGGACAATATGCTTGGAAATAATATTTCATGTCTTCGATTGCATTCATTATGCGCCAGCCACCCTATAGC
This sequence comes from Schizothorax lantsangensis, assembly GCA_027422415.1. Taxonomy (NCBI): domain Eukaryota; kingdom Metazoa; phylum Chordata; class Actinopteri; order Cypriniformes; family Cyprinidae; genus Schizothorax; species Schizothorax lantsangensis. The sequence goes on from CM049848.1 coordinate 16,519,701, forward strand.
AAGCTTTGTGCTTTTGGTACTTTTAGTATAAAACAAAGTCTCAGCTTTCAAAATCTGTCAGTTTTATAGCGAAATGTGTTTAACAATAATGTGTTTTTTGCTCTTTTTAATGTGGTGTGACAGATCACTGTATTCATGAATAAATTGTCTTTTCGACTACAATGAGACATTCATTTCATTAAATTATACTGTTTTCTTTGAGAAAATCGTCTCGGTTACGTATGTAACGTCTCGGTTACATATGTAACCCTCGCTCCCTGAAGGAGGAAACGGAGACGTCACGTCGGGTGACCGACGAATTGGGATCTCGCTTAGAGAGACCAATCCACTACGAGTGTTTCTAAACGAGCCAATGCACATTGGCATGCGATTATTGCATCCAGCTGCTGCTGATCACAGCATGAGTATAAGTAGGCAGCAGGTGCAGCGCCTATTCAGGTTTTCGCTGAGGAGCCGAGCCGGTGACCCGGCCGCTCAGCGGTGGTACAGCAGCCGTGGCGACGGGACGTGACGTCTCCGTTCCCTCCTTCAGGGAACGAGGGTTACATACGTAACCGAGACGTTCCCTATCAGTCGGTCCAACCAATCTCGGGGACGGATGCATCCGAAGATACGTTTCTGCGTGAGCATCTTGAACGGAAGCTTGTGAAGGGCCCGGTTCAGGACACGCAGATCCAAGATTGGTCTCAACCCACCGCCTTTCTTGAGTACAATGAAGTGGAGTACAATGGAGGCAGCAGCTGCATGCCGGGGCAGGATGTGCCTGATGGCCTCAGTCTGCTTCTGTGCAGCGGAGAACTGCTGGGCGAAGTTCTCCACTGCATCGCCGAAAAGGCCGGTCACCCTCCGATGCAGCGATCGACATCCGATCGTTGGGGGGAGCACCAAAGGATACAAATGGTACCCCACTAGAGGGTCCAGCCAGTTCCCTCGGCAGCTCCACAGGCTGCGATGTGCCGGTGGAAAGAGGAGCCCTCGGGTTGGTTCCTCGGAGGGGAATTCCTCACCGTCACCGTAAGACCAGTCTGGCTACTGCCAGAAGTAGCGCCCCCCCCCCCAGCTGCCACCAGGGGGAGCCCTAGATCTAGGCAGAGGCACAGGCACCCCGCCCCCTTGCAGGAAACGGAGTCTGGTCCGCAACTCCGCGACGGGAGCATCACTGGGAGCATGACTCGTCCACAAAAGCCGCCTCAGCGTGCTTAACGCCCAGACACGAGAGGCAGCGATCGTGACCATCACCCGGCACCAGGTAATGACTGCATCCAGAAACGCACGGGTGGAAGGACATCTTTAAAAAGACGCGTCTTTAAAAAGACGTTCCACCCGCGAATGCTCTTTTAGAGAAATTACTCTTTTAGTGTGCTGAAGCACACAGGGGAGATGGCCGCTTGCAACACAATCAGAGGTAGTGCAATCCGATGTGTGCAATCCACTCGAAAGGAAGGAACCACCGCCGCTGAAGAACCGTAACACCAGCACGAGAGTCCTCTGGAAGAGCGTGCTTGACCTGCAGACACCGTAGTCGAGAGGCTTGTCAGGAGCAGAATGATGAACCGCTCGGCTCCAAAGCGAAAAGTTGAATATGCGCTGCACCTGCTGCCTACTTATACTCACGCTGTGATCAGCAGCAGCTGGATGCAATAATCGCATGCCAATGTGCATTGGCTCGTTTAGATACACTCGTAGTGGATTGGTCTCTCTAAGCGAGATCCCAATTCGTCGGTCACCCGACGTGACTCGGAGTGACCGACTGATAGGGAACCCTCGTTCCCTGTTGGAGGGAATGGAGACGTTATGTCGTGACGACATTAGGGGATTCACTTAGGAGCCTCAATCATCTCTGACTGTAAGAGAAAACGCCAATGAATATTGGCTAGTGGATTTTGCATACCTGAGCCACTCCCCGTGCAAACGGGTATAAATAGGCGACAGGTGCATCCACTCATCAGGTTTTCCGCTGAGGAGCCAAGAACGTTTCCCTGGCAACCAGAGATGGGTCAAGATTGTGGCATGGGGACATAATGTTTCCGTTCCCTCCATCAGGGAACGAGGGTTACATACATAACCGAGACGTTCCCTATCTGTCGGTCACTACGAGTTATGACTCATTCATGACGTGATGACATTAGGGGTCCATGGAAAGCACCACAACCTGAACCCCGTCACAACCTTGTGGCATTGCAAATGTTGACAAGCAAGCGCATGACAGACAAATGCCATGCAAAGGTTGTAACCTTCCCGTCGCCCCAGTGCAAATTCTCTGACCTTGGTACCCGCAGGGACCACAGGTGAGTACATTGCTGCTGGAGATAGCCAAGCCGCTGTTCCTTTCACCACAGAATTTAGAAGGGATTTCGATCTTCAACGAAAGATTGCTTCAAGTCTTTCCTATTTGTTGTTACAGCTTGGCAGTAACGACGGGGAAGCGAGCCTTCAGGAGAAGGGTGCTATGGAGGCCACATCCTGCCCGAAGGGAGGTGACATGTGGAGATGCTGATATGGACTGACTCAGGCTTGGGGCAGTATTACATACGGAATGGGACTCTGAGGCAGGTCCTACATAGGAGTAGGGAGGAGAGCTGTCAGCAGAGCCGAGTGGAGTGAGCCCTCACCCCCAGGGGGCACGGCTCGCCTTGAGATTGGTACGCCAAGGCAATGGCATCCACTATCCAGTGGGCCAACCTCTGCTTGGAGACAGCCTTCCCTTTCTGCTGACCTCCGTGGCAGACAAAGAGCTGCTCAGAGCTTCTAAAGCTCCGGGTGCGGTCCACATATATGCGCAGCGCTCTTACGGGACACAGCAATGCCAAGGCTGGGCCTGCCTCCTCTGAGGGCAGTGCTTGCAGGTTCACCACCTGATCGCGGAAGGGCGTGATGGGAATCTTGGGCACGTATCCAGGCCGGGGTCTCAGGACAACATGAGAGTAGTCCGGCCCGAACACAAGGCACTCTTCGCTCACCGAAAATGCTTGGAGGTCCCCGACCCTCTTGATGGAAGTGGTCAGGAGTGCTGTCCTAGCAGACAGTAACTTCAGCTCGACTGAATCCAGCAGCTCAAAGGGACCCCTCTGAAGTCCAGCCAGGACGATAGAGAGATCCCAGGAGGGCACCAGGGGTGGCCTAGGAGGATTTAACCTTCTGGCACCCCTCAGGAACCTGATGATGAGATTGTGCTTTCCCAGGGACCGGTCGTCCACTGCAACGTGATGTGCTGCGATAGCAGCCACATACGCTTTCAAGGTGGAGGGTGACAGCCTACGCTCCAACCTTTCCTGCAGGAAAGAAAGCACTACTCCAATCGTGCATCTTCAGGGGTCTTCTCGGCGAGAAGAACACCAGATCATGAACAGACTCAACTCCAAGGCAAGAGCTCGCCTTGTAGAGAGGGCTCTGGCCAGAGTGAAAGTGTCTTCCACCGTCGGTGGACAAAACACTCAAGTCTACCACGTCTCATCCAGGAACCACACATAGAGGTTCCAAGATCTGGACGCGGGTGCCACATGGTCCTTCCTCAGAGGGATGTGCCAGGAGGGGCTGTCATGAGGAGCATGAGTTCTGAAAACCAGGTCCGGGTGGGCCAAGGGGCGCAACCGGCAGGACCTGTTCCTCGTCCTCGCTGACCTTGCACAGTGTCTGTGCGAGAAGGCTCACTGGGGGAAGCGCAAACTTGCGTAAAACCCAAGGCCAGCTGTGCGCCTGTGTGTCCGTGCCGAGGGGGCCTCGGTCAGAGAGTCATACAACTGGCTGTGGGAGGACTCGTGGGAGGCAGCCAGGTTTACCTGAGCTTTCCCAAATCGACTCCAGAACAGCCGGATCGACTCGGGACGGAGTCGCCATTCTGCGGGGAACATGAGCTGTCGTGAGAGCCCATTGGCTGCACGATTGAGGTCCCCCGGGATGTGGACAGCGTGCAGCGACTTGACTCCAGAGGAGGAGATGGCGGGCATGTGGACCAACATGTGCTAGGCCGTCCGCTGCAAGACTAGTAGCACTGCCAGCAACTCGAGGCAGTTGATGTGCCAAAGCAGTCGAGGCCCTGTCCAGAACCCCGAGGCTGCCTGCCCATTGCATGTAGCGCACCAGCCCGCACTGGAGGCATCCATCGTGACAACGACATGTCGAGACACTTGTTCTAAGAGTACTTCGACCCGTAGAAAGACAAGGTCCGTCCAGGGGCTTAATGAGCAGCAACATGTTGGCGTGATGGTCACGCGAACTGTACCGCGGCGACATGCCCATCTCGGGTGGTCCCGTATGAAGCAATCCGAGTGGCGAGACTGCAGGTGCGGATGCCATATGCCCCAGGAACCTCTGAAAGTGTTTCAGTGGTACCACCATCCTGCCTCTGAAGGAACTCAGGCAGGTCAGCATGGACTGGGCATGTTTGTTGGTGAGACACGCCACCACGCTCACCGAGTCTAACTCCATACTGAGAAAAGAGTTTCTCTGCACGGGGGAGAGCTTGCTCTTTTCCCAGTTGACCCGAAGCCCCAACTGGCTGAGGTGCCGGAGCACCAGGTCCCTGTGATCGCACAACTATTCTCACGTGCGGGCCATGCTCAAGACAGTTGAGGATCCTGATGCCCACTTCCCGTAATGGGGCAAGGGCGCCCTTCGTGACTTTTGCAAAGACACGAGGGGACAGGGAGAGCCCGAAGGGGAGGTTCCTGTACTGCCATGCCCAACCCTCGAACACAAACCGACGGTCTGTGTCGAGGGGGCGAATCGAGACATGAAAGTAAGCGTCCTTCAGGTCGACCGCTGCAAACCAATTCTGGGGTTGGATGCATCTGATGATGCGCTTCTGCGTCAACATCTTGAACGGAAGCTTGACAGGGCCCGATTCAAGACTCGCAGATCCAGGATTGGCCGGAGGCCACCACCTTTCTTGGGTACAATGACGTAAGGGCTGTAAAACCCCTGCTTCTTCTCGGCTGGAGGGACCGGCCCGATTGCATCCTTTGCCAGGAGGACAGCAATCTCCTCGTGCAAGACAGGTGCGTCTCGGACTGCCACTGAAGTCTCGAGAATGGCGCTGAACTTGGGAGGCCGCCTGGTGAACTGAATCGCATAGCCTAGTCAGATTATGCGAATGAACCAGCGGGACAGGTTGGGTAGCACATGCCACGCCCCCAAACTCCGTACAAGTGGCACCAAAGGGACAATCGATGTACCCATGGTGGTGCAGTAGAGGGGGAGTCGAGCTGGATAGCACAGAAGGCATCGTGTTCTGACTGACCACAGCAGAACTCCCCGTGTCCCCGGAGGGACTGGCCAGAGATGCGTGGAGATGCATTGCGTCTCCCAACCACAGTCTCTCGGCCGCCGGCAAGAGTGAGGAGGCAGTGCATCGCACACTGTCAGCCCGCGGGCCTGAGAACCCAGAGGAAAGGGAAATTGCTCTTTCTTTGACAATGTGGTTACCGCTGGCCCTTGAGCCAGCAGCGGAACAGAATAAATGATTTTCCACCTGACCCTCCTCCGGGGGAAGGAGCGGCACTGTCCTTGCGTCTCCTGAGAAAGATCAGCTTCCCACATCTCCGGGTGGCCCGTGTCAGGGCCGTTTTATCGCCTCCCTGGATGATTTCCGGGCCGGCTGGGACATGGGGGGCGCCGGCATAAGTGATGATTCAGCACGGGGCGGAGCAGCTCTGGAGGACGCAGGAGGGCGCCCATGGTGACGAGCAGACTGGGGGCTGGCCCGCGACGGAGCGGTGGCAGATGGTGCATCACGCTGGGGCAAGATGTGTTGGATGGCCTCAGTCTGCTTCTGTACTGCTGAGAACTGCTGGGCACAGTCCTCGACAGTGTCGCCGAACAGTCCAACCTGGGAGACGGGAGCATCGAGAAAGCGCACTTTGTCGACATCGCTCATCTCAGCCAGGCTGAGACATAGATGGCGCTCTTGGGCCACAAGTGTGGACATCGCCTTCCCGAGGGACTGCGCTGTGACTTTCGTCACCCGTAGGGCGAGGTCAGTCACCAAGCGCAGCTCCTGCATCAACCTCGGGTTGGTACTACCCTTGTGCATTTTAGTGCCTTGGCTTGGTGTGCTCGCAGGATAGCCATGGCATGCAGGGCAGCACTGCAAGCTTTGGCCGTGAGAGCGGCTGTCAGCTTACAGGCTTTGAATGGGAGATGAGGACGATTCCTCCAAGTGGCAGCGTTTTGCGGGCACAGGTGCACCGCAACCGCACTCTCCACCTAGGGAATGTCAACGTACCCCCTAGCCGCCCCGCCATCGAGGGTAGTGAGGATGGGGGAGACAGACGAGCAGCTGCCAGCCGAAAAAGGGGCCGTCCACAAGCTCATCAGCTCCTCATGCACCTCTGGGAAGAAAGGAACCGGGGCAGGGCGTGGTTGCGCTAATTTTGACTTTATTCTCATAATTTTGACTTTATTCTCGTAATTTTGACTTTATTCTCGAAACATTTCGACTTTATTCTCGAAACATTTCGACTTTATTCTCGAAACATTTCGACTTTATTATCAAAATATTTTGTCTTTATTCTCAAAACATTTAGACTTTATTCTTGTAATTTTGACTTTATTCTTGAAATATTTCGACTTTATTCTCAAAACATTACGACTTTAATCTCGTAATTTTAGATTTTTTAAAATATTTTAATGTGGCACTAAAACCCTGTCATATAAAATAAACGATAAAAAGAAGTCTATTTTGTGAGTGCGGATCATGGTCTCATATACTAAATAATTTAATAGATTAACGCACCAAAATAAAATATTAAATGACGGAAGAGCATGTATTTGTATGTATGTATGTATTTGATGTATTCCACATAATAATACACAATAAAACAATATACATTAAGATTCATTAACACGTAGGCTACCTGGGAGCTTGATGTTCTTCTAAAATGAGTCTGTGAGTGCAGTTTACAAACCGTGGGAACGGATTGCGAAAGTGTGCGAGTGGATTATGAATTTGTGGGTATGGATAAAAAAAAAATGAAGGTACGGTTTACAAAATCTGAGCTCACGGATTGGAAATTCGTGGGTATGGTTTATTAATCCGTGGGCACGATTTGTTAAACCGAGGGAACAGTTTAAGAATTCGTGAGTACGGTTTATAAAATGAGGGGACAAATTGCAAAACCATCGCCACGGATTGTTTTTTTTCTCCTACAGGTGAGTTTCATAGTTCATGAATCCTCTAAGACAAAAAAAAAAACAATAAGCCTTTTCATAGAAAATACAATATTGAGAAACATTGTACACTGAATATTGTCAAAATGCTGACAAATGTAATGAAAATGTTGTCAGATATAATTGTTTCAGCTCTATCATTGGTTGTATGTGTTGCATAGGGTGGAGTTCAGGAAAGAACAGTTTCAGCAGAAACTGCAGATGCGTGAAGCTAAAGAAAAAGAAAAACAAAAGGACGATAAAGAGAAAGAGGAGAGACTGCAGGCTTTACGCAACCAGGTACACACAAGAGAGACAGTAGGGCACCTTGTCGCCAAAAATTTGATTTATTGCCCCTCATAAAATTACCTCCCTCCACCCCCCAACCCCTCCCTCCCTCCCGCCATAACTGGACATCTGTTTGGACACCTGTTTGTACATCCCCCACCCATCTAAATGGCTATCTGGTTATTCGCTCCAGTGTGTTTAAGGAATTTATGACTGTTTTTGTGTGTCTTTAAATGGTGAAATCGTGTTAAAGGGAAGTTTTTATTAAAGTGTTTTCACATTGAAAAATACATCAAATATACGTGTAAAACGAGCAATGACTGTTTTCCCTACAAGTCAAGACGTGCTAGTGTAATTAAAACAATTTTAGGCAAAAGGTAGAGTTTGACATAGTTAGAAAATAAAGCAAAATGCGTTAGATACGGTAGTTTTTCTATCATTACAATTTAAAACTAGTTAGTTTGACAAAGTTAAATAAAAAGAAGAAGAGTTGTGCGTGTTCGTTCATCTATAACAAAAAGCATCAAGCACGTTCGTTAACATTACTAGTTAGAAAAAAAAAAAATGCTGGCTTATCTTACATAAGTGAAAATAAAAAATATCAGACCGTTAAGCAAGACCATACACGTCAAATTCTTGTGACAATACAGTTTAAAAGTTATCACAAAAAGTAAAAAAGAGCCGTCATCTAAAAATAAATGAATATCAGGGGTTCCTTCGTTAAAACAACAGTATCTAGCGGTAGTCAAAATCTCAGTGGTAGTCTATCATTACAATTTAGGTAAGTTAGCTAACAGAAAAGTTAGAACAAAGGAAAAAGCCCCGAGCATCTCGCACTGATCCGGCAGGTCCGTCCACACTCCGCACTGTCAAAGCTCAGAATGGTAACACCCGGTCCCAGTCAGACCACACCTACAGCCAGCCCCTAACACCGGAGGAGAGACCAAAGCAAAGATTTAAAAGTTAAAAGAATTAAAGTAATGTTTTAACATTAGAACGAACATTATTTTTAATAAATCTTTAGCATTTCTTAATTAATGAAACCGTACAGCATTCATCCTAAAGCTTTTCACTTTAAAATTAGGTTACACAAGTTTTTCCTTTTAAACAATCACATCTAAGGCACAGGCTTTTATTTTATTTAGTTATTCACACTTAATTCACCTATTCCTTTAATCGGTCTTTGGTTTTTGTCAAGTTTAAGACTTCTGACTTGTTATATAACCCAGACTTTTTCACTTTTAAAAATTAGGTTACACAACTTTTCTTCTAAACAATCACCTCTAAACCGCAGGAAAATGTTGTTTGTTTGTTTTATTTAGTTATTCACAATTAATTTAGTGAATCCTTTATTTACTCTTTGATTTTTGTCAAGCTTAAGACTTCTGCTGTGCTATATAACCCAGACTTTTATCTCTTTTAAAAGTTAGGTTACACCATTTGTTCCTTTTAAACATACACATCTAATCCACAAGAAAAAATTTGTTTGTTTTGTTTTATTTATTTTAGTTTAGTTATTTACACTTAATTTAGTAATTCCTTTATTTTTGTCAATCTTGCGGCGTGGTATAACAGTTTGAACACATACACGTGTGTATGCGAATGCAAACAGGATTGAAAGCAAATGTTTTGGTGGAGTCTTTGGATTTTCTTGCCGTAAGACTTGTTATCAGTTGAAACAGACGTACAATGTCTAAACTTTTACAACATCACACGAAATGCAAAATATCATGGCTCACACACCACAATGAAACGAGAACCGGAATCCGTGACGCTGCGCTATAACCTACTCTATCAGTTGTACGTGCAAATATCAGAATGAAAGGTGATGAAATAAGACAGGATTTCTCTTTGATTTTCCGCCTGTAACACTTGTGGTGTGTTATCTATCAACTGAAACAGATGCACAATATCTAAACTTTTTTACATCTTACGAAATGTAAATATTTCGTCTCACGCAGTGCGGTGAGACCAGAATGGTGCTGCGTGTCTAGACTTATGATTACTGATGTGTCCATATCAGATCAAGAGGTTGTTGTAAAACATCTAAAGGTGATTCTGAGGTTGTGACTCATTTGCAATCTAATGAGTTTTTGAGGGGGTCTGGCATGTAAACTTTGTTAGAATGCTAGGTAAAAAGTTCACTGATCAAAGCATCTCCATCGCATCTATTTTATGACATACACCTGCGAGTGTGAACTTTGTCAAAAGTTCCCTGGAATGGTTCACTGGATGGTCAACACACAAACTAAAACAACCCCCTACATTTAAACATACAAATCTTTTACAAATGAAAACTTTTAGAATCACACCGGATATCTCTACAAGATGATGAAAAGCACCATGATTAAACAACGATATGACTTTTGTTTTAACAAATACATTTTTAGATCTTTCAAACCTAAAACCATGATGCTCTAAACAAAGCAAGGATTAGAAGCAGTCAAATGATCCTTTGATGAACGCAAGACAGTTACAGAGTCTTTCTTTATGAATTAGAGTTAAATTAGACTACAAATTAGTCGTCATAAGGTTGTTTGCAACAAAAGTAATTCCTACAAATGTCTCACAGAATCTTTACAAGATTAGACTTTCTTTCTCACTTTAAAATTGTATTATTAACCGTGTTTAAATGCAGCATGTTTATTTTTCACAGTATAACATTTTATTTTATTAAAATAAAAACAACTGGTCTATATAGGGTTATTTTACTAAGATATGATCAAATAATTGACAGAGGAAATAGTTCAAATAATCGATAAGTCCAACTTATCAACCCTCTTTGATGTGTCTGACGGTTTATGACAAATATCTTACTGATACAGACGTGTTAAGATGTTAAGTATGTGTAAAACATGTGTAAAGTTCAATATTACTGTTAAAAATAGTATAATAAAACAAAAACACTCACATAAAAACAAGCACACACACACACACACACACACACACGCGCACACACGCACACACTAAAACAACCCCTATACAGTTAAACATTCAGACTTTTATGATGTCTCATACGAATCTTTTACAAATTAAAAAACTTCTTAGAATCACACCGGGTATCTCTACAAGATGATGAAAAGCAGCATGATTAAACAATGATATAACTTTTGTTTTAACAAATAAGTTTTTAGATCTTTCAAACCTAAAACCATGATGCTCTAAAGCAAGGATTAGAAGCAGTCAAATGATCCTCTGACGAATGCAAGACGGTTACAGAGATTCTTCTTTATGAATTAGACCTAAATTAGACAAAAAATTTGCTGTCGTGAGGTTGTTTGCAACAAAAGTAGTTCTTAAACAAGCTGCTACAAATGTCTCACAGAATCTTTACAACAAATTAGACTTTCTTTCTCACTTTAAAAATGGTATTATTAACCGTGGGCTTTAAATGCAGCATTTTTTTTATTTTATTTTTCACAGTATAATGTTTTATTTTATTAAAATAAAAACAACTGAACTACAGTGTATATAGGTTTATTTTTACTAAGATTTGATCAAATAACTGATATAAAGAACATGCAAATATTCGATAAGTCCATCTTATCATCCCCAAACTGATGTGTCTGATGGTTTGTGATGACATAAATATCTTACTGATACAAACGTGTTAAGATGTTAAGTATCCGTAAAAAAATAGTTTAAAAAGTCATCTTTTTTAGCTTTCATGTAGGATTCGTGTCCGCACTCAAGTGGTTTTTGCATAACAGAGTCCTGAGACAAATGAAATTAGAATGCGTGAAAGACTTTTCTCTTTAATATATTTGTAATGACAGACTAAAAGCTTTAGATTGATTAAAACAATTGAGTGTACGCATTTCTCTTGAATATATGCACAGTAACCAGTGAGTACATGAATCAGTATAAATACATATCCTCATAAACTCAGTGTGATTCTATCATATCAATCAATAATTTAAAAAAATATTTAATTTATATACCATACCTGACTTTCTCTTCAAAACACAATAAACATTCTTACTACTTTTTAAATGTGTAGAACAACCGTTTTGGGGAGGGGAAAACCATATAGTGTTGTGTTTCTACGTTAGGATGCTTGTAGTTTGTAGTTAATCACATCTTTAACCTAAAAAAATGTTTCACTCAAACTCTCTTATGAGTCCCGATCGGTCCAATATTGAGCAGCCTACACATAAACGCTATGTTCTACATGTCTAAAGTATAAGTCTGTAGAAAGAATAAACCAGTCTTATAAACTCATTGATTTAGCTTAACAACTTTACAATATAATCTGCATGAGCGATACGCTCTTAAAATCGATAGTACACAGAATATGTGTAAAAGGACGGATAACATATTAACGTGATGTTTTGGTTCGTGTCTTACACAACTGCTCGTTACTTAATGTTTTCATTAAGTTTTAATATAAAAGATAATATTCTGTTAACAATTTAGATGATTTTATTATGAAATCGCACAAAGAACCGCTGAAGTACATACTGTTTGTTAACACGTAATTAATTGAAATAATAACCTACTATGTGCTCATTTAACCGCTTTATTTACATTATGCTGAATATAAAACTCTTAAACAGAAACATTAAAACATTTCAAACTTGTCAAACAACCGCTTCAATACATTCCTCTTATGAAAACGCTTAATTAGAATACTGTCAAACAGAACGTTGTCTGCAAGTTCCCTAAACATACTTATACCGAGCTTGAAAATAATGTTCAAAACACATAAATAACTATGACGCATATAGTTCATGCATTGTTCTAACGTATTCTGCTCGCCTTAAAACGATACATTCAATCAAACATCTGACCAAAAGACAGACAGACAGACAAAACCTCAACGATAGCTGAGATGGATCGAGAGGAAAGGGTACAAATAATTATTCTTCGCCACAATAACACACCGGGTCCGAGAAATTTTATAGCCTTACTGCAGACTTTCTCGACATTCTTTATCCTAGTTATTATTTACCTCTTATTCAATTATAAACCTACAAGAGTTAAAGAAAATTCCTTAATTGATAACGTTTTAACAAATTCTCTAAGTGAAGAAATGAAATCCTGTGTTTCATATTCAGATTTGTCTGATCATTTTCCGATATAGCATTATTCTGTAATTAGGGTTAACAGGTTTAAACTCAAAAGAAATGCAGCAAAATAATGTTTTTATTGATCGATTAAATATGATAGTCCCTCTACACGACGCTGCTTAGGACTAAACAAATTATATTTCTTTTAGGTCATCTTTCCGGTCTGTCTACGATGCGGGTTCACAAGACAAACCGAACATAAAAAGCGAGTGTTTGTGTTTTTCTGTTACCTGTACAACTCTTAAAGCTACGCATTTCACAGCGCGTACATGGATACGCATTTCTTTCGTGTATGTCTCTAAACAATAGTTAAGTAAACGGCTTACAGTTGATATGTCATTTTAAGTGAAATGTGGGATGATTCATGTCTTTTTTTTATACTATCCACACTAGTGTTGCTTTCGTCAACGAAAATTATGACGAAATATCGTCGTCAACGAACCTTTATCACGTGACGAAAACGAGACGAGACGCAACGTAAATGCTGGTCATGTGACGATGACGATAATTAAATGTATAATGCAATATCGTTGACGAATAAAAACGAGACTAAATGTGGTTTACAAAATAAAAACTATGCTAAAATGTCTCTTCATTTTCGTTGACCAAAACGAGACGAAACAAAATGTTATAACATTATTTCGTCTCGTTTAGTCGCGTTATTATTTTGCAGTATTTCTGTTTCATGTGACTTAACGTTACTTCAGGGGCTGTCAGGGTTGCCAGGTTTTCGCAACAAAACCCGCCCAATTGCTACTCAAAACTAGCCCAATCGCATTTCGAGGGGGGTTCCCCGGTAAAGTTCCAGGGTCTAAATATTTGGGGACTTGGCAACACTCTGCGCAGACGCAGGCGACGTCACTTCCTCAAGCTCCACTCGCGGCATTATTTAGAAGGCGACAACAAACAAAGTTAAGTCTGACACAGAGAAAGGGACCGATGGCCGGCTTCATCTGACTTCAGTTTACAATCAATACAAGTAACAGACACACACATTTTATTTGCACTTTTTAGTATGTTATTGTAGCTCGAGCATTCAAGCACCTATTTTCTCTTTGTTAAACTTGAATGTAACGTTATATATTTTTTTCTGGCATTGTCATGTGATGCTATTTTATTTTATTTATTGTTTTTATTTATTTAAATTTATGTGTGTGTACTTCTAATATGTTTGGTTGGTAAAATAAATGTTGTAAATTCAAATCAGAGTGTCTTTGGATGTATTCTTGAGTCTATAAGGTAACAATAATATAATAAGATAACCTTGTTTGAAATGGGTTTGGCTAAAAGAAAATTTTGGTTTTGTCTGTACTGCTAGGCACTTATACTATATTGACTGGGTTAAATAGAATTGCATTACTAAAAAGAGACTAAAATACAATTTTCATTGACTAAAACTAGACTAAATGTCATCAGTTTTCGTTGACTAAAACTAGACGAAAATAGTCATCAGTTTTCGTCGACTAAAACTAGACGAAAATAGTCATGGATAATTCTGACTAAAGTAAGACTAAAATGCTCAGTCTTTTAGTTGACTAAAACTTGACTAGACTAAAAAGAGTATGAACGTGACTAAAACTAATAAAAACTAAAATGACAGCTTCACACAAAGACTAGACTAAAACTAAAATTAAAACAGGCCGCCAAAAACAACACTAGTCCACACCAATGCTTTGAAAGGTGCACGTTTTTGACTGTTTTAGATGGTCTGCACCAGCACACAGACACATGTTTTAGGTATTCATCTGACCAAAAGGATTGATCCTGGGGAAACGCACACAACAGCAGCTGTGTTTTGTCATGATTGTCTTCATAATTGATCCACTTTTATTAAAACAATGCGACATGAAGTTACTGTATTCAACAGCACAGTGCCTTGAAATATTGTAGTATATCGTTTTTTTTTCCTTCTAAATATCTAAACATGTATTTAGCTTAAATATTAGTTGTTACATGTTTACAAAGTTGTCACGCCTGTTGTTGAATTTTATAACATATATTTCACCAAACCTAAAGGACTGAAAATAGGTTTAGCATAAGTCGCATTTCAGCTGTTAGCCTGAAAATGCAAGTGAACTGAGATTTCATTACTGAGATAATCTACAGAATGTGAAACAAGCTCACAGTTACATTAGAGTTTTGGATTCTAGTTTTATGTTGAATATTGTTTGTTACTGTTTCACAGGTTTAACACCTCATTACTTGAAGACACGTACTGTATAAATCACAAAGTTTTCCACCGTAGTAGGCCGACTCTAAAACCAGACCAAAAAAAAAGAAAAGAATAGCTTGAGACTTAGTTGTAGCAGTATGAAAATCGTTGTTCTGAACCACGGTTTAATTTTTAACATCACAATTCATATTGTATTGTCATGTGCGATTGTAAAAATTTTGAGATACGTTTTTTGTATGTTTGTTATCAATTTAATGATAATTAATAAGAAATTATCTTTTATATCTGATACAATAGAATAATATAAAATAAATGTCTCGAATGAAGACGTGATATTTTATTAAATCAAGCAAATTCACATAAATATCGATGAATATGATGAACACAAAGAGTTCGCTAACATTACAGCAGTACTGTTTGCAAAAAGAAAAGAAAAAAACAAGACACTCACACACAAAATTTTTACAATCACACATGACAATACAATATGAATTGTGATGTTAAAAATGAAACCGTGGTTCAGAACAACGCGAACAAATCATAAAACATATAAAAACAACAATTTTCATACTGCTACAACTAAGTATCAAGCTATTCTTTTTTTTTTGGTCTGGTTTCAGAGTCGGCCTACTACGGTGGAAAACTTTGTGATTTATACAGTGCGCGTCTTCAAGTAATGAGGTGTTAAACCTTTGAAACAGTAACAAACAATATTCAACATAAAACTAGGATCCAAAACTCTAATGTAACTGTGAGCTTGTTTCACATTCTGTAGATTATCTCAGTAATGAAATCTCAGTTCACTTGCATTTTCAGGCTAACAGCTGAAATGCGACTTATGCTAAACCTATTTTCAGTCTTTTAGGTTTGGCGAAATATATGTTATAAAATTCAACAACAGGCGTGACAACTTTGTTAACACATAACAACTAATATTTAAGCTAAATACATGTTTAGATATTTAGAAGGAAAAAAACGATATACTACAATATTTCAAGGCACTGTGCTGTTGAATACAGTAACTTCATGTCGCATTGTTTTAATAAAAGTGGATCAATTATGAAGACAATCATGACAAAACACAGCTGCTGTTGTGTGTGTTTCCCCAGGATCAATCCTTTTGGTCAGATGAATACCTAAAACGTGTCTGTGTGCTGGTGCAGACCATCTAAAACAGTCAAAAATGTCATTTCTTTAGTCCTAAGCAGCGTCGTGTAGAGGGACTATCATATTTAATCGATCGATAAAAACATTATTTTGCTGTATTTCTTTTGAGAGTTTAACCCTGTTAACCCTAATTACAGAATAATGCTATATCGGAAAATGATCAGACAAATCTGAATATAAAACACAGGATTTAATTTCTTCACTTAGAGAATTTGTTAAAACGTTATCAATTAAGGAATTTTCTTTAACTCTTGTAGGTTTATGATTGAATAAGAGGTAAATAATAACTAGGATAAAGAATGTAGAGAAAGTCTGCAGTAAGGTTATACAATTTCTCGGACCCGGTGTGTTATTGTGGCAAAGAATAATTATTTGTACCCTTTCCTCTCGATCCATCTCAGCTATCGTTGAGGTTTTGTCTGTCTGTCTGTCTTTTGGTCAGATGTTTGATTGAATGTATCGTTTTAAGGCGAGCAGAATACGTTAGAACAACGCATGAAATTGAGCGTTAGCGTTAGTTCTGGCAGGTTACGTGAGTCAAGCTTGCATCAGCTAATTCTCAGCTGATCACATCTACCTATAGGAATACGACACCTATCGTGGCATCCTATATAAGCTCTATCCAGTATTAATCAGCAGCTTTTCCCGCTTGCTCAGGAGCAAATCACCCTCCTCCATCCCCAACTCCTCCTTTCGCAGTCAGGACTTGGCTTTCTTATATTCCTTGCTAAATCAGACTCTTTTCTTGAATAATTATACACTTAAAGATCATTAAGTACATTAATGATATCTGCTTTGTTCTGTTCTGTTAACCCTCGGGGGGTTATTATTATTGCTGCTCTCCCTGCTCATTCATGACGGGCTGTATGGATGGGCAGGGAGTTTTTGCACAGAACAGAACCATACTGCCAAACCAAACTTTATGCTAACGTATCATTTTGACGATAGTGGTCCTGACTGAACTATATGCGTGATGGTTATTTATGTGTTTTGAACATATTTTCAAGCTCGGTATAAGTATGTTTCTGTTTGAGAACATGTTGGTAATTTACACGTCGGGAACTTGCAAACGTTCAACGTTCTGTTTGACAGTATTCTATTTAAGCGTTTTCATAAGAGGAATGTTTTGAAGCGGTTGTTTGACAAGTTTGAAATGTTTTAATGTTTCTGTTTAAGAGTTTTATATTCAGCATAATGTAAATAAAGCGGTTAAATGAGCACATAGTAGGTTATTATTTCAATTAATTACGTGTTAACAAACAGTATGTACTTCAGCGGTTCTTTGTGCAATTTCATAATAAAATCATCTAAATTGTTAACAGTCTATTATCTTTTATATTAAAACTTAATGAAAACGTTAAGTAATGAGCAGTTGTGTAAGACACGAACCAAAACATCACGTTAATATGTTATCTGTCCTTTTACACATATTTTGTGTACTATCGATTTTAAGAGCGTAGCGCTCGTGCAGATTATATTGTAAAGTTGTTAAGCTAAATCAATGAGTTTATAAGACTGGTTTATTCTTTCTACAGACTTATACTTTAGACATGTAGAACATAGCGTTTATGTGTAGGCTGCTCAATATTGGACCGATCGGGACTCGTATCCGACATGAAGGATCTGTGAATGAAACCGCAACCACAAACATCATCAGGTTAAATGAACAAAAGACGCCTTCACACCGTTAACTTTATTTGAATGTTTCACTGATATAAAACGACCCTGAGTTGTTAGAAAATAATTGCATGCTGACATCACAGCGAGATGACTTAAGGAGATGATGAATCGGTTCGTTGAACCGAATGGATCGGGCTTCGCATCACTAACGGAGATCGCAAAAAGGGTTTGTAACATCACTACGCGGAAGAAGCGTATACTTCGCAAAAAGTGTGGAAATGCGAGTCTTTTTATATAGGGTATCTGAGCGTATAATCAGAAGTCTGATGATTTAGAGATCTGTCACGTATGACCATTTTGGGATATGGAACCCCGACGGTCATGTTTGTAGTCTGAGGTGTATGCTGGGTATTGTAGTTCGCTGACCTGAAAGGCCATCAACATTTGAATGAGGTATTAGTTACACACGTTCAATTTAACAGCTTTGTAAAAACAAAAACAAAAAGAATTGTTAAAACGTATTTAGCCTAAACAAATATATATATAAGAAGAATAAGATATACTTATGGTAAAACAGACTTGACATGTATATGTTGAAATGGAGCACCCGTTGTGTTATTTTGTGAAATGGCAATAGGATTTGGTTGTGCGTTCTTGAAATCAAATATTAGCAAAAAGTCAATCAGTCCCATCTGCTATCTGAATATTCAGTCCGTCTTCATCATGAAATTATGAACCGCGTCATCAACACCATTCTGGAGAACGTGCGTCGTGTTAGACGGTTTGTGTCATGACCCCCCAAGTTTGTTGTGTTCGTTACCTCTGCACGTCTTCATCTAATTGAACGTGACCAGTATTTTTAACGAATGTTAGCTCACGCCTATATTTTCTAGTTTCATCATAAACTAGGTAAACAGATCCTTGTAATAATACGTTGAACATCTGAAAAGTTGGTCAATCGCACATACAGAGTTTTATCTTACTGCGGTGCTATAATACATTTTCTGCAATGATTGTACTTGTTGTTAGCACGCTTCAAATTGGGTCCAGGCTTGTTTTATGAGCGTACCCTTGTTTGTCAAACCATTTTTTTAGAGTTAAACAGGTTAACTACAAACTACAAGCATCCTAACGTAGAAACACAACACTATATGGGTTTCCCCTCCCCAAAACTGTTGTTCTACACATTTAAAAAGTAGTAAGAAAGATTATTGTGTTTTGAAGAGAAAGTCAGGTATGGTATATAAATTAAATCTTTTTTTAAATTATTGATTGATATGATAGAATCACACTGAGTTTATGAGGATATGTATTTATACTGATTCATGTACTCACTGGTTACTGTATATATATTCAAGAGAAATGCGTACACAATTGTTTTAATCAATCTAATGCTTTTAGTCTGTCATTACAAATATCTTAAAGAGAAAAGTCTTTCACGCATTCTATTTTCATTTGTCTCAGGGCTCTGTTACACAAAAACCACTTGAGTGCGGACACGAATCCTACATGAAAGCTAAAAAAGATGACTTTTTAAACTATTTTTTACAGATACTTAACATCTTAACACGTTTGTATCAGTAAGATATTTATGTCATCACAAACCATCAGACACATCAGTTTGGGGATGATAAGATGGACTTATCGAATGTTTGCATGTATCTTATATCAGTTATTTGATCAAATCTTAGTAAAAATAAACCTATATACACTGTAGTTCAGTTGTTTTTATTTTAATAAAATAAAACATTATACTGTGAAAAAAAAAAAAAAAAGATTCCTGCATTTAAACCCCACGGTTAATAATACCATTTTTAAAGTGAGAAAGAAAGTCCAATTTGTTCTGTGAGACATTTATAGCAGCTTGTTTAAGAACTACTTTTGTTGCAAACAACCTCACGACAGCTAATTTTTAGTCTAATTTAGGTCTAATTCATAAAGAAGAATCTCTGTAACCGTCTTGCATTCGTCAGAGGATCATTTGACTGCTTCTAATCCTTGCTTTAGAGCATCATGGTTTTAGGTTTGAAAGATCTAAAAATGTATTTGTTAAAACAAAAGTTATATCATTGTTTAATCATGCTGCTTTTCATCATCTTGTAGAGATACCCGGTGTGATTATAAGAAGTTTTTTATTTGTAAAAGATTCGTATGAGACATCATAAAAGTCTGAATGTTTAACTGTATAGGGGTTGTTTTAGTGTGTGCGCGCGTGTGTGTGTGTGTGTGTGTGTGCTTGTTTTTATGTGAGTGTTTTTGTTTTATTATACTATTTTTAACAGTAATATTGAAATTTACACCTTTTACACATACTTGACATCTTAACACGTCTGTATCAGTAAGATATTTGTCACAAACCGTCAGACACATCAAACTGGGTTGATAAGTTGGACTTATCGATTATTTGAACTATTTCCTCTGTCAATTATTTGATCATATCTTAGTAAAATAACCCTATATAGACCAGTTGTTTTTATTTTAATAAAATAAAATGTTATACTGTGAAAAATAAACATGCTGCATTTAAACACACGGTTAATAATACAATTTTAAAGTGAGAAAGAAAGTCTAATCTGTTGTAAAGATTCTGTGAGACATTTGTAGGAATTACTTTTGTTGCAAACAACCTTATGATGACTAATTTGTAGTCTAATTTAACTCTAATTCATAGAGAAAGACTCTGTAACCGTCTTGCGTTCATCAGAGGATCATTTGACTGCTTCTAATCCTTGCTTTGTTTAGAGCATCATGGTTTTAGGTTTGAAAGATCTAAAAATGTATTTATTAAAACAAAAGTCATATTGTTGTTTAATCATTGTGCTTTTCATCATCTTGTAGAGATACCCGGTGTGATTCTAAAAGTTTTCATTTGTAAAAGATTTGTATGTTTAAATGTAGGGGTTGTTTTAGTGTGTGTGTTGACCATCCAGTGAACCATTCCAGCGAACTTTTGACAAAGTTCACACTCGCAGGTGTATGTCATAAATAGATGCGATGGAGATGCTTTTATCAGTGAACTTTTTAGCTAGCATTCTAACAAAGTTTACATGCCAGACCCCCTCAAAAACTCATTAGATTGCAAATAAGTCACAACCCCAGAATCACCTTTAGATGTTTTACAACAACCTCTTGATCTGATATGCACACGTCAGTAATCATAAGTCCAGACACGCAGCACCATTCTGGTCTCACCGCACTGCGTGAGATGAAATATTTACATTTCGTAAGATGTAAAAAAGTTTAGATGTTGTGCATCTGTTTCAACTGATAGATAACACACCACAAGCGTTACGGGCGGAAAATCAAAGTCTTATTTCATCACCTTTCATTCTGATATTTGCATGTACAACTGATAGGGTAGGCTATAGCGCAGCGTCACGGATTCCGCACGCCATCTTCAAACCTTCTCTCGTTTCATTGTGGTGCGTGAGCTGCGATATTTTGCATGTCGTGTGATGTTGTAAAAGTTTAGACATTGTACGTCTGTTTCAACTGATAACAAGTCTTACGGCAAGAAAATCCAAAGACTCCACAAAACATTTGCTTTCAATCCTGTTTGCGTTCGTTCAAACTGTTATACCACGCCGCAAGATTGACAAAAATAAAGGAATTACTAAATTAAGTGTATATAACTAAACTAAAATAAATAAAACAAAACAAACAACATCTTTCCTGTGGATTAGATGTGTATGTTTAAAAGGAAAAATTTGTGTAACCTAACTTTTAAAAGTGATAAAAGTCTGGGTTATATAGCACAGCAGAAGTCTTAAGCTTGACAAAAATCAAAGAGTAAATAAAGGATTCATTAAATTAATTGTGAATAACTAAATAAAACAAACAAACAACATTTTCCTGTGGTTTAGAGGTGATTGTTTAGAAGAAAAGTTGTGTAACCTAATTTTTAAAAGTGAAAAAGTCTGGGTTATATAACAAGTCAGATGTCTTAAACTTGACAAAAACCAAATACCGATTAAAGGAATAGGTGAATTAAGTGTGAATAACTAATTAAAATAAAAGCCTGTGCCTTAGATGTGATTGTTTAAAAGGAAAAACTTGTGTAACCTAATTTTAAAGTGAAAAGCTTTAGGATGAATGCTGTACGGTTTCATTAATTAAGAAATGCTAAAGATTTATTAAAAATAACGTTCGTTCTAATGTTAAAACATTACTTTAATTCTTTTAACTTTTAAATCTTTGCTTTGGTGTCTCCTCCGGTGTTAGGGGCTGGCTGTAGGTGTTGTCTGACTGGGGCCGGGTGTTACCATTCTGAGTTTTGACAGCGCGGAATGTGGACGGACCTGCCAGATCATTGCGAGATGCTCAGGGCTTTTTCTTTTGTTTTAATTTTTCTGTCGTGACAAACGTTAGCTAACTTACCTAAATTGTAATGATAGACTACCACGGAGATTTTGACTACTGCTGGATACTGTTGTTTTAACGAAGGAACCCCTTATCTTCATGTATTTTTAGATGACGGCTCTTTTTTACTTTTTGTGATAACTTTTAAACTGTATTGTCACAAGATTTTGACGTGTATGGTCTTGCTTAACGTGCTTGATGCTTTTTGTTATAGATGAACGAACACGCACAACTCTTCTTCTTTTTATTTATCTTTGTCAAACTAACTAGTTTTAAATTGTAATGATAGAAAAACTACCGTATCTAACGCTTTTTGCTTTATTTTCTAACTTTGTCAAACTCTACCTTTTGCCTAAAATTGTTTTAATTACACTAGCACGTCTTGACTTGTAGGGAAAATAGTCATTGCTCGTATTACGCGTATATTTGATGTGTTTTTCAATGTGAAAACACTTTAATAAAAACTTCCCTTTAACACGATTTCACCATTTAAAGTTTAAAAGCACATAACAATGGCCCACTCACAAAAACAAATTCCTTAAACACACTGGAGCGAATAACCAGATCGCCATTTAGATGGGTGGGGGATGTACAAACAGGTGTCCAAACAGATGTCCAGTTATGGCGGGAGGGAGGGAGGGAGGGGTTGGGGGGTGGGGGGAGGTATTTTTATGAGGGGCAATAAATCAAATTATTGGCGACAAGGTGCCCTACTGTCTCACTCACACAGATGCAAACAATTGCCCAGACACTCAGAATTCCACCTGATGATCTGAATAAGGGCTCAGATCAAGGGTATAGCATCATTTAAAGCATTTAAAACCTTTATTTTGCTTATTTTGTTTGCTTTACAGGTCTGTAAAGTAGCTGAGGCCAACCCAGAGAGGATGATGGGAAACACAGTGGCGTGGAGAGTACGTCAACAGCCTGAAGAAGTATTTACATTACAAAGACCACTGTACCAGCTAAATACATACACTGATAAACAGGTAGCAGCACATGTACACAGCACACACAGCACATACTGTACTACTCACACATTCACCTCACAAAACACAAACACACATGAAGTCTTTTATTAGTCAATACTGAGCACAACATTCGAACCAATGAGTGAGAATGCCTAATCATATTTCAAATGCCATCTCTAATTTGTATTTCATACGTCTTTCATTATATTAAATAATTTAATTCATAGGTCTTCAAACTTGTTCCTTGAGATCCTCTGTCCTGCACAGTTTAGCTAAAACCCTAATCAAACACAAATGAACCAGCTAAACAAGGTCTTCAGGATCACTTGAAAAATCACAGGCCAGGTATGATAAAGTAGCTTGGAAATAAAATTTGTGAGACAATGGGTCCCCAAGAGCAGGGTTGATGACCTAGGATTTAATTCGTTTTATGGTGCAATGGTGGACTGTGGCATAGGAGCATTTAAAACAATTCCCACCTTTTTCACATTTTACGATTTAAGTCTTATTTTAAATATCAATTTATTAAATAATTCCACTGCTGTTGTTAATGTCTTATCAGTTGAAAACAAATGTATTCTTTATACATTTATTTATTCAGAATTAATAATGTAATTATTTTGTTGCAAAACCTGTGTTGGACTCATCAAATCCTCTATGTGACTGTGTTGAAATTCTGTGAACTGTAATTTTAATTTTCGCTTCCAGTCATTTTAGTTTAATTCAGGTAACATCCTGAGGGGAGCGGCCAGTTCAATTTCACATTCATGATTTGAAAGGGCTGATTCTTAAATTCTGAAGCTTGCCAAACCCTGTCTTCTGACTGCCTGCTCATGTACATGGGCCATTTTGTTTCTGCCAATAATAATGGTTAACCTGTGATGACATTTTGGAACTCTAACGTTTACTAAGTCACTGGCCAAGGCCAAACAGTGAAACAGCTTTTTTGTTTCCAGACTTTTGTTTCATAACATGGAGATTCAACAGAACATCCTGTAAATAAACATAAAACAGAGATAAGTTACTGACTTTAACCTTGTTCATGTTAAAGCATATCAACCTGTCAACAGCTACTCTGGTTACAAAATTACAGTCTAGAAAACATTGAACTATTATAGGAAACCATTTACTTTACTTCCCTGATTGTTGCTTGATCATCTTAATTTAAAGGCTGATGTGTTTACACTTAGATTTTGGTAACATATATGGATTTGTAATCAATTGATAATGCTATGAATAATTCAAAGAGTCTCTTATCATTTTGTCTTTCTTTTAGATTGTGTCCGATCCCAGAGTGCGTATTGAACAAGCGCTCAGAACCGCAGGTCTCCATAACACCCCTTATGCAAGACAGATTGTATCTGAGCTCCAACCTCTAAAGCCACCCAGACGAGACATGGAGTCCGCTGCCTTCAGATCCTGACCAATAATTATATGAATGTAATCTTCTTTTCACATAAATGAGTCCTTTGTCCTCCTAAGGTCTGCTGTCTACATATTAGTCTACATATTTTTTAACCATACTCCCTTGGATACTTTATTCAATATTTGGAGGATTGATTGATTGATACGTCAAAGTCTTCATCTCAGAAGATCAAGGAATATTTCATTCCTCATGATATGACCAGCATGCTTATGGAAAAGAGACAACCATTTTGGGCTTATATTTTTGGCTTTTTTATAGGACAATAGATGGCAGACAGGAAAGTGCTTTAGTGCTTTTTGACAGTGTTATTGACAGGCCTCCTATTTTAGATACGTTAAAAAGTATTTTGTGGTAAGAAGTGAGACTATGACCCACAACACTGTTATAAAAAACTGCATGAGGTTTATGAACTGCAGTACAATGTTCTAAGCAGTGTTGGGCAGTAACTAGTTACTGTAACTTAGTTACTGTAATAATATTACTTTTTGCAGTAACTAGTAGTGTAACTAATTACTAATAAGATTTCAGTAATAATATTACAGTTACCATCCATAAAACAGCTTAGTTACTTAGTTACTTTTGATGCCTCAACCCCGCTGATTTAAAATCCAACAATCAAATAATTCCTAGATTTATTTTCATAATTTTCACGATTCGCACATGCATGTGATGTCCCCGGTGCAGCAGGCAAGCTTGGAATATGGAAAAGCTTACATTCAGCAGATAGAAATATTGCATTATATTGATTTTGTCAGGAAAAAAGATGATATGAACACTGTTGTGTAAGTTGTGGCTTTACTTTACTATAAGAGCGTTTAACAATGCAGCAAACATTTGTAAATATCTTGAAAAAATACTTTAATGTCTTTAAAGCATTAGCAGATTTTTTCTTTTGTTTAATAGGCTACATTTGGCCAAAATATATAAAAGATTTTGCTGTATTGGCTATGATTAAGCGCAGCGGGTTAAGATACCAGATTTTCTGTGTTGTTGTTTTTTTCTTTCTTTTTGAGTAAAGAAAACGCTGTACATTATTATTATTATTATTATTATTATTATTATTATAGGCAAAGAAAAAAATAAAAAAAAATAACGAACGATAATAATACACGAGGAATGCAGGAACAGAAACGTTAAAATATCGATTCTGCTCGGAGTGAACCGATTGAATTTTTTTTTCGTTTTCAAGCCCTGAGTGTAACTAATTACTGTTGCCAGAAAGTAATAAGTAAAGTAACAATATTACTTTTGAAAGGAGTAACTAGTAATGAGTAATATATTACATTTTTGAGTAACTAGCCCAACAGTGGTTCTAAGCCACCAGAAACCTCTTGAGACACAGAATCCAGCATTTCTAAAATAATCTTTGAGTTTGTTATATTGTATAAATAGTTGCAAGTGTTAAATAAAGTACAAACCCACACGACTCATTTCATAAACTTAACATATACCTTTATTTAGATTAGTTTATTTCTACTTAAACACCAAAGCTACCCTCAACAATATGTTACTACAAAAAGAATGCTTAGGATAAAAAAAAAAAATTATTTGTAATATATTTTTAAAGGTACAGTGTAAAAGGCCAATGTGAAAACTCACCATACATATAATTTAGGTCATATTGTTGATTTACAAGTTAAAATACAAACTGTTTTAGTACTAGTATTAGTAACTAGTAAAGTGAGGTGTTCATTAGAGATGAGTCAACTGAGAATGGTTTAGGAATGTGAATGTCATCTTTAAATAACACAAACACACTATGAACAGTAATATGTACACTGCAGGGGCCTCATTTATAAAATGTTGCACAGAAACCATCCTAAATTTAATCTCGACAAACATCTCTCGAATATGCGTACGTGTGATTCATAGAATGAACGTACGAACAGAAAATGCGCGTATGCGTCTCTGTCAGATGTGAAATCTATGAATCGCAAATGATCTTGAACATGCACGCAATTGGTTTCAGCTCTCTGCTTGTAAACGACTCCTAATTAATGTCATTAACATATAAAATATCACCAATCATCATAATTTAGAACAGTGAGCTGCAAGAACAGCTTACATTTTAAAAAACCTGCAATGATCCGACAATAAAAAGTGCGTATGTCTGCTCAGACCCTGACATGACGCTAAGCACTTTTCCACGTCAAAGACAGTTTTTATAAATATGAGCGCTGCCGTGGATTTAAGCGTACACACACTCTAAGATCAAATCTGAGCGTACGCACACGTTATATATGAGGCCCCATATGTTCATTACAGGATTTTATGAGATAAATCCGAGGCGTTTCTTGATGAAATGAGCCACAAGGCACTGCGGTCGCTGCTGATATTCCAGGAGAACATCGTGAGGTGTAGAAATTTGATCCCCCTCAAACCGGTTCAGCAGAGTCACACACACCACTGCAGCTGCAAAAAAATAAAAATGAATAAATCGATGACACCACTAAGTGGTCAATGACATAATAATTAAGTATCACTTTTGAGGTAATTACATGCTGCTTGAAGGAGGTATGAGGCTTAGGCTATAAAGCATGAATATACACATGCTTAAAGAGTTAACTCACAGAAGATAAAAAATTCAGTTCTTTTTTTTCTTCCATAAAGCAAAGCTGCTTCCTCTGGTACCGTTATAGTGGTGATAAGGAAAACAAACATTGTAAATTTCTTAACTACCTTTAAGATTGCAGACACGACACATGGCAGCAAAGACAGTGGATTCCATCTCAATGTTCCTGACGCCTGCCTCGCTGGCTTTTCTCAGATATTCCAATTTTTCTTCAGTGGAAAATGAGCACAGTGCTCCATCCAGTCGCCCTTGACCTGCAACAGGAAAAAGAAGTGATGATGGAAAGAAATAACTTTTTAGTGTGCATTCTTCAAAAGGATGTCTGTTTTTGAATGCTTGTGATTAATAAGGTGTAAGAAGCCATGATCTAAAAACAGTCAGAGTTAAAGCTATTGTTAGGCAAGTCTGACATGTCAACTAAGGTTAATAGTTGGCCTTTTACAATAGTTGTTGAACAGATTGCATGGCAAGCTACAGTTATATGGTTTATACTATGTAGCACAGCTATATTTTAACACAACTGGAGCACTGTATTGACCAATCAACATCCAGGACCACATTATAAACTAATTTTAACGTTTATGCATTTGACACTTTTTTCCAAATTGACTTACATTGCATTCAAGGTACACATTTGACCAGTTTATGCATTAACTGGGAATCAAACCCATGACACTCACATCACTAGTGATACGCTCTACTGTTTGAGCTGCAGGAATGCCTCTGTCATTTTTCATATGACCAAACCCAGTATGGGTCCAAAAAAAACAGAAAACAATTACTTTACCTTCATAGAAGTCATGTGTGCACATTGTGTTTCCAATAACAGTGGGAATATCTGGAAGCTCTGAGGAATACTGCAGCAGCTCTTGGGCCACATCCTCATCTAGCTCTGTGCTTCTGATGATTACCTTTCCCAAAACCACCTGCTCAAACTGTGGCCTGAAGAATGAGTCTACAGCTTTATCTGTGATCACTACAGTGCCTGCAGACAGACCTGTGTGTTCAAAGACAAGACCATTTTTTTCCCAGTGTATAGGGCAGCAAACCCATACACTTCATGCCCCCCGCCATCCAGCAGTATTAAGGTCTGGTATACAATGCTTCAGAGTTTGAATTATTGGCTGATTAATGTTTGAGTCTCCACAATTGCCATTAAAGTTAAAATTACTTTGGTGATGTATTTGCACTTCATAATTCAGTCATACAATAAAGCAGGAAGTGCTCACCAACTCCGCCTGACGTGCCAATGCGAAAGATGATGACATCACAACAACGAGCATGATAGAGCAATTTAATAAGCTCATGCAACATGATGGAAATGGAGGGAACACCCATGCCATGCTGTGAGAGACATCGAAAAATACATAAGATGCTAGTGATAAAACGTACACTACAGATTAAATGATACGATGTAAGACATGATTCAGCCAATAATTACATTTACATTTAGTAATTTAGCAGATGCTTTTATCCAAAGCGACTTACACATGAGGACAATAAAAGCAATCAAAACCAACAAAAAGCAACAACATGCAAGTGCTATGACAAGTCTCCGTTAGCCTAACGCAGTACACGTGTAGCAAAGGTTTTTTTTTTGTTGAAAGAAAATATAATATATTTACAATAATATCAAGTTTAATCAAATCATTTAATAATGTAAATATATAGCCTATGCATATATGAGTCTGACCACCAGTTCTATCCACAGCATATGTTGTTGTTTTTTTTCAGCCCCTTAGAAAAGTAACAATACAACGATTCTCAACAAGTTGCATGATTTGCAGCATTATTCATGTCTGTGGGCTATGGCACAAATGGTGCATTATGTGTTAAATGTAGTTGTAGGGTTAAGGGATTTCAAATCCATAAGTAAAAGTGTTCCTGTGGCTCAGTGGTAGAGCATTGCGTTAGCAGCGCAAAGGTTGTGGGTTTCCCAGAGAACACACATTCTGATAAAAAAATGTATAACCATGTATAATGCACTGTAAGTCGCTTTGGATAAAAGCGTCTGATAAATGTAAATGTAAAAGCATAATTTACAGCTTGTCTTAAACAGCTCTAATCATTTTCCTACCTCACTGTTTATTAGCACTTTTAGCACTATTAGCAATATTGCTGACTCAGAATTCATATTCAGTGTAAATTTTACATAACCCCACATCACATGATCTTCATACATAATGTTCAAATCAATTTACAGGCATTTATTATGAATAAACTCTCATTTAAACACAAACCTAATCCATATTTGAGATACTCACGCTAATGGACAGCACAGGTCCCACTTTATACATGGAATACCGGTCCGTTCCCTCACAGATATCTCTGATGTCTGTCATGTTTCTGGGCAGCTCCAGCTGCTCATGGATAAACTGGGCAAAAGATCTCATCCGATTGGGACTTCCGCCAACACAAACAAACTACAGAAAGACAATTGTAGCAAAAGGAATCACTTTCCCCACAAAAGTTTTTGGTAACACTTTCTATGAAGCCCATATTTATAATACATTATAAGGGTATTCTTAAGGCATTATAATGTATGCATAATGCATTATAAAAAACCTTATAATATGTTATATCATTATATCAAAGTTTTAATGTATTATAATATTTACTTATTTGTGGCTATGTTGAAAATGTCTGTGAAGACATCAGTGGAACTCACTGATGTCTTCACAGACATTTTCAACATCTCGCTAAGTCAGGCTGTTGTCCCCACATGCTTCAAAGCTACCACCATCATTCCAGTCCCAAAGAAGTCATCTCCATCCTGCTTCAATGACTACCGTCCAGTAGCACTCACTCCTATTCTCATGAAGTGCTTTGAACGGCTAGTCATTAGAGCCCTGCACGGGCCTCAAATTTTGGCCCTAGCCCGGCCCTGGCCCGAGACGCTCAGGCCCTAGCCCGGCCCGTGTCAGACAGCTTATCAGAATTCTCGGCCCGAGTCCGACCCGAGCCCGTCTTTTTTTCCCCCTTCTCCCAAAACAGCTTATACTACTGTTTCAGCTATTAAAATACTTCAGTTTTGTATGTAATGGCAAAATTATTATATTTCGTTTCGTTTTTTTATTAAGTTAATTTAGAGAAACGTTTGGAGCATTTTTGTTCGTTAAATATAGTAAGTCCAAAGTTTTCGTTTTTTTAAAGTAACGACCAAGCTGCCAGTGGCAGACAGTGAGCTGATCATAGCCTATGTTTGATCAATTTAGCCTTCTCAAATCATCACGACTTGCCTAAAATAAAATCTACTGATATACTAAAACAGTTCAAGCATATAACAATGTTTAAACGTTAAACCTGCGCTATAATAATAATGTGCGCTAGCCTATATCCAAGTTTGTGCGGAGAGTGGAAGCTAAAGCGCGCTCTGCAGGACATGGGGGCACCAGAGCAAACACTTGCATTTTTTTTCAGTGGAAACAACTTAAAATAGCCTACGACATCATTTTTTTCTGATAAAGGTAAGAGTAATACATCATTCAGAACAGTAAAGGGTATACTTTTATTTGTGTGCACTCACATTATCAACAAAACGTGCTTTTATAAAACAAAGAAAACAAACATGATTTCTGCCGTCTCATCTTGAACAGGAGCACTTCACAAAAATGAACCGAAGCTGAGCGAATACATGCCTCACAGACATGATAAATATATCTATAGAAAGCTTTAAATTATCTCTTAACGAAAAAAAAAATTGAAAACAAAAACTATTTTATTATAATATTGATCATAATCAATAAAGATGCATTTCTCTCTAAAGGCGCTTCTGATGAGAGGAGACGGCAAGTCAGGATCAGCAACTTCATCCTTGCGACACGGACTCAGAAAACATTAGTTTATTAGTAAATAATTCAAATATCTCCTTACTATTTCCCGCGGACACATTCATGGTTATTATGTTTGCCGGTGCTTTGTGGCAAGCTTTAACCTTTTGCGTGCATTTGAACACAGGACTCTTCAGCTGCGCTGAAGTCACTTGCGCTTGCTGCTGCTGCGGGACACTAAACACCGTCGAGTCGCTCGGCTCTCAGTCGCGGTAGCACGGTCTTGTGTTGTTTCCATCAGCGCGGCAATTTTTTTTCAGCACTAATTGATGGATGTCTAAAATATAAAAATAAGGAGAAACCTAAAACAGGCCCGAGGCCCGGCCCGCGTCTGAACTAGGACGTGAAAATTGTCCCGAAGCCCGGCCCTAGGGACGTAAAAAAGTCGGGGCCCATCGGGCCTGGGCCGAAATGCAGGGCTCTACTAGTCATGCAACACATCAAGTCTGTCCTCCCCCTCTCCCTGGACCCATTCCAGTTTGCATATAGGTCCAACCGCTCGACTGATGATGCCATCACCACTGCCCTCCACCCAGCCCTCACACATCTGGACAAAAAAGACACGTATGTCAGATTGCTGTTCATAGACTTCAGTTCAGCATTCAACACAATCATCCCTCAACAGCTCATTCATAAATTGGTCCAGCTGGGGCTCAACACGTCGCTGTGCAACTGGCTGTTGGACTTTCTGACCGGGAGACCTCAGGCAGTACGGGTCGGCAGTAACACATCCAGCACCATCACACTGAACACAGGGGCCCCCCAAGGATGTGTGCTGAGCCCCCTCCTCTTCACTCTGCTGACCCACGACTGCACACCGTCACACAACTCTAACCTCTTCATTAAATTTGCTGATGACACGACTGTGGTGGGTCTCATCAGCAACAGAGATGAGACAAACTACAGGAGCGAGGTGAGCCGCCTGGCCGGGTGGTGCAGTGACAACAATCTCTCTCTGAATGTGGAGAATACGAAGGAGATTGTTGTTGACTTCAGGAGAGTGCACTCACTGCATGCTCCTCTGACCATCAATAGTGCAACCGTGGAGAGAGTGAGCAGCACCAAGTTCCTGGGTGTACACATGACAGAGGACCTCTCCTGGACCAACAACACTGCAGCACTGGCCAAGAAAGCACAACAGCGTCTCTACTTCCTCCGTAAACTCAGAAGAGCCAGAGCCCCAGCCCCCATCATGGGGGCCCCCATCAAACAATACTCGGCAGAGAGCAAGGGAAAGTCCAGAGCTTAAATAGTGTGTGTGATTGGGTGATGGTGATTGTGAGATGGTAATCAGGTGCAAGCGTAATCAGTGTGAACAGCTGTGTTGGTGCAGTGGATGATGGGAAATGCAGTCCTTGAGTGATCTGTGGCTGACTGTGTGGTGTGAAAGTCAATGTGATGGGTGAGTGACCTCTGGTGGTGAATAACCAGAAGTTCATGGCCAGGATTCGTGACATAGCCCCCCCCCCCCAAGGAGCGGCTTCCAGACGCTCCTAAACAATCCTAGGAGGGCGGTGGAGCGGAGGTGGAACAGGGGGAGGGACGGAGGGCCAGGTCCATGTGGAAGCCAGGGCGGAGAGGATGGAACTGGAACCCACCAGGGCGGAGCAGGCGGATCTGGAGCCCACCAGGGCGGAGCAGATGGACCCGGAGCCCACCAGGGCGGAGCAGACAGAACTGGAGCCCACCAGGGCAGAGCAGACAGGACTGGAGCCCCCCAGGGCGGAGCAGACGGAGACTGGAGCCACCCAGGGCGGAGCGGACGGGACTGGAGCCCCCCAGGGCGGAGCAGGCGTGACAGGAGCCCCCCAGGGTGGAGCAGACAGGACCAGAGACCACCAGACCGGAGTAGGACCGTAGACCAGGCAGGAAACCATGTCTGAGTCTGAGATCTGGGGGAAAACAGAGACAGACAACACAGAGAGAGCAGAGACAGACAACACAGGGAGAGCAGAGACAGACAACACAGGGAGAGCCTTCCTGGTCTCAGGGCCGTGGCAGAGCAGGTCTGGGAATCACAGGCGGCCACCTTAGCCATGACAGGGCAGGACAAGGATTCATAGACCGCCTCCATGGCCGGGGCAGGAGAGGGCGAGAGTTCATAGACGGCCTCCATGGCCGGGGCAGGACAGGGCGAGAGTTCATAGACGGCCTCCATGGCCGGGGCAGGAGAGGGCGAGAGTTCATAGACGGTCTCCATAGCCGTGACAGGACAGGGCGAGAGTTCATAGACGGCCTCCTTAGCCGTGACAGGACAGGGCGAGAGTTCATAGACGGCCTCCATAGCCGTGACAGGACAGGATGAGAGCTCACAGACGGCCTTCCTAGCCGTGACAGGACAGGGCGAGAGTTCATAGACGGCCTCCATAGCCGTGACAGGACAGGATGAGAGTTCATAGACGGCCTCCATAGCCGTGACAGGACAGGGCGAGAGTTCACAGGCGGCCTTCCTAGCCGTGACAGGACAGGGCGAGAGTTCATAGACGGTCTCCATAGCCGTGACAGGACAGGGCGAGAGTTCATAGACGGCCTCCTTAGCCGTGACAGGACAGGGCGAGAGTTCATAGACGGCCTCCATAGCCGTGACAGGACAGGGCGAGAGTTCATAGACGGCCTCCATAGCCGTGACAGGACAGGATGAGTTCATAGACGGCCTCCATAGCCGTGACAGGACAGGGCGAGAGTTCACAGGCGGCCTTCCTAGCCGTGACAGGACAGGGCGAGAGTTCATAGACGGCCTCCTTAGCCGTGACAGGACAGGGCGAGAGTTCATAGACGGCCTCCATAGCCGTGACAGGACAGGATGAGAGCTCGCAGACGGCCTCCATAGCCGTGACAGGACAGGGCAGGACAAGGATTCATAGACCGCCTCCATGGCCGGGGCAGGAGAGGGCGAGAGTTCATAGACGGCCTCCATGGCCGGGGCAGGACAGGGCGAGAGTTCATAGACGGCCTCCATGGCCGGGGCAGGAGAGGGCGAGAGTTCATAGACGGTCTCCATAGCCGTGACAGGACAGGGCGAGAGTTCATAGACGGCCTCCAGCCGTGACAGGACAGGATGAGAGCTCGCAGACAGCCTCCATAGCCGTGACAGGACAGGGTGAGAGCTCACAGACGGCCTTCCTAGCCGTGACAGGACAGGGCGAGAGTTCATAGACGGCCTCCATAGCCGTGACAGGACAGGATGAGAGTTCATAGACGGCCTCCATAGCCGTGACAGGACAGGGCGAGAGTTCACAGGCGGCCTTCCTAGCCGTGACAGGACAGGGCGAGAGTTCATAGACGGCCTCCTTAGCCGTGACAGGACAGGGCGAGAGTTCATAGACGGCCTCCATAGCCGTGACAGGACAGGATGAGAGCTCGCAGACGGCCTCCATAGCCGTGACAGGACAGGGCGAGAGTTCACAGGAGGATACCACCGACACCTCTGGAGGTTCTGCAGCTAACGCCACCACCTCTGGAGGTTCTACGGTGGTAACATGACCGGGTGAGAGTATATTGCTGGGCGCCACCACCTTGCAAGGGGCTGAGGCGAGCACCACCGCTTGGGGAGGTTCGGCAGCCGATGCCTTCCCCTGGGGCAGTACAGTGGTGGTGTATGTGGCCCAAATGCAACATAGTGCGATCCCCACCCTGGGAAGCGCTACAGACAGGGTAATCAGTTCATGGACAGGAGGGTCAAAGTGAGTGGAGTTGGGGATACCAGCAGTGCGTACGGACACCAGCGGTGCATCCCTCAAGCTGGATATCAACCGGAGAACTCGAAGGACTGACCTTAAATCTCTCGGTGTGACAGATTCTGGCAGTTCCGCTGAGACGTGAGGAGACTCTGGCAGTTCGGCTGAGACTTGACGAGACTCTGGCAGTTCCGCTGAGACGTGAGGAGATTCTGGCAGTTCGGCTGAGACTTGACGAGACTCTGGCAGTTCGGCTGAGACTTGACGAGACTCTGGCAGTTCCGCTGAGACGTGAGGAGACTCTGGCAGTTCCGCTGAGACGTGAGGAGACTCTGGCAGTTCCGCTGAGACGTGAAGAGACTCTGGCAGTTCGGCGGAGACTTGAAGAGACTCTGGCAGTTCGGCGGAGACTTGAAGAGACTCTGGCAGTTCGGCAGAGACTCTGGCTGGTCCGCTTGAACTCTGGCTGGTCCGCTGTGAGACTCTGGCTGGTCCGCTGTGACGTGGTCTGACTCTGGCTGGTCAGCTGTGACGTGGTCTGACTCTGGCTGGTCCGCTGTGACGTGGTCTGACTCTGGCTGGTCAGCTGTGACGTGGTCTGACTCTGGCTGGTCAGCTGTGACGTGGTCTGACTCTGGCTGGAGAGCTGAGACGTGTTGTGGATCTGGCTGATGAGCTGAGACGTGTTGTAGCTCTGGTTGTTGAACTGAGGCGTGATGTGGCTCTGGCTGATGAGCTGAGACGTGTTGTAGCTCTGGCTGTTGAGCTGAGGCGTGTTGAGGATCTGGCTGTTGAGCTGAGGCGTGGTGTGGTTCTGGCTGATGAGCTGAGACGTGTTGTAGCTCTGGCTGATGATCTGAGGCGTGTTGTGGATCAGGCTGTTGAGCTGAGGCGTGGTGTGGTTCTGGCTGATGAGCTGAAAGAGGGGTTGATTCCTGACGGTCAACGGTGACTTGGCCTAACTCGTAACGATCAACTGTGGCTTGGCTTGACTCGTGACGATCAACTGTGGCTTGGCTTGACACGTGACGATCAACTGTGGCTTGGCTTGACTCACGGAGATCAATGGTGGCTTGGCTTGACTTGTGACGATCAACTGTGCTTTGGTTGGACTCGTGACGATCAACTGTAGCATGACTTGACCTTTTAACATAGGCTGTGACTTGACTTGGTTCTTTAACATCAGCTGGGACTTGACTTGGCTCTTTAACATCAGCTGGGACTTGACTTGGCTCTTTAACCTCAGCTGGGACTTGACTTGGCTCTTTAACATTAGCTGGGACTTGACCTGGCTTGTGATTGGCAGCAATGACGCTACGGGGTGTTGTTGTTGCCGCCATTTGGTGAGCGTGCTCTAGCGTGGCTGTCTTCACACAATTGGGTGCGGTGTCTCGTTCCTCCACGACTCCCACAGTGAACGTTGACCCAACAGTCAGTAAAGCATAGTCCAAAAACTGAGCGAGTGAAGCACGCGTACCCTCGCGTCTAAACTCCGATCTCAGTGGTTGATGAATGCCATCGCAAAAAATCTCAATCAGCGTAATGTCCGGCAAATCTGAATAGTTCGCGATGGCTAAAAACTCTCTGATATGTTGCTCCAGTGATCGAGGACCCTGTTTAAGGGCAAACAGAATTATTGTCGTGTCCATACCTTCTGAATGACCGTCTGAGAAGCTGCTGGATCCTAGTGGGCCGAGTATTCTGTGACGGGGCTGACGAGACGTGAGACATGCGGATCCAAGTGCAAGCTTTTTATTACAAAACATGGTCAATACAGGCAGGGTCGGGCAGTAGCAAACAGGTATGGCATGGGCAAGACACAAGAGTAGTCCTTAGGCAAGCGTGGGTCGGCGATCGGCGAACTTAATCCAGAGGGCTAGGCAGAGAGAATAATCCAGGAGCACGGGCAGGAATCAGACCACAAGAAATCTAACAGGGAAAACTGGGAAACGCTTGGTAAGGTAGCTAGGCTAAACGATACTCGGCAGAGAGCAAGGGAAAGTCCAGAGCTTAAATAGTGTGTGTGATTGGGTGATGGTGATTGTGAGATGGTAATCAGGTGCAAGCGTAATCAGTGTGAACAGCTGTGTTGGTGCAGTGGATGATGGGAAATGCAGTCCTTGAGTGATCTGTGGCTGACTGTGTGGTGTGAAAGTCAATGTGATGGGTGAGTGACCTCTGGTGGTGAATAACCAGAAGTTCATGGCCAGGATTCGTGACAACTATCCTGACTTATTGGCTGTCAAATAGTACTTAGGCACTATATTGAATACATTATCAATGAGTACAGATCACACTCCATTATTAATAACTTTTGTCATTAACAAGGGTCATTGGCTAATGCATTACATCAATTACAATGAGAAATTCTAAAATCTGGCCCCGTTTTGTCAAATACCTCAGATTTATCATTATTGATGTACCTTAACCTCTCTACTACAAGCATACTTACAAGATCTCTACCCCACATTTCGAACTTGGGCGCAAAATCAGTTTTCCACATTCTTAAAATCACCCTCTTGGCAATTATCATACCGAATAATATGGCTTGTCTTTCATGTATATTAAACATCTCTGAATTACTAAATATCCCTATTATAGCTAAAAGAGGACATTCTTTTTGAAGGCTTTAGAAAAACAATCAAATATGTTTTCCAAATATTCCTGTAATTTAGGGCACAACCATAGTGTCTGAGTTAAGGATCCCTCTGCTACTTTACACCTGTTACAGAATGGAGAAAACTCTGGAAAAATGCTGTGTAATTTTACCTTAGATAAGTATAATCTATGCAAGGTTTTAAACTGAATTAAATTATGCCTTACATTAATTGAACAAGTATGTATGTTCTCAAGGCCTTCTTCCCAACTGTCTGAATCTATCTCTAAACCTAATTCTATCTCCCTGGCCTGCTTAATTTTGGCTTCATCTACTACTTCATGTCTTAACAGAATACTATAGAAATATGACACAGCTCCCTGATGCAAAGGATTCAATTTATTAATTTCTTATTAATTGTCATAACATTAAAATTTGACGTTTTTTTCACAAAATCTCTAACTTGTAAGTATCTTAAAAAAAATTTAAATATTGATGTTAAAGTTTTTTTTTAATTGCTCAAATGAGGCAAATGTCCCATCTATATACAGATCTTTTATTCTTTGAATGTCATTCTTCTCCCATTGTGCAAAACCTGAATCAAGCAAACCAGGAGAGAAAGCATGATTCTGACATATAGGACTATCTAGGTACATATCGGGAATCTATCAATTCTAAATATTAAGAAGAGCACCAAGAGATGTCCTATTGCAAAATGCTTGCTCCATTCTAAGCCAGGACGGATCTCCATCTGTATCAGAAGGCCACTTTTTCCACCATGCGAAAATACTTAGATTAGCTGCCCAGTAGTAATATTTGAACTGTGGCAGGCCAAACCCTCCCTCCTTTTTAGTTTTGCATAAATGTTTCTTTGATATTCTCACATTCTTATAATTCCTCAAAAAAGGTACAATTATCGTGTCTAGCTGCTTAAAAAAACTTTGTGGGATAAAACAAGGGAGTGATTGAAAAATGTACAAAAATCGTGGGAGTACTACCAACTTCACTGAGTTAATCCTTCCTCCCAGTGACATGCGCAATGTTCTCCAGAATTCAATATTTTGTTTCAGCTGATCTAACATTCTTTGCCAATTTATCTTAAGCAGATCTTTGGGTTCTTTAGTAATTGTAACTCAAATATATACAAATGAATTGTACGTTTTTTTAAAAGGTGTGGATTTCAGAAATTGTGGGTCCATTTTTGTTGTAATGGGCATTAATTCACTCTTTTCCAGTTAATTGTAAAGTCAGGGAATGTCCGAAATGTTTTAATCAAAGACAAAACTGAAGGAACAGACTTTTGAGGGTTAGAAATGTATAATAAAATGTGAACTGCATATAATGCAGTTGACATTTTCCCAGGGAAAGCAAGAGCTGATCAAATGTAAAACTGTAACTTGAATGCAATGTAAGTCGCTTTGGATAAAAGTGTCTGCTAAATGCATAAATGTAAATGTAATAATGAAAGATAATGAGGGAGACCCTTAATGTTTACAGGATAAATCCCTGAATGTTGCCTAATACTTACTGCTAATGGTTCAATAAGAATTGCAAACAAAAAAGACGAAAGTGGACATCCCTGTCGCATTCCTCTGTCTATCTTAAAGGGAGAAGACACATTTTGGTTTGTGATTACAGATGCAACTAGATGAGCATATATATCAATATCAATCCAACTCCTAAAGACTGGCCCAAAGCCAAATGCTTCTATGGCAGACCTCATGTACTTCTGTCATGCCTGTTTTGGGTTTGGTTTCATGTTCTTGTTTTCATGTCTTTTATTTTGCTTGTTATAAGTAGCCATCATGTTGCCATTGTTCCTTGTCATGTATTGAAGTTGTAACCTGCTGTTGGTGAGTCTAGTTTGTCCATGCCAAGTCAAGTCTGTTCATGTGAAGTCTATTCATGTCAAGTCTGTTCAAGTCAAGTCAAGTCTGTTCAAGTCAAGTCAAGTCTCGGATTATATTTGTATTTTGGATCACTTTGTAAATAAACTGCACTTGGGTTCTCACTACGCTCACCTCCAGTGGACTGGCTGTTACAGAATACACAACCCTAAAAATGAACCCAGCAGTTCGTCTCCTCCACCTTCGTCAAGGTGATCAGGCCATTGAGGAATATGTTCAGGACTTTTGTGGACTGTGCCATTTGGTGGCTTTTAATGATGTGGCCCTTAAGGACATTTTTCGAGTAGGTTTAAATGAACCCATTCGTTCTCAGTTGCCTGGGGGAAAGATTCATTGGTCACTAGAGCGATATATTGACTATGCTTTGTTGCTGGCTGGTTTACCTCTTACTGTGGGAGTTGCGGATGAGGAGCCCCGCAATTGTGCTGTACCTGCACTAGAGCATTTTCACATCCCAACCTTCATGTCAGGAGTTGTTCACGTCATGCCAGTTGCTCCAGAACCAGCTCACGTCATGCCTGCTACGCCAAAGCCTGGTAACGTCATGCCTGCTACTCCAGGACCTGCTCACATCATGCCAGTTAAGTCAAAGTTTACTCATGTCATGTCTACTAAGTCAAAGCCTGATCACATCATGTCTGCCAAGCCAGAGTCTGCTAACGTCATGTCTGCTACTCCAGGGCCTGCTCACGTTATGCCTCCCAATCCAGAGCCTGCTCACATCATGCCGGCCAGATTCTTCACAACATGGCCGCCATTCAAGAGCTTTGTTGCAAGATGGCAGCCACTCAAGAGTCTCTTTGCAAAATGGCCGCCATTCTAGAGTCTCGTCACGTCTCCGCTGATCGTCCAGAGTCTCGTCACGTCTCAGCTGATCATCCAGAACCTCGTTACGTCTCAGCTGATCTTCCAGAGTCTCCTCATAACATGGCCGCCATTTCAGAGTCTGCTCACATCAAGCCTACGCCGGCAAGATGGCCACCACGCCGGCCAAGCCACCATGGCCACCATGGCTGCCGCCTGAGTCCTCGGCCAAGATGGCCACCACGCTTGAGCCTTGCCACGCCACGGCCATCAATTCAGAGCCTCGTCACGCCACGACTGTCACCAAAATTTCCCCAAAGGATTTTTTTTTGGGGGGGGGGGCTATAGTATCCAAGCTCCTGTGAATGCGGAGCTTAGGCCAGGACTAAAAAAAGACTGATAGCTAGTGTGATGGACCCACCACTGATGTCAGTGCGAGTGGCTGACATCCCAGTGGTCTCTTCGCTCTCAAGCTCAGCAGGCATCCCACTGTCTGCTGCACTGCCCGTAATGGCAGTCGCCATTTTGAGCATGTGGGCTGTACACTGCACTCCTGAGGCCTCTCCTGTCCACGAATCTGCCTCAGAGGCCTCTCCTGTCCACGAGTCTGCTCCTGAGACCTCTCCTGTCCACGAGTCTGCTCCTGAGGCCTCTTCTGTCCATGTATCCACTCCAGTGCCTCCAGAGGTGGCAGCTTCTGAGATGGTGGCGCCCACTTTTGAACTCACTGTCTGTCATGTCATGGCCATGGAGGCCGTTCATGAACTCACTGTCTGTCCTGTCACAGCCACGGAGGCCGTTCATGAACTCACTGTCT
The DNA here is from genome assembly GCA_027422415.1 of Schizothorax lantsangensis. Lineage (NCBI taxonomy): Eukaryota > Metazoa > Chordata > Actinopteri > Cypriniformes > Cyprinidae > Schizothorax > Schizothorax lantsangensis. Next base: position 16,560,123 of record CM049848.1, read on the forward strand.
GTCCTGTCACGGCCACGGAGGCTGTCCATTAACTCTTTGCCTGTCCTGTCACTGCCAAGGGGTCCACCCATGAACTCTCTGCTTGTCCTGTTACGGCAGTAGAGGCCGTTGTTAACCTATCTATGCTCCCTGTTTCAGTCTCGCCTGCTCCGCCATGGCTCCCTGCTCCGCCTGTTCCGCCATGGCTCCAAGCACCTCTGGATCTGACCTGGTGGTCTCCTGCTCCACAGTCTCACTGCCTGCCACTGCTCCACGGTCCAGGCCCACCACGGCTCCTTCATTGTTTCACAGTCCATGTAATGATCCAGGTCTGGTTTCACTTCATGGGCCTGGCCCTCCATCCCACCCCCTGGACCACCTCCAGTCCTCCACCCTCCTGGACTTTTTGTTGTTTTGTTTGGGGTGGGTGTTACGGTTGGGCGTCAGGAGCCGCCCATAGAAGGGGGGATCTGTCACGCCTGTTTTAGGTTTGTTTTCTTGTTCTTGTTTTCATGTCTTTTATTTTGTTTGTTATAAGTAGCCATCATGTTGCCATTGTTCCTTGTCGTGTATTGAAGTTGTAACCTGCTGTCGGTGAGTCTAGTTTGTCCATGCCAAGTCAAGTCAGTTCATGTCAAGTCTGTTCATGTCAAGTCTGTTCAAGTCAAGTCAAGTCTCGGATTATATTTGTATTTTGGATCACTTTGTAAATAAACTGCACTTGGGTTCTCACTACGCTTGCCTCCAGTGGACTGCCTGTTACAACTTCCATTCCACTTGATCAAAGGCACGCTGTGCATCAAGAGAAATAATTACTGTATCTGTGCAGTGCTTGGCATATAGAATGTTAAAAAGATGGCGCAAATTAAAATACATATATCGACCAGGCATAAAGCCTGTTTGGTCCAGATGTATAATAGAGCAAATATGACTTTTCAGACGATTCACCAATATTTTTCCGATAAGTTTTGTTTCTATTGGAATCAACGAAATGGGACGATAAGATAACACTAATAGCAGATCCCGTCTTGGTTTAGGAATTAAAGTTATATTAGCTCTATATAAAGTGGGAGGTAATTCAAAATTGTCACCACTATGTTTATACATTCGTAAAAGAAGGGGGGAATTTATGTCACTAAATTTCTTAAAAAAATTCAATGGTAAACCCATCTGGGCCAGGAGATTTATTGTTTGGAAAAGAAAAAATGGCTCTGTTAATCTCTTTAAGGATTATGTCTTCATCTAAATGTTTAACTGTGTCTTCATTTAATTTAGGAAGATTCAAATTAGCTAAGAAATTAACTGCAGTGTTTGCAGTTGCATTGTTCTGAGACTGGTATACATCTTCATAAAATTTAGCAAAGCATTTATTTATATCAGTTGGATCATTTATGAGATTGCTGCTACTCAATCTAATTGAATGAATAGCGCGGGATGCTTGGGCCTGCCTCAGCTGACGAGCAAGCAACTTTTGCGTCTTGTCTCCTAGTTCAAAATATTTTTGTTTAACTTGATTAAGCATTTTTAATACATTTTTAGACATAAGCACATTATATTCATATTTTAATTTTACAACTTTGTTAAGAGTTTCCGCAATTTGAGCGATTCTATATTCCTGCTCCAACCATACTAACATGTCCTCGATTTCCTTCAGTTTACCTTTTTCCTGTTTTCTTTCCGCTGCCTCGTACGCAATGATATTTCCTTTCAACACAGCTTTCATAGTTTCCCATAAAGTTGCATCATGAACATCACCTTTGTCATTAGTAGAAATAAAACATATCTATTTTCTCCCTAAGATAATCACAGAAGTGTGTATCTTTTAATAAGTTGTTGCTCATTCGCCATGTGTATTCTCCCTTAATTATGCCTAATTTCAAATCCAATGAATGTGGGGAATGATCCGATATTAACACATTATGATACTTTGAAGCAACAGCCATAGATATTAATTTGGAGTCAATTAAAAAATAATCAATTCTCGAATAAGATTTATGCACAGATGAAAAAAAGGAATAGCCTCTGTCAGAGGGGTGAAGTACTCTCCAAATATCTACTATATTGAGATTTTTTATAGAATTATTAATAGTTGTACAAGACTTTGATATAGTTAACTGACTTGGTTGTCTGTCAAGAGTTGGATCCAAGACACATTTAAAGTCTGCTCCAATGATTATATTTGTGTCTTGTAGATTTGGAATAGCTTCAATTACTTAGTAAAAAATGCTGGATCGTCGAAATTTGGGCCATATAAATTAACAAGCGTAACTGGAATCGGATTAATTATCCCTTGAACCATAAGGTATCTACCATTAACATCCCGTGGTAACTAGGAATTACACAAGCTTCAGTCTGGATCCAGCCCTTAAATGATCTGAGATGACCAAACACCTGAGAAGAGATGATGCCAACCCCTCAGAGGACCTCAGAGGATGCCAACCTCTGATCCCCCAACAACATGCAGAATTAACCAATTTTGCCATAATGTCACAAATCCAAGCCATGAACTTCCGGTCATTCACCTCTAGAGGTCACTCACCCACCACATGGACTTTCACACCACACAGTCAGTCACAGATCACTCAAGGACTACATTTCCCATCATCCACTGCACCAACACAGCTGTTTGCACTGATCACGCACACACCTGTTTTCCATCTCACAATCACCAGCACCCAATCACACACACACACACACACACACACACACACACACTATATAAACCATGGACATCCTCTCACACACTGCCGAGTATTGTTTAGCCTAGCTACCCTACAAAGCGTTTCCCTGCATCCCTAGTTAGTATTCCTGTGTTTTGATTCCTGCCCGTGTTCTTGGATTGTTCTCTCTGCCTAGCCCTCTGGATATTGTACGCCGATCGCCGACCCACGCTTGCCCTTGGATTATTCTTGTGTCTTGACCATGCCATACCTGTTTGCTACTGACCGACCCTGCCTGTTTTGACCATGTTTTCTAATAAAGAGCTTGCATTTGGATCCGCATGTCTCACGTCTCGTCAACCCCATAACAGAATACTCGGCCCACTAGGATCCAGCAGCTTCTCAGACGGTCATTTAGAAGGTATGGACACGACAAGAATTCTGTTTGCCCTTAAACAGGGTCCTCGATCACTGGAGCAACATATCAGAGAGTTTTTAGCCATCGCAAACTATTCAGATTTGCCGGACATTTTGCTAATTGAGATTTTTTGCGATGGCATGAATCAACCCTTGAGATCTGAGTTTAGACGCGAGGGTACGCGTGCTTCACTCGCTCAGTTTTTGGACTATGCCCTACTGACTGTTGGTTCAACGTTCACTGTGGGAGTAGCGGAGGAACGAGACACCGCACCCAATTGTGTGAACACAGCCATGCTAGAGCACGCTCACAAAATGGCGGCAACAACAACACCCCGTAACTTCATTGCTGCCAATCACAAGCCGCTCCTTGGGGGGGGGGGCTATGTCACAAATCCAAGCCATGAACTTCCGGTCATTCACCTCTAGAGGTCACTCACCCACCACATGGACTTTCACACCACACAGTCAGTCACAGATCACTCAAGGACTACATTTCCCATCATCCACTGCACCAACACAGCTGTTTGCACTGATCACGCACACACCTGTTTTCCATCTCACAATCACCAGCACCCAATCACACACACACACACACACACACACACACACACTATATAAACCATGGACTTCCTCTCACACACTGCCGAGTATTGTTTAGCCTAGCTACCCTACAAAGCGTTTCCCTGCATCCCTAGTTAGTATTCCTGTGTTTTGATTCCTGCCCGTGTTCTTGGATTGTTCTCTCTGCCTAGCCCTCTGGATATTGTACGCCGATCGCCGACCCACGCTTGCCCTTGGATTATTCTTGTGTCTTGCCCATGCCATACCTGTTTGCTACTGACCGACCCTGCCTGTTTTGACCATGTTTTCTAATAAAGAGCTTGCATTTGGATCCGCATGTCTCACGTCTCGTCAACCCCATAACACATAAGTTAATATATTAAGTTTCTGCAATGTATAAATATATTGTAGAAACTTAATTTCCTGTAAAGTGCTTTGCAACGATTGTATTGTAAAAAGCGCTATACAAATAAACTTGAATTTAATTTTGATCTGAAATAGTTTATGTATAAATGGAAAATTCTTTCTAATAAGGATGGCGACCCCTCTAGCCTTTGCTGTAAAGTTAGATTGATATACTTGGGAGGCCCAGGCTGGCCGAAGACATCTTTGTGCATTTTTCTTCAAATGTGTCTCCTGGAGAAAACATATGTCTGCTTTAAATGTCTTTAAGTGTGCAACTACTTTCCCCCTTTTTAATGGGCTGTTTAACCCCCATACATTCCAGCTTAAGAATCGAACCAACCCCTCAGATGAATTACTCATAGTTGTAACCATTGAACAAATGTTTTTGACAAAGTGCCCTTAGAACAACACAAATTATACAGCATAACTTACGAAAGCTGGCATAATAATTAATGCATAGTCCCTCGTAGAACTCAAAGAACATTCCCCCACACTCCCAGCAAGTCCATCTCTCCCCTCTACTTCGCTTAAACCTAACATTAAAGTATTATTAATGTAGATTCCCATCTTGCGACGTTAATCCAATGAAAGTGACATGCTTCTTCTAACCTCCCTCTGAACTATTAATAAGATCTTATTGAAAACATAAAGTCTCACCATGGTTTCTGGAACAAATCAGTCTGATAACATGTAAAGGTTGAGCTTATCACTCATCTGCTGTTAAAGAGTCAAGTCAAGTCACCGCTGCTGTTAAAGAGTCAAGTCAAGTCACCGCTGCTGCTAAAGAGTCAAGTCAAGTCACCGCTGCTGCTAAAGAGTCAAGTCAAGTCACCGCTGCTGCTAAAGAGTCAAGTCAAGTCACCGCTGCTGCTAAAGAGTCAAGTCAAGTCACCGCTGCTGTTAAAGAGTCAAGTCAAGTCACCGCTGCTGTTAAAGAGTCAAGTCAAGTCACCGCTGCTGTTAAAGAGTCAAGTCAAGTCACCGCTGCTGTTAAAGAGTCAAGTCAAGTCACCGCTGCTGTTAAAGAGTCAAGTCAAGTCACCGCTGATATTAAAAAGCCAAGTCAAGTCACAGCCTATGCTAAAAGGTCAAGTCAAGCTGCAGTTGATCGTCACAAGTCAAACCAAAGCACAGTTGATCATCACAAGTCAAACCAAGCCACCAGTGATCTCCGTGAGTCAAGCCAAGCTACAGTTGATCGTCACAAGTCAAGCCAAGCCACAGTTGATCGTCACAAGTCAAGCCAAGCCACAGTCGATCGTCACGAGACAAGCCAAAGCACAGTTGATCATCACAAGTCAAGCCAAGCCACCAGTAATCTCCGTGAGTCAAGCCAAGCCACAGTTGATCGTCATGAGTCAAGCCAAGCCGCAGTTGATCGTCACGAGTCAAGCCAAAGCACAGTTGATCATCACAAGTCAAGCCAAGCCACCTGTGATCTCCGTGAGTCAAGCCAAGCCACTGTGGATCATCATGAATTCACCCAGCTCACAGCTGACCAGCCAGAGCCACATCACGCCTCAGCTCAACAGCCAGATCCACAACACGCCTCAGATCATCGGCCAGAGTCAGTCCACGTCACCGCTGACCAGCCAGAGTCAGTCCACGTCACCGCGGACCAGCCAGAGTCAGTCCACGTCACCGCGGACCAGCCAGAGTCAGTCCACGTCACCGCGGACCAGCCAGAGTCAGTCCACGTCACCGCGGACCAGCCAGAGTCAGTCCACGTCACCGCGGACCAGCCAGAGTCAGACCACGTCACCGCGGACCAGCCAGAGTCAGACCACGTCACAGTGGAACAACCAGAGTCTCTTCAAGTCTCAGCCGAACTGCCAGACTCTGTCACACCGAGAGATTCAAGGTCAGTCCTTCAAGTTCTCCGGTTGATATCTAGCGTGAGGGATGCACAGCTGGTGTCTGTACGAACTGCTAGTATCCCCAAATCCACTCACCTTGGCCCTCCTGTTCCTGAACTGATTTCCTTGTCTGAAGCGCTTCCCATGATGGGGATTGCACTATGTTGCATTTGGGCCACATACACCACCACGTTACTGCCCCAGGGGAAGGCATCTGCCGCAGAACCTCCCCAAGCGGTGGTGCTTGCCTCAGTCCCTTGCAAAGTGGTGGAGCCCAGCAATATACTCTCACCCGGTGATGGTACCACCGTAGAACCTCCAGAGGTGGCGGCGTTAGCTGCAGAACCTCCAGAGGTGTCGGTGGTATCCTCCTATGAGCTCTCATCCTGTCCTGTCACGGCTATGGAGGCCGTCTGTGAACTCTCGCCCTGTCCTGTCACGGCTAGGAAGGCCGTCTGTGAGTTCTCACCCTGTCCTGTCACGGCTATGGAGGCCGTCTGTGAGCTCCCATCCTGTCCTGTCACGGCTATGGAGGCCGTCTGTGAGCTCTCATCCTGTCCTGTCACGGCTATGGAGGCCGTCTGTGAGCTCTCATCCTGTCCTGTCACGGCTATGGAGGCCGTCTGTGAGCTCCCATCCTGTCCTGTCACGGCTATGGAGGCCGTCTGTGAGCTCTCATCCTGTCCTGTCACGGCTATGGAGGCCGTCTGTGAGCTCTCATCCTGTCCTGTCACGGCTATGGAGGCCGTCTGTGAGCTCTCATCCTATCCTGTCACGGCTAAGGAGGCCGTCTATGAACTCTCGCCCTGTCCTGTCCCGGCCACGGAGGCCGTCTATGAACTCATGCCCTGTCCTACCCCGGCCATGGAGGCCGTCTATGAACTTTCGCCCTGTCCTGACACGGCTAAGGAGGCCGTCGGTGATTCCCTGTCCGGCCCTGTCATGGCTACGGAGGCCGTCTGGGATTTCCTGTCCTGCCCTGGCACGGCTCCTGAGATCGGGAAGGCTTTCCCTGTGTTGTCTGTCTCTGTTCTCTCAGTGTTGTCTGTCTCTGCTCTCCCTGTGTTGTTTGTCGTTGTTCTCCTCTGCCTGCAGGTTCTGTCAGGGCTACCTGCCCAGTCTGCTTCCCTGCGGTGGTTTCTGGTCCCATCTGTTCCGCCCTGGTGGGTTCCAGGTCCATCTGCTCCGCCCTGGTGGGCTCCGGGTCTGTCTGCCCTACCCTGGTGGGCCCCAGGTCCATCTGCTCCGCCCTGGGGGGCTCGGGTCCCGTCTGCTCCGCCCTGGGGGGCTCTGGTCCCGTCTGTTCCGCCCCGGTGGGCCCCAGGTCCGTCCGCTCCACCCCGGTGGGCCCCAGGTCCGTCCGCTCCGCCCCGGTGGGCCCCAGGTCCGTCCGCGCCGCCCTGGTGGGTTCTTGCTCCGTCTGCTCCGCCCTGGTGGGCTCCTGCTCCGTCCGCTCCACCCTGAATCATTTAGGAGCGTCTGGAAGCCGCTCCTTGGGGGGGGGGGGCTATGTCACAAATCCAAGCCATGAACTTCCGGTTATTCACCTCTAGAGGTCACTCACCCACCACATGGACTTTCACACCACACAGTCAGTCACAGATCACTCAAGGACTACATTTCCCATCATCCACTGCACCAACACAGCTGTTTGCACTGATCACGCACACACCTGTTTTCCATCTCACAATCACCAGCACCCAATCACACACACACACACACACACACACACACACACTATATAAACCATGGACTTCCTCTCACACACTGCCGAGTATTGTTTAGCCTAGCTACCCTACAAAGCGTTTCCCTGCATCCCTAGTTAGTATTCCTGTGTTTTGATTCCTGCCCGTGTTCTTGGATTGTTCTCTCTGCCTAGCCCTCTGGATATTGTACGCTGATCGCCGACCCACGCTTGCCCTTGGATTATTCTTGTGTCTTGCCCATGCCATACCTGTTTGCTACTGACCGACCCTGCCTGTTTTGACCATGTTTTCTAATAAAGAGCTTGCATTTGGATCCGCATGTCTCACGTCTCGTCAACCCCATAACACATAAGTTAATATATTAAGTTTCTGCAATGTATAAATATATTGTAGAAACTTAATTTCCTGTAAAGTGCTTTGCAACGATTGTATTGTAAAAAGCGCTATACAAATAAACTTGAATTGAATTTTGATCTGAAATAGTTTATGTATAAATGGAAAATTCTTTCTAATAAGGATGGCGACCCCTCTAGCCTTTGCTGTAAAGTTAGATTGATATACTTGGGAGGCCCAGGCTGGCCGAAGACATCTTTGTGCATTTTTCTTCAAATGTGTCTCCTGGAGAAAATATATGTCTGCTTTAAATGTCTTTAAGTGTGCAACTACTTTCCCCCTTTTTAATGGGCTGTTTAACCCCCATACATTCCAGCTTAAGAATCGAACCAACCCCTCAGATGAATTACTCATAGTTGTAACCATTGAACAAATGTTTTTGACAAAGTGCCCTTAGAACAACACAAATTATACAGCATAACTTACGAAAGCTGGCATAATAATTAATGCATAGTCCCTCGTAGAACTCAAAGAACATTCCCCCACACTCCCAGCAAGTCCATCTCTCCCCTCTACTTCACTTAAACCTAACATTAAAGTATTATTAATGTAGATTCCCATCTTGCGACGTTAATCCAATGAAAGTGACATGCTTCTTCTAACCTCCCTCTGAACTATTAATAAGATCTTATTGAAAACATAAAGTCTCACCATGGTTTCTGGAACAAATCAGTCTGATAACATGTAAAGGTTGAGCTTATCACTCATCTGCATTATGGATCATCCAAAAAAACTAAACATATTGATGATTCAAAATGTTGCTCAGAAATTCGTTCGCAGCCTCTGGAGCCTCGAACGTTGCAGTGATGCCGCCCGCGGTTACAATGAATCTTGCCGGAAAAGAAAACCACACCGTATCTTCATAGCTCTACACTTCTCTCTGATGCTGTTGAACACCTGCCGTTTTTTCAGGGTATCAGTTGTCAGGTCTGGATAAATTGATACCCTTGCCCCCATGTAGATCAGCGGTTGGTTCTGCCTGGCTAAATGCAAGACGAGCTCCTTGGTTTGATAATGAATGAATAAATGAATGAATGATGCATTTATATAGCACTTTTATTGTGTATTGCCATACACCCAAAGCGCTTTACAATCATGTGTGTGGTGTGTGGTGTGGGGTGGGGTGGGGTGTGTGGGGGTGGGTGGGGGGTGGGGGGGTCTCTCCTCAACCACCACCAGTGTGCAGCATCCACTTGGATGATGCGACGGCAGCCACAGGACAACGGCGCCAGTGCGCTCACCACACACCAGCTACAGGTGGAGAGGAGAGAGAGATAGAGCCAATCAAGTGGATGGGGATTATTAGGAGGCCATGACTGACAAGGGCCAGTGGAGGGAATTTGGCCAGGACACCGGGGTTACACCCCTACTCTTTACGAGAAGTGCCATGGGATTTTTAATGACCACAGAGAGTCAGGACCTCGGTTTAACGTCTCATCCGAAAGACGGTGCTTTTTACAGTATAGTCTCCCCGTCGCTATACTGGGGCGTTAGGACCCACACAGACCACAGGGTGAGCACCCCCTGCTGGCCTCACTAACACCTCTTCCAACAGCAACCTAGTTTTCCCAGGAGGTCTCCCATCCAGGTACTGACCAGGCTCAACCTTAATGATGAAGCCTGGTGATGATTGCTCTTGGCCTGCCGTTAGTCGCCGATTTTAAACTGGCGGTGCTCCCGATCCACCTGTACCGGTGTTTGAAAATGCGTTAATAACGCATTAACGCAAATTCATTTTAACGGCACTAATTTTTTTAACGCGCGATTAACGCAGCGCGTATTTTCTGTTTGACCCGTGGCCCAACCCGTAGTTGGAGAAATGGAGATGCACGGTGTTGCAAACTTAGCAACATTGCAGACCCCTTTAGTGACTTTTTTCCCTTCAAAAAAGCACCCAAACCTAGTTTCTGAGAATCAGCGGTACTGCCGCGTAAGCGCGAGGTCTTGCTCTCCCAGCGCGCGCACACACCTCTCTCTCTCTCACTCTCTCTCTCTCTCTGTGCGTCTGCTCTGTTCAGCGCGCTCTCTCTTTATCTCTCTCTCTCTCTCTCTCTGTGCGTCTGCCCTGTTCACCGCACGCACACCTCTCTCTCTCTCTCTCTCTCTCTCTCTCTCTCTGCATCTGCTCAGTTTCTCTTCAGCGAGCGGCAGAGAGGAGCAGCGCTTTAATTCAGTTAAACACAAATATTATGCTGCTTCTCTTATTTTACATGCAAGTATAGCCGAAATCACAGCACAGCTATTATCTTTATCTTATGTGTATTTGATTTCATCAGAGACGGTGCAATTATCAGGATTTTTGTGCAGATTAACATCTTGGAAGGGAGAGCTGGTTATGTAGTCTTAATGGGTCGCGTTTCAGTCACTATTTCATATTCATTCCGTTGTCTGACAACAGAAACAGTAAAATATACCAATGAAAACAGTTTTATTGATAATTTAGCTGCATTAACATACAGTATGTGGGCACAGAGAGGGAAACAAATGTAATAATAAATAATAAATGTACATTTTGCATTTTCAGAAGAAGAGCTGCCCTGTGTGCAAAAATGTAAACAGGTTTGTAAGTAAATTGCTCAGTGCAAAGAGAGAGAAGTAATGGGAACCTGGTATTTATTTTTTCATGTGTCTAATAGACATGAACAAGTTCTTTGAAAAACATCTATGACCTATGAAACATGTCTACTCTTCATGCTTTATGTTGACTATGGTATCAATAATAATAAACATACATTTGCATAAAGCATCCATATTTGTCCATGCCCATGTTGATTAGAGCAGTGGTTCTCAAACCTGTCCTGGGGACCTCCAACCACAGCATATTTTGTATGTCTCCCTCATTTAACACACCTGATTCAACTCATCAGCTCATTAGTGGAGTCTGCAAGACTTGAAATGGGTATGGCCAAAATGTGTGGTGCCTGGGGGTCCCCAGGACAGGTTTGAGAACCACTGGATTAGAGTATTACAAATTTGAAAAGTATTAATTTAAGGTACATTTAGAACAAATAAAAATGTGTGATTAATTGCGATTAATCACGATTGCATTTTTTAATCGATTGACAGCCCTAAAATAATCATAATCTTAAAAGTTATAACCACAAATGCGTAAGCATTATAATGTATTATAATTGTTGTTATGATAATTTATAAGATGATATAACATATTATAAGGTTTTTTCTAATGCATTATGCATTCATTATAATGCCTTAAGAATACCCTTATAATGTATTATAAATATGGGCTTCATAGAAATTGTTACCAAGTTTTTTAGTTTTTTTTTTTTTAGATCAAACTATCTATACACCATTCCCTGATTTCACCTGTGTCATGTTAGCCTGACTAGTCTTTTTAAGTGATTAGTGTAAATCTATGCACATATTGCATATGTATGTTTATAACTCTGCATGTATGCAGTGTTCAGTGTCGAGTCTTGTCCTCGCATGCCATTTTTTTGGTGTGGACATTTTATGCCCTTCGTCAATTATTTCTTAGCTCCCAGACACTGAACTGTGTAACTGACTATAGTCTCAGGCAAAATATTTTCTGACACAGCTGTCCTTAAAAAAATAATTCTGGCTCAAATGAACGTTTCTTATTTATTTAGCAAAATAATCCCCTTTGAGAGGATACAAGAGTTTGAGTATGTTCTCCTGTATATACACACACACAAACACACACATATAAATTTATAACATCATGATCTTTATCAATCATCCTTTATACCAGTGGCTCTTAATTTTGGTCCTGTGTAAAGTACACGTCTAATATAACCAAATTATGTTTACTCATACTGTACTTAGGGAATAGGGGTGTAGTGAGCATGTCAATCAGAACACAGCTCAGTTCATGGAGCTGTTGATCTAAATCTGGTGTGTCAGATAAGCGAGACATACAACATTTGAAGAGCGGCCAGAACCAGAATTGAGAACCTATGCTCTATGCATTCCTATACATTCCTATATTCCTATCTTGCTTAACTTACATCAAAGTTAATGTAACCTTAAATCTGCTGTCTAGCTCTTGTCTGGTCAGGACTTACAAACCTTCACATCCCCAAACATCTGGGGCAGATCATGGGTCTTGGTGCCCAAGTTGAAGTGGTACAAGATGTCCTCTTCCATGCTGTTCAGATGAGGGTTCTTCACATACTCCACCTGTCTGTGACACATCACATCTGTTATTGATGCAGACTAGTGTGTTACTCAAAAGGCAACAATGCAGCTAAAGACAAATGACTTTAGTGAATGTTTTCTCAGCTTTAGAAATTTTTATTAATTATTCATTTCATTCATTAAAAAGTCATTAAAGTAACTTCAATCTCATTTTCTCAACATCCTGACTATAAGAGATATGAGAACTGAACTGAACCCAGTATCTCCCAAGACATAAGCCAGAACTCTTTACTAAATCTTTACACAACCATCAACCTGACATGTCCAGCTACTTAAACCCTTATTTTATCTGATCTTAACTTTAACTTATTGCATCTTCTTTGATCTTTTAAAGAAGTATGGTTTGAGTAAAATACAGTTTTCTTACTGAATGTAATCACTGTGTTCATTTTCCATGCTGGGGTGCGTTTCCCAAAAACAACTATGGTCGAAAGTTCCGTCGTTACCAATAGAGTTCAATGGAACTAACGACCATAGTTAGCTAACGATGCTTTTGGGAAACGCACCCCTGTTCAGTAAAATAGGTGCCATAATTGCAGTTCTCGTCAATCTGCAAAAAAATGGAAACAATTCAATATCTTCACATGTAGATAAGAGGAAAAATATGCAGAATTTCATTTTTTTGTACCTTGCAGCAGCTGTATTTTTCAAAGATATCCTTTAATTCTTTAGATTTTTCTACTGCTAATTTTTGCCCTTTTACTATGCAGACCTTTGTGTCATCAGGACCTTTGGAGAATAAAAATGTGTCTCTCTAAGACAAGCTCTTATATAGAGCTCAGAATGCATTGATTGGTTATATGGGGAGGTGTAGCACCTTCTACATCTTTCTCTACCTGGTTACTGATCACTCTTTGACATGTTCACAAACAGACTTATGCTCTACAGAGAGATGCAGCACTGTGCCAACATCACCTCTGAACACATAAAATTTGTCACATACACGATTATACAGAGAGTATATAGTTTAGGTAGTTTATGAAGACACAAATTTGTAGAATGACATGGGTATGACATAGGTATTACAATGTGAAGGTGGTTTAATTCAAAAGGCATAAAATATACTTTTTTTTTTGAAGATATAAAAAAGCAGAAAGTTTTCTGTGAGGTTTAGGTTTAGGGTTGGTGTATGGGGGTTAGAAAATACAGTTTGTACAGTAGAAAAAACTTTACGCCTATGGAGAGTCCTCATAAACCAATATGTGTGTGTGTTTGTTAGCTTACTAAACTTGTATCCTGGTTACTTGGGTCTTGTATCCTTCTCCATCTGCTCCAACCCATCCATTAAAATATTTAAAATTTAAGTTGTAAACGAAGTAATGCATAGGCAACATTCAAAGCTGTACAAAACTAATTATATGCATTTAAATGTAAAACTTCTTGATGGTGACTGTACAAAGGGATTATGTAACAATCAATAGAGCTGGCAAAAATAAATATTGCTTATGTGCCAGTTTAATTTAAGAAAATATTGATATTCTGTAGCTGTGCAATTGCTGCTATCTGGGCAAAAAAATTGCTGCAGAGTACATTTCTGTATTAAATGTAATTAGTAACTAGATAATAAGATTAGGTGTAAGTAGATAATAATATGAGTGTGTAAGTGCTTAACTGAAAGGAGAGGAATATAAAGCGAAATCATATTTATCTGTTAAACATGTCTCAATACATCTATCCATTAAATAGTTTTGAGCTCTGTGAAACAGATTCAGGAAACAATATTTGTCTAATATAAAAACCTCATAATCTGCTTAAGTAACAAAATTATATATTTTTTAGTAAGATAATTTGTGACCATAATTAAAACTTAAAATGTAGTTTTTTTGTTGTTTTTTTAACTACAGAGTTTGAGATATTTTTATGTTTATTTTCCATTATAAGTAATAAGACAACATAAAAGGTTGTACTTAGGTTGTACATAGTTGAGGCAGCATATATTAAATAACAATTACATTATAGAGCAAGTACTTTCAAAAACTGTTCTAAAAACTTTTTCAACATCGTAAGTGTATATTTATCTCCATCTGCATACAGCACAGGACACACTGAGGGTTTTGCAACAGCTCTTCAATAGATTACACATTAAATCAAAGCAAAACAATGTTGAAACTTGTTGAAACAGTGTGAATTTGAAAACACACTATGTACTTTAATTTCATATTGCTTACAGTACTTTTATTTTTATTCTTAGAAATGTTATTTTATTATATGCTTTATCATAAGAAGCCACAAAGATGTAACATTTTGAAAATGTAATAGCTACAACTTTATCATGTAAAGAATTATTTAATCTGCTTCCATGTGACCCATGACTCACTTAGATGTCCTTAGACTCTCTTAGAAGTCCGGTGGTCGCACCTGTACTGGCAATGAAGGCCATCTCTGTCTGCTCAGACATTCCTGTGCCATCCATTCTTCACGGCCAAGAAGGATATCCCCAGGCTTCAAGGCTGAGTCTATGTGCACTGAGGCTGATTGCTGTCTTAGTGGTTGGCTATCAATGTATAATTTGTGTATTCATGGAGACAGCAGATTTTTTAGAAGCTGATTTCTGTCTAAATGACCTGCTATCAGTGCAGTATTTGTGTATAATTATATATATATAAAAAAAGAATAAGAAGAAAAAAAGAGAATAGATTAGTACACGTGGCACATGTAATAGTGTCTATAATAGCTTTTGATAAGACTTGAAGGTTACACTTTATTTTAAGGTGTCCCTGTTACAGTGTAATTATACATTTAAGTACTGAGTAATATTAATTAGCTACAAGTACTTACTGTATGGTTAGGGTTAGGATTAGGGGTTGGCTTAGGGCTACTTGCATGTAATTTTGCATAATTTATTGTTATTAGAATAGTAATTACATGTAACGTGTGACAAGGACACCTTAAAATAAAGTGTTACCCTTGAATCATAGTCCTTGGATCATTTTGATCCTAAGCAGCATTTTGGAACTGCAGGTGGCCATTATTGTAAAACACTGTAAAACACAGAGTTAGCTGGTGGAGGTCTGGAGGATGAGTTATCACAATATGTTCTAAACACTATTCTGGAGGTTAGAGCGCTGTCTTCCAGACACTTCTGTGCTCTGATGCCGTAAACAGTACATTGTCCATTATTTTCTCTTTTTTACATGAATGTTAATATGATGACCACACGCTCTCAGTGCTCAAAGTGTATATGGCAGCTATGACAGAGTATGTGAGTGGGGTGAAGCTGCAAACATTTCCCCTGCTCTAAGTCCAAGCATTTAATAATCACTCCAACTCTTTTTTGGGGGTTGACCATTTCCCACTCCTCACTTAGGCTACATCTTGTTCACAGATAACAGAAACACAGCTCTACCTCTGCTCCATGACAAAGTTTGCACCACATTGTCACTTCACTGTAAAAGTCACCCCCCCCCCCCCCCCCCCCCCACCGCTGCTAGTTATGTTAAAATAACACAAAGTTCTGTCTAAATTAAAATACATTAAATAATTAAAAAAAGCTTCAATGTGCTGTACTCACATGTAAGTAAACAAATCTCTAGATAAAACTAAAAAATTATCCAGGGCAGTCATACAAAATTAGATGGCGCAGACTGCTAGGTTATTAATGCATGGCATTTCCAGCCAGATGTGTTGAAAAATTCATTTCATGAGGCTTCAAATGCACACTAGAGACACCTGCTGGTCAATGCAAATATGGTGCAGAAAA
This sequence comes from Schizothorax lantsangensis, assembly GCA_027422415.1. Lineage (NCBI taxonomy): Eukaryota > Metazoa > Chordata > Actinopteri > Cypriniformes > Cyprinidae > Schizothorax > Schizothorax lantsangensis. Next base: position 16,575,979 of record CM049848.1, read on the forward strand.
AAAGTCTGGGGCCTCATTTATCAACAGTGTATAGAAAAGGTTCTATATTTTGTCCTACGAATGAAATTTAGAATATGCCTAAGTACAAGAAAATCCGTATTTATCAAACGTGCGCACACAGTTCTTACGCACATGATTAAGCAATTATTGTTGATAAATCCCCACATGTGCGTAAGTACTAGGGTTGGGAGAAAAAATCGATTCATGTATGAATCGCGATTCAATGTTCTTACTATTCGAATCGATTCAAAAGTTTTAAAAATCAATATTTTTTTAAATGTTATTTTTTTTAAAAACGTGCTGTGGTCGTACTAAAAAGACGGAAGCCAACCGCAAGAGTTTGTGCGCCACCCGGACAGATTAGAGTGCGCACAGAGTGCAGAGGACAATAGAGTATGCGCGAGCCATGGAAGAGGAAAGACAAATAATACATCCAGCCCCATTTTCCGCGAGGGCAAGCATTTGGAAAAGTAGAATAGTAATAGGAATAGTAGCTGCACAGAGAAGCACACTTTCTGCCGAACATGTAGACCAGCTTCTTTTTCTGCAAAAGAACTTAGTTCTTCCAGTTATTAGAGAAAAGTAAGTTACTAAGTTCATTGGTCAAGATGCACTTTAAAGTGAAGCTGCTACTTTAAATCTAAATCCAGTTTTGAATGCATTTGTTAATGTATTTAGATTTGTGAATGTTCTGATATTTGTTAATGCTGTTTGTTCTAAAAGCACTTTAAATCTGAATCCAGCAGGTGTTTTTTTTTGTACATTTACATACATTTAGCAACTTTATTTAATTTAATTTGTGCATTCACCACCTTATTTTTGTAAAAATATTTTGTCTTTTTTTATACTAAGTTGTTTAATGTGCAAGAAAAGGAAACTTTTCTCAGGTTTTTGATGCAGTGGTATTTTTCTTTCTTTAGGACTGTCCATCACAGTCAAATAGGAACAAAAAAAGTAACACTAAACCACAAACTGGAATAAAATATAAATAAATAATATACTGTATATCAAGTCGAAATTTGATTCAAATTGGAGAATCGTTTTTGAATCAAGAATCGATTTTGAATCATGAATCGAAACAACCGTGAATCGATTTTTAATCGAATCGTGACCCCAAGAATCGATACGAATCGAATCGAGAGATTCCAAAAGATTCCCACCCCTAGTAAGTACCATGCTCATTCACATTCACGGTCATTTGCATTCGGAAACACCTCCAATTAAACCATATATGGTGACAACACTTCCCTTTAAAAATCACGTGATTGAAACCCTAACCCCTACTTAGAAGCCACTGTGCTCTCGCCAATATTATAGAAATATAATAGAAATATTATAAATTGAGTTTTTTATAATTAAAGGAGACACAGGACATATGTGGATTGCTTAATGCATACTGTGACACTCTTAAATGCTTTTTATGTGCAGTGTCGCTATTCTACCACTAGATTCTCTGTGTAAAGCATGCTCAGAGGTGTGCTTATATTTACACACATTTCTACGTATAAGTACAAGTTGGTAGATCCCACACTTTGCGTGAAACTGTTCTTACGCCCTCATTACGCACACATCTGTGCGTACGCACTGTTGATAAATGAGGGCCCAGGATTGTGTGACCAACATATGTACTACAGGTTCACAAAGCCTTCATAATGAACATATACACACATAAACACATTTTAATAATAATAATAAATAAATAAATAGATACATTTTTATTTATAAGTATTTATGGTCAATGATGTTCCTTAATGTTTCATAATTTTGTAACTAGGAAGAGCTTCTATTGAGTTTGTGTGACATGAGAGGGAAAGCTTTGTTTTAGGGTGAATCCCATTTCTCTGTCTTACCCCTTCCCCTTACCCCTTCCCCTTAGTTTTGCGCGTTCACGTGAGAGTAAGGGCTGTCCCAATTCTCGTTTTGATCAAGGGGTAGGGCTAAGGGGAAGTGGTAGATACCCCTTAAAACCAAGCATTTTCGCGAGCTTACTTGAAACCAAGGGGTACCCAGAACACACTGCGCAACCGGCAACAATGTCGGCCAGATCATCCAGAGAGTCCCATTTTCGGCTTAAATAATTGATTTAAAAATTACGACAGTCTTGTTTTGTGCTCTACACAGTCCTGTACATATATATTTGCAACCATGTTCTTAATTGAAACGTTTTAAAAAATCGCTAGTTTGCTACGCTAACGTTACATCGCTGATTTGCACAACAATCGCAAAAACATCACTAATAAAATCCACGCGATCGACATCCACACACTTGCAGACGGCATCTTGGAAGTTTGTGATCAACACTTGTCGCCTCTGGTGACGTAGCAGCCAGCTAGCGAGATGTACGATGACGTAACCGTAACCAAGTGGTGTCCCATTTCATAGGGGTATATTTTCACCCCTAGCGCTTACCACTCGGTTTCGAGGGACAAGGGCTAGGGGTAAGACGAAGGGGCAGGGGAAGGGGAAGGGGTAAGACAGAGAAATGGGATTCACCCTTAGTTTAAAAACAATATTTGTACAACTGTGTTCAGGCTTAGTCGATTCCTCTTTTTCGATATGATCTCACCAGCCTTAGAAAATACCCGCTCACAGGGACAGATGAAACTTGACAAATTTATTTATTTAGGATTAAAACTTTTTATGTGTTGCCCAGTATTTTACAGGATTAGGAGGGTTACTCATAAAATGTATTTCACTACAGATTACAAAAAAAACATGTTTTAAAAATTATTTTACACTGTATTTCATTAGATTACTCAAGTTTAGTAACAATCTAAATACTTTGAAATACTATGGCATACTTAAGGTAAGGGGCATATTAATTTTGATGTCTTGTTTTTATGTTAACCACCTGTAAATAAAAATGGGTGTCAAGAATGTATTTAAAGCAATTATAAATTTTAAAGCTATTATAAAAATTATGTTTTAAATATAACGTTTTGAACATTTAAATATGAAATGATGGGGCAAAATAAATACTGTTTTAAATATGAATCTGCCAGTAGGTGGTCTTAATGAATGAATCATGGAATTATTCGATTTGTTCAAAAGGAATAATTCATTAAAGAATGAAGCAAGTGATTTTATGAATGGAATTTAATCATTCGCTCAGCCGATAGGTTCAAAACGCAAATTCATTCAGGAACCAAACAGCACTGTGTTGCTCTCAGACGCGCAACTCTTGACTGCTGGGGATTTATTTCGAAGGCAGTTATTATTTGCATTAAGTGCAAATAGCAATATATTCTGCTTACACTAAGTGTAAATAGCATATTTTCTTTGGGACAAATGCTATTTACACTAAGTGCACATAACGACAGATTAAGGTCAGATGCTATATTTATACTTACTGCAAATAGTGGCAAATATTTGCACCTCAGTGTTGTAGTGCATTATAAAACAGTATGCAATAATAACATAGTGAGTGTATGTTAATGTTAATGTTAATGGATGCCATCTGGGACAAAAAAGCCCTCCCTACACCTAACCCCAACTCAATAAACACTTTATTATTAAATACCCTTGAGCCACTTTACACTTTTCAAATATTTCCTTTATTTTTATTGAAAATTAATACCTTTCTGATCTGATATGTGATGGGAAAATGGAGAAGAACGTGAGTTGAATGAGTTCAGCAAAAGGCAGATTTGAACTTGCGTCAGAAATTATCAGGGGTCTTACTCCCTACACTGCTACCGTTGTTGAACATGTGTCTGTTGTAACCAGACACTGGTGGGTGCATCTACTCTAAATTGCCTATGCCAACAAGACAGGCTATTTGCACTTAGACACTGCACTGTGATGTTGCATCCATTTCCAGTTTTGTAAGTAAAATTGTCTTTGTATTTCCATGACAAAAATGCATTACATGCTTGGCTTTCTGATTTTCTTCTGCATTTTTGTGAGTCCTGACTATCGTCTGCACTCTGCTGGTTGCTATTTTTTTTTTTAAATGATGTTTTATTAACAAAGTTCGGGAGGAGCACATTCAGATAATTAACCTAATTAACACGAGAGGAGCACAATCAGTAATCAACCTAGTTAACAACATAAGAGGCGTGTATGGGTAGTTGACAAATAAAAATTGGACTGTGTCCTATGGTGTGACATAGCAAAAATGTAGAAAAAAAATAACTTAACATACAAATAACATGAGAAAAATTTAACTTCATTCTTAGAGTTACAAATAGCATGTGAGAGGTGTATTATTTATTTATTTTCTGCTGGAAAGTTGCATCCAAGGCTACATTTACACAACAACGATGTAGTCACAGACGGAAAAGTTTTTCCCTTGCGTTTTTAAAAAGTTTCACGTATACACGACAACATTTTCAAAACGATTTGCGTTTACATATATCTGCGAAAACGGCCAAAAACACTGTATTACGTATGCCAGGCCAGTAGTCACCTTGTTAGTAAACAGTACCTGTAGGGAAGTGACGATTATATGATGTATATGTTGCGTCTCCGCTGTTGGTTGTAATATTGGTGAACAGTGTTGGGGGTAACGCATTACAAGTAACATCAGCTACGTAATCAGATTACTTTTTTTAAAGTAACTAGTAAAGTAACATTACTTTTTTAATTTAGAAGAAAATATCTGAGTTACTTTTTCAAATAAGTAACTCCAGTTACTTTGTTTCCCATGTCTTGACTGACTGCTCTCATGTTGAGAGAAATGGGGAGTAAGTGCAGAGGTGTTGTGGGTGAACATGATCTTACTGTAGTTCTAGACTAAATATAAACATGTATTTACTCATCTCACCTGCACAAAAACAGATTCAGTATTCCTCAAAATGAATAAAAACAGTTAAATGCAAACTCAGAATATTATACAAACCTGCAATAATTATGTTAAGACCAATATGATTTATGTATTTAATCCCATTTTATTAACCCATGTCTTTGCTACTGAACTTCGATGATCAAATTCAACCGTACTAACCAAAAAATTACAGTCTTTTGTGGTCGAGGTGATGGTTCCCAACACTGTTGGTGAAGTAAATCCACACTTTGCTGAAGAAGTGTTAGCAAACTCTTGACCAGCAACAACAGTACCATGTACTCCGCCATTGTTGTGTATGTTTGTTCGCACTTGTTTTTAAAATCGACTCGTACTGCGCATGTCTACCAACCTAACACGTACTACACATGCGCATGACGTCGTCATTTTCAAAGATTCCCATATTGGGTGTTTACACGGAAACGATAATGGTGGAGTTTTCAAAAACTTGCTTTTTGAAACCCATTTTCAAAAACGTGTTTTCAGACCCCAAAACGCCGTTGTCGTGTAAACAAACAGGCAAAATGCATAAGTTTCCCGTTTTTGGCTGAAAACGTTGTCGTGTAAACGGCTCCTAAATGACTCCAAAAGTTACCTGATGTTGAAGGCTCTTGAGCTGGTGCCTGTGTTGCTGCTGGTGGTATTTCTTGGGAAATTAGAAATGCACACTCAGTCTCTTAACAGCCTCATTGGACTGAGGAAACCTAGTACTTTAAAACGGGGGTCCAGTTGGCGAAAATTAGCATACTCACAGACTGCAAGTGATGGATTTTCTCTCTGAGTTTCTGGATCATCATTTCTGCCAGCTGTTGGGCCATCACAGATGTTTTTTTTGGCCATTTACACAGACACCATTTTCCACCAAAGTGCTGTTTGGCTCCATTTTCAGTAGATTGATTACTTTGGAGCAGGGCCGGCCCAGGCTATGTTGGTGCCCTAGGCGAGATTTTTAATTTCCGCCCCCTCCCCCCCCTAAAAAATTCAGATTTTTCAAAACTTTACTATAACATAACATAACTGTAACAGGACGAACGAGACGTGAGGCAAGCGGATCCATGTCAAAGGCGTGGTTATAAACAGGCATGGTTCAATAAACAGCAAACAGGTATGGCAAGGGCAAGACACAGAGTCTTGACACAGAGCTAGGGCTAGCGTGGGTCTTTGATCGGCGAACGATATCCAGTGGGCTTGAGAAGAGGGGTAGTCTGATAACCTGAGCAATAATCCAAACGAGGTATACACAGAGTCCGAAACGATGAGACAAGGGTTAATCCACGATACAAGGGCAGGAAACAGGAAACGAGACTATAAACAAAATGAACTAAACTTAGACTTAGAGAACACAGAATGGCTCAGTAAGACAGCTAACACTTGGAGAGTGCTAAACGCAGAACCAGACTCAGAGCTAGACATAAACACAGAATGGCTCGGTAAGGCAGCTAACACTTGGAGAGTGCTAAACGCAGAACCAGACTCGGAGCTAAACATAAACACAGAATGGCTCGGTAGGGCAGCTAACACTAGGAGAGTGTTATACGCAGAGCAATACTCGGCAGAGAGGAAGAGGAAGTCCATGGTTTAAGTAGGGTGTGTGATTGTGTGATAATTCTCAGGTGTGAGCGTGATTAGTGCAATCAGCTGTATATGTGTAGTCAGTGCAATGGTGAGAATTGTAGTCCGTGGGTGAAGTGCAACAGTCGTGTGGTGCAAGAGTCAATATGATGGAAGGGCGACCTCTGATGGTGAGTGTACGGAAAACCATGAATCGGATTTGTGACAATAACATAACATAACATAACATAACATAACATACTGATAAGTATTAACATAAATAAGTAGTAAATAAGTTGTGATAATAAATAAATAAAAATTACTTACAGTCACCTAAAGAGTCACACAAAAATTAAATCAGAAATTAAAGTGTAAATCAACCAAAAAGTGCAAAACAACTATTATATTTTCAGAATTACAGAACAGTTTCAAAACTGAACACGCCTGGATATCTTTGCAGCAAACTCATCAATGACTGCATTAAATGACAAATTCTGAGAAACATCATTATTGATGCTGATGACAGCAAGTCCACTGGGATGCTCTTGGGCCATGGTAGACCTCAAGTAGGTTTTAATCAGCTTAAGCTTTGAAAAGCTCCTCTCTGCAGCTGCCACAGTCACTGGGATAGTCACACTTATCCTCAGTGCCACACACGTTTGGAAAGATTTCTTGCAGTCACTTTTCATGCAGATACTGAAGAATCTCCATGGTGGTCATGTTGGTTGATGGTAAGTCTGGGAAACTTCTCATTTCCAGGAGGAGTTGTTTTCCATCTATGTCTGACTATTCACCATTACTTAAAGTGGTGCTAAGTGTTTCACACTGCTGTAGTTCTTCATTTGTCATCTTAGGGAAGTTGACAAGTACACCAAACTTCTCCTTCACCTCTCCCATGGTCTTGAACCTCTCCTCCAGTGAGACAATGGCCACATCCACCACTACATTAAAAAAATTCAGTCTCCATCCTCTTCAGTGCGTCACTGATGGGCTCATTTGGACATTCATATGAGAACTGTTTACGCGTTAATCTCAGCCTTTTCTCCTTGAGAACAGCCTCCACATTCATGTCTTCACACATCTCTCTTGCTAAAGCTTGAGCTGAAGCAAAGCCATTACCTCGATACTGGGTCAGGAAAGTTTTTGTTTTGCCAGGCAGGTCCACTGCCATGTCCAGTTGCATGGAAACCGACTGCATCAGCTTACTGACGTTTTCAATTCTGTTGAGTATGTCATACCAGACAATTGAGCAGATACAAAAACGAAAGGAACCAATTTCCTCTGCTAAACACTGAGCCTCAATCAGCTGATTTTTCTTTTACCTCGAGTAGTGCTTCTCTTACCTGCGAGGTCTGGTATCTAATTGCTTCTACGCTGTTAACACGGCTCTCCCACCTGGTCTCTGACCATGATTTTAGCGTGATCTTGATGTGGTTTTTCAAGACACACCATCTGTTGGTGGAAGATGAGAACAGGGTGAATATCGTCTGTAGGTAACCAAAATAGCTAGTTGCATCTTTGGAGCTTCGTGCAGCATCGGCCACTACCAAGTTCAAGGCGTGTGCTGCACATGGCACATACAATGCTCTGGGGTTTATTGCCAGCAGTCTAGCCTGGACACCTTTCCTTTTGCCTTTCATGTTTGCCCCGTTGTCATAGGACTGCCCCCTGCAGTCCTCAAAAGGTATGTTCAGGTCTTCAAGCCTCTTTAAGACAAGAGTATATAGCTCCTCCCCTGTTGAGGCTTCAGCTTCAAGGAAGCCCATGAAGTGCTCTCTCACTTGTGGCTTGTTCTCCACTGACACAGTCCTAATGACAACTGAAAGTTGATCTGTGTGGCTTATGTCAGGAGTGCAATCCAGTATAATGGAAAAGTATTTGCAGAGTTTGTTGTCACTTACAATTGCATCCATGATCTTTCCACTGATAGCACTTATCAGTTCGTTTTGAATGGTTTTTCCCAGGTATGTTGTCATGTTCCCTGCTACACTCTGTACCCTATCTAGATGTTGCTTTAAGACAGGATCGAATTTGGCCATAAGCTCCACTTTTTTAGGATGTTGCCATTATTGGGGTGGAAAAGTGAGTCTGTGGACCCTCTCAGAGCCATGTTTCCCTCAGCTAGGGACTGAATTATTGCCACTATTCCCTTCAATACTTCACGCCACCTCCTTCTCTCTGTATCAATAAGTGCCATTGACTGGCTGTCAATTGTCTGGCACTTTTCAAGGCGAATCTCCAGTTCTTTCCATGCCTTCATGTTTTGCTGATGTTCTGGGCTATTTTCATGAGATTTCAAAACCTGAGTGGCATTCTTCCAATCATTCAGTCCTTCAGAAATCAGCTTAAAGTCCTTCTGTGAGAAGAGTTTACAACAGAAGCAATATAAACTATTTTTTTCCTAGAATAAACAAGCCAGCTCCTTTTTATCTTCTCACCATTGATTAAAACAGAATAAAAGTAATGATAACGGCAACTTTGTCCTTTCTCTCTTTTAGGAAAAATGAAATCCCTCTCGACCTGATAAGGTCCTTGGGTGACTAATTCAGTCCTTACTTTATCAGACAGGGCAGGCCAGTCTGCAGGATCCAGAGGTGGTGGGTTATTTGACTCCGCAACAGAGAGAGATTCACAAGGGGAAGAGGGAGAACTTGGGGACCTCTCAGCAGCAGTTAGTGGCTCAGTGGTGGTAGGTGAGCTGCTGAGGTGCTCTTCAGTAGCAGTCAAAGTTGAGGTAGACAAAGTGTGAAGTTGAGATGAAGTGGTTGAAGAGGCTGGATCACTTTGGTCACTGCACTGTAAAACCCAACAAGTTAGGGTAACTCAAACCGTTTGAGTAAACAAATTCCCCTTGACTTAAACCATGTAAGTTTTAAAACTTGCAGTTAAATAATTAAGTGATTAATTAAGTGCTGATTGAGCATTAGTGATGAACACCTGCTGTTAACAAACAGAATCACTGAAGAAAAGAGAAACACAAGAACTACTACAACTGACTTCAGACACAGCCTTAGATGAAATCAACTGAAATAAAATATATTAAATCTCTCAAAATCTGATTAAACAACCCCACAAACAGCATCACCAGCTCCACTTATTAATAACCAGACTGACTTTATTTCTGTCAGACATCTACAGAAGATCTTATTGAGTATTAACAGAGGTTTAGATGTTGATTTAGTTTAATTTGAAGTAACCATGTTAGAGATCAGTGTCTGCTTTAGTTGTGCTCTTGACCCTTGACTTCTGTGTTAGTTTTTCTTTCTGGCTGTTGTAACCATGTGTTCCTCGAACATATTTGTTATAACTCAAAAGCTCAGAGAAAATGATTAGTGGTTGGTTGTTATATATTTATAATGACAATCATCTATTAGTGAACTGATCTCATTGAGAGTCTAATCTCTGGTTAAATGGATGTTGTATTGATTACAGTAAAAGTCAATTAATATAAATAACTTTTTAAACAGTTTGTCCACGTAAAGTTTTCATCTATGGTAGCACTTAGACTCACACAGACATCAATAATCAACTTATGAACCTCAACAATGGTGACCATTAAACAAGACAAAAAAAAAAAAATCATGCTGCAATGCATGCTGGGTACTAGCATAGTACAAAACTCATCCATGGCTCCCAGCATGCATTGCTGCATGATTTTTTTTTTTTTTTATTGGTCACCATTGTTGAGGTTCATAAGCTGATTCTTGATGTCGGTGTGAGTCTAAGTACTACCATAGATGAAAACGTTATGTGGACAAACTGTTTGGAAAGTCCTTTATATTAACTGACTGTCACAACCACTGGCTCTTAAAATCACTTTTACTATAATCAATCCAACTTCCATTTAATCAGAGATTAGACACACAATGAAACTATGCTCATGCTCAATGAGATCAATTATCCAATAGAAGTTCTACTGATCACTGGCTCTGGGCTTTTGAGTTATAACAAATATGTTTGAATAACACATGGTTACAACAGCCAGAGAAAAGTAAGAACGAAAAAAAAAACTAACGTCAAGGGTCAAGAGCACAACTAAAGCAGACACTGATCTCTAACATGGTTACGTCAAATGAAACTACATCAACATCTAAACCTTAGTTAATTCTCAATAAGATGTTCTGCAGATGTCTGACGGAAACAAAGTTAGTCTGGTTATTAATAAGTGGAGCTGGTGATGCTGTTTGTGGGGTTGTTTAGATCTTGAGATTTAATGTATTTTATTTCAGTTGATTAAAGTTAGTTGTTGTTCTTGTGTTTCTCTTTCTTTCAGTGATAATGGTTGATAACAGCAGGTGTTCATCACTAATGCTCAATCAGCACTAAATTAATCACTTAATTATTTAGTGAACTCAACTGAAATAAGTTCAGAGCACTCATAACTGTTAGTTGTAAAAACTTAAATATTTAAGGCAACCAGTTACCTCAAATTTTTGAGTTAACTTAACTTGTCAGGTTTTTAAGGCAATCGGTTTACTCAAACGGTTTGAGTTACCCTAACTTTTTGGGTTGTGAACTCAGCTGAAATAAGTTCAGACTACTCAAAACTGTTAGTTGTAAAAACTTAAATATTTAAGGCAACCAGTTACCTCAAATTTTTGAGTTAACTTAACTTGTCAGGTTTTTAAAGCAATCGGTTTACTCAAACGGTTTGAGTTACCCTAACTTATTGGGTTTTACAGTGTGGGAGCAAATGATGGAGATGGAGATGTTGAAGCCCCTTGTAGGTATTTTCTGATTGAATCTGTTAAAATATTGAAGAGATTAGACATGAGCTATACTCCCAAACAGAGAAATGCAACCCACAACTATGCCTACAGTGACAAGTACTTATTACAACAAAGAGAAATATGAGAAATATGGAATGCCTAAAATAGTGTAACAGACAACTAAGGCGACAAAATAGAGGCTAAATATTGTAATTTAGTCAAAGTCGACGTCAAAGTCTGCTTTATTGTCAATTCTGCCACATGTACCGTACATACATACAGAGAATTGAAATTGCGTTACTCTCAGACCCCTGGTGCATACAGATAACACTACACATCAACAGTAGAACGTAAAAATACAGATAAATACAAATCAAATATATATATATATATATATATATATATATATATATATATATATATATATATATATACACATATACATATATACATACATACATACTGTGGCGGGAGGAGCAAACGACAGACACAGTGGGTGTGGCGTCAGGCCTCGGAGAGGCTTTTATTCAACAGAAATGATAAAGGGGATAAAGTGTCTAAAACAAACAGGGGATCTGGTGTCCTCGTCGTGCTGCGAGGGTTGTGAAGGAGGGGCAGTGTTCTGGAAGGAAGGGTCCAGGTAAGGGGCGGAGTCCGGCGGCCGCACGAGCTCCCCTCTGAGGTCCGGGGCGCGAGGGGCGGCGGCTTCTTCAGCGGCTTCGTCTTCCTTCGGCCCGCGGCACTTCCAGGGATTAAACGGCCTGGCATCCTGGCCCGTCAGCCGTCTCACGGGTGCATCACTTGATCCCTCAACGCTCCCTTCCTGGACCCACGAGGACACCAGCGTGCATGCACGGGGAAGAGACCGGTCTCTAGAGGAGAGGCACACTCGGCAAATAACAGAGGCGGTGATGAGGCTCCATTCACTTCAGGTGTGCCTCATCACACGCCGCCGTCAGAGGGTCATAGTTCAATGGTGCATGGGACAAAAGAGAGGAGGGGGGGAGAGACGGGAGAGAGTTGAGCTTCCTGACAGCCTGATGTATGAAGCTGTCCTTCAGTCTGCTGGTCCTTGCCTGGAGACTACGCAGTCTCCTCCCTGATGGCAGCAGACTGAAGAAGCTATGTGACGGGTGGGTGGGATTGAACCGGTTCATAAGAGTCATTTGTTAATGAAGCCGACTACACTGGGCGCGCTGCGTGCGCGTGCAACCATCGTGCACAGTTTAGTGAAAGATGCGTTTTTTTGCCATTATTTTCCGTTACACTGTCATCGCCACGGCTGAAAAGTAGCACATGAAACACTGTTTACATTTATATTTTATTCTGTGATAATTCTGGGGTGGCACAGCTTTTTCTTAGGGTGGCAGTTGCCACCCCGGTAGATCCACTGCGGTCAAGCCAGCCGCGGTTTGAAAATACACGGTCAAGCCAGCCGCATTTTCTTTTGCTGCGTGTCTAATCGCGCACTTACGGTATGGGTGCTGTGAGCGGTCAAAATGGATGTAAAGAAGCTGTCATAACGGCGTTTCCTTTATACTTTTGCTGATATTTTCAATAGATTGCTGTTCACGGTGACCCAAAATATGTCTACATTAAACGTGATTTAACCCTAAAAAGGCCATAAAGTGACATCACAATATGTATTGCTATTTTATAATTTTATATCATGACATGATACAATTTCAGAATTTTTTAATGACTTGAACATTGGATTAATGTTTGTGAATACATTATTTTTGTACATTAACATTTGTATTGTACATTTATTAATATACATAATTGATCAATGTTACTATATATAGGCTCTCTCTCTCTCTCTCTCTCTCTCTCTCTCTCTATATATATATATATATATATATATATATATAGCCTATATATAGTAAAGGTATAGTGTGTACCTTTCAACTGATACTTGTTTACAGTGACTATTACTGTATTAATTTTCAAGTTAAATCTACTGTACAATTTTTGTACAAATTAATCGCAAATCACTCCAAAACTCAATGTGCATTCTCACACTTTCTCATAAGCACTTACTCGTAAAAAGCTTTCCTTAATAGGTTTGCTCATTCTTCCAATTGATTCCTGTTAACAGTGACCCTGACTATTATTGTAATAATTTTCAAATATTTTTACTATATAGTTTTGCAGAAAATTAAAGGCAAATTCACCCCAAGCTGTGTATCCTTGCACTTTTACATGTCCCATTTGCAAACACTCATGTAAATTTGTGCATTATAGGTTTGCTCGTTAGAGAGAATATAGGGTACTTTGTCTCAAAAATTTTGATTTATTGCCCCTCATAAAAATCCCACCCACCAAGCCCCCAATCCCTCCCTCCCTCCCGCCCGCCAAAACTGGATACCTGTTTTGGACACCTGTTGTACACCCCCACCCCCATCTAATGATGATCTGGTTATCCACTCCAGTGTGTTTAAGGAATTTATGACTGTTTTTGTGTGAGAGCCGTTGTTATGTGATTTTAAACTTTAAATGGTGAAATCGTGTTAAAGGGATGTTTTTATTAAAGTGTTTTCACATCAAATATACGTGTAAAATGTGCAATGATTGTTTTCCCTACAAGTCTAGACGTGTTGGTGTAATTAAAACAATTTTAGGCAAAGTTAGAAAATAAAGCATTAGATACGTTAGTTTTTCTATCATTACAAGTGTTTGTTCATCTAACAAAAAAGCATCAAACACGTTCGTTAACATTAGAAAAGGCTGTCTTATCTTACCGTGTTGTGAAATAAAAAATATCAGACCGTTAAGTAAGATCATACAGTTTAAAAGTAAAAAAGAGCCTTCATTTAAAAATAAACGAACATTGTTCGTTAAAACAACAGTATCCGGCAGTAGTCAAAAACTCCTTGGTTGTCTATCGTTACAATTTAGGTAAGTTAGCTAAGTTTGTCACGACAGAAAAACGAAAAGAAAGAATCCCCGAGCATCTAGCACTGATCCGAGACTTCCTCACTCTGGCCCTGTCAAACTCAGTATGAGTCCGGGAGTGCAGCGGCCAAACCACGCCTACGACCAACCCCTAACACGGGCGGAGAGACTGAACCAAAGATTTAAAATAATTAAAATAATGCTTTAACATTAGAACAAACGTTATTTTAACAAATCTTTAGCAGTTCTTAATTAATGAAACCGTACAGCATTCGCCCTAAACCTTTTCACTTTAAAATTAGGATAGCCTATACAAGATTCCTTTTAAACATACATCTCTAAACCACAGGCTTTTATTTTATTTAGTTATTCACAATTAATTTAGTGGATCCTTTATTTACTTTTTGTTTTTTGTCAAGTTTAAGACTTCTGACTTGTTATATAACCCAGACGTTTTCACTTTTAAAAGTTAGATTATACAAGTATCCTTTTAAACAAAAATCACTAATCCACAGGCCTTTATTTTATTTAATTATTCACACTTAATTTAGTCATGCCTATTATTTACTCTTTGATTTTTGTCAAACTTAAGTCATCTCGCTGTGATGTCAGCATAAAAAATTAGATTAGGCCTACACAAGTTTATTCCTAAACATACACCTCTAAGCCACGGGTTTTTGTTTTATTTAGTTATTTACACTTAATACCTTTATTTTACTCTTTGAATTTGTCAATCTTAACTTCTGATGTGGTATAACAGTTAAAACGCACGTATGCACGTACAAATATCTAACAGAAATGAAACCAAATGTTTTTTGTTTCATACCGCGTAATAAAATCAACACATGATTTCTCTTTGATTTTCCAACCGTGACGTTTGTGGGGTGTTATCTATCAATTGAAACAGACACACAAGGTCTAAACTTTACAGCATGCACCTGCGAGTGCGCAGGGTCTTCGGGGGCTGCCAACTTTGGCCTAAAGTTCAGTGATCAAAGGACATCCATCGCATCTATTTTATGACATACAACTGCGTGTGTGAACATTGTCAAAAGTTCGTTGGAATGGTTCCCTGGATGGTCAACACACACACACACACTCACACACACTAAAACAACTCCTACATTTAAACATTTAGACTTTTACAAATGAAAACTTTTAGAAGCACACCGGGTATCTCTACAAGATGATGAAAAACAGCATGATTAAAGAACGATATGACTTTTGTTTTAACAAATACATTTTTAGATCTTTCAAACCTAAAACCATGATGCTCTAAACAAACCAAGGATTAGAAGCAGTCAAATGATCTGATTGTTACGGAGCTGACGAGACATGAGACATACGGATCCATCTGCAAGCTTTTATTACAAGACATGGTCAAACAGGCAGGGTCAGGCAGTAGCAAACAGGTATAACGAGGACAAGGCAGAGAGTAATCCGAGGGCAAGCGTGGGTCGACGATCGGCGAACAATATCCAGAGGGCTAGGCAAGAGAATAATCCAAGAGCACGGGCAGGAATCAAAACACAGGGAATTTATCTAACACTGGGAATACAAGGAATGCTTGGTAAGGTAGCTAGGCTAACAATACTCGGCAGTGTGTGAGAGGAAGTCCATGGTTTATATAGTGTGTGTGTGTGTGTGTGTGTGTGTGTGATTGGGTGCTGGTGATTGTGAGATGGAAAACAGGTGTGTGCGTGATCAGTGCAAACAGCTGTGTTGGTGCAGTGGATGATGGGAAATGTAGTCCTTGAGTGATCTGTGACTGACTGTGTGGTGTGAAAGTCCATGTGGTGGGTGAGTGACCTCTAGAGGTGAGTGACTGGAAGTTCATGGCCAGGATTCGTGACATAGCCCCCCCCCCAAGGAGCGGCTTCCAGACGCTCTTAAGCAATCCTAGGAGGGCGGTGGAGCGGAGGCGGAACAGGGGGAGGGACGGAGGGCCAGGTCCATGTGGAAGCCAGGGCGGAGAGGATGGAACTGGAACCCACCAGGGCGGAGCAGGCGGATCTGGAGCCCACCAGGGCGGAGCAGACGGACCTGGAGCCCACCAGGGCGGAGCAGACGGACCTGGAGCCCCCCAGGGCGGAGCGGACGGACCTGGAGCCCACCAGAGCGTAGCGGACGGGACTGGAGCCCCCCAGGGCGGAGCGGACGGACCTGAAGCCCACCAGAGCGTAGCGGACGGGACTGGAGCCCCCCAGGGTGGCACAGGCGTGACAGGAGCCCACCAGACCGGAGTAGTAGACCACCGCAGGAAAGCAGACCGGGCAGGAACCCATATCAGAGTCTGAGATCTGGGGGGAACAAAGACAGACAACACAGAGAGAGTAGAGACAGACAACACAGGGAGAGTAGAGACAGACAACACAGGGAGAGCCTTCCTGGTCTCAGGGGCTGTGGCAGAGCAGGTCTGGGAATCACAGGCGGCCTCCATAGCCATGACAGGGCAGGACAGGCAATCCCAGATGGCTTCCATAGCCGTGACATCGGGGCAGGACAGGAAATCACAGACGGCCTTCATAGCCGTGACAGGGCCGGACAGGGACTCACCAATGGCCTCTTTAGCCGTGACAGGGCCGGACAGGGAATCACAGACGGCCTCCTTAGCCGTGACAGGACAGGGCGAGAGTTCATAGACGGCCTCCATGGCCTTGATAAGGCAGGACAGGGATTCGCAGGCGGCCTCCTTAGCCGTGACAGGACAGGGCGAGAGTTCATGGACGGCCTCCATGGCCGGGGTATGACAGGGTGAGAGTTCACAGACGGCCTCTATAGCCGTGATAGAGCAGGATGAGAATTCGAATACGGCCTCCATAGCCGTGACAGGACAGGGCGAGAGTTCATGGATGGCCTCCATGGCCGGGGTAGGACAGGGTGAGAGTTCAAAGACGGGTACCACTGACACCTCTGGAGGTTCTGCAGCAGACGCCGCCACCTCTGGAGGTTCTACAGTGGTAACACCAGGGAACAGGTAGAGTTCATTATCAGGATAGGTACAGGGCTCATCAACGGTTCCCTTGACCGTGACATGACAGGCTGAGAGTACATTGCTGGGCGCCACCACCATGCAAGGAGCTGAAGTGAGCACCGCCGCTTCGGGAGGTTCTGCAGCATGTGCCGCCACCTCTTGAGAAGCTGCGGCGGGTGTCATCACCTGGGGCAGTTCTGAGGTGGTGTACGCAGCCCAAACGCAACATAAGGCGATCCCCATCGTGGAAAGCGCTTCAGACAGGGCAAACAGTTCAGGGACAGGAGGGCTAAAGTGAGTGGATTTGGGGATACCAGCTGCGCGTGCAGACACAAGCGGTGCATCCCTCACACTGGATATCAGACAGGAAACTCGCAGGACTGACCTTAAGTCTCTGGGTGGGATAGGCTCTGGCTGAGGAGCTGAGACGTGAAGAGGCTCTGGCTGAGGAGCTGAGAAGTGAAGAGGCTCTGGCTGGTCAGTTGTGACGTGGCGTGACTCTGGCTGGTCAGCTGTGACATGGCGTGACTCTGGCTGGTCAGCTGTGAGTTGGGTGAGTTCATGCTGATCCACAGTGGCTTGGTGTGACTCTGGATGATAAGCCGAGACGTGGTGTGACTCTGGCTGGAGAGCTGAAATGTGGTGTGACTCTGGCTGGAGAGCTGTGACATGGCGTGACTCTGGCCGGTCAGCTGTGAGTTGGGTGAGTTCATGATGATCCACAGTGGCTTGGTGTGACTCTGGATGATGAGTCGAGACGTGGTGTGACTCTGGCTGGAGAGCTGAGACGTGGTGTGACTCTGGCTGGAGAGCTGAGACGTGGCGTGACTCTGGCTGGAGAGCTGAGGCACGAAGAGACTCTGGCTGGAACGCTGTGCTTTGGTTGGACTTGTGACGATCAACTGTGGCTTGGCTTGACTCGTGACGATCAACTGTGCTTTGGTTGGACTCGTGACGATCAACTGTGGCTTGGCTTGACTCACGGAGATCACTGGTGGCTTGGCTTGACTTGTGACGATCAACTGTGCTTTGGTTGGACTCGTGACAGTCAACTGTGGCTTGGCTTGACTCGTGACGATCACTTGTGGCTTGGCTTGACTCGTGACGATCACTTGTGGCTTGGCTTGACTCACGAAGATCACTTGTGGCTTGGTTTGACTCGTGACGAACAACTGTAGCTTGACTTGACCTTTTGACATAGGCTGTGACTTGACTTGGTTCTTTAACATCAGCGGCGACTTGACTTGGCTTTTTAACATAGGCTGTGGCTTGACTTGGTTCTTTAACTTCAGCGGCGACTTGACTTGGCTTTTTAACATAGGCTGTGGCTTGAATTGGCTCTTTAACATCAGCGGCGACTTGACTTGGCTCGTGACTGGCAGCAATGACGCTACGGGGTGTTGTTATGACCGCCATTTTGTGGGCGTGCTCTAGCGCGGCTGTGATCACACAATTGGGTGCGGTGTATCGTTCCTCCGCGACCCCCACAGTGAATGCTGAACCAACAGTCAATAACGCATAGTCCATAAACTGACTGAGAGATGAGCGGGGACCCTCACGGATTAACTGTGATTTGAGTGGCTGGTTTATGCCGTCACAAAAAAAATCAATCAAGACATCGTCCGGAAAATCTGAATCATTAGCAACATCTAGATATACTTGAATAAAGTCCTCGAGTGATCGCTTACCCTGCTTGAGGGATAATAATAGTCTTGCCGTGTACATACCGGGCCAGTATTGTTCATGAAAGCCGCTGGATCCTTGTGTGGCCGAGTATTCTGTTACGGAGCTGACGAGACATGAGACATACGGATCCATCTGCAAGCTTTTATTACAAGACATGGTCAAACAGGCAGGGTCAGGCAGTAGCAAACAGGTATAACGAGGACAAGGCAGAGAGTAATCCGAGGGCAAGCGTGGGTCGACGATCGGCGAACAATATCCAGAGGGCTAGGCAAGAGAATAATCCAAGAGCACGGGCAGGAATCAAAACACAGGGAATCTATCTAACACTGGGAATACAAGGAACGCTTGGTAAGGTAGCTAGGCTAACAATACTCGGCAGTGTGTGAGAGGAAGTCCATGGTTTATATAGTGTGTGTGTGTGTGTGTGTGTGTGTGTGATTGGGTGCTGGTGATTGTGAGATGGAAAACAGGTGTGTGCGTGATCAGTGCAAACAGCTGTGTTGGTGCAGTGGATGATGGGAAATGTAGTCCTTGAGTGATCTGTGACTGACTGTGTGGTGTGAAAGTCCATGTGGTGGGTGAGTGACCTCTAGAGGTGAGTGACTGGAAGTTCATGGCCAGGATTCGTGACACTGATGAACGCAAGACGGTTACAGAGTCTTTCTTTATGAATTAGAGTTAAATTAGACTACAAGTTAGTCGTCATAAGGTTGTTTGCAACAAAACTAATTCCTACAAATGTCTCACAGAATCTTTACAGCAGTTTAGACTTTCTCTCTCACTTTAAAAATGGTATTATTAACCGTGTGTTTAAATGCAGCATGTTTATTTTTTACACTATAATGTTTTATTTTATTAAAATAAAAACAACTGGTCTATATAGGGTTATTTTACTAAGATATGATCAAATAATTGACAGAGGAAATAGTTCAAATGATCGATAAATCCAACTTATCAATCCCTGTTTGATGTGTCTGACGGTTCGTGACAAATATCTTACTGATACAGACCTGTTAAGATGTTAAGTATGTGTGAAACATGTGTAAAGTTCAATATTACTGTTAAAAATAGTATAATAAAACAAAAACACACACACACACAAATCTGATTATGATCAATTTTAAATATGTGTAAAATCGTATATGTTGTTTTAACTTTTTGTTGTTAAGAAATGTTTTCATTTTAATCTAGCCTGTAGTTAGTATATCTGTACTGTAAAAGAACAAATATACATTTTCACTTAAAACTTCTCAGTAAAATAATTACACCTACAGTTTTAAACATGTTTAAAAAAGTTTTAAACACATCGTGTGTCACTAAAGCAAGTCATGATGTCTATTGTCTTTAAATTAAACTTTAGTTTTATTCTTTAATTTCTTTAAAATAGCCTGATGATAATGCACCCAAGTGCTTTTCTCACATGAGTAGATAATTCTTCGGATGTGTTTGTGACAAACACATCATTTTTTACTTCAGAAAAGTTTTTCAAATGTATGACTGAATGACTGAACTTTTCTCATTTGACAGACCAACGTTTCAAATTATTTACCCGCGGTGTTTAACAGCCAGAGGGAATACATGTTGTTTTCTAATGTTCATGAAACCTTTATCGGTGTAAATTTCTCACCTAGAACACAAAACTTGTACATTTTGACTATTTGACTCTTTTGTAGGTAGCATGTCATTTGAAATGGTTTACTAAAAGATTAAAGCATCAGCATCTGTGTTTTCAACATGAAAGAGTTGTGCAAGGATGTTTCAACTATTATCGTTGTTTATTTTTGACCCTAACAAACTGGTAATGAATTTTCTATTGCAGGTTTTACAATGTACAGTTCTCATACTATGTGCGTAAATAGTTGTGCTACAACATTTATGATTATTTTTGAATGCCAACAGATTTTGTTAGGGATGTGACGCATCTAAGAATAATAATCTTTTGTAAATTATATTTTTTTTCTTACACCGGTAGTTTTAGTCATATTATCAAGATTTCAGATGGCCGTTCACAATTGTTTGTTCTACTGTGAATGTTTTTAGGTGAAGACAACTCTTTGTGAGATGTCATCATAATAGGAATAAATGAAAATCAAGAAATTAAGTAACAGCCTTTTGTCTTTGAGATATTTATTTTAGTGCAACATTGGGTCTGTCCACACATGAAGCATCAACACGAAAATTAAGTCTTGCTGTCTTACCCTTAAAACTATTACAGCTGAAACTAAATTAAACTATTGCACTGAAAGCTGTACATTCATTTAAGTTTGAGCATGTCAAATTTCCACGCTCTTGTAAAGAGTATTGATACATTTCATCCATAATCATTCAAGAGACAAAATCACTAAGAAAGAGAGTATAGCAAGACAAGAAAATGTTTATAATGCAGATAGAATTCAGGAAATCTGATTCCTAAACAATTGTGAAAGTTTATTAAACGCGGATTTGTAAATTATATTTTTTACTCCACTGGATTTAGTCATCTTGCTCAGATAGCAGACGACACAATTCACATTTCGTTTCTTTGTCTGTATTTGTTTTAAGACTCCTCCACAAGTTCATGCTAAACTTTGCACGGGGAAAGCGTGCATGAAGAGTACATACTTAATCATTTAAGAAAATCATTGAACATTTGACTGAACTTTTTATTATTTTGACAAACCTCCAATTCAAATTACTTCACTCGAGGCGTTTGTCCACAGAATCTTTTTCAACACAACGCCATTAAAGAATGTTATCAGTCACTATCGACAGCTTCTGTGACTCAAATAAAGCGACATCTCTGGTGGATGTAAACATCTACAATGGGTGCATATGGTAAACATCTTTGTTTTTCCACTTCTGTCATATTTGTTAGATGTAATGTGAACAATATTTTGATAACTATGATGTTCCACGCTTTTGTAAAGGTTATAGAAAGAATTCAAACATAATCTTTACATAGGAATTATCTTTGCTCAAAGCGAATTGACTAAAATCATTGAATTACGAAAGGCAAAAGTGTATACATAATTTAAGAAAAAGTGTTATAATGTATACAGAATACAGAAATCCTCCTCTTGATCTATTGTGACTGACATTTTACTAAGTCAGACGATCAGGATTATGGATGACGCGGCTCACATTTTGTTTGTTGGACTGTATATGTCATTACTATGACTGTACTGTAGGTGTGGCCTTCTCTCTGAGAGCCATCAGCATTCAGTGTTTATAGAAATAAATGAAAATTAAGAAAAATTTATTGAGAGTGTTTGACTAAGTCGGTATGGTCTAGCGGTTAGGAACATATGGTCCCATATGGTCTAGCGGTTAGGATTCCTGGTTTTCACCCAGGCGGCCTGGGTTCGACTCCCGGTATGTGAAGTAATGTTTTGGGGAAGTCGTGGCCTAAGGGTTAGAGAGTCGGACTCGTAATCCAAAGGTAGTGTTCACTGCTGTGTGTGGGACACTTTGGATGGGTTAAATGCAGAGCACGAATTCCGAGTATGGATCACCATACATATGTCCATATGTCACTTTCACTTCTTTTTTTTAGGTCAATTATCTATCTATTTGATGTGAGACCCCATTAAGTTTAGACACGAAAATTAAGGCGTTCTGTTTTACACTTACAACTGAAACATATCTAACCATTGTGGTCAAAGCTACATATTCAGTAAAGTTTGAGGTTGTACACAGTCTTGAAAAGGCTACAGACACAAAATATCAAGGATTTTTTTATTGTTTTGTGCTCCCTATGTAACTCAAGAGTCCAAGTCACTAAGAAAAGTATCATATGAATACAGAAAACCCACTCATGATCATCTGGGTATATTTTTGTAAATGTTGTTTTAAATTACTTTTTTCTTACGCCACTACATCTAGAGCTCTTGTTCAGATAGCCGATGACGATGTGCACATTTTATTCATCGTACTCATTTCTTTCAACATTTCCGCTTGAGATTAAAGCGTAGGTAATGTGACCGCAATTCAGAAACATAGCATTATACTACATTCCCTTTGAAAAGGTTATAGACATAGTCGTTTATACAGGAAATATGTTTGCACAACAGAAACATGTATCAGCATAACAAAAACCTAATACTGAAATCCTCTCTTCTTAATATATTGTTAAAGATTTAATGTTGCTTTTGATGGCCTGCCCACTAGCTGATACCACTCTATACTTTTCATTGTTTTTTAGATGAAGACTATTCTCAGAAACTGGTCAAACATGTCGCGAGTGTTTGCGGGAAAACATTATAAGATAATAAAAGGATAGTCCTTCTACAAGAGATTGTTTAAACTGAGATTGTGACGTACTGTAGAGCTTTTTCTGGTCTGTCTACAAAGCGGCCACGAGACACAAGCCCCTCGATCTTACTGTTTATAGATGTACTGTTACATGTACATCTATTTCATTTAGAACACAAAGTTGCACATTACAAGTTGAAGATAGTGTGGAAACACTATTTTCTTTGCACACGTCTCTAAACATGACTTTAATAAATAAATCACAGATGTCATGTAGTTAATTCATTGAAAGGTGCATGTTTTTTGACCGTTTTAGATGGTCTGCACAAGCACACAGACACATGTTTTAAGTATTCATCTGACCAAAAGGTTTGATCCTGGGGGAAACAGCAGCTGTGTGTTGTCATGATTGTCTTCAGAATTGATCCACTTTTATTTAAACAATGCAGCATGAAGTTACTGTATTCAACAGCACAGTCCCTTGAAATATTGTAGTATATCTTTTTCCCTTCTAAATATCTAAACATGTATTTAGCTTAAAAATTAGTTGTTACGTGTTTACAAAGTTGTCACGCCTGTTGTTGAATTTTATAACATATATTTCACCAAACCTAAAGGACTGAAAACAGGTTTAGCATAAGTCGCATTTCAGCTGTTAGCCTGAAAATGCAAGTGAACTGAGATTTCATTACTGAGATAATCTACAGAATGCGAAACAAGCTCACAGTTACATTAGAGTTTTGTTTATGTTGAATATTGTTTGTTGCTGTTTCACAGGTTTAACACCTCATTACTTGAAGACACGTACTGTATAAATCACAAAGTTTTCCACTGTAGTAGGCCGACTCTGAAACCAGACCGAAAAAAATTAGCTTAGGGAACAAAGTTTATCTCTTGGAGAGAATTGAATTCTGAAAAGGATGTCTGATGCTACGCAAAAGCTGATGGAGCGTGTCTGGAGTTCTGCCGCAGCTACGGATGATCAGCTGAGGTGCGGCTGCCCCGCGGGGAAAACGTGTCATGTAATTGACTTCATAGACACTGCGTACAAACCGCATTACCGAGGACAGATGATTAAACTGACGCAAACGGTCATCGAGCATACTTGCGATCCGAATCATGATTGTGCGGGGGATACCAAGCGTGTAAAAAATCTCAAGAATGAAATGGACTTTGTAAGAAGCCTAAAAAATAACCCATGGCCTGATTTGACTAGCATGTTTATTTACAGCAAAGAGCCAGTTTGTGTAACCACCAGAGAAATTCTGGATGTGATGATTGAACGTAGGGGATCAGATGGGAATTCACGAGGTTCTCTGTCTGTGTACGTGTGTAACAGATTTATGCTCGTCGCTGGTTGCAAAAAATTTTGAATCCATGATATGTGAAATTATTGAATCGCAGGTCAATTTCATATTACACAAAAACGTATTGGCCGTCAGAGATTTTCTTTTCTGGCTAGACCACTGTGTGTAACGGCGATTTGATCATTTTCTTCACTACTTCAGTGTATGAATGTATATTCATCAATATATTGTTAAAAATAAAAGGTTGAATCACTCGTTATCGTTTACAAGTCTTTTTTTTTTTTTCTTCAATCAATTGAATAAAAAGAAAATGAGTAGCTGAATAGAATGTACGAATGTAGACAGAAATAATTATCTCAAGACATTATCTTGTATCTTATATCTGATATAAACGAGGATAGTATTAATAATATAACGTAAATGTCTTCTCCGGTTAACTATGTGGCCGAATACCAAATTTTGAATGTAGGTAGGTGTGAAAAAAACCAAGGATGTGGCGCCTTCAGTAGTCATAAACATTGGATGCTTTGATACATTCAGTGAGATTATTATCTCTTAAACAATCTTATGTTTTCTTGTGAACAAGGCATTAAAATGATCTTGCTGGTAAATGCACCCTGTTTAATAGAATTATTTTAATTTAATAATGTACAAAACAGCCAAGAACTCACATTCACATCTCCTGTAAAATGTTAATGTGTTAATTGTATTATTATTAATCTTAAATGATTCCGAGTGCTACATGGATATTTCAAGATCAAATATTTTCAAAGATCCTTGTGCTGCATTCTATATTCACACACATTACCCAAAAATTTTGTTAAATGCTTAATTTAATCAAACAAATTCACATAAATATTGACGAATATGAACAAAGAGAAGCCAAGAACACAAAGAGTTCGCTAACATTACAGCAATACTGTTTGCAACAACAGAAAAAAACAAGACACTCACACACAACTTTTACAATCACACATGACAATACAATATGAATTGTGATGTTAAAAATGAAACCGTGGTTCAGAACAACACAAACAAATCATAAAAACGATGTTCATACTGCTACAACTAAGTCTCAAGCTAATTTTTTTCGGTCTGGTTTCAGAGTCGGCCTACTAAAGTGGAAAACTTTGTGATTTATACAGTATGTGTCTTCAAGTAATGAGGTGTTAAACCTGTGAAACAGCAACAAACAATATTCAACATAAACAAAACTCTAATGTAACTGTGAGCTTGTTTCGCATTCTGTAGATTATCTCAGTAATGAAATCTCAGTTCACTTGCATTTTCAGGCTAACAGCTGAAATGCAACTTATGCTAAACCTGTTTTCAGTCCTTTAGGTTTGGTGAAATATATGTTATAAAATTCAACAACAGGCGTGACAACTTTGTAAACACGTAACAACTAATTTTTAAGCTAAATACATGTTTAGATATTTAGAAGGGAAAAAGATATACTACAATATTTCAAGGGACTGTGCTGTTGAATACAGTAACTTCATGCTGCATTGTTTAAATAAAAGTGGATCAATTCTGAAGACAATCATGACAACACACAGCTGCTGTTTCCCCCAGGATCAAACCTTTTGGTCAGATGAATACTTAAAACATGTGTCTGTGTGCTGGTGCAGACCATCTAAAATGGTCAAAAAACATGCACCTTTCAATGAATTAACTACATGACATCTGTGATTTATTTATTAAAGTCTTGTTTCCACACTATCTTCAACTTGTAATGTGCAACTTTGTGTTCTAAATGAAATAGATGTACATGTAACAGAGAAACAGTAAGATCGAGGGGCTTGTGTCTCGTGGCCGCTTTGTAGACAGACCAGAAAAAGCTCTACAGTACGTCACAATCTCAGTTTAAACAATCTCTTGTAGAAGGACTATCCTTTTATTATCTTATAATGTTTTCCCGCAAACACTCGCGACATGTTTGACCAGTTTCTGAGAATAGTCTTCATCTAAAAAACAATGAAAAGTATTGAGTGGTATCAGCTAGTGGGCAGGCCATCAAAAGCAACATTAAAACTTTAACAATATATTTAGAAGAGAGGATTTCAGTATTAGGTTTTTGTTATGCTGATACATGTTTCTGTTGTGCAAACATATTTCCTGTATAAACGACTATGTCTATAACCTTTTCAAAGGGAATGTAGTATAATGCTATGTTTCTTAATTGCGGTCACATTACCTACGCTTTAATCTCAAGTGGAAATGTTGAAAGAAATCAGTACGACGAATAAAATGTGCACATCGTCATCGGCTATCTGAACAAGAGCTCTAGATGTAGTGGCGTAAGAAAAAAGTAATTTAAAACAACATTTACAAAAATATACCCAGATGATCATGAGTGGGTTTTTTGTATTCATATGATACTTTTCTTAGTGACTTGGACTCTTGAGTTACATAGCGAGCACAAAACAATAAAAAAAAATCCTTGATATTTTGTGTCTGTAGCTTTTTCAAGACTGTGTACAACCTCAAACTTTACTGAATATGTAGCTTTGACCACAATGGTTAGATATGTTTCAGTTGTAAGTGTAAAACAGAACGCCTTAATTTTCGTGTCTAAACTTAATGGGGTCTCACATCAAATAGATAGATAATTGACCTAAAAAAAAGAAGTGAAAGTGACATACGGCCATGTATGGTGATCCATACTCGGAATTCGTGCTCTGCATTTAACCCATCCAAAGTGTCCCACACACAGCAGTGAACACACACACCGTGAACACTACCTTTGGATTACGAGTCCGACTCTCAAACCCTTAGGCCACGACTTCCCCAAAACATTACTTCCCATACCGGGAGCGAACCCAGGCCACCTGGGTGAAAACCAGGAATCCTAACCGCTAGACCATATGGGACCATATGTTCCTAACCGCTAGACCATACCGACTTAGTCAAACACTCTCAATAAATTTTTCTTAATTTTAATTTATTTCTATAAACACTGAATGCTGATGGCTCTCAGAGAGAAGGCCACACCTACAGTACAGTCATAGTAATGACATATACAGTCCAACAAACAAAATGTGAGCCGCGTCATCCATAATCCTGATCGTCTGACTTAGTAAAATGTCAGTCACAATAGATCAAGAGGAGGATTTCTGTATTCTGTATACATTATAGCACTTTTTCTTAAATGATGTATACACTTTTGCATTTCGTAATTCAATGATTTTAGTCAATTCGCTTTGAGCAAAGATAATTCCTATGTAAAGATTATGTTTGAATTCTTTCTATAACCTTTACAAAAGCGTGGAACATCATAGTTATCAAAATATTGTTCACATTACATCTAACAAATATGACAGAAGTGGAAAAACAAAGATGTTTACCACATGCACCCATTGTAGATATTTACGTCCACCAGAGATGTCGCTTTATTTGAGTCACAGAAGCTGTCGATAGTGACTGATAACATTCTTTAATGGCGTTGTGTTGAAAAAGATTCTGTGGACTAACGCCTCGAGGGAAGTAATTTGAATTGGAGGTTTGTCAAAATAATAAAAAGTTCAGTCAAATGTTCAATGATTTTCTTAAATGATTAAGTATGTACTCTTCATGCACGCTTTCCCCGTGCAAAGTTTAGCATGAACTTGTGGAGGAGTCTTAAAACAAATACAGACAAAGAAACGAAATGTGAATTGTGTCGTCTGCTATCTGAGCAAGATGACTAAATCCAGTGGAGTAAAAAATATCATTTACAAATCCGCGTTTAATAAACTTTCACAATTGTTTAGGAATCAGATTTCCTGAATTCTATCTGCATTATAAACATTTTCTTGTCTTGCTATACTCTCTTTCTTAGTGATTTTGTCTCTTGAATGATTATGGATGAAATGTATCAATACTCTTTACAAGAGCGTGGAAATTTAACATGCTCAAACTTAAATGAATGTACAGCTTTCAGTGCAATAGTTTAATTTAGTTTCAGTTGTAATAGTTTTAAGGGTAAGACAGCAAGACTTAATTTTCGTGTTGATCATGGGCGGCGCTAGGGAGGGGCTAGCAGGTGCTCCAGCACCCCCAAGAAAAACCAAAGCACCCCCATAGCACCCCCATAAAAAATGAAATAAAATAAAAACATTTGACTCATTAAACACATGCATAAATACTGCAATGCAATAACGTGATTTGCAGTCGAACTTAATGTCAGCATTTTATTTTAAAAATGGATCGGTTCCTTGTGCCAAGTAGTAGCCTACTGTTGGTCTGCCCGACTAAAGATTTTTCTAGTCAACTATTCGCACGTTTATATTAAATTGATAGTATAATAACCATTTAGGTTATTATTTATGCCTATTATTTAGGCATTTAGGCGTATTATTCCGCGCTCAAACGCACGCATAATGCTTGCCGCAAAGCACCGACTAAAGTAATGATTATGAATGCATCGGTGAAAAATACATTTTAATTATTTATTAATAAACTAGTGCTTTCTCAGACTCGCCATCTCCACAGTGGACGTGCCTTTAATAGAGAAATGCACCTATACGGACTACATAATCAGAGAAGATTTGTTTGTTTTTATTATAATTGGTTTTCAAGCTTTCTGCAGATTTATTTCTTATGTCTGTGAGCTGGTTCATTGTTGTGACGCGCTCCATTGATGGAGACTGCATTAGAAGACAGAAAGCACATCCAAAAATGAGGGGAGTATAAGCTCTTTCCTCAGGAAAAAATAAATAAATAAAAATAATTGCGTGCACGCCCCCATGCAGTAGGCTAAGCGCGATAATACTCCCACGTTCCTCATAAACATTTGAAATGCGCCTATACAGCGATTTTATTATACATATAAAATAATAATAATAATAACAACCTGTTTTGGTCATATTTACTATTAATTGCCCAGCTCCCCCCGTCATTGATCTAGCACCCCCTCAGCACCTGCGTTCAACATTCTCTGGCGCCGCCCCTGGTGTTGATGCTTCATGTGTGGACAGACACAATGTTGCACTAAAATAAATATCTCAAAGACAAAAGGCTGTTACTTAATTTCTTGATTTTCATTTATTCCTATTATGATGACATCTCACAAAGAGTTGTCTTCACCTAAAAACATACACACTACAACAAACAATTGTGAACGGCCATCTGAAATCTTGATAATATGACTAAAACTACCGGTGTAAGAAAAAAAATATCATTTACAAAAGATTATTATTCTTAGATGTGTCACATCCCTAACAAAATCTGTTGGCATTCAAAAATAATCATAAATGTTGTAGCACAACTATTTACGCACATAGTATGAGAACTGTACATTGTAAAACCTGCCATAGAAAATTAATTACCAGTTTGTTAGGGTCAAAAAGAAACAACGATAATAGTTGAAACATCCTTGCACAATTCTTTCATGTTGAAAACACAGATGCTGATGCTTTAATCTTTTAGTAAACCATTTCAAATGACATGCTACCTACAAAAGAGTCAAATAGTCAAAATGTACAAGTTTTGTGTTCAAGGTGAGATATTTACACCGATAAAGGTTTCATGAACATTAGAAAACAACATGTATTCCCTCTGGCTGTTAAACACCATGGGTAAATAATTTGAAACGTTGGTCTGTCAAATGAGAAAAGTTCAGTCATACATTTGAAAAACTTTTCTGAAGTAAAAAATGATGTGTTTGTCACAAACACATCCGAAGAATTATCTACTCATGTGAGAAAAGCACTTGGGTGCATTATCATCAGGCTATTTTAAAGAAATTAAAGAATAAAACTAAAGTTTAATTTAAAGACAATAGACATCATGACTTGCTTTAGTGACACACGATGTGTTTAAAACTTTTTTAAACATGTTTAAAACTGTAGGTGTAATTATTTTACTGAGAAGTTTTAAGTGAAAATGTATATTTGTTATTTTACAGTACAGATATACTAACTACAGGCTAGATTAAAATGAAAACATTTCTTAACAACAAAAAGTAAAAACAGCATATACGATTTTACACATATTTAAAATTTATCATAATCAGATTTGTGTGTGTGTGTGTGTGTGTGTGTGTGTGTGTGTGTGTGTGTGTGTGTGTGTGTGTGTGTGTGTGTGTGTGTTTTTGTTTTATTATACTATTTTTAACAGTAATATTGAACTTTACACATGTTTCACACATACTTAACATCTTAACAGGTCTGTATCAGTAAGATATTTGTCACAAACCGTCAGACACATCAAACAGGGATTGATAATTTAAGTTGGATTAAGTTGGATTTATAGATTATTTGAACTATTTCCTCTGTCAATTATTTGATCATATCTTAGTAAAATAACCCTATATAGACCAGTTGTTTTTATTTTAATAAAACATTATAGTGTAAAAAATAAACATGCTGCATTTAAACACACGGTTAATAATACCATTTTTAAAGTGAGAGAGAAAGTCTAAACTGCTGTAAAGATTCTGTGAGACATTTGTAGGAATTAGTTTTGTTGCAAACAACCTTATGACGACTAACTTGTAGTCTAATTTAACTCTAATTCATAAAGAAAGACTCTGTAACCGTCTTGCGTTCATCAGAGGATCATTTGACTGCTTCTAATCCTTGGTTTGTTTAGAGCATCATGGTTTTAGGTTTGAAAGATCTAAAAATGTATTTGTTAAAACAAAAGTCATATCGTTGTTTAATCATGCTGTTTTTCATCATCTTGTAGAGATACCCGGTGTGCTTCTAAAAGTTTTCATTTGTAAAAGTCTAAATGTTTAAATGTAGGAGTTGTTTTAGTGTGTGTGTGTGTTGACCATCCAGTGAACCATTCCAACAAACTTTTGACAATATTCACACACGCAGTTGTATGTCATAAAATAGATGCGATGGATGCCCTTTGATCACTGAACTTTAGGCCAAAGTTGGCAGCCCCCGAAGACCCTGCGCACTCGCAGGTGCATGTTGTAAAGTTTAGACCTTGTGTGTCTGTTTCAATTGATAGATAACACTCCACAAACGTCACGGTTGGAAAATCAAAGAGAAATCCTGTGTTCATTTTATTACGCGGTATGAAACAAAAACATTTGGTTTCGTTCCTGTTAGATATTTGTACGTGCATACGTGCGTTTTAACTATTATACCACATCGGAAGTTAAAATTGACAAATTCAAAGAGTAAAATAAAGGTATTAAGTGTAAATAACTAAGTAAAACAAAAACCCGTGGCTTAGAGGTGTATGTTTAGGAATAAACTTGTGTAGGCCTAATCTAATTTTTTAAGCTGACATCACAGCGAGATGACTTAAGTTTGACAGAAATCAAAGAGTAAATAATAGGCATGACTAAATTAAGTGTGAATAATTAAATAAAATAAAGGCCTGTGGATTAGTGATTTTTGTTTAAAAGGATACTTGTATAATCTAACTTTTAAAAGTGAAAACGTCTGGGTTATATAACAAGTCAGAAGTCTTAAACTTGACAAAAAACAAAAAGTAAATAAAGGATCCACTAAATTAATTGTGAATAACTAAATAAAATAAAAGCCTGTGGTTTAGAGATGTATGTTTAAAAGGAATCTTGTATAGGCTATCCTAATTTTAAAGTGAAAAGGTTTAGGGCGAATGCTGTACGGTTTCATTAATTAAGAACTGCTAAAGATTTATTAAAATAAGGTTCGTTCTAATGTTAAAGCATTACTTTAATTATTTTAAATCTTTGGTTCAGTCTCTCCGCCCGTGTTAGGGGTTGGTCGTAGGCGTGGTTTGGCCGCTGCACTCCCGGACTCATTCTGAGTTTGACAGGGCCAGAGTGAGGAAGTCTCGGATCAGTGCTAGACGCTCGGGGATTCTTTCTTTTCGTTTTTCTGTCGTGATAAACTTAGCTAACTTACCTAAATTGTAACGATAGACAACCAAGAAGTTTTTGACTACTGCCGGATACTGTTGTTTTAACGAACAATGTTCGTTTATTTTTAAATGAAGGCTCTTTTTTACTTTTAAACTGTATGATCTTACTTAACGGTCTGATATTTTTTATTTCACAACACGGTAAGATAAGACAGCCTTTTCTAATGTTAACGAACGTGTTTGATGCTTTTTTGTTAGATGAACAAACACTTCTTCTTTTTATTTAACTTTGTCAAACTATCTATAATTGTAATGATAGAAAAACTAACGTATCTAATGCTTTATTTTCTAACTTTGCCTAAAATTGTTTTAATTACACCAACACGTCTAGACTTGTAGCGAAAACAATCATTGCACGTTTTACATGTATATTTGATGTGAAAACACTTTAATAAAAACATCCCTTTAACACGATTTCACCATTTAAAGTTTAAAATCACATAACAACGGCTCTCACACAAAAACAGTAATAAATTCCTTAAACACACTGGAGTGGATAACCAGATCATCATTAGATGGGGGTGGGGGTGTACAACAGGTGTCCAAAACACGTGTCCAGTTTTGGCGGGAGAGAGGGAGGGATTGGGGGCTTGGTGGGTGGGATTTTTATGAGGGGCAATAAATCAAAATTTTTGAGACAAAGTACCCTATACTCTCTCTAACGAGCAAACCTATAATGCACAAATTTACATGAGTGTTTGCAAATGGGACATGTAAAAGTGCAAGGATACACAGCTTGGGGTGAATTTGCCTTTAATTTTCTGCAAAACTATATAGTAAAAATATTTGACAATTCATACAGTAATAGCCAGGATTACTGTGAATAGGAAGCAATTGATGAAACAAGCAAACCTATAAAGGAAAGATTTTTATGAGTGTTTGAAAATGAGATGTGATGTAATACTGCAAAGATTCACTTAGATGCTTGGGGTGAATTTGCTATTAATTTTCTCCAAAACTATATAGTAAAAATATTTGAAACTTAATACACCAATAATCAGGATCACTGTGAATAGGAATCAACTGAAAGAACGTGCAAACCTATAAAGGAAATATTTTTATGAGTGTTTGAAAATGGGACATGGTGTAAAAGTGCTTATGCACTTAGATGCTTGGGGTAAATTTGCTATTAATTTTCTCCAAAACTATACAGTAAAAATATTTGAAACTTAATACACTAATAGTCAGGATCACTGTGAACAGGAATCAACTGAAAGAATGAGCAAACCTATAAAACAAAGATTTTTATGAGTGTTTGAAAATGAGATGCGATGTAAAAGTGCATATGCACTTAGATGCTTGTGGTGAATTTGCCTTTCATTTTCTCCAAAACTATACAGTAAGAATATTTGACAATTCATACAGTAATAGTCAGGATTATTGTGAATAGGAAGCAATTGATGAAACAAGCAAACCTATAAAGGAAATATTTTTATGAGTGTTTGAAAATGAGATGCGATGTAAAAGTGCCTATGCACTTAGATGCATGTGGTGAATTTGCCATTAATTTTCTCAAACTATACAGTAAAAATATTTAAAACTTAATACACTAATAGTCAGGATTACTGTGAATAGGAATCAACTGAAAGAATGAGCAAACCTATAAAGGAAAGATTTTTATGAGTGTTTGAATATGGGACATGGTGTAAAAGTGCATATGCACTTAGATGCTTGTGGTGAATTTGCCATTAATTTTCTCCAAAACTATACATTAAAAATATTTGACAATTCATACAGTAATAGCCAGGATTACTGTGAATAGGAAGCAATTGATGAAACAAGCAAACCTATAAAGGAAAGATTTGTATGAGTGTTTGAAAATGAGATGTGATGTAATACTGCAAAGATTCACTAAGATCAGGGGTGTCAAACTCAAGGCCCGCGGGCCTATTCCGGCCCGCCACATAATTTTATGTGGCCCGCGAGAGCATATGATTGTCTTATAAAATTAAAAAAAAATTAAAAACTATGCTACTTTATATCGTACATTATGAAAGTGCGTATCAATACCACAAGTTTCTGTTTCTATTTGGCGTTCTATTTATACGCAGAAATTGACTTTGGTGTGCATATGATACGCAATGGTTTTTCCATTGATGACGACTGCGTGGACGGCTCAAAGGAATAAAGCTTTGTCATCAAGTGCTCGAGCACCACCGATGGAAAAACACGATATTCTCCATTCATTTAACGAATTAAAAAATCGATGGAAGCTTTCAGACACGACTTTCTTCTCCTTTTTCTGCGGAGTTATTTTAATGACAAATGTCCAGAGCGCATTATAGCCTGCAAGAGCGTGTCAAATGCGCGAGCGCAAATCTCTCCGCTGGCAGGTGGATTCCCATTCATTCACTCTCACAGAAAACAGACGCGCTCTCTATCTGTCAGACATTACATGTGTGCGCTCAAAAATGATCTTCTCTACTGAATTTAATGTTGCCATAAGTGTGGGCATGCACCGGCAGAAACATAAATTGGCGCATATGCCAACGAATGTAAATCAGTAGGCTATTTACACAGCATAACAGTATAAATTTACCTATCTGTCTCGCACGTGTCCCGCATTGTCCGGTAAAATCACATCTACTGTCCTGAAACAGATCTATAGCCAGGTGGTCACCCTAGGGCAGAGTAGTAAAATAATTTTAATCAGTAAATAAAAAAAAATAAAATAAAAAAAAACATAAAAATGAAAAGAAGCAGTTTTTTTGCGATCGGATCAGCTGGTAAACTCCTGGAATGTCTAAGGATCCAGAAAGTGAATGCATTCAAACACTTAGTTCAAGACCGCTCTAATGCAGAGAAAACAGCGGATTATATCAGAGATGACGGAAATAACAGTAGACTCACGTACAGATGTCACTAATTGTTTTTTTGTTTTTTTAAATCAGCATTTGGCTTAAAAGCATGAGTGGTTTATACTGGATGCTGGCTGAAGGGGTTTTAGATTACGCAGTAGTCAGTGGTTTAGTAATTCTGGATCAGTCAGGTCTAGGTAGCTTGTTTAGTGGTCTTTTGGCGTCCCCCTGTGTTCCTGTTTGGTATCACAGATTGACTTGTAAACTACTAAATGTAATGTAGAAATTTTCTTTTTCTGTGAAGCTGCTTTGCAACAGTGTATCATGAAAAGCGCTATACAAATAAATGTGAATTGAATTGCAAACGATTATTAATTAATTTATTTATTGTGGCACTATATACATTCATTGCGAATTATGAAAATTAAAAAGTACTTTTTTAGTACTTTAGTTTGTATTTATTTATTTATTTTTGGGTGGGGGAGTGGGGTTGAGTATGGCCACTTCTTTGTTTCTACTTTAAGCATTGATTGCGTATCATATGCACACCAAAGTCAATTTCTGCGTATAAATCGCACGCCAAATAGAAACAGAAAATCGTGCTATTGATATGCATTTTCATGAGACCGGGCTCATTTGTTTTTATCTTAAATGCCATATCTGTCACACGTTTTTAGCAGCACACAATTATTTATTGTACCAAAAATGTAACAAAAGCGTTTTTAACAAAGTTTATGTAATGACTTGTGTTTGATGACATTTGTCTTTGTTATTTACTTTGATTTATGGAGTAATGCGGATTTCTTAACCTGATAAATGAAAAGTATTTATTAAAATAACACAGAGTAATAACATATTTTTACATCTATGCAAATGCATATACAATATTTGTAACTTAAATAAGTAGCTAATAATAAAATAAAGAGACAGTTATTTAACAATATGTTAAGGAGTGGTAACGTTTGTACAGTCTTACAGTTATAGCCGGCCCTTTGATGGCAGCCATAATGTTGAAGTGGCCCTCAGTGAAAATGAGTTTGACACCCCTGACTTAGATGCTTGGGGTGAATTTGCTATTAATTTTCTCCAAAATTATACAGTAAAAATATTTGAAACTTAATACACTAATAGTCCGGATCACTGTGAATAGGAATCAACTGAAAGAACGTGCAAACCTATAAAGAAAATATTTTTATGAGTGTTTGAAAATGGGACATGGTGTAAAAGTGCTTATGCAGAGATGCTTGGGGTGAATTTGGCTTTAATTTTCTCCAAAACTATACAGTAAAAATATTTGAAACTTAATACAGTAATAGTCAGGGTGACTGTGAACAGGAATCAACTGAAAGATTGAGCAAACCTATAAAGCAAATATTTTTATGAGTGTTTGAAAATGAGATGTGATGTAATACTGCAAAGATTCACTTAGATGCTTGGGGTGAATTTGCTATTAATTTTCTCCAAAACTATCCATCCTCTAAATTATTGAATAAATTTATCACTGAGCTCAACTTAATCGATTTATGGAGAATTCAGAATACTAAAGCTAAGGACTTCACTTTTTTTTCTAATAGACACAAGACTTTCTCTAGGATAGATTACATATTTCTCAGCCCATCTTCAATTTCATCTAATTCCTCTATATCTATATTACCAATTTTATTATCTGATCATTCTGCTATGTTGTGCAGTGCTCCTCTTTCCGATGTCAAAGCCAAGTCCCCTAGATGGCACTTTAACATATCATTATTAAGTAATCAGACTTTTATTACCTCTCTAAAAGAATATATTAAGGACTTTCTTGAAATTAATATGCCCTCTGATGTGGATCCTCAAATACTGTGGGAAACGACTAAGTGTGCTATACGAGGTTTCTGTATATCTTTCTCTTCTACTCTTGCCAAAGCGAGAACTCACCAGTTTACACAATTAGAAAATAAAACCCAATCATTACACAACCTACAAAAACAACATTTTACTGAGCAACAGGCTACACAGCTGTCCTCTTTAAAAGAAGAATATGATTTACTTTCACACTCAAAGGCAGAATTTATTTTACATAGACAAAAATATTTATTTTACATAGACAAAAATATTATTTTGAATCAGAGAGACCTAGTCATTTATTGGCCCTTAGGTTGAAAGAATGCGAGTCTAAGGCATATATTAGAGCAATAAAATCATCGGATGATCAGGTCACCACGAACCCTGTGGCAATTAATGACATATTTAAAGGTTTTTACACAAATCTGTATAAAGCCGAAACAGATTTTGATGAACCAATTTGTAAGCAGTATTTAGATAAATTGGAACTGCCTCGGATCTCACAGATGGATAAAGAATCTTTGGAGGCCCCATTAAGTCTGGAGGAACTTCACGTCTCTCTAAAGAGCCTTCAAAAGGGCAAATCGCCGCGTCTAGATGGTCTCCCCCCTGAATTATATTTCGAAATTTGGGATTTGGTAGGGATACTTATGCTTAACTCATTTAATTTTGCAATTGAACATGGGGCATTTCATAGAGATAAAAAAACATCACTGATTTCATTACTTCTTAAAAAAGGGAAAGATCCATTAGATTGTTCCAGCTACAGACCGATTTCGCTTATCCCATGTGATCTAAAAATCTATGCTAAAGTGTTTGCTTCTCGTTTGGAGAAGGTAATTCACAGTCTGATCAAGGAGGACCAAACTGGTTTCATCAAGGGGCGCAATGCATCTGACAATATGCATCGACTCCTTCATATTCTTGACTTTGCGGACTCCCACCCAACACCTTGTGCGGTCTTTTCACTTGATGCAGAAAAAGCCTTTGACAGGCTAGAGTGGAATTATATGTGGGCGGTTCTGCAATGTTTCGGCTTCGGTGAACACTTCGTTTCTATGATTAAGACACTATACCACTCACCTGCAGCATCAGTCATAACTGGTAATATTATTTCCCCCTCATTCCCTTTACAGCGGGGAACGAGGCAGGGGTGTCCACTTTCCCCCTTATTGTTTTGTCTATCTCTCGAACCCTTAGCGCAAGCCATCAGGAAATCTGAAGTATCGATTAAGATTCATGACCATAATCATTGTATTTCATTATACGCTGATGATATTATTCTATATTTAGACCACTTTGATGTTTCAGTCTCTAGTGTAATTAAGGAATTTGATAATTTTAGTAGCCTATCAGGATATAAAATAAATTGGAGCAAATCTGCTCTAATGCCAATTAACAATGTTAAGGTTAATTTTTCTATTCCCTCATTTATCTGTTACGGGGCTGACGAGACGTGAGACATGCGGATCCATCTGCAAGCTTTTATTAGAGGACATGGTCAATACAGGCAGGGTCGGACAGTAGCAAACAGGTATGACAAAGATAGGGCAGAGAATAATCCAAGGGCAAGCGTGGGTCGACGATCGGCGAACAGTATCCAGAGGGCAAGGCAGAGAGAATAAACCAGGAGCACGGGCAGGAATCAATACACAGGAAATCTAACTCGGAAAACACTGGGAACGCTTTGTAATGCAGCGGGGCTAACAATACTCGGCAGTGAGTGGCAGAAAGTCCAGAGCTTAAATAGTGTGTGTGCGTGTGTGTGATTGGGTGATGGTGATTGTGAGATGGAAAACAGGTGTGTGCGTGATCAGTGCAAACAGCTGTGTTGGTGCAGTGGATGATGGAAATGCAGTCCTAAAGTGATCTGTAACTGTGTGAAAGTCCAAGTGCTGGGAGAGTGACCTCTAGTGGTGAATAAAGGAAAGTTCATGGCCAGGATTCGTGACATAGCCCCCCCCCCCAAGGAGCGGCTTCCAGACGCTCCTAAACAATCCTAGGTGGGCGGTGGAACGGAGGCGGAACAGGGGGAGGGACGGAGGGCCAGGTCCATGTGGAAGCCAGGGCGGAGAGGATGGAACTGGAGCCCCACAGGGTGGAACAGATGGGACCAGAACCCGCCAGGGCGGAGCAGACGGACCCGGAGCCCACCAGGGTGGAGCAGACGGGACCAGAGCCCCCCAGGGCGGAGCAGACGGGACCAGAGCCCCCCAGGGCGGAACAGATGGACCTGGGGCCCACCAGGGTAGGGCAGATGGGACCAGGACCCACCAGGGCGGAGCAGATGGACCTGGGGCCCACCAGGGTAGGGCAGACGGGACCAGGACCCACCAGGGTGGAGCAGATGGACCTGGAACCCACCAGGGCGGAACAGACAGGACCAGAGACCACCGCAGGGAAGCAGACTGGGCAGGTAGCCCTGACAGAACCTGGAAGCAGAGGAGAACAAGGACAAACAACACAGGGAGAGCAGAGACAGACAACACTGGGAGAGCAGAGACAGACAACACTGGGAGAACAGAGACAGACAACACAGGGAGAGCCTTCCCGATCTCAGGGGCCGTGCCAGGGCAGGACAGGAAATCCCAGACGGCCTCCGTAGCCATGACAGGACAGTGCGAGAGTTCATAGACAGCCCTCCTAAACGTGACAGGACAGGGTGAGAGTTCATAGACGGCCTCCATGGCCGGGACAGGACAGGGCGAGAGCTCACAGACGGCCTCCATAGCCGTGACAGGACAGGATGAGAGCTCACAGACGGCCTTCTTAGCCGTGACAGGACAGGGTGAGAGCTCACAGACGGCCTCCATAGCCGTGACAGGACAGAATGAGAGCTCACAGACGGCCTCCATAGCCGTGACAGGACAGGATGAGAGCTCACAGACGGCCTTCTTAGCCATGACAGGACGGGGTGAGAGTTTACAGGAGGATACCACCGACACCTCTGGAGGTTCTGCAGTTAACGCCGCCACCTCTGGAGGTTCTACGGTGGTAACCTGACCGGGTGAGAGTATATTGCTGGGCGCCACCACCTTGCCAGGGGCTGAGGCTCGCACCACCGCTTGGGGAGGTTCTGCAGCAAATGCCTTCCCCTGGGGCAGTACAGTGGTGGTGTATGTGGCCCAAATGCAACATAGTGCGATCCCCTCCCTGGGAAGGGCTTCAGACAGGGTAAATAGTTCATGGACAGGAGGGTCAAAGTGAGTTGATTTGGAGATACCAGCGGTGCATCCCTCGAGCTGGATATCAACCGGAGAACTCGAAGGACTGACCTTAAATCTCTCGGTGTGACAGAGTCTGGCAGTTCCGCTGAGACGTGAGAAGACTCTGGCAGTTCGGCTGAGACTTGAAGAGACTCCGGTTGTTCCACTGTGACGTGGTCTGACTCCGGCTGGTCAGCTGTGACGTGGTCTGACTCCGGTTGTTCCGCTGTGACGTGGTCTGACTCCGGCTGGTCAGCTGTGACGTGGTCTGACTCCGGCTGGTCAGCTGTGACGTGGTCTGACTCCGGCTGGTCAGCTGTGACGTGGTCTGACTCCGGCTGGTCAGCTGTGACGTGGTCTGACTCCGGCTGGTCAGCTGTGACGTGGTCTGACTCCGGCTGGTCAGCTGTGACGTGGTCTGACTCCGGCTGGTCAGCTGAGACGAGGTGTGACTCCGGCTGGAGAGCTGAGACGAGGTGTGACTCTGGCTGGAGAGCTGAGACGAGGTGTGACTCTGGCTGGAGAGCTGAGACGAGGTGTGACTCTGGCTGGAGAGCTGTGAGTTGGGTGAGTTCATGATGGCCCACAGTGGTTTGGTGTGACTCTGTCTGGAGCGCTGAGGCGCAAAGAGACTCTGGCTGGAACGCTGTGCTTTGTTTGGACTCGTGACGATCAACTGTGGCTTGGCTTGACTCGTGACGATCAACTGTGGCTTGGCTTGACTCGTGACGATCAACTGTGGCTTGGCTTGACTCGTGACGATCAACTGTGGCTTGGCTTGACCCGTGACGATCAACTGTGGCTTGGCTTGACCCGTGACGATCAACTGTGGCTTGGCTTGACCCGTGACGATCAACTGTGGCTTGGCTTGACTCGTGACGATCAACTGTGGCTTGGCTTGACCCGTGACGATCAACTGTGGCTTGGCTTGACCCGTGACGATCAACTGTGGCTTGGCTTGACCCGTGACGATCAACTGTGGCTTGGCTTGACCCGTGACGATCAACTGTGGCTTGGCTTGACCCGTGGCTTGACTCGTGACGATCAACTGTGGCTTGGCTTGACCTTTTAACATCGGCTGTGACTTGACTTGGTTCTTTAACATCAGCGGTGACTTGACTTGGCTCTTTAACCTCTGCGGTGACTTGACTTGGCTCTTTAACCTCTGCGGTGACTTGACTTGGCTCTCTAACATCAGCGGTGACTTGACTTGGCTCTCTAACATCAGCGGTGACTTGACTTGGCTCTCTAACATCAGCGGTGACTTGACTTGTCTCTTTAACATCAGCGGTGACTTGACTTCTCTCTTTAATATCAGCGGTGACTTGACTTCTCTCTTTAACATCAGCGGCGACTTGACTTCTCTCTTTAACATCAGCGGCGACTTGACTCTTTAACATCAGCTGGGACTTGACTTGGTTTGTGATTGGCAGCGATGACGCTACGGGGTGTTGTGGCTGCCATTTTGTGAGCGTGCTCTACGCGGCTGTGATCACACAATTGGGTGCGGTGTATCGTTCCTCCGCGACCCCCACAGTGACTGCTGAACCAACAGTCAATAAAGCATAGTCCATAAACTGACTGAGAGATGAGCGGGGACCCTCACGGATTAACTGTGATTTGAGCGGCTGATTAAGGCCGTC
This sequence comes from Schizothorax lantsangensis, assembly GCA_027422415.1. Taxonomy (NCBI): domain Eukaryota; kingdom Metazoa; phylum Chordata; class Actinopteri; order Cypriniformes; family Cyprinidae; genus Schizothorax; species Schizothorax lantsangensis. The sequence goes on from CM049848.1 coordinate 16,617,433, forward strand.
ACAAAAAAAATCGATCAAGACATCGTCCGGAAAATCTGAATCATTAGCAACATCTAGATATTCTTGGATAAAGTCCTCGAGTGATCGCTTACCCTGCTTGAGGGATAATAATAGTCTTGCAGTGTACATACCGGGCCAGTATTGTTCATGAAAGCCGCTGGATCCTTGTATGACCGAGTATTCTGTTACGGGGCTGACGAGACGTGAGACATGCGGATCCATCTGCAAGCTTTTATTAGAGGACATGGTCAATACAGGCAGGGTCGGACAGTAGCAAACACGTATGACAAAGATAGGGCAGAGAATAATCCAAGGGCAAGCGTGGGTCGACGATCGGCGAACAGTATCCAGAGGGCAAGGCAGAGAGAATAAACCAGGAGCACGGGCAGGAATCAATACACAGGAAATCTAACTCGGAAAACACTGGGAACGCTTTGTAATGCAGCGGGGCTAACAATACTCGGCAGTAAGTGGCAGAAAGTCCAGAGCTTAAATAGTGTGTGTGCGTGTGTGTGATTGGGTGATGGTGATTGTGAGATGGAAAACAGGTGTGTGCGTGATCAGTGCAAACAGCTGTGTTGGTGCAGTGTATGATGGGAAATGCAGTCCTAAAGTGATCTGTAACTGTGTGAAAGTCCAAGTGCTGGGAGAGTGACCTCTAGTGGTGAATAAAGGAAAGTTCATGGCCAGGATTCGTGACATTATCCCTGTTAAGGAATCTTTCATCTATTTGGGCATTACCATATATAAAAACATTCATAAGATTGCCAGAGACAATTTTAATAACATTTTAGTTAAGGTCAAAAATGACATTCAAAGATGGAAGAATCTTAAAGTCTCTCTCCAAGGAAGAATCTCCACTGTTAAGATGAATTTGTTACCTCGATTTAATTTTTTTTTCTCTATGCTACCACTTTCTCCCCCTCCAGGTTACTTTAAGGAGATCAACTCCATAATTTCTAAGTTTATCTGGAATGATAAATGTCCCAGAATTAAACTTACCACATTACAACATCCTAATAGCGCAGGAGGACTGGCTGTACCAAATTTTTAATTATATTATTGGTCGTTCCAGCTTAAGGCCCTTCATAATTGGGTTGATCCTCAATCTACAGTTTCATGGAGGGTGATTGAAGCTGACAAGGTTAAACCAAATAGACTTCAAGATATTTTATTTACTGGCACAGGAAAAAAAGGGGATAATTATAAATTTGGTCCGGTTGTGGCTAACTCTATTAAAATCTGGAAAACGGTTGAACGTCGGATAGGTGGACCCTTCAAATTCTGTAACAGTACACCTTTATGGCACAATTTTAACTTTGTATGTGGAAATCGTCCATTTGTCCAACCCTCTTGGTCCTCTTTAGGTGTGAACACGTGCGTTGATATGTATGATAACCAGGGCCTCTGTTCATTTCAGGCATTGAGAACCAAATTTTGTCTACCAGCATCTGCATATTTTGTTTTCTTCAATTACGTTCTACTCTCAAAGCGTATGGCGTTCCTTGGTCTTCTTCCATTTCCTCTCATCCTATGCGGGACTGGATTGCACCATCTGCTGGTCGGCCATCTGTTTCCTTAATATATAATAAAATTATTGATTGTATTACAAAACCTCTTTCTATTAAAACTATTTGGAATAGGGAATTATCTGATCTTAATTTATCTGTCGACTGGGAGAGAGTGTGGTCTAATCTCAGCTTAACATCTAAAAATCTGGCTCATCGTCTTATTCACTTCAAAGTCATTCATAGAGCATACATAACTCCTTACAAAAGATTTAAAATGAAACTGCAGTCAAATTTGAACTGCCATATACGTAACACTACATCATCGGGCACTTTTCTGCATATGTTTTGGGAATGTCCTGTCGTCATCAGTCTATGGACACATGTAAACCTGGTTTTGTCATCATTACTGAGAATTGATTGGTCTGTTAACCCAAGTTTATGTCTTCTTAATGATGATTCTGGTCTCTGTATTAGTTCAATGCAAAAGAGAATGTTGTTTGCTGGTTTTACAGCTGTGAAGAAGACAATAATTCAGAACTGGTTTACACCACACATGTGTAGAGAGGCATATTGGATCCGTAGCCTCCTGCAAATTGTCTCATGTGAATGTACAACAGCGCGAGTCGGTGGGGCCAGGCCTTCAACCATTGAGGCTTGGCAGTGTTTTTTACTGAATATACGTGATTATTTAAAGGAGTAACTTTTGTGTTCTTGTTGTCCTTCCCTCTCTCCCTCCCTTTTGATTGAACCTTGAGATGTTGAGTATGTGTCTGCTGTTTTGTTTTGTTTTATTTTGGATATTATGTTGTGTTGTTTGTGAAAAAAATGAAAATAAAAAAATTGTTGATAACAAATTTTCTCCAAAACTATACAGTAAAAATATTTTAAACTTAATACACTAATAGTCAGGATCACTGTGAACAGGAATCAATTGGAAAAATGAGCAAACCTATTAAGGAAAGCTTTTTACAAGTAAGTGCTTTTTATGAGAAAGTGTGAGAATGCACATTGAGTTTTGGAGTGATTTGCCTTTAATTTGTACAGAAATTGTACAGTAGATTTAACTTGAAAATTAATACAGTAATAGTCAGGGTCACTGTAAACAAGTATAAGTTGAAAGGTATACTGTATACACACACACACACACACACACACACACACACACACAAACACACATACATGCATACATATATACAGGTGCTGGTCATATAATTAGAATATCATCAAAAAGTTGATTTATTTCACTAATTCCATTCAAAAAGTGAAACTTGGGGAATTTGGGGTTTTCATTAGTTGTCACTTATAATCATCAAAATTAAAAGAAATAAACACTTGAAATATATCAGTCTGTGTGGAATGAATGTATAATGTATACATTCATTCCACACAGACTGATATATTTCAAGTGTTTATTTCTTTTAATTTTGATGATTATAAGTGACAACTAATGAAAACCCCAAATTCAGTATCTCAGAAAATTAGAATATTGTGAAAAGGTTCAATATTGAAGACACCTGGTGCCACACTCTAATCAGCTAATTAACTCAAAACACCTGCAAAGGCCTTTAAATGGTCTCTCAGTCTAGTTCTGTAGGCTACACAATCATGGGGAAGACTGCTGACTTGACAGTTGTCCAAAAGACGACCATTGACACCTTGCACAAGGAGGGCAAGACACAAAAGGTCATTGCAAAAGAGGCTGGCTGTTCACAGAGCTCTGTGTCCAAGCACATTAATAGAGAGGCGAAGGGAAGGAAAAGATGTGGTAGAAAAAAGTGTACAAGCAATAGGTATAACCGCACCCTGGAGAGGATTGTGAAACAAAACCCATTCAAAAATGTGGGGGAGATTCACAAAGAGTGGACTGCAGCTGGAGTCAGTGCTTCAAGAACCACTACGCACAGACGTATGCAAGACATGGGTTTCAGGGTCCATGTCAAGCCACTCTTGAACAACAGACAGCGTCAGAAGCGTCTCGCCTGGGCTAAAGACAAAAAGGACTGGACTGCTGCTGAGTGGTCCAAAGTAATGTTCTCTGATGAAAGTAAATTTTGCATTTCCTTTGGAAATCAGGGTCCCAGAGTCTGGAGGAAGAGAGGAGAGGCACAGAATCCACGTTGCTTGAGGTCCAGTGTAAAGTTTCCACAGTCAGTGATGGTTTGGGGTGCCATGTCATCTGCTGGTGTTGGTCCACTGTGTTTTCTGAGGTCCAAGGTCAACACAGCCATATACCAGGAAGTTTTAGAGCACTTCATGCTTCCTGCTGCTGACCAACTTTATGGAGATGCAGATTTCATTTTCCAACAGGACTTGGCACCAGCACGCAGTGCCAAAGCTACCAGTACCTGGTTTAAGGACCATGGTATCCCTGTTCTTAATTGGCCAGCAAACTCGCCTGACCTTAACCCCATAGAAAATCTATGGGGTATTGTGAAGAGGAAGATGCGATATGCCAGACCCAACAATGCAGAAGAGCTGAAGGCCACTATCAGAGCAACCTGGGCTCTCATAACACCTGAGCAGTGCCACAGACTGATCGACTCCATGCCACGCCGCATTGCTGCAGTAATTCAGGCAAAAGGAGCCCCAACTAAGTATTGAGTGCTGTACATGCTCATACTTTTCATGTTCATACTTTTCAGTTGGCCAAGATTTCTAAAAATCCTTTCTTTGTATTGGTCTTAAGTAATATTCTAATTTTCTGAGATACTGAATTTGGGGTTTTCATTAGTTGTCAGTTATAATCATCAAAATTAAAAGAAATAAACACTTGAAATATATCAGTCTGTGTGGAATGAATGTATACATTATACAAGTTTCACTTTTTGAATGGAATTAGTGAAATAAATCAACTTTTTGATGATATTCTAATTATATGACCAGCACCTGTGTGTGTATATATATATATATATTAACATTGATAAATTATGTATATTTACTAAATATATATATATATATATATATATATTAACATTGATAAATGATGTATAGTAATAAATGTTAATGTACAAAAACAATATGTATTCACAAACATTAATTCAATGTTCAAGTCATTAAAAAAAATCCTGAAATTGTATTATTTATGTCATGATATAAAATAGTAATAAATAAATATCCTGATGTCACTTTATGGTCTTTTTAGGGTTAATTTACGTTTTATGCAAAGATATTTTGGGTCACAGTGAACAGCAATTGAAAATATCAGCAAAAGTATAAAAGAACTGCCTTTATGACAGCTTCTTTACATCAAGTTTGACCGCTCCCAGCACCCATACCGTAAGTGCGTGATTAAACGCGCAGCAAAAAAAAAAATGGGGCCGGCTTGACCGTGTATTTTTAAACCGCGGCTGGCTTGACCGCCACAAACTCAACTGTATTCTCAAAGTTGGAGCGCTTGGAGCAGGAGAACTTTTGTGAGCTGTTGCAGAAGGAAGTTGAAGAGCTGAGGAAACAAAGAGAGGAGTGGAGATATGCAAGGGAGCAAAAGACTCTGAAGGACAGTAACACCAGTTCAGAACAAACATGCAGAGCAAGCACGGCTGCAAACCTTGAGAATGGGATCAAAAAGGAAGGAGAGAGCAGTGAAAGACCTGTGGATGGAGAGAACCAGAGCCCGATCCTCACTATACGCAGAATACGCACGCTGCATAGGGCCCCCGAAACACCCTTGCTCTCAAAGATGTTTTGATTTTAGTTTCGTTTTTAATTTTGGCCAGCGGTTCTGAAAACATGAATGATCGTTTCTCTTAATGTGGTGCGCTGTCACGCTCTATGTACAAATCAGCCAAATCATGTAACGTGAATGTCATCCAGTCTCTTGCTCTTACTTAAAAAACAAACAAACGAGAGCTTATACGAGCCGCGGAAGAGATACTGCTCCTCTGAGTGAAACACGGACAAATGCGTCTCATCCATCCCAAAATGTTAGCCTAGGTTATTGTTTTGTGCATGGAGACCAAATACTATTAAATTAAGTTTTATTTATTTACATGTTTTCCTGATTAACACTTGCAGTTCTTTGGGCAAGTTTTACATTATTTTATATATTCTTGTTTCTTTTGGTTATTGGAATAGAAATAAGTTGTTTCGAGAACAACATCTGACCTTTTTGTCATAAAGACTTATAAATGTTGTGCCATTTCATGCCACGTTTCTGTAATTTTTCTGATATACAACTGTGTGCATTTCTGATACACAATGTTTTTATACACAATTGTGAGTGGATAACAGTTGTAGTAAGTGCTACTCCAATTGTGTACAGACAGCTCTGTGTATAATTTTGTACACAGTGCCTTTTTTGGAAAAAAGGGATATATACTGTATATATATAATACATTTTATAGTTGTTTGATTAAAAATAGTTATTTCTGTCTTTCTTGTTCACATGAGATATAGATCATCAACATGGGAAATTGTTTGTTACAATATTTAAAAAAATTATCTTATAGAAATTGTTTACTTAACTCTTCCAAACAGATATGAAAGTTTAAGTTGCCACATACTTTTAACAAAAAATGTAACATACGGGTGTTTAATTTATTGTTGGATCAACTTAAACTTCCAAGCAATAATTTACACACCGTTTTTATCATTACAAATAACACCATAAAAAGGAAGGAGGGGAAAAAAGAACATGGAACCTTGAGGGTGTATTGGGAACAACAGGAGAAGGGGTTAAGGATACACAAAAAGATGTTATAGAATACCTGAAAGATATCGGGATATAATATAGGATTTATTTAATATTTTGTTTTTTTCCTCTCTCTTTCTCTCTTAATTATCACTAATATGTAAAGTAATAGCCTATAATCCAATCATAGTCCATGCTACATATTCCGGTACAGTAGGTGGCGGTATGCACCTAACAAGTTATAGTTGTAATCCGCCATAAAACTAAAAGAAGAAGGGGAAAAAGGTCTCAGCCTACGTCCCAATGTGCATACTATCCATCTTAAATTCTATGTGGTATTAGTAATTTTCAATACTATTTAGGGCAGATAGGGTGGATAGTATGCACATTGGGACGCGTCCAACGTCGGATTTTTGGTGTGGGATCTGGCAACCCTTGAAACCGGAAGTGCTCATTCTCGGAAAGCTGCGCGGGAAATGCGTCTGTTTGGGTGAAAGCGGGAGAGATACACAGAGCAACTGTGTTGAACAATTGTTACAACTTTTGCAACTTTACTTATCGAGGTAACTGGTAAGTTTTTAATTAAACCAATTGTGACTTCATCTGTTATTGATTAACATTAAGTGCTGTTATATAAAATTTTCTCCAAGTACTGGTGTGTTAGGTGAGTAGGTCCGTATTACGCTGTAATATTCGTTTATAATCCAAGGTAATAGTTCTTTGTTCCACATTATTGTTTACGAGAACGTTTATTAGTACGTTAGTTTTAAAAAGTTTGTTTTTATGTTCATGAATTATGTACTTTTAAGCCTAAAATGTGTTCAGTTGTTAGTGTTGTTTACTATAGAATCATAGCAATGCTTTCAGATCCACTGTCTCAGTAACGTGACAAAAGTGTTTTACTTTTGTGAAGTAGTGTTTTTTTTTTTTTTTTTTTTGCCAGTGTCAGTTTTGTGTTTTCCTCATTTCCCTTATATTCCTGCCTTCATCTTAATGCATGATCACAAATATCTGTATTTCTTTATATCCTTGTCCATCAGGTGTCAGGATGAAGGTGGTAACCTGTGAGATTGCCTGGCATAATAAGGAGCCGGTGTACAGTCTAGATTTCCAGCAGAGCGGTGAGGGAAAGATACAGCGGCTCGCTACAGCTGGGGTGGACACCACAGTACGGGTAAGAGATCCTCTGCCTTCACTTAATACATCATAGGTATCTCTTTAAGTTAACACTTATGATATATTACATGTTATACGATGAGAGCTGCTCTCTTTTAGATGTGGCGTGTGGATAAAGGGCCTGATGGGAAAGCAGTCGTTGAGTTTTTGTCTAACTTGGCACGACACACTAAAGCAGTGAACGTAGTGCGGTTCTCACCCACCGCTGAGGTCTTGGCTTCTGGAGGGGATGGTGAGTTTAAAGTCAGATCTTTACCTGGGTAAGTTTGTTGAAATTGCTTATAGTGCTTTTAAACGATTTAATTAAATGTCTTTTTCTCAAGATGCTGCAATCTTGCTTTGGAAACTGAATGACAATAAGGAGCCTGAACAAACCCCGACGTTTCAGGAAGATGAAGATGATCAGCTCAATAAAGAGAGCTGGAGTGTCGTCAAAACGCTGAGGTCTTATTTTATTTATTTTTTATTTCTTAAAATGTCCCCTTTGACTGTCTTTTACATTAAAAATGGCATGAAATGAAAATTCACATGATCTGTTTTCTAAATGAATGTTATTAGTCTCGTCTTTATTGTCTGTCTGTTTGTTTGTTTGTTTTTTCGAGATTTGTAATTTTTAGTCAAAATGTCAAAGTCTTCTGGTGAAATGACAGACTTCTCTCTGTTAATGTATGCTGGACTTTTTCAATTATTTAGTCCGCTTAAATCCTGCCATTTTCTGCAAGCTCACACTCAGATGATCTGCTTCCATCCAATCAACAACCAATGCATAAACCAAGTCCCCGGCCTTTATTATTTTTTTTAATATTATTATTTTTTTTTTTTACGCATGTCAGAATATTAAAGAAAATATCTGCCACTAATTGCATTTCATTGCAACTTTAAGTCATTTACTTTTGTAGAATTTTAAATGCTCATGTTGTTGCCTGTGTTTGTTAGGGGACATATTGAGGATGTATATGATATCTCATGGACCAGCGATGGGAATTTCATGGTTTCGGGCTCTGTGGACAACACTGCCATCATGTGGGATGTTAACAAGGGTATGAAACCTGAAGCAGGACTAAGGAATTGCATATGTATTTTTGTTTTTATAGAAGTGATATGTGTCAGGATAAATTATGATAGTGATTTTATTTTTTTTTTTTAACATTCACTGTCATAATTGAGCAGAAACTTATTGGGTGTTTTGTGGTTATTGAATTCAGTGCCTGTTTTGTTTGCAGGTCAAAAGATGTGCATTTTTAATGATCATAAGAGTTATGTGCAAGGAGTAACATGGGACCCACTTGGACAGTACATCAGCACATTAAGCTGCGACAGGTTAGTGTGTAGATTTTAATTGCTTAATTTCAAGCCATTACAGATTGTCATAGACAAGAGTCTTATAATGAGGATTTTAGAGTAAAACATTTTTTTTTACATGGTTTTGCATACTGACAGCATGTAAAATCTCTGTTTCTTAGGGTGATGCGTGTGTACAGTGCTCACAACAGGAAAAAAGCTTACTGTGTGAGTAAGATGACTTCCGCCGCCGCTGCAGACGGAGAGGTGAGTGTCACTGGGATAATCAGCTGGCCTTTTTTTTTTTTTTTTTTTTTTAATAAAGCTGCTATTTATTAATGGATTATCTACATTAATAACAGTGTGTTGTTGTTTTTACTTTTGAGTTAAGTAGATTCCAATTTTTTTTTTAAATTAAATTACTCACCTTTGTGCAGGTGAAGAACTACAGAATGTTCCACGATGACAGCATGAGATCGTTCTTCAGACGTCTCACATTCACACCAGATGGGTCATTCCTCCTTGCACCAGGTACACATTTTTCTTCTTTTTTACATGTATGTATACTGTGTATGCTTATGTAATGTATGTGAGAGTAGTTATTATAGCAGACTTTTTAATATACTTTTTAAGAACGTTATTCAACACATTCACAGTGTGTTTTTTGGCCTGGTGTCCATTTACTTGTACATTCCTTGTGTAGTTAATAAAGAATATTTTTATTTATTTACCTATTTTATTTTTAGCTGGGTGTGTCGAGGCTGGAGAGAATGTTACAAACACAACATACGTATTCTCCAGAAAAAGCTTTAAGAGGTTTGTGTTTTGTTTGATGGCTTTTATTTATTTCCCTTGAAAGCGTAATCTTTATACATGTGTATGTTATGTTGTAAAGCTATGCGTTAATCGCATACACACTGCCATTCAAATGATTAATGCATGAGGTCAGTAAGTGTTTTTTTTTTAAAGAAATGCTAACTTTTATACAGCAAATATGCATTAAATTAATCAAAATGTACCACGGTTTCCACAATATATTAATCAGCACAACATTGACCAGTAGAATGATTTCTGAAGGATCATGACATGCTGAAGACTGGAGTAATGGCTGCGGAAAATTCAGCTTTGCTATCACAGGAATGAACTGAAATTGTAAATATCCAAATATAAAATAGTTATTTTAAATTGTAGTAATATCTCACAATATTACTGTTTTAATGCGTTTTTACTCGAATAACTGCATTCTTGCTGAACATTACAAGATTGTTTAAAAAAAAAAAAAAAAAAAAATCTTACAGAACGGTGGTATAAATAAACCATAAAATGTTGGGACTCCTGTATTTTTTGATAAATGGATCTAGTTTTCAACACTTGGCCCAACTGCCGACACAAATCTTGATTTGTGTAACCATGCTTAGTATTTGATATGTGTTTGTGTATCAGGCCCATTGCTCATCTGCCCTGTCCATCTAAAGCCACACTGGCTGTGCGCTGCAGCCCAGTGTACTATGAGCTGAGGACAAAAAGAGCTGAAGGTACACACAATACCCATCCCAAACTATTGTTCTACTTATGTCACATGTGTGCAGTGGAAAGACAGTACTGTTCTTTTATGTTCCACAGATGGTTCACTGAAGCCAGTGTCAAACACGTTTAATTTGCCATATCGGCTGGTGTTTGCGATTGCATCAGAAGACTCAATCTTCTTTTATGATACACAACAGACGCTGCCGTTTGGATATGTGTCCAACATCCACTATCACACGCTGAGTGATCTCAGCTGGTAGGTTTCACAGACTTGTTGGTGTATTGTTTTACATGACTTAAGCCTTGGCCTTGGCAGAACCATAAAGGGGACCTTTTTTACGAAGTCTTGATTTGGTTTTTGGGGTGTACTAGAATTGGTTTTCATACTTGATTTTTGAAGTTGAACTGAATATGCTGGAATTTGTTTTTGGATGATAGAAGAGGATTTCTTTCTTGGTGATATTGGTGCTGTTTAATTATTATTATTTTTTTTAGGCTTTGACCCCCCCCCCCCCCCCCCAGACTCTGCTGCATATCAGAACTATATTCTTTGGTTTTACTCATTTTGGTGGAATGATTAAGTGAATCCCCCTCACCCAATCTCCTTTTTTTGTGTTTTACTTAAATCATGGCCATTGTTGCTGCTTTATTGGGAAATTCACAAGAATTTCTATGTAGCCAATGCAACCAAACCCTGTCTTTTCTCGTGAGTCACAAATGCATACAGAAGAGTAACCTGAAACACTTGAGCCTGTTGAGATTATCTTTATCTGTGATGAAATCCTTGGCAATTGACTTATTGTTCAGGTTATAGAAAATGCAGACATCAAGAGTCTAGAATAATTTTGGGAATAACAATTATTGACTAACACATTTGCTGTTATGGACGTTGTTCTACAGGTCTTGTGATGGCTCCGTCTTGGCTGTCTCATCCACTGATGGCTACTGTTCCTTCGTGTCGTTTGAGGAAGGGGAGCTGGGCACTCCACTGAAGGAGCGACCTCCACTGGAGATGGTGACCCCATCCTCTACTAATGAGAAGAAAGGCAAGAGACCCTCAGCCAATGGCAGGACTGCTTCCCCGGTCCCTCGCCAGGCCAACACACCTGCACAGGAAAAGGAGAAAGAGGGATCTACTGGCCCTGCGTACTCCAAGACCCCCAGCGTATCTGTTCCAGAAGAGAAACGCACACCTCAAGCGCTGCAAACTAAACCTCAGCCCAGAAGGATCACACTCAATACCCTGGAGGGCTGGGGCAAACCCAGCACCCCCAAATCACCAGCAACTGCCCCCAATACAGCCCCCAACACACCCAAATCTGCTCCCTCCACCCCTGGATCCAGCAGAGGACCCCTGACACCTCTTACAGCCCCCAGCACTCCTCTTGGACCCCTCAACTCCAAAAATACCACAACTCCAAAAGGACCAACTCCTAGGTAGGGCGGCACATCTGTGGTATGATCTGATGTTACATGTTTTTTTTAACCAAATGCTAATATTCATTTTAAGTCAGTACATTTTTTTTTTTGTTGTGGTTTAAACAAATTAATACTTCTATTCAGTAAGGACGCATGTTTCAAAAGATTTTATTCTATTCTATTCTTTTAAATTTTCTGTTCAAAGAATCCTGAAACAATATACCACAGTTTCCACAAAAATATTAAGCAGTAAAACTGTTTACCTTTGATAAGACTAAATGTTTCTTCAGCACCAAATCTTCATATCTGAATGATTTCTAAAGAATCATGTGACACTGAAGACTGGAATAATGTCTGCTGAAAGTTTTACATTTTAATAATATTTCACAATATTACGGTTTACTGCATTTTTTAATGAACAAATGCATCCTTGGTGAGCATAAAAAATAAATGTTTTTAAAAAACTTTTAAACGGTAGAGTGTTTGACAACAAAATTGTCAGTAATTATGCAACTTTAATAGTTTCTTGGTTTGACTGTAATGGCACCCCATACATGTATCCCTGAATTTATGTAGATTTAGTGTTACAGCCTAATCCATGATCTGAGCAGTAAAAAAAAATGTGCACTACAGATCAAATGTCATTTTCTTTCAGACGAATTTCACTGACTCCAATTGTATCCAAATCCCCCACTCTTTTTGTCACCCCATCTTCCACTGAGAAAGCCAAGCACGGTTAGTAGACCCATTTGTTTCTTTCTTTTAGGTTTTGCTTTGTATGTAAAGATTTTTTTATCCTTTTTTTTTTTTTTTTTTTTTTTTTTAACAACAAGACAAGTATTTGCGTAAATATGCATACAATTTTTTTTTATATTCATTTTAGAAGAGCATTAGTTTTTCCATCTCATTTTGAGTTGCCTCAAAGACCTTATTTAATCTTATTTGCGCATATTTTGCTATCATTACTTGGAATGATTTTTGTGTAAGAAGCATGTGAATTAATTATATGTTTGTATATTTGTGCACGTTGTCATTTATAAATATTTGTTTATTACAGAGAGACCATCTCCTCCCAGTGACCCAGCGTGCAAACCTCCTGAATCCAAGAGGTCCAAGACTGATGTTCCCAATGGTTCTGCCCTGAGCAGTGAGCACAAAGTGGACACAAAACCCAGCGTCAAACCCCAGGAGCCATAAACACTGACTGTGGTTCTTTGTCCCTCTTTATTAGCACTCACATCCTCAGAGATGAAGTACACTCATAAACCAGTACCTTAAACACCTGATCCCATGGACATATGGAGTTATGAACTTGCATGTTATGTTTCTAAAACTCATCTTCGTTTTCATTTTCAGTGTTTGTCTGTTTTCTATTTGAAGAGGGAAAAAATACATGTAATTATTCTCCAGAACAACCTACTCCCTTATGACATAAATTCCTTTTTTATCTTATGGACAGAAATGTTTTACTTTTGTACCATCTGTTTGAATTTTCCTCATGAATATTCTTAAGAATGGGGAGGTTGTGAAGTAAAAAAAAAATGTAATGGATCGCAATGTTTTGTAAAGATTTGCTTGAACATTTTGTGATTCTTAAAAAAAAAAAAAAAAAAAAGTGTTAAATGACTTGCCTGGATTGGATGGTTTTTGCTGCATTCAGACTGATCGAAACTGAGTTTTATAGCATATCATGATTGGAAAAAATTCCATCAAAATATTGTAGGATGTTATGTTATACAAATTACATTTTATTGTCTTTAACAGATTTTGATTTTTTACTACACAAGCTTGTTAATGGAACTTATCCTGTATTATTGATTTATTAAACTCATATTATTTAAGTTTCATACAAGTTAAATTAACAGGTCAGTTTCTTAAAAAGAACTGCAAAAGGAGCTTTAAGGAAAAATGCAGTAACTTGTTTTACACTTAATTTTTTATTTTCCTGTTCAGAACCCATTTCAGTGTTCTGTGTAATATAAATGGTACTCAATGCATTTAAATCATTTTTTACAAATGTTGAATTAAGATTTTTGCCCAAATTGCCATTTATTTATTTTTGAAATGGATAAATGGGATGGGGGTTTATTAAAATATATTAAAAATAACAGTCGGTTTCTTCTGTAGCCACCAGCTGTTTTAAATGCTACAGCGCATCTCATCCTCATGGACTGCACCAGATTTCCACCTAGGCAATTGCAATTTCTCGAACATGGGGGGACACATGGTTTGACACAGCAAGGAAGATCAGCTGTCGTAGGCATCTTACATTACAGACATGTGCAGTCCTCGTGCCCTTCCTGCAGCTGGACTATGGCATGTTCATGCAACTGATCAGGGAGCCTGGCCATCTTTCTTCTGGTGTTTTTCCAGAGTCGGTAGAAAGGTCTCATTACTGTAACTGACCTTAATTGCCTGCCACCTGTAAATCTTAAGTGTCTTAAGAACTGTTCTACAGGTGCAATAATTGTTTTCCAAAAAAGTTCTGTAAAGCATATTTGGACTTTACAAGTTATTTTTAAAATACAGCATCCTGAAAAAGATGTTTATTTTTTGCTGATTTTATATACGATTTTATATACTGATTTTATATGATTTCACACTAATCAGCCACAACACAAAAACCACCTGCCACGTAGGTCCTCCTCGTGCTGCCAAAACAGCATTGATGCATCAAGGCATGGATTCCACATCCCTCCCTGAATGTGTCCTATGGTATCTGGCACCAAGGCATTAGCAGCAGATCCTATGCAAGTTGCAAGTTGGAGCCTGCGTAAATAGGATTTGTTGGTCCAGCGCATTCGGTAGATGCTCAATTGGATTGAGATCTGGGGAATTTGGAGGCCAAGGCAATACCTTGAACACGTTGTCATGTTCCTCAAACCATTCCTGAACAACTTTTGCAGTGTGGCAGGGTGCATTATTCTGTTGAAAGAGGCCATTGCCATCAGGGAACACCATTGCCATGAAGGGGTGTACGTGGTCTGAAACAATCTTTAGGTAGGTGGTACTTGTCAAATTAACATCCACATGAATGCCAGGACCCAAGGTTTCCCATCAGAACATTGCCCAGAGCATAACACTGCCTCTGCCGGCCTGCCTTCTTCCCTTAGTGCATCCTGCTGCTATCACTTCTCCAGGTAAACGATGCACACACACCCAGCCATCCACCTGATCTAAAAGAAAACTTGATTCATCAGACCAGGCAACCTTCTTCCTTTGCTAAATGCTCTAGTTCTGACACTCACATGCCCATTGTAGGCGCTTGTCATGGGCACTTTGACCTGTCTGCAGCTGCACAGCAAAATGTCTATTATGCATCACACATACTGCAGCACACAAATAAAGGGGAAGTGGTGTGTGGCCAAGTATGGTGACCCATACTTGGAATTTGTGCTCTGTATTTAACCCATCCAAGTGCACACACACAGTAGTGAACATACACCTGGAGCAGTGGGCAGCCAATGCTGCGGCGCCCGGGGAGCAGTTGGGGGGTTCGGTGCCTTGCTCAAGGGTCTCACCTCAGTCGTGGTATTGAAGGTGTAGAGAGTGCTGGTTATTCACTCCCCCCACCTACAATCCCTGCCAGACCTGAGATTCGAACCCACGACCTTCGGGTTACAAGTCCAATGCTCTATCCATTAGGCCACGACTGCAAATAGACAATGGTGCTGTTTTCTTAGAATGACCTGTGTGTATTTTAACACTCAGATTTACTGTAGACCAAATAAGTAAAACTACTTTTAAGGCATTTATCAATGCACGACTAATAGAGACAGTAAATGTAGCACAAGAGTACTGTGAAAACAGCTATTTCTACAATAGTTGGAAAGTGTTGAGAAATGAATGTCCCATTATGTGGCCCAATGCCTCTAAAATGAGCCATGTTTCAGGTATTAATGATAAATACTCAGCTAATGTTTCATTGAACAGTGTCATCAAAACTGAGAGATGCACTGTTAAAAATCGGCCACATTTTGACAGTAACATGCTGTTTTCCATTAAAACAGTGCATTCTGGGTAATATTTGGGGCACATTGGGGCGGGGCGGGGCTGGGCGCCCACCCCCGATTCCATTGGTTTGATCTTATTGGTTTAGACCCGAGCATGCGCATTCCTTTGTGTACGATTTTGTAATTGACTTGGCCATATTACAGAAATATTATGTCCTAACTCTAGAATCATAGGCATATCTTAATTATTATCTGTTTAGTAACCATGCTAATTTTAGTCAGATGAAGTCATTGTTTACAACTCTTGATGACAGCACCTCCGGGTTCTTCAGGCTGAATAGCGCTTCATTTATATTTCCTTGAGGATCGGCAGGCCGCGGATCATCACTAAATTGGGATTTTATACGCAAATGATGATAATTTACTGTATTTTACAGATGGACAAACACGAACATAAGCGGCTGATTTTACGTTTTAAAGCACAACCGTTTTTTGTTGTTGTTTAAAGAGATGAGTTACGTTGCTCAATGCGTCACCAACTTGTAGGTTATAAAGTGCTAATAAAATGTTTTCATGGCAAGCTCAATGTTTCCTTGTTTATATCTTAATAAAATATTTGAGCCTATATTGATTCTCTTACAGTTTTTTAAAGGTTCCTATCTTATAGTAAATAAGTGTCCACGTGACATCAGATATTAAAAATCCAATTATTTATGTATCCACACCCTCATTGTGTGTGCGTGTTAATCTGTGTACGGGATGAATTTAGATTCAGTTAACACTCGATCATTGTAGCCATATAGACCTGCATAACTATCGAATATTAAATCACTCAGAGCTGTAAATCTGTGCAATAGGTACGTGAGCACTTTTAATGAGTAAAAGAGACCTTCTCTGTGATTAATATTTTTATTTATTTATTAAAGACTATAATAACTACTAAAAATCTAAAATCAGTAGGCCTAATATAGTATACAGTGATTCCTGGTTCTTTTTAAAGGATTGAGCCACAAAACCAGTAATTTAATTTGTGCATATAGCCTATATATAAAAGTATAAATACAAATGTTGCAGAATTAACATTTATTGCTTAAATACGCACTAAAGCACATTAATAATAATATTTGCTGTAGGTCAGATTTAATAACAGCTGTTTTAGTAAACAAAAACATTTAAAATAGGCCTATATGCAAAAAAAAAAAAAAAAAACGTTTCAGCAAGGTTTTTATTCCCATTATCCACACATAAACCCCAGTTCACGCTAATGGGCTATTTGGTATTATTGTCTTATTTGTCACCGCAGTTGTTTTTTAAAATAAAACCATTTGCGGGTTTGTCCTATACTGAACTACAGTGAATTATCATCATTTCCTACGTTTGTGCTTATCCACCGATTCTAAAATAAAGAATATAGGCTACATATAAATATACATTATACAAAACAGCTAGATCTCAAACAGTGGATCATTTTTATCAACATCGCCCAGCTAAAACTGCTCAATGTTAAAGTATGTCTGCTTCATGTACTGTGAAAAGTGCAATAATATCTGACTTCATTTAACGTGCAACCCACCTGTTGAGGACCACTAAATATATTTACGTTCATCACACAGAAACATAATTAATATTTCTCATAGGTGAGGCTATTTATAGCATAGGTAGGACTATATCATGGCCACGAATTAAGAATTTATTCCCCAGACATAATTCATGAGCCGCACATATTACACAGCTCTGTTCTGTATTACTCGGAGATGCAGTCACCAAGCGTTTGATAGGAACTAATTCGTCATAAGTAAAAAAAAAACACAATTAATTGATTCTAACTAAAATCGCTGTTGTTAGCACTTAATATTTCTGTAGTACAGCCAAACAGAGTAGATCATTCATAAAAACTTATATAAAAGAATGCTCATGTGCAAACGTCTACACCAATAAGCTCTGCTGTATTATAAACCAATGAAATTGGGGGTGGGCGGAGCGACATGTGTCACCCCACCCCATCATCCAGGGTGCACTCTGGGGCTACTCCAGTGATTTACAGCATGAGATTGATCAGTGTTGTGACAACCAGAAAGTAGGTATGGAGCGAATTTTGTGCCAATATTCATCAAACAAATCCAGTGTTTTGCAAATAAACACAAGCTGCTTTGCAAATACAAAACTCTATTTGAGAGAAAATGCAGAGGTATGGACAAATATATGTATTGTGTGCAGGGGCGCCTTAAGATATCCAGAGGCCCCTGGGCTACAGCATTACGGTAGGCCCCCCTACCCCAGAAAACCTTTTTTTTTCTTCAGCTTCCTGACAATTATTTGTCAAATTTCGAAAAAAAAAAATCTTGTTAATATGCCAGGTAACATTCACAACACTGTTCTGCATAAAATGTGAATATAAGTGAATATGCAAATTCCCTCTTTGCCACAAGGTGGCGCTTAAGAACAGCAGAATGTAGCCGTTACATTACACTATTACAGGCTTTATCCGGAGGTAATATGAAAAGAAAATGCCATCAAAACTTTCCTGGCTGAAATGTGAGTTTACATGTATGACTTAAACACCATAAATCACACAAAATATTCATTATTCATCATCAGTAGAACGAAACATCACACATGTTGGCATAAATGTGGATTGTTTGGTGATTCCTAACTGCGTTTTTATTTTGAAACATGCCGTGCTCACGTTTAATTAATTAAATCACAGCCGTATAAAGTTTAATGATCACATTTAAGCAATAGGACGATTCCTATTTTTCCATCCCTGGATTTAAAATTGAGACTTTGAAGCAGCACCTTATTCTAAAACCTTCAGCTGACACATAGATTACATCAACTCAAGTTACTGAACTCGCACTGTATGATGTTACATAAAGTTGTCCGATCCAGTTCCTTTCACACAGCAGTGTTGTTTCTCTTGTTAATCTGCACGTTAACATAAAGACACTCTTGTGCTGGGCTAACGTTACTTTACTAGCGAAATAAGCGAATGCATTGATTGTGCATTCCGCTTACAGTTTATTGGTTTAACACGTGGAACATACCAACTACACAAACTGTGTGGGGGGAACCTAAACTGAACCATTCACTATATATGCTACTACAACCAGGGCGTCGCTGAACATGAGTGTGTGAGTTTGTTTACAGAATGCTATTGTCACTGCTGCAAACTCCCATATAAATAATTATTCAAAAAATATAATTTCCCTGCAGCCAGTGGGCCCCCTTTCCAGAGTAGGCCCCTGGGCTTCAGCCCCTTTAAGCCCGTGCATTAATGCGCCCCTGATTGTGTGTTACAACTGTGAGACTCATTTGCCTTTTTATGAGTAAACTTGGCTTGATTTTCTCACAAATGCGTGTTGGCAGATTTTCTCACAAATGCATGTTGGCAGATTTTCTCACAAATGCGTGTTGCCAGATTTTCTCACAAATGCATGTTGCCAGATTTTCTCACACGTGCAATTGAGCAACTTTCTTTTCCAAAAACAGCAGATGGCGCTGTTGGTCAATTTACGCTAGTCTCCCGAGACCCGAAACACCTCTTTACCTTTTCAGACCAATATGAGTGGGGAACAGGTGAGTTTCTGTCTTACTATCTCTATAATTAACCATTTAGATGTTTTCACAAAGCAACCCTACTACAGTGTCAGTGAAATTCACAACAAGTGCTGTAAAGTTGTTAACATGATTGATTAGTTCAAAAATCAGGAGTGACATGGCTAAACATTTAACTAGGCAGTTTTTCTCTATAAAAACTGATCCATTCTCCGTACCTATTATCCTCTGTTGGATCGCGGGATATAGAATATACATACTGTATGTATTGATACAATTGTTCAACATTCAAAACAATGCAGGGGTATAACAATATATCGTGTCACAATATATTGTAATACTAAAATGCAAATATATAATGGATAGCGACAATATTGTGTACCAAAAATGAAAGCTTAGACCAGGGGTGCTCAATCCTGCTCCTGGCGATCGACTGTCCTGCAAAGTTCAGCTCCAACTCTAATTTTCAAGCGATGCTGAAGACCTTAATTAGATGCTTCAGGTGTGTTTGATTAAAGGCAGGTGTGTTTGATTATGCCGGTGTTGTGTAATATTCGGTTCCTGTGAAAAACTGTTCCAGTGGGTGGAGTTTACGTGAATAGTCATTAGTTCCCCTGTTGTGGGCGTGTCCTTGAATCAACGCGCAAACGAATGGAACTGAAAATATTAGTGCATGCTCCTCAAATTGCTACGTGTTTAATGGATTATTTCGAAAAGGTAATGAAGTATCAATGTTCAGCATTAAAGCATTAACTGCAACAGTGTCAAAATAATACATAGTTTGTGTAATAATATGACAAATCGTCTATAAGCTGTTTTGCCTGATTGATTACAGGAACACAGCAAAACAAACAATAAGTGAATAACTTATGCTAACCTAGGCTAATATAGTTTTTCTTTTTGACGTGTTTAGCTTTTATATATTTCATTTGTGGGGCTTTAATTAATGTATTTATTTATTTGAATGTTTAGCCTACCTAGTTGTCATTGGTGACTAGTACTGCAGTGTGCAACAATGCCTGAAACAAACCTCTACAAATGTATCTGTGGCCTAATAAAATGTATATAAGGTAATAAAGCAATGGTTTAAAGCAATTGGTTTCCAAAATTAAATGAGTTACCACATGGTATAATAACGGTAACATACTGTAAAAATGAAGAGCTGTAAATTAACGGTAGAGAGCTGTAAATTAACAGTACAGTGCTGGCAACCACAGCTGTCAGTGGATTACTGTTATTTTACAGCACAATTTTTTACAGTGATGATGTCTAGGTAGTGTAGACTAACCGTGCACTCTTATTAAACCTTGGCAGGACTAGATAAGCAACCGAATCTATCATGGAAGGTCCACAACAGTACAGGTGCATCTCAATAAATTAGAATGTCGTGAAAAAGTTCATTTTTCCTTGTAAGTTATTTCAAAAAGTGAAACTATCATATATTTTAGATTCATTGCATGTAAAGTAAAACATTTCAAAAGTTTTTTGTTTTAATTTTGATGATTAGAGCTTACAGCTCATGAAAGTCAAAAATCAGTATCTCAAAATATTAGAATATTTATATTTGAGTTTCAATTAATGACCATCCCTACAGTATAAATTCCGGGTATCTCTTGTTCTTTGAAACCACAATAATGGAAAAGACTGCTGACTTGGCAATGATCCAGAAGATGAACATTGACGCCCTCCACAAAGAGGGTAAGTCACAGAGGGTCATTACTGAAAGGTGTGGCTGTTTACAGAGTGCTGTATCAAAGCATATTAAATGCAAAGTTGACTGGAAGGAAGAATTTGGGTAGGAAAAGGTGCACAAGCGACAGGGATGACTGCAAGCTTGAGAATACTGTCAAGCAAATATGATTCAAACACTTGTGAGAGCTTCACAAGGAGTGGACTGAAGCTGGAGTCAGTGCATCAAAAGTCACCACGCTCAGACGTCTTCAGGAAAAGGGCTACCAAGCCACTTCTGAAACAGTGACAACGTCAGAAGCGTCTTACCTGGGCTGTGGAGAAAAAGAACTGGACTGTTGCTCAGTGGTC
The DNA here is from genome assembly GCA_027422415.1 of Schizothorax lantsangensis. NCBI lineage: Eukaryota > Metazoa > Chordata > Actinopteri > Cypriniformes > Cyprinidae > Schizothorax > Schizothorax lantsangensis. The sequence goes on from CM049848.1 coordinate 16,638,525, forward strand.
CAAAGTCCTCTTTTCAGATGAAAGTAAATTTTGCATTTCATTTGGAAATCAAGGTCCCAGAGTCTGGAGGAAGACTGGAGAAGCACAGAATCCATGTTGCTTGAAGTCCAGTGTGAAGTTTCCACAGTCAGTGATGATTTGGGCTGCCATGTCATCTAGTGGTGTTGGTCCACTGTGTTTTCTGAAGTCCACAGTCAACGCAGTGGACTGTCAGGAAATTTTTGAGCACTTCGTGCTTCCTTCTGCTGACAAGCTTTATGGAGATGCTGATTTCATTTTCCAGCAGGACTTGGCACCTGCCCACACTGCCAAAGGTACCAAAAGCTGGTTCAATGACCATGGTGTTACTGTGCTTGATTGACCAGCAAACTCGCCTGACCTGAACCCCATAGAGAATCTATGGGGTATTGTCAAGAGGAAGATGAGAGACACCAGACCCAACAATGCAGATGACCTGACGGCCACTATCAAAGCAACCTGGGCTTCCATACCACCTCAGCAGTGCCACAAACTGATCACCTCCATGCAACGCCGAACTGAGGCAGTAATTAAAGCAAAAGGAGCCCCTACCAAGTATTGATTACATATACAGTAAATTAACATACTTTCCAGAAGGCCAATAATTCACTAAAAATGTTTTTTTTATTGGTCTTATGAAGTATTCTAATTGGTTGAGATAGTGAATTGGTGAGTTTTTGTTAAATGTGAGCCTAAATCATCACAATTAAAAGAACCAAAGACGACGACTTCTTCAGACAAGACTTCTTCAGACAAGATTCTTCAGTCTGTGTGCATTGAATTTATTTAATACACGAGTTTCACAATTTTAGTTGAATTACTGAAATAAATGAACTTTTCCACAACATTCTAATTTATTGAGATGCACCTGTATGTGGAAACTTCATGCATGGCAGAGCCAATAACAAACTGAGCCATGTCATGTGGTTGGTTGAGTCATCCTACATCATTATCAACAAATGGAGGAGTGTACATGTAACATAACCATGGCAAAGCACATTAGCAGGCTGGAATGTTCTTCCAGTGGCAGATTTATGTGGCATTTTCATGGCGCCTTGCATTGTGGATCTGGTAGAGCAATATTTTATTGTTTTCCTTTTATGTTCCCTATGATTAGAAGAAGGACAATAAATGAGTTTGACAACCCAAAGCTGATGATGTTTCAGCATATAACAGCAATGTTCCTGTAAAAATGACAGGCTGTTCTGTAATGACAGCATGACTTCGTGAAAGCTATTGTTGTTTGGATTATGACTCTTCTTTACCAGTAATCCTGCACTGATTCTTGACAGTCGATTACCATTACAATGCATAAGATGCCGGTTCCTTCTCTTTCAATATCTCCAAGTACTGTTTCGTTATTTGTGAGGGTTGCTATTGAAGACATAATAGAATGTCAGGTTACATTTGTTTTTAAGATATTTCACCACAGTAACTGGGTTTATTTTCTTGTTCTTTGTTAGCTACTCTACATAGAAGAAACCAAAAACAAATTACCACAGTTTACACTTCACTAAACAACACCATTTCCCAAAAATGTAACATACACTTGCCAATATTTAAGGGAAATAGGAAGGTTCAGCGCATCGTGTGGGGAAATTAGTTGAATAATGCTATAGAGTTTTGAGTAAGGGAAGGATCAATGACTGCATTGACATGCCTCATTGGACAGTTATGTTGAATCATGTAAAAAGTAATATGGACCTGTTTCTTTGCTTACCAGTGTCAATTACATATATGCTGCACTGAAGATGTCATTAAAATAACTGGTGTAACCATCAGACAAACACAGGCAAAAATACAATAATTAAGTCAAGTGTGCTGTTTCCCATGCCCAATACAATAACATAAATATGACATTGTTTAAAGTGAAAAGTAGGGTTGCATTCATACAATAAAACAATATTTGTTTCCTCTAAAATAATTCCTAATTGTGTTGTTTTTATAATAGTTTAATAATAAAAGGTACACAGTTCAGCACTGCATTGAAAATATACGTTTATTTGAGTATTTTCCTCTTCATTCATTTAGTGAAATATACAAAAATGAGAATAGATTTGAGCAACCATGCATACATTGCACAATGCATTAATAAATAATAACCTTAACTGTGACAAAATCTATAGACACATTAATCGTGCAGACAAACACGAGAATGTGTATCTTCATATGAGGGGCTAAAATAAAAACGAGTCGAAGCAAAACAATATTTTCGCACTGTTGTCCTTTTTCATGTTGATAAACTTGACACTAAGTAAGGTAACGCTTACGTCAACAACCTATCTTCATGTAGGGAAAAAGTAGGGAAAACAGCCCGCTGAGTGACAGCTTCAAGGGCCAATGGCGTTGTCTGCAGTCGCTGTTCTTTAAAGATCCAACCAATAGGCATCGAGGAAGGGAGGGGGTGAGGCAACTGGGCGTCGAGGCGAAGTTAGGTTGACGAATGGCAACCAACAGAGGACTACGAGTTAAAAATTGGATTATTTGATCATCTGACTGGCTTTAACGTTACATGAACGGACGCGGAGCTCGTTAAGGGGAACCCGCGGATGATACTGCTGATTTCGGAGGCCGCCGTTCCGTTTCGGGGAGACCACCGCGTATCGCGCATAGGTCGCGCGACAGATTAGCCGCGGCGTGCTTAGACCGAGTTCAAGAAATCACAAGTTGCACGCGCGAGAGGAAGACCCTTCCGTGCGATTGTTACCGCCGCCCGCCGAGACGTTTGGGCGCTCGGATCTCCGATTATGACGTAGTTGGCGTTTCGTGACACATTGTTGACTCAAGTGCAGTTACATCTGATGAAAGAGGCCCTAAAGTAACGTTACCTGGCGAAGTAATAATAATTTCATATTAATGGATGGCAGCCACTGCATGTTTGACAGAGTGAGAGGATTCAAAACATTTGTCACTAGATTGATTTCTGCGTGATTGCGTCTAGCTCGGTTTCCCAGGACAACCAGGCTATTGAGAAACTTACCGTCCATGTCTCCAATTTTTTTGTCATAATTTATTTTAATTATTATCAGTGGTCGGGATTAATTTATGGCTTTTGATAGTGGAAGTTGCACCTCTGTCGTGAATTCAGTGTCTCGTGGAGTTGCTGTCTTTTACGTTTGATAGGATGTGATGAAAATGCCTGGTACACCTTAAGCACCAAAGATGATGGACTGTACTGTAAAATATTTCAGCTACTAGTCCAATTCTTCTTCAAAACAGCAACCTGGATGTTTGAGACCTGTTAAGAGAGACTGTCTTATTTATTCGTAATATTATTAATTACGCTTGCTACTTAAATATCCATATTTGCTGCGAATCTTCAACCGATGGTAAAACTTCATAGACACATCTCAGAGCATCTCTGATTGCAGAAACGTCTCAATGTCGGTGGATGAAGCGCAGTTAAAAAAGTTCTGCTTTTTACACAAGGAGAAACTATTATAACCAAGCTGCACTGAAAGTAGAAGCGTCTTGAGAAAGAAACCTGGTCAAAATGGCAAGTGAATGCACCTACAGTGCTCAGTATGACACCTTTCGCAGCACTGAACGCGAGAGGTATGTGAATGGCGGCAGCGCGTCCGTCGCGTCTTCTGCCTTCTTCGAGGTCATCGGCGGCTCTCTTTACCGCAGAAAGTTGGAGAAGGGTTTCGTCCAGTACCGGGAGGTGCTGGCTGAGGATAAGCGACTCCAGTCCATTGCCACTTTCCACGAGAAAGGACCAGGCAAGTCGCACCACACCCTGGAGGACACATACAGACTGGTGGCAGAGCACTATTGGTGGGAAGGTTTGTCATTTTCTCTTACAGTATTATTATTTTTATGACTTGTTTTTACAACCGATGCATTATGTTTAAGTGTCTGTTTTGATTTAGTTTTATGTATGAACTTTGAATCAAATCATCATTGTGAAATTGAATGAGTTTTAATTAGTTATTTATTAAACAGTGATACTATTTATAATTGTAATATAAATAATTGTTTATGAAATGTATATTTAAGCAAGCTTAATATAACCATTTATGTATTTGAGATTTTCTGCGAGACGTGCAGAGATTGGAGATTGGAGATGCAACAAAGTTTATGCAAATGAGCAGTACAACTACCAATGAGAGTCCAGACAGTGGTCTGCCACCTGACACAGTTAAAATCCCGCAGCGAAGACCTTTAGCTAATGTTGTCTGTGTAAACGGGGCTTTAAGCTTAAAGGAACACTCCACTTTTTTTTGAAAATAGGCTCATTTTATAACTCGCCTAGAGTTAAACAGTTGAGTTTTACCGTTTTTTAATCCATTCAGCCAATCTCCGGGTCTGGCGGTAGCACTTTTAGCTTAGCATAGATCATTGAATCGGATTAGACCATTAGCATCTCGCTCAAAAATGACCAAAGAGTTTCGATAATTTTCCTATTTAAAGCTTGACTCTTCTGTAGTTACATCGTGTACTAAGACCGACGGAAAATGAAAAGTTGCGATTTTCTAGGCTGATATGGCTAGGAACTATACTCTCATTCCGGCGTAATAATCAAGGAACTTTGCTGCCCTACCATGGGTGCAGCAGGCGCAATGATATTACGCAGCACCTGAAAGTAGTCCACTTTTTTTTTTATCACATCTAGCTATAGCTGTCTTTACACTTGTAAAGTGACACATAGATGGCGAACATTTTTATATGTGAGTTACAGGCACAAGAAACAATGTATCAAGCACTCAAAAAGTCACAAATGTTGCTTTCTCACACTCATCCCACAGAATCTCTGAATTGAGAGGTTGAGGTGCATTGGAATTGGCTTGTTTTAGGATGAGTATCATGCTGCATTGCTTCCTTATGGAGGATTGTACGGTGGCACAAATCTCCCTCAGGGCCACTTATCTAGAGACTTCTTATGATGTTTATAATACCTAAACTGCTTTTGGAATGTCAGATATACTGTATACATTTAGTTATGCTTGTCATTAGATGATAGCTCTCTGATTGAGCATCTGGGCTGGTAACTGAAAGGTTGTTGGTTTAATTTGAAGATGAGGTGATTGATCACTTAAGACACTTAACCTTGGGTTATTCCAGGAGCACTGAACCTGTTATTTGTGTACTAATTGCTTTGGCTAAATGCCTACTTAGTGAATTACTGAGAGGACATCATTGATAGAGAGATAAAATGCACTGGCCAAAATAATCTAATGGTTCAGATCATTGTTTGAGCTCCACATTTATAGCCAAATGCGAACTAAACTTGTAGATTGCTGACCGTAATGATTCATGACCATTGAGTATTCGGCTCAATGTACAATGCATTTATTTTAGGGACTGTCCCTCTGGAATAATCTAAGGTTATGTCTTGTGATCTGTCACCTGACCAGTAATAAAAGTTCATGGATTATCCCTTCTGGGTTTCAAACCCAAAAACTTTAATTTAGATCTTTAACCTCTAATCTACACCACTCCACAGTCCTTTGAGAATAGTTTGCAGGATGGCATATTTGTTGCTTCACTCTCACATTGGTAAATCAGGACTTGTTGTGATGGGAGTAATAAAAGTAATAATATGAGCTTTCGGTGTGCTGTCATGTTTTCACTGAATTGCACCATGAGAGATTTCTCAATACGGCTTATTGAGGTATTTTGTCTGTGCTACAAAAACTAGGAGTTCGCTCAGAGAACTTGTAACAAACTAGAAGAACAAGTACTTCTAATGAGGATAAAATGCTTAAGTCTAATTCAAGATAGTTGTAGATCAAATTTGTGGATTAAAAGTGCTGATGACTGATTAATTTTGTGAGGTCATTAGCAACGTTGACTTATTAAACCGAGAGTGAAAGTTATGAATGTATATGATATGAGGATCAAATTTGTATAAAGAAACAAGATTTCAAAGTAATGCCAGTTTTCAATCCATTCAATCTTATATATGTTTATTTGCCATTTCCCTCTATTTCAGTTGGAATATAAAATGCTGCATAAACCATGTTGCATTTTGAGTCATTTTAGCCTCAGACCCTCATTTATGTTTTTAAGTAAACCCAAGTTTGCTATAGGCCTTTAAAATGAAGTAAAAATGTGTTTACCATGCTTAACCTCTTTTTCCTTTGGCATAGGGTTAGGTAACAGCAGATATATTAGGGATCTGGTGATAGACACCTGTTTCAAACACTCCTGTGTGTATCTGTGTAAGCGCTCTTTGAAGAGTGTGAAAGGTGCATTTACAACATGTTTTTGAAGCGATGATCATTGTAGCCAATCACAGACACTGTTGAGCACAAGAACACAATGGCCAATCAGATGTGTTTAAGAATCTGCTCAACATTGTTTAAAATGCTAGGGGGAAATGCTGGTACCGTCACATTTGTAAAATTTCTGTACCGATTTGGTACCGGCGTTGGTACTTTGGCAAATTTCTCATTCAGCTGGAGTGTTGACTAGTTGTACTATGAGATGAGCATGACCGAGCTCTCTGTTCAAAATTGTGCTATTATTTTCATTGCTGAGCGCAAAATTCACCTGCTGCTAAATGAGATTCCTGCGTTAGCTGTCAGCTGCATAGTTTGCAGTCTTAATCAATGTAGTCTGTAATGTGAAAGTGAAAGAGAATGGGTGATGCCCACACAGAAGTTACACACAGAACTGATCTACTTGTGGAATTAGGAGTGGTCTGAGAGCACTGACTTTCTTTTTTGCATAGACGGATCCTTTTCTGTAATAATTTTGTTCTATTCTTCATTTTAGGAATGTATTTTCAAGTCAGAGACTATGTCTTTGGCTGTGAGGAATGTCAACGCAGTCAGTCTGAGAGATCAGTGGTAAGATTGGTTTTTCAAACGTATTTATCCACATCTCAGTCAGGATTGCTTGTTTGTTTTGAATTTCTCTTACTTTCACTTTGTCTCTGTCTCCAGTGTTCTGATGTGGGACTTATCTCCAGGATTGTGGAATCACATAGTCATCAAGTCTTAAGTAAGCTCAATAGCCAACGCGAAGCAGGGCTCTTCTGTGATATCACACTGAAAACTGGTGGTGGTCAATCTTTCGTCGCCCACAAAGCAGTCCTTGCAGCGGTGAGCGAGTACTTCCAGGAGTTATTTACTGAAATGGACTCAGCCACTGATCCCCAGTCACATGTTGACCTCACAGGTATGGTGCAGTATATATTCAAGAGAAACCAGTTTCAAAATCAGTGTTTGTTTGTTTACACTTGTATCGATTTAAAAAGGGCATTATTGAAATTGTTGAGCATATTTTAACTTTTTGATTTAGTTTACTTGTTACAGGGTTTCCACGGTCATAGAAACCCTAGAATATTAAGGAAAGTTAAAATTGTAATTTTCAGGACTGGAGTCATAAAAAAAGAATACATTTTAAGACTGAGCCTCCCACATTTGTGTTCCAGCAGATCCTCAACCTTTAGACAGTCATTATCCTATGACAGCACATTTATGTCTTGTATTTTATCCTTCAGGGCATTAATCACTTATCATTTATGGTTTCTCATTTAGGTTTCAGTGAGCAGAGCTTGCTTGCTTTACTTGAGTTCTCATACACTTCCACCCTCAATCTGAATTTGGACATCTTGACAGAGGTTTGTGCCATGGCCCGCCATTTACGCATGTGGCCTGCCCTTGAGGCTTGCTCTGCTATCAAAAGGGAGCGAGAGACTTGTCAGTTACGTTCCAGAATGCACAGTTCTCCTGGGGAATCAAATAATTCAATTCCTGGACCTTTCAGGAGGGACCACTCCTCAACTTCAGGAGGGAAAGTGGGATTCAAGAGGAGAAGCGAGGAAGGAGAAGGCTCTGGGTCTTCCTGGAACATTCAAGCACAGCACAGAGAGCACATTGTTGATAAGGTCACAGATGAATCTGAAACAGAAACCTCAAACCCTCAGTTGCAATGCCAAGTCCCCTCCAGTTTTCAGGTGGAGGAAAATGGCTTTCCATGCAGCCCAAATCGCAGAATGAAGCTCATGGACTTCAAATCTCCATCCTGCAAGAGAAAATCATCCTCCCACCCCACGTCTTCAATCATCTCAACATCTCCTTGTAACTCTACTCGTTCTTCCTCTCCATCACGGCGTCTGCTTCGTTCCTCACCTGGCGCTGCACTTGCTTTGCGCAGACTCCTGCCTAAAATTGACCTTTCCACCAAGAGAAAGAGGAAGTCCTCTTCCTATCGGTCATACAAGCCCCAGTGTGAATTCTCAGTGACTCCGTCCCAATCTCAGGCAAATTCTTTGACCCGTGTTACCTCAGTAAAGGTAAAGGACGAGGATGTGGAGGAGGAGGTATGTAACACAGTCCCTCAGGATGAGGTGCACAGCCCACGTGCCCAGGAGAAATACCGTCTTCTTAGCTTCCTTGGCTTGCAGAGGAAATCCCTGGTACCTGGTCCAGAGGAACTGTCCGGCTGGGGGCAGAAAAAACGACTTAGGAAGTTAAAAGTCAGTGATTATTCACTCACAGCCCGACGTAAACCTCGTGCACAGGGCGTCCCATTGAGTTTCGGAACTAGTTTAGGGGTGCTTGCCACCGTTAATCCTACTCTATCCCTCTGTGACATGAGCAGAATGGACTTGCTGAACAGACCAGTGAAAGTAGAACCTTGGAACCAAGAAAGGTCCAAAAGGAAAATACATGATCCTGCAGGGCAAGCTGGGCAGCCAATTGCAAGAGCTACTCGTAGTAGGTCATTGCTGCAGACAGAGTCCATTGCAACAGATCGACCACTCAGACGCCACCACAGAAATGATGATAAAGCACCTTCTCACCCTGCACGACGAGTTAGAGTACCAGCACACAATGCCTCTTCCCCTTCAAAAAGCACTATGCTCAGGATAAAACAGGAATCTTCGGAAAGTGCCATCCTGCAACCTATTCATCGTCGCAATACTGCCTACAACCCCCAGGGAACTTCTCCTAAAGCAACAGGACGTAGGGGTCGCCCACCAGCAGATCGCACAGTAAGGGTAGCCACAACAAAGTTGCAGCACACAAAGCGGCACAAACCTGGGCGCCCCCCAATAGACAAACCTAAGAGCTCAAAACAAATAGAAAGCAAAACAAAATGCAACCATGCTACAGGAATGCCACATGCAAAGCACAGCAGAACTGAAAGAGGAACACAGGTGAAGGAGAATAGAAAAATTAAGGAACGTGGCAACAGAAAAGAGAGTCCTGAAGTTCCGTATGCCATTGTGAACTGGGATACTTCCAACCATCAGCAACTTCACAGTCATCCCCTTTACACAACTATAAAGGAAGAGCCAGCTGACCCCTTGCCCCTAACCCAGCCATTCCCAACCAACGACTCCTCGGACCTGGGTAAGCGTCAGAGCAAACCACCCATCAAACTGTTGGATCAAGGCTTCCTTTTCGGCTTCTGTCGGTCAACAAGTGGCATTAAACGGGAGGAGGAGAGTGTGGACATCTACCTAACTCATGGAAATAGTTCCCATTGTGATTCATCACCTGGCATGGTGAGAAGAGATCGGGTGAGGGCCAGGATTATGCCAGACCGGACAGGTCTAAATGGGCCTCACTGGGCTGGACTTGGCAACAGGCACTCGCCCTTTTCCCAAAGGACTGCTCTTCAAGTGAAGACTGAGAGGGATGAAACAGGAGTGTCCCAAGGGTCAAAGGTTAGCCGAGTTTCTAGACAACCCCAGGTCAGCAAGAGAAGCTGTAAAGTCAAGAAGGAACCTACAAAGACAAAGGTGATAAATTCTTCTCATGCTAGCAGATGCTGATATTTATTCTTATGACAAAGGCATGTTACATAACTGTTCTTTTGTAAACTTTTATGAAGTCTGGTTTAGGGAAGTAGTACTCGAATGTCAATCGTTGGAAAGAATGATACTAAATTTAAACTAGTAATAAACAGAAAATGACACTTGAAAAAGATCAAATATTTCTCTTTTTTTTTGTCATTTGTAGAATGTAAATAAGATGCTTCCTCTGAGCAGTCGGCATTCCGTCCTACTGGAATCCTTCCGACGGGCACGTCTGAAACAACAGAAGGGTCCTCACAGTCAGGCCTTCAGTGGACCACATGCTTGCCTGCAGTGCAGAGCCTCCTATAGGGACTGTGATGCTCTTATTATGCACCGGATCAGGCACATTGAAGGCAAACACTGGCCCTGCCCGGTATGTATAATGTCTCCTGAGGTCCTGGAGGTGCTCCCTTCCCTTCCCTGCAATATGCCTGTATACTGAACAAAGTTTATTGTCCTTATTGTAAAAAAGTATGCGCATGTCCATCATATTGATAGAGCAGCGTGAGTTTGAATCTGCAGAATTTCTCAATCCCATTTCTCCATGGTCACTCCATTTCAGTCTCTCTGCTTTATTAAAGTTATTTTCCCACTTCGACATTGTACTTCTATATCTAGTTTTCATATTTACTTCTCTCTTTTGCAGTTGTGCAGCAAAACTTTCTTCAGACAGAGAAATGTGAGGAATCACATAAGGACACATAATCCCAAGATCTACAAATGCCGCCAGTGCATCGCTGCTCAGTGAGGTCAGTCTGTAATCCAGAGATGTCTTAATATTTTCATTTGTGTTTGAATTTATTCCCATGATAATTTAAATGTATTGTCTTAAATTTTAGGTAAAAAGCCACAGGATTAAATGAAGAGGAGCAAAGCTTTGTTTCTTTAAATATTAACGCTGTAAATACAAAGGATCTGTGATGTATGACAATGAGGTTCAGTTTATTAATGTAAATAATGTTATGATGGTTTAAATTGTCTTTTTCCTCACAATAATTGTTGTTATTTAAGTAACTAAGCTGAAGTTGCTTAGCAATTGATACAGATGTGTTGATCCATAACTTGAACCCATGGTGTATTTCTCAGGGGGCGGAGCCTGATGGTTTAAGGTGATATATGTATAATGAGAATTGTGTAGAATGCTTTAAATTTGTTACTACTAATGTAATTACTGCAGTTGTTATTACTATTGTTATTATGATTATTTTTTATAAATGACATAATCTTGAGTGCACTTAATGTTCGCTTTGTTTTGAAACCTAAGAAAGATGCGATGGACTGGGATGTACTTGAATGAGTGTTGGAGTGGAGCCGGTGGACTGCCCTTAATGTGTGGTTGTCTGGCAGTGTTTTAGAAAACTTTTACAGAAATTAGTCAGGAATTTTAAAATGAAGGTTCGTTAATGGGGTCAGGGTTATTCTAAAAATCACAAAATGGTTAACTTACATTGGTGAAATACCACTATTTCTGGTATATACCATTTTGTGAAAACATTTGGCTTTTCAAAATGAGACAGTGACTGTGTCTTTCAAATAAGGGAATCCCAAAATGTCTAATGTGATTTCTCCTCCTTTGATAATTCCTTGTCTGACTTTTTATGCATATTCTTCTTTAACATAAAATGCAATGGACTTATATAAAGAAGTTTTAAATGTTGAGGTGTTTTTTCTGAAAACACAAAGTTGAAAATGTAGAAAGAACATAGCCATATAAATAAATTTTGCATTTTAAAATTTACACTTTGCTTCATGTCTATCTGTGTACTGTGGTATTTTGGCTTGTTACACTACTGAATGTTCAAAGTAAAAAATAAACTATAAAATGTAGAAAACAATTAAAACACTTATTTTATTGTATCTTAATTTAATGTGCATATCAGTAGTGAATGCGTAAGAAAATGTTCACAATTTCTGCTTGCATATTACATTTAACAGCACTTAATTTGATGTTAAAACAACATCCAATATTGTTAAAATTATGAGGTTTCAGCAAAATCTGTAGACATTTCAGATGACTTGATACTCTGAAATGAAGGCACCTAATGAAGATATTCCACACTAACTCCCATAGTTGTGCACAAATTCACACACACACACATTAATACATTTACTGTGAAGCTTGTTCTGTGAAAGAATTTGTTAATGGGGTCAGTCATGGTATTCATTGTATTTGTTGAACCAGTATTCAGTATTTGGGCAGATGTGCTGCCCAAACTTGGAAGCTCTCTTTATCAACTGTAAGCCTTTTTATTCACCGTGGGAGTTTTCCTCGTTTACTGGTGAGTGTTACATTCCTCCTGACGCGCGTGTGAGCGCGGCGCTGAACTGTGGCCGACCAAATCACACACACAGAGCAGCGTTACCCGGACTCTTTCATTGTAATTCTCTATTTTAACAAAGCTAATCTCACACGCGAACTGCCTAAATACAGACAGCACATCACATGCCCCACCAGAGACAGCAATATACTGGACCATTGTTACACTGTTTTAAAGGATGCAACACTCTGTCCCCCGTGCAGCGCTGGGACTCTCTGATCACTGTTTTTCACCTTCTACCAGCCTATAGGAGAAACTTAAATCTTCTAAGCCTATCTTAAGAACTGTAAAGAGTGGACTGTTGAAGCAGAGCAGGATCTACAAGCCTGCTTCGAACTTACTGATTGGAGTGTTTTTGAGGCTGCAGCTGCTGATTTGGATGAACTCACTGACACCGTGACATCCTACATTAGTTTCTGTGAGGACATGTGTGTACCTACCAGGACTTATTTAACATTTAACAACGACAAACCTTGGTTCAGTACAAAACTCAAACAGCTTCGCCTGGCCAAAGAGGACGCCTACAGGAGTGGGGAAAAAGCCTTGTACAAACAGGCCAAATACACACTGAATAGGGAGATAAGAGTGGCAAAGAAGAACTACGCCGGAAAGCTAAAAAAAACAGCTTTCAAGCAACGACCCTACATCAGTGTGGAAAGGCCTGAAAGCCATCACCAGCTACAAGACCCCTCCCCCCAGCACTGAGGCCAATCAACAACTGACTGAAGACCTGAACAGTTTTTACTGTAGGTTTCAAAAACAAAAGCCTGGTCTGACACCCCACACCCACTCTTACCATCCCACAACACAGCCATCAACACCCTCCCCCGCCCGCCCCCCTACTGTTTCTCAGCCTGTAATCAAGATCTGTGAAGAAGATGTAAGCAAAGTCTTCAGGAGACAGAAGATAAGGAAAGCCAAAGGCCCAGACGGTGTCTCTCCAGCCTGCCTCAAAGCCTGTGCTGTTCAGCTATCATCCATCTTCACATTGATCTTCAATAGATCACTGGAGCTGTGTGAAGTCCCCTCCTGCTTCAAACGCTCCACCATCATCCCTGTACCCAAGAAACCAAAAATCACAGGACTTAATGACTACAGACCTGTTGCTTTAACGTCTGTGGTGAAGTCATTTGAGAGACTCGTGTTGGCTCACCTGAAGGACATTACTGGACCCTTGCTGGACCCCCTGCAGTTTGCTTACCGAGCAAACAGGTCTGTGGATGATGCAGTCAACATGGGATTGCACTACATCCTCCAACATCTAGACAAACCAGGGACTTATGCAAGGATCCTGTTTGTGGACTTCAGCTCCGCTTTCAACACCATCATCCCGGACACCCTTCAGAATAAACTAACACAGCTCTCCGTCCCCACCTCCATCTGTCAGTGGATCACCAGCTTCCTGACAGACAGACAGCAGCTAGTGAGGCTGGGAAAATTCTCATCCAACACCTGCACCATCAGCACTGGAGCTCCTCAGGGTTGTGTTCTCTCCCCACTGCTCTTCTCCCTCTACACCAACGACTGCACCTCTAAAGACCCCTCTGTCAAACTCCTGAAGTTTGCAGACGATACCACACTCATCGGCCTCATCCAGGACGGTGACGAGTCTGCTTACAGACAGGAGGTTAAGGAGCTGGCTGTCTGGTGCAGTCTAAACAACCTGGAGCTCAACACGCTTAAAACTGTGGAGATGATCGTGGACTTCAGGAGAAACCCCCCAGCTCTCCCCCCACTCACTATCATGAACAACTCTGTGAATTCAGTGGAGTCATTCAGGTTCCTGGGAACCACCATCTCTCAGGACCTGAAGTGGGACACTCACATCGACTCCATCGTGAAAAAGGCCCAGCAGAGAATGTACTTTCTTCGTCAACTGAAAAAGTTCAACCTGCCACAGGCGCACATGACACAGTTTTACTCTGCTGTTATTGAGTCGGTTCTGTGCTCTTCTATAACTGTATGGTTTGGGTCAGCCAGCAAATCAGATATAAGAAGACTGCAGCGGACTGTTAGGACAGCAGAAAGGATCATTGGTGTGCACCTGCCCAGCCTTCAGGATTTGTACTACTCCAGAGTGAAGAAACGGGCAGGTAACATCATCACAGATCCCTCTCACCCTGGACACGACCTGTTTGCGCTCCTCCCGTCAGGCAGACGCTACAGATCTCTGTGCACTAGAACATCTAGGCATAAAAACAGTTTTTTCCCCCCATGCCATCTCCAGCCTAAACAACTAACACAGGAATTATTACCTGTGTTCTGTAAATTCTCTAACCCTAATTCTTGCCTGTAATTCATCCCCCATCTCTAATTATTTACTCTCTCTAGTTCTATGTAAATATGTATGCATATTTTTTCTATACAGCTGTATATATATATATAGAGTAAATAAGGCACAAATCTGTACATAGATCTTCTGTTCCAGATTCAGACACATTATTATTATTATTATTGTTAAGGATTATTTAAATGTTCTGTTCTCATGTCAGATATGTATGTTTATATGTATGTATGTATGTATGTATGTATGCATGAATGTACCAAGAGCTTCTTAAAAACCACAACAAATTCCTCGTGTGTTTGCACACACTTGGCGAATAAAGCTGATTCTGATTCTGATTCTGATACATTTACTGTGAATTGTATGCTTGCTTAATATTATGACAATCTGTGAAAGAATTTGTTTACTGGCATAAATGAAAAAAAATGTTTATCTACTGTGTACGAGTCATGAACCAGTATTCCTTGAACAATAGGAAAGGACCTGACAATTTAAACAAGACTTCTGATATTGCTCTTTTGTTAATATGAACACTTGAATTCCATGTTGTAGGAGAGACCTGAGCTCTAGAGACCAGGTTGGTGCAAAACATCTGTGCGTTTTCTGGGGCAAGGTTGAGTTGAGAGCTAATGAGCGGTCAGAGTTTGGGATGTTCATCAACAGTGTCACAGAGGGCATAGTAACGTTCATCAGGTAGAGCGTAAACAGCCAGTGCCTCCTTAAACTCCTGCAGCGGGCAGTAGACATCACTGCAGCCTGGGATTTTTTGGTCCTGTAGGTATAAACAATAATAGCTTCAAATATGGACAGATGTCAGAAAAAGATTAAAGAAATTAAGAAGGAAATTAAAGGGGTCCTATTATGCTTTTTCACTTTTTGAATTTTAGTCAGTGTGTAGGGTGTATGTTTGGGCATAAAAAGATCTACAAAGTTACAAATCTCAAAGTCCACTCCAAAGAGAGATATTTCTTTTTTTTTAAATCCCTTTTCAAGAACTACAACGAATGGCTCGTTTGGACTACAACGTTGTTTTCCTGTATTTGTGATAAAACAAAAATAAATCCCGCCTACGGAAATTCGAATGGTTGGGGGGTGGGGAGAACGCTTGGTTGAGCACTGCACGTTTCAAAATCGAAACCCGGTGCGGGTGTTTTTATATCACTGTATTTCTGATGGAAACCGACTGTTTTCAGAACATTTTGGATGTCATTTTCATTTCATCTTGCATGTAATGTCTGATAAAGCAGCGTTTGTGAGAGGAGTGCTGCTTTGTGTACAGCGTTACCGGGGAAACCTCGATCTCTACCACTCCAACAGCGCCTCCCGCTGGCAGAGGATGAATTTGCATATATATGCCGCCACATATAATAGTGTAAATCTGTGGGACTATGGTATAAAAAATTCAACTGTATAACAGTTTCACTGCAATTCATGTTATAATGTTAAAATTAAAGAACAATAAACATAATACATTACCGTTGCACTTATCTGTATAGTAAATGCAGTTATTTTTAAGCTGTTGTTGACATCCTATCTAAAACGTGATTTAGCCCAACAAAAAAACAACAACAACAATAATGTTACCACTTTAATACAGTCAGGTCCATAAATATTGGGACATCGACACAATTCTAACATTTTTGGCTCTATACACCACCACTATGGATTTCAAATGAAACGAACAAGATATGCTTTAACTGCAGACTGTCAGCTTTAATTTGAGGGTATTTACATCCAAATCAGGTGAACGGTGTAGGAATTACAACAGTTTGCATATGTGCCTCCCACTTGTTAAGGGACCAAAAGTAATGGGACAGAATAATAATCATAAATCAAACTTTCACTTTTTAATACTTGGTTGCAAATCCTTTGCAGTCAATTACAGCCTGAAGTCTGGAACGCATAGACATCACCAGACGCTGGGTTTCATCCCTAGTGATGCTCTGCCAGGCCTCTACTGCAACCGTCTTCAGTTCCTGCTTGTTCTTGGGGCATTTTCCCTTCAGTTTTGTCTTCAGCAAGTGAAATGCATGCTCAATCGGATTCAGGTCAGGTGATTGACTTGGCCATTGCATAACAGTCCACTTCTTTCCCTTCAAAAACTCTTTGGTTGCTTTTGCAGTATGCTTTGGGTCATTGTCCATCTGCACTGTGAAGCGCCGTCCAATGAGTTCTGAAGCATTTGGCTGAATATGAGCAGATAATATTGCCCGAAACACTTCAGAATTCATCCTGCTGCTTTTGTCAGTAGTCACATCATCAATAAATACAAGAGAACCAGTTCCACTGGCAGCCATACATGCCCACGCTACCACCACCATGCTTCACTGATGAGGTGGTATGCTTAGGATCATGAGCAGTTCCTTTCCTTCTCCATACTCTTCTCTTCCCATCACTCTGGTACAAGTTGATCTTGGTCTCATCTGTCCATAGGATGTTGTTCCAGAACTGTGAAGGCAAGGGACTGCTCATGATCCTAAGCAAACCACCTCATCAGTGAAGCATGGTGGTGGTAGCGTGGGCATGTATGGCTGCCAGTGGAACTGGTTCTCTTGTATTTATTGATGATGTGACTACTGACAAAAGCAGCAGGATGAATTCTGAAGTGTTTCGGGCAATATTATCTGCTCATATTCAGCCAAATGCTTCAGAACTCATTGGACGGCGCTTCACAGTGCAGATGGACAATGACCCAAAGCATACTGCAAAAGCAACCAAAGAGTTTTTGAAGGGAAAGAAGTGGACTGTTATGCAATGGCCAAGTCAATCACCTGACCTGAATCCGATTGAGCATGCATTTCACATGCTGAAGACAAAACTGAAGGGAAAATGCCCCAAGAACAAGCAGGAACTGAAGACGGTTGTAGTAGAGGCCTGGCAGAGCATCACCAGGGATGAAACCCAGCGTCTGGTGATGTCTATGCGTTCCAGACTTCAGGCTGTAATTGACTGCAAAGGATTTGCAACCAAGTATTAAAAAGTGAAAGTTTGATTTATGATTATTATTTCTGTCCCATTACTTTTGGTCCCTTAACAAGTGGGAGGCACATATGCAAACTGTTGTAATTCCTACACCGTTCACCTAAAGCACATCTTGTTCGTTTCATTTGAAATCCATAGTGGTGGTGTATAGAGCCAAAAATGTTAGAATTGTGTCGATGTCCCAATATTTATGGACCTGACTGTATGTCTTGCAATATCCGTGCGTGCAAAGGTTCTGCCAATCCTCTTGTTTAATATTCTCGAGGTCTGAATTGATCTGGCAATATTGACGAACTTGCTTTGGCAAGGGGCGTGGCAGTACTGAAACACTGTCTAAGCTGTTCGCCAAACACAATTAGCGCACTGGGACAGTTAACCAATCACAACACATTTCGTTTTTCGGAAGGCGGGCCATCATCAAACCCGGAACTAATCGAGCCATTTGTGCCAGGCTGGGGAGAAAGGTATTGTAATAATGTAAATTATGTGAAAAATAATGCGATTTTCGAACCACCATGCATGAGAGCATGTTCTAGTACACCCCCAAAACAAAATCAAGACTTTGTAAAAGAGCATAATAGGACCCCTTTAAGAACACTTAACGATAAGCAAGAAGTTACTGCTAATGTTCAGTGAAGTCAGAGTAAATGTTTTTTCCCCTAAATGAACACTATTTAGTTACATTACGGTTAGTTAAAAAAAAAAGAAAAAAAGTGCTAATATTCAGCAAGGATGCATTAAATTGTAAATATCTTTACTGTCACTTTTGATCCAATGTCACAAAAGATTTCCATTTAAAATATGTTGTTCTTTTGAACTTCCTTTTCATCAAGTAATTAAAAAAAAAAAGTGTTTCCACAAACAAATAAAAATATTAATAAATTAAAATAATATTTCAACATTGACAATAAGAAATATGTACCAAATCAGCCCATTAGAATGATTTCAGAAGGATCATGTGACACTGAAGACTGGAGTAATGGCTGCTGAAAATTCAGCTTTGCATCACAAGATAGAAAATAGAAAACTGTTCATTTAAAAAGTGCAGGCTTTGTTAGCAGAGAGAATTCTTCCAAAAACATTTAAAAATTGTACTAACCCCAAACATCTGAGCTACATTTTACACCCCGATTCCTGTGTGTGTGTTACCTGGCCAATGTAGGACACTTTAACGTAATGCTGGTTAGTTTGACGATGCTGGTATAGCTCCAGTGTGATGTCAGCTGCATACGGTGGCCATTTCATGTCAAAAACCCCCAAAGCCATGAGACATGGCATCAGTGTGGTGTCATGCACAGAGTACAGGAACAACTTTCTATATCAATAAACACACAAACAGCAGCTCTAAAGATTTTTACGCAATTGATCCCCGAGTCTGACCACTGTGGGGCAGCACTTCTCAAGTTTAGCAACTGATTTTTACTGTCTGGAAATAACAGGTGCACAGTGGTCTTAAAACTTAAATGGACTTTCAAAGAAGTCAGGTTTTGAATGGCAAAACAATAGACATGTTGTTCAAAAAGTAGATACCTGTCAGGTTTAGAGGTTGTGCTTTGGATTTTGTCCTCTATGTTGGTTAGGAGTATGTGGAAAAGTGGCCCCACGCACATCTGTAAATTCTGCCTGAGGTCAAACAAAAGCACATGAACACATTTACAGAGGCCTTAAAACATATGCTTCAACCATAACTTCTCAAGACTCTTTTTTTGCTGGATTCACTGGCTCCTCACCTCTTACTGGGCTCATAGATGTGACACATCATATCTATTGCTCTCTGCTCCACGATACTCCTCCAGTTCTCCAGAGCTGTAGGAAGCGGCAGGCCGTGGGCCTAGGATCAATAATATAATGGTACTGTATTTGATAAACAAAGCCAACTCAGATGTAACCGTAGAATGCATCAGGCACTTTACCTCTCTGGCCACCATGTCATCTCTAATGAGGATGAAGTCGAGATGTTGATGAGGATCGACCCCTAAGGCTCTCTGGATGCTCTGTAGGTCTGCAGCAATGTCAGGAACTGTGGACGATTCTGCCCAACGATGACTACATTTGATGGACAAAAGTCAGACACAAATACATGGTTAAACAAATTACAAGCCATTATTGGGCATTTACACTACTGTTTAAAAGTATGAGATTGGCTGGTAGGATATCATTGTTTGGTAAAAAAAAAGAATACTTTAATACAGCAAGGATGCATTATATTGATCAAAAGTGACAAAAAAGACATAACATACAACATACAAAATGTTTCTATTTTAAAGAAATAGATTCTTTTTATTTATCAAAAAAATGTATCACAGTTTCCACAAAGATCTTAAGCAGCACAGCTGTTTTCAACATTGATAATAATATCAAATGTTTGTTCAACACCAAATCAGCATATTAGAATGATTCCTGAATATCATGGATCATGTGACAATGAAGACTTGAGTAATGGCTGCTGAAAACTCTTTGTCATCACATGAATGCATTACATTTTAAATATATTGAAATATAAAACTGATTTTAAATAATAATAATAATATCTTACAATATTACTGTTTTTACTGTATTTCAGATCAAATAAATGCAGCCTTGGTGAGCATAAGACTTCTTTCAAAAACACACACACACACACACAAAAACTTACCAACCCCAAATATTTGAACAGTACTGTATTTCACCACAGCAAAGGTTTAATGTTTTCTGATATTAAAGTATATTATTAGAATATTTTTAAGCAATAAAGAATAACATCAAAACCTCAATTTAAAAAAATATAGAAAAAGGAAAGAAGATGAGATATTTAGGAACATCTATGAGTTGATAAATCTCCTTCCAATTCTTGAATTTGAACATTTTTTTAAATTACTACTAATAATATTTTCCAACTAACTTTCCATTGTGAGCTACATTTCTGTATGAATGGTTCTCTATAAATGTTTGTTATCATCATTATTATCAAAGTAGCAAGTTTCCTTATCAAAATAGGTTTTACCCAATGAGCCGCTTGAGCAGCTTGCATCCATGATAGTTGGGATAGAGGATTTCCTTCTCTGCCTTATCGGTGAGGATGGACACAACACCTTAGAGTGAGAGAAAATCAAACACGGAAAGGCAAACACAGAGTGTGTAATGCTCATCTCATCTATTACTCAACCAAACCACACAAAGAAGTGTAGCTGAGCTGCCACCTTACCTGCTTGTTCCTGTTGGAACAGTCCTGCCACCAAACACTTAGCCGACTCAATGGTGCGGACAATGTTGGTAGAGCGAATGCTGTAAATCAATGGCAGATATTCCATCTTACTCTTTTAGCTTAATGATGCAATTCAGAGCCATAAACATATTCATGTATATTAGGATAATTTATTTGATTTTTCGGTAACTACAATAAGGTCCAATTAGTTATGTTAGTTAAAGGGATAATTCACCCAAAAATGAAAATTCTGTCATTATTGGGTGAACTATGAAGAGAGTTTTGAAGAGATACGATTGCTTAATATGATGAACTTAATTTGTGTCTCAAAGAATAGCCAAAGTCTTATGGGTTTGGAATGACATGAGGGTGAGTCAAAACCTTAAGATACAGAATTCATGAACGTTCAGTAATAAAAATCAAATAATATTAACAGATATAACTGTTGACTTTAATAACATATTAGTAAATGTTAAAATTAACATAAACTAAGATTTAAAAATGCTTTAGAAGTATTTTTTGTTGTTAGTTCATGTTAATAGTAGTTAACTAATGTTAATAAATGGGACCTAACTGTAAAGTGTTTTTCTCCTCGAGACAAAGTTTAGGGTGCCATTCTTGTCTGTAGCATAAATGGTGCAGAATGATATATTTAAATAAAGAATCATCAACTGCACTCACTAAACTTGTTTAGGGTTGAACGAAGGTGTGAGGAAGGGCTCTTCTTGTATGTATTTCTTTCGTAACCGCACTCCTAGATCGTACAGCTGTTGCATGCCCAGTGTGGTCAGCTGACCTGGATAAGTTCCACCCTATGGAAGCAGAAGTCATTATTTTTCTTAATATGACAGCCTGGCACAATTTTCATCTAAACACACAGTTAAATATGTTTACATCACGTCTGGTATGAAACTGCCATTTACTGTAGCATCGATCCACTTCATTCCAAACAAGCACTCAAAACACTACACAAACATGCCTGAAAATGACACTATATGGGCAAAATTATGTGGACATCCAAACAACATCCCATATACAGTATATGTTTGTTGAGCATTTTCACTGAAAGTTTTCCATTATATGTTAGAATATAGCTGTAGGGATTTGCTCCCATTCAGACACAACAGCATTACTGATGTGGGTAATGGGTTTTTAGTTGCAATCCCAAAGCTGTTCAATGGGTTCCAGGTCTGGGCTTTGTTGCAGGTCAGTCAAGTTCTTCTACACCAGCCTCAATAAACCTTTTTCTTTTTTTGACCTCGCTTTGTGCACAGGGGCATTGTCATGCTGGAGTATTGTCAAACTGTTCCCACAAAGATGAAAGCACACATATCTCTAGAATGTGAACGTATGGAGTAGCATTAAAGGAATAGTTCACCTAAAAATTAAAATTTACTCACCCTCAGGCCATCCAAGAAACAGATGAGTTTGTTTTTTCACTTGAAAATTTGGAGAAATTTAGCATTATATCACTTGCTCACCAAAGGATCCTCAGCAGTGAATGGGTGCCATCAGAATTCAAACAGCTGATAAAAAACATTACAATAATCCACACGACTCCATCAATTAACAAATTGTGAAGCGAAAAGCTGCATGTTTGTAAGAAACAAATCCATCATTAAGAACTTCAAACTTCAGTCATGTTGTCTGAATAAGGAGAGAAATATGCATAGTTCAAGCGCTGTTTACAAGCAAAAGCAATCCAAAACAGTTATAAAACAAGTACGACAGTGGATTTTGATTTTTTTATCAGCTGTTTGGACTCTCATCCTGACGGCACCCATCAATTGCAGAGGATCTATTTGTGAATTAAATTCGCTAAATTTCTCCAACTCTGCTTTGATGAAGAAACAAACTCATCTGAGATGGATGGCCTGAGGGTCAGCAAATGTACATTTTTGGGTTAACTATTCCTTTAATATTTCTGTGCTTTGAAATCTCCGCACCAAACCTGTTAATTAGACATGTTAGATAGTTTGGCTATGGCCCTTTTTAAGCCAAATTTGCCTTTCAGTAGACAACCCACAGGCTGAGCCCTTTCTAATACTGTGTGTAAAACACACTCTCCCTTCTACAAGGATTTGGCACAAATGCATAAACACAAACTCACTGTCAATATTTTGGATCTGTAGCTGTCCTCCACAGGAGCTGGGGGTCTGGGCCCCCCCTGCAAGTCTGTAACCATATAGTCTATTTCTGTGTGAGCTGGCGCTTCAAGTAGTTCAGGGACCCATTGTGCCTAGGGGTGCAGAAACCATGCGTCATACTGGATATAATTGGCATCAACATGTGGGTTGTTGATGCCAACATTCTGAGACGTTTAAACAATTAAGAATAAATGCCACATTTGTGCATTCTCTAGATTCTTGTGTTTTTATCCTTACTATTTTTAAGCCACAAAAAAATGAATATGGTGTAACTTTGGGTATTGAATTGACACTCTTACCTCCAAAACATCTGGTATAGATTTCAGTGGCGTTCTCGCTCCATGTCTGAATAAAACTTGAATTAATTTAAGCTCGTATGGAGAGGTTTCAGTCTTATTCTTTTGAGACCAGAA
This sequence comes from Schizothorax lantsangensis, assembly GCA_027422415.1. Lineage (NCBI taxonomy): Eukaryota > Metazoa > Chordata > Actinopteri > Cypriniformes > Cyprinidae > Schizothorax > Schizothorax lantsangensis. The sequence goes on from CM049848.1 coordinate 16,661,628, forward strand.
CATTGACCCGAGGGCCACTGAACCCATCAAACCCACACGTGCCCACATGATGCACCTGAAAGAGACGTGAACACTTGACTTGAAATGTATTTGGTTACTTGACATGTGTACTCCAGCTAAGACTATTTAAAGACTATTTTACACTATTTTAGAACTGTGCAAATTAATTTCTAATTAATATGCACAGAGTTTTTATAACCTCAATAACTGTATAGTATATTTTCTTCTAAATTCTTTTGTCACAACACAGGATCAATTAAAAGTTAGTGAAGCGTAAAATGTGATTAAAGCCTACAAAAAAGGCGACCACTTATAATAGGCCTATATCAAATATACATTTTAACCTAAAACGTCGATATTGTTTTAAAAATGTATCAGATACACGTCTTACATATCAACTAATAAGTAATTGTTTTTTTCTGCTTTAGAGCTTGTATTTATTCTTAATAATATCATGACATTTCAATTTGTTACGCTGAATACATGATTTCTATACATGATTCCTATACAGTTGTAGCCTGTATTTGTGTTTTTGTGAAATATATATTAAAACGTGTCAGTACATTTCCATAAGTCACGACTCAAACACAGCAACTTGTCTCATTCAGTACTGCCTGTCATATCCGCAAATTTCACCCACACGCTCTTGCAAACCGTCAAATAGCCTATCATGCACTAGTTTGAATCTATCAAGTAAAGAAAAACAGAAAAGTGCTCTAGAGAAAGTTCTCTTTAAATATCACCAACCTGAAAGTTTCAGACCCTTAAATCCACTGCTTTTGAATGGCACTCATTCCTTTCACGTCTGGCAAACGCGATATTACACAGGCTGACGGTGAGGTGCATTCTGGGATGTGTAGTTTCAGGAGTCTACGTCTCATTCCAAAGTGTAGCGGAAACACCGTGTTATAAAACTTCATTTCCCTTACACATCCATGTATACCACCGCGTTTGCTGCCGTAATGTTCCTATGCAGAACGACTATTAAATATAAATGTATAAATAATCTATCAAATGTCTAAATACATTTATGGGTAGTGTTTGAAATGGTCCTAACAGTAGGCTATGTATGCATTAAGGATGTTAAATATTACACAGACATATTGTAGTCAGGGGCGTGTCTAGAGGGGGGGGCACGGGGTGGCACCGGCCCCCCTCAAAATATGCTTGCCCCCCCCCAACAGCGCAGACTGATCAGAGTATAACATCTATGGTGCGGGAGCAGTTCGGGTGCATTTACAATCTCACGCGCTGCCGCTGATGTCATACACTAATCGGCAGCGTAGCGCCGCTTGAAATAGAACACACCTACACACTGTCTGGATCACTTCCAATCATTTCCCGTATACGATGCCATTGGATTAGAGTGCTGTCAATTTCACAATGCTCAACACCATTGCATGCTGTCAATTGTACAGCTCAAACAGGAGAAGCGCGATTTCGCATGCTGCAGACCACGTCTCTGTTCATTGTAAGTATTAAATTATAATTATAGGCCTATATGCTCCTTAGAGTTTGTACTTATTTGTGTTGCCGCGATGCACCTGCACCGCTGTTGTTTCAAAGATTAAAGGCAAAATCACTTTCCCAAATAGTCTGCAGTAACGTGGTAAACGCTAAAATGTGGGGTTTAATAGTATTAGCGTTCTGACACTTGGAATTTTAAGATGTAGAATAGTAAAAACACCTGTTTGTATTGAATAAACAAACGCTTTTGCGTGGTACCGTGGTAGTCTTGTATTTTTTATTTTCGTTTGCAATGTCCAAGAACAGCCTCGCGTTTAAATTATTTTGTCTTTAATCAGATGAGAATATGGCTATTAAATATACTATTTGATGAAGCTAGAGTTTTTTTATTTTTAGACAGAATTCTGTGTAAAAAATGAAAAGGGGACAACAGCAGCAATACATTCAAGGTTTCTTCATGTCAAAGACAGGTAGATACAGTGCAGTGCAGGTCAGAGCCAATCCACCCGGCAGGGCCAAGTTGGCCAGCAAATTAGCAAGTCAGAGCCAGCCACAGAGGGCCAGTGAGGACTACACCAGCCATCTATCTGCAGCAACGGGTGAAAGTCAGAACATGAATTTTTTACAAAAAGTTCACTAGACACACACACACACACACATTTGTTTTTTTTGAAAAGTGGGGACATCCCATAGGTGTAATGGTTTTTATACTTTATACCCGCACACACACACACACACACACACACACACACACACCCCGTCTGTTTGGACAATAAAAGTTGAGAAGTATTGTCTGATCAGTGGTTTTTATTTATAAAAAGAGAGATGAGTTGTCCAGGCACTTGTGCAGTGCCATTTTTATGTGACTTTTACATGACTTCCTATGGGCCCCCCTGGCTGGTTCTTGGTCCCCCCTGTGCCACCCCATTAAAAAAATCCTAGAATCGCCCCTGACTGTAGTAGGCTATATTATAATGTACCAGTCGTTACAAACTTAATTAATTTATTGGACAATAAATTAATTAAGTGCGTTATAACGACTGCAGTCTTGTATTGTTCCTGACCCTGGTTTGATGTGCAGTAACATGATGCCTTAAATTCCCCTTTATTAGGCTAAAACTTTTTTTTACAGTCTATCTATGGGCTAAAACAACACACTTTTAGCGTGACTGTCCAAATTAGTTTAATTTTAGCGTTGACCTTGAAATGATCAACGTCGTTACTAGTTGTTGCTGATACCTAATTATACAAAGGAAAAGGTCAAATATATCAGAATTAAATAAACGAGTAAGAGGATATTTTTAATGAAATCAAATAAATACAGTACATACAAAAATACATTTAGGCCTAATAATACACTTATTACCACCAGAGGTTCTGACAGTATTCCAATAACAAAACAACACAATACATTGCTATTTGAAAACATTGCATTTTGATTCTTCCTTTAATAGCTCACAGATCAATGATAGTGACACCAAATTTTGCATCTTGGATTCATTTAGAAAAGTACAGAGGTGTAAAGAGTACCTGAAAACCATACTTGAGTAAAAGTACAGATACAGTGAAAATTACTCAACTACACGTTACAAGTCACCAATTCCAAAACAACTTGAGTAAAAGTCTTAGAGTATCTGATTTTAACAGTACTTAAGTATTTTACTTATACTAAATATAGACTCAAAGATGCACCAAAGAGACAGGCCAGTCAAAAACTGTAATGTTGTGGAGAAGCTGGGTAAAACAGGCAGAGGCAAGGATCTATGTGCAGGTATTTCATTGAAAAACTAGAACAAACTATAAGCCAAAAACCAAAGGGAACAAAGAACACAATGACGGGCAAACAGACAACCACTGCATTCAACAACTCTCAAAGAACTAAAGAAACACTATGGCATGTGAAAGTTTGGGAACCCCTTGCAGAATCTGTGAAAATGTGAATAATTTTAACAAAATAAGAGAGATCATACAAAATGCATGTTATTTTTTATTTAGTATGGTCCTGAGTAAGATATTTTACATAAAAGATGTTTACATATAGTCCACAAGACAAAAAACAAATAGCTGAAATTATTAAAATAACCCCCTTCAAAAGTTTGGGAACCCTTGGTTCTTAATACTGTGTGTGGCTACTGTATACAGGAGGCTAACAAGCTGAACAAGACAAGATACAAACTGACTACAAACACCACGGGAGACAGGAAGTGACATAAAATTCCAAGACAAGGCACAGAGAACATGTAACATAAACAAGAAAAAGCTGATTTGTGAGGAGAGTAATCACGTTTATTATCTAAAACCAAAATAAAACTGAACACCTAAAAATTGCAAAAAAATAAAATAATAATAATAATAAAATTAAATTAAATAAAAATTAAATTAAAAAGTCGAAGCCTTCTTGCACTGGATGTGCTGGTTTTGGCCTCATTGCCAGCTGCAGTCATGTCCTTACAAAACACCTGTGATTCACAACTACTTGCTAAGGAGCTCACATTCATGTAAAGTAGCCTTGTTGACAAGTTTGGGTGAGTAAGGGCAAAATGCACAAGATATAGTACTTTCAGTGCCCTGTAGTTGGCGATATCACATCTTTTGTAGCAGAAATAAACTGCTGCAGAAAAGCTAGGTGCCATGCAAAATGTAATGTGTAACTGCAACACTCATTTCAAATGTAGGCCTATAGTGGAGTAAAGAGTACAGATACTCATTCAAAAATGTAGTGAAGTAGAGAGTAAAAGTTGCTAATATCTTTGATACTCAGTAAAACTACAAAGTATATTCTAAAAGATACTCAAGTACAGTTATTAGTTACATTTACTCCAATACTTTACACCTCTGGAAAAGTATTCCAATCACTAGATGCGGCATACTGAAAAGCTTGCTTCCGTAATTCAGTTTGCACAAATAAAGACGAATGTACAACTTTTGTAAAAAGCATGCTTCTAACTTAAAGAATAAATGAGAAATTTTATTATCCAGAGAGGAGCTTCCCCAAAACTTTTTTTTGGGGGGGGCTATATATCCCTGGCCTGGATAACCATAGTGGCCATGGGGAAAGCCACTATGGTTCCTCGATCGAGCCCTCCTGAAAAAATAGCCCCGCCATGGCCTCCCGAGTCTCCAGTCCCGCCATGGCTTCCCGAGTCCCCTGTCCCACCATGGCTTCTTAAGTCTCCGGTTCCGCTCTGGACTCGCCACACCTAATATCCGCAAGCCACTCTAAACTGAATGGAAGCCAGAGAGCTCCACGCACGATAGGTCAATTCATTTTACCACAAATGATGTCATCAGAAACTAAAGGTGAACATTAAGTTAAGACAACTTAAAAGGAACAAACAAATTTAATCACAAAACTTGATCGAAGAATCAGAGTATTGAACCGAATTAGAACAACAATTTCCAAATTGAACTATTCAATTTACTAAACTATATTGACTAATTCAAATAACCGCCTGTACCTAAATAACCTGATGCCCTGCACCAGTACAGTAATGGTCATGGAAGTGTTGTCTTGTTGTTTGCTGTGTTTTTGTCTGCTTCTTCTGCCCTTGTTTTCCCAGTGCTTGCCGATGTCTCCAACTCGACACATCGCCAATCAAGGGGGGATATGTAGAATATCGGAGACTGAATCAGACAAATTTCAGATGCGATCAGAACATTGAAACCTGAGGAGCTAACATTCCAGAGAGAGAGAGACCAAGGAAACGTCCTAGCTCAGCCCGTCTGAAGCAAGCAAACTAACCAACTCGTTCACAGAACGGCTTGCAACATTAAAACAAAAGAACACTTATTGATAATTCCAATTCATTGAGGAGACTGTCAAATTTGGGGCAAGTAATCAAGATTAATGGTCACCAGATGACCATCACATGGGTTCCACGCTGGAAAACCACAGCTATAGACTTGCTTAGATTGACTACCCCCACACATAGAAGACAGACCACACTGGAATTCCTTTGTCACAGAGACTCTTTTCTCCATATGCTACAAAAATCGTCTTAAAGGGACTTATGAATTATTTCTCTGCATAGAAATAACCATATCATGTATGTAACCCACACAATTAGACTATCATGTTTCAATCAAATATTATGTATGTCTTTTTAATCATTATTGAATAGCTGAAGGATTAATATTCATGTTTGGTATGTATGAGTTTGAAAAATCATGCTTTAAATGTTTCTTCCAATTAATTCTTTGTAAAATGTATCATATTCTGCTTATAAAAATCATACCAGATAACATAACATGATTTATGATTGGGTGGAGAAACAAAGCAATACCCCTAGCTAAGATCATTTCTAATTGGTCAAGACGTCCAGATGGGACGGTCTGAAAGCCGAGTTTAAAACCTCAGGACACCATCAAACGCTCTCTTGAATCTCTTGAATCTTCTTTTGAATCTTTTTACTCTCTTACAATCTCTTCTCACTTCTTCTTAAAATGCTCTCTTTTGCCACCGCGTTTTGACGCTGCTCTTTGAGCGCCATGTGCTCTGGCCTACCGGCCAGTTGTGACCATGATGAGAAGAAATGCCACCTAGTCTCTTTACATCCGTGTATTTTTTATTTTAGTTTCTTTTCTTTCCGTTGATTGTCGTGTCCAAAAGTTAAGTTTGCCGCAATGTCCAGCTCCGACTGCACCCGCTTCAAACTTCAACTAGCAACGGACTCAGAACATTCGTCAGCCAACGCCCAAGTCACTACGAAAGACCACTGAACTGTCAGCCAACCAGCAACCTGGGAAACCCCCTTTCCTGCAATGATGATGACAGAAGGGAATCCCTTAACACAAAGGCAACGCAAGTAAAACAACTCCAGACTTTTAGCTGAATTGGTGCATTTAATACAAATTTTAGCCTCATTGAGAAACTCAAAGCGAGGTTTAAATAAGTGACTGATGGTTGTTAAGGTCTATGCAATTGCACATATTGCTATAAACTTGGGATTTCATATTTTCATTCTCTTAAACTCATCTTTCCTTACTTTCTCTCTTCTGCAACGTGTGAATGCGTGTGTTCATGTGTTAGATTAGTTTCATGTCTTATATTTATCAAATAAAGCCTTGTTTATATTGAAAAGAGAAGTATTTTGTGTTTTGTGCTCACAAGTTAATGTCTTAATCTGCCGATTTGTGCTACTGTGCTATTTAATAGTGTTTTCACTATATTTTGGATTTTAATATCCAGTGCAGAGTTTGTTATACGGCTTGTTCAGTGAATCGCCGTGAAACAGTGAATCTGTTCAAATTCCCTATAAAATCATTAATTATTTCTTTTGAGCTAAATTGACCTGTTTCCCTTTAAATTATATATTAATATTACGTTTCAACTTTACAAATAGTTAACAGCTTTCCTAATATACAGTACCTTTTAAATTATGAAAGTTAGAGTTTTTGTGTGTGTAAATCAGTATATTTATCGTATGCATTAAAAATGTTTTCTACCAATATTTTTCATTACTATATATATATATATATATATATTTGATGAAGGGATTAGGCAAGAAGGACAAAAGTAATTACTTCTAACTGCTTAAGAATGTAAGGGGAGGAACTGAAGGTTTCAAGCAGGTTGCTGCCCAACAGAGGTTATGTTGTACATGTAAGAGTTAAGCGTTTGGCTGATAAGCATGAAGATGTTGTTATCTGAGGCACTCAAATGCAAGGCCTCACATAACTCCTGAGTGCATGGCCCCCCTCTTTCTGTCATGCTCTTGGTAGAAGATTCAGATATATTGCCTTTTTATTATTTTCTTCTGTCTCCCCCTGATGTTTCAAATTTAATCTACAAATACTATAAAAAAAACAACTTATATGTAATGCATCTTTCTGTAGTCAAGGTCAGAAGGCCTGGAAAGAGTCTAGGGTGTCAAATAAAATGTTTCAATTAAAAATATTTACATATGTCAGGTGGGCATATTATGAGATGCTGAGGAAGATCATTGTCGATGAAGATGAACCGGAAAGTTTACATATGATGAAAGGAAGTAGGAGGCCTTATGCTCATCTGTTCATTTGATTATCCAATCAACTTTGAAAGCCTTTGTTCAATGATTAAATAAATATGTGTGATTTTACTGAATAAATATTCTGTTTTGCTTAGAGCTCATTTTGTAGCTCTCTGAGGTATATTTTGGTTGTAAGATAGATACCCTGGATCATGATTTTCAGACAAATAAATTTGATTTGATAATTGTGTGGCCTGACTTTAATTTTAATGGTGAATTTCCACCACAATATATACGACCATCTTTTACAAAGCTCAAGTGACATAGGTGAAGAATTGTTAATGAAGCAGATAAAATGCCTATAATTTATCACTTTGACTCATCCTTTTCTGAAATGTGAGGTTTATCATTTTTTAAAACTTTTTTTCTTTCAAAACTCTATTTGAATATGTAGTACATGTTAGTAGATAACATGTTATGTTGTAAGTTACCCAACCAAAATGTTTTTGTTTGTTTAAAATCTGGGCATCATTTTTAATGTTACTATTTTAGTGTTTATGCAAACAAAAAGTGTATAGTGCTACTAATTTTATCTGTTTGTTGGTTTTCAAAGTAAACCTTGATGAAACTATTTTAGTGTGTGTATGAGTCATTTTTGAACATTTCCAACAAAGTAAACTATACCGTGATAATATTGATAACTGTGATCATTTTGGTCACTATAATCGTGATATGAAATTTTCATACCGTTTCATCTCTAAATTGTTGTCAAAGACAATTTGCCTAGAAGTTTTCTTCACCACATCAATCCTGTTGTGCAGAAGACTTCTTGAACATATTCAGTGTTTTCCATTTATAAAATAGGGTATTTTCACCATGTGGTGGAGTTGAGTCGCTGATGTGATGTAATGTTAATAAAAATGCTGGGTTATTTTTTCTACTCAAACACTGGGTTAAGCCTGTTGGGTCTTATGTTGTGTTGGTTTTTCCGGTGTTGGGTAGTTTTTGTGTTACCCAGCCATTGGGCTGGTGGCAGGGTCAATCTCACTGAGAGCTGAAACTATACAATAAGTACAAGATGAGTTGAGTTACAGTCAGAGCACAGGATTTCTGCATCCTCTTCAGGAGAGAGCGGTTCTCAGCGTCGCCTAATTTGTGCACTTCTTCAGTGAAATTTGTGTTAGTGTACATTTTATTTAATCTATAAAATCTTTATTGTTCTGTAAATTATTTTATTTTACACAACGCAACATACAGCGATGGGATGTCAGTCAACTAAATGTGTCAGCAATGGTCATTTTGCATGATGGAAACGCATTTTACCTTGCATAACATAAACATAAACTGATACTGAATTTATTTTCTTTTTATGTTAAAATATGTTCTCTAATATCAGTAATGTTTGTTTATGGGCAGGTTATGGAGTCAGTCACAGCATCTTTCAGCTACGAGTGAAACGCAAGGTGGCGGTCTGATGTTTGCAGCCCATCACCGGCTCAGATTTCGGCGACACACTGGCACGAGAATAAGCACTTTTTCAGTGAAAAGGGATTAGAGAGAATCATTGAATACACTTGAATTAAAATGTTTATTACTGTTGCCTCTAGTAATTCTGTCTGCGATTTCTAGTTTCCAACCCATTTTAAACCAGCAATAAAGTAATTTTTAAACAATAGTTGAGTTAAATAAAACCACCTTGCATGTTGGGTCAAACATTTAACCCAACCAACTAGGTCAAAATAATCCAGCATGTCTTCTGTCCAATATTTAACCAGCACTGGGTTGCCAAATATGTTTTTAACCCAGCATTTTTTGGAGTGTGTGTTTATTGTTTAACCATTTATAATACATTTCTTGACTTTTCTGGGACTGAGGTTGCCATGATAGAGAGTTCTGAGACCGTAGCGGCTTCAGAAGTGACAGAAGTGATCACTTTGCAGGATTCTGTTGGGTCATTACATGTCACAGTCTCTATCCGTTTAGTTTCTTTGCATTTTTATTTTCTCTCTGTTTGCCTGATATCCCAGTTAGTTTCCTTATTTGGTAATTAGTTCCTTTTTACCTGTTCTGTTTTACCCTGAAAATGTTTTTAAGATCTGCTTCCTGCCTATAATAAGGCCTAAGCAGTGGGATGATATAATAAATATTTTAAATATAAAAAGTATAAAACTATTTACAGTATATACAATATACAATATGTTAACCTCCCTAGGCTTGTAATAAGGCCTAAGTGTAGGGATGATATAAAAAATATTTTAAATATAAAAAATTAAAAAACTATTTACACTATGTATATACAATATACAATATTTAAACATCCCTAAGGGATGGAAAGGCCACTCATGTCAGCCTGCCAGACATAATGCTGACTGAAGAGAGAAAACCACTGGGTGGCCGTTTTCTGCTTTTCTCCATGTCTTATGCAGTGACCTGAAACAAAAACATAAATAAGCTTTATCAACACAAGAAATAAACAGCATATAAAACATGCTTTATAAAAAGGAGGCAACATTCTTAAAGAATGTATAAACATACTTTCATCGATTATTGGACTGCTGGTTAGATGCATTTACGTGGTGGGTGTTTAGGAAAACCCAACATCAACCAGTCATGATAAGCCATCTGCTCCAGAAGAATCATGTGCTCTGGATGATGCTGCAGACAAGCCGACAAAAAATGGATGCATTCTGTGCAAAAAAGATGGAAGAAATTTGATTATTAACTTAAACTTCACACATGCTATCTTTAATCATTTGGTCTTTGCCAAGCATCTCACCTTGTGACACAGCAAACACAGACTGGTCGTTGCTCAAGAAGTACAGGTGCATCTCAATAAATTAGAATGTCGTGGAAAAGTTCATTTATTTCAGTAATTCAACTCAAATTGTGAAACTCGTGTATTAAATAAATTCAATGCACACAGACTGAAGTAGTTTAAGTCTTTGGTTCTTTTAATTGTGATGATTTAGGCTCACGTTTAACAAAAACCCAAATTAGATCTCAACAAATTAGAATACTTCATAAGACCAATAAAAAAAACATTTTTAGTGAATTGTTGGCCTTCTGGAAAGTATATTCATTTACTGTATATGTACTCAATACTTGGTAGGGGCTCCTTTTGCTTTAATTACTTCCTCAATTCGGCGTGGCATGGAGGTGATCAGTTTGTGGCACTGCTGAGGTGGTATGGAAGCCCAGGTTTCTTTGACAGTGGCCTTCAGCTCATCTGCATTGTTGGGTCTGGTGTCTCTCATCTTCCTCTTGACAATACCCCATAGATTCTCTAAGGCAGTGGTTCTCAAACTTTTTACACCAAGTACCACCTCAGAAAATCTTTGGCTTACCAAGTACCACCATTATGACCAACATTAAAATACATAAAAAAAAACAGTCAAGTTTATTCCTAATAAGAATATTTATTATTGTCAGCCAATTAAAACATTGTAAGAAAACAGTCTGAACATTAACACTGCACTGTGCTTACTTCCAGGTAAATAAAAAAAAACTTAATTATTAAATTAAAATATATTGTACCTAAAAGTTAAATAAAAACTGTACTGTACTTCTGTCACGGTGCACACACGAGGGAGGAACAAGGACATGCAGGCGAGGACTTAAACTCAAATAATAGTCTTTAATGAGACATCAAGGTAGGACAAGGCAGGAGGATACACCGGGGAAGTAACGAGTAGACCAGATGAAATCAAACTCAAAAGACAGGACTAATATACACAGGTAAATCATAGATAATTAGACAAACAAGGCTGGACAAGGATTAACTCATAATGACACTTAACGAGGACAGGAAACAAACCAAATATGGACACAAGAGGCGGGAACACATGACACACACGACAGAGGAATGACATTACTCCCCCCTCCCAAAAGGCTCGTCCCGAGCCTTAACAGTTCCATCGGGGAGGGGGGGTGGGCGCTCTGGAGGCCCCTCAGGACAAACACGGACAGGAACACAGGACGGGGACCTCCAGAGTGGAACAGACAGACAGGGACCATGGCGGAGCTGGGAGCTCTGGAAGCCATGGCGGTGCAGGGAGCTCAGGAGGCCATGGTGGAGCTGGGAGCTCTGGAGGCCATGGCGGAGCTGGGAGCTCTGGAGGCCATGGCGGAGCTGGGAGCTCTGGAGGCCATGGCGGAGCTGGGAGCTCTGGAGGCCATGGCGGAGCTGGGAGCTCTGGAGGCCAGCTGGGAGCTGGAGGCCATGGCTGGGAGCTCTGGAGGCCATGGCGGAGCTGGGAGCTCTGGAGGCCATGGCGGAGCTGGGAGCTCTGGAGGAGCTGGGAGCTCTGGAGGCCATGGCGGAGCTGGGAGCTCTGGAGGCCATGGCGGAGCTGGGAGCTCTGGAGGCCATGGCGGAGCTGGGAGCTCTGGAGGCCATGGCGGAGCTGGGAGCTCTGGAGGCCATGGTGGAGCTGGGAGCTCTGGAGGCCATGGTGGAGCTGGGAGCCCTGGAGGCCATGGCGGTGTAGGGAGCTCTGGAGGCCATGGCGGAGCTGGGAGCTCTGGAGGCCATGGCAGATGGTCTTCGGGGGCCTTGGCCTCGGTCCCCTCGGCCTGGCCCCTACAGCCGGAACTCTTACTACCCCCCCAAAAAATTTCCCTGGGGAAGTGAGGGGGTATCAGGAGCCCTCCGGGGCTAAACAGACAGGACAGTACAAAACACGACAGGAAAGCCCTCCAGGGCCAGACAGACAGGACAGGACAGCCCACAGGAACCAGAAGCCCTCCTGGGCTGGCTTGGAAGCTGAGGCTTCCTCTGGGCATGACATCAGGGGCCCTCACAGGGTCCCTCAGCAACCGCTTCCACATCTACGACAGGGGGGCAGGTGGCTAGAATGGCCTCCATGGCCACAACAAGAGGAGCCGCCTGCCCCAGACGAGTCTCCGTGGACAAGACAAGACACGGTTCTTTAAAATGTTCCTGTGGGCACAACAAGACAGACACACGGCACTCCTGGCCGTAACATGTGGACTTGATCCACGGGGCTAGGGATAGCGGCGGCCAGCGGGCATGAGTCAGCGCCGATCCGGTGGGCTTGAGTCAGCGGCAATCCGGCGGGCATGAGTCAGCGGCGATCCGGTGGGCATGAGTCAGCGGCGATCCGGCGGGCATGAGTCAGCAGCGATCCGGAGGGCATTGACTCAGAGGCGGGCATAGAGTCAGAGGCGGGCCGGCGGGCATTGAGTCAGCGGCGATCCGGTGGCGTGATCTCCCGCGAACGGCGCGCCTGGGGGAGCGGCAACCCGGGAACTAGGCAACCCGCCGGCGGGCTTAGGAGAGCCACCGCCGGCGGCGGATATCTCCCGCGATCGGCAGGCATGAGGGCTCGCGGCCAGAGGACTCACGGCACTCGCGGCGATCCCGCCAAACTCCCACGCCGTCCTGCAGTGGGCTAAGGCGGGAGGACGAGTGGCGACTTCCTTGCCACGGGACAGACAAACAGGAACAAATAAAAACTTTTCAAAAAACGAACAAAACAAAACGAGGTGAAGGGGCGCCGCTTACGGTTAGGTCTGGTCTTCTGTCACGGTGCACACACGAGGGAGGAACAAGGACACGCAGACGAGGACTTAAACTCAAATAATAGTCTTTAATGAGACATCAAGGTAGGACAAGGCAGGAGGATACACCGGGGAAGTAACGAGTAGACCAGATGAAATCAAACTCAAAAGACAGGACTAATATACACAGGTAAATCATAGATAATTAGACAAACACCGCTGGACAAGGATTAACTCATAATGACACTTAACGAGGACAGGAAACAAACCAAATATGGACACATGACACACACGACAGAGGACTGACAACTTCAGTGTTAAAAAACTGTACTTAAATAAAGATTAAATGAAAATGTATCATATCATTTTAGTAGCCTATACAGTAACTTAGTTTTTATTTAACTTTTAAGTAGCTACAATACATTTTCATTTAATCTTTATTTAAGTACAGTACAGTTTTTATTTAACTTTTAAATAAAAAAGTACTTGATTAAAAAAAATAAAAATTAACAGGCTGTATGAGAAGCTGCATGTAACTACAATCATGCCACGTGTCCACCAAAGCCAGCTGAAAATGCCCAGCTGTGAGCGCTTGAGAGGGCAGCGTATTTTTGTTTTTTGTATTTTGAGACGCTGTGGTTGCTATGATATGGAATATTCGCTGAAGTAATATGGCAGACGCATCGCGAATGCAATGTTTCTCCAAGCATTATTTTTCATAACAATATTATGGTTCTCCGGCAATTCCATCTGGTAAAGACATAAATACTTGGAGACAAGCAATATTAACTTCTCCATTGTTGTTCAGTCGTAGTACAAGCAGGGAGTGACGGTATTAGTCCCGCCCCTCCTCCACTCTGATTGGTTAGCTGACTAAAAAGTGACAGTGATGAGCGCTAAGTTTTACTCAAAGATGAACAGTCATCAACTCTCGGCGCCGAGAAAAAAAACACACGAGTGCTCAGCATGAAAAAGACGCTCCCATTTAAAACAATTGAAAAAAATCGCTTTGGTGGACATGCGGCCTAATTTATATATAATTCAGAGATTCCTCTGCGTACCACTAGAGGAAGCTCACGTACCACTAGTGGTACGCGTACCACACTTTGAGAACCACTGCTCTAAGGGGTTCAGGTCAGGCGAGTTTGCTGGCCAATCATGCACAGTAACACCATGGTCATTGAACCAGCTTTTGGTACCTTTGGCAGTGTGGGCAGGTGCCAAGTCCTGCTGGAAAATGAAATCAGCATCTCCATAAAGCTTGTCAGCAGAAGGAAGCATGAAGTGCTCTAAAATTTCCTGGTAGATGGCTGCGTTGACTGTGGACTTCAGAAAACACAGTGGACCAACACCAGCAGATGACATGGCAGCCCAAATCATCACTGACTGTGGAAACTTCACACTGGACTTCAAACAACATGGATTCTGTGCCTCTCCACTTTTCCTCCAGACTCTGGGACCTTGAATTCCAAATGAAATGAAAAATTTATTTTCATCTGAAAAGAGGACTTTGGACCACTGAGCAACAGTTCAGTTCTTTTTCTCCACAGCCCAGGTAAGATGCTTTTGACGTTGTCTCTGGTTCAGAAGTGGCTTGGTAGCCCTTTTCCTGAAGATGTCTGAGCGTGGTGACTCTTGATGCACTGACTCCAGCTTCAGTCCACTCCTTTTGAAGCTCTCCCAAGTGTTTGAATCAGCTTTGCTTGACTGTATTCTCAAACTTGCGGTCATCCCTGTTGCTTGTGCACCTTTTCCTACCCAAATTCTTCCTTCCAGTCAACTTTGCATTTAATATGCTTTGATACAGCACTCTGTAAACAGCCACACCTTTCAGTAATTACCTTCTGTGACTTACCCTCTTTGTGGAGGGTGTCAATGTTCGTCTTCTGGATCATTGCCAAGTCAGCAGTCTTCCCCATTATTGTGGTTTCAAAGATACATATTTTGAGATACTGATTTTTGACTTTCATGAGCTGAAGCTCTAATCATCAAAATACTTTTGAAATGTTTTACTTTACATGTAATGAATCTAAAATATATGAAAGTTTCACTTTTTGAAATAAGTTACAAGAAAAAATTTACTTTTTCACGACATTCTAATTTATTGAGATGCACCTGTATAAGTCAATGGCTTGTGGAAAACGTCCATTTAGCATTACGAACAGAAGCACCCCCAGTGAAAACACTGTTGCGGGCTTTGCATGGTAAAAACCCCTGTCATAATATTCTGGAGGCATGTACAGTCTTGTGCCTAGAGGAAAGAAATTTTGTTTGATGGTTATAACACAAGAATGTTTACTATAAGTCATGGCCAAAAATATCGGCACCCTTGGCAAATATGATCAAAGAAGGCTGTGAAAATTAATCTGCATCGTTAATCCTTTTGATCTTTTATTTAAAAAAATTCACAAAAATCTAACCTTTCATTGGATAATAAGAATTTAAAATGGGGTGAAATATCATTATGAAATAAATGTTTTTCTCTAATACACATTGGCCTGACAAGAGATCAGAGACCATTCCTTCATCCAGAATCACTCCAGACCCTTTAGATTCCCAGCTCCATGTTGGTGCTTCTTCTCTTCAGTTCACCTCAATCGTTTTCTACAGGGTTCAGGTCAGAGGACTGGAATGGCCATAGCAGAAGCTTGGTTTTGTGCCCAGTGACCCATTTTTTTTTATTTTTTTTTGAGGTTTGTGTTTGGAATTATTGTACGGTTGGAATATCCAAACATGGCCCATTATAAGATTTCTAACACAGTCAGTCACATATTGATTTTTTTATCTGTTGGTATTTGATAGAATCCATGATGCCATGTGTCTAAACAAGATGTCCAGGACCTCCAGCAGAAATATAGGCCCACAACATCAATCTTCATCAATCTAGCTCTTTTCTTAAAGCCACTTCACTAATTTGTGAAGCTCAATTATCTTTTGCTGCACATCAGAAATATATTCTTTGGTTTTTCTCATTGTGATGGATGAGGGAATTTGGGCTTTGTTTTCCCTCCTATTTATACTTATGTGAAACAGGAAGCCATGGCTGGATAATTTCATGTTCATAATCACCCTGGAGTGCTCAAATTTGTGAATATGAATGGGAATATACTTCAGAGATATTTTACTCATAATAATTTCTAGAGGTGCCAACAATTGTGTCCAATGTGTATTTGAGAAAAAAAAAAAAAAAAATTCATTATGATATTTCCCCCCATCTTAAATTCTTATTATCCAATGAAAGGTTAGATTTTTGTGATTTTTTTTAAATAAAAGATCAAAAGGATTAACAATGCAGATTAATTTTCACAGCCTTCTTTGATCATATTTACCAAGGGTGCCGATATTTTTGGCCATGACTGTAGACATATTTTAAAGATTCTATGCCGCAAACTTTACATTTTTCACATACTTTTGAAAATCCAGCGTTTAGTTAATCCTGACAAGCGCTCATCGTCAGTTGTAAACACGACGGATTTCTTCTTTCGTGAGGGGGTTTGGCACCACGGCATTTTTGTTTCCAGGCGGAACGTTAAAGAACGCGACACACTCGTCTCCCGGAAATCCTGTATATTTTAACCAATCCGACGATGACTTCGAATCTCCTGAAGTGTTTCCAGATAAGTGTGCCATATGCATCAGATGTTTAGCCAACGTTCCGAGGGCGTGACGTCTGAAGCTGAGACTAGGTTTGTCCTGCCAGTCCAGCAATTGAATTATATACGGACAGCTGGGTTTCCTATTGGCAATGACTGCCAAAGCAATCTCTAAAGGAAGGAGTTTGGGCTGAAAAGAAAAAAAATGTGATAATTAGATTGAGGTCATTTCCCAATTTTTCTACAAATTGTTCATCAAAGGCAATTCGCCTATTGAAAATTATTTGTTGTCTATGATTAACATGAATGTAAGATAAGATTAGTTGATAGATAGGGAATTGAGAGTGCAGTGTACTCACAGTGGTGATATATGCTGTACGTTGTGTCTTTCGGACATATTTCACAGCCACCTAAATAACAAAACAAACAATTAACAGTTAACGTGCACAAAGGTAATTTTATTCCAGTCATAAATCCTGAAGAACAGAAGTTT
The DNA here is from genome assembly GCA_027422415.1 of Schizothorax lantsangensis. Lineage (NCBI taxonomy): Eukaryota > Metazoa > Chordata > Actinopteri > Cypriniformes > Cyprinidae > Schizothorax > Schizothorax lantsangensis. The sequence goes on from CM049848.1 coordinate 16,678,649, forward strand.
TGTGAATTTAAATACCAAGCAGTAATTTAAAACCTAGTAAAGCATGTTTAGTCAGTATGACAGTTTAAACAGTTTGAGTTCTCTAATTAGTAAACATAAGATACATTACAAGAACTTGAAGAACCCAAAAATTGTAAGTAAAAAAACATACCTTAAGACCCTCCTTGTAGTGAATCCCTTTACGCACTGAGCCAAATCCTCCTTGACCCAGCCTGCCACCAAATTTGTACTGCATTTACATTTACGCATTTAGCAGACGCTTTTATCCAAAGCGACTTACATTGCATTCAAGTTACAGTTTAACATTTGACCAGCTCTTGCTTTCCCTGGGAATCGAACCCATGATCTTGGCATTGCTAGCGCCATGCTCTACCATTTGAGCTACTGCTTAGTGCCTACAAATATGATCTGTTAAAAGAGAATAAAATGACAGGTTATTTGTATTTGTTTTATAATTAAAATACATTTGACACACTGGAGAACTATTTAAGTGAACTGCAACAAAGCTAAAGGGTAATTAAAATAATGAAAAATGTAAATGTTACAGCTGTTTTAGGTTATGACAGTAAACTTACCCTTGTCCAGCTCTCCTGTTAAGCCCTGTCATCTACATTGGGATGCACTGCAGAGGCGGTTCTCCTATCTATTTTGGGACGCACTGCACAGGCAATGCCCCATCTACTTTGGGGTGCACTTCATAGGTAGGGCCCCCATTTATTTTGGAACACATTGCAAAGGCAAAGCCCCCATCTACTTTGGGGCACACTGCAGAGGCCCCTGTCTATTTTGGGACGCACTTGTAACCCAGGTCAGAAATGAGCTGACTAAAATTAATGATAATAAAAAGAACAAATATAATTTGCAATTTGCAAAACAAAAACTGAAACGCTTGATTATAATGGGTATTCAAAGTTGTTCTGCTGTATTGTAAACTTTAATATAATTAAAATAACTGTAATAACTAAAGCAAGACGGTTGTCATAAGACGCGTTGTGTATGACGTCACTAATACGAGACGCATAGTCGCAAAGAGAGAGCACGCGCTTCGCAGATCGTGAGTGTCATCAACGCAGATTAAAATGTACGACGATCGATGGTAATGAAGCAGATGATATGCGATTGTAAACCCTGTGAGATCCAATGCGGTTGATTAATAGTGTTGAAATCCCCCGGATTTGGTCAGGTTTTTTTTCCGAGACTGAGTTAAGCTGTGATCCTGAGATGGCGAGCCACCCAGCTAGAGAACCCCGAGGGAGACAACTAGAAGAAAATCCTGAGATTCATCAAGTGATCAGTGCCTTATCCATTATTACAAGTGGAATTCATCCATTCCTAGTGGTATTTCTCACCAAATTTTCTCAACACTGATAATCACACTAACTGATTTTTTGCACTATTGAACAATTTGCACTACAAACGTTTGCACTAACGTTACACAAAGGGACTCTTGTGCTTATTGGATTCATCGTTTGGATTCAAAGGACAGTTCTTTTCCCACGTTCACACTTATTCTATGGACTGAGAACTTTTCATATACTGAATTTGACTGTTGTACTATTTTAGTTTGTTATTTTCCTGGAGTGATTTATTGTAATTGTTTTTTTTTTTTTGTGGTGGGTCAGAGGTTCTAACTCAAACCAGTAATCAAATAAGCAAAGCTCGAAAGAATCTAGAAAAAGTTAGGAAATAAATCAATAAGAAGGAAACAAACCAAAAATAAATTCAAAAATAGAAGTTAAATATCAAAGGAAACAAATATAGCACAATAAAAATATTTAAATCAAATAACTACAAAGGAGCTCAAAACTTGGTTTCTAAAAAGAAAAGAGATAATTTACTTGGTGTTATTTCAGTTGTTTTTTTATTGTCATTTAATTTCATAATTTCATTCAATTCAACTTTTATTCAAAGTAAAAGACAACTTCAAGTCATTTTCCTGGTCTGTCTGTTTTTGTTAATGTGGTTTACTTAATTCTTTGCCCCCCTGTAGCGAACCTAGCACCTTGACTGGTCCATTACAGTGTATCTTCTCATAAAGATTGATACATAGAGAGAAATCATAGTAACTACTAGTGCAAAGGGTTACACACTGCACAGGCAATGCTCCCATCTACATTGGGACACCCTGCAGAGAAAATATCCCCACCTTCTTTGGGATGCACTGCACAGGCAATGCCCCCCATCTACTTTGGGATGCACTTTATAGGTAGTGCCTCCATTTATTTTGGGACGAACTGCACAGGCAATGCCCTCATCTACTTTGGGACGCCCTGCAGAGAAAATATCCCCACCTTCTTTGGGATGCACTGCACAGGCAATGACCCTATTCACTACTGCACTGTCAATGCCCTCATTTACTCCACAGTATGGACTCCACAGGCAGTGTGTACATCCACTTTGGGACACGCTGCACAGGCAATATCCCCATCTACTTTGGCACTCACTGCACAGGCACCGTCCCTATCTGCTTTGAGACTCACAGCAGAGTTAATATCCTCATCTACTGTGAGACTCCCTGCAAAGTCATTGACATTGTGTGCTGTGGAGTTCACCACAGAGTCAAAGTTGCCAGCTGCTGACAAATGCCCTGAAGAGTCAGTGTTGTCACCTGGTGATGAACACTCTAGCGTGTCAAGGAGTTCAGGTTGGAGGACTTCTTGCACCTCTTGAAGATCTAAAATGCAGATAAAAGTAAATATTATGAATAAAACCCATATTTTAGGGTTTCTTCATTTAGCACTTTTAATGTAAATCAATTTGTTTCTGATCTTAAAATGATCAAATAGGGCTACTGATTGGTTTGACAGTGACACCTAATTAGAAAGCTATCCTTAGATCAATTTCACCAAAACAAAAACAGACATTATGACACTGAACACACATTTCCATATAGAATAACTGGCTGTAGCTTTGTTTTGTTTTTTTGAGAGAAACAAGTACGTGAACTTGGCATGTTTCCTGAATATCTACAAACATATTAAAAAGAAAATATTATTTTACCATTAGTACGTCTCCGGAATGTTCCTGTTCCTGCCATCTGGTGCTGCTTCTCAGCATGTACGATGTCATAGTTTTTTCTTCTATAGAGCGCCACCCACCTCCAAAACCTCTTCCTCGTTCTTGTTTTCTCTTCTATTCTTGCCCCACTACCATCAGCAGCCTCACCAGCCACAACAGGCCTCTCATCAACCTGTTGAGCATGGTTCTCCTCCTGGATTTTGTGTACACACCCGCTATGTGTTTATTTTATTTAAAAACACATTAATTTCCTTAGTAGACCCATGTTACACATATATACTGTACCTATAACGCGGTTGTACTGTTAAGGCCGTATTTTACTATCCGACAACTTCAAACCTACAAAATGAGGTGAGATTCGGACCTTTTTATACTCTCACACAGAACAAAACATTTTTGTGGTGCTTCACGATATGTTCAGTTCTAGGTAAGTGAAGTGCCATGTATTCTCATCTAGGCCACAGAGAGGCAATAACGAGCTATTGCACAACTTTTCAACAGCAATATGGAAAAGAAAAAATGGAAAAAAAAAAAGGTTGTAACAGGTGCATGCTTGTAAAAGCAATTAAGCGATACACAGGGAAAAATCAAACAGCTGTGGTTGGATATTATGTCTGAATTTAATACACGAGAAAGAAAATATTCTTTAAAGAATTTATCTCATTATAATGGTCGGCTGTTGGCGCTAAACAAATGCACATGATCATTGTAAAAAAGGTCCTTGAACAGGACCGTGAGGCTGATGATGTACAGGGCAACTTTGGGCAATGTTGCCGTCAATGGGCAACCAGGTGAGACACAGGGCCCATGACCAATCTAAAGTATCCAGATAGAAATTTGTTACCCATTATGGGAAAGTGCCCAAGCAACATTGCTCAAAAAAAGTATCCTGGCAAAATTGCTCAAAATGTTGCCCCATGTATCATCAGCCTTAAAGATATAAAAAATATATACAGTAGGCCTACATACAGAAATAGGCTACAATAATGTACACTTATTGATTTGTTTATTCTTGATGTGAGTTTTTCATGATTTATGGCTTGTAATTATTATGAACAAATACTTTAACGATTCTTATCTCTTCTGCGAATGCACAAACACACAATTTTGTTCCGGAAGGATTTCTCTGTCTTTGTACGAGCATTTTCATCAGAGTACAGTATAAAGGTGTTTTATTTAGTCATCACAACTTTGATAAAGATGCTAAGGACCAATATTTTTTGAGAAACCTTGATTTTTTTTTTTTTTTTTATCAAATCAATCCTGTCTGGACACTCTCCATACAGAAACTCCAAAGCCCTTCACACTCATTTTTAGGTTTTCCTGATTTTGTAACCTGTAATTTAATTTTCAATTACAGGCATTACTTTTGTATATTCTTTGTTAATAATAATACTACAAAGCTGGCACGGAGGTATAATTACAAATTTCACTATCTATGACTGTTATTTATTTCTGAAGTAAGCTACGTGTAGCTATAGGATAAAAGTATGTGGCAGTTGTTGTTTCTGCGACAGCTCCAGGTCTGTGACGCACCGTGTGTGTAATATGTCAGTGAATTCCTCGCTTTATTTTGTTCACTCCTTGTTGATATATTGCATTCAACTTCCATGCACTATGGAAATTAGAGAATCAGTGAACAAGTGAGCGATTTCTGGCACAGAAACAGAGTCGACAACGAGTGCTGGAGTCGACCCCGACTTCAGGGCTATTTAAGGCATGACATTTCGGTTTGTGGGTGTGAAGAGACTACAGGTTTTGTGCCAGCTTCACAAACTGAATAAAGCCTTCATTAAATTTACTATATTTCAAATAATATTGCCAAATAATATCGCTACAGTAAACTGACAATGGGTGAGAGCTGCCACTATAAAGCCCCACTATATTGGCTGCGCTGTAATGTAGCCTATGAATGGTGTAAAAATACTGGTTTCATTTTATAATGTGCAGAAAAACAATTTCGTCACGCATGCTTTATTAGTGCTGGGATATTTTTATTGTGTGGTACACTGTGTGGCCGCAATCAAATATGAAAAATGAAGTGAAATAAAGCTCAGATGTCATTAACTGTGAAAGAAGGATTACCTAGACCAACTCTAATCATCTGTCATACATTTGTCATAAAATTGTTTTTAATTGTAAAAACTCCATACACTAATACAAGATTAAGTATTACATATAAAGAAATAGAGATGACTACATCAGAAGACTAAACAGTGTTTTGAAAGTTCAGTGACAGTAAATCATCTTTCTGAATGGAACACTGACAGATAATTTCATTGACACTTAATGAGACATATTGCAGACATCAATGAAAGTGCATGCTTTGATAAAAACAAAACCCTGCTTACCATTATTAAAAAAACGATTGTTTTCAGACTATTAATGCAATTGTGTATGCCATATCAAATTATGATATTTTAAGTATTTAATTTGATTGCTCTTGCCGTCTTTTCTTTTTGATCTACTCTTTTCAAGGCACTTTCAATTGGCCTATGTATGTTTTATGTTGTTGTTGGTGTTGTTTTTGCCTTTGCCAAATCTTTAATATCAACTGAATATCAAACTGATTTGAGTGTTCCTCTGTTTTGATATCTCATTATAGGCTCACTACTGTAACAAATAAGTTGTGTTAATAATTCACACATATTTGCATCAATGGTAGGTTGATAAAAATATAAAGTATATCATAGGATGAATTCTGTATGTATACCTCAGAATTCTGTTATTTATTTCGCATATATTTTAGTAAATTTGTAGCATAATGAGATAAATTCTGTAGTCATTTATTGCTAATCATCACACATGTTGTTGTTTTTTTCTTTTCATTTATTACTTACTTTTTTTCTTTTCATTTATTACTTACTTTTTTTTGCAATGATCTTTACTAAGATATGTTTAAGTGCTTTTTGGCTAAAAAAAGTGTTTGATTGGAGTGTTTTGAATTGCAAAAAACAAGAACTAAATCAAAATTATTTTTCTTACAATATGAACCCTATTAGTGTGCAAAACTACCCAGTACTGTCTTGTAAATGTTGCAAAGTTATTTCAGTAGTCCTTTCATCTTCCATTCATCCATCCATCCATTCATCTAAATATATCAACACCCTTTTATTCAGGATTATTTGATCCACCCTATAAAAATCTACATACACTTACAACAACAGTTTCAATGAAACCATATTGAATGCTCTGATACAGATTCTCGCTCTGACTTACACATTCCCATTATCCTCTGATTCATGCTGTTATTTAAGCCTTTCATATCCCAAATAAATGAAATATCCCATATAGTACCAACACACAAGAATACTCATACACACACAAGCATGCATACCCCTCGCATCCATATCTCTCATCTTAAGGCTAGTACACACTCCCAGCTTCTTATCCTCCGGGACGGTCCTTTAACCCAACCTACACGGCTAGATCACCTGGTCTGACTCGGTTACTACTAGTACCACTAGTCTTGCTAAGCCGGCGCTTGTCTCTGAAGCAGCCTGGTTGGGAGGATGGTGTGGAGGGGGTGCTGGGTGTCATCTCACCCGGTACTCGAGCCTCAGGGCTCTCGTAGCTCATCTGCAGGAAGTCCACGGCCGGCTCCAGATCATCGTGGCTGTGATGATGCCGCTCAGTGGCCATGTTGACGGAGTTCTGCTGGTGGGCCAGGCGGTTGGTGAAGGGTTGGCAGGTTTGGTGGATGTGATGAAGATGGTGGTGATGAAGATGCGGGGTTGATGTTGGACCTTGGCTTGATGCTAGGCACTGGTTGAAATCTGGGGGTGGGGTGCAGGTTTGGGAGGGATGTGGCTGAGCCGTCTCAGGCAGATCCATTGGAATACTTGTCTTGCTGTGTTGGACTACAGAACCAACTTTGGTGTTTTTGCTTTTGACATCATTGGCGTGTTTATCAGCATATTTTCGAAGGCATTGCTTGGACTGTTTCCATCCAAGGTAGTACAGTTCTAGCACACTTAGAAGCAGTGAAACAGCCGCCACCACCAGCATAAACACAATAAAGATGTTTTTCTCAGTTGGACGGGACATGTAACAATTCACACGGTTGGGACAAGGTGACATGTTACAAGGATAGAGAGCATGCAGGAAGATTCCATACAACATGTATTGGATAACAATGAAGGTCACTTCCATGACCAAGCGGATCACAATACTCAGGACGTACGTCTGCAGCAGCGCCCCCTTTAGGTGGATCTTTGTTTTTGCATCTTCTGCTTTCTCTTTCTGTTCCAAATATTGCTTCTCTCCTTTGCCCTCCTCACCCTTCTCCTCCAGCTCCTTCCATTTCCGCTTCTCCTCCATGCGGACGATGTGCATGGCATGGCCCATGTAGATGAGGGACGGTGTTGATACGAAGACGATCTGCAGCACCCAGTAGCGGATATGGGCAATGGGGAAAGCTCGGTCATAACAGACGTTGGTGCAACCGGGTTGTAGTGTGTCACACATGAAGTCAGACTGCTCGTCGCCCCATGATGACTCTGCCGCTGTGCCCAGCACCAGGATACGGAAGATGAACAGCACGGTCAACCACACCTTCCCCACTGATGTGGAGTGCTCCTGCACCTCCTCCAGAAAATTACCCAAGAGACTCCAGTCCCCCATCACTCCACGCCAATACTAAGAGAGAGCATAAAAGGAAAAACGACATTGGTATTATTGACCCATGAAATGGTGTCATGGTATCAACATTTGAAGCTGTTTTAAGTGTAAGGATGATTTATGGATAAGTATTCCTGCTGTATATATGATGACAAGGGAGGCTGAGTCTCCTCAAAAATGCATTTCGAAGGAACATAACAACGAAGTTGATCGAGTTTACTGGTAACACTTTACAATAAGGTGTAATTTGTTAACATTAGTTAATGTATTAACTAACATGAACAAACAATGAACAATGCATTTATTACAGTATTTATTCATCTTTGTTAACGTTAGTTAATAAAAATACAATCATTTATTGTTAGTTCATGTTAGCTCACAGTGCATTAACTAATGTTAACAAACACAACTTGTGATTTTAATAATGCATTAGTAAATGCTGAAAATAGCATTAACTAAGATTAATAAATGCTGTAGTAATATTGTTCATTCTTAGTTCATGTTAACTGATGTTGTTAACTACTGTTAACAGATGATCCGACGGTAACTGCTCGCATTGCAGCCTGTCTGAGTGACATTTCTAGCTGGATGATGGACCATCACCTTCAGCTCAATCTTGCTAAGACAGAACTGCTCATGGTCTCAGCCAACCCATCACTTCACCACAACTTCTCTATACAGCTGGGTTCGTCAACCATAACTCCTTCCAGGACAGCCAGGAACCTTGGAGTTGTGATCGATGATCAGTTAAGCTTCACAGACCATATTGCTACAACGGCCCGGTCCTGCAGATTTGCCTTATACAACATTAGGAAGATTAGGCCCTTCCTGTCAGAGCAAGCCGCACAACTCCTTGTCCAAGCTCTTGTTCTCTCCAGACTGGACTATTGTAATGCTCTCTTAGTCTTTAGCCATTTCCAAAAAACATCTAAAGACACATCTTTTTCGCCAGCACCTGACTAACTAATACTAACACTTACCTATTCTATTTAATAAAAAAAAAAAATAATAATAATAATAATAAAAAATCATAGCTACGTGTACTGTGCTAGACTAACTGAGACTTGTCATGGCACTTGTATACTGTTGCTCTCTCGATGGTCTGATTGCTTCTATTGTTCTCCTCATTTGTACGTCGCTTTGGATAAAAGCGTCTGCTAAATGATTAAATGTAAATGTACTGTTAACTAATGGACCTTATTGTGTTGCCAGTGTTACCAGTTTACTTTCATTTAAATCAGTTAGCCCACAAATAAAATTCAGATGCACATGGTTACTATTATTATTGTTATTATTATTATTATTATTATGCACACAGTTGACCAGTGGAGTTTTACATTTTTTTTTTCAACTGCTTGCACACATTTTCAAAACGTTGCCTCTTTTTTTTTTTATCTTTAGACACAAATCCAAGAATTGCACACATAAAATGCAAAATGCCTCACATCTTTTGTTAAATGAAGTACTGCATTCAAAATATCACAAACACATCTCAAAAGCAAACATTTGCAAACACCTTTGCCATAATATTAATTCCTGTTAAATTTTTGTGTGTTACAGAGAGAATTGTGTGTTGTGTTTTGCAAAAAAAAAAAAAGAAGTGTTTTATGAAATAGAAGAGTCAAAGAGTCAAAGGCCTAGAATTTGCGTATTGTTTTGCAGTTTTGGTGTTTGAGTGTCAGGTTTCAGAAATTGTGTGACAAGTAAAGATTTTGCGTGTAAGCAGTTACCCGAAATCTTTTTTTTTTTTTTCACAACGAATAGCCAATTTTTTTAAAAAAGAGAGAAAGATGCTGTATTTCACGACTGCATGCAATGATCAGTAGCTAAACAAATACATGTAAAGAAACAGATTCATCAAGGCGCTGCCAGTTCACAAGGCAAAAGAAAAAACACTTACCAGTTATGAAAGTTTATGAACATCAGGTGCAGCGGTCACATAAATTCTGCCGAGTTTTAATGGTTGTACCGTTGTAGCCTATATGACAAGACGATAATTCTTCCACCGTACAAATTATGGTCATTTTCGTCAGTTAAGGCTCGTTATTCGGCGTAACGTTACTTTAAATCAGACACGGAGATGTAGTGCGGTAAGATCGCATTTATTTGAATTAATTAATCATTTATTTGAATTAGGAGAGACAGAGAGAGAGAGAGAGAGAGAGGGATGAAAGTTGCGTGCGTGAACCTGCGTCTGCGCGTCTCTCTCTACAAGCAATGAGGTGTTGTGTTGAGAAGTATACAATCTTCATGTTCAATTCATAGTAATTGCTTACTATAATACATATAATGTGAAACTGCACCACTAGGGGCTCTAGTGGGAAATTGTGTTGAGTAGTGCGATGAACAAGAATAAAGTGAAGTTAAGAGTGATGCACTGGATGGAGTGTGTTCTGTTAACCCTCTGGTTGTGTTCGGGTCAAATTTATCCGAAAAAGATTTTCTTTCCCCCGAAAATACTAGTTAACGTTATCGCATTGGACTCAAACTTACTGACTTTGTTCACATAGGGTATAAGTACTTCTCACTAATTTGTTTTAGAATTTTCTTATTTTTTTTGTGGGTTTTATTTCACCTAGTCACACTTGTTGTGTTCCCGGTCAAAAATGACCGGACTCTGATCAATTGCTTATAAATCTGTCATTATGCTATATTATCACTAAATATTGGATTCATTCTTTTTGTCAACTTGTTTTCTTTCATTTAGGACTGGTTTTGTGTTTCTATTTGCATCTGATTAATCGTAAGCCTCATTTATCTGAGAGTAGGCTCCTCATTTTTTGAGTGAAAAAATCTTTTTTTATGAATAATTTTCACAATATTAAACAAAAAATTATAAAAATTTGCACTCTTTCTCACACTAGTGTACTTTAATGATTAATCAGGAAGTTTGCTTTTAAATGCTTTTATTTTGTACAAAATTGCAAAAAGTCACACTTGTGGTGTTCCCGGTCAAAAATGACCGGACTCCGATCAATTGCTTATAAATCTGTCATTATGCTATATTATCACCAAATATTGGATTCAATCTTTTTGTCAACTTGTTTTCTTTCATTTAGGACTGGTTTTGTGTTTCTATTTGCATCTGATTAATCGTAGGCCTCATTTATCCGAAAGTAGGCACCTCATTTTTTGAGTGAAAAAATATTTTTTAATGAATAATTTTCACAATATGAGATAAAAAATTATGAAAATTTGCACTGTTTCTCACACTAGTGTACTTTAATGATTAATCAGGAAGTTTGCTTTTAAATGCTTTTATTTTGTACAAAATTGCAAAAAGTCACACTTGTGGTGTTCCCGGTCAAAAATGACCGGACTCTGATCAATTGCTTATAAATCTGTCATTATGCTATATTATCACCAAATATTGGATTCAATCTTTTTGTCAACTTGTTTTCTTTCATTTAGGACTGGTTTTGTGTTTCTATTTGCATCTGATTAATCGTAGGCCTCGTTTATCTGAAAGTAGGCATCTAATTTTTTGAGTGAAAAAAGCATTTTTTATGAATAATTTTTACAATATGAGATAAAAAATTATGAAAATTTGCACTGTTTATCACACTAGTGTGCTTTAATGTTTAATCAAGAAGTTTGCTTTTAAATGCTTTTATTTTGTACAAAATTGCACAAAGTCACACTTGTTAAAAATGGCCGGCCATTGAAAGTGAATGGGGAAGAATGAAAGTAAGAGAAACAACTAGTGTTCAGGAGAATGTTGTGCTTGCAAACATAAAGGCCTTGGACCTGTGCGTGTGTGGATGCATGTATACTCACGCTATCACACTCACACACACACACATCTATGCATACAAACTATTGTGAGAATTACCAACGCTATCGCACGCCAATTCGTACGTATTGTAAAATTCATCCTTAGTTGTCCCTTCCTCGTGTGAATGACAAGCAAGGCACTGTGAGGCATTTGTATACTCTAGCATTTATTTGTAAACTTTCGTCTACTCTGTGAGAACACGAATGCCTCAAAACCTATTGTCATAATGTTTTGTCTAGAATATGTGGTGAAAGAAAAGATTCTTTTGAAGTCAATGCAGGCTAAAGACAAGGCAGTTTGAGCATGTGTGTGTGTGTGTGAGAGAGAGAGAGAGAGAGAGAGTTATAATATCAGATTCATAAAAGCATATTGCATGCAGTTCAGTGTAGGATGAAATAGGTGTCATTCCAACCCGATCTCATGGCAATTCGTACATATTTTACGAGGTGGCTAATTCGTACGAATTCGTACGACCTCACTCGTACAAATTCATACGATTTTTGCTAAATCGTACGTATTTTACGAGTTGCCAATTCATATGAATTTGTACGAATGACCTACACCTAACTCCGCCGCTAAACCTACCTGTCACTGGGGTTTAGACAAATTGTACTAAATCGTACTAAATCGTACGAGTGAGGTCATACGAATTAGCCACCTTGTAAAATATGTACGAATTGCCGTGAGATAGCGTTGGTAATTCCAGCCCGATCTCACGGCAATTCGTACATATTTTACGAGGTGGCTAATTCGTAGGAATTCATACGATTTTTGCTAAATCGTACGTATTTTACGAGTTGCCAATTCGTATGAATTAGTACGAATGACCTACACCTAACCCCGACCCTAAACCTACCCGTCAGTGGGGTTTAGACAAATCGTACTAAATCGTACGAGTGAGGTCGTACGAATTCGAACGAATTAGCCACCTCGTAAAATACGTACGAATTGGCGTGCGATAGCGTTGGTAATTCTCACAATAGTTTGTATGCATAGATGTGTGTGTGTGTGTGTGAGATAGCGTGAGTATACATGCATCCACACACGCACAGGTCCAAGGCCTTTATGTTTGCAAGCACAACATTCTCCTGAACACTAGTTGTTTCTCTTACTTTCATTCTTCCCCATTCACTTTCAATGGCCGGCCATTTTTGACAAGTGTGACTTTGTGCAATTTTGTACAAAATAAAAGCATTTAAAAGCAAACTTCCTAATTAATCATTAAAGTACACTAGTGTGAGAAACAGTGCAAATTTTCATAATTTTTTATCTCATATTGTGAAAATTATTCATAAAAAATATTTTTTTCACTCAAAAAATGAGGTGCCTACTTTCGGATAAATGAGGCCTACGATTAATCAGATGCAAATGGAAACACAAAACCAGTCCTAAATGAAAGAAAACAAGTTGACAAAAAGATCGAATCCAATATTTAGTGATAATATAGCATAATGACAGATTTATAAGCAATTGATCTGAGTCCGGTCATTTTTGACCGGGAACACCACAAGTGTGACTTTTTGCAATTTTGTACAAAATAAAAGCATTTAAAAGCAAACTTCCTGATTAATCATTAAAGTACACTAGTGTGAGAAACAGTGCAAATTTTTATAATTTTTTTTGTTTAATATTGTGAAAATTATTCATAAAAAAAGATTTTTTCACTCAAAAAATGAGGAGCCTACTTTCAGATAAATGAGGCCTACGATTAATCAGATGCAAATAGAAACACAAAACCAGTCCTAAATGAAAGAAAACAAGTTGACAAAAAGAATGAATCCAATATTTAGTGATAATATAGCATAATGACAGATTTATAAGCAGTTGTTTGGAGTCCGGTCATTTTTGACCGGGAACACAACAAGAGTGACAGGAGTCCGAACACAACCAGAGGGTTTTAAAAGAGTAAAGACGCAACAAATTGGCGACGAGGATGAGCGCTTCAGTGCCGAGCCCGCCTCCGTTTCTTTCTGTCAGTGGGGAGCCACCGCTTCCATTTGAAACGTGGCAGAAGATATTTCAGAATTACCTGATAGTTATCCAGGCCACTGGAGATGCATGGCCGGAGGCGCGCAGACGAGCGGTCTTGCTGCATTGCTTGGGGACGGAAGGCCAGCGCCTGTTTTATACTCTGCCAGACACAGGTACTACTTTTGACGAAGCAATGACTGCACTTCAGAAACACTTTGTGCCTAAAGTTAACGTGGTAGCGTGCCGACACACGTTCAGGCAACGGGTGCAAAGAGCGGACGAGACTATTACGCAATACATGGCTGCTTTAAGAGCGTTAGCGGCTCCATGTGCGTTCGGGCAAATGGAGAGTGAAATGCTCCGTGATCAGTTGATCGCAAATGTGTCGTTGACTGCAGTGAAGGACAAATTACTATTAGAGGAGGACCTCACTCTAGAGAAAGCGATTACAATCGCATGTCAAGTAGAAGCTGCAGTTAAAAATTTGTCATTACTCTCTCATTCCACTGCCACTGCTATGAAGTCTGTACAAGCCATCAGTATGGATACTAAGTACGGCAGACGAGGAAAGAGCGCACGCTCAACTAAGCAGTCACTGTCTGCTCAGAGCCGATCGGAGGATCGAAAACAGACAGCAACTTGCCAGCAACGTCGGCAATGCTTCAGATGTGGATCGGATAAGCATCTGGCAAATGATAAAAACTGTCCTGCTGCTAAAGTAACTTGCAGACTCTGTGGGGAAAAAAGGTCACTTTGCTAGAGTGTGTAAAACTGCAAGTGAAGTAAGAGAAGTGGTTGTTCCAGATGTGACTGTGCTCTGTGTGGATAACATTCAACAATCTGCTGCAGCCAATGATAAGATCACATGTGAAGTGAATATTGAAGCACCAGGAGGTAATAAGCATATGTTACAACTGGTTGTGGATACGGGCGCATCAGTTTCTATACTTCCAGAAGCTGTGTATAAAAAACACTTTTCGCAATGCACATTGAATAAGCCCAAAATCAAACTTGTCACGTATGCAAAAGAGGATTTACCAGTTATTGGCTGCTTATCAGCATTAGCAAGTGTATCAGCAAATGACAATGTAGTCCCTGCTACTTTTTATGTAGTGACTGCAGGATCTCCCTTGCTAGGGCTAGACTTAATTAGACTGCTGAACCTGGACATTGTGAGTGGAAAAGTAAAGCACATAGACCATGAAGGTGAAATCGCACCTGCACCTCTTCAGACAACTGAGCATTCCACAAGTGCTGTGCACGCAGTGTCGCCTGTATCTGCTACCCACCTCGGATGTGTGAAAGGATTCATCCACAAAGTGCAAGTTAATTCAACAGTGACACCAGTACGTCAAAAATTGAGACGCTTGCCTCTCAGCATCCGCAAGGAGGTATCCACTGAGCTTAATCGTCTCCTTACAGCGGGCATAATTGAATCAATTGATGCTTCGGAATGGGTTAGTCCATTGGTGGTAGTACGTAAGCGTGATGGAAACATTAGACTTTGCGTAGATCTCCGTGAACCCAACAAGAGTGTGATTATGGATTGCTACCCATTACCTCACATGGAGGATTTGTTTACAGAACTTGCAGGTGCCTCACATTACAGTCAAATTGATCTCAGTTCTGCTTACCACCAGCTCCCTCTCCATCAGTCGTATCACTCTCCATTACAGTCGTAATCTGACTGCATTCATAACGCACGAAGGCCTTTTCCGTTTCACTCGGGTTCCGTTTGGACTGGCTTCAGCGCCGTCAGCCTTCCAAAAAATGATGCAAACGGTCCTAAGGAAGCTGGATGGTGTAAAGAATTACTTAGATGACATCATAGTGTATGGTAATTCTCAGGAGGCCCATGATAAGCACCTCCAAGCTGTTCGTCACAGGCTAGAGGAGGTTGGCTTGCAGATTAACTTTGACAAAAGCTCCTTCAATCAAGCGAGCATTCCGTTTCTGGGCCGTGTAATTTCTAAAGAAGGACTACGTCCCAGCCCAGATCACCTGATTGCCATTGCAGAGGCACCTCGACCTACAGACATGGTAGCTTTACGTTCATTCCTAGGTCTCACTTCATGGTTCAACAAATTTCTTCCGAACTATGCTACTGTGGTTGAACCACTGAGGCAGATGCTCAGAGCTAATGCACAAACACCACTGCAATGGAGTAAAGAGACTGTTGAAAGCTTTGATACGCTTAAAAGAATGCTGCTGCAGAGCCCTGTTCTTGCTATTTATGACCCTTCCCTGCCCACATTTATTAGTACAGATGCCTCGGATTACGGCCTTGGCGCTGTTCTGACACAACTACATCCTGATGGGGTTGAAAGGGTGATAGCTTTTGCTTCCAGGACGCTATCAACGTCGGAAAGGAAATACTCTGCTGTGGAGAAGGAGGCCCTTGCGTGTGTTTGGGCGGTAGAAAAGGGGAGAACGTATGTGTGGGGACATCGTTTCACTTTAAGAACTGATCATCAGGCCCTTACCACTCTTCTCTCCACAAAGGGCATGGATAGAGCAGGTATGAGGGTTGCTCGTTGGTCTGCTAGGCTCCTGTGCTTCCAATATGATGTTCAGTACCGGCCAGGTAAAAAGAACTGTGTTGCAGATTGTCTCTCACGTATGCCGTTGAGCCATACAGACACCACTGCATCCACTGAACAGGACTTAATTTCTGAAATTGCAGAAATTCAGCCATTTCTGACTGCGTTGCCGCTGGTGGACTTTAAGGCTGTATGCGAGGACTGTCCAGAACTGTCACAGTTACGCCAGACAATTCAGTTAGGTTGGCCTAAACTGCAAAAGTCTGTCTCCAGTGACTTGCGTCTGTACTTCCCTGTTAGACATGAACTGGCTGTTGAATCTCCATTGATTTTCAGAGGAAATCGGTTGATTGTTCCTGTTGCACTGCGGGAACGCCTCATCCACTTGGCACACGAGGGACATCAGGGGCTGGTGCGAACCAAACAGCGTCTGAGAGAGCTGTATTGGTGGCCACGAATGGATGAACTTGTTCACACAATCCTATCTGCGTGTGTGACCTGCCAGGCCAGCGATAAATCGGCCAAAACGTTCACAGCTCCAATGCAGCCGGTGGAGTTTCCGAAAGGCCCATTTCAACATGTTGCTATTGATATAGTAGGTCCATTTGAGAAGGGAGCTACTGACTGTAAGTTTGCAATAACCTTGATTGACTATTTCAGCAAATGGCCAGAAGTGGGTTTTGCGTCATCAGTAACAACAGAGACTGTCCTGAAATTTCTGACCATGATCTTTGCTCGAGAAGGAAACCCCTGCACCATCACAACAGATAATGGACCGCAGTTCACTTCATTTGAATTTGCTGATTTTGTGAAAACGCAGGGAATAAAGCACATAAAGACCAGTGTTTATCACCCTCAGGCTAATGGGGCCATTGAACGGTTCAACAGGGTGCTTAAAGAATGTGTTCAGACAGCTGAGGTGGCTCGTAAACCATGGAAATCTGCAGTCCTGACCATGTTGAAGAGCTATCGAGCAACACCCCATGCTACTACGGGTGAAACTCCTTTTCTGCTTTTGAGAGGCCAACCTATGAGAACAAAGTTGAATGTTCTTCTTCCTGAGGATAGCCCTGATCAATTCATTC
The DNA here is from genome assembly GCA_027422415.1 of Schizothorax lantsangensis. NCBI lineage: Eukaryota > Metazoa > Chordata > Actinopteri > Cypriniformes > Cyprinidae > Schizothorax > Schizothorax lantsangensis. The sequence continues at coordinate 16,695,658 of CM049848.1, forward strand.
AAGTCAGAGCTCGTGTGAAACAACGACAAAACAAAAGTAAACAATATACCGATCGTAAGAGAGGATCGAAGTTCCTTAAAATTGCGGTTGGAGACAAGGTGAGAGTGAGAAAGCCTTTTCACGTGAAAAAAGGAGAAGCCCGGTTCACTGAACCACTGTCAGTACAACAACAAACAGGACCGAGTACTTTTATCTTAAGTGATGGGAAAAGATGGAATTCAGCCCGTCTGTCACTATGCCCAGAGAGAGAGGAAAATTCTGCACAGGATGAAATACCTGAAAGAGGCTGTACATTGGAGGACACTGCCTTGAGTCTGAATAGGGGCTTAAGACAGAGACGCCCACCTGGATGGACTCAAGACTATGTGATGGAATAATGTGTCTGATAAGAAACAAATAAATCAGACCAAGAAGATATGTAAAGGGTGTAGGCGGATCGCTGCCCTATCTAAAAAAAAAACTTAAATGTACACTGAATCCTGAAATGGTTGATAAATGTTATTCTGTGTTATGTTAAAAAAGGATAAAAGTACTAGAAGATTTCATTATGTTCCTTTGAAATGTCTATTTGAAATAGACTTGTTTGAATGCATAAGAGTTCATTTGAATATGCTATTTGAGAAGTTTTGTTTGAGTAAATAAGACTTGAGTACGGTAATGATCTTATAAGGGATTTAATTCCTTTGAGTAAGGGGGAAAATGTTGTGTTGAGAAGTATACAATACTTCATGTTCAATTCATAGTAATTGCTTACTATAATACATATAATGTGAAACTGCACCACTAGGGGCTCTAGTGGGAAATTGTGTTGAGTAGTGCGATGAACAAGAATAAAGTGAAGTTAAGAGTGATGCACTGGATGGAGTGTGTTCTGTTAAAAGAGTAAAGACGCAAAATGAGGCTTACTTCAAAAACTGTGATTTTACCCCCTCATTGCAGAGAAATATAACGTTGCGAGTCAGTAGGCTATCGAAGCTATTTTACTAATAAAAGTTTTCGTGCTGTGTGTTCGCTGCGTGATCTCTCTGATATCTGTGTGCAATAACGTGTGTGTGTGCGTCTATGAAAGCAGCGAAGCCTGCATATAGTTTTAGTTTAGCTACAAACCCGAGCCCGACCCGAGCCCGATGCCATCCATTAAACATTAACCCGAACCCGACCCGAAACCCGAAAGTATCTCGGGACCCGTCGGGCTCGGGTCGGGTAGCAGACCATATTGCTCGTATATTTGTTATTCACTAAAATTTAAAAAAAAAAAAATTGTTTCTCTCCACAGCCTAACTAATCAAAGTGAGCAGTAACCATACAGGCCAATCAGCTTTTAGAATAATTGTACTGCGTCATCAAGCCTACTGTGCATATCAGGTGGAGAGAAATTAAATTGTAGTCGGATTTAGTCAAAATGGATGAAGTCCAAATTAATGAGGAATCTGAAACCTTAAGCAAGTAAGACTGAACGACAGGGATGCACATTTCCCGCAGTGACTGAGTGGAGAATGGAGTTCTTCAACCAGGGGCGGACTGGCCATCGGGAGCACCGGGACATTTCCCGGTGGCCTGACAGCTGTTCTGGCCTGACAGCTGCCGCTGTGCAGTCGATCAGCCTGACGTGCGATAGGCTGGTATGCAACTACGAATTAATTGACGGACCTCTCAATCTACGAATCAGGCAATCACGGAGTGAAAATGACACCACCACATGACCTAACGTCAGCGACGCACTGCCTAATTGGCTATATCCAGAGGCAGGTTATATCTTAGAAAATCGCGCAAAAAATGGAGTGTAAACGCAAAGGAGGAGCAGAGAGGGAGCGTATAAAAAGGAGAAAAGCCCTGGCCACAGACGCAGCAAGTTGCTGCAAAATCCCAGCCATGTTCACCAGTAAGGGAGCAGGTCGGTCAGAATTACATTTACACAGTGTTGGGGAGTAGCTAGTTACATGTAACGGCGTTACGTAATTTAATTACAAAATAAATGTAACTGTAATTAGTTACAGTTACTAAGAAAAAATGTGTAATTAAATTACAGTTACTTATGAAAATGTTAACGATTACAAAGGGGGTTACATCTGAATATTTATGCACATCCACATACAGATTTAATTGATTTCTTTCCCAAATTGCACTGACTTGACCACTTTTTTTCTAATAAATCACTAATCGGTTAGTCTGACTGATAATGCTCCGGCTCGCGTGCGCTCCGCGTCTCCGCCAAACGGTTTCGATCAGAGTAATCAATACCGAGAGATTTGACCATGGAGAGGACTGTGGAAGCGCACATGTGGAGCAGAGAAGCAAAACTACTGTTCAGGATTTCAAGTGCAGGTCAGATTCACCTGTAAATATGCTAGTTTTGTCTTTGTTTAGTTAAGCAGCAGCCCATTGCTCATCAGTTATCACTCAAAATACTCATCATTATTAGCCTATATCTATTGTAAAGTTACAGTAGTAATTTAGCAAACAAATAACCATATCGTTTTATAATAGGTTTAGGGGGAGCTAGGGCAGAAAACAACACAACCCTTACGAAAATTAACAATGATTTTACTATAAATCCAAAGACAATAATTACTATTGTTAAACCATGGTAACCACAAATTAACCATGGTTTTTGCTACACTAACATAGTTTAACCATGTAATTTGTAGTAAAAAAAAATAAATACAAATGGTAATCCACTTGCCTAAAAAAAATGAAACATGGTTACTGTACTTTTGCTATAATAAAATCATGGTTAATTTTTATAAGGGAAAAATATGACTCATGTTTAAAATTAGGATTTTTCTAGAAAGAGTCAGAGAGATGTATCCTGTGTATCACTCGTGGTGTTTTCAGTCTGCTGCCTCAATATATATGAGTACATGAACACATAAACAATCACTTGTCACTTCATGAGCATTTTACAATTTCTTTTGAGAAGACTATCATCATATATACAAACAGACACCGATGTTTAAAAAAGACACCAATGTTTCAGGAGTTTAGTACAAAGAATAGGACACATGCTTATTAGATAACCGTATTTGGGTTGATGTATATGCTTTTATTTTATTTTTAACTGTTATTTATCAGTGTTGAATACTAAGGTTAACCCTGCATGGTGTAAATGTTTAAAAATTATTAACAGTTGAAAACATTCATTAGAAATTTAGGAAAGTAATCAAAAAGTAATCAAAAGTAATCAGTTACATTACTTTTATAAAGTAATTGAAAAAGTTACATTACTATTACATTTTAAATAGGGTAACTTGTAATCTGTAACTGTAACAAAGTTTGTAGATCGGGAAGAAGGAGGCGGGAACCGGCGAACATTCAAAATACTTTAATAAACAAATCAACAAACATAAAAGTAAAGCGGCAGCCCCTCACGGACGACTGCCGCACACAAAACACAAATTAAAATCCAGGCCTGGTCCTCTCTCGTCTTCCTCTGTCGTCACTCCTCCTTTCATCCTTCCGGAGCTCCTCCGTGGGACTCCAGACCGGTGAGTGGCGCAGGTGAAACTTCTTTCAAAATTATTCACAAATTCTATCGTTAAACATTTTCTTAGTAAGTTTAAGAAGGATATTGATTACTGCTCTTTTTGCTCTTTGCATTGGAAACTACCCCCATCTTCTGGCCTGTAGTTTTGTTAGAAAGTTATGGTATGGCCTGTGTTTATCAGAAAAGATACTCTTTAATTTTATTTTGCATTTTGAAAATGTAGTTTTTGGATATTTTATTCAAGATAATGTGAATAATGAAGCTTTTGTCATTAACTTTTTATTTTATTAGTTAAGTTTCACATTCATAAGTGTAAATTTTCTAACAGAAAACCCGTTTCACAGCTTTTATAAAGAATTGGAAAGCTATTTTTGTACTATTCAAAGTAGCCTAATAGAAAGGCTATCAAAACTGTCCGTTTGTGTTCTGTCTTCTCGTCACAGTAACCTATTATTGTTCATTTTCAGAAAAAAAAAGTAACCTTCCCAACACTGCATTTACATTATATTTACATAATCATTTGGCAGACGGACGCTTTCATCCAACGCTACTTACAATAGATAAAATCAAACCAACAAACGAGCAACAATATGTAAGTGCTGCTGTGCTGAGTCTCGTTTAGTCTAACGCAGTACATGTAGCATTTTTTTTATAACAAATAAAAAAGAATAAAAAGTAGATATAATAATAGAGAGTGCTAGTCTTAGTGGGTCAAGGTTTTTATATAATAAATAAAATAAATCAAGTAGATGGTGTAGAAGTAAAATAGTCAAGATTTATTATTATTTTAAATAAAAAAAATTAAATTACCTACACACGCGCATCTACAGCATGGCTAGCTATAAGTCCACTTCGTCCAAGCAAATGGTGTTCTCAAAAAAATATTTAAAATATATATAATGATAGAACTTTTAAAAGAGCATGTTGCAACATCTTAATGACACACTAGCACACTGTTTTAGAGATGGGGATACAGTATTTTTTTGTGCCAAATTTGACCAGAAATTTTGATTTTCCATTTCTAGCCTACAATATGTAGCCTACAATGTTTATTTATTTATTTATTTATTTTGACAAGGTGACGAAGGAAGCAGCAGCAGCAGCACTACTGCTGCAAGTACTCCTGCTGTTGAACTAGAGGGGGTGGACAGTTCAGCTTTTGAGTCAGAGCAGGAACCTTCAGGTAAACTAAAGTTTAAGCTAAGCAAAACTAAACATGCAGGCTATACTCTTAGACCAATATGTGCTTTTATGATTTATAAGATCATCAGTAGTAGGACTGTGATCATGGGGACATACAATTGATGGTTGCACAATTAATATAAGTATAGATTATTGAACGTGCTTATTTCATATTGCAGAGCAACTAGATGTACAGAGTGAGAGAGAGAGGGATTCAGGGAAAGATGAAAGAGACAGTGAAAGCCTTGATACTCCATTTGATTATTTTGCCCATCCACAGTCTAAGGATTTTGATTTATTTTTTAAGTATCACCCAATTCAAACAACTGAAAGAGCCATTCCTGATGTATTCCACTCAAAACATGGCACAAACAGGAAATGGCTGACATACAATGAAAGTAATCACTCCCTATTCTGCTCAGTATGCCTTGCATTTGCAAAACCTTTAGGCAGCGACAGTGCATTTGTCAAAGGAGGTATGCAGGCCTGGAAACATGCCCATCAGAGAGTACAGGAACATGAGAGAAGCAATATCCATAGAAAAAGTGCAGAAGCCTTTTTTCTTAGAGTCAACAAAGCAGACATCCATACTCTTCTGACTGATAAGCAAATTACTGTTCATCGAGACCAGGTTAGAAAGAGGAGGCAGGTCCTGGAACGAGTGATTGATGTAGTGAAAGTTATTGGTAAATGTGGGCTAAGCTACAGAGGGCACAGCCATGAAGCTACATATGACCTTGAAAACATGGCTATCAATCATGGTAACTTTCTTGAGCTCATACTCTTGCTGAGCAAGTACGATGTCTGCCTACAAGAACATGTAAGTGATTGTATTGAGAAGAGAAAGAAGCAGATGAGAACTAAAGGAAGAGGGTCCATGGTAACTTTGATGTCCAAAACAACAGTAAATAAAGTAATTGAATTAATAAGAAATATTATTCAACAGAAAATTGCTGTTGAAGTGAGAAAGGCAGGGATGTTCTCAATACAAATCGACACAACACAGGATTTAACATCCAAAGACCAGTGTGCAGTAGTTCTGCGATATGTTACTGATGTTGTCCACGAGAAACTCATTGCAGTCATTGACTGTGAGTCATCAACTGGACAGTACTTTGTGGAGCTTGTGAAACAGACCCTAGAGAAGATGGACATAGACATCAAAAAGTGCATTGGTAATGCAACAGACGGAGCTGCAAACATGCAGGGACAATACAAAGGTTTCTCTGCATTGCTCACAGGAGCATCACCTAACCAAGTGCACATATGGTGTTACTCACATGTCCTCAACCTTGTTCTAGCTGACACTACAGGGGTTGTTGTGGCAAGTGAGTCCCTTTTCTCACTACTGAATGACATTGCAGTGTTCATTCGTGATTCCTACAAGCGCATGAAGCTATGGGAGGAAAACAGTGAGGACAAGAGACACAGACGGCTTGGTGTAATTGGTGAAACACGCTGGTGGGCCAAAGATGAGGCCTAGAGGAAAGTATTTGGAAGGTTTGCAAAGCCTGACCATGCACTTTACACAGATCTGGTCATCACTATGGAAAAAATTGAAAATGATGTGACCATGAAACCTGTAATCCGAAATAAGGCCCAAGGGTACAAGGCTGCTCTCCTAAAGTATGAAACCATACTGACAGCAGGAAAAATCCTCAGGATTTTTGATCAGACAACCCCTCTCTGCAAATATTTACAAACAAGTGGCATGGATATTGCTTCAGCACAGCACTTGGTGACAGGAAAAGAGGATAGCTTGAGAAAGTGTGCCCGGGACTTTGAGGGTGTGAAGAGGGCAGCAGATGACTTTGTTGAATGGGCCAATGGCATTCTGGAGAAGCTTCAGGACAGTGATGCTGAAGTTCAGACTGCTCTCCCAGAGAAGAGAATTAGAAAACACAAGAGGCAACCAGGTGAGCTGGCACAAGATGAGCCCATTGCTAATGCAGAGATTGATTACAAAATCAACATCCACAATGTGATCTTGGACACTGTTATTGAAAGCTTTCATAGCCGTTATGCAGAAAATGCAGTGCTGTGTACAGATATCTCTTGCATGGATCCTAGGAACTTTCCTGAAATCAGAGAAAAAGGCATTCCAGGGACAGCCATGAAGGAGCTCAGCAAATGCCTACTGCAATTTGATGAACATGCCAGTGTTGAGACATTGCAGGCTGAACTGATCAGCCTTGCACAGCACTGGGAAAGACTGAAACAATCACTAATGGAGAACTACAACATTAGGGGTGCCGCCTCTAGCGATGAAGCAGGGGAAGGCTCTGAGGTTCCTGATGAAAGTGTGGAGTTTGTGAGCAGAAGTTGTTCCACATGCAAAAACTGTCCAATATGCTGCTACCTCCTCTTGTCTCAGTACAATCTGCTTACTGATGCTTATCACATCATTGGTTTGGGCTACAAGTTCCTCCTCACACTATCTATTACTCAGGTTGCCTGTGAGAGGACCTTCTCCACCCTGAAGTTAGTGAAGAACCGTCTGAGAACCTCCCTCAGTCAAGAGAACCTTGAAACATTCCTTTTGATGGCAACAGAGAAGGAGATTCTTATGGAACTTGATACAGATGACATAATTGACAAGATGGCAGAGAGCAGTGAGCTACTGCGCCGCCTACTGGTGTACTAGTAGTGCTAATTACTTACTGTTTACGCTTACTGGTCTGTTATGACATTATTGAGTAAACATTGTTATCTGTTACTTACACTGTTGTAGCTTTTGTCAAGTTTATTTGAGTTTGTGTTTCTGATACTTTTGATATACTTGACTTGAGCATTGGAAATACATAAAATATAAATAGTTCAACATGTGAATGTGTATCTTATTATCCCTTTTTAAAATGTCCAATTTTATATTTGTCTTTGGTGTGGTAGTATAGATGGTGTATTCCTAGTGAGTTTTTGAGGGTTCATTTATTTATTCATTTATATTACGTCTGGTAGTCTACCTGTTACATCAACTAACAGGGTTAGCCTATTTAGCAGTCCAGTGGACACAAGAATAGGGTGGTGGTGACTGCAGCAGCAGAGGTGGCCTGGGGTGGAGTCAAATTCCCGGCCTTAATTACTGTCCCAGTCCGCCACTGTCTTCAACGCATATGTGAGTAGATGTTTGATGGAATGGGGCTCTCCGTTCATGATGTCTAAATGTTTTACACACCAAATTGAGAAACTAACGGAATGCATAGTCGATATAAAAAACTGGATGACGAGTAATTTCCTACTGCTAAATTCTGAAAAAACAGAGGTGTTAATTATCGGACCTAAAAACCCCACATGTAATAACTTGGAACACTATCTAACACTTGACGGCTGCTCTGTCAATTCTTCTTCTTCATCAGTCAGGAACCTAGGTGTGCTGTTTGATAGCAATCTTTCTTTTGAAAGCCATGTTTCTAGCATCTGTAAAACTGCGTTCTTCCATCTCAAAAACATATCCAAACTGCGACCTATGCTCTCAACGTCAAATGCAGAAATATTAATTCATGCGTTTATGACCTCAAGGTTAGATTATTGTAATGCTTTACTGGGTGGTTGCTCTGCACGTTTAATAAACAAACTACAGTTAGTCCAAAATGCAGCAGCTAGAGTTCTTACTAGAACCAGGAAGTATGACCACATTAGCCCGGTTCTGTCAACACTGCACTGGCTCCCTATTAAACATCGTATAGATTTTAAAATCTTGTTAATGACTTATAAAGCCCTGAATGGTTTAGCTCCTCAGTACTTGAGTGAGCTCTTATCGCATTATAGTCCTCCACGGCCGCTGCGTTCTCAAAACTCTGGCCGTTTGATAATACCTAGAATATCAAAATCAACTGCGGGCGGCAGATCGTTTTCCTTTTTAGCACCAAAACTCTGGAACAATCTACCAAACACTGTTCGGGAGGCAGACACACTCTGTCAGTTTAAATCTAGATTAAAGACCCATCTCTTTAACCTGACATACACCTAACACACTACTACACTTCTATTATTCAAATCCGTTAAAGGATTGTTAGGCTGCATTAATTAGATCAACCGGAACCGGGAACACTTCCCATAACACACGATGTACTCGTTACATCGTAAGAAGATTGGCATCTACGCTAATAGTTGTTTCTTTCTTATTCTGTTTCTCAGTCCGTGTCCGGATCAGATGGTGGATCGGCGCCGGGAGATGATGTCTGCGGCCCTGATCGTCAGCGATGAGCCCCAGAGACATATCCCCAGTGAAGACCTCGACTAAAATACAATAAAACTAAAAATAAAACAAATAATTAAAATTTAATAAAATACCTAACTACATAATACTATTATTGTTAGAAATTGCAACAATATAAAAATAGAAATATAATACATTTATACATTTAAAAATTTAATTAAAACAATAAGTAAACAATGAATAAACAATAATATCCTGGCCAGAGGAGAACTGGCCCCCCGACTGAGCCTGGTTTCTCCGAGGTTTTTTTTCTCCATTCTGTCTCAGAGGGAGTTTTGGTTCCTTGCCGCTGTCGCCTCTGGCTTGCTCAGTTGGGGACACTTAATTTCTAGCGATTATCGTAAATTTGATTTCACAGATACTATTTAAACTAAACTTAGCTAGACAATGACATCTCCGAATTCAATAATGAAATGCCCTTAACTGAAAATTGAGTGTTTAATCTTATTATTATACATTACTGACACTCTATCCTCCAACTTGATACTGTTAAGTGCTTTGACACAATCTGTATTGTTAAAAGCGCTATATAAATAAAGGTGACTTGACTTGACTTTAGTCTGTAGATGGCGCTGCTCTGTTGGTTTACGATATTGATAAGTCGTGTTGTTACAGTTTTTTAATTCGCTTTGGGACTATTTTCACAAGTAAGGTGTATTTTTTCAAAACTCTTAGTACAAAAATCCAAACTGATCACACTTGTAACATCGCTATCATTCTTTCAAAATCTGATCTCATAATTTCATTACAATTATACATATTTTCATCCACTCAATCATTGTTTCAAAACATAAGATTATCGTAATATACATTGAGAACATTTGATTTCATCACCAAAACACAACAGTATGATTTTCTTTTAACAATCAGTTCATTCAAGAGCAAACAATACATCTTTCAAATCACCTTTGTTGCTGAAATAATTACAGTAATACGGGCAATAATTGCCATGTTAGAAAATATACTTACATTACCTAGCTTGCATAACTTGCATACAATCCATAATGTTTGTAAAAGTATTCATACATTGTGTTACTGTATCAAAAGGTGTGATGAAGGTATGATATGGCCATAAGTTTGGATGAAGGTATGACATGGCCACCGTTTTTGCTAGAACAGAGTTGACTGGCAATGCAGTATGACATATGACTGAATCTATACTGTAACTGCATTTTTCAGATGAGTTATAGTAATGTGCAGTCTCTACCATGTAATGCCTCTATATGTATCACATGGCATAATGTAAGCTAATGTAAAATGCTGTATTTGATGCCATCTGTCTCCCTTCTTCTGATACATCTCTGATCAATCTGATCAGTTCCTCTCCCTTGTATCCTGCTGTATGTTCACAAAGTGCAAAGCACAGTTTTACAAACGAGGACGTCCTCAAAGGGTTTGTGTGTGTGTGTGATTTTGTCAGGTTTTGCTCACTTCTGGGTACTAATTTGTCCCCAAAATATGGGTAAGTAGGTACGCACACACACACACACACACGTTTGTTTTTGTGAAAAGTGGGGACATCCCATAGGCGTAATGGTTTTTATACTGTACAAACTGTATGTGCTATTGCCCTAGACCAACCCTACACCTAAACCTACCCCTTACAGGAAACTGTGCATTTTTACTTTCTCAAAAAAAAAAAAACTCACTCTGTTTGATTTATAAACGTTTTGAAAAGTGGGGACATGGGGCAATGTCCTCATAAGTCACCTTCTCCTTGTAATACCTATGTCATACCCATGTCATTATACAAATTTATGTCCTCATTTGTCACAAAAACGCGCACACATACACATATACATATACACACACACACACACACACACACACACACACAGGTATTCCTATTATTATGGTGACATTCCATAGGAGTAATGTATGGAAGTAATTTAATGCCTAAAAGATTTGCATGTGAAAGAGTTGTGCAAGTATACATAAGATTGCAAACGTAAATTACATTTGCATGCGCAAGAAAAGATTTGTAAAGGTGCAAATCGAGATTCAAGCGCGAGAAAAAAAAGATTCACAGCATTTTACTTTTTTTGCAAGTGTAATTCAAGTATTGTGAAACTGCAGCTTCATGCTAATACAAAATAAATATGATCTGTATTCTTCCGCTTTCCATTTCTCCGCGCTTACACTTTTGGCACGTTTTTTTTCACCAAAATACGGTCAAAAGCACTGCAAGCCTGTGAACAGTGATTTGCAAGCGAAAACAGTTTAAAGAACTGCAAAACGGATTGACTGCGTATAGAACCAATCTGTATGTTTAAAAAAAACCTGTGTCAAATGTCTAAATGATTTGTGTATGTAGGGCAAAAAGTTCCCGAAATAGTCCGATATGTACAGCTCCGTCTTTCTTTTATCAGCGCTTACAGTTTTGGCACGATTCTCTCACTTTCTGAGTTTTGCAAGCGTGAGAGGAGGGCGGGTCCACCATCTTCTTGTAGCCAATCAAATGAGGCTCTCGCTGACTCTCCATTTACTCTTAACTGATTGGTTCAATAAAAATATCATACGCCAAGACATTTATCTTCTGGTACTTTTAACGTACACATTCAGTACAAAAAAAATAAGTAAATCAAAAAGAATTTGCAGTGGTTTTTGGTTCAATTCCTTCAGGTGCACAAATGCTATTTAGAGGTATTGATAAAGACCATTCTCCTGGTTCAGTGTCTTTTGATATTACTAAATCTTATGTTGGTAAAAATTTGTTTTTCATCATACCCCAAGAGTAATAATAGAGCTATTCGTACTCTTTTCCAAAGAGAAATTGTTACTGTACCTTATATTTTGTCTCACTGGGTCTCCTTAATGGAAAATTGATTTGCTGGAGAACAGTGTGGTTGTTACCACAGAAATATCATCTTAGAAATAAGATTAAAGAAGTTTTTTATAAGCTCATTCACAGATTTTATCCAGCAAATCATTATTTACAAAAAAAATGTAAAAAAGGAATAAATGTAAATTGTACTTTTTGTAATGAATATGAGGATACTGCCTTGCACTTATTTTGGCACTGTACATACTCAGTTACACTATGGTGTAAGGTCCAAAAGTTTATTAGGGAAAATATTCAGTGTTTAAAACCTTCTTCACTCACATGGGAAAATGTACTTTTTGGCTTTACTGACTATCCTGACCAAGAAGAACAGTACTTTTACTTAATTAATTTACTTATTCTGTTAACCAAATTTCACATTCATAAGTGTAAATTTACCAATAAAAAAAACTATTTTATGGTTTTGTTGACTGAAATATGTATTTATATTGACAGTAGGGATGCACCGAGATGAAAATTCTTGGCCGAAGAAGAACAAAATGAAACACTGGGACGAAGGCCGAATACCGAACACGGTTTTTCGCATTTTTTCCCCCACGAAGGCCTATTTTGCCATTTTTTTCGCCATTGCATAAATTAAAGAGCCAAAATGTGCTTTTTACTGTTTTGTCCTGCTTTTCAAATAAAATCAATTACAAAATAACAATTTAAAAATATTTACATAACACTGAACATTTTTTTACATTATATCAGACATTATACCAGCAAAGCACAATTTAACTTAAAATTAATAAGTAATAATAAGTTAATTAATTAATAAGTATAGCAATTTTTGGGACCCCCTTCTTGAATCAGGCATGTATTTTTTTCTGTACAAATAAATGCAGCCTTTCTGAGCAGAAGAGACTTCTTTTAAAACATTAGAATATATTACAGATCCCAATTTGAACACTATGTGTGAATGTTATAATAAATGTATAGCTGTTGTAGGGTAATTCATATTATCATTATTATTGTCTTATTTTTTATTTTATTTTACAGAACAACGGTAAAATTTCAATACTAACATTTATGAATGTTGATGGAGTTGTTGCTTTTTCTTAGATTTTATTTTGGCAGAAACCCGCAGGAAGATCTGTGCTTCTTTTTGTTGACAACAGCATGCAGATATTTAAATGATTCTCATTACGAATTTGGGAAGATGTTTGTCGCACGTATCACATTGTCAAATGTTTTTTTTAAAAAACTAATAAAAATGTTACTGAGCAAATGACCAGTAACAATGTTTTAGCACAGATTTGTCACGCGCTTTGGACTTGAACCCTGGCGCCGCGAGCTCGTGCAGCGCTGTTTGCATGCAGTCCGTGCGTGTATTAGAAAACATAACATTCTACAGTTTATTTACTAATCGTTTGAGGCCATTTCGCGATTCCAATCATCACCGTAACCATGCAACAATCGCCCTTCCTCTTCTCATCGGAGACATGAGATGCAGCACTAAACAGTCTCTCGCTGTTGGTGCTTGTAATGTTTTTTGCGTCTTTCTCTGACAGTTTTAAATACTTTCACACTGCAGACGTGTTTGCTGCATTAGTGCGTGCCTCTATTTGATCGCGTCACGTCATTGTTCGGTACAATTTATTTGGTCTTTTCGCTTATTCGGCCGAACACCGAGAGAGTTTTTTTTGCTATTTTCGGCCGAACAATTTCGGTTGCCGAACATTCGGTGCATCCCTAATTGACAGTATCAGAGACTCTGTGAATAAGAAAGCTGTAAGAACTTTGAAAGTTTGTGAATTTTACAATATATTTATTTGATTTTATATATACATACATGTGTATATATGTATATCTTGTTTTTTTTGTTTTGAAGTTTAATACTTTCCTCCCCCTGGCAACTGTTTTGTTTGTTGTAATTTGTCTTTCTATCTTTTTTCTTTTCCTTTTTATTTTTATTTATTTATTTTGTTGTTGTTCTTTGAATAATAAATAAATAAGTAAATAATGCGGCATTCATTAGTCAATCCTTTTTTTAATATATCAAAGGGATATAATTTGTGTATGTGTGCATCAAAAATAATGCAGTAATGCAATGCAGTCTTCCCTCACAGGTCTACAAGTGTCACCCCACAAATTGCTAAACCCAAAACTTACACTTTCCGTTTCCTTTCTTCAAATGGTAACTGAACTGAAGGCATCTACAAAAGTAGTATTGTTATTATAGCCTACCTAAAAAAAAAGTAAAGAAAGAAAGAAAAGAAAAGAACTTACTTTTAATTATGTATTATTGTTATTCAATATTACAACCCCAAATCAGAAAAAGTTGGGACAGTATGGAAAACGCAAATAAAAAAAAGAAAGTAGTGATTTCTAAATTTACTTTGACTTGTATTTCATTGCAGACAATATGAACACAAAATATTTCATGTTTTGTCTGGTCAACTTCATGTCATTTGTAAATATACATCCTTTCCTGTCATTCAGACCTGCAACACATTCCAAAAAAAGTTGGGACAGTAAAGCATTTACCACTTTGTAATGTTGCCATTCCTTTTCACAACACTTAAAAGACGTTTAGGGACTGAAGACACCAAGTGATGAAGTGTTTCAGGTGTAATTTTGTCCCATTCTTCCTGCAAACAAGTCTTAAGGTGGGCAACAGTACGGGGTCTTCGTTGTCGCATTTTGCGCTTCAAAATGCACCACACATTCTCTATTGGAGACAGGTCGGGACTGCAGGCAGGCCAGTCAAGTACCCGTACCCTCTTCCTCCGCAGCCAGGACTTTGTAATGTGTGCAGAATGTGGTTTTGCATTGTCTTGTTGAAATATACATGGACGTCCCTGGAAAAGATGTCTTCTTCTAGATGTCTTCTTCCAAAATCTCTATGTACTTTTCAGCATTAATGGTGCCATCACAGAAGTGCAAGTTACCTTTGCCAAGGGCACTGACACAACCCCATACCATGACAGACTCTGGCTTTTGGACTTGTTGCTGGTAACAGTCTGGATGATCCTTTTCTTCTTTGGTCCGGAGCACACGGTGTCCATTCCTCCCAAAAAATACCTGAAATACTGATTCATCTGACCACAGTACACGTTTCCACTGTGTGATGGTCCATCCCAGATGCCTCCGAGCCCAGAGAAGTCGACGGCGCTTCTGGACACTGTTAACATAGGGCTTCCTTTTGGCACAGTACAGTTTTAACTGGCATTTGTGGATGTAACTACGTATTGTGGTACTTGACAAAGGTTTGCCAAAGTAGTCCTGAGCCCATGTGGTGATATCGCTTATAGATGAATGACGATTCTTGATGCAGTGCCGCCTGAGGGATCGGAGATCACGGTTGTTCAGCTTAGGCTTGCGCCCTTGTCCTTTACGCACTGAAATTCCTCCAGATTCCTTGAATCTTTTAATTATGTTATGCACTGTTGAATGTGAAATATCCAAATCTCTTCCTATCTTTCTTTGAGGAACATTGTTTTTAAACATTTCAATAATTTTCTCACGTATTTGTTGGCAAACTGGCGATCCTCGGCCCATCTTTGCTCCTAAAGGACTAGACCTTTCTTGGATGCTGCTTTTGTACCAAATCATAATTGCAATCACCTGTTGACATCACCTGTTTCAAATCACATCATTATTTTAACCAATTTACCTCATTACTAGCCCTAAATTGCTCCTGTCCCAACTTTTTTTGGAATGTGTTGCAAGTCTGAATGACAGGAAAGGATGTATATTTACAAATGACATGAAGTTGACCAGACAAAACATGAAATATTTTGTGTTCATATTGTCTGCAATGAAATACAAGTCAAAGTAAATTTAGAAATCACTACTTTCTTTTTTTTATTTGCGTTTTCCATACTGTCCCAACTTTTTCTGATTTGGGGTTGTAGATATTAAGTCTTAATTTCAGTTTTAAAGGTCTGCAAACATTGAAAATTATTTTTCCCATTTTTGTGTATCATTTGTAAAAGAGTATTGTGCATGTATGGCTGACCACCTTAATTTTGTTTTAATTAAACCTAATTAATTACATTATTCATTAATATATTAACATTAATATACATTATTCCTAATTTATCTGATTTTTTTAAACATTTGAAAAATTTCTAAATTGTCAGTGCATTAGATAAAACAATGCTGAACTTTTTCTCATTTTCTAAGCCATTTTTCTAAGTACTTTTAATAATCTGGTGTCAATGTGATCAGGTGCTTTATAGCAGAGTAACCCCAGGTGTGGTTTAGTTTAGTTTAGTTTAGTTTAGTTTCGTATATAGCACATTTCTACTGCCTCAAGAGCAGCCCAAATTGCTGTGCAATGCATTCAAGTCAAGTCAAGTCAAGTCAAGTTGAGCTTTATTGTCATTCCGCTACATGTGGGGACATACAGTAGAACGAAATGTCGTGCCTCACGGGACCACAGTGCTACATAAATACAGACATACAACAATGAAGTAAAACACTATAAACCTATACACAACTAACCTACTGACAGATTTTGACTAAGTTTACTATATATAAATGTTTACCCTATACAACTAAAGATAAAGATAAAAAATACAAACTATACAATCTATGCGAATGCTTCACATAAATACTGTACATGTGCAGAGAGAAACATTGTGAGTCAGGCAGCTGGCTGGGGAACAGTACAAGATGATTTGTAGTAGTGCATGAGCATGTAAACATACATATATTGCTGAGTCTTTTGTGGGATTGTGTACACATAGCAGTGTAAGAAAAGTGTCTAGTGCATAGAGGAGAGTGTGTTACTACAGGTGGTTTGTACGGGCCTACTCACCTGTGTGTAGCACACTTGAATTGCACAAAAAAAGTTCACAGTTTTTTCTTTGGTGAGGTAAGGTTGGGGGGGTGTTTGGAGAGGGGGGGGGGGGTGTTCCGTGTTTCAGGAGGTAGGGGTTTGCATGGGGTTTCAGAGGGGGGCGGGGTGATCTGAGTTAAGGGCTCTCACAGCCTGGGGGAAAAAGCTGTTGAGCAGTCTGGCGGAGCGGGCTCTGATGCTCCGGTACCATCTTCCTGATGGTAGGAGCTGGAAGAGACTGTGGGAGGGGTGGGTGGGGTCCTTCACGATGCTGTTGGTTTTGCTGGAGCATCGTGCAAGGAAAATGTCCAGGATGGATGGGAGAGGGGCACCGATGATCTTTGCAGCCGTGTTCACTGTCCGCTGGAGGGTCTTGCGGTCAGCAGCACTGCAGTTCCCGTACCAGACAGTGATGCAGCTGGTCAGCACACTCTCAATGGTGCCCCTGTAGAATGTAGTGAGGATGGGTGGTGGGAGACTTGCTCTTTTCAGCCGGCGGAGAAAGTGTAGGCGCTGTTGTGCCTTCTTGGAGAGTGACGTGGTGTTGGTGGTCCAGGTGAGATCCTCCGTGATGTGCACCCCCAGGAATTTAGTGCTGCTGACTCTCTCCACAGTCGAGCTGTCGATGGTCAGTGGGGGGTGGTCAGTGGAGTTCCTCCTCCTGAAGTCCATCACAACCTCCTTTGTCTTCTCCACATTTAGGGACAGATTGTTAGCGCCACACCATTCAGCCAGCTGTGCCACTTCCTCTCTGTAGTGCGTTTCATCGTTGTTGCTGATGAGACCTACCACTGTTGTGTCATCAGCAAACTTGATGATGTGGTTGGAGCTGAACTTGGCAGTGCAGTCATGGGTCAGCAGCGTGAAGAGCAGCGGGCTGAGCACACAGCCTTGTGGGGCACCTGTGCTCAGTGTGGTAGTGCTCGAGGTGTTGTGGCCGACACGGACTGACTGAGGTCTCCCGGTTAAAAAGTCCAGGATCCTATTACAGAGGGAATTGTTAAGGCCCAGCAGGTTTAGTTTATTTATGAGCTGTTGTGGGATTATTGTGTTGAATGCCGAGCTGAAGTCAATGAACAGCATTCTAACATAGGAGTCTTTGTTTTCTAGGTGGGTAAGAGCCAGGTGGAGGGTAGAGGAAATTGCGTCGTCCGTAGAGCGGTTTGGACAGTATGCAAACTGGAGCGGATCGAGTGTGTTGGGGAGGCTGTTTTTGATTTTTTGCATGACTAACCTCTCAAAGCACTTCATCATGATTGGGGTCAGTGCTATGGGACGGTAGTCGTTTAAACAGGACACAGGTGATTTCTTTGGTACCGGTATGATTATTGTGGATTTTAGACATGTGGGGACGACTGCCTGGCTCAGCGAGGTGTTGAAGATATCTGTTAGGACATCCCTCAGCTGTGCAGCACAGTCTTTCAGTACACGGCCAGGTATGTTGTCAGGACCCGCAGCCTTTCGTGGGTTAATCCTGGATAGGGTCTTTCTTACGTCGGCTGCAGACAGACAGAGCACCTGGTCGTTGGGAGGTGTGGGCAGTTTTTGTGCAGGTGTGTCGTTCTGCATTTCAAACCGTGAATAAAAGTGGTTGAGTGTATCGGGGAGGGATGGATCATCATCACAGGCCTGTGGCGGGGGCTTGTAGTCAGTGATGGTTTGAATGGCTTGCCACAGGCTCCGTGTGTCTCTGCTGTCCGTGAAGTGATTATTGATTTTTTGAGCATGTGACCGTTTTGCATTTTTGATGCCACGGGACAGATTGGCTCTTGCTGTTTTGAGGGCTGCTTTGTCTCCTGATCTGAATGCTTCATCTCTGGTTTTTAGCAGCCCACGAACCTCTGCTGTCATCCACGGCTTTTGGTTTGCACGTGTGGTGATGGTCTTAGTGACTGTCACATCATCCATGCACTTTTTGATGTAAGCAGTCACAGTTTCAGTGTACTCCTGCAGGTCTGTGTGGTTGTAGTAGGTGGCCGCCTCTTTAAACATGTTCCAGTCTGTGCACTGAAAGCAGTCCTGTAGTGTTGAAGTAGCATTCTCTGGCCAGATTGTGATGAGTTTTTGAACCGGTTTGGCGAGTTTCAAAAGTGGTCTATATGCTGGGATTAGCATAACAGAGATGTGGACTGAGTACCCGAGGTGGGGGCGGGGTACAGCCTTGTAAGCGTTCTTTACGGTTGTGTAAACAAAGTCCAGCGTATTATTTCCCCTTGTTGCAAAGTTTACATGTTGGTAGAACTTTGGCAAAACTGTCTTTAAATTTGCGTGGTTGAAGTCACCGGCTATGATGAAAAAGCCGTCTGGGTTATTTGTTTGTTGTTCACTGATGGCGCAATACAGTTCACGAAGCGCGTCCTTAGCGTTTGCACACGGTGGAATGTAAACCGCGACAATAACAATGGCCGTGAACTCCCGCGGCAGATAGAACGGTCGGCACTTCACAAACATAAACTCCACCAGTGATGAGCAGTGTTTTGATAATACCGCAGTATTGTTACACCATTCTTTGTTGATATAAACACACAAGCCACCACCGCGGCTCTTACCAGAAAGTGTTCAAGAAAACCAAACAAAGACAATAACAAACACAACATTTTAAAAAAGAAAACATATATTACGGTTAATCGCATTTAGCCTACTACGAACATGATCCACAGTCCAAGTTTGACAAAAAGTGTCAAAATGCTTTTTTTGTCTTTCTTTTGAATGATATTATCTATTGGTTTATTATTAAAAACTTAACAAACTTCTTTTTGTGAAAAGTGTGCTTGCTGTCAAGACTGTTCTTGTGATCCACTTAAATATTTTCAGAGGTTTCGCATGTTGTGCGTCATGTATTGTATATTTACAGTAGGGCCTGAGAGGGGACCACTGTTCTAATTTTAGTCTGGCCTGCCCCATTTTTTTGGGGTAGGATGGGAACAGTGGTCTTGGCAGGGTAGATCAGGGCAAGGTGATGCCAAGGGCCCTGAGAACTGCCACTCTGAATGACCCTGTCCAGGCCTAGATAGGGTGATCATTTTACCACAATACAGATGTCTGCCAACTACATCACGTGTGCCAGCCTTTGTGCTTCTGTTTTTGTTCCTGTGTGAGTGATGAAGCTATTAGGATGCTGCTTGGACTAACTGAACTTCTCAACACAGACAAATCAAACGACATGACGGGGTCAGTGTTCCAAATTCAGACAAATGTGGCAGGCTGAGAAACCAGACCAGTTTTTTTATGTAATTTTTTTTTTTAATATTTAAAATCTATATATATATATATATATATATATATATATATATATATATATATATATATAAATCTGTAAATATCTATCTATCTATCTATCTATCTATCTATCTATCTATGCACTATATAATGGGGATAAAAATACTTACATTGTAAGAAAAATACTTGTTTATAAATTCCATTTTATGAAGTTTAATGAATAACAGGGTAGTAACAAGGATAACAATTAGTATTTGGGATGAAAAGCTTAGGCTAAAAGGTATCGAAATCAAAACATCTTCTTTTACCATTTAATTTTTCTTAAGCTATTTTGCACCATTAATTTTTAATAAAAAAGTATTTTTTTAGATATTTTGGGAACACAAAAATAAAAATTTTCCTAAAGAGATGCTTTTATATTCCATATTACTTAAATTAAGTAAATACTCAGAATAAACTCCTTCCAAAGTTTCCTCTCTCTTTCTCTAAAAGGTGTCAAACATGAGCTCAGGTGTATTAATCTTAGACACTAACATTAACACTGTTCAGTGTTGCTCTGCTTCCCAAAATAACATCTGTGAGCACTGCCTCATTTCCGTAAATGCCAGTCCAGCCACGCCAGTCTCCCTTTAAATAAATCACTCTAAATTCCAGTCATTCCGTAAAGCATCTTGTTTATCTCTTAAATGATTAGTTAATTCTAAATGAAATTGATACAATTGATCTAACAGCTTAAAAGGTGTGAAAACAATGAGAAAGTGTGTTATGTGTCTTTTGCTCTGACACACACATTGATCTTTTCTTAGGGTCTGTATGTGCCTTTTTTAGTTGTTTTCTTTAGCACCAGTTAAGGTTACCTCGGAAAGGGCTTTCGATTTAATGCTATTTACAAGATGTTGTCACTCGAATACCCATTAAACCTCAAATGTTTTATGAAGCACAACTGTGGCCACACTAGAGAGTTACCTTTTAAAGTGTATGTGTGTGTATGGGTCTGTGCCTGCCTGCGCTCTCACACCCATCCTGTACCAAACCCTGTTTTGCTAGTACTGGTCTTGCTGATGTCCTGTAGAATGGCCAAATATGGACAGACCGGTTTGAACAGAGGCCCTCCTACTTTTTGAGCAGATGTAAAATAGTCAAAATGTCCGATTAGTATTTAGTGAGACAATTAAAGAAGTGGGCACTAATGTATTAACTTGAGTTTATAGTATAAAGAAGCCTATTTTGTTGCACTCACTTTAATGTATATGCTGGTTTACTGATTTTTTTTTTTTTACTATCTTGAATTTTTTCTTTTATCTTTTGGGAAATATATACCTAGAAGTTTATATTCCTTAGTAATTTTTTGTTAAATTGTCCCAAATGTACTTGAGACATGAATTTTAACCTGATCAATTTCCTGTGCATGTCAGGTTCTGGTCTTTAAATGAGCTACTAAAGAAAAGGGCAGTGAGCAGCTGACTGAACAATGAAATCTTACTATGTGTCAAATTATGAAAATTTATCGAAAGCAAAGAGGAAATTCAATTAGCTGTCTTAAAGGGATACTTCACCCAAAAATGAAAATTATGTCACTAATTACTCACCCTCATGTCGACCTTCATTCATCTTCGTAACACAAATTAAGGTATTTTTGATGAAATCCGAGAGCTTTCTGATCCTCCATAGCAAGGGAACTACCACGTTCAAGGCCCAGAAAGGTAGTAAGGACATCATTAAAATAGTCCATGTGACAGTGGTTCAACCTTAATTTTATGAGGATACGAGAATAGCTTTTGTGTGCAAAGAAAACAAAAATAATGACTTTATTCAACAATTTCTTCTCTTATCTGTCAGAATTCGACACAAGTTCACGTCAGTATCACCCGCATGCATTGTGTTACTCTTGTGAATGTGCAGCGGAAATGGACATGGAAGAAAATAAATTGTTGAATAAAGGAATTGTTGAATAAACTTGTATTTTTTTTTCTTTGCACACAAAAAGTATTCTCGTTGCTTCATAAAATTTCGGTTGAACCACTGATGTCACATGGACTATTTTAACGATGTCCTTCCTTACTATCTTTGTGGGCCTTGTATGTGGTAGTTGCGTTGCTGTCTATGGATGGTCAGAAAATATCTTAATTTGTGTTCCGAAAATGAACACATATAAAGTGCTAGTTTGTCTTACATAATGAGTTTATTTTATACTAGAACATGCACATTTGTCAAATGTGCAGTCTGGTTCCTAAGAAATTCAGCATTTTCTTGTTCAGTTATGATGTTGCTAATGCATGCTGTCTCAAAGGTGTTTTTTATGTGGCAGTGGTACAGTCTCACACCAGATGCTTTGGAAGTGACTGTCATTCAGTGGCGGGAACTCAGTAAACTCGTGTGCGTATGTTATGTTGGCAAAGGCTGTTCAGAATTGCATTGGTGGGAACGGAATCTTAGACATTCAAAAAAGAAAAAACAGAATGAGGACAGAAATATCCGTCTGATTCACACTGACTGGGCGATCTCTGTCGCCAATGTGCTCTCTCTTTTTCATTCTGTCCCTCCATTTTCCTTTTTTTTCATCTTCCTTTTCTTCTTCTCTTAGGAAGCAATTTCAAACAATATGATTTCCTCCAGACTTGCTACTTTAAAGGAAACGAGTCTCTTAGGGTCTACAAGTGCAAGGGTGTTTTCTTTCCCAAAGTGAGCAAAAGAACGACATGAGATAAGAGTTCATTTGTGCTGATTATTTTGCATCTGGTTAATGCACAAAATCATAAAACCCCAAAACTCTTATCATGAGGTATTATTAGAGGTCAAAGACTGCTGTATTTCTTGAAGATAGCAAACAATGGGACTTCAGAGCACATACACGGGTTGGTGAGATGAATTACAGACAGGAAGAACTTTCACCTGCTCTCATATGATTTTCTGTTTGTGAAAGGAAAGAGTTGACATTAGTTACTGACCTTGAAGGGCCTTTAATGTACAAACCCGATTCCAAAAAAGTTGGGACACTGTACAAATTGTGAATAAAAACAGAATGCAATGATGTGGAAGTTTCAAATTTCAATATTTTATTCAGAATACAACATAGATGACATATCAAATGTTTAAACTGAGAAAATGTATCATTTTAAGGGAAAAATAAGTTGATTTTAAATTTCATGGCATCAACACATCTCAAAAAAGTTGGGACAAGGCCATGTTTACCACTGTGTGGCATCCCCTCTTCTTTTTATAACAGTCTGCAAACGTCTGGGGACTGAGGAGACAAGTTGCTCAAGTTTAGGAATAGGAATGTTGTCCCATTCTTGTCTAATACAGGCTTCTAGTTGCTCAACTGTCTTAGGTCTTCTTTGTCGCATCTTCCTCTTTATGATGCGCCAAATGTTTTCTATGGGTGAAAGATCTGGACTGCAGGCTGGCCATTTCAGTACCCGGATCCTTCTTCTACGCAGCCATGATGTTGTAATTGATGCAGTATGTGGTCTGGCATTGTCATGTTGGAAAATGCAAGGTCTTCCCTGAAAGAGACGACGTCTGGATGGGAGCATATGTTGTTCTAGAACTTGGATATACCTTTCAGCATTGATGGTGCCTTTCCAGATGTGTAAACTGCCCATGCCACACGCACTCATGCAACCCCATACCATCAGAGATGCAGGCTTCTGAACTGAGCGCTGATAACAACTTGGGTTGTCCTTGTCCTCTTTAGTCCGGATGACATGGCGTCCCAGTTTTCCAAAAAGAACTTCAAATTTTGATTCGTCTGACCACAGAACAGTTTTCCACTTTGCCACAGTCCATTTTAAATGAGCCTTGGCCCAGAGAAAACGCCTGCGCTTCTGGATCATGTTTAGATATGGCTTCTTTTTGACCTATAGAGTTTTAGCCGGCAACGGCGAATGGCACGGTGGATTGTGTTCACCGACAATGTTTTCTGGAAGTATTCCTGAGCCCATGTTGTGATTTCCATTACAGTAGCATTCCTGTATGTGATGCAGTGCCGTCTAAGGGCCCGAAGATCACGGGCATCCAGTATGGTTTTCCGGCCTTGACCCTTACGCACAGAGATTGTTCCAGATTCTCTGAATCTTTGGATGATATTATGCACTGTAGATGATGATAACTTCAAACTCTTTGCAATTTTTCTCTGAGAAACTCCTTTCTGATATTGCTCCACTATTTTTCGCCGCAGCATTGGGGGAATTGGTGATCCTCTTCCCATCTTGACTTCTGAGAGACACTGCCACTCTGAGAGGCTCTTTTTATACCCAATCATGTTGCCAATTGACCTAATAAGTTGCAAATTGGTCCTCCAGCTGTTCCTTATATGTACATTTAACTTTTCCGGCCTCTTATTGCTACCTGTCCCAACTTTTTTGGAATGTGTAGCTCTCATGAAATCCAAAATGAGCCAATATTTGGCATGACATTTCAAAATGTCTCACTTTCAACATTTGATATGTTATCTATATTCTGTTGTGAATAAAATATAAGTTTATGAGATTTGTAAATTATTGCATTCCTTTTTTATTCACAATTTGTACAGTGTCCCAACTTTTTTGGAATCGGGTTTGTATATACTCATACACTATTGTTAGCATGTTAAATTAAGATACATTTACCCCTCAATACGCAAAACCAATGTATCTTTAATTTGATATTAATATTTATTTATTAATTTATTATTAATATTTAATATTTAGTTGTTGTTGTTTTTTTGCTTCTGGTAATTACTTAATAGATTAATAATTTAATAATACATATATATATGTGTGTGTGTGTGTGTGTGTGTGTGTGTATATGTATGTATATATGTATATATATATATACAGAGCTGGGTAGTAACTGATTACATGTAATCTGGATTACGTAATCAGATTCCAAAATGTTAGTACTTGTAATTAGAGTAAGTTACATTTTAAAATACTCGTAATCAGACTACAGTTACTTTTTTATGGATTACATGATTACATATTATTCATTAATATGCAATAAATTATTCATAATTCATTGATTCTCCCTAATTTCTCTTTTTCATCTTTTAAATTTTCCTTTAAAATAGCCTACCGATTACATACATTCAGAAAGTCCAGTTTTGTGGACATTAACACAAAGATCAGTCATTAGTCAGGTGGAGACATAGCATTTGACCAATGGATTTACAAAAATCATTTCATGTTTAAGAATGGTTTCAACATTGCATCAGCTACTGTTGAACACATTAATTTTCATTTGAATTATCACTCTGTAGGTTTTTTTAACCATGTATTATTAATGTCTTTGGAAGGCTTTTGTCTTTCAAACTCATTAAAATGCACATATTCACGTTTTTTCTTATTTACATGTAATCCAGGCATTCCAAAACTTTTTGTCATCTAAACCTTATTCACCAAATTATTTACTTTAAGTACCCCTGAGATTTTAAAATAAATATTTTAATAATTAAGTATCACATTTGCATGTTCGCAGTTTCTTTGATGTTGATTAATGGTCAGTGCAGCTGCCTATGACCTTTTGGTTTCAATCATTTGACCTTGATTTAAAAAAAGTTAAATGCAGGTAAATAAAAATATTTAATCTTTTTTTAGTAAGTGTTTTATTTTAATTGTTATTTTAAAACAAACACTATAGAAATACAAAGACGGTTCACTCCTATACTTATGAATGGGAGAAACTGCAACGTGTAATATGGAGGAATAGTCCCACCTTCTAAATGAAAGAGCCAAATTTCCCATAGAAACCTGAGGCTAGACACGTTAAGCACGTTATGACTGCGCATGCGCATTGGCTGGTCTAGCCTGAAAAATGAACTTTTTAAATGCTATTTGAGCATAATAAACAACATTAATGGGGCAATTAATTTTAGATTTTTGTTGCTGATTTGACATATGTAATTTAATTGTTAGTTCAACCAGCACTTTTTGAGATTTCAGGATTCCCCCATTCATTAAGATAGGATTTGTTCTTCTATGAGCTGCCCGGAGGCATTGCAAATATGGTCGCCAAGTAAAGAGACTTTCCTTGAAAGGGACTTTGTTTTAAAATTATTTATTTTAATATTTTTTTTTTTTACGATTTAATTAATTGTCATTAAGTAATTTAATTTCATTAAACTCACAAACCCTGTGCAGTTCCTTTGTGAACCCTAGTTTGGGAAACCTTGATGTAATATAATGTTTAATGCACTTTCAAGTTGTAAATTACAATGAATGGGACATATTTACTTACTCTGTATTACTTACATCATTATGGCACAAAAAATCAATGTGATAAACGAGTTAAGTCAAATGTAATCTAAAAGTAATCTAAAAGTAAACTGATTATATTACCTAAAATGTGTAATGTAACGGATTACGTTACTGACTACAAATTTTGTCATGTAATCTGGAATCAGTAATGGATTACAATTTGTAAGTAATCTACCCAGCTCTGTATATGTATATATATATACATGTACATATATATATGTATATGTACATAAATAACTCATTTGCCATGATAACTTAACATAAAAATAACTATGAAAGGGTGTGTTATATCAGGCTAAGTTTTTATATTCATAACAAAAGCATTACTTGGCTCTTTAGATACATATTCTAGATTTTTTTTAGGTTTGTGTAAGAGGATGCGTGTTATTTTGCTATGTCCCATGCACTGCTTATTAAATTTGAATTGGAGTAGAATACAGTCAAATCATAAAGTTAAAAAAATTTGTTCTCTATTAATATTTTGTAAAATTTTTGTTAAACTCAATTTGAGTGTATTGATCATTTGGTAATAAAAAATATTTTTATTTAATAAAAAAGAAGAGTTTGTCCATGTCCCTTGAATGGTTGTCCACCCTGTCATGTTGGGAAATCCGCCTCTTTAAGAAAAGGCCATCCTCTTTAGTGACATCAGGACAACAGATGTTTTGTCTCTTCAGTGGCGGGGATTTCAACCACTTAGGTGAATAAGTTGGTGACTTTTCAATTGACAAATTTTCTTTGTGAGTTTGCTTACTTGCTTTGCCAAAGTTTAACATGTCCACCCTGTTGGCATAAAATATGCCAGAAGTAATTAGAATACAGTATTTTCAAAATTTAAATAAAACAAATTCTCTTCAACAACCAAACTAAATATTTAGCTCAGTTTTTTGTGGGGTAATATGATAATTGAAGCTCAAAATGTCCACCCTGTCGTTGTTCCAAAATGTCCACCCTGTCGGCCTCTTAGACTCGATAGAGTGGACATAAACATGACAGGGTGGACAGAATGAAAATGAATGGGGGGGGGGTATATCAATGTGACTGAGGATGTAATTATATTGTTTATTTTTTAGAAGTCAGATAAATGTTTCATTGTCATATTTTGTCATGATTTGTGTGTTCTGCTTTATGTGTTCACACCGTCATGTTCTGGTCCACCCTGTCGTCTTGATATTTTACAATAATATTTTAAGTAATAATTCAATCATTTCTATATAATCCAGTGTGTTCAATAGCTAGGTGTGGGGGCAATAACATGCAAACAAAAAAACTGCATCCAAATATCACAGTTTTCTCCAAATAAGAAAAAAATACTTGTGCGAATTGAATAAGTTTCTTTAAGAACACATGGTTTACATAAAATCTTTTATGTATTTATAATTTGAAAGCAAACAAATAACCCTGTTTAGGAAAGGGACATCATACCTTTCAGAAAACATAATTTGCATCTTAATTTTGCAATGAAAACGTATTTAACAGTAATATATATGTCCATGACAGGGTGGACATACGTATCTTATGGTTTATGCTTCGAATAATGGTCCATAATTATCTAAAAAAATGTGTGGGAGTTCAGCCAATATGTTTCTATAGTACTTGAGTGTCTTCTATTTATGATATGACATGAAGCGACTGGGAAATTAAAACCAAAATTTTTGAGTATTGTGAGGGTTGATGGTGATATTGACCCATATAATGTAAACTGTATGTATGATATAGATAGATAGATAGATAGATAGATAGATAGATAGATAGATAGATAGATAGATATGGATTTAAATGTAAAGCAAGAAAATAGAGACATGATTTAAATCAGTAAATCAGTAGTAACTTGTGTAAAACATTGATTTTCAAGCCCCTTTCATAATTAGATTTAGTTCCAGTGAAAAGGTGCTTATCAGGATCTGAGAAACTTTTCAGAACTCTTCTTAAGCTTCTTTTAAATTGTTTGTTAGGAAACATCAGAGCTTCCCTTAGCCCTCAAGGATTCTTTGTCTGTTCTTTATGACTGTAAGCCACTGTCAAGCATTCAATAACAAAAATAAACTTAGAATAACATGCAGCCTCGCACTCCCATTTGCATCAGTTTAACAAGCTGGGAACATTGCCACAACCCCTTTGAAACATTCTAGTAGCACTTCACAAAGGTGGCAGTGCCAGGCACTGTTGGCAAGTGATGGCATGCTGGTTTTTCTCACAGTGATCATGTTGCTGCGGGCACACTGATACTCACACCATAAGAGGCTCTGCAATGCCCACGCATGAGACCGACCCCTTAACTCTGAATAAATATTTATTTAAGCCCTTTCCCCTCAACCTGATGTCAGGGACTACCAGAATCAGCATGACACCACAGACTGCAGTCACATCTTTGTCCCAATATACCAGAAGTGTAAACTAGGCAAGACACAAAGACAAACACTGTGGTTTATAGTTATAAGTTTATCCTCTGCAGAATCTGCATGATGTTTATCTTTTTTTCTTCTTTTTTTTCTCAAATAAGAGGGATCATAAAAATTGCACATATGAATGAATGATGAAGCTATTGCCACAGGAATTTACAGTTTAAAAGTTTGGGGTCAACAACATTTTTTGTTGTCGTTTTTGAAAAAATAATACTTTTATTCAGCAAGGACACATGAAATTGCTCAAAAAGGCCAGTAAAACATTTATAAGGTTAAAAAAGATTTCTATTTCAAATAAATGCTGTTCTTTTAAACTTACTATTCATCAAAGAAGCCTGAAAAATCAGCACAACTGTTTTCAACATTAATAATAATAAGAAATATTTATTGAGCTCAAACTCAGCATATTGGAATAAGAATTAGAAATAATGATTTCTGACACTGAAGACTAGAGTAATGGCTCAGCTTTCCATCACAGAAATAAATTACATTTTAAAATATATTAAAACAGATACTTTAAATTGTAATAATATTTCATGATATTACTGTTTTTACTATATTTTTCATTAATTAAATGCAAAAACATGAAAAAAATCTTACTAACCCTAAACTTTTTAATGGTTTAGCCTAGTCCACAAGACAAAGTATTAAGTAAATTTACACAAAGTAGCATGGATACCCCTGGCTATTAATATGCTGTGTTACTTCCTTAAGCATTTTGTCTTTTAGGATCATGTATATGTAATATTTTGTCCTGTGAAATATATGTAAACATTCTGTTATGCTGTTTTTAGCATGGTATTTAATATATATATATATATAAATATATAACACTTTGTACAGGCCATTATTAATTTGCATTACCTGCATAATACCGGCATAATTTGCATTGTAAAATACAGTCAAGTCAAGTCAAGTCACCTTTATTTATATAGCGCTTTTAACAATACAGATTGTGTCAAAGCACTTAACAGTATACAGTGTGAATCAATGCAGCGCTTGAACATTACAACCAATCATAACCTGCCTCTGTGTTTACCTCATTAAATATTCATGTACACTGTGAAGTCACAATTACTGGACAAAGCAAACTATCATAATTTCCAGTTGAAGTCTAAATGTGTATATGCACTTGTGTTACTGGACTTGAACTTGCATACCAATGCTAAACGCATACTTTAAAAATCAAAGGACAGAACAACTGTTTAAGCCAGGCATTCAAGGACTGGCACAGGCCACTTTAATGGAGGTCAAGGATGAGACGCTGAGTTTAGCCATACGAAGTGAGAATACCCCTCGCCTGACTCGGCCCAATGCAGAACCCCATTATACAAAGACACCCGCACATATCAACACCTGCCATCCAGTGGGATCCCTCATATGGGTCATGAAGGCAATCCTTTCTCTGCTTGTCAGGCTGCTAACAGGGTGATGTCTTTCCTTACATGGTGGTTCTGTTTCTCACATACATATCATATCACATACAGGGCTTTTGCACTTTGCTATTGGGATATGAAAGATATAGAATTTAACATACAGTGACCCTTAAAATGTATCTGGACACTCAAGCCACACTTATATGAATATATGAATGCCACTGCATTAAGAAACAAAACAGCAAACCAATAAGACCAATAGAATTTTCATTTTTAAAGCAAAATATTTCACAAAATAAAAAGAGTTTTAAACAAAAAATAGATTAGACAGATTAGACAAAAAAAAATCTAGCATCATTTGTTTGTAGTTGCAACTTGGTTTGATGTTCAATTTAATTGAACATGAATGCATTTGTAGGTGTAGGTTAAGTGGGGCCACTGTATCTAGTTATATAAGTAAAACTAATACATCAATCACAGCACAGGTGATCTAATTCACTTTTCTACTTACAGTCAGTCAGTAAGTCATTGAAATAGTCTTTGGCCAAAGAAAAACCATACCATAAAATCATAATCCTCTAGAATGACAAAAGTGATGGCATAATGTGCAAATGTATTAAGATTTGATTCAAAATGATTATTTGTGACTTTGTAAAAAAAAAAAAAAAGAATATAGAAAATCTGTACATAAAAAAAGGAAATATTAAAATGTAAAAAAAGAAAGAATAATAAATTAATACATTTTGAAATATTATAAATGAAATTGTAAAATATTTAAATATTATATAAATAATAAAACTACCAAATCAACTGATTTTATTATTTGAAAAACAGTATTGTACAATGTGCCTCAAAATTATTAAATAAATAATTTAATATTTACATATTATAAGTATCATTTAAAATATCAATATTTTAACATTAATTAAATAATAAAAGTACCAAATCATCTCTTGTTTATTTTTTAATTACAAAATTCTGCACTAAACCTTGAAAATATGGAAGTAAATGAAAGAAATGAAAAATAAAATAAAAAAATTACCCACAGATCTCTTAAACAATTAAAGTGATGCATAAAAGTTAATTACCTGTCTGACTTCTGACTTATGAGACTGTCTTTGGTTGAGTCTTCTGTGGTCTTGTCCTCTTCAGATGAATGAGTGGGCAGTTATTCTGTGGCCCGGGGGTCCTGTAGATGTAGCCCAGCTCTGGTGTCTATATGACAGTGGGGATATACTGAGCAATGGAGAAAAATGGCAGTGTATCTCTATAGAAAACACTCCAGCAATTTCTGGAGTTCATATACAGCACAGGCCCCCTCGTGCCTGTCCCACTGTGGGAATAGAGCACAAGTGTGGGACACTCTGAGAAGTACTGGGCCATCTCAGGGAGTGTTTCAAACCCCCCTCCACTCTTCCTTTTCCTCCTCCCCCTCTCTTCCTCCTTCCCTCCCGCTTTCTCTCTAGTTGCCCCCCCATCCCAATCTACACCACCTCTCCCCCATCAGAATGCACTTGGTGGCACTCTATTTTGGTGAGAAGAATACCACCGTGTAAAGAGAGGAAGTCAGATTGTAATAGAACACAATGGCTGTTCTTCTCAGGCTGTTTGTTGGTGATGTGATGCGTTGTGCTCATGTCACTATATGTGTATGAGTTTGAAGTTTTACCCCCTGCCCTGATCAATAAACCTTTTCATGCAACAACCACACAAACATATCTGCACCATACATGCACTTCTACACATAAACTATGACCTCCATTTTAACAAGTAGTTATCTCTCCCTCTCTCTCTCTCTCTCTTTCTCTGTTGCTCTATGTACAACCCCAAATCAGAAAAAGTTGGGACAGTATGGAAAACGCAAATAAAAAAAGAAAGTAGTGATTTCTAAATTTACTTTGACTTGTATTTCATTGCAGACAATATGAACACAAAATATTTCATGTTTTGTCTGGTCAACTTCATGTCATTTGTAAATATACATCCTTTCCTGTCATTCAGACCTGCAACACATTCCAAAAAAAGTTGGGACAGGAGCAATTTAGGGCTAGTAATGAGGTAAATTGCTTAAATAATGATGTGATTTGAAACAGTTGATGTCAACAGGTGATTGTAATTATGATTTGGTACAAAAGCAGCATCCAAGAAAGGTCTAGTCCTTTAGGAGCAAAGATGGGCCGAGGATCGCCAGTTTACCAACAAATACGTGAGAAAATTATTGAAATGTTTAAAAACAATGTTCCTCAAAGAAAGATAGGAAGAGATTTGGATATTTCACCTTCAACAGTGCATAACATAATTAAAAGATTCAAGGAATCTGGAGGAATTTCAGTGCGTAAAGGACAAGGGCGCAAGCCTAAGCTGAACAACCGTGATCTCCGATCCCTCAGGCGGCACTGCATCAAGAATCGTCATTCATCTATAAGCGATATCACCACATGGGCTCAGGACTACTTTGGCAAACCTTTGTCAAGTACCACAATACGTAGTTACATCCACAAATGCCAGTTAAAACTGTACTGTGCCAAAAGGAAGCCCTATGTTAACAGTGTCCAGAAGCGCCGTCGACTTCTCTGGGCTCGGAGGCATCTGGGATGGACCATCACACAGTGGAAACGTGTACTGTGGTCAGATAAATCAGTATTTCAGGTATTTTTTGGGAGGAATGGACGCTGTGTGCTCCGGACCAAAGAAGAAAAGGATCATCCAGACTGTTACCAGCAACAAGTCCAAAAGCCAGGGTCTGTCATGGTATGGGGTTGTGTCAGTGCCCTTGGCAAAGGTAACTTGCACTTCTGTGATGACACCATTAATGCTGAAAAGTACATAGAGATTTTGGAGCACAATATGCTGCCTTCAAGAAGACATCTTTTCCAGGGACGTCCATGCATATTTCAACAAGACAATGCAAAACCACATTCTGCACACATTACAAAGTCCTGGCTGCGGAGGAAGAGGGTACGGGTACTTGACTGGCCTGCCTGCAGTCCCGACCTGTCTCCAATAGAGAATGTGTGGCGCATTTTGAAGCGCAAAATGCGACAACGAAGACCCCGTACTGTTGCCCACCTTAAGACTTGTTTGCAGGAAGAATGGGACAAAATTACACCTAAAACACTTCATCACTTGGTGTCTTCAGTCCCTAAACGTCTTTTAAGTGTTGTGAAAAGGAATGGCAACATTACAAAGTGGTAAATGCTTTACTGTCCCAACTTTTTTTGGAATGTGTTGCAGGTCTGAATGACAGGAAAGGATGTATATTTACAAATGACATGAAGTTGACCAGACAAAACATGAAATATTTTGTGTTCATATTGTCTGCAATGAAATACAAGTCAAAGTAAATTTAGAAATCACTACTTTCTTTTTTTATTTGCGTTTTCCATACTGTCCCAACTTTTTCTGATTTGGGGTTGTATATATTTATAATTGTATGATGTAATAGCTTTGTAGTGCAGTTTTTATTTAGAATGCAAAGGCACACTTGTTCAAATCAAATGAAATTAAAATAATTTTTTTATATACAAGGGACATTTCAACTGAACCAGATATCACTGTGTGATATTTTGAACATTTTAAATTTCATATTAAAAAGGAAAAAAAAAATGGTCTTGAGGGTGGGTAAATGGGAACAGGGTTTTTTTTTTAGATAAAAGCAAATGATCGATTGAATGCTTTATTCTACAAATAACCATGCGAATGGGTGATTTCAATCACAGCGTTGTAAATACAAATACTTTTTTTTAAACTAAAATCTACTAAAACAGATTATCATTTTATTTTGTTGGTTGTTGTACGTATTGCGGCAATTCGGGCATTAAATATTCAGCGAATGGCGCTAAAAGGTTAATACTCTATTGCGTTTGCAAAACAATATACCGTTACCACCTACATTAAGCCCTCTGATAAATCAACCAAAAGTGTCTTTTATCATGGTGCGTGTTTCACAGGACTCATGAAAGGCTGAAAGTCTGCAGTGAATTGTGTGAACTTTTTGGAGTTGTAGATGTTTTTGGAGGTGTAAAATGTAGGTAGAGGCCTAGGTTGGCAAATAATTTTGACAATTAAAGCTGAAGTTATTGGCACCTAACTCACAAAATTTACATAGCAACACTCTGGCAATTACCACAACATTCTAACATCCTGCTTGTGAGTTTAACACTCACATTATCTACAGAAAATGTAAAAGTGTAGTAGTTGTTTTCTTCTGAACAATATGATGCATCAGAATTTAGCAACAATGATTGTATCAGTATATATAGGATAATAAAATCTTGTACCTGATTACATGATCCCTTTCTCTACTTCATCCAGGTGTCCTTCTCTCTCTCCTTCACACAGTCTTGTTAGGCTACTGTATCCAAGTGAGAATGAAATGTATCCAACTTCACAGAGACTAATTTAAACAGAAGCCTGAGCTATAACCCCTCTCTCTCTTCACTTCTCTTTCATTGCTTCTGCTGCTCATCGGCTAAGAGCCAGAAGATGTATGTCAGCTTTATATAATGGCAATCTTTTAGGTTTCATTCCTCCTTGCTCAAGGGTCTGTGTGTGTTTGTGTGTGCGCGTGCACGTGTCTCTATGTGTGTGTGTGTGTGTGTGTGTGTGTGTGTGTGTGTGGTATTTGAGTACTCCTTGCTGCTGGGTCCATGTGTGTTTGTGTCTGTGTGTGTGCATGTGTGTGTGTGTGTGTGTGTGTGTGTGTATATGTATATGTATATGTATATGTATATATATATATATATATATATATATATATATATATATATATATATATATATATATATATATAGCATAATGTGCACAATGATGCTAATTTGGTGTAAGGGACACCAAAGGTTACTAAGGGCTGATTATGTATTT
Organism: Schizothorax lantsangensis; assembly: GCA_027422415.1. Lineage (NCBI taxonomy): Eukaryota > Metazoa > Chordata > Actinopteri > Cypriniformes > Cyprinidae > Schizothorax > Schizothorax lantsangensis. The sequence goes on from CM049848.1 coordinate 16,730,252, forward strand.
GTGTCATTAACAGATCACTCACTTGTTAAGAGCCATAGAGAAATAGAAAGCAAGGAAAAACAAGCAAATGGAAAGCTTTCTTGTGAAATCTCTTAACCTATTTTAAGAACTGCTTACTTTAATACCATAGTAACCATCGTTTCCATCAAAATGGAAAATAGATGAAAATTCCCATCAGGCATCTGTTTTACTATCAAATGTACATGTCATTTCTTATTTGGGCTCATCTAACTCCACACATCACAGGAACGCTCTCAGTCAATTTGAGTATATAATACATTTAAAGTAAATGAACAATACAAATAATTGCATGTTATGTTTAACATTGTTTTTAATATTACAACGTATGTTATGCTCTATATTACTTGGAACTTAAAGGAATAGCTCACCCAAAAATGAAAACTTGTTCAAAAACTACCTTCTTCTTTGTTGTTCCCAAGAATTTTAGGAACCAAACAACAGTAGAGTTCATTGACTTCCACTGTATGGGGAAAAAAAAAACTGAGACATTTCTCAAAATATCTTCTTCATAGAACATGATAAATCATACAGATTTAGAACAACATAACGGTTAGTAAATGATGACAGAATTAAAAAAAATCACAGTCTCAAATTGCAGACAACCCCAAAAGGGAAGAGGGACAGTTAACAAAGAACATTCGTATAAGGGGGGTACAGAAATTATGTCAATAAATTAAAGGGACTGACACATAAAACAGATGCATTGGATGTTGTGTTCTTCATAAAAAGAAAAAATCAGCACATTTGTGAAATATAACAAATCTATACCTGTCACACACACACGCATAATGCCCTCATGACTTTTGTCTCAGTCACCCTGTTTGTAGAAAAAATGATTGGTGGGTGTTGGCGAGTGGAACAAAGCGCTATCTACGTCGCATGCTCACGTGACCCATTTTAATGATGCTCACAGATACTCTCCAGACATCAGTACGACATGCAACAGTTATCATGAGTCTGGTGATGGCAATGAGGATTCGGTTAGTGATGCACCATAGCAATAGGTTCCAGATAGAGTGTAACATCTTTATTAGGACTCAAATTTCTGACTGCTCTCATTTCTGACCTTCGACATTGTGAATTTTGTATTTAGTTTATACTATAAAGAATAATAATGTATTTCAGACTATGTCAGCATCCATGTTACAGAATAAACCACATTAGTTATCAATTAAAATAACTTGGAATTTCCTCCATCATTATTCAGTCTTCAGTGTCACGTGATCCTCCAGAAATCATTCTAATTTGCTGATTTCGTGCTCAAGAAAAAAATCTCATTATTATCAATGTTGAAAACAGTTGTGCTGTTTAATAGTATAGTGGAAACTGTAATGCATAAAATTGATTTTTTTTTTTTTTTTATGAATAGAAAGTTAAAAAGAACAACATTTATTTGAAAGAGAAATAGTTAATAGTTAGTTAATAAAAATAGATATTTTACCATATTTTTCACTGATGTCCTCACAGTTTATACTTAAGTTTTGGAATACTTTTTTATACTGAAATAACTTTGGGGAAAATGGCTGCCTTACAATCTTAAACAAACATTAAACATGCACAGACAGAATTATGAAGAAAAGAGAGTGCCACGGATGCCTTCAATGCCCTGTTTAAATCCCAGAGCCACCTGTCATCTCTTGACTTTTATCTTTTTGCCTAAGCTAGAAAAATTAATCCTGGTTTTACAGTATGTGTGTGAAGAGAGAGAAACAACCAAAATCAACAACTAAACAACTTACACATGCATATTATTTGTCTCATAACTGAAAATTGTGCAACTGCTGTGAAATTAAATATACACATTTACACTATTTCCTAATCAAAACAATCATGGATCACATAATTAGAGAACAATTTCCAAAGCATATCTCAGATCTTCTATCCCTATTCTGAAACACAACAATTTTTTTCCATCACCCTTTATTCTGAATATGCTGATTATATGATATGCTGAAGCATATAGCTAAGGCAAAGCAAGCAGAGATGTACAAAGCGCGTTTAAAAGCACACTCCACCCCAACAGAAACACCGCAATCAACACTTTCAAAACCGGCCCAAGAAAGAAGGAGACTGACAGACGTTATTCTAAGAGAAAGGAGGAAGTTGGACGTGTAGATGCTCTCTTTTTCTGCACTTGAGCTGAAACATGGATTTCGGTGGACAGACACGACCATTCAGACAAACACAGGAAAGGAGCCACCCCGAGACAGCGACCCCAGACATGTCTAAAAAATGTGTGTCTGTGTAGACTTTGGCTAATTTCATTGTCAGTTCAGCTAATTTAATCAGAGAGTACTCTACAACTATTCAAGAATGGCACAAACAATGCCAAGGTCATGGGTTTGATGCCTAAGGAGCAAACAGACAGACACAATATATACCCTGAATGCACTGTAAGTCACTTTGCATAAAAGCATCTGCCAAATGCATAAGTGTAAATGTCAAATGAACAGGCCCTGCAGTCTAGTTTATCCTGATGATAAACTTTCATTTATAGTCCAATAAAAGTTTAACTTTTTTTACATTTCTGTTTGTATTTTATTTCTGTGAAACTTAAGCAAAAACATTTGAAGTTGCAACAACTATAAAGACATTTTATGAAAGACAGAGACAGAATGACAGAGCAAGAACAGAAAGGAAGAGTGAGAAAATAAGACAAGAAGTAGAGAGAGAGAGAGAAAGAGAGAGAGTGTGGGAAATTGAGAGAAAGATGGAGAGCGTTTTTCATGGCGTTAGTTTGTTACATCCTCTGATAACATTGTTTTCTGCAGTGGTCCAATGGTGGGATGAAATCATATTTTGAAGCTGAGCATCTAAATGGCAATCAGCCTCTTTTCCTTGTATATCCTCTACTACTCCTTTGACCCTTCTCCATCCGTTCTTTATATTCTCTTTATTAATGCTGCTTGCTAAGACAAACATCACTGTTACTGCAACTCATATTTAGTATTTGGGGATTGTTCAAAAAAGCGATAATGACTATTCACAATCGCTTCCACACTGGTCTCAGCGGTCACACTGCAACTTCCAGTCCAGCACAGTGAATGAAATTGTGAGAAAGTTGAGCACAAAATGAAATCTTGAGAAAGTCTCACACATCAGGACAAAGCAAGATTGATGCGATCCACCTTCACACTAAAGCTTCCGGAACAAATCCTCACATTGTGTTTTAATGTGCTTAAATGTTATGATTAAGTTACGTTTAAGTTATGTTTAATTTATGTTTATGTTAATAGTAGGCCTATATATACTTTATTATAATATAATATAATTAGTTGTGATAGACTGTTATTAGAAATATGACAGAAAAAGTTTGTTATTGCTATGAGAAAATACGATGCCAGAAGCTTATGTGCATTGACTTGCATAATTATTTTTTTTCCATACTATGGAAGTCAGTGGCTACTGTCAACTGTTTTGTTTAACCACATTCTTTAGAGTATCTTTTGTGCTCAGAAGAAAGAAACTCGGGTTTGTAAGAAGTGGAAGGTGAGTAAATTGACAGAATTTTCATTTTTGGGTGAACAATGCCATTAAACCCCCACTAAAAGCCACTTAAACCACAAATGTAAAAATTTCTATGGCTTTTTATGATCTTATCATAAAGTGATATAGCAGTCAGTGTCTCTATAGTGACTGATAGGTCCACAGTTTTCCCACAGACCCCGACTCCATCATTTTTGCCATTCACTACTTTCTCCTGTTTATTCTGTTCCTTATTGACCCCCCTTCTCTACATTTTGTCCCCTCATCTTTTGCTTCATCCATTGTTTTAACAGCATCTCAGCATTGGCTCCCTAGAGTGACCAGTGCTACGCTTACAGGAAGTCCAGCGTCTGCTTCCTGTCAGGTTGAAGAGAACAATCAATCATTTCCTCCTTTGACCTTTACAAATACGTTTTGCCAGTTTATATGCTTGCGTGTTTATAGTAGTTTGTACATAACAGGGCTACAGAACATTTACACATGTGAACCAGATTTCTTGGCCGTTTACAAGTGGCTCTTATTGTACTTGTGACCACTGTTTCCTTTTTTCTGTTGAACAGCAGTCAACACAGATCTATAAGTGCACCTCGATAATCAGGGTGATATGTCACGGACTGACTGATAAATTGTCCTAATTTGGGTAAAAGATAATCCTTCGATTTGCCAAAAAAAACAACATTTAAATTTAAAAAAAAAAATTAAATATTAATGTCACGAATCCTGCCCGTGGTCTTCCGTCTACTCGCCACCAGAGGTCGCCTTCTGATTATATTGACACTCACACTACACAGACTTCCACATGTCACCACGGACTACATTTCCCATGCTCCATTTCACCAATCACACGCTCACCTGTAGCCAATTACACACACTATATAGCACCCACTCAGATCCTTCTCAAATCGCCGAGTTTTGTTTAGTGTTTATCGCTCTCCTGATAGCTACATTACGGAGCCAGTCTAGTTTCTCCAGTCTTAGTTGCCAGTCGTATCTAGTCTTGTTCTTTGCCTAATTTCCCGTGTTTAGATCCTAGCCTGTGTATCTCGATTCTGTGTTTCCCTGCCTACTCTGGATTTTGCTTGTTCTGGATTACCCCTGTCACCTCGCCCTGTTTGGAATGGATACAGTTTGCCCCTCGTCTGGACTATAGCCTGTCTGTTGGTTTCCGTTTGCCTCGCCCTCTGGATTATGTTTGCCGTCGACTGACCCACGCCTGTCTCTGGATTACTCTTTGTCTTGCCTGTGCCATATCTGTTTGCTGGTGTTAGACCCCTGCCTGTCTTGACTATGTCTTTGAATAAAGTTTTGCATTTGGATCAGCACGTCTCACTCAGTCACCTCGTTACAATTAAATATTATAATTTGTAGCAATTTTATATATATGATTTAATATATAATATATTTGCATTAAGAAATATATTATTTATGCCTGTAAAAAAATGTTTACTTAAGTAGCACCACAGAAACCATACAAATTGAATCTGAAGTTTTCAGAATATCAGACTAAATTAACAAAAATATGAGAGCCGTAAAACCCACCAAGTACTTTCAAGGTTCACACACACATATAATCTCTAACAATAAATAATTCAAAAGACATTCAGATATATTATTAAAAAATAAATAAAACAATACTTTTATTGTTTCTCAGTTATTTTGGTAAAACAAAATTAATATGAAAATTTAATTTATTGGTTAAACTAGCAGTTTTAATAGGGTTAAACTCGTGACTAGAAAGACTAAATACCATAACTTAATAAGGAAAAATATTTGAATGGCTATTATGTGTCTCGTTACTGATTGGTTTACCAAACCATATTCACTAAAACAATAGAAGTAAATACTTGGTGTTGTGAGTCATAACTTTCTCAAGAGAACTTTCAGAGAATGGTTTCTCTTGCCTTGATTTTAAAACTGACTCATTTTAACTGACCAATATTAATTTAGTGATATTAATGCAATGTGAATGACTCAAACAACAGAATGTTGAAGCACTGATTTAAATTGTCGGCTCCCACACTTTTCTGCAGTTTGTGCTTTTGAACCCTTTGTGGCACTAACTTCCATAGGAAATCACTTGTTCATTAGAAGTTTCGAATTTCAATTTGAGGAAAGGGAAGCTTGTATGCCTGCCGCAGCTCGGGTTCCCTGTCTTTCATTCTTTCTCATGCGTGGAGTCTGTTTTCCCAATGGAGGTTTCTCACATCGTTCTGGTATTTGTCTCTTGTACATTACTCTAGTAATGAAATAATCAGGGATGGAGAGCTTTCTTCCTTGTTTACATTTTTTTTTTTTTTTTTTTTATGTTTTGTATTTTATTACAATTTTACAGAATGCTGTTGTTCCGCATATCAGCAAGCTGTGAACAACACCAACAGCACAATTGCTAGTGTCATATTGCTTTTATTCAACTGTTAAATTAGAAGTTAATACAGTATTGAGCAACTTACATTTTAAACACAATATTGCCATTTATTTTGTCTGTTTTTACTTTGCAAAAATAAATAAATAAATATTTCCAAAGGAAGGCAAATCAAAATCGACAGTCCCCTTCTCCAAACAGCAGACAGTAGTGGTGTTTCACTCTTGAATGAATCAATAGCCCCTTTCACACATACAGATTTTACTGGTAAATTACCGGACCATGTGTGAACAGGACCTTTTCAAAAATACCGGTAAATTCGTTCCGGCAATTTACCGGTATGAGAAGTCGGAATATTATCAGTAAACTACCAGTGACGCCATCTGTTTCCTTAATATATAATAAAATTATCGATTGCATTACAAAACCTTGTTCTATTAAAACTATTTGGAATAGGGAATTATCTGACCTTAATTTATCTGTCGACTGGGAGAGAGTGTGGTCTAATCTCATTTTAACATCTAAAAATTTGGCTCATCGTCTTATTCACTTCAAAGTCATTCATAGAGCATACATAACTCCTTACAAAATATTTAAAATGAAACTACAGTCACATTTTAACTGCCATATATGTAATACTGCATCAGCAGGCACTTTTCTTCATATGTTTTGGGAATGTCCTATCGTCATTAGTCTATGGACACATGTAAACCTGGTTTTGTCATCATTACTGCGAATTGATTGGTCTGTTAACCCAAGTTTGTGTCTTCTTGATCATTCTGGTCTCTGTATATGTTCAATGCAAAAGAGAATGTTGTTTGCTGGTTTTACAGCTGCAAAGAAGACAATAATACAGAACTGGTTTACACCGCACATGTGTGGAAAAACATATTGGATCCATAGCCTCCTGCAAATAGTGACTTGTGAATGTACAACGGCGCGAGTCGGTGGGGCCAGGCCTTCGACCATTGATGCTTGGCAGTGTTTTTTGTTTGATATATACGTGATTGTATGGAGGAGTGACTTTTGTGTTTTTGTTGTCCTTCCCTCTCTCCCTCCCTTTTGACTGGACTTTGAGATGTTGAGTATGTGTCTGTTGTTTTGTTATATTTTGGATGCTGTGTTGTGTTATGTGTGAAAAAAAAAATTAAAATGTTGATAACAAAAAAAAAAGAAAAAAGTAAACTACCAGTGACCTCTTCTGTGTAAATGCAGAACGAGATTACCAGAATGAGCATGTACAAGTTCAGAATGCGCTGATGTAAGACATCTACTCTGAGCCAATTTAAATGGCTCTGGGCCAATCATAACATTCTGACGCAGATGACGCATTTACTCTATGCTGTGTAGTTAATTTTGAAGTTGTCTAATATGATGTCTCTGGGCCAAAAGCAGCTGCATGAATGTGAATATTTGACAAAAAAAATAAAATATTAACAAAAACACTGACCACATATACCCCTCCATGTTTACAAACACAACACCGGGAGATGCAGCCGTTTAGAGGTCATTTCTGGTTAATGATGTCACAGAATTTACCGGTAATTTGAAAAAGATGTGTGAATAGTTCTTTACCGGGGCTAATGGTGCTTTTTAAAGAGGCTAATGTTTTTTTGGCAGTTGAGTGAATGATTCACTAACTCACTTATGAATACAGTGGCTGCATCTGAAATCATATACTCTCATACTATATTTCAGGGGAAGAACAGGACTGTGTGAAAAGAGTATGTCCAAATTCTTAATACTAAGGTCCCAAATGACCTACTACTTCTGGTGAGATTCTGAAGTATGCATCCAATAGATACTTTATTATCCCATGCATGAGGCTACGTGAGAGTGTTTGTGAATAGGTGTGTTTGACTTTAGGGTTTAACCGACCACCGAGAACGTTCACTTGCAGTCAGGGCGGAGTTGAAAAGGGAAGTCATCAAGTTGGACACTTTCTGCTTCCTGTAGTGATGATCACACATGTTTGCTTATTTTATCATAGGTGAACTGGATTAGATGCAATCAGGGCCATTTCTAGTTTTTTTTATCGTTTTTAAATTCTGTTCATATGCATATAAATTGTCTTTACCTACAGCACAGAGTCATTCACAAGCCACACACAAAGATCTGCTGAAAAACATTAGAATAAATGTCCAAGTTTTGTTTTCTAAAATGGGTAAATATCGACCTCATCAGACACACATTTTATTTTCTGTCTTATTAAGTATGTCAGAAAACAAATCAGTGCATGAGTCAACTGTTCAAATGAATCAAACTGAACTACACACAATTTCAGAACTTTTTGCAAAGGTCTTTTTTTTTTTTACAGATTAAAGGGTTAGTTCACCCAAAAATGAAAATTAGCCCATGTTTTACTCACCCTCAAAGCAACCTAGGTGTATATGACTTTCTTCTTTCAGACGAATCCAATAGTTATATTAAAAAGTATTCTGGCTCTTCCAAGCATTATAATGGGAGTAGGCGGGTGTTTTTGTTCAACAGTCCAAAAGTAGTCAAATAAAGCATGTGCATGTGTAATAAAACGTGCCTCACACGGCTCTGGGGGGTGAATAAAGGCATCCTGTAGCGAATTGATGCGTTTTTGTAAGAAAAATATACATATTTAATACGTTATAAACACTTTTTTCTCACTTCTGCTGACTGTCATACGTGCAAGCCGTTCCGACGGATGACGTAGGACATACAGAACTGTTCATTTGAACAGTTGACTCATGCACTGATTTGTTTTCTTACATAATTTATAAGACAGAAAATAAAATGCTTGTCTGATGAGGTCAATATTTACCTACAATCCATTTTAGAAAACAAAACTTGGACATTTATTCTAATGTTTTTCAATTTTCATTTTTGGGTGAACTAACCCTTTTACAGCTGATAGAAAACATATGAAATGATTGCTGAAATATTGGGTTTATTTAGGATTCATCAGTGATAAAATACAGGGGCACAGTAGTATTTCACTGGGGCTCATGCCTGAGTAAAAAGAGTTTCATGAATGCCCCCAGATGCAATATTTGTCAAATACACAAATGTTTCAGAAGTTTTCATTAAGCAACAGAAACATTTTTCCTTCAATACAAGGGCGTAAATTGCGGGGAGGGTTGAGGGTTGTCCCCCCTAAAAATATCATTACAAACCACTCTGTGTATTAATATAATGGCATATACTTAAAATAATTGTGTAAGTAGTAAAACAATAGAAACGCAAAACAAGCGTTTTAAGTTTAGAAACATTTTGAGTTGGATTTTTCTATGAGTGATTATAAGGTTAGCTTGTTGGATAGTAAGTCACCCACTACAACTAAAACCTGGAATACACTACACGACTTTTAAAATCTGAACAGATTTTTTAAACACTAGGCATCATACAATTACCGACTTTGTAAATAGTGACAGAGGAAAACTGGCCATCATACACTACACAACTGAGGATGACACTAGCAGACTTTGAAGTCGTTCCGATCACAATAAACTCACTCAGAATCTTGCGTATTGTTGCTAGGAGACGCTTGACAAATGAAAACAATTTGTGTTCTAAAATCGGCAAAAAATATCATGTTTGATATCCTCCGACTGGGTGTAATGAAAGTCTGAAGCTAAAGAATCTGTGAGTGTCTGTGACCATCATACACTATGCGATCTGGGAATCTGTCAGCTCTAATTTGCAGACTGGCTCTGACTTTCGGCAGCTAGCGTCAACTTCTCCAGACCGTAAATCAGCGGAAAATCGTGGCAAAAATCGTGTAGTGTATTCCAGCCTTACACGGCTATAAGCCTGTGTGTGAACTGATATTAGGCTAATATAACCTAAAATACTATGTGGAGGACGCAAAATAATTTAATAACTATATTATGACCACATGGTGAACCTATGAACCAAGCTCATATTTAAACACGCTCTCCATGCTATGTACACATGCTGTGTACACATATCTGTCCTTACAAGTACAATTTTGGCTGTATTATTTGTCTCCTTCAAAAATTGCTCTTGAGAAATTTTATGTTTATTGTCACCCCCCCCCTACTGTTAGATGAAAATTATGCCCTTGAAGAATTATGTACTGCTTACAGTGCCTTAAAAGTGTTTCATGGCATAGATCACAGTAATGTAGCGCTGGTGCCTTTTTAAGTCAGACAAAATGTCTAATGCATTATTAGTGAGTGGCTATATTGTTATTGCACGTTTCATATCAGTAGGGTCAGTTAAGCACATTGGTCTGAGAGTCCGGCATATCAGCAGGTCAACAGAGGTGAGGGTGTGTCAAATCTGTCTAGAGGAAGAATGGAGAAGGCCAGGTCTTTCACCTCCGTCCAAAATCAACATTTGTTCCTGTCGCATACACAATTGCGACTGGGCAGCGCCGGCCGTCACACCCATCGAGGTGTTCTTTATGACCACAACCGGTCGACCAGCACAATGACCTCAGTGCAGTTACCTGCTCCATACACCCATAAACACACCACACGTAATCATGCGAAAGCACACACTAATCAGGAGTTTAGGTTGGCTCGGACTGATGTCCGCTTGGGTGAGTGTGTATAAACTGTGATCGCTGAGAACAGTTTGTGTGTACATGGAGGGAAGTGAAGAGAATGCTTTGTGTATTCGGATAAATTAATTAAACAATCATTGGAAAGGGTCGAAAATATAATTCCCAGAGGAAGTGAGGCTCAGTTCAGGAATAATGAGGAGAAATGAAGAGATATGCTGGAGGTGTGAACAGGGCTGAGAGTTCATAGGAATGAACGCCCATTATGTTTCAAAACTTCAAGTTTAAAGGTTTAAAAAAATATATATGATAGGTGCCCTTTTTCCTTAATGTCCAGAAGCAGGACAAATATGACCATGGCTATTTGAAGCTTTTAAATAAAATCTTTACTATTTCATTGTGACTTCATCCTCCAGTGTCTTTTTAAATGATAATTCTATTTAAATCATCCTTCCTTAGCATCCTCATCCTCTTTAGCAATGAAGAACTGCTGAAATCTGCATTCATTCAGCTGTAGGAGATTTGTCATGTTAGACAGAGTAAAAAATTGCTTTGACTTAAAGGGATAGTTCAGTTTGAAATAAAAATGTGGTATCTATCAGCTTACCCCAAGGGCATGTAGGTGTCTTTTTTTCTTCAGTAGATCCAATTTTGATGTTTTTAGGTCAAACCGTTCTAGTCTGTCAGTCATATAATGGCAGGTATAGGTCACTGTCTCTATAAGAGGGAACAAGAACATCCACAGAGAAATCCAAATTAAACAATTCCCCATCGTAACTACACATTGATGGCCTAAGACACGAAACGAGCGGTTTGTGTGAGAAAACGAACAGTATTTATATCGTTTTTTACCTCTTGTACATAACCATGTCCAAGTGATCTGAGTGCGCACACACATCCGGTGTGTGACGTGTGTGTGCACGCGCTCTGGCTCACGCTGCATTCACACGGGGCATCGCTTGACGGAGGGCGTGTCTGAAGCGTGATGCTGACGCAACTTCGTGGTATTTTCTTGTTGGAAGACGCGCACTGTCATCGTTCGTGTCATTTCTGAACTGTCTACTCTAGGATAATGATGACTTCGCTTGCTGTCATGCATTGTATTTCTATACGAGCGCTCCATGTATCCGTTTCATTCATCTGTAACTAGCCAAACACACATGCCGCAACTCCACCCTCCTCACCCTGCGTCACTTCCACCTAACCATGTAAAAAATAACAGATCCAGGAACAGTTTATTGAGACATGACACCGGCGAGGAAAAAAAAAAGGAATCTTACTATGACGAAGGATTAGTCCATGAATAATATTTGTGCCATTCCGAAATTAAAGAGCCATCATTTTGTACCAAAAGGAATATACATAACCGTATATAATAATACTGTCAAACAATTCAAATATTTTTTTAAAGCACCACGCTTCAGACACGCCCTCCGTCAAGCGTTGACGCTGACGTCCCATGTGAATGCAGCGTGAGCCAGAGCGCGCGCACACACACGTCACACACCGGATGTGTGTGCGCACTCAGATCACTTGGACATGGTTGTGTACAAGAGGTAAAAAACGATATAAATACTGTTTGTTTTCTCACACAAACCGCTCGTTTCGTGTCTTAGGCCATCAATGTGTAGTTACGATGGGGAATTGTTTAATTTGGATTTCTCTGTGCATGTTCTTTTTCCCTCTTATAGAGACAGTGACCTATACCTGCCATTATATGACTGACAGACTAGAACGGTTTGACCTAAAAACATCAAAATTGGATCTACTGAAGAAAAAAGACACCTACATCTTGGATGCCCTTGGGGTAAGCTGATAGATACCAAATTTTAATTTCAAAGTGAACTATCCCTTTAAATTCAAATGGTTGTATCTCAGTTCGATTGCTTCAGTCTGTTTCTGTCTGTTGTGCTGCTGTGCGGTTTGTGATTGTAGCTCTGCTTTTTTATCGAATCTTTACCTTACTTTCACTCTGTTGTTTAAAGTGATAATATATAACTTAATTCCCACCATATTTCTGGTATTATCTATCAAACTAATTTGATCGCTCGCTTCTAAAACCGCGAGTGCAGCGCGTTAGCATTCGTTAGCCGGTTAGCTTGTCACTCGCGGTTCCATTCGCGTTGCTATTCGCGCCTATTATTGTTTTCTTTTTTCTCACTCCGTTTTAATTTCTCTCTCGCTCCGTTTTTCACGAGTTCATCAAACAACAGTGGTAAGTGGTAAGTGGAGTGGTAAGTTAAGTTGGTATCATTCATCAATCACGGTGAGTAATGGCTTCTTCTCCTGCTATTGTTATTTGCACAGTCTGCCACATGTACAGTTTATCTATCTCTGTCGGCGATGAGGGATTCACATGTGATAAATGCAGGGAAATAGTTAGGCTGACAGAGAAGGTTTTAGAACTAGAGACACGCATCCAAACTTTAGTTGAGGACAGTAAGAATGTGAGGGCTGTAGATACTGCTTTGGATGTGACTAGCTCAGGGACTCCTGTACATTGTTCGGTTCCGGCATTAGCGCCTGTGCAGCAGGGCAACTGGGTGACTGTGAGGCAGCATAGTCGCGGGTCAAAACACCGCTCTTCCGTTCCGATCAGAACATCAAACAGGTTCTCCCCACTCAGTGACGCACCCACTGAGAAACCTGGTGAAAGTGCTCTAGTTATTGGCGATTCTATTGTACGGAACGTGAAAATAGAGACACCAGCCACCATAGTCCATTGTTTACCGGGAGCCAGAGCGCCTGACATCTTGGCAAATTTAAAAGTGCTGGCTAATGCTAACCGTAAATTCAGTAAGATTGTTATCCACGCCGGCGCTAATGATGTTCGACTTCGCCAGTCGGAGATCACTAAAAATAATGTTAAAGAGGTGTGTGAACTTGCAAGTACGATGTCAGACACTGTAATATGCTCTGGCCCCCTGCCTGCTTACCGGGGTGATGAGATTCATAGCAGACTGTCATCATTAAATGACTGGATGTCTAAGTGGTTCCCGAAAAACAACATAGGTTTTATAGACAATTGGACGAGTTTTTGGGGCAGACCTGACCTGTTGAAAAGAGATGGTGTTCATCCCTCCTGGGGTGGTGCCGCTATTCTCTCTAGAAATTTGGCACATAGTCTTAGAGTTCATACTTGACTAACTGGAGCCCAGGTCAGGAAGCAGACAGACTGGCTAAACCGACCGTCTGCTAGCCGCCTCACGTCACAGAAGTCAGTTAATTCTCAGTACATAGAGACTCCTTCACCTAGATATCACACTATAGAGACTGTGTCTGTTCCCCGAACTAGAAAATACAGAAAACGTCAAAAACTATTTATGAGTAACCATTTAAATTGATGTTCAACAAATAAAAAATGTTTACAATACACAGAAACAATTGATAAAACTTGGCTTACTGAATATCAGGTCCCTTTCTACAAAAGCACTTTTTGTAAATGATTTGATTAATGATCATAACCTAGATTTGCTCTGTTTGACAGAAACATGGCTAAAACCAGATGAATACATTATTTTAAACGAGTCTACCCCCCAAGATTACTGTTACAAAAATGAGCCGCGTCCAAAAGGCAAAGGGGGAGGTGTTTCTACAATTTATAATAATATTCTCAGTATTTCTCAGAAGACAGGCTTTAAGTATAACTCATTTGAAGTAATGGTGCTTCATATAAAATTATCTAGAGAAAAAAGTATTAATGATAAATCCTCCGTGACGTTTGTACTGGCTAATGTATACAGGCCACCAGGGCACCATACAGACTTTATTAAAGAATTTGCTGATTTTCTATCAGAGTTAGTGCTGGCTGCAGATAGAGTCCTAATTGTGGGTGATTTTAATATCCATGTTGATAATGAAAAAGATGCATTAGGATCAGCATTCATAGACATTCTGAACTCTATTGGGGTTAGACAACACGTTTCAGGACCTACTCATAGTCGAAATCATACTCTAGATTTAATACTGTCACATGGAATTGATGTTAATGGTGTTGAAATTCTGCAGCAAAGCGATGATATATCAGATCATTATCTAGTCTTGTGTAAACTCCATATAGTTAAAGCTGTAAATTCAACTCCTTCTTACAAATATGGTAGAACCATCACTTCTACCACAAAAGACTGCTTTGTAAGTAATCTTCCTGATTTATCTCAATTCCTTAGCATATCCAACAGCTCAGAACAACTTGATGATGTAACAGAAACTATGAACTCTCTCTTTTCTAGCACTTTAGATACAGTTGCTCCTTTACGCTTAAGGAAGATTAAGGAAAAGAGTCCAACACCGTGGTATAATGAGCACACTCGCACTCTAAAGAGAGCAGCCCGGAAAATGGAGCGCAGTTGGAGGAAAACAAAACTAGAGGTATTTCGTTTTAGCTTGGCGGGAAAGTACCCTATCCTACAGAAAAGCTTTAAAAACTGCTAGATCTGATTACTTTTCGTCTCTTTTAGAACAAAACAAACATAACCCCAGGTATTTATTCAATACAGTGGCAAAATTAACAAAAAATAAAGCATCAACAGGTGTTGACATTTCCCAACAGCACAGCAGTAATGACTTTATGAACTATTTTACTTCCAAAATTGATACTATTAGAGATCAAATTGTAACCATGCAGCCGTCAGCTATATTATCACATCAAATAGTGTACTATAGATCCCCTGAGGAACAATTCCACTCATTCTCTACTATAGGAGAGGAAGAATTGTATAAACTTGTTAATTCATCTAAACCAACAACATGTATGTTAGACCCTATTCCATCTAAACTACTAAAAGAGGTGCTTCCAGAAGTCATAGATCCTCTTTTGGCTATTATTAACTCGTCATTGTCATTAGGATATGTCCCCAAAAACTTTAAATTGGCTGTTATTAAGCCTCTCATTAAAAAACCACAACTTGACCCCAAAGATCTAGTTAATTACAGACCGATCTCGAATCTCCCTTTTCTGTCAAAGATATTAGAAAAGGTTGTATCCTCACAATTATATTCCTTCTTAGAGAAAAATGATATCTGTGAGGATTTCCAGTCAGGATTTAGACCGTATCATAGTACTGAGACTGCTCTCATTAGAGTTACAAATGACCTGCTCTTATCATCTGATCGTGGTTGTATCTCTCTATTAGTTCTACTGGATCTTAGCGCTGCGTTCGACACTATCGATCACAACATTCTTTTGAATAGACTAGAAAACTTTGTTGGCATTAGTGGAAGTGCATTAGCATGGTTCAAATCGTACCTATCTGACCGCCATCAATTCGTAGCAGTGAATGAAGAGGTATCATATCGATCACAAGTGCAGTATGGAGTTCCTCAAGGCTCAGTACTAGGGCCGTTACTTTTCACGCTTTATATGTTACCCTTGGGAAATATCATTAGGAAACACGGGGTTAGCTTTCACTGTTATGCTGATGATACTCAGCTCTATATTTCTTCACGGCCTGGTGAAACACACCAAATTGAGAAACTTATGGAATGCATAGTCGATATAAAAAAACTGGATGACGAGTAATTTCTTACTGCTAAATTCTGAAAAAACAGAGGTGTTAATTATCGGACCTAAAACCCCCACAAGTAATAACCTAGAACACTGTCTAACACTTGATGGCTGCTCTGTAAATTCTTCGTCATCAGTCAGGAACCTAGGTGTGCTATTTAATAGTAATCTCTCCTTTGACAGCCACGTTTCTAGCATTTGTAAAACTGCATTTTTTCATCTTAAAAATATATCTAAACTGAGACCTATGCTCTCAATGTCAAATGCAGAAATATTAATTCATGCGTTTATGACCTCAAGGTTAGATTATTGTAATGCTTTATTGGGTGGTTGTTCTGCACGCTTAATAAACAAATTACAGATGGTTCAAAATGCAGCAGCTAGAGTTCTTACTAGAACCAGGAAGTATGAGCACATTAGCCCGGTTCTGTCAACACTGCACTGGCTCCCTACTAAACATCGTATAGATTTTAAAATCTTGTTAATTACTTATAAAGCCCTGAATGGTTTAGCTCCTCAGTACTTGAGCGAGCTCTTATCGCATTATAGTCCTTCACGTCCGCTGCGTTCTCAAAACTCTGGCCATTTGATAATACCTAGAATATCAAAATCAACTGCGGGCGGCAGATCTTTTTCTTATTTAGCGCCCAAACTCTGGAACAATCTACCAAACACTGTTCGGGAGGCAGACACACTCTGTCAGTTTAAATCTAGATTAAAGACCCATCTCTTTAACCTGGCGTACACATAACACACTAATACACTTCTATTATTCAAATCCGTTAAAGGATTGTTAGGCTGCATTAATTAGATCAACCGGAACCGGGAACACTTCCCATAACACATGATGTACTTGTTACATCGTAAAAAGATTGACATCTACGCTAATATTAGTCTGTTTCTTTCTTATTCCGAGGTCACTGCATTCACCAGATCAGATGGTGGATCAGCACCTAGAGACGACCTCTACAGCCCTGAACGTCAGCGGAGACCAGGACACCTAGATGAGCCCCAGAGACAGACCCCCAGTGAGGACCCCGTCACCTAGACAGCCATCAGGAAAAGACCTCGGCAACCAGTTGAGCCCTCCAATCTGACTTTGCAGCAGTTGGAATTGAACTGCTGTGTCGCCTGGCCAGAGGAGAAATGGCCCCCCGACTGAGCCTGGTTTCTCCCAAGGTTTTTTTCTCCGTTCTGTCTCCAATGGAGTTTTGGTTCCTTGCCGCTGTCGCCTCTGGCTTGCTTAGTTGGGGACACTTCATTTCCAGCAATATCGTCGACTTGATTGAACAGAAACTTTTTGAACTGAACTGAGCTGGACGATGCCATCACTGAATTCAATAATGAAATGCCTTTAACTGAAAATTGAGTGTTTAATCTTGTCATTTTACATTATTGACACTATTTTCCCATTTTGATATTGTGCAGTTGCTTTGTCACAATTTGTATTGTTATAAATAAAGGTGACTAGACTTGACTTGACTTGTATGACACATGAATGTTTTTAGGGAAATATAATTTTCAGACTTCATTTAGTAATCTTCAAGCATACTTAATTTTCTCTCTGTTTTGGACTGTGTGTGTATTATTAGGTACTGTACCTAAAGTGCATTGGTTTCGAATGCATAATTCAACTTTACAGTGCCCCAAAAAAGCATTCGGCACTTAAGTCTCGCTTGTCAAAGATGTATCAATGTAATTAAATACATTCAATAAAACATCCAACAAAGTGTCATTTGCAAACAAATGGTGCCAGAATGCAAAGACTTATATGACTTTTTGAAGAGTTTATAACTGTTTATTTATTTATTTTAGAAAAGTAAATACATCAAATTTCATTACATCTAAGCATAAATTGGTCTTTTAAGGGAGAGCAAGAAATGTATTGTGAGCCGATTAGCATTTGATAGTTGTGTTATAGCTTCATGAGTGTCTGCTGCATTGGCACAATGTGAGCTCGGGCCTGACTGCACATGCTCCATAGGCTCAATGCTCTAGAATGACATCATGTCTTTCTGTGTCATCCTATCACTATTCATGTGGCTTATCCTGCCAGTGTCCACTATATCAACACACAAACCCCTCTAGGGCACAATTACCAGGGTCCAAAATGCAGGGTATACCGTGAAGTCAGTGAAATATTATATAGCATCAGTCTTTTCCAGTTTGATATTAATACTTTTTATTTTTAATGAATTAAAAAGATGGGTTAATGTATGTAAAATTAGAATATAATTTTCTTCCTAATGTAAATTACATTATTAATATTGTATTGATATAATTCTAGCGCCACTTTTTATTTTTCCTCTATACAGTATACACATCTTTATGAAAGAGAAACATACCCTTATTTTAGGTCATCTGGGGCTCTGTTAGTTAACGTGTAATACTGCTCATGTTGTGTTTGCTAATACTTTCTCAATAAAAAACAAATACATTTTTAAGGAACAGTTTTCTTTCCTGTGCTGACATGAAATAATAAATTAAACTGAAAATATATTTAGTTTTAACTGAAGACACTTTTTTTGTCATGCAAATTTTGACATGCAACATACTATAGTCAACGGCAGATTATGATTAATAGTGAGAGGGTAACATAGAACAAAACTTGTTAGAAAAGTTACCATTTTGACACATTTGGCATCATAATTTCATTAAATGATTACACATTTAAAAGATTTATTTTTATATAGCCTTTTGCACACACACAACATAAGTGACACAGACTTCAGTCTTCTATTAAGCGGTTAGTTAATTATGCTCTTCTCTTTATCTTGATGTTTAGTCCTAATGTACACAGCAACCAGTCAAATGTTTATGAGAGATACTGTGCAGAATGGGGAAATGAATTGTGTAACTTGGAATAAACTCTGTGCGAAAGGCTATATAAAAATAAATCTTTTAAATGTGTAATCATTTAATGAAATTATGATGCCAAATGTGTCAAAATGGTAACTTTTCTAACAAGTTTTGTTCTATGTGGCATAAAACATTGCCCATTGACTGTCAGTCATATTGTTATCCCTTCGAAAATTGTAGCACAGACTGTTTCCCCTGACAACAATAATTCAACAGTTTAGATAAGTGCTAAACAATACCAAACTTTAAATAAACCATTCCCGAGTCTGATAGGGTTTTGCCAACTGTTGCATGTGCTCTCTTAGGACTGCTACAGCATGGAAAACAGTGATTTTGGGGTCTCTGAGACACATTTTCTGTCTTTTAACTACTGGGTTTTGTGTAATGTTCAAAATCTTGGTGTGAACCAACACTGACAAGAATGTGTCTGGCCAATGATTCAGCTGCGCAGGAAATTTTTTAACAGGGTATTGTTGAAGTTTATCCATGTGTGTATGTGTGTTTGAGCTTCCTGGCCGATATCATAAATATGCCACTGCACTGCACTGTTGCCCATTTATCACAAAAACTTTAAACCTTACACCTCTAACACCCAGCTTTCCTGCATGTGTGTTTGCCCAAATGCTTTATTATCACCATTTCCTAAGGCTGTCTCCCTTGTGAAATATCACTGTTGTTGTAATGTCCTTTGGCTCCAATTCACCAACAACTTTTTGTTGAAGATTTGTGGGTGGATAATTTACTGTGTGTATCCCACTACAGTGAAATGCAAACACTGAAATACCAAAATGCTGCTCCACCTAATATGAGATGCCATGTCATGAAGTCTGTCACAGTTTCCCAATTCCCACTGATGTACAACACATGAATCTTAAAACAGTAACTATTTTATACTGTCTGTTTGGGTCAACATTCATTTCACTATATGAAATATATATAGGCCTACTGTACACTTGTAAGAGTCTTATGCTCACTAATGCTATTTCTTTGATACAATAAAAAACATTCTTGGATATATTCCGGTTGTCAAACTTTGTGGAATGTACCTATATTAATATTTAAATGATGAAATCAATATATAATATAAAAATTCATACTTTATGTATTTATATTATCAAAAGAACAGGACGTTTCACAATCACAAATTGGTTTTCATCATCTGATGTATCCTTACAGCATGTCATGATCAAGTAGGTCATTACTGTGGACCTCATGCCCCAATTTTATTTCACTTTTTTAAATGTGTACTTTTGGTTCGGGCCTGTGGATGGTGTCCTGTCCCTCTGGCCCCTCTGGCTGCGGGTCTGTTGATCCTATTGTCTTCTGCATCAACACTCGTGGTCTGGTGCATAAAGGGCATCTGGTTAGCAGCTTAGACTCTACAGCAGGCATGAAAAGCAGCCATCATAGCCCATTCGCTCACATCTGCTCAGTGGTGCGACAAGGACGAGGATTGAGTCTGGGTGACTGGGAGACAGGAGTTCAATTCGCCCCACAGGCCCCAGGAGCAACGGACTGAACTGGACCCGCCACTGTGCAAAGGTGACCATTTAGGCTCAGTTCACTTTGGCTTTCCTTTTAATGCAATAGTTGTTGTTTTTTTTGTCCAGTTTTGTTTTAATGTCTAAGATGGCTTAAATTGTTGAATGCGAGTCTGTTGGTGATTATGTTTTTGGCAATGGCATATCTAAGTCTTACAGTTGTTTCCTGGTCCTGTTTGTAAATGGTCAGTTCAGTCTAGTTTTGTTTATCAAGAAGTTTACTGATTAATGAGAAGGTTCATTTGGAAAATATTTTTCGTAATATCTTAACAACTTTATTATGAAATCTCTGTATATAAAAAAACAACCACAAGGGGATATGATATATCAGGTTTATTTAGTAAGTAAAATACTCTTGGACCATCTTGTTTCTCCCTAATTCCCATTTGTCTTTCTTGTACACAGCTAATACACAACCATGGGAGACTGGAGCTTCTTGGGTAATATTTTGGAGGAAGTAAATGAACACTCCACTGTGATTGGCCGTGTTTGGCTCACAGTTCTGTTCATTTTCCGCATTTTAATTCTGGGCACGGCAGCAGAGTTTGTCTGGGGAGACGAGCAGTCTGATTACGTATGTAACACTCAGCAGCCAGGTTGCGAGAATGTGTGTTACGATGAGGCCTTTCCAATCTCACATATCCGTCTATGGGTGTTACAAATCATTTTTGTATCCACACCTTCACTTGTATACGTCGGCCATGCTGTCCATTACATCCACATGGAGGAAAAGCGAAAGGAGCGTGAAGAAGCCGAGGTGAGTCACCAACAGGAAATGGGCGAGGAGCGTCTTCCACATCCAGATCAGGGAAGTGTTCGCACCACCAAGGAAACCAGCTCGAAAGGTAGCAAAAAGTTCAGACTCGAGGGCACTCTGCTTTTCACCTACATATGCCATATCATCTTCAAAGCCCTTTTTGAAGTAGGCTTCGTAGTTGGACAGTACTTCCTCTATGGCTTCCGCATCCTGCCGCTGTACAAGTGCAGTCGTTGGCCATGCCCCAACACGGTGGACTGCTACGTCTCCCGGCCCACTGAAAAGACCATCTTTATCATTTTTATGCTTGCAGTTGCTTGTGTTTCACTGTTCCTTAACTTTGTGGAGATCAGCCACCTCGCCTTGAAGAAGATCCGATTTGTATTCCACCGACCAGCTCCAGCACAGTTGGAGCCTCTTGGACCACCTGAGAGGAGCTTACCATTTCTTCTGACCACCCCTGTCCAAAAAGCCAAGGGTTACAGGCGCCTTGAAGAGGAGAGGAAAGACGAGGTGGCGCACATATATCCACTAGCTGAGGTCGGTGTAGAAGAGGGCCAGTTCTTCTCACCTCAGCTGGAGAAGGAGCAGAAAAGGAGTCAGGAGGTGGTTATGCCAACAGCGCCACATGTAGAGACAATCATATGCGATGAGACTCAACCCTCCTTCATTCAGGCAACAGAGACACTACCAGAGCTTCCACCAGAAGAACCACTTCGGGAAGGAGATGAGGTAGACAGCATAAAGACTCCGACAGCTTTACCAGAAGTACTGGAGGAGCATTCAGAAGGGGAAAGTGTGGAGGAAACATATTTAATATCACTTGAAGAGAGTTTGGATATAGATCTAGGAGAACTGGCCTGTAGAGAGGTGACTGAGGAAAAGTCAACGAAGGAGAGTAGCTTAATAAATGCTGAGCAAACACAAGAAGAAAAACTTTCAGGAGCTGAAGAAGAGAAGAAAACCTTACAGGAAATTGGGGAAAAAGAGCATAACACCTTTAAGGTCCAGGAGTTGAGGGAAGAAGGGAGTTTACCTGATGTGGTTGAGGAAGCGACAGCAGTTGAGGTGTCTGATGAAGAGAGGGAACTTTGTGAAATTGAGCCTTTTATAAATGAGAACATTTTGGAAAAGGCAAAAACTTTAGATGATGGAAAGATTACTGGAGATCTGAATGCGTCTAAAATATCTGAGGGGGAGCAAGAGTCTGAGGCTTTAGGGGAGGTAGCAGGGTCAGATTTATCTGACATAGAGCCCATTGGGGATGAAGTGGATATGGGAAAGGGCAAAGCTAAGGGGTGTGTAGAAGATATGGAAGGGGATGGAGTTCAACGGGATGTAGTAGACTCAGAAGTGGGCAAAGCTTCAGAGGAAGTAGTAGATATAGGAAAGGGCGAATCTGTAGAGAGTCTAGTAGATGCAGGAATAAGTTGTGCTTTAGAAGATGTATTACAAGCAGGTAAGAATGAAGCTTTAGAAAATCTAAATGAAGTTAGACCTTTTGATACTGCAGTCAGTAAAGGTGAGGAGGTTCTAGATAAAGATGTAGGACTTGCTGTTGACACTAAACAGGTGGAAACTTTGGGAAAGGAGGAGGTATCCTTGAAGATAGAGGATCCAGAGGAGGTCCAAGTCTCTAGGGAGTGTGATGGGTCAGGAAAAAAAGAGGATTCTGTGGAAACTGGAGGCCCAGAGAAGGAGGAGTGTTCTGAAGAAATGAAGGCCATGGAGGCCACAGAGGAGATGATGGATGTTTCACTTGTAGCTTTGGAACTAGAGAAAACAGAGGAAACAAGATCATTAAGTCGTCTCAGCAAAGGTAGCAGCAGAGCCAGGTCAGATGATCTTACAATATGATTGAACAACAAGCAGAAACTTGACATAGAAAAATCCCCAAATTCCCAAGAGCCACATTATCAGGTGAATCATTGGACAAGCATTTTTTCTTGATCAGGGGTTTTCGAAATGTTGCCCAAAGTATGATCATACCCTTGCAGGGGAACCCCTTACTGAATGTATATACTTCATGTATAAAGGCCCATTAATACTGTATGAGAAAAATATTATGAATTTCTTTGTAACCACATAGGAGTTCTAGACAAGTTTGAAAACCCCTATTCTAGATGATTTTTTTTTTTTTTACACACAAGTTCATCTAAAAAGAAAGGCAAAGGTGCAAAAACAAGAACAATAAATGATTTGTATAGATTATGGAAATAAATTAGACAATCTTCTATAAAAAAGTAGTAGCTTATTTCTCACAGTGAACATTTCTAAGGACATACTTTCAGACATAATTGAAATATCCTTATTAGTCTTGCTTTTCAAAAAGCCCCTTTCTTTTCTTTATTTATTCAATTTATTATACTGTAAATCCCATGCAAGATAATCACAGAGAATGACATTCTGAATTTCTATCTGTCTATTGCTTTGACTATTTATGTTAATCTATACATTTTCCTATTATTGTTTTATGATTATCCTGGGCCATAATAATTGTGTTATTGTTTATAAATCTACAATCAATCTGTTTACAACATTTACATTCCTTTTCAGTAACATCTGGACTTCTGATACAAAGTTAATTAAAAAGACAGAATATTGTAATTGAGAAGTGGTAGGGTTTGAATGCAGGTAGCAGGACTAATATTTATATGGACTGTATCACAAAAAAAAAAAAAAAAAAAAAATGTATGATGTGTGTAATACCTGTATTTTTTTGTTTTGTTTTTTGAAGACCCTAAATAAAGACACCACACTGACTGATGACCAGTTGTGCTGTTTGTATTCATATAATTTTTCACCTGCCCATGAACAACAACAATATCTGACATCAACAAAATGATTTTTTTAAAGTGTAATAAAATAGTATTTGAGGAAAAGGTATAAAAATACATGTTACGTAGTGAATTTGGACAGAAATTACACATGTATGACCTCTAGTGTTCATACACTGAAAGAACATCCACCAAACAGAAAATTAAAATATAAGGCCAGGGATAGATGTGAAGACTCAAAACAACCCTTCTTCAAACAACATCAAAATTTTGTGAAAAAATGTGTCAAAATATTTTTGTTTAGTATCAACGTGACATTGTGGGTGTTTGCAACTTCATACATATTTTGCAACCTTGACACAAACAGTGTCGACAGAGTGTCTGTTCAGCTTTGTTTCTGTTCACAAGATATGTTCTGTTCATGCCTCCATGGCCAACATAAAAATGAAGACCACACAGTGTATTTATTTACATAAAACACGCACATACATAATTATTTAAATATGTGAAAGCAGAAGTGCAGTCACAAAAAAAGACCAGTGTATTATGCATATCATCATATTTGCATCAATGGATCAAAGTGCTTTTGATACTGTCCAGTACAGTGGCTGTATATTGTCATTTTTCTTTCTCTTCTGAACCGAACACATGGCAAAGACTATTTTCAATTCACTTAATTTTTTCATTCAAACAAATTAGCAAAATTTTGTCATGTGACTATATTCTGTGTAGATTTCGCTCTTCGCAGACATTCAAAAAAATGTAAGAATGATAATAATGAGTCTGCCTTGATATGAAGGTGTTTATTATAATATAAATATTCCACGATGTCCAGTGTGAATGTCAAGTCTTACTACAGGCAAGTGAATATCCTGTGTTACCCGTTGTCTGTGAAGGGTATTTAGTGGCTCATTCATGCTCCTATTCTATGACTGAGAGCTGTCATATTAGTGATATGGTGATGCCAAGGTGAGGATTTGATAATTAAGTCTTTCAAAAGATGCAGTTCAAATGATGATTGTCAACCTAGAAATGGAAAGAAAATACTGTCACTGAAAATAACCTTCTACTGCAAATAGCTTTTCCTTCCCTATGCTTTCTTTGTTTCTCTTTCCAGATGATGAAATGTTTCTCTTTCTATATGAAGGAAGAATTTCATCTCGCCCTTTCTTGTAAATGCACAGCTTATTGTGCTTACAAGAAGGGACCACAGACACATTAAAGTGTGAAAGTAACACATACGTAAAATAAACACCTCATCTTTTTCCATCTGATCTATGTTGAGGCTTCTGTATCAAAATGAAATCCCAAAAAAAAACATTAGATCATCTATAGCTCTAAATAAGCTAACAGAGACTTGTTATAGCACTTGCATATCATTGCTCTTTTGATTTTGATTGCTTCCATTGTCCTCATTTGTAAGTCGCTTTGGATAAAAGCGTCTGCTAAATGACTAAATGTAAATGTAATGTAAATAGTTGGATTTCCAGTGTGGAAAGCATGAATATAACATGCACAATATGTTTAAATTCTGCCATTCCAGTTGGGTTAGAGTAAGTTTTACATCCAAACACCTGAAGTGGTTTTCAAACAGCAGTCAAATCTTATAGGAAGGGCACCTTGATCCAGTCTCTGTAATATAAGTCTCTTGATTTTTATATTACATGCTGTGAAACAATTTATCTCGCCCTCATTTTGACCATTATAAAGGTTTTCTGCATATTTTACTTTTCATGTTTCTGAGATATAAATGTGCTACATGAGCAAACAAACATCTGTAGAAACATGATCTCAGTATGATACCTTTTCCTTAAGTAATGTCTTCATGATAAAGTCCATAATTGGAAGCATGCTGATCAGCTGCCCTTTTTTCCATTGTCTGTAAAGATTCAACAGTTCAACTCTAGAACATCCTTCTTGACACACTGAGGACTAAACAAAAAGAGAAATGAACAAAACAGTCAAATACACATTCATATGCATATGATTAAAAAGTATGATCAAGTAATGAAGCTTTTTTCTCATCACTGACCTTTGGAAGTGACTGCAAAATATGAATCAACCACTGAAAATCTTTTAGAGCATCTTTCAGGCTCTGATCTTGATGTTCTCTGATGTTCAGAGCTTCCAGACTCCTGAATTTCTCAACAGTGGAAATCTGATGAGATACCAAGTTTTTAACAATAAGTTCTTTACAACTCATCTTTTTGATGTATCTGTAATAACTTTTCTGCAATTATATTACATTTCAAGAGATACAGCTGAGGCTGATTCACTATTTGCTGTTTTGAATGCATTCAATTTTTATCAGTAATAATTAGCTAAGATGAACCAAAGGGACTAATTACAGAAGCTCCCTAACTGGTCATCTGGTTTCATTTTCATATAAATGAAAATATCCTTGACCTTAACACACAAATCATAAATTCCAATACATTTGAAATTCTATGAAAATTTAACAGATGTAGGCAGGGTTCAAAATGATGTGGTGTTACTTCTTCCATGGAAAATTTGGCTTGTTTTAAGGTTCAGTTCCTTATAAGCCTTTTTTTTTTTTTTTTTATTCCAAATCCATTTTTTACATAAGGTCTCGATTTACTATTACCTTGCCTATGTTGTTCTTGTATTTTGACCTCAAACATTTCAGCTCTTTATACCATCTGAAAATAAAACCTTTACATTCCTCTAAACTCAAGTCATCAACCATCCTAAAAGCTTGGGACTGTCCAGAAACCTGAAATATCAAATAGCAGAAAGAGTTATTCATTCATTGTCTAGACAAGAAGAATGACAATGTAGATAATCTCTCAATTGCTCATAATTTAGCAATGTCAAGACAGAGATGATCTTATATAGGAATGAAAGCTTATCAGCAGAAACAACTTGTAATCTACCTTTGCTGTGACTCTGTTTAACTCTGTTGCTAGGTCTATTATAATGTTGAAAGTGTCCAAGGCATTTTGCTTCTGTGTGGAATGGATACAAAGACATAGACACATGCATGTATAACTGTCATTCAAAACAAAGCATAATGAATTTATAGGCTGATTTAACTAGTAACTAAATCAATGTAAGTATACCTGTAGAAATGTTTCCTTTAATCCTAATGTATTCCTTAACCTGTTTACCTGTTAGAGAAAGTTTGGTTAAAATAAATCGGAAACGTTGTTTCAGCCCTCCTTGTCTGTTCATGTTTTTCCATCAACAAACAAACAAAAAACTATATGCACACA
This sequence comes from Schizothorax lantsangensis, assembly GCA_027422415.1. Lineage (NCBI taxonomy): Eukaryota > Metazoa > Chordata > Actinopteri > Cypriniformes > Cyprinidae > Schizothorax > Schizothorax lantsangensis. The sequence continues at coordinate 16,757,289 of CM049848.1, forward strand.
TTCAGATAATACCAGTAGACGTAGATGTTTCATGATGAAAACTTACTATTGTGGTAGACAACTCTGGCTTTGTGAATGGTTCAGACGTGCTATCATATTCTATTTTAACAGTCTTGCAAAGAATTTTAGTTTTCCATGTGGACATGACATCCTGTCCTTTAAAAATAAAGTCTCACATTAGCATGTAAATCTGCATATTGAATGAGAAAGTAAAGCCATTTGAATGACCGGTCATTGTTGACTTTAAACGAATAGGCTACACATATTTCCATCATCACATACTAGGTCATTCTTACTCTCTATCTGTATATTTAGTGACTTACCGTTCCTTGGCGAATCACGCATGTTCCGAATGGACTTGGACAAAATCCCCATGTTCTTATCCTGATATCGTAGGCTACTTCAGATAGACGAACGTTTGAGAACATATAGGCTGAACAGGTGTTAAAATATATTCACTGGGTGGCGCTTATTTCCCCTGCCCTGGGTGCCTGACTGTAGGCCTATAAAGATTTCTGCCAATGAAGTGGCAGAAAAAGAAAAAAAAATATATATATTTGTATTATTATTATTATTTGTTTTACTTATAATGCTTTTGCTTTTCCAATTCATTTAGCCTACTTTGTGCATTTCTCTAGGCTATTCAGAGTAAGTTTGGAAGTAAAAAACTTAACACTAGTAAAAAAATAAAAAAGTAGCAAAGGCCCATCCTTTCTCATCCTACACTGCGAACAGATAAGCCCCCATGTCTCATAAAAGAAGACATTCCTTAAATTCTTTAAAAAATAAATAAATCAATTCTCAAACAATACCTTAAAATATCAGTAATATCTTAGACTTGAGTGGACTGTTAGCGGTTACAACTGGATTACTAAATTACTGATTATGACTGTCATGAAACATAAGGTGATGGGTCTCCTCGGTGGTCAGCACCAGAATCTTCCTGTGAAGTATTAATTGTAAAAACAACATTTAGTGCAATGAAACAGGCTTTACTGTTACATGAATCGAATGAGTGGGTCTGGAATTTTACTACAAGCCACAAGCTTCATTAAAGAAATCTTCCCAAACAGCTGCAGTTTTATTTTACATGTAATATGTTTTTGCAACATACTTTTTTTTTCTCAACTTTGTGTGTGTTAAAGGAAACTGCTCAGAATGAAATGTGAGTCAAATGACTAATTATCCATGACCATGAGACAGTAAATAATAGGCTATTATAAGCTTGCCATCTTCCTACTTCCTTATAGGGCAGACTAGGGATTAAAATATATTTATTGTAAAACTGTATGTCTTTATTGCTTTATATCACAAGTATAGATACTCTGTTCCTGATGTCACGTGCAATTTCATGGCTTTTAGAAATTACACTGTATATTTTATATTTAGGCAAACACTGTTTCCGAGATGTGAAAGTAAAGTCAAATAGGCTACAAATTTTTAGTAGCCTATAGTTTTTTTTTCTTTTTACATTTAAATGAAACTTGTGTAGGTTATATAATAATAATAATAAAAAACCTTTCAAGTAAATTGTAATTCTCTTCATGTTAATCTTATCTCAAGGTAATGCAAAGCACTATAGCATCTGAAACTTAATAGCTTTACTCACATATGCTATTCAGTAGTCAGAAAAGAAGGTCTTCATGGAGAAATAAGCAATAATTGTGATTGATAACAGCTGACCTGTACTGTGAATTGACTCATTATGTTGTAAAACACTAAGTGAGTAAACAAAAATTAAGTTGTAACTGCTTTAGTGAACAAACAGAACAATAACACGTGTTTAAAATTTGGAAAGAACTGCATTTGAAGAATGGCTTAAGTTTAATATACACTTCAGTGAGTTTGCATATCAGAAGATGGCAGTATTTGAATGTCATGGACAAGTACTTTGTTACACATTTTTTACATTAGTAAATATATTTATATTACAAAATGTTATTTTGAAGATTGTTAACAAAGGAGTCACTAGAAAATCTTAATATATACGTATACAGTATATAAACTCCTATTGTAACATTTTCACACTCCAGTCCAGTTGGTGGCGGTAAATGCACCAAAAGTTGGTTTGCCATCCGCCATAAAACGTCATTAGAAGAATAATAAGAAAAAAAAACTCAAGAAGAAGTAAGCAAGGGAAAATTATAACATACAAGCAAATACAATTGGGTGCCAGCGCATGTGGGCATCCAGGGAAATGAGAAAGTAGACAGACTGGCAAAAGAAGCTACAAAAAAAGAACATGTTGACGACAAAATTAAATTATCAAAAACAGAAGGGAAGAGTTTGTGAAAAAGGATAAGGCAAAAATGGCAGCAGCAGTGGGATAATGAAATTAAAGGGAGACATCTGTACATGATACAAAATATGATAGGTATGGAAAGTAAAAAGGGAAATAAAAGGAAGGAACAAGTTATAATAAATAGACCATTGCAAGCTAAACAAAACTCTTCATGTTATGGGAAAACATCCGACAGGACTATGTGATGAATGTCAGGAGGAGGAAACAATTAAGCATATCTTTATATCATGTAAGAAATATATACAAGAAAGGCAAGAGTTCAAGAATCAGATACGGGAAATAGGTATAGTAGAGTATAATGTTAAAAATATAGTAACGTGTGGAAATAATGACCAAAGACGGAGATGTTTGTTTAGTTTTTTAAGGAGGACTGGACTGGAAGGACGAATTTAATACATTTAATTAAGATATAGTAAGTCAAAGTGAGACAGTAGATGGCAGTAATGCAACACTATGGATGCCAACTGCCGTAAAACTCCAACGAAGAAGAAGAAAAAGCTCCTAAAACCACGGAAGTAGACGTGATGGTCTGCTGTTTCGCTTGTATTTTATTCCAGAAAAAGACTTTTTTAATTTCTATGATGGCTGAACATGACGAATTAACAATGGATTTAAAATGTACTAAAGTTGTATCTAGATCAAGCACACATCTTCAACCAGTCTTTATTCATTCGTTGAGGATTCAGTCTCATATGTTAACAGCTAACGTTAGCGATTGACTGGGTGAGTGTTTTAGTATTTTAGTGTCATTCATGTAAATGACACGTAGTGTTAATGTACGTAAAGTGCGTTAAATTCGTAAAACTCAAGATTCTTTGTTGAGCTTGTCTATTAAGTCTCCGTCTATTAAATCAAATCACTATTGTCACATCACCATAATCCGTAATGGTGGGTGAACGTTTTGAGTGCAGTTACAGTGCTGTAGGCTAGTAAAGTTTTCAACCACAGTATACTGCAATATATATATATATATTAGTATGACTGAGAGCAGAAGTGTGTGACTGTCTTGTGCTGAGGTGCCTCTCTACTTTTGAATGACAGAGCACTGAGGACTTCACATCACCATGGGCCACAGGAAGAGGTGTCACACTCATGCACCCAAAACCCCTTCATCTTTGGACACACACCCCTCCTGCAGCACACTGCTGCACACTGATCATGAGCAGGGCATGAAGCACAGGATATGTATGGTGTCAGACTTCTTCTACCCAAACATGGGTGGTGTGGAGAGTCACATCTACCAGCTGTCACAGTGCCTCATAGAGAAGGGCCATAAGGTTGTGATCGCAACTCATGCATATGGAGATCGTCGTGGGATTCGCTACTTGACCAACGGACTGAAGGTGTATTATCTACCACTGCAGGTGTGTTTTACAATATATTACATTACTTTAAAGTGTCATACATATCACACTTACCACTCACATCCCCATGTGTTTTTCTTTCAAGGTCATGTATAATCAGTCCACAGCGACCACCTGCTTTCACAGTTTGCCGTTACTCCGGTGTGTGTTTGTGCGTGAACGCATCACAATCGTGCACGCCCACAGCTCCTTCTCCGCGATGGCCCATGATGCTCTGTTCCATGCCAAGACTATGGGACTCAACACCGTATTCACAGATCACTCTCTCTTTGGATTTGCGGACCTGAGCTCTGTACTGACCAATAAGCTGCTGACTGTCTCTCTGTGTGACACCAATCACATTGTGTGTGTGTCGTACACTAGTAAAGAAAACACTGTACTGCGAGCCGCTCTTGACCCTGAGATCGTCTCTGTCATCCCTAATGCTGTCGACCCCACTGACTTCACCCCTGACCCCTGTCGCCGTGACAACAGCAAGATTACCATTGTGGTCATCAGTCGACTGGTTTACAGGAAAGGTAGGTAGAGGATGGTGTTTTTATTTGCATTACAGCCAGGGGTGTCAAACTCAGTTCCTGGAGGGCCGCAGCCCTGCAGAGTTTTGTTCCAACACACAAACCATGTCGTTTTCAAATAAGCCTGAAGGACTTGATTAGCTGGATCAGGTGTGTTTAATTAGGGTTGGAGCTAAACTCTGCAGTGCTCCGGCCCTCCAGGAACTGAGTTTGACACCCCTGCATTACAGAATAATGTATTGATATATGCAAGTTCTGTTTGGGGGTAATGATAATCTTTGAAAAAAATGTTTAATTTAACAATTCTAAAAATTTAATGTGAAGTAGCTATCAAGTAAATAAATGCTCAATTACTCAATTATAACATGTAAGAGTAAATCAAATAAAAAATAAAATCAGATTTTTTGGGGAAAAATAAAAATTTTCAAAAAAGTAACAAAAAAACATGTTTTTTAAAATGTCATGAGTTATTAATAAATATATATATTAAAAACAATAATAAAAGCTAATGTCAAGCTACTTAATAAGGTTTTCTTTTCAAGAATTTCATTTTTAAGCATTTTTAAATTGATATCAGGACAGTTGTACTGTCACCCTGAATTGTTTTCCAAAAATTATAAAAAGTATTTTTTTTATTAAATGAATGCTCAATTAACTATTAACTATTATGAATTCATTTTAGAAATGAAAAAGGTGTTTATCATTGAAGAGGTGCGTTCTATGTATGAATTGCATTTAATTTTTTTAGGTAAAGAAAAAAATAGCATCATCTCATTGACCCTGTAATTTGTTGGCTGGTTGTTTTACAGGGATTGATTTACTAAGTGGAATCATTCCTGAACTATGTGGAAAGCATCCAGATCTTTGCTTTCTGATTGGTGGAGAGGGACCCAAAAGAATCATACTGGAAGAGGTTCGAGAAAAATATCAGCTTCATGACAGGTATGAAAGTCTGTGGGCATGAGAAATTATCTCTAGATGTGAGTTTGTTTATAATTTCTTTACACTCCCTTATTTTTATGTATATAAAGGGTTCGTCTGCTGGGAGCTCTGGATCATAAAGATGTGAGGGATGTTCTTGTTCAGGGTCATATCTTTCTCAACACTTCTCTCACTGAGGCCTTCTGTATGGCCATAGTAGAGGGAGCCAGCTGTGGACTGCAGGTATGTGGTTTTTTTTTTTCTATTAATATGTATGAATGAAAACACATAATAGAAGTAAAATGGGTTGCAAATGACATATGTTGACTGCAAGTTGTGCAATAGAATATTGTGTGACATTATGCACAATATATGTTAGATGCATACATGTTTTAAATGTACGATTAACTGGTTTTCATGTTGTAAGCTTCTTTAATTGAAAATATCTAAATAGCCTACATGTAATTAGTCTATGACAGGACTGAACAGCAAGGACTTTTGGCCCAGACAGGCTAGTAGTTCAGCTTTGTTTGTTTTCTTTCCCACACAAATAAATAATACATTTTAATTGTATTATTTATTTATTTTTTTGCTAGAATTGTTGCTATTATTATTATTATTCCACTTTTCTTTTTTTTTTCTTTACAAAAAGAAAATAATCCCCTGGCCAACATGCCATCCTTATTGTTGAGCCCTGATTTTTGGATGTTCATCAGTGATCAAATCTAAATAACCACTGCACTGTGTGTACAGGTGGTGAGCACCCGTGTTGGAGGTATACCTGAAGTCCTGCCTGATGAGTTGGTGACTCTGTGTGAACCATCAGTTCGTTCACTTTGTGATGGCTTGGAAACTGTAATTGCAAGAATACGCACAGGAAACGTGGTGTCTCCTTCCACCATTCACCGCAAGGTCCGAACACTGTACACTTGGAGAAATGTTGCCGAGCGCACAGAAAAGGTGAGTTTTAATACCATGCTTGAATTGGATGCACATTTGTTGGGTAACTTTAAAAAACGATTGGTAAAGTCTTTAATGCTCACCAAGGCTGAAACTGGAAACTGATTCAGGTTTTTTCATGAATCTTTTAATGAATAGAAAGTAAAAAAAAAAATTATAATTTTTTATTTGAAATGGGAATCTTTTGCAACATTGTAAATTTCTTTACTGTCACCTTTGATCAATGTAATGCATCCTTACTGATACAAGTATACATTTCTTTTAAAAGAAATGAATCTTACTGACCCCAAACTTTTGAAAGGTAGTGTATTTTATTATTAAATGTTATTAGAATAATTGTATAATCTGAGGCCACTCTCTCTGTGTTTCAGGTGTATAATCAGGTGTGCAGGAAGCCCGTTTTGCCATTGTCTGAGCGACTGCATAGACTGCGCTCTCACTGTGGTGCTGTGGCAGGCTCCATTTTCTCCTTTTTTGCTGTTATTAACTTCCTCTTCCTGCTTCTCCTGCAGTGGCTCTGCCCAGATCATCTGATTGATGTTGCTATAGACTCATCAGGTCCCCACATCCGCATGGGGAAGCAGCTTAGTAAGAAGAAAAGTAAAACACCAAACCCAGCTGTGTCCTGATTAATGATCTAACATGACCTCACATTAGTCTCATAATGAACTTTATTTAGAAGGGGAAGGATGCAAGTAATGAACTGAACTAAACCTGACGTACCGGTACGCCATAGTGTACTATGGTACATCAAAACATGTACTGACTACTGTTTACATTCCTGTATAAAACAGCGACCTCAGGTGAAGAGAGAGCTTTTAAGAGCTATCCTCAACCACTCCTATAGTCCAGCGCCTGCCTTTGCAAATTGAAAAGCTGCCTTTTCAGGTGCCAGAAAATAGTCTAAACTTGTTGAAATTATTGCACAAATATGTTTTAATGTCTAGATTTAAGATAAATGATAAACAGTGCCAGCTTTTCCTGTTACCTTTACATTTTTCTTCTAACAGTACATCTGTATGGTGTAGATGTGATTTAAACTGACATAAATGAGCTGAACTGAAAGTTTTAATGCCAAACACGATTTTTGAGCTCTAGTGGAGCTATGAAATGTAAGATGCATCATATCTGTTCATTTTTTTTTATCTGACAGTGCTTGTTTCTCTATAAATCGGTTCTTACTTTGTTTATTTTTATTGTCAGATTTTGAATAATGGTGTTAATGCATTTATTTAAATCCAAACATAAAACATGTACAGTTCACATACAGCACACTTGATTTTGGGCGCTATACTTTTCACACCTGCTTTCTTTGTTGCACCTATTTTATATTGACCTTCTCTGAGTATTGTGAACATGATTATAATGCACAAAAGTTCAGACTACCTGAAGAGGGTGTGAATTTGAATTATTTTTGTTGACACAATCTACAATAAACTTTTTTAACATACTATAAGTATACATTCTTTTATTTTTTAATGTTGATATGAATGCATTTGTGGGTGCTATTGGGATTTTGTCCATGCAATAACATAAAATCTAGGTAAAATTCGACTCGAAATGTGCAACTGTTGAGTATAAGTTTGGTACATTATGGTAAAGTAGTTGTTTTTGTTGTAGATAACCGTCAGGGCCTCTGGATCAGGAATCTTATGCTAACACCCAAACAGGGCAGATAATACACACCCTCACCCATTCAAGGCTAAAACCAGGAGCCGTTAACACACACTTATCGCCCGTTCTGACTGCTTTCACACACATGCACATTCAATAGCCACCCTATCCAGCTTGGACGGTCCTGTTCCTGCATAACACTGCATGTAAATCATGTTTTGCTGGAGTGGCAGATACTGTATCACCAATCACATTTGCAGTTATATTGGCTTAGGTTCATGGCTCATTGTCTTTGTTTTTTTACTTTTAGCTATTTTGCTTGCTGTATTTGCAAAATCATATCTGTTTTTGAGGTTGTAGATCAAAGTTTGTACTTTTAAGATGAATTCATTGTCTTGACTCTCTGTAACGAAAGTTTCATTTATTTCATTGATTTATTCTCTGAAACTGGTTAAAGGGGTTTTGTATGTGTATGTTTTTGACTCATTTTGAGGGGATGTGTTTATGCGGGGGATGCTCACCTCTCAAGTTTAAGGAGATGGGGGTGCAAGCACATATCACTGATAACGGTGGGAGGTGCATTCTTGCCAAGGGGGGTTCTTGTTTCTCTGAAGGCCATATAAACTCCTCTGAAGAGTTTCTCTGTGCTCCATTATCTCAATTGTTCTGTTCCTGCGAGGTCTCTGAGTTGGCTTCTTGTGAAATTTAAAGATGGACTGTGGTTCATGCTGAAAAGCCATGGGATTACAGGTTTCAGTTGTATGGAGGACATGTGTGTAATACACTAATGGCAGGTAAGTTTTCATCCTCTACCTCTGTTGTTCTCTCTCTTCCTGAATGTTTTTAGAAGTCAGACTTATAATGTTCACCACAAGGACCAAGGTCTCTTTTCACTTCTTTACATTTTTTGCTGTGATATCCACTGAAATGTCACTACTGGACCTTGAGAAAGATGTACTATGATAGTAATACCAAGTCCATACAATTCAATTATTATACACACTGAAAATAGAAAAAGGAAATTGACTTTGGCTTGAAATTATGGTATAGATAAGCCTGTTTAACTTGTCTTGGTTCTTCTGGCTAGTTTTAAATGTTTTTAAGGGATCAATTTATTCTAAAAGAATGGATTGTATATATGCTTATTGGTTATACTTTGGGGATGAAATAGGCTCCGGATGTTTGCTAATTTGACCTCTTATTGAGGTCAGAGTTTTGACTCGGGGGCTATGCACATGCTCAAAACATGTACAAACCATTGGCTTTCAAATTTAAAATTTTGCCCTGGTACATTTTCCAATTCCAGTCCCCCTAACTCACCAATTTTCCTGACTATACTTTACTATATAACACTAGCAAAAACTGAAAATAAATAAAATACTAATGGAAAATCCTTAACCTTCCCTTTAATCATTAAAAGATAATTATTAATAAACAGACAAAGTTTATTTACGCAGCACATTTCACATACAATAGTAATTCAAAGTGCCTTATATTAAAAGGATTTAAAAAGTCATAAAAAATAATCATAACAGATGCATAAGAAATAACAATAAAAAATGCAATTATAATAATATTATAATTTTTTATGTATTCTTAACGGGATAGTTCACCCCAAAATGAACATTTTGTCATCATTAACTTTGAAACAATTTTTTCCAAACCTGTACAATTTTCTTCTGTTAAACACAAAAGAAGATATTTTGAAGAATGTTGGTAACCAAACAGTTGATGGTAACTTTTGACTTCCATAGTATGGAAGAACAAAAAAAATAATACTGAGGAAGTCAATGGCGTCAACTGTTTGATTTGGAACAATTTGAGTTAATGATAACAAAATTTCATTCTTGGGTGAAGTGTTCTTTTAGGAGTAGAGATTTGTTTTGTCTGTATATATACATTATTATTAATTTACATAAAAACAACAAAAGCGTATATGGCACATCTTCATTTAAATATCCATATGTCTCTGCTTTATTAGATTCCTGGGATGACAGAACACCTCTACATGACGCTGCTTTGCAAGGAAGATTGCTGCCATTGCGAAGACTGCTTTCACAGGTACTGATGGAAGAAACACTGGCATAACATTTTTCAAACTGAATAGTTCACAACAATATCTGGACACTTAAATATGTATCATACACTATAACAAAAAACAGACTTTGAATGAACTGAATACTCCCTTTTGTGAATGAAGGAAATTAATTGTCTATGTTTGCATGTGTACAGGGGTACAATGTGGGAATGGCTACATTAGATGGAATCACACCACTGCATGAAGCATGTGTTGGAGGCCATTTCACCTGTGCTAAACTTCTCCTGGAACATGGTGCTGATGTATGTATATACCTTTCCCTTTATTTACAGTATCTGCCTTTATTTTGCTTATTGTTTCTGCATAAACATGCATTAATGGCTAACATATATATGCATTCAGGCCAATGCTGTCTCTTTTGATGGAGCCACTCCTCTCTTCACTGCATGCTGTAGTGGAAACCCTGCCCTCGTCAGCCTCATTCTGATCTACAGCTCTGTCCACCATCCAGCTCATCTGCAGAGCTCACCTCTCCATGAAGCAGCAAAGAGAGGTATGTGTGATGATTTGTGTGAATTTGCAATGCACTGAAAACATTGGGATATCGGTAAACCAGATGTATTTTCATATATGTTTCAGGTCACAAAGCATGTGTTGAACTGCTGCTGTCTCATGGTGTGAATGTGGACATGGAGGTTCTCAGCATAGGAACAGCGCTGTACTGTGCATGTGAATCCAAGGCAACAGAATGTGTACAGAGCCTGCTGATCTCAGGTCAGAATCATACACACACACACACGCCTCTCTTAATAGGTTAATAAATACATTTTTGGGGCCATTACGATCATTACAGAAATATAATTTTTGTTTTGGTAATGCATTTTACAGTAATACAGTGTTTAATTTTGCGTGTTCTAAAAGCTTCATTACATTCTGTAGTATAATAAAAAAATATCCAATAGAGATCATGTTTTCTATTTTTTAGCTGTAAGTAGATTAAATAAACACACACACACACACACACACACACACACACACACACACACACACACATATACATTTTATACATTACATACATTATTTTTAATATACTGTTCCAGCATTTATTCATATTTTTTATTAGCTTTTATTTTTAGCTTTTTTTTCAGTGTACATTTTAATTTTAGTTTTAGTAATTTTATGTTTTTTTAGAACATTTGTGTTATTTTAAAAAATATTTCTACGACGTGTAGCTTTCATTAATTTGTAATTTTAGTTCAGTTTTAGATTTAGTAAGTTTAGCACTAAACAAACATTGTCAACAATGTCTATATATGTATTTTTATTGTCATATGTACAGGGTATGTACAACCCCAAATCAGAAAAAGTTGGGACAGTATGGAAAACGCAAATAAAAAAAGAAAGTAGTGATTTCTAAATTTACTTTGACTTGTATTTCATTGCAGACAATATGAACACAAAATATTTCATGTTTTGTCTGGTCAACTTCATGTCATTTGTAAATATACATCCTTTCCTGTCATTCAGACCTGCAACACATTCCAAAAAAAGTTGGGACAGGAGCAATTTAGGGCTAGTAATGAGGTAAATTGGTTAAATAATGATGTGATTTGAAACAGTTGATGTCAACAGGTGATTGTAATTATGATTTGGTACAAAAGCAGCATCCAAGAAAGGTCTAGTCCTTTAGGAGCAAAGATGGGCCGAGGATCGCCAGTTTGCCAACAAATACGTGAGAAAATTATTGAAATGTTTAAAAACAATGTTCCTCAAAGAAAGATAGGAAGAGATTTGGATATTTCACCTTCAACAGTGCATAACATAATTAAAAGATTCAAGGAATCTGGAGGAATTTCAGTGCGTAAAGGACAAGGGCGCAAGCCTAAGCTGAACAACCGTGATCTCCGATCCCTCAGGCGGCACTGCATCAAGAATCGTCATTCATCTATAAGCGATATCACCACATGGGCTCAGGACTACTTTGGCAAACCTTTGTCAAGTACCACAATACGTAGTTACATCCACAAATGCCAGTTAAAACTGTACTGTGCCAAAAGGAAGCCCTATGTTAACAGTGTCCAGAAGCGCCGTCGACTTCTCTGGGCTCGGAGGCATCTGGGATGGACCATCACACAGTGGAAACGTGTACTGTGGTCAGATGAATCAGTATTTCAGGTATTTTTTGGGAGGAATGGACGCCGTGTGCTCCGGACCAAAGAAGAAAAGGATCATCCAGACTGTTACCAGCAACAAGTCCAAAAGCCAGGGTCTGTCATGGTATGGGGTTGTGTCAGTGCCCTTGGCAAAGGTAACTTGCACTTCTGTGATGGCACCATTAATGCTGAAAAGTACATAGAGATTTTGGAGCACAATATGCTGCCTTCAAGAAGACATCTTTTCCAGGGACGTCCATGCATATTTCAACAAGACAATGCAAAACCACATTCTGCACACATTACAAAGTCCTGGCTGCGGAGGAAGAGTGTACGGGTACTTGACTGGCCTGCCTGCAGTCCCGACCTGTCTCCAATAGAGAATGTGTGGAGCATTTTGAAGCGCAAAATGCGACAACGAAGACCCCGTACTGTTGCCCACCTTAAGACTTGTTTGCAGGAAGAATGGGACAAAATTACACCTGAAACACTTCATCACTTGGTGTCTTCAGTCCCTAAACGTCTTTTAAGTGTTGTGAAAAGGAATGGCAACATTACAAAGTGGTAAATGCTTTACTGTCCCAACTTTTTTTGGAATGTGTTGCAAGTCTGAATGACAGGAAAGGATGTATATTTACAAATGACATGAAGTTGACCAGAGAAAACATGAAATATTTTGTGTTCATATTGTCTGCAATGAAATACAAGTCAAAGTAAATTTAGAAATCACTACTTTCTTTTTTTATTTGCGTTTACCATACTGTCCCAACTTTTTCTGATTTGGGGTTGTACTAAGTACAATGCAATTCTGAACAGGCAGTGCAAACAAACTACACAGACATAGACATGTATAGTATATACAGTGCTGGATGTACATGAATGTATAAGTATGCATATAATAAGTTAAATAATTGAATAGATTATTAAAAAGCAGCAGTAGCAGCAAAATAGGAGAGATTATCAAAGCTCTCAAGGTTTTAGTTAATAATATCAAAACTGCTAATGAGAATAAGCTTTTTCCAATACAGTAATAAAAAATTATAATGCAGTAATAAAATTATTTTTATTACCCTGGTTGCAGCATGTAAAGGTGTGTCAAGACCCCGCCCACATTGTACATCAGCACCTGGAGGGAGACAAGAAGCAGTGTTAAAATTTCCACCCAAATTTTTATTACTATATTACTATATTTATACTATAGCACTATTTTTATTAAATGCAGTAATAAAAATTTGGGTGAAATTTGCTAATGTACAATGTGGGCGGGGTCTTGACAAACCTTTACATGCTGCAACCAGGGTGGGCGAGGTAAAAGAGGTGGAGCTACTGTTTGAGCACGGGGCTGATTGGACCTCAAGGATCTCTAAAGGAAAGAAAGCTCTGGAGTTGACAACAGATCAGAGCATCAAACATCTCTTGCAGACTACATATTAAAAGTAATAAAAATTTGGGTGGAAATTTTAACACTGCTTCTTGTCTCCCTCCAGGTGCTGATGTACAATGTGGGTGGGGTCTTGACAAACCTTTACATGCTGCAACCAGGGTGGGTGGGGCAAAAGAGGTGGAGCTACTGTTAGAGCACGGGGCTGATCGGACCTCAAGGAACTCTGAAGGAAAGAAAGCTCTGGAGTTGACAACAGATCAGAGCATCAAACATCTCTTGCAGACTACAGGTAAATGAAAACATAGGATATCATATGATAACTCAGTGTGCACCTGTGTGCTGCGATACTGATTTTGGCTTGGTTCTGCAGGTCCGTGCTCCCTGTCTCAGCTGTGCAGATGGTGTATTCGACGTTCCCTGGGACAAAAAGGACTAAATAAAACCAAGATGCTTTGCTTACCACATATCCTACACAATTATCTTCTCTATCATTAAAACACACATAAACATTCCCTGTCTAGTGTCCAAACATGGTTCACATGGTAATCTTGTTCTTTGTGAATAACATTTTGTACACATTTTTATCTGTAAATAATCTTTTTTTTTTCTTTTTTTTGTAAAAGTTTATCCTTTTTTGTTTTGTAATAAATATTTGTATACATTCAAAGACTTATTAATTTGTTGAAATGAATGTATGGCTATATACAAACACATATAAACAAACACACATATGTTGGGTTTCCATGTCTAATGAAGACATTCCATAGTCATATTTATTTTAGGGCTGTCAATCGATTACTTTTTTTTTTTTTTTTCGCGATTAATCGCATGATTGTCATGAGTTAACTCGCAATTAATCGCACATTTTTATTTGTTCTAAATGTACCTTAAATTAATACTTTTCAAATTTTTAATACTCTAATCAACATGGGCATGGACAAATATGGATGCTTTATGCAAATGTATGGTTATTATTATTGAAACCATAGTCAACATAAAGCATGAAGAGTAGACATGTTTCAAAGGTCATAGATGTTTTTCAAAGAACTTGTTCATGTCTATTAGACACATGAAAAAATAAATACCAGGTTCCCATTACTTCTCTTTCTTTGCACTGAGCAATTTACACAAACCTGTTTACATTTTTGCACACAGGGCAGCTCTTCTTCTGAAAATGCAAAATGTACATTTATTATTTATTACATTTGTTTCCCTCTCTGTGCCCACATACTGTATTTTGATGAAGCTAAATTCTCAATAAAACTGTTTTCATTGGTATATTTTACTGTTTCTGTTGTCAGACAATGGAATGATTATGAAATAGTGACTGAAACGCGATCCATTAAGACATAACCAGCTCTCCCTTTCAAGATGTTAATCTGCACAAAAAATCATGATAATCGCACCTTCGTCTGATGAAATCAAATACACATAAGATAAAGACAATAGCTGTGCTGTGATTTCGGCTATACTTGCATGTAAAATTAGAGAAGCAACATAAAATCTTTGTTTCACTGAATTAAAGCGCTGCTCCTCTCTGCTGATTGCTGAAGAGAAACTGAGCAGATGCAGAGAGAGAGAGAGAGAGAGAGAGAGAGAGAGAGAGAGGTGTGTGCGCGCGCGCTGGGAGAGAAACTGAGCAGACGCAGAGAGAGAGAGAGAAAGAGAGAGAGAGAGAGGTGTGTGCGCGCGCTGGGAGAGCAACTGAGCAGAAGCAGAGAGAGAGAGAGAGAGAGAGAGAGAGGTGTGTGCGCGCACTGGGAGAGCAAGACCTCGCGCTCACGCGCAGTACCGGAGAGTAGGGGTGTGTGATACTGCAAATTTTGGTATGGATCCGATACCAAGTAAATACAGGGCCAGTACCGATGTCATTTAAAAAAACATACATTAAAATGACCAACAACAATTAAAAAAAAATAACAATAACTAATGTTGATATGACTAATATTATATTCGCCTTAAAGCTACGTGGATATTATTTGCCTTTCTAAAAGGACTTTGCAGGCAGAGGAGCCCAGAACATGAAAGCAATGCACAGATTCATGTTAAGTATTTTCCTCCCATAGAAAAGAGTTATAAAAAATGTATGTGTCTTAATAAGTTAAGAACGTAAAATACAAAACTCAGCATACACCATATTAATGTTGCAAACTAGATATACAAGTTAGCAGATTTGCCCAGAATATGAAAGCAACGCTCAAAGTTTTCACATTATGCATTTTCCTCCCATAGAAAACCATTATAAAGAAAAGTATAATGTAAGTGGCTTATTGAATGAAGACAGTGATATGAAAAATAACTATTAAACCAGAACTCGTTTATTATTGAAAGGATTTTCGTATGTACTGTATTTTCTGTTTATTTTATACATACTGTAATAGTTGTTTGTTATTATTGCAATAAAAAAAACTGTGATATGAAAAGGCCAAATTCTGTATAGTTTATAAAATATATATACCATAAGCCGATGAACCCAGAACATGAATGCAACATGCTGAATTTCATTTCCTCTCATTGATAACCAATATAAAAACATTTAATATGGTGTAACGGAGGAAGACAGTGATAAAGACCAAATAAATATAGACTAAATTCAGTATACAATTTATATAATATTTGGCAAGCAGCTGAGCCCAGAATATATACGAAAACATGCTAAATTACATGTTAAGCATTTTACTCCCATAGAAAACTGTTATAATGAAAACATTTAAACTGGCTTAATGCATGAAGAAATAATATTCAAAGGCCAAACTCAGTATACACCTTACAGTGATACTGCATAAAATGGACAAATTCGGTATACAGTTATATACAATATGTACTATGTGAAGGATTTCCTTCCTCCCCTTTTCATTTCTTTTGTAGCTCGGAGTTACCGTTCCATCTCGCACTATTGCCAAAAGTATCTGCTTGCCGCTTGGAGCCGCTGAGTCACGTGATGGCATGACAACAAACCAGCGTAGCAGGGGAGGAGGGGCAATGTTTGCATACGAGATGTGAAAAGAGTGGAATATACACCCATAGACATATAATATACCTAGACGCCTCATTGGCCGCTTTGAGCCGTTGCTGCGATACGTCAACGCGTCCGCCATGTTTGAGAGGGCAAGACTGCGTTAAAAACAAACGGAGGTAAACGGGGGAGCTGCGGTTTTTTCGGGATAAAAACACGATAACGTTTACATTTATCAACCGAATTCAGTGGTTTGTGATCTACATTGAGTTAAAAATAACTCTGCCAAGCCTAACAAAGTTAGGCTTGGAAAATGATAAATTTTCTTAAGAAATTGTGAAAGCTCACACTTACACTCGTGTTGATTTGGTTGATTTTTTCGGCTAACAATTCTAATATTAATGTAGTATAACTGTGACATATACATGTAATGTAATTTTAATGTACATTAAATGAAATTAAGTTGTTTCATTGCTTTCTCTGTCTTCAACCCCACCATTTTAGCTTTTATTGTGCCTCAGGTCAGAACAGCTCATTCCCTTTGAAATACTGCGAATACAAATCAAAAAGTGACACACTGGTAGTCTGCTTTTTATTTTCATAGCACTCTATACAGATATAAACTCCACAACAAACAATAACAAATGTAACTGATAATCCTTTATGGATCCAGTAAAACTTACAGTTACAGGGTAAACTAATATGCACTGATACAGTGCACAGTAAAAATATAGTAAAAGTGATATGTAATATTAAAAAGTATATGTAGTACAAGTTGAAGTAAAGTGAATAATATAAAAAGCGAGTACAACAGCACAATAACATAAGTGATATAATAGGTTTATAATAGCACAAATTATATGTGTACCATAATAAATAAATGAATAACAATAGATGAATAATAGCAAGTAGAATATGTAATATCATGGGTGGAATAATACAGAATAGACAATAATGAAGAATAAATTAATAGTAAATTAAATAATCGTGAAAAGTGCAGTTTTATAATGGTATTTGTGTAATAATTATTAAACAAAGACACAACTAATGACAAGCCAAAAATTTTGGTCATGAATTCCAAATTGTGTTTAATTAATTAGCTCCTTGAGTATATATATATATATATATATATATATATATATATATTAGTTGTGATGACAAAACCTGACTAATGAAGACTAATTCTCCACTGCTTCTCTCAAGATTTTCCTATATTTTATAATGGGGTAAATGAGTAAAATTAAAATTGAGTAAAATAATGTAAACAACTTGACAAAGCTTGACATTTTGCTCTACAATGCAAATTACACACACCCATGCAGAAAACACACATTTTGAAACAGTTGTTTATTTTTGAATATGTTACTACATAGGAATGTTTGGTGTGTGAGTGTGTGCAGTTTACGTTGTACAACAAAATGTTAAAATATAGTTATGTTTAACACAGACCAGAATATGACATGCTCCCCCCCAAAAAAACATTCTATTAATCAAAATTAATAATCATTATTACAACATAAAGAGCAATAATTAACATTGATCTTGTCATGATATTGCAGCTTCACTCACTAATGAGTTCCTGTGTTTTTAATTTCTAGGCTATTTACATTATGCAGTTTTTGTGTAAATGCACATACAGTACATGATCAGCATTAAACAGCATGTGTAAATAATTTTAAGTGCAGTCTATAGTATTGTGATTGACTGAAGAAACTGGTTATATTTAAATATTTGACAAAAACGACAGAAACATTTAATAAGGTAATTATATTGTTATAAAAATTACCCTTACAAAGGTTAAAAATGCTCCTGTAAGTGTGTTCCGGGGAGAGAGAGTGGTTTGAATATGATCAGGGTCATTCTGGCCATTCATTCAGGGCTATTCTGTGTTTTAACTACAAATACAACATTAGGCTGTGGAAGTATAGTCTCTTGGAAATGCAAAGAACAGGCTTTCTTCAGCTTTCCTTAAGGCTTGCGTTGTCCTGTTTGCAGTTGGCTAAAAAAGAAAAAATATAATCAGTCCACAGTTTTATGATAAGCTATGAAATCCTTATAATCTAGTGATGATAAACTTACTCTTTGTAAACGAGTAGTGAAATTAAAGAGATGCTTTAGCTCCGTCTCTAATCCTGACAGTCTGACACAGTCTTGTCAAAGTGCTCACTGTACATATTGTGCTCATAACACAATTTACTTTATGATATAAACTACAATATAAGTTAAAACTTAATAAGAATTCATTTAAACTTTGATTTCTTATAAAGTCTCAGCTTTCACAGCTTACTAGCGATATCGCTAACGTTAGCTATTAATAGTCTGACACTGGTGGCTAATTAAACTGTCAACATAATGCTAAAAATGACCAAAAAACATCCAGAAACAACTGTTCAGTCTTACCTGTGAAAGATAATACCCCGAGATCTGTTTTTATTGATGTGTGACGGTCTGTAGATCCCCAAACTGCCGACGAGTCAGGTATGTTTTCTTCTGTCCCGATGTTTGAGTTATGGAGAGTTGCCCGCACCAATATGGCGGCGCCGTTGACGTGCGGTCGAGCGGCCAATGAGGCGTCTAGGTATTTATTATGTCTATGTATACACACCCACAGACATGTCTACACTTTGTTAAATGTAAGCAATGTATTAAGTGTATAGGATAAAAAATTAACCGTAAGTATCGATACTATCGATATTAGGATCGATCCGCCCACCCCTACCGGAGAGTCTCAGAAACTAAATAAGGTTTGGGCGCTTTTTTGAAGGGAAAAAGGTCGCTAAAGGGGTCTGCAATGTTGCTAAGTTGGCAACACTGTGCATCTCCATTTCACCAACTAACGTTACGGGTTGGGCCACGGGTCAAACAGAAAATACGCGCTGCGTTAATCGCGCGTTAAAAAAATTAGTGCCGTTAAAATGAATTTGCGTTAACGCGTTATTAACGCGTTAACTTTGACAGCACTAATTTATTTTATTTATTTATTTTAGTAATTTAGCAGACGCTTTTGTCCAAAGCGACTTACAAATGAGGGCAATAGAAGCAATCAAAACCAACAAAAGAGCAACAACATGCAAGTGCTATGACAAGTCTTGGTTAGCCTAACGCAGTACACGTAGCAAGGTATTTTTTATTTATATATATATATATATATATATATATATATATATATATAAAGAAAACAAGTAGATAGAATATAGAAAAAAGAAATGTAGTTTTTTTTTTCTTTTTGTTTTCATAAAAAAGTCATATATTTTTATACTGTACAAAGTGTATTTTCTATCCCCTTACCCTATCTCTACCTATCATAAAAAACGTTCTATTTTAGATTTTCCAAAAAAAAAAAAAAAACATTCTGTATGTAACAAAACTTTAAAAATAACAAAACTTTCTATTTCTAAATTATAATATAATTTTTTTTATCTGAAATAGAAAGTTTTGTCATTTTAGATTAAAAAAAAAAAATCTGTATTATTTATAAGTCTTTTAAACGCTTATCTATAAGCCTTTTTCCTCCTGTTCCTCAATTTACTCCACACAAGGTCAAAATTTACTGGTATTACTATACTTGTGGGGACATTTGGACCCCATGAAGTAGGGAATACCAGGGCCACACACACACATATGTCTACATGCGCACATGAACACTCATTATGCCTAATAATTCAGAAAACCTGACTAAACTGACTATTAAATGTATTTTTTTATGTCTTTTAACTCTGTAAACGAGCATTACCTGAACTAACCAGCAGGTGGCATCTTTGTAACATATGTTATAGTAATTTTATAGGATAGATTATGATAAATCACAGACTCTATAAATGGCTTTAAGATTCTTCCTATTCTCATTATTCTTCTTCCTATGTACATTTTATAAGTGCTTTGTATGCTATTTTTTATGCAATATAACGTCAATACAAAACAACAAACGGTGACTCCGAAAATAGAGGTTTGTAAAACTATAGGCTAACATATAGATATTAAATTTAAAAATAATAATGAGCATTAAGATATCTATCTATCTGTCTGTCTGTCTGTCTATCTATTTATCTATCTGACTGACTGACTGACTCAACATATGCTGACAAATATGCTGAGGATATTCCCTCTCCAATCTCAGAGAGAGATTATGGCACTCCTACCATGCAGACGCGTAGAAGACTCTCTCTCTCTCTCTGTGTGTGTGTGTGTGTGTGTGTGTGTGTGTGTGTACTCGGTCACGGGGAATCCGTGGGAGCGCAAACTCCGCCCACGCCATGAACATCTCCAGCGGTGAGAGCGTGGGGGGTTTGCCTCGCGCTTGGAGCTCGGGCTGCAGTGAACACGTCGCTACAAAGCTGCTCTTGACCATGTAAGAGGACTGTAGTTCACGGGATATTCACGAGCGAACGCTGCGGCAGGTAGGACATCAGTTTATATCCTGGTGTGCTTCATGTATGCGGCTTGAGGGAATAAACGCGGCTTTACTGTGAGATGGACGCAGGAACTTCAGTGCTCCCATTCTGTCTCCTCTTCAACTGTCTGTTTCTTCTTTATACATCGGTTACATCATTTTAAAACAGTCTAAAAGTCAGTGTCAGAGGATATTCCCTGACAAACAAGCACTGTTTTAACACTGTTTTTGGCATTACATATAATGTCGTCTCACCAGGTGTTTGAACAGGTGCAATGCAGCAGAGCGTTTTTCTATTTATTGAGGTAGCCTGAAGTCGTTTTCATATCTTTGTATAGGCAATTTTTGTGAAAGTTTAAAAGTGTCACCACGGTTCAATCCGTGGTGTTTATTGCACAAATTATGCGAGGCTAGTTGTCCTACTTTTTACATCAGTGAATATTAATAGGGTAGGTTTATTTTTGTAAGTCAGTTTCTGTGTAGATAAATGCCTTAAAGTCTTGGGGACAAAATGTCTTGTCTCATTGTGGTTCTGTTGTGTTCACTTGACTGCTATTGAGAAAATATGATGATATTGACATTTTTTGTAGCATATAATTCACAAATTTATTTTACATTTAATTACCTAATTTAGTTTTATAACATTAAAAAGCTGAAATCAAGCCTTTTTGGAAATATATATGAAGATAACTAACATATGGGATAGGCCTAATTCAGAGCTAAAACGCCTTTGTATAGTAATGATTTTTGTAGTCCGCAAGATGTTCTTTAACATCTTTACACACTTGCCAGGCGTGTGCTGTTTATCCTTCAGTATGATTTAGTATCCAGAGCTATTATGACATCATGAATGGCAAACTGGCCCATTAGTAAGTTGTTGCCTGTAAACTATTAGCTGTCTAATAGACCCCTTCACGGTTCATGTCACAGGAAAATTCACAGTTCGCAGTGCGCATGTCGGGGTCAGAAAGTTCATTCCATCCCATTGAATTGTGTGTTAACCAGAGAATTTCTCGTCAAGAAAAAAATGCCTACTTGTTGCGTCGTGGACTGTGAAAATCACACCAGTTCTGGAGTCAAGTTTTTCAGGATTCCTACAGGATCTCATCCGTTTAAAAAAAAAAATAGACGACATCTGTGGCTGCAAGCTATTAAAGGAACACTCCACTTTTTTTGGAAATAGGCTCATTTTACACCTCCCCTAGAGTTAAAAAGTTGAGATTTACCGTTTTTGAATCCATTCAGCCGATCTCCGGGTCTGGCGGTAGCACTTTTAGCTTAGCTTAGCATAGATCATTGAATCTGATTAGACCATTAGCATTTGGTAATCAAAAATGACCAAAGAGTTTCGATAATTTTCCTATTTAAAGCTTGACTCTTCTGTAGTTACATCGTGTACTAAGACTGACGGAAAATGAAAAGTTGCGATTTTCTAGGCTGATATGGCTAGGAACTATACTCTTATTCAGGCGTAATAATCAAGGAACTTTGCTGCTGTACCATGAGTGCAGCAGGCGCAGTGATATGACGCAGCGCCTGAAAGTAGTCCCCAGCTATATCATAGGCTACTGAGCTGGGGACTACTTTCAGGCGCTGCGTCATATCACTGCACCTGCTGCACAGATGGTACAGCAGCAAAGTTTCTTGATTATTACGCCTGAATGAGAGTATAGTTCCTAGCCATATCAGCCTAGAAAATCGCAACTTTTCATTTTCCGTCGGTCTTAGTACACGATGTAATTACAGAAGAGTCAAGCTTTAAATAGGAAAAATATCAAAACTCTTTGGTCATTTTTGAGCGCGATGCTAATGGTCTAATCAGATTCAATGATCTATGCTAAGCTAAGCTAAAAGTGCTATCGCCAGACCCGGAGATCGGCTGAATGGATTCAAAAACGGTAAAACTCAACTTTTTAACTCTTGGGGACTTGGAAAATGAGCCTATTTCCAAAAAAAGTGGAGTGTTCCTTTAAACGGGCAGACTTGGACAATGCTACGATCAAAGAGGCTCGTGTTTGTAGTGCTCACTTCATATCAGGCTCAGTAAAACCTCCGCTTTTAACACAAAAGTCATCGCCTATATCGCTATATAAAACCGTCCGGACATGCCCACAGACTACATAATTATAGGCGTCTAGCGATTTGTAGGCTCTTAGTTTTTCGCGTGTGTAAACACTCGTCTTGTCCACCAGATAGCAGTATATGGCGGGCAAGTAAATATCTGGCCAGTTGCTAACGTTGTCTACCCATTCTGTTAGGAGCTCAGGATCAGGCAGACAATCGCCATTAGCTAAAACAAGTTTAGAATGGAACTGTTCCCGGTCCTGTGGTGTCAAAGACAGTGCATACCTTAGCTTTCGATGTTTACAAACATTGAAGGGGTCTATTAGGTTTACTCCTCCCCTTTAATATTTAGAAACACAATTTTTGTTAAAGCTGTTACAGTGATAATCACACTGAGAACTCAAACAGATGTCCTACTGGTGTACAGATTAAACTCTGTGGCTGCTCACACGGGTGGAAGAATGCTGGTGGAAGTTATACACATGGATTTGAGTCCTAATTATTTGCTTATCACAGTGGTGACACACGCAGTGACGGAAACACCTCTTAGAATTTTAACCTCTTGTCACATGCTGATAGGTAGGCTAACTGTTTAAGATGTGATGTGTCATCTTTTGTGTACTATGTGCAACAACATACAGTAAATCACCTCTGTTTTCCGAGGCATTAGCTATTTATAACAGAGTGAGACATAATCAAGATAAGAGGCAGCTGGAGGAATAGCACATCAGTTTGACTGGCCAGGGGAACATTGCTTTGCTCAGATGTTCATACTAGGGCTGTCGCGATAACCGCAATTTCGCAATACCGCGCTATTGACGAGCATAACCGCAGAGGAATGCAGCAACCGCGATATTTCCTTTTTTTTTTCGTAAGGTTACTCCCTTCTCGTTTTATACTTAGTGCATATGTACTGAATATTAGTAATGATAACAATGTGTACCATGCTGATTTGTAGAGAGGCTCAGTAAATTTGCACTTAACAAGCCTAGACAGACAGCGAATAAGAGAGAGATCGACTGAGCGCGTGCGATTACCTGAGTCTGTCCTTCAGGTGGAGTCATGTATATTTGGGAAAACAGGTTGTCATGTCCAAGGAAAGCGAAATCTGTCTTAACATCGACGCTCTGCTGGTCAGCTGAGCCTTTAAAAGTGGCGCTCAAAGTTAAAATGATTTCAGCAGCTTTACATATCATTATAACATTACATATCTCGAATGAATCAGCCTTTTTGAACGTGTAGTTGAATGAACGGTGACCCACTCAAAGACAGTCTTTTACCGCCACCGTGTGGCGCAACAATGAAACTGCACTGACTGAGACTCGTCTAAAACACGCAGGTGAAATATCAACAGAAAAAGTCAGTCAGTCTTGTCAGTCAGATTCGAGGATCAGAACTAACTGTTTTATATATATATATATATATATATATTTATAGGCTAACAATAGACTAACGATCTTATTGTCAGGTTTATTTTGTCATTTTCTTCTGTTTACTTCACTTCCTGTTTCAACGTGATTTAGTCTCGGTTCCATTGGTTTCTGAATATGACCTCGTTACATCGTTACATCGTAACACGTACACACAGATTATATATATAATCTAATCACAGATTATATCATATATGTGTATATGCGGTATATATGCTTATGTATACATACACATATACGTATATGTATATATATATATATATATATATATATATATGTATATATATGTATATGTATGTATGTATGTGCGGTAATACCGCATACCGCGCTATTGAGCCACTCAAAATTACCGCAAGGGAAATTCCTTAACCGCGACAGCCCTAGTTCATACTCTTTCATAGCTCTGAACAGTTATTTATGTTTAATGCAAGTATCAGATGTTCCTTCTAACACAAGAAAAAGTAGACTCTAATGTGATAATTGTGAACATACAATTTTTTTTATATAAAAAAATGTTTAAGTTTATATTGAAATCTCTGTCCTGGTAAATCGTAGAGTTTTTGACATTGTTGCAATTTTTTTTTCTTTAACTGGAGATGTTTTAATTTTACATTTGTATAATACATTAATACATGGAGTTTTAATATCAGTCAAATAATGCAGATATGAATAATAGAAGTATTTAAACCACAAAATAAAATATAAACAAACATAAAACAAAATTGACCCTGTGAACACAGTTTGTGTATTTGAAGTTAAATTTTACCCACATAAAATCACTGAGTGTCCATAATGTTTGTAACAGATACTGATACACACAGAAAATGTATTATTTAGGAAAGAGAAACACTGACTATTAACTATAAAGACAGGAAACATTAGTGGCAGCTGGACCGTAAGAACTAAATCAATTTCATTAAAAAGACTCAAAGCAAACCCATCAAAATTTTAAGGCATTTTTGTAATTTTAATGTGCACTGGTCCTGAAAAAAGAATGTGGGTTGAAAAGTTTAATCGGCATCACAGATAGAGGGACCAAAATCGGTCATGTTCAGACAGTACATATAAAGTGCTCTACCATATGATTAACTGCACAGATCATTCTACTGATGTCCTTTTTTAACACTCACAATCATACTCTCCATAACTAACATTTCGTATTGATTAGTGTGCATGTGTGTTTAAGTAAGATGCATGCGTTAAAGATTCAAAGGGGCACAGCTGGAGAGAAGGACAACAGTACATTACATTGCATGTCGTTAGTCCATGTTATACTTCAAAATTGGTCTGAATGTGTGTGGAGGGACTCTAGCAACATCATTTTATTTATATCTACCCCTTTACATCCATGTTAAACTATGTGAACCATATATTTGCCATATATGATGACTTTGAAATAGACAATGTTCATTTTGTGATTAAAAAGTTGATCCTCTTTGTGTTAGTTTGTGTAATATAATGTAATTTTTGACTTATATTTATATATATATCTGACTTAATATAATAAACATGTACATTGGCATTATATTCACTGTTTTCCACCCTGCTGTCTAGATTTTGATATTTGCCGTTTAATACTCAAAATCTCTTATCGGTCGACCACTACTTACTACCCAAGACCCAGTTTTGTCTTTCTAATCTGCATTTCATAGCTTTTTGTCCTTTTTTTATGCTAATACAGCCTCTCTGAAAGGCATAAAACATGTATGAGTCTAATCTCCATTAAGCCAGGTGTTGTTGGTGAATGTGTCTCCATCATTAGAGGAGTAATTACTGAGCTGAGAGCTGGACTGGCAGCTTGTTGACTTGCTCTCTTGAGATTTATGCACTGAACTACATTTCCCATGGTTCTTGCAGCATGCTTGTCATCTTTAATGTTGCTTTCAGGTCATGTTGTGATGATCGTATTTACACATGAATGGCATCACAGTGTCTTAATTACCAGAGGGAAAATTCAGGATTATGAGGCGTCACGATTAAAACATGCTTTAAAAACTAACTTTCATGCGTTCAGCGTACTGTTGATGAAAAATAGAAATAAGGCTTGTCAGAAAATGCTACTCATTTAGCATTCATGAAGTGACAGGCTTGTGCAACTACATTTCAGCATGAGAAAGATAAAATGCACAGATAAAGAACCACTTTCAAATCTAATGTGCATCCAGTGTTCTTTATTAGGTTGCATAGGGCGGAAAAGCTTCCTGTGTTTTGTCAGTATGTTTTTTCCCAACTAAAGTCATTTGAACTCCCATCACATCGTAATGATGACTTCTGAGCTAGTAAATAGGAATTTCCCAGGAGGACTTGAAGGCAGCATTATTCCTGTCTGGTGTCTTAATATTCACTAGAGCCTGGGGTACCAATGAATTAACAGTGCTGTGGGTGTTGTTGAAATTGGTGTTGTTGGTGTCTTTTTAATTAGTCCAGGAATATGGCGGTGTGGAATGGATTAGACTATTTTATTGCTATTTAAGGATTTAGTTTTCACATGAAAACTTGAATAGAAGAGCATTTTCTCACCCTCCTGTTATTTCAAATCCTGGTCACAAAAGATGGAGGCAGATGCTATTAAGTTTATAACTTTTCATTGAAAAAGAGCAGTGTGACCATTTATCTAAATATCTCCTTTTGTGCTCCATTAATGAAGGAAAGCAATGAAGGTTTGTAACAACATGAGGGTGAGTAAATGATGACAAAACTATTCATTTAAAGTACACTGCTGTTCAAAGAAACCAATTTCTTTAAAGAAACCAATACTTTTATTCAGCAAGGAATTTTTATTTATAGTCTATAATCTATTTAAAATATACAGTATTTATTAAAATGCTGTCCTTGTTAATTTTATATTCATTAAACAATCCTGAAAAATTGATCATTGCTTCCATAAAAATATTATGCAGCAAAACAACATCTTTTTTGAGAAGCATATCAGCATATTAGAATAATTTCTGCAGAATCATGTGACACTGAAGAGAGTAATGGCTGCTGAAATATCAGCCTTGCATCACAGAAATGAATTACATTTTAAAATATATTCAAATAGATAACCGTTTTTTTTAAATTGTAAAAATATTTTATAATGTTGATTTTACTGTATTTTTGATCAAATAAATGCAGCCGTGGTGGGACTTATTTCAAAAACATTAAACGTCGTACTGGGCTGGCCCCTGACTTTTGAACAGTACTGTATATTGTTTAACAACATAAGAGAACTGTGTGATGGTGTATGTTTATACAGGGCTTTGTGTACACTAATGTGTGTACTTAGGGTGGGATCCAGTGAGTTACCGCACCTTTTGTAACCCTGTAATTATTTTTTATTAAAGCAGCTTAGCAGTATAAATCTTGCTCAGGAGTTTATAATGAACATACCAACCTTCAGACTCAAACACATACTTACAACTGCCTGACAATGATGACAGTAAAAGGTAGAAGAGATTTTTTTTTTAATTAGTACTGCTAGACATTGCTGGCCCATGCTGTCCTTTTCCTCAGCGGAGAAACTGAAGTTACACTTTTAAAGATCATGGAGTTTGTGTGTGCGCGCGCATGTCCCTGTAAACAGTTCTCACATGAGAAATTTGAATTAATTTTGCTCCACGTCTTCCTGGTGAGTCAGACACTTAATGGAACAAGAACCTCAGTTACACACAAAGGCAGAAACATACACACATGCAGTTCAGCTTAAAGCAATTTTTGTGACATTACAAATAATTTGTCACCTGTGTGTGACACATAGATGTATGTGTGTGGTTGTCCCCGACGGCAGGCACATTTCTAAGTGTAAATGATGGTGTGAAAAACATCTTTTGAAGGCTCTGATTATGTAGGCTGGCCCGTCAGACATGGTGTATCAGATTCTGTCAGACAGACAACAGAATATAGGAAAGCGAGTCATGCCCACACACACACTGGAATGCATATTTTCTGTCCTCCCCATTTGTCACTCACTACTGATTTCAAACAAACCTGGAACGAAGAGATGACATACATGCAGTAACTGCTACATATTAACCCAGATCATGTACACAGACAGTGCTGGGTGTTGGATATGACCCATAAATCAGTGCTTTAAACAGGAAATTAAAGTTGTCCACAGATCCAAGCCAGTACAACGCTTCAGTCTCGACGGGGCTTCCAGAAAAGACAACTGAACATGAATGAAATTGTTAGAGATTAGAGCTGGCACTTTATAAGAATACAAATTGGTGTCCCATGATGCTTCTTTAAAGCAATAATTGCGAAATGTTCTTTAGGGAGAGAACCACTAGATATGATATACAAACTTTTATGTTTAACAAAATCAACATAGGATGGAACCTTTTTAACCCAATCAACTCAATGGTTTTGATTGTCTTGACTGTATTCAACAATTTAAATCTATGTACATATATAATCTATGTACATAATATGTACAGGGTATGTACAACCCCAAATCAGAAAAAGTTGGGACAGTATGAAAAGGGCAAATAAAAAAAAAGTAGTGATTTCTAAATTTACTTTGACTTGTATTTCATTGCAGACAATATGAACACAAAATATTTCATGTTTTGTCTGGTCAACTTCATGTCATTTGTAAATATACATCCTTTCCTGTCATTCAGACGTGCAACACATTCCAAAAAAAGTTGGGACAGTAAAGCATTTACCACTTTGTAATGTTGCCATTCCTTTTCACAACACTTAAAAGACGTTTAGGGACTGAAGACACCAAGTGATGAAGTGTTTCAGGTGTAATTTTGTCCCATTCTTCCTGCAAACAAGTCTTAAGGTGGGCAACAGTACGGGGTCTTCGTTGTCGCATTTTGCGCTTCAAAATGCGCCACACATTCTCTATTGGAGACAGGTCGGGACTGCAGGCAGGCCAGTCAAGTACCCGTACCCTCTTCCTCCGCAGCCAGGACTTTGTAATGTGTGCAGAATGTGGTTTTGCATTGTCTTGTTGAAATATGCATGGACATCCCTGGAAAAGATGTCTTCTTGAAGGCAGCATATTGTGCTCCAAAATCTCTATGTACTTTTCAGCATTAATGGTGCCATCACAGAAGTGCAAGTTACCTTTGCCAAGGGCACTGACACAACCCCATACCATGACAGACCCTGGCTTTTGGACTTGTTGCTGGTAACAGTCTGGATGATCCTTTTCTTCTTTGGTCCGGAGCACACGGCGTCCATTCCTCCCAAAAAATACCTGAAATACTGATTCATCTGACCACAGTACACGTTTCCACTGTGTGATGGTCCATCCCAGATGCCTCCGAGCCCAGAGAAGTCGACGGCGCTTCTGGACACTGTTAACATAGGGCTTCCTTTTGGCACAGTACAGTTTTAACTGGCATTTGTGGATGTAACTACGTATTGTGGTACTTGACAAAGGTTTGCCAAAGTAGTCCTGAGCCCATGTGGTGATATCGCTTATAGATGAATGACGATTCTTGATGCAGTGCCGCCTGAGGGATCGGAGATCACGGTTGTTCAGCTTAGGCTTGCGCCCTTGTCCTTTACGCACTGAAATTCCTCCAGATTCCTTGAATCTTTTAATTATGTTATGCACTGTTGAAGGTGAAATATCCAAATCTCTTCCTATCTTTCTTTGAGGAACATTGTTTTTAAACATTTCAATAATTTTCTCACGTATTTGTTGGCAAACTGGCGATCCTCGGCCCATCTTTGCTCCTAAAGGACTAGACCTTTCTTGGATGCTGCTTTTGTACCAAATCATAATTACAATCACCTGTTGACATCAACTGTTTCAAATCACATCATTATTTAACCAATTTACCTCATTACTAGCCCTAAATTGCTCCTGTCCCAACTTTTTTTGGAATGTGTTGCAGGTCTGAATGACAGGAAAGGATGTATATTTACAAATGACATGAAGTTGACCAGACAAAACATGAAATATTTTGTGTTCATATTGTCTGCAATGAAATACAAGTCAAAGTAAATTTAGAAATCACTACTTTCTTTTTTTATTTGCGTTTTCCATACTGTCCCAACTTTTTCTGATTTGGGGTTGTATAATAATAATAATAAAACTTAACATTAACAATATTCTATTAATCCTAATAATATTGTAATAATGTAATATACATTATTAATTGTAGTAATGAATATCAGCTAAATGTATGTATGTTGTTACTGACATACAATAGTTAAGTTAAAATAAATTAATAATTAAATTTTTTTTGTAAATATCATATTAATAGAACAAAACATATTGATAATTAACTTATTTTGATTAAAAACATAAATTTCACATGCACAATTTTCAGGTAACCATTTTATAGCATGATATTCCCTCTGGTATATTTGAAAAAAAAAAAAAAAAAGTTTGGCAGGAAGATAAGTAAATCTTTTTTCCCCCCATTTTCCTAATTTGTTTTACACATACTGCAGTGCTGAATGCATTTGCTATGCTGAATCATTCTACACTTATAACTGAACTTGTAAGAAAAAAAAATCTTTAATTTACAAAATAGAATAGCCATTCTGATGTATTTTTATTTTATTAGAACATACAGTTTCATTATTTAAGTCTTCAAGCTCTATTATCTACACTATTTGGAAAGTGTCAGCTATTAATGCAAAGGTTATTGGTTCAGTCCCAAGTATGCCGGATGTACAGTGATTACTGTCCTGTTCTATTACTCTTGTGCTCTCGAGCGAGCCACTTCACCCCAGATTGCCGCTGGCAGACTGCCACTGCAATTAGTGTATTGTCACTTTAGATAAAAACCTAAATGGTGACTTGTAGCTGTATCGGTTTGGCTGGGCATTCATACTGACATCTGGACTGTCAGTCTATTCACAAAGCAGATAATAAAGATCATCATAATCCATAATATAGTCTGTAATGCTGAACCACATAAAAAGTGCTTGATTTAGCCTCTGAATTATTCTTATATATAATTTTGGATTTCTATACATATATGTGATCTATTTCATTTAGATATTCATTATGGTTTTAAAGGTTTTAATATTTTTCCCCTCTGAGGTTATTTGCTAGTCAAAGGTTTTTTAGTTTTTAATAGGTAATAATAATAATAGGTTTTTCATTATCATTTTCGACCATCTCTCTCTCTGACCCTTTGGTTTCAATAGAACATTTTTTTCTACTGGGAGCATCTTGTTTTATTTCTTAACATTTATTAAACTCTTTTGACTTCAACTAGGTTATGAGGTGAATCATGATTTATAGTTATACAATAAGTATGAGACCTAAAATATCCTGATTGATCACTGATGGTTTTTATATGGATGTTATGCTTGCAGGCTTTCAGCAGGTGAAAAGGTTAACAATGAACTGACCAAAATCACAAGACCTGCCACAATTGTCAAGAGATGAATGTTATTGTCTGAAGGACCAGGCAGATTACCTTTTTGGGGATGTGAAGATGAACTGAAGCAATCCTTAATTCTGATTGAGGATTCCAGCAGCATTCATGAAGCATAATTGTTATTGGTTTGTGGCCAGTTTGATTGGCTGAGTTTTCCTGGAGCTCTGTGAGCAGTTCTTTAAATGGTCATGGCGAAGACAACCGATTCCCTTAATCTGTCCTTCCTCCTGGAGCACGAAAGGCAGATGATCTTGAGCACATAATTTCATGCCATTTTCTTTAAATATTCTACACACACACTTTTGCAAAAGTAGTTAGCTACCGTGTAAGAAAAGTAGCTAACTACATTGAATAATTTCTAATTAAATTAGAAGAACCCAAAGAATTAGGGTTTATGAATGAATGAACGAACAATTCCAATTAGGTTGCATCAAAATTTTTAAGAAATGATAGTAACAACAACAACAAAAAACTTGAAGACTACCAGAAGTATTTTATATAACTGATTTGAACACACAATGGTCAACTAAATATTCAGGCAAAAATACTTAAAATGTAGTGACTCGAATCCATGACTCTTCTTTTAGAATCTGTAAATTTACAAGGAGCATCCGAATGAACCAATTCACTAGAATGAATCACTTTCCAGGACTACATACTCTGTCAGTGAAAGTAACATAAAAATTGCCATGTGACATTGAAAATGTCTTTTTGAAATAGATGAACTGTGTTCAAAGCAGCAGACCTACTGTAGTTAATTTATAGGGTGAATACATTTAGTTACTCCCCAACAGTGATGCCAGTTGTGCCTCTACAGGAAACTGAAAAATGAGCTTCTGGAACTGAAGCGAGCGGGGCGGCGTAGTTCAGCGGATCAGCGTGAGTGTGCTGTATGTCTTCGTGCTCTGGGTCTCATCCTGCAGAGGGGTAATGTGTGCACCAACTGTCATCGGCGCATCTGCAACTTCTGCACTGCTACGCCTCCAGACAGCAACTGCAAATGCACCGTGTGTGCGAAGACTGCGTGAGTCACACACAACATCCGTACACACTCTGGTCTGTAATGGTGAATAGGTAGTAGACACCATGAAATAGTTTTTTGGGTTTTAGTCCATATTCTGCCCCAGCTTTTTGTTTCAATAGGAACCGTGTCAACAGTTCATAGGCTCTTTAATAGGTGAACCAATTAGGCTGTGATTGGCACTTCTATAATTGGTGCTTACACAGTGTTATCTGTGTGTGACTGGCTGATTTAGGGAGCTGAAGGTGGTTACAGGAGAATGGTTTCTGGAAGAGAGATCCAAGAGGTTTCAACATGCCAGCATTACCAGCTGTGATGTGCTCAAACAGTCAATCCTCAGCAGTCCTCCAGGTGAGACCAAATCAGAGTTTGTGTCAACACAGACATCCATCAAACAGTGCCTGTAAATGTTGCCGTACATACACCCTGTCAGCCCTGACATAATGGAAAATTTTCCTCTTCAGGCTCTTTTTTAAAGGGGTCATGAAATGCCTTTTTTATTTTGTACTTTTCTCTGAGGTCCCCTTATAATGTTATCAAGATTTTTACATCAAAAAACATAATTTAGAAGTAATAGGCTCTTTTCTGTCCTGTTTTTAACCTCCCTCATCTGAACGCTCTGTTTGAATAGTCGTGGCGGATTGTAGACACGTAAATGCCCAATGCTGATTGGCTAATAGTTGTGTATGTTTGAAAGCGTACACCCCTCACAGATGGAAGCTGCTGTGGTCAAAAACACATAAATACTCGGTACATATCAAATTATCTGTAATAACAGACAAAGCAATAGTGACCATATAATAAAATCAGTTACTCACACTTGTGTTGTGTGACAATCCTGCATTGAATCCTCTCAAGTTTATTTCTCTATAAGAACAGATTTGGAGAAACTAAGCATTACATCTCATTCTCACCAATGTATCCTCTGCAGTGAATGGGTGCCATCAGAATGAGAGTCCAGACAGATGATAAAAGCTTCACAATAATCCACACGACTCATCCATCAATTAAAGACTTGAGAATTGAAAAACTGCCTGTTTTTAATAAACAAATCCATCAAGATATTTTTAAAACCGTTGCTTCAGGCTAAAATATGATTCTTCTATATATAATATTGTTTCCTCCATTTTTTTCTCTCAAATGACATGCTCAAAAGCCCATGTGTTTTTAGCTTAAATGGCCTTGATTTACTTATTTTTATTATGAATATCTGTTTTTGTTAATGGAGATGGAGGCTCTGCTCACAGATCATCAGAGATGGAGAGATTGTCCACGCCACAGCCTGAGAGATCAGCTACGCCCCAATCCCAGAAAAGCACAGGGAAGAACAGGAAAGGGTGAGGGGCACCATTTACAGTCCATTGAGTTGGCTATGCTTGAAATCACTTACTGCGATACAGTTCCTGCAGTTAATAGTATTTGCGCTTTTTATGCTTTCTTCTGTATGCCTGGAAAATTTACTAAAATGTAACACTGTAACCGCTGTATCCCATAATGCAATGCACTATTTACAATATGACAAATGAGCCAGGAGTAATAAAAACATGATTTTGAACATGCCATATACTTAGTGAGAACAATATAGCCTTCCGCTGTTTGAAATGAATCCTGTTGCATACTGTTTCACATATTAATTCGGAAAAATGGTAGGCAGTATAAACTTGAGTGCAGTAAGTTAGTATTTCATTCTGTGCCAGCATGTGTCTGCTCATTAAGGCTGTCTGTGTTTCACTCTCATTAAGTGTCTGTGTTTTAGGAAGAGAGCGGTTGCAGTGGAATCATCAGGGTTACCAACAGTACCCAATAACATGAGAGCACAAATGGTGAAAACACCGACCCAGACGGAGGCAAGAAACAGGGTAACACATGATCGCACAATTTCATTCCTCTATACAGATTTGCGTGCATGACAAGAAAGCAGTGTTTAGTGTCTGTGTGTGCGTGCATGTGTTTATTCAGCCGGATGGGGCAGAGAGCGTGTCTAGTATACAAAGCAGTGACAGCGTTCCTGAAAAGATGGCGGATGGGCGGAGACAAATGGATTCTAACACACCCTCTATCGCCGTATCCAGAGCCTCCCTCTCATCAGGTATCACCGTGGCAACAACTCGACATATATACTATTCCTGCCAATGACACCAGTAATGACATTTGCCCTCAAAACTGTCCTTATATCAGTTCACTAATATTAAAAACTTTAAAAAGTCTGAGAACACATTGAAAATATGGGCTTCAGAATCTAATTAAAACATGGGAATAAACGGTTACATCATGTAAAATAGAAATATATGTAGAAGAAATGGAGTAAACAATAATAAATGTCTGTGAATTTGTAAACCTATACTTGCCTCAAAAACAGAATGTATACCCCTTGTTCTACTGTTTTTTTTTTAAATATATATTTTCTTGAAAAATCAATAAAAATGTAAAAAAGAAATACGTATGTGTAGAAATATTTAACATTCTGCGCTATTGCTCTATTAAGATTTAGCACTTTAGGTCACTAATAAAATAAGCATTTTTTTAGAACAGTGATTCTCAGCCTTTTTGACTCTTACGTCCTCCCATTGTCCACAACAGTATTTGAAGACCCCATTATATTTTGAGTTGTTTGTGATTTACTGGATAATGATTTTTTTTTATCTCCTACCAGATAAAATATTTTAGAGCTTGGCATAACTTGATACATGAATATTTATAAAATGTATGAAAATACCTGTGGAGTTACACTATTTTATTAATTT
Organism: Schizothorax lantsangensis; assembly: GCA_027422415.1. Lineage (NCBI taxonomy): Eukaryota > Metazoa > Chordata > Actinopteri > Cypriniformes > Cyprinidae > Schizothorax > Schizothorax lantsangensis. The sequence continues at coordinate 16,792,485 of CM049848.1, forward strand.
ACATGACTTCTACAAGTCTAGAAATAACACTTTTTTTCACACTAATTAGGCTGCCTCATTTATTCAAGTTTTTCAAGATAGTGAGAACCCTGTTCTTTCGAAGAACATATTTTCACTTGTATTAGCTTGTTTTGTCTTATTGTTTATTTGAAGTCTTCTTGAGGCCTCCTTTAGTGGGTCTCGACCCCCGGTTGAGAACCGCTGTTTTAGGCCATGTTAGCATTATTGTACAGACTGTCAGATGCTCTTGCTTCCACTGAAGCACAAGATGCTCTTTGGATCAAAACATGATTTTTCTCAAATCATGCTGGAGTGGAGAACATGATCATCAGGGTTTATATGAACATACTAAATAATTCTGAAATTTGTGTTAATATTTGAGTTCATCTTAAATTATGTTAATATAGTAAAAAAAAAAATCTTTTTCAATACTGGTCTCAGAATTTTGGACTTCACTGTGTGTCTTTAGAAGTATTATAAAATATAAAATAGCCAGAAATTTGGTTAATCACAGCATCTTTCTCTCTTCACAGATCGCAGTCGCTCTGAGGTGGACCTCAGTAATCCTGGTGAAGGGTTCAGTGAAGATCCTCTGATTAGTCGATGCCGCTCAGTTCCAGGCCTGAACGATGTGGTAGATTTCAGACCCAGTCTCTTAAACCACTTCTCACTTGCAATAATTTTTTCCTGTGTGCAGGATATGATTTCCAGACAGGGAGTTAAAATGATAAGAGACAGCCTTCTGTAATGTGATTCTGATATCATATCACAGAGTGAAGTGATGGCGCAAAGGAAACCAGTGCTGTTTTCAATGTAATATTCGCTGAAGGCAGTGTTTGTACTTTAGGACTCAGATGAGGACATTGATGCGGTGTTATCAGCACACTATAAAACCAACCGGAGCGTCTGCAGCGCGCAATCAATGGTATAATGATTTGCACAGAAACACACACTCAAAAACACCATAATCACAGGTGCTTTGCTGCAATTTGTGTTTGCTGGCTTTGTGCAGATGTCTGACTGAAACAAAATATGTAGCCTACTTGTTCCTCTTTCTGTGTTTTGCTTGTGTGTGCTCTGTTTAGACTTTTATTTGTCTGCCTTATGGCAGGGGAACCAGAAATCCAACTCTTTACCTCCTTTTTCTGATATTAATGTACACCATAAAACTTGTTCCAGCTCATGCCATTTCCTCCTCCTGGCAAAATATCCAGTTACGGGAGATCGCTTAATTTGTTAACTCACCTGGCAGACCCACACATGAATTCTTTATCGCCCAATCTCATATACACACAATTTAGCATAGATGAAACACGCAATAACTACTGAAAGTGCATCATTGTCATATTTCTCGGTTCTTGGGCACACATACAGATGCAGGTGGTGCATTAAGATACAACAAAGAGAGATAATTCAGGCAAACAAGAAGACAAGTGGCCTCTTTCAAAACAGCTGACATAACTCGTAGCTCACGCACAGTCTCTAATAGCTAGATGAGTCAGATGTGAAGGGTGCGGAATGAAGAGGGAACACAAGAAAAAAAAGTAAAAAACTAGCAACTACAGTCGTATTTTCACAGAATAAAGGTTCTGTAATTATTTACTCACCCTCATGTCATTAGAAACCTACATTATGTTCTTTTGTTGAACACAAGATGACGTTTTGAAGAATGTTAATGCTGTTCTTTGACATACAGTGAAAGTGAATGGCAAATGGGGTGGTCACGCTCCACATAATGACAAAAAGCACCTTAAATGTAAATGTGATATGATCCAAACTCTTGTGATATATTCCAAATATAATGTATTTCAATGAACTAAAAGATATTATGCGATAATCCCTAGTGAAAAATAAATATACTAAAATGTATTTAAAATACATTTATTTCATGCTAAGTATACTACAAGTACATTTACATATTTATGTACTTAATAAAAATACCCTGCAATTGTACTTTTAGTTTACTAAACTGGTATACTTAAAGTCAGTTCTATTTGAACAACAATGCACTTTAATTGCGCAGAAGTAGTGCTTAAGTCCAACTAAAGATATACTGAAGTATATATTTGATTGTGCTAAAAAGAACTATTACAAGTATACTTCAGATACACTTTAAATATATTGCATTTAAAGACCGATATTATTCAAAATCATACAATCCTCATCAGTAGTGACATTAAAACTTATTTTAGGCTTAATATTAAGAAATGTGCATTGTACACAAGTAGTACTCTAAATAAAGTTATAATTTTTAAATCAGTAAGTCTGGAGCGATATGGCAGGATATATGTTAATAGATTTTAATTATGCTTACTATGAAATAAATGTATTTTAAATATTCTACATTTTCACTAGGGTTCATACTTGTTGAAAATCTTGCTCTGTGCCATAGCTCTCAAATATTGGAAGCCTTCGTGTAAATTCAAATGTGCCCTGTCAAGATGAATTGTGCCAGAATTTACATCTATTTTATGGCTTCAAAAGACCTATGGGCTGCTTATGGCACTTTTTGTCATTTTTGGAGACATTCAGCTCAAGTTCCCATTCGATTCTGGAAATGGAAAGGAGTAGTGATTAGTTTTATTTTTTTTATTTTTTTACGTGATACTGAAACAGAAATGAAAGCCTTCATTTAGCTGAAAAACGAAAACTGAAGATAATGTTTGGGTAATTAAATTTTAGTAACTGAACTCTATGTGAAGTAAATTAAACCATAGCAAATGCGTGGCCTCATTTCAGCCAAACAAATTTTAAAACACATTTATCTGTTGTAGCTTATCTATGTTGTGTGCACCAAATAGACACTGACATGGTTAGAACACATCTTCTGAGAAGTGCTAATTAAACACCACTATTCAAAGTAATTTTTTGCTGAAATTTCAGTGCATCACTAGAAAAGAGCCGTGTGAATGTTCTGCTAAAACATTCCCTTTATGGAAGAAAAAAGGTCAGATGGGTTTGAAATTACATAAGGGTGAGTAAATACGACACAGTGTTCATTTTTGGACTGTGACATCGACAAATAATCAAATGTGAAAAAGCTCCTTCCTGACTCCAGCAATCTGTCTCCTGTCATATTATCTATGTTTTTATTATTCTACTTTTCTGTTTTTTTCCTGCTATCAATCTTCTCTTCTCTCTTTCTCTATTCTGTCTTATTCTAGTCTTCCACACCTGCCTCAGAGAGAAAGTGGGGTTTCCTTAATGTACCTGACTCAGATGCTGACACTGTGAGTGTTCAGTGTGTGTTTGAGTGCAGATGTGTGTCTGTTTGTTGCTCTGTTGGCTTCAGTATCTCTCTCTTGCCTTTCTGTACCACTGAAGAGTCATGCATACACTCAAACACAAACTTGTGAAAGATACACCCCCAAAGGCTTATGTGTGCTCTCCAGACCAGCATCAACAGTATGATGAGCGTGTACAGTGAGACGGGGGACTATGGCAACGTGCGGGTTTCCGGGGAGATCCTGCTCAACATCTCTTACAGCTATAAAACAGGGGCACTCAACGTGCTCGTCCGCGAGTGCCGCTGCCTAGCAACCGGGGATGAGAGGAGACAGCGCACAGATGCGTAAGGCCACACACACACACTGCTATAGACTTCACTTTGAGCCCTGGCAGAACATCTCTGCATTGCATGTATTTGGGATGTCAGTATATTAACATTAGATTTATCTCAATTAATTATTTTATTAATTAATTTAAAGGTATAGTTCACCCAAAAATGTAAATTCTGTCGTTATTTACCACAAGCAGTGTTATCTTAGTATTATTTTTATACCATTATATTATTTATAATAATGAATTTGTCAATCCTCTGTCGTGTGTGTCTTGTTTCCCGCTTGATGTTTCCATATTTGGTTTGTTTCCTGTCCTTGTTAAATGTGATCATTGGTTAATTCTTGTCCAGCCGTGTTTGTCTAATTGTCTATGATTATCCCTTGTATTTAAGTCCTGTTTGTTCTGTTAGATTTCGTCTGGTCTACTCGTTACTCCCCGGTGTTTCTGTGGGTCTGCCTAGCCTTGTCTTGCCCTGCCTTGTCATCATTAAAGACTATTATTTTGAGTTTACTCCTCGTCTGCGTGTTCCTCGTTCTTCCCTGTATCCTCCCTGCTGTGTGCACCGTGACAGAATTGGCTTTTATTTTCATAATTTTAGTTTTCATTTTAATTTTAAGTTTTAGTAATTTAGTTTAGTAATTTGACATTTTTATTGGATTTATTAATTTTATTTAACTGATTGTATTTTTCTTTTGGTTTTAATTTTAGTAATTTTAGTACATCGACTTTTTATTTCCCTGGGGTAGTTAGGGAGTATCAGGATTTTATTTCAGATAGTTCTAATTTTTATGTTTTTTAAGTAAGTTTTTCATCAAATAATTATATATTATTTTATTTCAATTAATGAAAAAACATTTTAAGTTGATTTTCAGGATAATTAGAGTAATTTAATAATTTAAATTTCAGTCTGTTCCTCAAAGCGTTTAAGTTTTAGTAGCGTAGTTATGTGCTTTTGTCATTTTTAATAGTTTTTTATAATTCTATTTATTTTTATTTTTATTTTCTATTTTTTCTATTATTTTATTTCAATTAATGAAAAACATTAGTTAATTTTCATTATAATTATTGGTAATTTAAGGACTTTTATTTATTTATTTATTTTTGGGTAAACTACTCCTTTAATTTTACCTGTGTCCTCCGGAAGCCTTCTACTTTTGTTTTATTAAAGTTGTTTTAAATGGTACAGAAATGCACCTCAGTTCAGTATCCATTCATATTCTCATCTAAATAAAACAAAACAAAAAATCGACAAACACTTTGTTTTCTTTCATTAAAAAGGAACCAAATGGTTTATCTCAATAACTATAAGATTAATCACTAATTATTGACATTGAATTATTGTAGTCCTTGACTGCTCTAGATTCATGACATAACTTGTATAAAGTTATTTATTTGTTGTATCAATTTAAAATATCGATACAAAGGTGTCAGAGGTTGATATTGTACAAAAGCAAACATTTTGGTATTGTGTGTGTGTTTGCAGCTATGTTAAAACATATCTCCTGCCAGACAAGTCCCGTCAAAGCAAGAGGAAAACCAGCATCAAAAGCAACACCACTAACCCAGTGTTCAATGAAAACCTGAGGGTAAGAGGACTTTCATGCCTGCCTTACAAAGGTTTTGTATTGAGATCGATGAGATATTGCAAATGAGATATTGATTTAAAGGCTCTCATCTGTCTCTGTCCCTCTGGATAGTACGTGGTCAGTCACTCTCAGCTGGAGACGCGCACACTGCAGGTTTCTGTGTGGCATCATGATCGTTTTGGACACAACAACTTCCTGGGGGAGATGGAGCTGACCTTTGACTCCTGGGAGTTTGACACGCAGATAGAGGAGTGGTTCGCTCTACAGCCCAGGGTGAGCTGAGCTGAACACACAAACAGAAACAGCGAGAGATAAAGAGGAGTGTGTTGACATGGATAAGTGTAATACTGAAATGTGTGTGTTTGTGTCAGAATGACTCTTGTGTGGACTCAGTGATGCACTACAAAGGAGAACTGACAGTGGTTTTGAAGTACATTCCTGCAGAGAGAAATATCTCCCTGCCTCTGGACCAAGTGCAAGGTATGATATAAAATTAGAAATTATATTATTTCTGTCATGACAGCTCTTGGAGGGATTGGCATGGTAATGTACATGACAATGTTAATGTATTTGGTCTTGGCGGAATAGATCTGCTACGCTGCTGCGTACCGAGACTTGCTACTGCCAATACAATACATCCACAAAATGTTGCTGTGAGCATGTAGGAAATACTGCTGCTGCACATATAACATATGAATAACCCAGTGTTTCTGTGGCTCAGTGGTAGAGCATTGCGTTAGCAGCGCAAAAGGTTGTGGGTTCGATTCCCAGGGAATACACATAGTGATAAAACATGTATAGCCTGAATGCACTGTAAGTCGCTTTGGATAAAAGCGTCTGCTAAATGCATAAATGTAAATGTAACCCCCCACAAAGCAGGACACACAGAACACAATACAATACAAGCCAATATATGCATGCCGCTGAATATAAAGATAAACTGCTGCATCAGTGGACATGCATGTATCCACAGACAAGGAAAGATGAGACACCCCCCACAAAGCAGATCTATCGCCAAGGCATATGTACTGCTGCTGCTGCTCCGAAGAGCCATGTGAACCGCATGTATTACTATCTATGTGTGCCTGGGCTACCATGCCGACCGGCTTAAAGCTAGTGGCCTATGGCTATGTGAGCCTGGGCTACCACGCCGACCGGCTTAACACTAGTGGCCTATGACTATATGAGCCTTGGCTACCACGCCGACCGGCTTAACAATAGTGGTCTACGACTATGTGTGCTTTGGCTACCACGCCGACCGGCTTAACAACAGTGGCCTATGACTATGTGTGCCTGGGCTACCACGCCGACTGGCTTAACTCTAATTAGACGCGCACTGTGTGTAATGTTAATTAACAAAATGGATATATGTTGGACCCCAGCATTCACCTGAGCAAATTTAATAATTTAGTCATTTGATATCTGCTGTTACTTTCTACACTTCAGCAGTCCCAGCGGCAGCGTAACCGCTCGTTAATTCATGTTTGTGCAATGATGAGATGGATAAAGTAAGCCAATGCATGCCTTTTACACTCTAGTGTAGATAAAAGTTATCAGGGTTACAGTGCACAAAACTCCTGGGTGGACTGACTTGAATGAACTGAAATAAAAGCAGAATATAAACGTGTTTTCTACGTTTTCTGAACTACACAGCACAGCTAGAGCACACGTCACACGAACGCATTTCTCCGAACTACACTACCCATAATGCATTTCATTCAGGACTACATCAACCATAGATAGTGATCTTAAGCGATAACTCTTAAAGGGGTCCTATTATGCTTTTTCACTTTTTGAATTTTAGTCAGTGTGTAGAGTGTATGTTTGGGCATAAAACGATCTACAAAGTTACAAATCTCAAAGTCCACTCCAAAGGGAGATATTTCGTTTTTAAAAAATCCCTTTTCAAGAACTACAACAAACGGCTCGTTTGGACTACAAAGTTGTTTTCCTGTATTTGTGACATCACAAATTGTAAATCCCGCCTACGGAAATTTGAATGGTTAGGGGGTGGGGAGAACGCTTGGTTAAGCACTGCACGTTTCAAAATCGAAACCCAGTGCGGGTGTTTTTATATCACTGTATTTCTGATGGAAACCAACTGTTTTCAGAAAATTTTGTTTGTCATTTTCATTTCATCTTGCATGTAATGATAAAGCAGCGTTTGAGCTCTGCTTCGTGTACAGCTTTACCGGGGAAACCTCGCTCTCTCTCCCGCTGACAGAGAATGAATTTGCATATATATTCGGCCACAAATAGTGTAAGTCTGTGGGACTATGGTATAAATAAATGCAACTGTATAACAGTTTCAGTGCAATTCATGCTATAATGTTAGAATTAAAGAACAATAAACATAATACATATTACCATTGCACTTATCTGTACATAGTCAATGCAGTTATTTTTAAGCTGTTGTTGACATCCTATCTAAAATGTGATTTAGCCAAAAAAACAAAACAATAACATTACCACTTTAATATGTCTTGCAATATCCATGCGTGCAAAGGTTCTGCGCGATCCTCAATATTCTCGGGGTCTGAATTGATATAGCAATATTGACAAACTTGCTGTTTTGGCAAGGGGCGGGGCAGTACTGAAACACGTCTAAGCTGTTCGCCAATCACAACGCACTGGGACAGCTAACCAATCACAACACATTTCGTTTTTCGGAAGGCGGGCCTTCATCAAACCCGGAACTAATTGAGCCATTTGTGTGAGTCTGGGGAGAAAGGTATTGTAATAATGTAAATTATGTGAAAAATAATGTGATTTTCGAACCACCAAGCATGAGAGCATGTTATAGTACACCCCCAAAACAAAATCAAGACTTTGTAAAAGAGCATAATAGGACCCCTTTAAATCCCTTCTTCTGCAACACTGTCATTGATATGACTGCGATAAGCAAGTGCTTCTGATGCTGCGTGCAGCTGAAATCAACCACACACTCATCACAATGAAAACATTGACCTTAGAAATAACGAACGTGAACATTGAGATTACGCCGATGTATATGGTGAACCCCAATTGAAATGCATACACAAGAATGCTTATTTCGTTTAACCTGTTTTCATGTCCGTTACTAGGCATGTCCTCAGAGCAATTACATGCTGTAAACTGCCTTTGCTCCAGCTGTATAAACATAAATGCTAAATGCTGCTGCTAATATGCTTAATATTTCACTGCTGCATACGATGCAAACTGCTAACATGACACTTAGTTTGAACTTGTTTATGGTTGCTCATTTTTGTATTCAATTAGGCAGACCACACAAATATACACAGCAATTTAAAAGAATTAAAAGAGCATTCACTTATCTTAGATGTTGATTTCAGCTGTTCTGAAGTGCGCTGCCAAACTGCTACAGCAAACAAAAGCCAGGTATTTGAATATTGAGTAGGGAGCTCATTGGCTACTGATACAGGAGAAAACCAATCAGCTGTGCCATGTGATAATGATACCATTAGTTCAGATTGAGTTAGACCTATCAGACTGCGCCATCTAGAGTTTCATGCCAGAACTCTATATTTCTCCACCTTTTCATTGTTATTAAAACATATGACTTTTATGACAGCGCATTACTGAATATTAATATGGCACTCATTTATTTATGGAGTGGTTTATAATTATGATGTTGCCTATCAGTCATAAACAGCTTACAGTTAGGTTTGTAAACTATTACATGGAAGAATAATTTATTATGATTATTAATAGTAATATATTAATTATTTATTGAAATATTTTAGTTTTTGCTACTTGTAATCACTTTGATTTAAACATGTTAAATACAATAAAAAGTAGGATATTTATACAGTAAACTTATATAAAATACAAAAACAATTACTGTGAATCGTAAATTAAAAATGCATAATGTAAATTTAGAAACATTTCATCTATCCATGCTAGGATATCTAATAATATCTATATATATATATAATATATAATCATTTTCACAACAACAACATGAGATTGCTTTGAAATTTTAAAAGCAATTTTTATTTGAAATTTTCTATTTGAGCTCCTAGAAGCTCTCTGTATATATATATTACGAGCATTTAATCAAGCTCACTTTTGTTTCTTAGTGAAAAAGGGATTTCTAAAAGGAAAGAAGAAGACCATCACTCTTCCTAAAGGAGGAATGGTGGAGCTGCTGGTTAAGGAGGCAAAAAACCTGACAGCCGTCAAAGGAGGGTCCTCTGACCCGTTTGTTAAAGGGTGAGTTAATTTTTTCTCCATATACAGTACACTTTGTAAACTCCCACTCCTTCTTATACTTCTCAAACTCACACTTACAATCCTTTTCTTCTTGCGTACCAGATACCTTCTGCCTGATGACAAGAAAAGCACAAAGCACAAGACCGCTGTGGTGAAGCGCACCGTAAATCCACGCTGGAATCACACCTTCACATACTGCGGCCTGCAGCACGGCGATCTGGACAGTGTGTGTCTGGAGCTGACTGTGTGGGACAGAGAGCCCTTCGCCAGTAACGTCTTCCTGGGTGGTGTGCGGCTCGGGGAAGGGACAGGTGAGTCTTTCTTTAGCTCAGCCTTCACTGAAAAAAATTTGGAGTAGGATTTACTTGAAAAAAGTTAGGAAAGTTTTTTCACTTAGAAAATGTGAGTAATTTCAATACAATTCCCAAGTAAAAACTAAACACAAGGAACTGTAGCTTGAATTAGAAAATCTCAAGTAAAGTTTACTTGGAATTTCCCAGTAAATTGTATTGACTGTTTGTTTATATATTTTACTACACAATAATCCTAGTTATCTTATTTAAAATTACCAAAGAAAATAAGTAAATTTAACATTGCCAGTTAGAGTTTGATGAGTAATTTCTACGTAATTATTTTAAGTTAAATCGGCAATTTTCAAGTACATTTCACTTAATCACGGTTTATAAACTTTACTCAAACAACATAGCACTAAATATAACCATGCTATTAAAGCATGTGGTTCACTTACGCACATATAAATAAACAAGTAGACAGCTTGTTATCCTTTCTAAGATAATATGTCCACTCAATAGAATTATTACCCTAATGAACTCAGAGACATCAATACTTGGTACACCATACACAATGATGGTAACAATCAGTGGTTATTGTTTGAGTATGAATGGGTCATTTTGAGTAGAAAATGAACTCCATATGTCACAAAATAGTAAGTTACTAAACCTAACCTCAAAAGCTACCATAAAACAGTGTAAATGCAACTCAAAAACAGTGAAGTGTAACCTTTTTAATTATTCATGCCCCAGTGCATGATGGGAAAAACGGTATCATAACTTTGATATTTACTTAAAGAATCCTTGTAAACATAACAAACAATTTCAGGTAAAATATACTTATAAGTTCAAATTTTAATTTCTACAAGCATAAATTGAGTACTACTATAGATTTTACTCCTTTTTTTAAATTCTTGCCTGAACTAAATAATTTCATGTAGAAATTACATTTGTTTTTATGTAGTATTTACTTCAGCACAAAATCATTTTTATCAGTGTTTTTCAGTTTAGTCTTTAACTTTGGATAAGGTCAATTAGATATCCAGAGTATGTATTTCAATCTTTGCATTTTCTGCAAACAAAAATGTGTATATGAACCAACAGAAATCAATTTTAAATTGCAATATTATAGATGAAAGCCTTTTCAGTTTTCATTTTAATTTTAGTAATTTATTTTATCCTTTTGTTAATTTTTATAATTTTTTTATATTTCTATATTGCTTTAATTTATTTTAATTTTACTTTTAGTAATTTTTAATTCAACTTCAGCTCATTTATTTCTAAATAAATTTTTATTTAGGTTTTATTTTACCTAAATATTACCATTTATATACATTTTAATAGTTTTGGGGCTAGATTTACTTATAGCTTTCCCCAACACAAACCCCCTTTTAGCGTTAAAAACTAATGTCAGGATTTTCTTAAGACACACAGTGAAACATTAGACATGAAAAGGCATGGATAGTTATTTTTGCAACTGACCTTATTACATATGCATTTTTCAGATGCAAAATTTATGGGGGGGAGAGTGTTTAAATTCAGTTACACAAAATTCTCAGGTTCTCTCAGGAATAACAGTCGTGCTTGTTTTTTCATTTAGATCACCTGCTGCTTTACCATAGCTTCCTATCCCTGCTGGATTCTGATAATAATATATGTCAAATTATATTTCCCACATTAGTAGGACAGATTTGTATATAATGTTTTTACTGTGAAATGTTCTCTGACTCAAATTAAGATAATCATTCAGTCCCAAATGTTCTTGAATACAAATTCCACTGTAATGTTCTTTCCAAACGTCTCCTTAATCAGTCATCAATTATGCATGAAGCGCTACTTTGTGCAACACATTTTGTCTTCACGCTGAACTAATTTACTGTTACAAATGTTTTATTCATATCTTCACTCTCTCATGATCAGATCATTTGTTTTCTCATTGATGATTATGTATTAAAGAGGCCAAATTCAACACTTTTGCCGTATTTATAATCAGCAATGGTCCTTCAGGTTTCTTGCATTAAAATAAGTTTACAAGACTAATTTCCACCCTTTCTGGCCATTTAATGAAACTGTTTTTTCAACTGTACCTTTATTTGTGTTGCAAATTTACATATAGTATATTGACTTCTTTTTTTTATTCTAAATATTTCAATATTTCTAATTCAAATAAATGCTGTTCTTTTGAACTTTCCATAAAAATATTAAGCAGCACAACTGTTTTCAACATTGATAATATGATGATATTAAAAAATGTTTCAAATCAGGATATTAGAATGATTTCTGAAGGATTATGTGACACTGAAGACTGGAGTAAATGCTGCTGAAAAATTAGCTTTGCATCACAGGAATAAATTTAATTTTTAAACTATATTAAAATAGCAAACAGTGATTTTAAATAGTAAAAATATTTCATAATTAACTGTTTTACTGTATTTTTAATCAAATAAACGCAGTCTTTATGAGAATAAGAGACTTCTTTCAAAAACACAAAAAAAACTTAACAACTAGTGTATTCATTCATTAATTAATTAATTCATTCATTCATTCTTCTATTCATCCATACATCTCCACGTCATCTATCTCCTAAAATGTTTTAAGGAGAATAGTTGTAAAACCATTATAAAAACCATTGTTTATGCGTATTTTGTTTTTGACAAGATATTTTTTGTAAAATTGTTTCAAAATAGCCTAATGATGGCAATTTTCATTTTGAATATTTCTCTGCGATACACTAAATGGGCTCTTTGATGTGAATTACAGCCGAACACACACAAAAAAATGACCTAGCTAGCCACAATAAGTATATTTAATTTCTTTAAACGACTGTTTGAAATTTTTCCCCTGCGAGGGTCTGACATATAAGCAGCATGACTAAGATTTTCTTCTCGTTTTGATCTTGCATACAGAGCAGTTAACTGACCTTTTTGTGACCTGCAGGTCTGAGTTATGGGAAGGAAGTAGATTGGAACGATGCCTATGGGGAAGAGCAGCGGCTATGGCAACGCATGATTGAAAACCCTGAGGTCCCGCAAGAGTGCACCCTGATGCTGCGATCCAGCATGGCCAAGAGGAAGACATAGAGAGAAAGAGGGAGAGTTTCCCTGGCAATACTCATCAAATCTGATCACCTCTAGACACTTTAAAGTGATCTTTATATTCTTTGGCAGTACTCACACTACCCAGATTCTCATTCAAACAGGCATGTGCACTCTATATTCTCAAAACACTTATATGTACACACACATACAGGTACATCTCAGAAAATTAGAATATGGTGAAAAAGTTCATTTTTTCTTGTAACTTATTTCAAAAAGTGAAACTTTCATATATTTTAGATTCATTACATGTAAAGTAAAACACTTAAAAAAAATGTTTTAATTTTGATGATTAGAGCTTACAGCTAATGAAAGTCCAAAATCAGTATCTCAAAATATTAGAATACTTACATTTGAGTTTCAATAAATGACCATCCATACAGTATAAATTCTGGGTATCTCTTGTTCTTTGAAACCACAATAATGGGGAACACTGCTGACTTGGCAATGGTCCAGAAGACGATCATTGACACCCTCCATAAAGAGGGTAAGTCACAGAGGGTCATTACTGAAAGGGGTGGCTGTTCACAGAGTGCAGTATCAAAGCATATTAAATGCAAAGTTGACTGGAAGGAAGAAATTGGGTAGGAAAATGTGCACAAGCAACAGGGATGACCGCAAGCTTGAGAATACTGTCAAGCAAAGCCGATTCAAACACTTGGGAGAGCTTCACACGGAGTGGACTGAAGCTGGAGTCAGTGCATCAAGAGTCACCACGCTCAGACATCTTCAGGAAAAGGGCTACCAAGCCACTTCTGAAACAGAAACATTGTCAGAAGCATCTTACCTGGGCTAAGGAGAAGTCCTCTTTTCAAATAAAAGTAAATTTCACATTTCATTTGGAAATCAAGGTCTGGAGTCTTGAGGAAGACTGGAGGCACAGAATCCAAGCTGCTTGAAGTCCAGTGTGAAGTTTCCGAAATCAGTGATGATTTGGGGTGCCATGACGTCTGCTGATGTTGGTCCATTATGTTTTATCAAGTCCAAAGTCAATGCAGCCGTCTACCAGGAGATTTTAGAGCACTTTATGCTTCCATCTGCTGACAAGCTTTATGGAGATGCTGATTTCCTTTTCTAGCAGGACTTTAGCACCTGCCCACAGTGCCAAAACCACTTCCAAGTGCTTTGCTGACCATGATATTACTGTGCTTGATTGGCCAGCCAACATGCCTGACCTGAACCCCATATGGAATCTATGGGATATTTTCAAGAGAAAGATGAGAAACAGTCAATACAACAATCCAGACGAGCTGAAGGCTCAATAGTGCCTCAGCAGTGCCACAGGCTGATCACTTCCATGCCACACCTCACTGATGCTGGAATTTGTGCTAAAGGAGCCCCGACCAAGTATTGAGTGCATAAATGAACATACTTTAAAGAACTTGAACTTTTCTGTTTTGCAAATACTTTTTTTGATTGATCTTAGGAAATATTGTAATATTTTGAGATACTGATTTTTGACGTTCATTAGCTGTAAGCTCTAATCATCAAAATTAAAACAAAAAAACTTTTGAAGTGTTTTACTTTACATGTAATGAATCTAAAATATATGAATTTCACTTTTTGAAATAAGTTACAAGAAAAAAATGAACTTTTTCACCATATTCAAATTTTCTGAGATGTACCTGTATGCACCTCTAAGGTCCTACACTCTAAAAAATGCTGGGTTAGATATGGACAAACCCAGCGATTGGGTTGTTTTCAACCAACACAGTTGGGTTAAATGTTAAAAGCTGCAGTCCGTAAATTTATTTTTGGTTAAAAATGATCAGAAATCAATATTTGAGAAAGTACATAACCAGCCAGTGTTCAAAATTATCGCCTTACTTTAGCCCGATTCACAATGGTTAGCTTATAATAATGTTTTCTAATTTGAGTGGTACGGGTAGGTTTTCGCGGGAAATTCGAGCATGGCACTGCGTCATTACGTCACGTCTGTAAACATAAAGAAGTTGTCCCGGCTAGTAGGCTATCGCATGTGAGGATCCTGCAGGTGACGCATCGTTTAGCCTTTTCTCACAGGAGCTAAAATAATTAAATGTATAATTTTGATGCCGGATTGCAATGCAGAAAGGATTATGTGTTTATGAAACACATGTGAATGAAATTTAAATTATATTCCAGTTTTAAATGTGCTTCTGATTACAGATAGCCTGGGATTACACAAGATTTGTATTTTAAAGAAAACCAGTTCGAAGGGAGCATAGTTTGCTTTTTGGGTTAAAAGAATTTCTTAATATGAAATTTGAATGGCATGACAATTAGATTAGACTGTACAGAAATTGAAATCTACACGTTAATACACACTATACTCAGTCACGCAATGCTGTTGTTGTTAACATTAATAATTTGAGAATAAAGTAAATTAGTAATAATAATTTGCATGGTTTGATGTGATATGAGCTAACCGATCGTTAGATTTAATCACCATTGGTAGCGCGATTTATTGTAATGCTTTTTTCCTCAGTTGGTCAGAACAAACGTGGCAGATTTGTGACTTGTTCAGATGGCAATATACGGTGAAAATTCTTATTTGGGTCATATATTCCAAGATGTAGGCTAGAATCTGTGATTGCGAAGTACAGTACATCCACACCGGTGCTGTGACTGACTGCCACACATACTCCTCAATACATTAGATTCATCCATGCTGGAGCCGTGCCGGAGCACAACCCCACGCTAGGAAGATAATTCCACAAGTAACTGCAATTCCTGGTTTTCAAACGGAGATGGTGACAAAGAGGCAAACTTACGGACTGCAGCTTTAACCCAACCTTCTGGGCAGTAACCCAACCGCTGGGTCAAAACAACCCAATCGCTGGGTTTGTCCATATTTTACCCAGCACTTGGTTGTATTTAACCCAGCATTTTTTAGTGTATTTACACGTGGTATTAAGATCCATCTTGACTGAGACAGATTGTCATTTATACCTGATGTTAACATATTTCTCAAATGTGTCTCTTGTGACCACTTGGGATCGGATTTCAAAGGGAAGAAACTCTGATTTTATGTCTACATACATCTTTTATGTCAGTGCAGTACTGCATGTTGTTAAAGCACAAAAAAAGTGAAAACGAAAAGGGAAGAGGAAAAAAATCTCCTAAAGTCTCTCCTAAATATATTCAAATTTTTATCTAAGCACAGACATAAAGTTTAAAGCTGCTTTCACAATTATTTTAGTCGAGTCCCTGTATTAAGCACCCTTCAGAAGTGCGTGCTTCAAAAGATGTTGATATCAGGCTTATTGAAGAAATGTTTTAATTGGATGGTTAATTTTAAAGGTACATGTAACTACGTTTCTGCCGCAGTGGATGACGGGCAGGTGTACACTGTCCTTCACTGACCTGTCTTCATTTAGCATTGACAGCTTGTGATTGAACAGCTGAGATGAATCTCATACCAGGTGTAAATGGTGCGACACACTACACTCCAACCCAGGTGTGATTATATTTTAAACCAAACGCTCACTGGCCAGAACTGTGAATAGCACATGAAGACTATTTCAAAAGAGCACAGAGAACATTATCAACAATCAAAGGTCACATTTGTCCTGAAAGAACAAAGCACAAAGCACTTCCTCCAAACACACACACACACAAAAAAAATCCAATTTGCACAGGTAGCACCTGCATATAACGCTTGCACACATGAGAACAATGCACTGGATGTGATCAGTCATTTCTATGAGCACATTTATATAGACATGCATAAAAGCTGTTATGATAATCGTGTCAGATCTGTCACATACACGTAAATTTGGCTAAAGAGAGACTGATGCTGACTGTTAAATTTCATAGCTAGTTTAACCACAGTTTTAATGTAAAAAACAGAATTGTGGTGTAAAAAAAAAAAAAAAAGAATATCTGAGGTCAGTGTGATTCATTACGTTGTACTAGATTTACAGTTCCTCCGAGAAATTCCAATGTTTTTGGTAAAATGATAGTTGTAAACCCAAATGTAGAGTAGATAAAGTAGGAAGATTACATTTATATGAAACTAGTCAAAATTCAGCATGCGAATATTAGTAGATAATTTCATCTGCCACTGATCTATCACCCCACTCCAAAGGAAAAAAAATGCTATATAATATAACCAAAAACACACAAAAAAACTGTCTAAAACTATCTATAAACATTGAATTTATAGCCGAAAAAAAAGAGAATAGAAACAGAAAAAAAGAGATTGTAATACAGAAAAGGATCACAAAACCCACACACGTTGCATAAGCACAATGCCTATAGCTGCTATATTTGAGTTTTGAGGCGAGTTTAATAGTTAATTCCTCAGTTGATCCTATTGAGCCGTCATGTCACTGTGAGGTCTCCATGAATAATGTGTACACCCCCTTCATACCTAATACTTTTGTTAGCATCAGTCAAGTGAATAGACCTTATAGACAACTTACTGTTTAATAAATTGAGAGATTTTGTGGCATGTATATGGCTCAATGTTTGACATCCAAGTGTTATCATGCCTAATATTGTCTGAAGCTGTTTGATTCACAGCATGTTTGGTGTATGTGTGCTGTTTCCACTCTCTCATCAGGAAGACAATGTTTAGGACTGTTCTGTACTGTACTTTATCATCTTCAGAAAGAGAATAATCTATTATTAAACAACTGTTGCCGATTCATTTCTCTTTTTTCCCTCGTCTTAAATATTATTTGCAGTTTTCTATATTTCTCTCTATTTCTACATACACACAAACATAGATATGTTTATATTTATTATTTGAAAGATGTCTTCTGCTCACCATGGCTGCATTTATTTGATCAAAAATACAGTAAAAATAATGTGAAATATTATTTCAGTTTAAAATAACTTTTCTGTTTTGATTTGTTTTTTAAATGTAATTTATTTCTGTGGTGGCAAAGCTGAATTTGCAGCAGTCATTACTCCAGTCTTCAATGTCACATGCTCCTACAGAAATCACTCTAATACGCAGATTTGTTTTTGTTTTGTTTGTTTGTTTGTTTTCATCTCAAAATGTTTCCTTTTACTATGTGACAAAAACTTCACTTTGTATACTTTGGCCTCTTTACTTATATATACAGAGATGTAAAAAAAATTATCCACAGTGGTCTGCAAGAGTCATTATGAAAATTTCCAGTTTTATAGTTTTTCACATGGCAACAAAATAGCTTCCACTGACTTACAAAAGCTTTTAAATATTAATAAATAGATAAATAAAAAATATACTTATATAATTCTTATAAGAAATTTTAATAAAACCCTACACCAAAATACTTTCAATAATGTTAGCCTTCTCCCTTTTTACCACTGACACATTTAATATGTCATTCCATACATAATAAATTGAAAACATATTTATCATAACTGTTGTACTCAATTCAATTTGAACATATTTATTTGACAAACCAGGGAAGCAAGATAAACATGACTGGCATTTTTAGAAAGCTGAGTCACATGCTCTCAAATGTCAATCATCAAAGAGGCCTTTATTGCATTAATATTGCTTTGAAAGTATTTCTTAATAAAAGTAGACCGTCCACTCTGACATAAATAGAAACACCAGACAAATAAAATAGAGTAGAGCATCATAAAAAAGATAAACAACAGAGACTCATATGTAGAGATGTGTGTGCATGTATGTTTTCAATATGTGATGAGATGTAGCAGCTCTATCCAGACACTCTCTTGTAGTTTGGTAGCTTTATAACCAGTAGAAACAGACGTGTAAATGTGTGTACTGTACATATACATCTAGCAACTCTGTCCAGCCTCTTTCTGTAGAATGGCCTCCTCAGTGCGGAGGGGAAACGTGTCAATGGTGGTAAAGATCTCTGCTGCTGTGATGGGGAAAGTGTAGCGCTGCTTATCCACTCCCTGTTTGTCCAGAAGCACCATGTTAAATGAGTTCAGAGACAGCTGCAGCAGCAACCTGCCTCACACAAACAAAACACAGTTTACTATTGGGATAAATTCACTACAAGTTGATATACAAAGTAGTGTTGTATATCATTGTAAGTATTATCAGGGCCGTCCTTTGGGCGGTGCAGCTGGTGTGGTCGCGCCGGGCCCCGCGCTTTCCCTCCCCGGAACGCGAACGGACCGAGGGCCCTGCCTCACACCGGGCCCCGCGTCAGCTAAGGACGGCCCTGAGTATTATCATTGTAAGTGTTTTAGTACTATATTTTCAGTGACTGAAATATAGTAATGAAGTACCTGAGTTGTACAGCCAGTCCTGGAGGGATGAGTCTGTGTCTGATGCGGCCGATCTGAGCTGGATAAACGCCCACCAACTCAATCACTGTCACATGTCTCAAGTCCAGACCACACTGGGCATGCTGATCCACACACACACAATACAGATAATTCCAATTTAGTTGCTTATATATGTATAATCTTACAAAGTATTGTAACATCATTCATCTCTCTCTCTCTCAATCTCAATCTCTCTCTCTGTATTTATATAACAGATTAATCTTACAATCACTTCTATATTAAAATATAATCATATATCATAATATTACAGTGCTGGCCAAAATTATCAGAACACCAGCTAAAAAATGGTTTTAAGTCAGTTATTTCTATCTTTTGCTGTAGTGTGTCAGTATGAAATATCAGTTTACATTTCCAAACATTCATTTTGCCATTAATTGTAATAATCCAGTGAGATTTTTGTTTGCACAAGGAGTCTGACAACAGCCAGTGCTCCACACAGAGATCTGATCTGATCATCATCCAGTCTGTCTGGAATGGCACGAAAAAACTGAACAAACTGAGACAGACTAAATCCAGAAGAACTGTGGCAATGTCTCCAAGATGCTTTAAAGGGATCATCGGATGCCCATTTTCCACAAGTTGATATGATTCTTTAGGGTCTTAATGAAAAGTCTGTGACATAGTTTGGTTAAAATTTCTCAATGGTAGTGTAAAAAAAACACCTTTTTAAACCTGTCAAAAACAGCTCTTGTCAGAGCAAGCTGTTTTGTAGCATTTTCCTTTAAATGTTAATGAGCTCTGCTGACCCCGCCCCTCTCTTCCGAGCCGCTCTCGGAGGGACTGTTTACTTTACTTTATTCATCGTGAAACTTGCTAATTAGCACATTATTAGGAAAGGCGATTTGCAAAGATTCATAAAAAAAACCTTATACTCCTTCTGTAGGTGAAGCTGGATCACGAATGATTCGCGCGAACAGACGCATTTAGGTAGATCAGGGGCCACATTCCCTTCAAAAACAAACTTAATCCTCTGTGTCTTCAGCGGCTCAGACGTCAGAAGTAAATGACGACTGCTACATTTATTATTACATCCAACAACAAAGCACCTCAATCGCTTAATCTGAGACATCTTGTCTTCCCCTGCACCGGAGTCGACACAATGGCGGACAGCTCACTCAGCTCACTCAGGGCGGTTCTAAGGTAAGACAGTCTTGTCAATCAACTATCGTGGGAGTGGCTTGTACAGAACTATGCCATTCTGACAGGGCTCTCAGAACAGCCTGATTTGAGAAAGGGGATTTTAAAACAGGGATTTAAAAAAAAAACACTAGGTGGATTTTTATCATTATAGGATGGATGTGTACACACACTTCCAACACACATTTATGTTCAAACAACTTGTAAAGTGAATTTTGCATCCGATGACCCCTTTAAGAAACCTACCTGCAAAGCTACAGTACTGTTAAAAGTTTTAGGCACTTGTGTAAAAATGCTGTAAAGTGAGGATGCTGTCAAATATAATATCATAAATAGATTTTCTTTATCAATTAACTTCTATTAACTTCTTAATTTAACTTCTATTAAATTAAATCAACATTCGGTGCGTTTAAAGCAGCTTTTGCCCTTGGTGCACTTGCGCATAGTTTTTCAGGTAGCTTTGCAGGTAGGTTTCTTGAAGCATCTTGGAGACGTTGCCACAGTTCTTCTGGATTTAGTCTGTCTCAGTTTGACCGATACAGACAGACAGACAGATAAATAGATAGATAGATAGATATCATGAATCTTACCATAATTTGTACAAGTTAATATTATATATTTATTAAAAATATTTAACATTTAAATTATAAATGAATTTTAAATTTCAATTTTAAAAATTTATATATTGTTATTTTTATTTCTTAATTGAACAAATGATTGTAAGATTGATCAATATTGTCAATAAATTACATACACACACACAAATACATGTGATTTTATATATATGCATATACATATATATACAATATCTCACAGAAGTGAGTACACTCCTCACATTTTTGTAAATATTTTATTATATCTTTTCATGTGACAACACTGAAGAAATTACACTTTGCTACAATGTAAAGTAGTGAGTGTACAGCTTGTAAATTTGCTGTCCCCTCAAAATAACTCAACACACAGCCATTAATGTCTAAACCACTGGCCACAAAAGTGAGTTTTGTAAGTATTTTTCCGGACAGTTCAACACTGTTCCCTAAGTGAAAATGTCCAAATTGGGCCCAATTAGCCATTTTCTCTCCCCGGTGTCATGTGACTCGTTAGTGTTACAAGGTCTCAGGTGTGAATGGGGAGCAGGTGTGTTAAATTTGGTGTTATCGCTCACACTCTCTCATACTGGTCACTGGAAGTTCAACATGGCACCTCATGGCAAAGAACTCTCTGAAGATCTGAAAAAAAGAACTGTTGCTCTACATAAAGATGGCGTAGGCTATAAGAAGATTGCCAAGACCCTGAAACTGAGCTGCAGCACGGTGGCCAAGACCATACAGCGGTTTAATAGGACAGGTTCCACTCAGAACAAAGCATGGTCGACCAAAGAAGTTGAATGCACGTGCTCAGCGTCATATCCAGAGGTTGTGTTTGGGAAATAGATGTATGAGTTCTGCCATCATTGCTGCAGAGGCTGAAGGGGTGGGGGGTCAGCCTGTCAGTGCTCAGACCATACACCGCACACTGCATCAAATTGGTCTGCATGGCTGTCGTCCCAGAAGGAAGCCTCTTCTAAAGATGATGCACAAGAAAGCCCGCAAACAGTTTGCTGAAGACAAGCAGACTAAGGACATGGATTACTGGAACCATGTCCTGTGGTCTGATGAGACCAAGATAAACTTATTTGGTTCAGATGGTGTCAAGCATGTGTGGCGGCATCCAGGTGAGCAGTACAAAGACAAGTGTGTCTTGCCTACAGTCAAGCATGGTGGTGGGAGTGTCATGGTCTGGGGCTGCATGAGTGCTGCCGGCACTGGGGAGCTACAGCTAATTGAGGGAACCATGAATGCCAACATGTACTGTGACATACTGAAGCAGAGCATGATCTCCTTCCTTCGGAGACTGGGCCGCAGGGCAGTATTCCAACATGATAACGACCCCAAACACACCTCCAAGACGCTGAGGGTAAAGGTGATGGACTGGCCAAGCATGTCTCCAGACCTAAACCCTATTGAGCATCTGTGGGGCATCCTCAAAGTGTAATTTCTTCAGTGTTGTCACATGAAAAGATATAATAAAATATTTACAAAAATGTGAGGGGTGTACTCACTTCTGTGAGATACTGTATATATATATATATATATATATATTAGTGGTGTCAAAATAAGTGCGTTAATGCGGGAGATTAATTTTTTCAGATTAACGCGTTAAAAATATTTAATGCAATTAACGCAGAAGCGCGGCTAGGGTTGGCCACCCCATTCACAACTGCTGCCTCTGTCTCTTTTTTCTTGAAAAGGATTGCGTTTATTTATGCAGAAGATGCAGAACGTCTTTATGACCACATCAAACGGGAGACGTTTCAGATGCGCGCTCTATCTTCGCCTCTGTACCAGGCGCGAGTCAAACGAGCGCGTAAAATATACTGTGCTCGTAGCGCGCGCTCTTCAAATACATGCACAAAGGTGCCGGTGCGCGCTGTAGCCTGTATCATTTCATATCAAACAGCGAAAGAAACTACGTGCATGCAATGTCCTAGTTATGCCGTCAGTTAAGGCATGAAGTTACCAAAAAGGCGATTAAAGCTGCCTTAAAACTGTGTGCATGCATGCAATATGATATGCGTCACATTTAAGAACATGAATGAATGAATGAATGAATGAATGAATGAATGAATGAAGCATTTATATAGCTCTTTATTGTGTATTGTTGTACACCCAAAGCGCTTTACAATCATATGGGGGTCTCTCTTCAACCACCACCAGTGATGGCAATATATTCCAAGACATGTCCCTGAAATGGTTTTCAAAACCCTCCTGAGGCACCCCAGCACTGTCTCCCTCATCTAACACACCCGATTCAACTCGTCCGCTCATTAGAAGAGACTAAGACCTGAAGTGGGTCTGAAAGCAGCAGCAGCTTTTAAAGCAATAGCAGGACAATAAGCTATTAACCAGCTGCTGTGATGTCTATTAATCCAAGAACAAGAAAAAAAAAGAGGAAATCAATAACTTTTATAGCTTTAAGGGGTTCATCTATATTTAATTTAGAATTTAGTGTTTGGTAACTATTCATTTTCTGTATATCTCTGCTGAAGGGCACAGGTAGCTAAATATATCATTTATTGTAATGGGTTTGTGTGAAGATTGTTTTAAGTTCACTTAATTATAATTTAAGTCTAATAAATGTTCAAATTGATAGCTGTCAATTATACTGAATGGCTACAGTCAATGGTTAAATATTAAGGGGGAAAAACAATTTTATAGAGACATCAGTAGTATTGATATCAGTGATGCTGGCCTTCAATCATAAAAAAAGATGCCATTAAAGAAATATTAAAAATATACTGTCTTTATGTTGTTTGTACATTGTACAATTGAAGATTGAATGTGAAATTATTGCAACATAAAAGTATATTTAAAAACTTTAATGTTAGGTGGGATTAGAAAATGTTTAGAATTTTAGAAAAATGTGCGATTAATTCGTTATTTTTTTTAATCGATTGACAGCACTAATATATATATATATATATATATATATATATATATATTCAAAACACACACACACACACACACACACATAAACACACACACACAAATAATATATACAGAATAAAAAGGCAGATATTGATCTTGTACCTGTAAATTAGTCATCTGGAATCTGTAGTAGTGATTGGCAGCTGAGGGGGCAGAAATGATCAGAATGCGGCGCTTCTCATAGAACTGGTCCAGTAATGCAGCAGCAGATCGCACACCAACATTAATATTCATGGCTTTTAATAAAACAAATGATTACGATGTTATTCACCAGAGGGCAGGACAGGAAGAGCAAAAGCATGAATTTTACATGAATTCTGAGGTTTAATCTTAGAAGAATAACATAAATAATTCTGTCATAAAAATTCTGCCATCGTTTATTCTAATTATAATGTGTCCTGACAATGGCGGCGCGTGCACATGCAGCGGCTTTTCTCTCCCGACAGAACGGTGTTTTCGTGTTTTTTGTCTTGTAAGTCGCAATGTTTTTGTACATCTTCATCACGTCTACCTGTCTTTAAGCATGCATACAGTCGTGAGTTTCTGCTCGATGTCGGCAGAATCACATTTTTAGAGTTAAACTCCGCGCAAGCCGAAGACCTGCGGGACCTCGGTCTGCTCCGGAGGCCTACACATCACCGACCCCCACTACTGCATCTCGCCCACAGCGGAGGTGCTACAAGCGGCGTGAGAGGAAGCAGAAGAGGGGTAAGCTCGGAGGTATCCGAGCTAGGCTGGCAGCTAACCCACACAAGCCAGCTATCCCCACCATCCTACTGGCGAACGTACGCTCTTTAGACAATAAACTGGACTACATCCGACTACTTCGCTCTACTCAGAGGACTGTAAGAAACTGTTGTGTTTTTGTTTTCACGGAAACGTGGCTCAGCAACAGCGTGCCGGACTGCGACATTCAGCTCGACCAGCAAAACATGCTATCAAGCAGACAGAGCTCTCGTCGAGGGAGGTAAGACCCGTGGCGGGCTTTGTGTTTACATCAATGATGCATGGTGCCACGACGCTGTTGTGGTCTGCAAACACTGCTCACCCCTGGTGGAGTTTATGATTATTAAGTGCCGGCCGTTCTATCTTCCGAGGGAATATACAGCCATACTGCTCGTTGCTGTATACATCCCTCCCAGCTCCAACAACAACAACAGGAGTGAGGCACTAAATGATCTGTACCAGCACATCAGTGAGCAGCAGACAGCCCACCCAGATGCTTTTCTCATCTTGGCTGGGGATTTCAACCACGCAGACTTAAAGAGTGTGTTCCCAAAAATCCACCAACACATAGACTTTCCAACAAGGGGAAACAACACTCTGGACTTTGTTTACACCACCCAGAGAGGAGCATACAAGGCCCTCCCCCTCCCCCACCTTGGAGACTCAGACCACATCACTGTCATGCTAATGCCCTCTGCATTGCAGGTGATCCCACCCAACCGACACACAGCTTCTTCAGTCTGTTTCCATCAGGGAGGAGACTGCGGAGTCTCCAGGCCAGGACCAGCAGACTGAAGGACAGCTTCATCCATCAGGCTGTCAGGAAGCTGAACTCCCTCCCAACCTTGCCCCCCTCCCCTCCCCTCCCCTCCCCTCCCCTCCCCCTCTGACCCTCCATACCCCACACACACACACACACACACACACACACACACACACACACACACTGTGACCAGCACCAGTCACTTTGTACAGCATTGGACTGACCTCATTCAACTACCTCTTCTGACAGTTTGAATAAAGACTGCTCTCTGAGCTTTTTGTCACTTTAAATAGATTGATGAGCTCTTTTGCACTACACCATTTATATCTGCACTGTTGTTTATTTCACTGGTTTGCACTCATCTACCATGTGCCTTATGCTACTTTATCAATTTTTTATTATTATAAAAAAATTTTTTACATGTCCTTATTTGTATATTTGTAATAGTTGCATTTTATGTGTGTATGTGTATATGTATATACAGGTGCTGGTCATATAATTAGAATATCATCAAAAAGTTGATTTATTTCACTAATTCCATTCAAAAAGTGAAACTTGTATAATGTATACATTCATTCCACACAGACTGATATATTTCAAGTGTTTATTTCTTTTAATTTTGATGATTATAAGTGACAACTAATGAAAACCCCAAATTCAGTATCTCAGAAAATTAGAATATTACTTAAGACCAATACAAAGAAAGGATTTTTAGAAATCTTGGAAAGTATGAGCATGTACAGCACTCAATACTTAGTTGGGGCTCCTTTTGCCTGAATTACTGCAGCAATGCGGCGTGGCATGGAGTCGATCAGTCTGTGGCACTGCTCAGGTGTTATGAGAGCCCAGGTTGCTCTGATAGTGGCCTTCAGCTCTTCTGCATTGTTGGGTCTGGCATATCGCATCTTCCTCTTCACAATACCCCATAGATTTTCTATGGGGTTAAGGTCAGGCGAGTTTGCTGGCCAATTAAGAACAGGGATACCATGGTCCTTAAACCAGGTACTGGTAGCTTTGGCACTGTGTGCAGGTGCCAAGTCCTGTTGGAAAATGAAATCTGCATCTCCATAAAGTTGGTCAGCAGCAGGAAGCATGAAGTGCTCTAAAACTTCCTGGTATACGGCTGTGTTGACCTTGGACCTCAGAAAACACAGTGGACCAACACCAGCAGATGACATGGCACCCCAAACCATCACTGACTGTGGAAACTTTACACTGGACCTCAAGCAACGTGGATTCTGTGCCTCTCCTCTCTTCCTCCAGACTCTGGGACCCTGATTTCCAAAGGAAATGCAAAATTTACTTTCATCAGAGAACATAACTTTGGACCACTCAGCAGCCGTCCAGTCCTTTTTGTCTTTAGCCCAGGCGAGACGCTTCTGACGCTGTCTGTTGTTCAAGAGTGGCTTGACACAAGGAATGCAACAGCTGAAACCCATGTCTTGCATACGTCTGTGCGTAGTGGTTCTTGAAGCACTGACTCCAGCTGCAGTCCACTCTTTGTGAATCTCCCCCACATTTTTGAATGGGTTTTGTTTCACAATCCTCTCCAGGGTGCGGTTATCCCTATTGCTTGTACACTTTTTTCTACCACATCTTTTCCTTCCCTTCGCCTCTCTATTAATGTGCTTGGACACAGAGCTCTGTGAACAGCCAGCCTCTTTTGCAATGACCTTTTTGTGTCTTGCCCTCCTTGTGCAAGGTGTCAATGGTCGTCTTTTGGACAACTGTCAAGTCAGCAGTCTTCCCCATGATTGTGTAGCCTACAGAACTAGACTGAGAGACCATTTAAAGGCCTTTGCAGGTGTTTTGAGTTAATTAGCTGATTAGAGTGTGGCACCAGGTGTCTTCAATATTGAACCTTTTCACAATATTCTAATTTTCTGAGATACTGAATTTGGGGTTTTCATTAGTTGTCACTTATAATCATCAAAATTAAAATAAATAAACACTTGAAATATATCAGTCTGTGTGGAATGAATGTATACATTATACAAGTTTCACTTTTTGAATGGAATTAGTGAAATAAATCAACTTTTTGATGATATTCTAATTATATGACCAGCACCTGTATATATATATATATGTGTATGTATGTGTATGTATATATATTGTGACGAGTCGGCTGCCTCCCCCTAATTATCAGCATCTCCTCGTCCCTTAATCGCCGCCCTTCACCAGGCTCCCGACGGGAGTGGGTGTGTGAGAGAGGAGGGGCGCTGAAAACAGTCAGGTCTGGCAGCGTGTGATGAGGCACACCTGAAGTGAATGGAGCCTCATCACCGCCGCTGTTATATGCCGAGTGTGCCTCTCCTCGGGAGACCGATCTCTTCCCCGTGCATGCACGCTGGTGTCCTCGTGGGTCCAGGAAGGGAGCGTTGAGCGACGAGTTCCGCACCCCGCACCCGCGAGACGGCTGACGGGCGAGGATGCCGGGCCGTATACCCCCGGAAGCGCCGCGGGCCAAAAGGAGGATGAAGCCGCTAAAGGAAGCCGCCGCCCTCGCGCCCCGGACCCGAGAGGGGAGCGCGTGCGGCCGCCGGACTCCGCACCCTTACCTGTCCTGGACCCTTCCTTCTCGAACACTGCCCTCCTTCACAACCCCCATTGGAGCAGATTTTCTCCCCACTTTCGACAATGATAGGTTGGAATTTTGTGAATTGTTTGAGGACAAAAGGATAAACAATGCAGATCCCCTGTTTATTTTGGACAAGATGGAAATATAGACTGGAACCCCTTTGGACACGTTATTTTTATATTTCTTTTGAATAAAAGCCTCTCCGAGGCCTGACATTTTGTATTGCCACACAGATTGATAAAAAGACCTATTTGTGACTGTGATTCTTCTGTCGTTTGCTCCTCCCGCCACAATATATATATATATATATATATATATTTGAATTGTATTTATCTGTATTTTTACATTCTACTGTTACTGTTTAGTGTTATCTGTATGCACCAAGGGTCTGAGAGTAACGCAATTTCAATTCTCTGTATGTACGGTACATGTGGCAGAATTGACAAAGCTGACTTTGACTATTCTAACAATCTGCCTTCAATATTAAATTTGAATGTTTTACCTGAATCAGCAGCATCATTCTTTCAGGAATGCTATGTAATCTTACATATAAAGAGGTATGTATAATGCAAGGAATTCCTCTAAGCCGATTGTAGGTGTTTGTGAGGTGTTAATGTGTTTTTTTACGTACGAGCACAGGAAGTCTCCAGGCCAGACCATTCCATGTTAAACTGGCAGACTCTGGCAGCGCTGCCCCTGAGCTCATAGCCGCCCAGACAGCGGAATTCACACGTGGCCCCGTAATTATCACCAGCACTGTCACATTTCATCCAGCCATTGTCAGGGACAGAGAGAGGAGTACAGCGGCGCACTACAACATGCACACAACACACACGTTCTGTGTCAATGGCAGCATATTATGCAATGTTCTGCAACTAAATAAACCAATGACATTTTTCAGTAATGTGAGTAGTTTACCTGTTCTCAAAATGATTTAGCTTTTTCAGTTGCCTACATTATATAATCTGATAGCTACACTATTGCTAAAAATTTGGGACTCAGTACGATTTTTTTGAAAGAACTTTACATTCAGTTAGCAAGGATGCATAAAACTGACACATTAAAGTCACAGTAAATACATTTACAATGTTACAAAAGATTTCCATTTCAAATAAATGCTGTTCTCTTGAACTGCCTATTTTTCAAAGAATCTTGAAAATAATTTATCTCAGTTTCCACTAAAATATTAAGCCGCATAACTGTTTTCAAAATTGATAAAAAGAGGAAAGTTTTTTTTGTGCAGCAAATCAGCATATGAGAAAAAATTCTGAAAAATCATGTTACACACAAGGCTGGAGTAATGACTGCTAAAAATTCAGCTTTGCCATCACAAGAATAAATAATATTTTCAAATATATTAAAATAGAAACAGTTATTTTAAAGTGTAATATTTCAAAACATTACTGTTCAACTCAAACCAAGTGAAATTGAAAGAGAGATTTCTTTCAAAAGCGTTAACAAATCTTACCGACCACAAACATTTGAACAGTAGTGTATATTTAAATAGATGTTGCCAAATTTAAAAAAGCTTCAGCTAACAGTTTTGTAGCTAACATTTCTTAGATGCTCATAGTTTAGCTAAGCACAAGAATTGCTTGACTGTATTTTGACTTAAAACATGAGTAACTGGTAGCTTAGAAAGCTACAGTTTCAAAAGAACTCACCTCTCACTCGAACATTGAACCTGCAGGTCGCCTTGTTCTCAGCACGGTCAAACACAGTGTATGATAATTTATGATTCCCTTCAGGAAAGTGTGAGCCTGATGGCTTTCCTTTCAGTATAACACTATAACACAAACAAACAGTCTCATTCTCACAACAAGAATCTGGATTAGATTTATTAGATTGGTTAGATTTAAATGTGAATTCAGCTAGAAATTACTAAATTCTCAATTGTGGCATTGAGCGGTCAAATATTTTAGCATAAAGACCTGAATTTGAACTAAATTTGCACATTGCCATGGTTGCTTTCATATATGTTGAGGATAAAACTGCTACACTGACTCTGTCAGGATGCCGTCTGCCGTGTCTTTGCCCTCTGGTGTGTCCCACGTCACTTTGGCAGTGAGTTTTCCTGGTTCAGCGGTCTTCTCCTTTATATTAGGACACTTAATAACTGGGGGATCCACATCTGAAACAGAAAACACCTTTACATGCCTCACAATCTAAATACTATATATGTAAATAAATATTGAGTGTTCAATGACTTTTTAACCCACCCACACACACACTGTTGCCACCACTCCACGTACTGCTGCTTTGGCAGGTGGCGCTGTGGTCTCCTCGAAGCATGTACCCTGGTGAGCAGAAAAACTGGCAGCGGGAATTGAAGTACGATCCGTCTGAACACTTATAACCTCCGTTAGATGGCATGGCCAGTTTAGGGCAGCGGACCTCTGTAAACATAATTCATGCCCTGGTGAAAATTGATTATCAATGGCCAACCATTGCTGTCAATCCAAATCAATCCATGTGTCATACAGCTGTTGATTGACATGTGGCTGGTTGTGAGTGGTGCTAAGTTGTGTCTTGAGATGCCTTCAAGTTTGAGGGTCCAACTGTTACACTTAATAATAATTTGAGTAATTGATAAATTAAAAAATAAAAAACAAAAATCAACTGAGAATCAGTAAATTAATTGATAAAAATCAATAAAGCAATCAAACTTTCAGCACATGGCTAAACAAATTAATGAAACTGCAATTTGCTAATCAAAATAATCAATAATAAAAATGTATATAATAAAGCAAATTGAAAAACAATTTTAAGTTTACCTATTACTAATATAGAAATCATAATAAAAAAAATACAGGACTGTTCAAAATTTTGGGGTCTTTTTAAGTATTTTAATTTTTTTTAAATAAAATAATACTTTTATTCAACAAGAATGCATTAAACTGATCAACAGTGTGAGTAAAGAAATTTCAAATGATTGTGTTCATTTGAACTTTCTATTCATCAAAGAATCACAGTTTCCACAAAAATATTATGCAACAATAGTTAGAAATGTTTCTTGAGCACCAAATCAGCATATTAGAATGATTTCTGAAGGATCACGTGACACTGAAAACTGGAGTAATGGCTGCTGAAAATTTGTTTTTGCCATCAAAATAATCAATTACATTTTAAAATATATTCATAGAAAACTGTTATTTGAAATTAAATTATTTTAAATTCACAATATTACTGTTTTACAGTATATTAATCAAATAAATACAGCCTTGGTGAGCATTAGAGACTTATTTTTAAAACATTCAAATATGTTACCAAGCCCAAACTTTTAAATGTGTAATTGAACAAACAATAAAAAGTAAATAATATCACAAAAAATGTGTGATTATGTAATGTTTGCAAAATGCTTGCAATAAAATATAGAACTGAATATGCACTAATTCATCTTAATCATTGAAGTGAGTCAGCATTAATATGCAATATGATCTTATAATTAAGCTATATGAATGTCAAGTCAGACCTCGGCAAGCGTAGTTTCCTGACCACTGTTTGCTGGCCATACAGAGGATCTCGCTGCTGCCGTGCATCTCATAGCCCGTCTTACAGCGGATCTTGCAACGAGTTCCCAGAACATTCTTATAATGTTCTCCGCGTGGTGTCTGGCAGCTGACGTGACCATGTTTGACTTTCACTGGAGCACACCATGGAACGCCTAGAGAGAGAGACACACGTTATCACACACGTACACAAATACACTGAAGACATACACTGAGTCATACCAAAGCACACATAAAACACGGTCTTATAAACTTACCTTGATAACTGGCATCATCCAGACATGCATGGAGAAACATGAACACAGATAAAGTAGCACAGCCACAGAAGAAGAGGAAGCAATCAAAGGCCTGAGGCCTAAGCAGGCAGTCAGAGATGTAGTGTCCTCTGTGTTGTGAATGTATGTGTTCTGACAGCAGCGCTCATGTGTTATGATGTGGTAAGAGTGTTTTACTGAGAGAAGATGGGTTTAAGTTCTGTGTAATGGGTTTTTGAGATCAGTATGTGCATTTAATGTAGTATGTCCTTGCGTGTGTTCACCTGTGTATCGCACATCTTCATCATCAGTGTATGGCCAGTATCCAGAGCCTGCAAAACAGTTTAGGACAGCAAAAGCAAGAAAGAGTTGGCATTACCGCAGAATTTCAGATTCAGCTCAGCTAGAATCATTTGTATTGTGAGTGGATGCATTAGAACAAAGCAAACCTAGCATATGGAAACCTCAGAATATAAATGTCTAATTGTATACACTACCGTTCAAGAGATCAAGAGAACTGTTTTCAGGATTGATAATAATAAGGAATGTTATGTTAGCATATTAGAATGATTTGTGAAGGATCATGTGACACTAAAGACTGGAGTAATGGCTGCTGAAAATTCAGCTTTCCATCCCAGGAATAAATTAAATTTTAAATAGAAAATAAATATTTATTTTTATATATTTTAATATATATTAAAATATTTCCTTTAATCTTACAGACCCCTATTTGTATTTATTTATCATTTTGTAACTTTATATCTCACTTCTCTTTTTAAATTTTATCTTTAGCAGTGTGACCTTTTTAACTTTATAAATGTGAGTATATTTCCTTTGCAAAACTTTCTTGCAATTATATTTGTAGTAGTATTTTATTTTTTAATTTTTTTACTCTGAGGCTTACATCGCTAACATCTGAAATCTGAGTTTGTTGCATTTATGGCATGGCATGAAATACAACAATGACCCCTGCAGGTAATGTAGTGAATTACAGTGTGTCACAGGGCGATGCAGTGAAAATGGCAGCCACATAAAATAACATATAACACTATATTAGGATAACACGCTTTGCATGGAAGGACTAGATGGAATAGATGTTGGCATGGCTTCATTCAGATGTCAGACTGGTAGCTGTTAATTTTACATTGCTTATTTACTTTGAATGTAATGATAGAAACTCTTTTACAACAGTCAACGTGTAATTTCAACTTCCATCAACCATGCTACAGAAAAAAATATATATTAATGTTCTCCAACAGAAATAGGTTTCGGTGTTCTATTCCATCTAATTCTGTGACTTGTACTTACTGCAATCTGAAAGTAAGTGATCCAGAAACTTAAAACAAGGCCAGCTTCAAAAAACATGGAAAACTACATTACCCACAGATCGCCCTTTTAGACTGGGATCAAACACAAAAGAGCTTGCATGCATTCAGTGCATATAAATTGATGCTGATTCGCTTTTTTATTCCCCCTAGTTCTGTTCTTTTGTCTCTTGTGTGTGTGTAAGTGTGTGGATGGCAGATCACACAGCAAGTTAGATCAAAGCTCCTTCTGATGCAGTAACAAGAACTCAAGAGACTCAGCAGCAACACACACACACACACACACACACACACACACACACACACACATACACACAATGTTAATACAGAGCTAGAGGCGAATCATGGAAACTTCTATCATGGAAAACACTCCACAGGGATCATGTGTGTAGGTGTGTGGGTGTGTTTGCTCCATTTGGCAGATGAGTTTTCCTGTTCCATTCTGTTAAGCTCAGCAGAATGTTGTGTAACCCAGAATATTCACTGACTTGGCTCAGTTTCTCTCTCTCTCTCTCACACACACACACACACACACACACACACACACACACACACACACACACACACACACACACACACACACACACACACACACACACACACACATAAATAGGGAGTTTCCACTTAAGAAAACTTTATGGTAACTAAACCATATAGCTTCTGCTGCACCTTCTGTTTTACCACAGTCCTGAGGATCACAAAAGATTTCACAACTTCTACAATGTTTAGCTTAAAAACGGCT
Source organism: Schizothorax lantsangensis (assembly GCA_027422415.1). Classification (NCBI taxonomy): domain Eukaryota; kingdom Metazoa; phylum Chordata; class Actinopteri; order Cypriniformes; family Cyprinidae; genus Schizothorax; species Schizothorax lantsangensis. The sequence goes on from CM049848.1 coordinate 16,826,036, forward strand.
CACTCTTGGATGGACGTTCTGCAGTCATTAGTCATCAGAAAGTAAGATCCCTCAGGCTCCCTATGTTCAGTGTCTGCAACAGTTCCAGCCTCACAGATTCACGACTCCTATGTGTGTGGAAGTTAACATCATTCTACAGTCTGACAGTCAGGTACAGACTAATCATGTTCATATCCAACTATCAGCCACTGCACAATGGCCTATCAATCGTCCAGAACAACTTAGCACAATATCAGTTCCTTAGCAAACATCCAGATCAAAGTTTGTCTTGATGAACTTTCCTTTTCTATTTTGAAACTATTGTTTTACATCAATGTTTAAATAAAGTCACAACAACAGGGTCAAATTCTAAACTTATGATCTTTTTCTCTCATAAGCAACAAGCTCACTTAAGAGTTTTGTAAATTAGAACTACTGATTTATCACATTAGTCAAAACAATTAGTTCAGACCGTTTGAATAATTCACGTTTGAGTATGGGTATTTTACAACTATAAAAGCACATGAAATTCACTGATATTAGTTCTCAAGTCAGGACAGTGTCTTAATCTTGTAACATGTGTTCATGTTTTAGCCAGCATGAGTCTGTGTTTGTGTTCACAAGGCCATAAAATACACAAACACAAATAGCCACCCAGTCTTTGTGAATAAACAATGTACAGCATTTGAGGTAATTCACCGAAACGTTGTAAAATGTCATTTATTTTACTGACGTTTACTTTACACATGCAAATAAAGCCAATGTGCGAGTCTGACGATCTTTTGTACTTGTAAATTGGACCTCCAGTGAATTTACAAATTGACGTTTGGACCACAACCACAACCTAAAACCCAATGACATGAGCCACAACCTCACACAGTCAACATTTTACTGAATTACATTTCCAGTCGTGATTAACTCTAACGGTCCTCGAAATGAAGATGAATTGTTAATTTAGCAATTAGTTCTACCACCACAACACATGCATCTCTGCAGCTTCTTGAATTGTGTTTCCAGCAGCACAGGAAATGCACATGTCTGAGCGAGTCCAAGCAAGGCTCTTTGCTTTTTTAATTAATTCTCTAAACAAAAAGATCTTGGACAGAGAAACTAAGGTTTGAAGGGATTTATTCTACTTCTGCTGGAATATAAACAACGTTTTCTGGAAGCCAAGTGTACTTTTTGTTCTTACTAATATACACAAAATACTCCAAAAAGAGCCCCCTTACCAGCCAACCAGCCTGATACAACATAAACCAGATTAATGGAAGAGGCTGCATACACATCACGCATCAAGCAACCATATGGCAATGGAAATGTGGACAGCCTCCAGCTCTGAACACAAAAATATGTTTTTCCCCCCTAAAATGTGAAAAATATCAAAACATCAGAGTATTTTTCCAAAAATCTGATCCAGACCCCATGCTAACTGAAGATGAAAAAATAAAAATCATTCTGGCAGTGTCAAAGCCTGAGGGACAGTACAACACCAGCATATTAATACATGCCTGATGATGTATTATTAGTTGATCCAGATTTTGCATGCAGAATTTCTGTAATGTAAATCCAATGTCACTGTATCAAATTTTGATAATTAATATTTTATTCTGTTGACTTGAGACTTAAGTAAGCAATTTATTTGAGATGCGAGATTTGACTTGGCCTCCAAATGACTAAACAACACAAGAAGAAATATTATCCTCTTGAATAGGCACTTAAAAATTATTAATTGTACAGTCCATATCTTGCTAACTTAGAGGATAATGAGGAAACATAATATATGATTTATGATCAAAAATCATAATTTATGAACGTGTAAGGTATTAAAGATCAAAATTATCTAAATGAGAGGATAATTAATAAACTGTTAATTTTAAATGTGCATGGTGTTAAAGATTAAAATGATCTAAATTATTCAAATATCACATACTACTAAATTGGAATGACTCAATGAATGAGAAATAATAGCTATATATAATTTAGTGTGTGTGTGTGTGTGTGTGTGTGTGTAGAGTGAATAATCATATTTATATATATGATTACTCACTCTACATACACACACACACACAAAATTAATTGTCCAAATTACAAGCCCAAAAAGACTGAACATGTCTGCTTCTTTAGAAATATTGCAAATTCTGACAGTCATCCCAGCGCTTTGATGACTCTGCAGACACACTGCTGACCCACTTCCAGAAGACGTTACATTATTTATGTCACTAATCACAGACACTTTAAAGACGATGCATTCAAAAGATGTGTCAGACTCATCAGTATTGAGCAGATCGTCCGGGAGCGCAGTGTCCTAGTGGTGACAAGTCATCAGTGCCTTTTCATATGAAAGAGTTCAGTGTATTTTCCCTGGATTTAGGGAACTTACCCCCTTCTTTCCCCCCCAAACAGCCCCAAAAGCGTCCACGTAAACACTCTGAGCTCTGTTGTAATATACTGTGCCTAATACAGGAAAGCTAGCAGAAACAGCATGGGAAAACTCATAGACGCACAAACACTTTATTCATTCTGATGTTTGCTTAACTCTGCATTAGTTTAATCAGTCTTGCTCAACAAACACATTTTGACTTGTCAAAGCTTACGGCGCGGGACTCAACAGGAACCGTTTGGATGGGTCTCTTACCGTCATACGCGAAACTCCAGGACAGCTGAAGTCCCACTATCATATACACACACATCCAGGTGTCCATCTTTAGGAAGTCCAGGAGCTGCTGGGACACCTCGGGTGCATTCCTAGGCGAGAATCAAGAGCACAAGCCCGATCCCGCCTCCTCTCCAGAAATACGAGAGCTCTTCTTCTAGCGCGAGCGCGCGCACAGAGCAGCGCGTGGATAGTTGGCTGTATATGGATAAACTGTGTATGGCACTGTTATGAGTGTTTATTACAGCGACACCAAAAAGTAGGCTAAAAGTGGGACATTTAAGTCACAGCTAAATTGGCTTTTTATTATTCATGATTCATTATTGGAGATCAATTCAGAATTCTTCTTGTAGGAGTTTTTTTTTGGTTCAAATTATGATAGAATTTCCAACAGGATTTCTTTAGAATTTGAGATTATGGTCGTATGTAGTAGGTTTAATTCATGTAAGAGCCTTGAATACAGCTAAACACCTCAAAATTCAGAGTGAGAGAACATTGTACTTCATAATTTCTTTACTAAAGAAACCAACACACTTTTTCTTTTCTTTAGCAACAGCTCTTGAGAGCAAAATCTTATTAACTTTACAGTTAAATCATAGTATGTGCGTGACTGTCTGTTCTCTTGCACTTTTAAATTACAGTAATCATTTACAGTAAGTCTGGTATGCTGTTAATGACAGACCAGGTCTTGGAAAAGGAATGTCAATAGAACAGTAACATAAAAAAAATTCACCAAAGCAGTGGTTTATTTTACTTTGTGTACACAGAAATAAATACTTCACGCATTTGCGCTTGAAAATTAACACACTATGACAAAATATGACTGAATATGATTGGAATAATTTCAGTCAAGGCACTTGATATTCAAGAATCCCCATAAAGACATAAGTAACAACCAGCCCTTTAAGATATGTGTATTATACTAAATCAGAATACAAACCATATTACGTTAACTTGTCCAACATCCATCAACCACATTTTATGTTTCCCTGTCTAAAGAACTGATCCACAACACTTTTAAAATGTCAAGGCCTGTGAACTCTCCATATACAGGCAGATGTTCAGTGTGGTCTCTGTGTTTGTAGTGCACTGCACACTTTGGGTTCATTTAAGGTTTAGATACTGTGGTAGGACATTGTTCCAGAATTGAGGGTCCTGAGCACCAGTATCTGTTTGCTTCTTCCCTTTAACATTCTGTTGATGTCTTTGTCTAGTCTTCTGTCTCTCTCTCTGAGCATTTGTCTGTCTGCGAGGAGGTAACACATCTGGTTTGGCTCTCTGCTTTGGTACTTTGTTCTTTTCTTCCTCTTCCTCTTCTTCCTCACCTTCTTCTTCCTCCTCCCCTTCTTGTTCTTCCCCTTCCTCCTCCTCTTCCTCAGTCTCTTCTTCCTGTTCGTCCTCCTCTTCACTGGTTTCTCTCCGTTTCCTCTCATTTTTCTCGGCTCTCTGCTTTGGTACTTTGGTCTTTTCTTCCTCTTCCTCTTCTTCCTCACCCTCTTCTTCCTGTTCTTCTTCCTCATCGCTTCCATGTTTATCTTTTTTATTATTCTTTTCTTTATGCTCTGTTTCTTCCTCCTCCTCTTCCTCTTCATCACCTTCACTCTGTTCTTCTACCTCTTCACTAGTTTCTATTTTTATATTATTTTCTTTCTGCTCTATTTCCTCCTCCTCCTGTTCCTCCTGAGTCTCTTCTTCCTGTTCTTCTTCCTCTTCACTAGATTCTCTCTGTTTCCTCCTGTTTTTCTCTGTTTTTATATTCTTTTCTTCCTGCTCGGATTCTTCCTCACTCTCTTCTTCCTCTTCCTCTTCACTAGTTTCTCTCAGTTTCCTCCTGTTTTTCTCTGTTTTTATATACTTTTTTTTCTGCTCAGTTTCTTCCTCCTCTTCCTCGCTCTCTTCTTCTTGTTCTTCTTCCTCCTCATTAGTTTCTCTCTGTTTCCTTCTGTTTTTCGTTTTTATATTCTTATTTTTCTGCTCTGTTTCTTCCTCCTCCTCTTCTTCTACTTCTTCACCTCCCTCCTCTTCTTCCTCATTAGTTTCTCTCTGTTTCCTCTGACTTCTCTCTGTTGTTTTATTCTCTTCCTTCTGGTCTATTTCTTCCTCTTCTGCTTCTTCCTCATGTCCGCTTTCTTCCTCATTATTTTCTTCCTCCATTTCATTCAGTTTGTCTGTCTCATCGTCTTCATCTCCCCTCTCTGTTTCCTGTGTCTCTAAAATGTCAAGATTCTCTTCTTCTCTAAACTTCTCTTCGCCTGTATCCATTTCCCCTTCTTTTTTGTCCTCTTCTTTTTCTCTGTCTTCTTCCTCAATCTGTTCTTTCCCTTCTTGTTTTTCTCTGTCTTCATCTCCATCTGTCTCTGACATTTTTTCCTCATCTTCAGCTTCCACCTCATTCTCTTCTTTTTCTCTCACACCCTCATCTTCTTCACTCTTGTTTGTGACCCCATCTTTCTTGTCTTTCAGTTCTTCATTATTTTCCTCTTCATCCACATCCTCTTCCTTGTCTTCTTCACCCTCTTCCTCTTTGTTATTCTCTTCTTCCTCTTCTTTTGTCTGATCTCTGCTTTCCTCCTCTTCATGATCACTCTCTTCTTGATTTTCCTCCTCATCTTCATTTCCTACCTCATCCTCTTCCTCCCTCTCTTCTTCCTGTTCTCCCTCTCCTTCCACTGTCTCATTCTCTTCCTCCTCTTCCTCACTCTCATCCTTTTCTTCACTCTCTCCCTCCTCTTCATCTGATTTCTCATTCTTTTTATCATTGTCGCTTTCAGATTGTTCATCTGTTTTCTCCTCATTACTGCTCTCTCCGTCCTGCTCCTCTTCTGCATCTGTTTTCTCCTCGTCTTCCACCTCACTCTCCCTCTCCTCTTCTTTGTCTTCACCACAACTATCTTCATCTTCTTCCTCCTTTTCATCAGTTTCTCCTTCCTCACTCTCCTCTTTCTCTTGGCCCTCACTCTGCTCCCCTTCTTCTCTTTCAGCCTCATCTCCACTTTCTTCTCCTTTAGTCATCTCTCCCTCACTTTTGCTGCTCTGTCCGCTATTGCTGTCATCCTCTTCCTCTCCAGCTGCCTCACTTCCCTCTTCTTCTGCCTCCTCTTCCTCACTTTCCTCCTCTCCCTGTTGAGCACTCTCTCCTCTATCTTCATAATTCTCGCTCTCTCTTTCTTCTTCATCTTCAACAGCATTGTTCTCCTCCTCCTGCCCAACCCCCTCAAGTTCATCTTCTTCCTCAGCGAGACTCTCTTCTTCACCTCCCTCTTCCTTTCTCTCTGTCTCACTATCCTTCACATGTTCCTCTTCCTCTATTTTTCCATCACCACTCACCCACATTTTGTTTTCTTTTAAAACTAGCTCATTTTGTTCATCTTGTGTACTCTGCTGTTTGATTATGCTGTCATCCATTTCCTCGATTGCTGATACATCCTGAACTGTGCTGTCCTGGTCCACTTCCTGTTCTAGCAGGATATTGCTTTCTGTTGTTTCCTTGGACACTGATGGATGCGAGGACATCTCAATACTTGGTTCTGGTTGGGTTTCAGAAAGAACTTCAGCTGCTTTTATCAGTAGTGGTGCAGCACTTGCTATAGCCATGGCTGGTAGTGATGAAACTACACTACCCATAATGCTCTGCTCAGCCTGTGGCTTTCTGTCTGGCTCTTCAGGTTCAACAGTTTTTCTGGCAAATGTATTTTCTTTTAGTGGTGACTGCTTGTATTGTGGTGATGAACTTGATGGACTTAATAAGTTACCAGATTCTTTGGTGGCAGAATATTTATTGGTAGCTGATTGGTTATTGGACCATAAACTGGAAAATGAGTGGCCTCTTTCTGGAGCTAAGCTTTTAATAGATGGAAATTCATGTTTCTGTTCAGTAAGCACTTTATAAGTGGGCGACTGACTATTTTTTTGATCGGACTGCAAGTTGGAATCTGATTGGCTTTTTTCTGCAGTTCCTCCTGATTTTTGGTTCTTTATTGGGGGAAATGATATATCAGAGTTCTGAGGTGTTTTACTATCATTTTCCCTTTTGATTTCTATTTTTTCTTGTGCTGGCATTGTATGTTTAAGCTGGAAGTTTGAGTTCTTAGTCTCCACAGGTTTTCCCTTTTTTGCTTTAGATATTCGTGTGGGTATAGAACCTGACAGAGGACTGGGTGTTTTGGGTGCTGTTTCTGACATCGGGGCTCTTTCCACATCTGATCTCTTCTTTTTTGCTTTCTTTGGTGTACGTTCACTTGGGCTTTCTTCTGTGTCAACATCATTCTTTTCTTTTCCTTTTTTTGGGGTGCTTTGCATTTTAGCTGGAATCTTGACTAGTGTTGAGTTTCCCTGTTCTTGTATGTTGATCAGTGTTGATCTGACCTCTTGAGTATTTCTAAGGGATGGCTTGATGCCTCTTTGAGCATCTGCCTGAGGTGTTGATTCAACTTTGCTAACCCCTATGGCGCCGGAGGGCACGTTTTGAACCTTGACTGGCGACTTGACCCTTTTTGTAGCTTCTACTGGAATACCCATCTCTTTGATTTTGGGAGATTTGACCTCTTGAACTTTTGTGGGTGTTGTTCTAACTTGTTCAATCTCCTGAACTGAAGAACTTCTGGAGAAAGTATTTTGAATTTCAATTGGACTTGATTTGGTCTCCTTCTCTATCTCAGCAAGAGCAGTGACCTCTTGACCTCTGGAATCTACATGTTGAACTTTACTATATTTGTCTGCTTTTGAAATTTTGTCCCTTGTATCAATATTAGTACTGCATGTTTCAATACTTCCCTCCTTTTCCTTAGCTGAAATTCTATCTGAAGATAATCTGACCTCTACTGCTTGACTTTTAGATTTATTCTTTGTACTCTGGATAGTTTTTTTGTATGTTTTGGATTGCATTTTGCTTCGTGATGCTGTAACAGAAGAATGTTCCTCCGCCATGGCAGGGTTCTTTGGCTCTCCGGTCCTGGGCTTCTTGTTATTTAGGTTGCTTGATGGTGGAGATTCTGTCACTGATGAATGAGAAACAGAACCAGCTTGTACTTTGGTGGGTGGAGCCTGTTGAGGTATATTTTCCACCATCCCAAAATGCTTATTCTCTTCATGTGTCTGTAAAATCAAACATTACACCATTTAATTATACAATATACATTCAACTCAATTATACATATTATAAACAGTTTTTCAAAAATTAATTTTGACATCTTGAGCACAGTGACACAGCTTTTGTGCACCTTGTCTGATATGCTGTTTTCAGATGTTCCAACACTATGGCAGTCCTCTTCATTCTTTGTGATCTGTGTGACTGTATTCACAAGAAAGACATCTGGTCATTACTGACCATCATGTTTTTTACTGGTGTTTTGGGTCATTTACAACTATATTTAGTGAATACATAATTGCGGTAAGCAATATTTGAAACATAGATAGATAATAAATGGATAAAGAGAAGTCTTGGGAGAACATACAAAATAGGAAAATAAGAAAATATTTACGTGGCGATGTCCTGGCAGGCAGTGTGATTGAGGTAGAAGCAGATTCCACAAAGGCTTCAGTTTTGAAGCGTTTAGGAGTGTCTGTTGGAGATCTGGGTTGTAAGATGTTGCCTGTCAGGGCTAGTGCAGTAAAGCCAGTTGTAGGAGGAGGAAGACTGCAAAATTCTGGGCCAAACTGTGCAGATGAGCTCTCCTGAAACACACACACAACATATTTTCACACTCTCATTAGTTAATTTTCTATTCAGAACGGCACACTCAATTATATAATATTTTCATACTTTTGCACAAATAATTTAATAATTTAAATATACAGCTTGATTTGAAATTACACATAAAAGTGTTCTGTAATTACCTTGATGTTTCTTTGTTTTCATTACACATCACATGTCTCATTTCATCATGCTCCTTGGTAAAGTAGTACACTAACTATATGAAAATAACTTTATTTTCAACTTTATATCTATTTATTATAAATGTTAACTTTTTTTCATATATATATATATATATATATATATGTATATATATATATATATATATATATATATATATATATATATATATATACACATACACACACACACACACGCACATCATTTTCACACAATAAAATATTAAATTTATGTGATTTCACTCTTTGTTTAGATGATCATACTTCTATGAGAATTTTATAATAATTTATTTTTATGATGGATTTTTCTTATTTTAATATTGAAAATCTGGGTCAGGGAAAGGATAAAAGAATAAACTATATTATGTATGGCATAGAAAGTTTCCAAGCCAGTTTTAACGTGACCCTCATATAACAAAGAGAAAGAGATCTGTTAATTTTAGTAATAATCAACCCGTTACATGCCCAAAGCTAAAGAAATGCCCTTATAAGTCTGCCTTTTGCAGTGTATAGATGGCCATAGAACCTACATAGAACACAATATGTCTAACACCTAACTTGTTTAACTCAAGTGGTCATTTTCTTACTCTCTGTCTTCGTCTGGCACGTGTTGATAGGCTCCAGCGGTGAGAAGTTGGAAGAGATGAGGGGAGAAAAGTCTGTGGCGAGACTAAAGCAGGTGCTGGGTCTGGAATATGCTCTAAAGGTTGGCCCTGTAACATTGAGGTGTAACACCTGTCCAGGTAAGAGTAGGTAACATCTTCATCCTCTAAACAAACTTCTTCACTTTCCTGTTGCCGTGGCCGTGCGAACACCAGCATGTGACTGGAACCACATGCTACCTACAGCACACATGCACAAATATAATAAGCACAGCACTAAGTAACTACAAAAATACACAGTTTCATGTGATAATTATAATGTAATGTAAATGTAAATGATAATTCCTTAGGTCAACATGCATAGGAAAGCATGAACATGATAAGGAAGTATCAGAGAACTTACATTCATGACAGAGTAATCAAAGAACCTCTGGCATACAGTTGGACTGAAATGATTGGTGAAGTTCTCATCTCCAAGGCCCAACTTCCCATGACGGCCATCTCCAAATGTGTAGAGAAGACCACTGTCTTGAGCAAAAAACAGAGAATGCGTGCATTTAAATACTATATAACTATATAATCCAGAAATGTATATGTAACCTATATAAACTATATGCTAATTTTTTTGGAACTGTTAAATGTGAACTAAAATAATGGAATGTGTATGAAATGACTACAAAAGGAGGAAAGGTGATGAAAGGAGGAGCTGGTGATGGAGAAGGGTAATTTGCTCCTGAGAAAGCGATAAAGCCGCTGAATAATACTGAATAGACCTTAAATAGGAAGGTCATGATAGGCATTGTGGATCAGTTGAGAGTCAGTCGATGCAAGCTTGCCTTACGTGACCAGACGGAACTAGCACTATGCTTGATTTATTTGCATAACACTTACACTTACCACGTACCACAAAAACTGATTGAACCACATATTAAAATGTATGACAATATATTTAGATGCAACTTTAAGTAAATACTATACTTTAGGTTAATCACTTCAACAAAATTAACTGATAATCACAGTTAATTATTTTAATCCTCTGACAGCTCTAATTTAACAGTGTGTATATTTTACCTGTTATTAGTGCACTGTGGTTTTCACCACATGTGACATGAGTGACCCTGCCTTTCCTGAAGTGGCCAACAGCAACAGGTGTGTCCGCTAAAAACATAAGTGTCCCCAACCCCAACTGCCCAAACTCCCCACGGCCAAAAGAATATAACTCACCCTCTACAGGAAAGAGAGTTAAAAACATAATTAACATCAAAACAAACAATAAGAGAAAAAAGGGAAAGAGTCAATTGTAAGTGTATGATATCATATGGAGTGCATTCAGTGTCCTCAAGAAGTATTGGAAACTTATTTGCATTTGTCACTGCATTAGATAACAACATATCAAGGTTTTGATTTCAGTCTTAAAGGCCACTTGGTTTGATATTTTGTTATCTAGTGGATAATAAAATGTATTTAATGGATTGAAATTTATGCAGTAGAAGTGTCCAAATGTTTGTAGGACACTGTTGTGTATATTTCCATCACCTGTAAGGGCTAGTGTGTGCTTGCCTCCACATGCCACCTGCAGAACCCTGTGCAGAGATTCAACTCGCTGAGGGTGACTGTGGTTGGCCAGCTGATGAGCAGAAAGACCCAGTTGTCCATCTGCACTCTCCCCGAAAGTGAAAACATCTCCATTATCTGAAACATACCAAATTCCCCACAATTTATTTATCCAGGTGCTAAAGTACTTCCTCAAAAATAAATAACAGCATGGTTTTCATGTTCATGTTTGTGAATAGTGTTGATTGACAAGTGCTCACCTGTGACCAGAGCTGAGTGTCTATATCCACATGAGACCCACTGAATGGACTGTCCCAGTTTCAGCTCTTTTGGCAATAAGGCATGACTGTCATTCCCCAAACCAAGCTGACCAACAGAGTTATCACCCCACAGAAACAGCCTGCCATCCTCTAAAAATGTACAGATTTATTATTTAAATCCATATCGATTATCAATACATTTGTATTTACAATAGTAGGTTTATATCTAGTATAGAAAATAATCGTTTACATATCAATGTTACCTGTAAGTGCAGCAGAGGTGTGGCCACCTGCAGAGAGCAATTTGATTGGAGCATAGTCACAAAAGGGATGGAGCCGCTGGAAAGAAATGCTGTCGTTACAGTGGCCCAATCCCAGCTGTCCATCACTGTTTCCTCCAGCTGCAAAAATGTCCCCTTGTGCTGAGGAAACCCCACAGATATATTCACTTACCTATTTCATCTTACTCACAATTCTGTGATAAACTGCTATTATTCAAAAGATAGGGGTCAGTAAGAATTTTTTATTTTAGAAATTAGTCATTTTATTCAGCAAGCACTCATTAAATTGATTAAAAGTGACAGTAAAGACATTTATAATGTTACAAAAGTTTTGTACTCCAGTTTGCCTCTGAATAAAAAGCTTTACATACAGGTGCTTACGAGTGTGTGATCAGTCCCGCAGGCAACAAACTGAGCTCTCTCCCCTTTAAGAACTGTGTAGACAAATAAAAAGGTAAATAAGAAAACCGAGTGTGATCTTTATAAAACAGCACACATGCATGTCTGTCTCACCTTTAACACAGGTTGGTTTATTCACCGGTCCTTTGATTTGAAGACCAAGCTGACCTCTGTTATTATTTCCAAACACAAACAAACGGCCCTGCCCTGAAAAGAGATAATTAAAGAGACTTTTATTACAAAATATAGCTACAGTTACAAAATTACAAGGTGAATATAGAGAGATTACAACCTGTTACAAAGGCAGAGTGTGACTGTCCACATGAGATGTGCACAGGTATATCATTCTTTATCCATAACCTGCTGGGTACATTGTTTGCTATTTTACTCTTTCCGAAGGTGAATACAGCACCTGTTTCTGCAATAAGGAAACATAGATGTTCAGTACAACATATGCCCTCAGTAATAGTTGTTCACATGGTGTAAAGAGCAAACCTCCACACGCTCAGCAAGATGGTCCGTTTAAATCCTTAGAAAGCTTCCAGCTTCCCAGAATAGCCTGTGTGGGTAATGCTCTAGGTCTAGGAGCTCAAAGACATGATTATGGTGTCACATACTGTGAGTCTTACAAGCACGTGCTTGTAAAATACACATACCTACATAGATAGATAGATAGATAGATAGATCACTATAAAGATGGAGTTTACCTGGTATTTTTGTGTCTGTTTCTCCTGTCATCACCTCCTACATCTCTGTTCTGCAGATAACATTCCTGAACTGTCAGCTGTTCCCCTGCTGAAGAGTTACAGCTGAACCGGAAGTAAATGTTACCCTGGCAACCGAAAAAAGAAAGAAAATCCTAATCAGGGTTTGCTCTTTGTTGTAACTTTACAGTTATTTGATTAATGAAGAAAATAAACATATTATATTAATGGAATATTTTAAAGAAGGTGTAGAGAGAGAGAGAGAGAGAGAGAGAGAGAGAGAGAGAGAGAGTTTTTTTCACACGATGACAGGGTCTGTGGAAGCGGGTGGGATAAAAGAGTACGTGCACGAGAGCTGTCACTCATCACGCATACTTACTTGTCCCGCACCCTTTCCGTCCCGTTAGCCACGCCCCTAATGCTGCATGGCAGGGAGCGCGTGGAAATGATTTGATTTGGCTGTGCCACTTTGAGCTCTGTATGTATGCCAGTAAAATGTTTGCTTTCAAAAACAGAATATATTTTAGTCTGAAATCTGCAAAATGTTGCCAAAGCAGGAATTTTAGGTGAGTCGGTAATTTTGCTGCTGTCTAAAATTTTGAGTGACATTGTATAATAGCATTCGTTAATAATATTAATTATTACATTGCATAATGCTTAACAGAGAATGAATTAATTACACAGTCATGGATGTAATAAAAGTTACAAGCTGATCAGTTAAGCATAAAAAAAATGAAGAAGAAAAAAAAAAGACTTTTGATGGATACATTTTAATTAATAAAAGAGTAGTTGGCTAATAACATGGCCTTTTTAAATACATAACATGTATTCTTTAGACTCTTTTTTACCCATTTAAGTTTTTAACCATTTTAAATAATCTTTGTGCTTGGAAAATATTTTTGAATATATAAATAAACTATTCCTTCAATTTATGAAGTCATAAAATCTGCTTTTATAAGATTTTTTAAATTTAGTTTAAAAGGTTATTTTACTGACTATTTTTATAAAGTCTATTTGAGTTGTTTTTTTATGCTCAAGTAATTTTCCATCTGTATCATGTGTATTTCATGTCCACAGAGTGGGAAAAGCAGCTCTGGACAGTGTTAACCTGAAGGGTCGCAGCTTTCTAACACTGAAGGATTTTAATGCAGAGGAAATTAAACATATCCTGTGGGTTTCCGCTGACCTTAAACATCAAATAAAACACAGGGGCGAGGTACTGCAAAATATACTGCAACTATTAAAGTAACTGATCAATAATATTCTCATTCTCAGGACTGATATAATAAACAATGTTCATTTATTCATCTTTTTATGTACAGTATGTCCCATTACTTCAAGGCAAATCTATTGCCATGATATTTGAGAAGAGGAGCACTAGGACCCGCATGTCCACTGAAACAGGTGCCATTCAAAGTTTGAGCCTGTGAAAGGGCTTAAATTTATTAGTGCGGTCTCTGAACAAAATGAATGAATAGGGACGGGTACAGAACAAAAGATTTGACACATAGACAGTTTCTCTCTCTCTATCTCTCTTTCTCTCTTAGGCTTTTCTCTGTTGGGTGGTCATCCATGTTTTCTCACACCCCAGGATATTCATCTAGGAGTCAATGAGAGCACCACAGACACGGCCAGGTTTGAATTCACACACATTGTAAACACTATGTAGACACAATTCACTGAGGCCTTAACATGGTCTGATATGTGGGTGTGTTTGTATGGCAGGGTGTTCTCTGGTTTGGCAGATGTTGTGTTAGCTCGGGTGTATAGTCACTTATCTCTGGAGCACCTGGATAAAGACGCTTCTATACCAATCATCAATGGCCTATCTGACCTCTACCACCCTATACAGATTCTGGCTGACCTATTGACACTACAGGTACTCACTCACTGATACATACACACACATGAATTTAAGTACATGCACTCACATGTTCTTTTTCACTCTTACAGGAACACTACGGCTCATTAAAAGGCCTCACTTTGGCTTGGATAGGTGATGGAAACAATGTTCTTCACTCCTTTATGATGTCATTGGCTAAACTAGGTGTCAATCTAAAAGTGGCCACACCCAAGGTCCGCCTTCTTCAGATCTGTTTTATACATGCATATACAACCATTCAAAAGTTGTTGTTTTTTAATATAACACTTTTAATTAACCTTTTGTCTTTAGGGTTATGAGCCAGATGCTAACGTCACTCAAGAGGCTCAGCTTCTGTCTAAGCAGGTATAGACTGAGAAGTCATGATCAGCTTTACTCATAAGATCTACAATGTAATTGAGCATCTTTTTTATAATGTTTTCTTTATCTACCATGCATTTGCATTATATGTTTGACTGTGTATGTGAAATTATTATTTGTCTTTAATAGTTCTCTTCAAAAACACAATAACTCTTGATATTGTATGATGTTTTTTTATGATCCCTAGCTCATTTACAGTATGCAATTACAGTAGGTTTACCTAATTGTGATTTTCATGCTGTAGTTTGGTACCAAGTTGCAATTCCTGATGGATCCAATGGAGGCAGCACGGGACAGTAGTGTGCTGGTAACTGACACTTGGGTGAGCATGGGCCAAGAGGAGGAGAAGAAGAAGAGACTAAAAGATTTCCATGGTTACCAAATTACCATGCAGGTAGAGAAATGTCAACCAACGTCGTCTGGTCTGATCTAGTCTATTTTTGTAAATAGACAGACTTTTAATTCCATTATGGTAGTTTTTATGTTTTTATGTTTGATTGGTTGACAGACAGGGAGTGTGGCTGCACCAGACTGGACATTTCTGCACTGTCTCCCACGTAAAGCAGAGGAAGTAGACGATGAAGTTTTCTACTCACCACGTTCCCTTGTGTTCACAGAGGCTGAGAACCGCAAGTGGACCATTATGGTAAATTGTTTATGTAAAAATGTGAGTATTATAAATGCATTTATGTATAAAAGTAATAGTTTCTGTATGTTTTTTTTATCCAGGGGTTGATGGTGTGCATCCTGACAGACTATACGCCACAAATTCCCATACTCAAATTTTAAAAAATATGTAGGGAAAAAAAACACTAAAAACAGAATACTGTCATCTGTCTGTCATCTGTAATTGAAAATTATAATATTTATCATTCTTGGCCAATGGGGGGGGGGGGGGGGGGTTAAGAAAGAAAGAAGAAATGAAGAAATAAACAATTGTTTTAAATTATTAAATCCTTTTATTTAATCTGTGAAAAATACTTTTTACAAAATTTAATTATTTAAATATTTCAGTGATGCAAATACCTTTAAGACCTATAGAGGGTGCTGTGACATTGTGAGAAATACTGTGTTATCACATTTGATATATTCAGATTTCTTTACAAGAGGTTGGATGGACACTGCAATTAACTTTTTTTTTTTACAACAGAAAGGGGTTGCAAAATGCACAGTAAAAACAGTAATACAATTCATATTCAGTCCCTATAAGACTTTCATTGTGTCTCTAGGTTTCTATGTAATTATGGGATTTGGCATTTATGTCACCCAGGGGCGTAGAATTAGGGGGGGGGGGGGACGCTAGGGACGTGTCCCTACCAATATCCAGCCACTACCAAACGTTCCCTAGCAATATTAAATATATCTATATGTTTTTGTCATTTCAGACGCATCTGAAACGTCATATCATTGATATTACATAACAAGTTCAAGTAAAAACTGCGCGCTCTCAAGGACGCGCATTTAATACTGTGCAGAATGTAGTCGCACACCGGACGAGAAGCGCAGCCGCGTTTAGAACTCACAGGTATTGCACCCAATTCAAGACAGCAGTCTAAAACAGTTCATATAAAAGCCCACTTCAGGAAATGAACAAAGTTGCATCGATGAGTTTGAAGTGGTGTTTGTTTGACAAAACAGAGCAAACGAAAGAGAAAGTGTGATCTATGGCTATTATTAGCTCCCTATATAAAGCATACGGACAGAAAGACAAACGTTGTGCGGAAAGATACACAATCTTCCAGCATAGGATAAAGTCATGAACATCAACACTAATTTGGGACAAATATAATGTTATTTTTAATTTTTTTTTTTGTAAACTATGTAAGTGGCACTCTGTGGTGCAGCAGGATTTGGAACAGCATCCTGAGTCGCCGCGGACAGTCTTTAACTTTAAATGAATGTTGTTCAACTGAATGTACAAATCAAACTGTTAACTGAAATATCCACAAAATAAAAAAACAACACTGATATAAGAGCGTGCAGTTTATCTGCCAATCAGATGTGCACGAGTTTCGTTACTACAGCAACAGCAGAGTATTCTTTCAGAATCATCCTGGGTCCAATTCGATTAATATTAAAATAAAGTGATATGTGATTAAAGGGATAGTTCACCCAAAAATGAAAATTCTGTCATCATTTACTCACCCTCAAGTAGTTCCAAACCTGTATGAATTTCTTTGTTCTGCTGAACACAAAGGAAGATATTTTAAAGAAAGTTTGTAACCAGGCTGTTTTGGGGAACCATTGACTTCCATAGTAGGAAAAAAAATACTATGGAAGTCAATGGTGCCCCAGAACTGCTCTGTTTCCCACATTCTTCAGAATATCTTCCTTTGTGTTCAGCAGAACAAAGACATTCAAACAGGTTTGGAACTACTTGAGGGTGAGTAAATTATGACAGAATTTTCTATTTGTCTAAAGGGAACTATCCCTTTAAGACACCCAGCGCTCTGATGCTGATGTTGTTGGTTCACAAAATCATAATTGTGTAATTATTGTCTGTTAAACATACTATTTAAAAAAAAAGAGGGGGGGGGGGGGGGGTGTCGGGTTTATGTCCCCACCAATGTTGAAAGCAAACCTACACCCTGTCACCTTAAATCACTTAGAAACATTTTACATAACAAATACACTTTTAGGTCATCCCTTGCATGTCTAACTCTGCAGGGCACAAATAAAGTCCAGCAGTGCAACGTGATTTAAAGTAAATAGGTGGTTAAAGGCGCTATGGTATTTTCATGTTATGGCTAGGCTACTGATCATTTCATAATAAGATATGCATGTGTTTTAGCATGAATGTCAGCATGCTTTCATTTTTTAGTTTCACTGTGACTTTTCACTGTCTTGACTGCTGCCTTGTAAGCAGTATCAGATCATTGTGAGATCAGATTGATATGCATTACAGTCAAAGGATGTTTAGGCTGGGAAATTTTTAGACTGTGAGTGAAACTCTCAACAATTGAATTAGGTGAAGGCACACTGCAAGAAAAAGAGACAATGTTATTGTACTAAGAAATCACTTCTGCAATGCGTACATTTAAATGGTAAAAGAGAACAAGTGATTCTCAGGGTGAGACAGAGAAGAACTTAGAACAAGGGTGGAGATTAGAGGCAGAGCAGAAGAACGGGTTTCTAAATCATCCGAGACATTCTCGTCGTTGCAAAGGTGTTTCAGCTTCCATTTCTATGACTTGGTATGTACAATTATTTAAACTGAAACCTTGCTGTGATCTTATCTCATCTAAACATTGTCTGACCCTCTTCAACTGTGGCCTTAATAGGCCTGTGTATGTTTTAATTTTTGTACATACTGAATTGGGTTTCAGACATGACTGCAATCATTTTTTTAACTATCACATTAACAGTAGATAATTGGGGTCCTAATTGTTTGAAATTTGCATCTGAATACTTATTAGGGTCCTCTTGTGTTAATTTGTAGAATTGGACAACAAACCAAATCCCCTCTGGGCATTCAGATTAATTCAACAAGCCAGAAGGGACAGTTTCAGAGCATTTTACATAAGCATTTTAAAAGATTTGAGTAAGTCCATTAAAGAGAGGAGAGAAGCATGCCCCTAAAACCCATTTTAAGGAACAAATAGACATCTAGCCAAATGTTTTCAACTGTTTTTTGCACAAGTTTGACCCTCAGACCACTGAGTTAATAAAAAAAATATATACACAGATTTTCAAGAGGAATTGTCTTTTTTACAGGAGACGAGTTATCCTGTAAAAGGAGAATTGTAGCAGGACGAGTTCCTGCTACAATTATTTTAAGTATCAGCTTTTAAATGTTTCTTCTTAAACATGAAGCAATCTTTGACAGAAAAAGAGCATACAAATATAAAATGTATGTGGATTTTGGCATAGCTCTGGAAAATCAGATGAGAAATGTTTGAAAATTTCATTCTGAAATCTTTTCATGTTTAGACTTCAGATTATCTGAGGAAAGCTTGAGATGTTAGTCTTCATCAGGAGAAAACTGTAACAAGCCAAAGAGTTAAACAAAAGTCTAATTTTTCTCTCTATTTGATCTCATTGTCACCTGGAACAAACAACTGTGATATAATCTCATTTGTCTTTCCTGTTGGGTTCATACATATTTTGCTTATGTGGCATGATAATGACTTTAAACATTAATAGGCCTATTCATAACTCAAGCATGTAACTTTTGGCCTCAATGTTACTAATCAGCAACGTATTTTAAAGATTAGATTTTGTTAGCAAGAAGAAAAAAAATAAAAAATAAAAATTATTTCAGTCATTCTTGAGACATGGGACAAAACATGTCCAGCAATTGTAACTGCTATCAGGTTTAAAAATTACAAATATTTTTCAATTGCAAGTGTTGGGGATTAATAATAGAAGGTATTTAACACAATTATCCCCTTCAATTTAATTTTATAATTATTATGTGAAATCTATTACTGTCACGGTGCACACAGCAGGGAGGAACAAGGACACGCAGACGAGGACGTAAACTCAAATAATAGTCTTTAATGCAGACATCAGGGCAGGGCAAGACAAGGCAGACTCACAGAAACACCGGGGAGTAAGGATAATAACACAGGATAAGTAACACACACAGCTGAACATACTAAACTAATAATCACATTAAACAAGGACAGGAAATAAAACCAAATATGGAAACATGAGGCGGGAACACAAGACACACACGACAGAGGACTGACATAACTCCCCCCTCCCGAAAGGCTCGTCCCGAGCCTTAACAGTTCCACAGGGAGGGGGGGTGGGCGCTCTGGAGGCCCCTCAGGACAGACACGGACAGGAACACAGGACGGGGACCTCCAGAGCAGAACAGACAGGGACCATGGCGGAGCTGGGAGCTCTGGAGGCCATGGTGGAGCGTCTTCGCCTTGGCCTCAGTCCCCTCGGCCCGGCCCCTACGGCCGGAACCCTTACTACCACCCCCCCAAAAAAAAATTCCCTGGGGTAGTCAGGGGGTATCAGGAGCCCTCCGGGGCTAAACAGACAGGACAGTACAAGACAGGACAGGAAAGCCCTCCGGGGCCAGACAGACAGGACCGCCCACAGGAACAGGAAGCCCTTGGAAGCTGAGGCTTCTTCTGGGCATGACACGACATCAGGGGCCCTCACAGGGTCCCTCAGCAACCGCTTCCACATCTGCGACAGGAGGGGCAGGCGGCTGGGAATGGCCTCCTCGGCCATGACTAGAGGAGCCGCCTGCCCTCGACGAGTCTCCGTGGACACGACAAGACATGACTGGATTAAAACCCAAGATGGCGCTGCTATGTTCGGTCGCCGTCCGGGTCGCTCCGCTAAGACTGTGCTTTTATTTACTTTTTTACTTACTTTTGATTTCTCTTTTTACACACATAACGTCGGCACTGATCACCTACGACAAAAGTACACTCTTGGACATTGGAAACCGCTTTACTAACCTGGTTCAGGACACTTTATCACCGAATCCGAATCCATCGTGGCCTCTTGAGATTCTTCGGAACGCGGAGAACAAAGGACATAGGAGACGGAACAAAAAACACCGTGGAAATAGCGCTGGTATTCGAAACAGATTGAGGAAAAGGGCTCACAGTCCTCCTTTACCGAGCATTCTGCTCGCTAATGTCCAATCCTTGGAGAATAAGATGGACGATCTTAGAGCCAGGATAAGTTTCCAACGGGACATAAGGGACTGTAACATCATCTGCTTGACTGAAACATGGCTCACGCCCTCGGTTCCGGACACTGCTGTAACGCCGTCTGACAACTTCTCTGTTTTACGGATGGACAGAACAGCAGAGGCCGGTAAATCCAAAGGTGGAGGAGTGTGTTTCATGAATAACAAGAAATGGTGTGACCCCAGGAATATCTCCTCTCTGTCGCGATCCTGCTCGCCTCATCTGGAACATCTATCCATTATTTGCCGCCCATTCTATTTACCCCGCGAGATCTCCGCGGTCATCGTTACTGCTGCTTACATTCCACCACAGGCAGACACCGGCTTGGCTTTGTCTAAACTTCACGACGTGATCAGCGGCTACATTAACAAACATCCTGACACTGCCTTTATCATAGCGGGGGATTTTAACAAAGCCAACCTCAGGCAGGTCATGCCGAACTTTCACCATCCTGTCCAACTAGAGGACCGAATACACTGGATCACTGCTACTCTCAGTTTATGAATACCTACAAGGCCCGCTCACTACCGGCTTTTGGTAAATCGGACCAAGCCGCCATTTTCCTCACACCGGAATATAAACAAAGGCTCGCACAGGAACCCCCGGTGAAGAGGGAAGTGACGCGTTGGTCCTCCCACTCTGAAGCTATGCTACAGGCGGCTCTTGATGACGTCGACTGGGACATGTTCAGGGCGAGCTCATCTGACGTCAGCGAGTTCACGGATGTAGCAGTGAGCTTTATAAATACACTTACCGAACAAGCTACAGAAACGATTACTGTAAGGACTTTCCCTAATCAGAAACCGTGGGTGGACAGAACAATCCGTGATGCGGTTAACAAACGCACTGCCGCATACAACGAGGCTCTTTTATCTGGGAATATGAGCGTGTACAAAGCATCGTGTTATGCTCTCAGACGAGCAGTAAGTGCCACCAAACATCGTTACAAAGAGAGAATTGAGTCTCATTTTCAGCTCAATGACTCTCGACGCATGTGGCAGGGACTAAGGACCATCTGTGCCTTTGGAAACAAATCCTTCGCGGAGGTGAGAGCAGATCCGTCGCTGGCCGACGAGTTAAACACCTTCTACGGCCGCTTTGATTGCAATGGCGGCAGCGCGGCTCTGCTGAGCAGCGCGTCAGGAAGCAGCAGGCAGAGAAGCGAGAATCATGTGATCACCGTGTCGGAGGACGAGGTTCGGAGAGCACTAAAGGGAGTGAACATCAGGAAAGCGGCTGGACCTGACGGGATCACAGGCCGGGTTCTGAGATCATGCGCTGATCAGCTTGCTGGTTTGTTCACTTCTATCTTCAACGAGTCCCTTGCTACCTCTGTAGTTCCCACCTCCTTTAAAAAATCCATCATCATCCCTGTGCCTAAGAACAATAAACCCTCCTGCCTGAATGACTATCGACCAGTGGTCCTCACATCAATAGTCATGACGGTTTTTGAGAGACTTGTTAAGAGCCACATTAGCTCATCCATCCCTGTTACTTTGGACCCTCTTCAGTTTGCTTATCGCTCCAATAGATCAACTGATGATGCCATCTCTCACATTCTCCACTCCTCCCTCACACACATTGATAGCAGCAATGGGAACTATGCAAGACTGCTATTCATAGACTATATCTCAGCTTTCAACACCATAGTCCCCATCAAGCTGACTAATAAACTCACAGGCCTCGGCCTAAACACTTCACTCTGCGACTGGATTCAAGATTTCCTCACCGGCAGACCTCAAGTGGTGAAGGTAGGCCAGTACACCTCAAACTCCATCACCCTGAACGTAGGAGCCCCGCAGGGTTGTGTCCTGAGTCCCCTGCTCTACTCTCTCTACACACACGACTGTGTGTCCTCTCACAGATCCACATCTATTATCAAATTTGCTGATGATACTGTGGTTCTGGGCCTCATTTCCAACAATGATGAGACCGCATACTTGGATGAGGTGGAGAGACTTACATCATGGTGCCAGGACAACTGTCTCTCTCTGAATGTGAGCAAAACTAAAGAGCTGATTGTGGACTTCAGAAAGAGACACCTGCTGCCCTACACTCCTCTTATGATCAGCGGGACCCCTGTGGAGAGAGTAAGCAGCTTCAAGTACCTCGGTGTAAACATCTCCGAGGACCTGACTTGGACTACACACATTCAAACACAGGTTAAGAAAGCCAGGCAAAGACTGTACCATCTGCGACAGCTGAGGAAATTCAGGGTCTCACCAACAATCCTGAAAACTTTCTATGCAGGGACCATAGAAAGTGTATTGACTCAGTGCATCTCAGTGTGGTATGGAAACAGCTCCAGCCAAGATTGCAAGGCCTTGCAGAGAGTTGTGCGCTTAGCTGAGCGTATCTCTGGGTCTGCTCTCCCCTCTCTGCAGGACATCTACCTCAAACGCTGCAGAAGCAGAGCTGTCAAAACCATCAAAGACTCAAATCACCCTGGAAACTGCCTATTCACTCTGCTGCCATCTGGTAAGCGCTTCCGCAGCCTAATGGCAAAAACTGAGAGACTTCGGAGGAGTTTCTTCCCCAAGGCCATCAGACTCCTAAACTCAAACTCAGCCTCTTAACATCATCTAACTTACTTCATAATCACTAATCACACACTCATTATTCTCTACCTCATACTGACAGTGTCATTTGCACACAACACTTTCTGTGTCTTGATATCTTATCTTATTTTTTTATATATATATATATATATATATATATTTTTTTTGTGATTGGCTGCTTCATGTCAACCATGTTCAACCTGTTTGCACATTCCTCTCTGTACAGTCATGCTTATCTTAATATTTAATTCTACAGCATACTGTCATGCACATTCTTTTATACCTTATATTTTATATTTTATTCTTTATATCTTATTTTTTATTCATTTTATTTTATGTATACTTCCCTTGTGTTGTATTTTTCAATATTTGCACTGTCCATGGAGCGGACCCGACTCACATTTCACTGCTGGTTATACAATCTCTGTATAGTCGTGTATGTGACAAATAAAACTTGAAACTTGAAACTTGAAAACTGCTCCTGTGGACACAACACGACTTAAAAACATGTCTCTGGGGACATGGCATGGCACTCCTGGCAGTGATGTGTGGACTGGATCCACGGGGCTAGGGTCAGCGGCGGCCGGCGGGCTTGAGTCAGTGGCGGGCCGGCGGGCTTGAGTCAGCGGCGATCCGGCGGCTTGATCTCCCGTGAACGGCGGGCTTGGGGGAGTGGCAACCCGGGAACTAGGCAACCAGCAGGCGGGCTTGGGATAGCCATAGCTGGCGGCGGATATCTCCCGTGATCGGCGGGCATGAGGGCACGCAGCACTCGCGGCGATCCCGTCGAACTCCCATGCAGACTTGACGCGGGATAGGGCGGAAGGATGAGTGGCGACTTCCTTGCTGCGGGACAGACAAACAGAAACAAAACAAAAGACTTTCAAAAATGGAAAACAAAACGGGGTGAATGGGCGCCGCTTACAGGTTTAGATCTGGTCTTCTGTCATGGTGCACACTGCAGGGAGGAACAAGGACACACAGACGAGGACGTAAACTCAAATAATAGTCTTTAATGCAGACAGCAGGGTAGGGCAAGACAAGGCAGACTCACAGAAACACCGGTGAGTAATGAGTAGACCAGACGAAATCAAACTGAACAGGCATGAACTAAATACACAGGATAATTAACACACACAGCTGAACATACTAAACTAATAATCACATTAAACAAGGACAGGAAACAAACCAAATATGGAAACATGAGGCGGGAACACAAGACACACACGGCAGAGGACTGGCAATTACACTTATTGTCTTCTCACTACATCTAAAACAGTGTGTCCACAGAGAAGGGTTCAATCATTCATATGCTATAACATGGAAAAAAAATGTAATGATGAAAAATACCTTGTTTTATCAAAAGTAACACTTAATAACATCTCATATTAAAGCAAGGCTGTTTTACAGTGACACATGCATATTTCATAAGGTTTCAAAGTTGTGTCCCCTCTTTTTGTCAACACTGTCAGACATTTATTAAAATGTAATAAAATCAGGGAATATCAGGGGCAGCTGTCACTCTAAACGAACCCCTCACCACAGTCCTCCTCTGCAGAGTACATCACTGTCAGACAAACTGGTCAGTTTTATAGTTTTAGAATATTTTAAATTCTAATGTTAATATTTCCTGGTCACAACCATGATATGTCAACACCATCTTCCAATTACTGAGGAAATTATTTGAAATATTTAGATCATTTTATTCTCCTGAAGCAGGTTCCATTAGCATCTAGCATCAACAGAAAAAAACAAAATGGCTACTTTCATGAACACCATTTGTTTTGTGAAAGAAATGGCAAATTTGTCACCACCATCAGATTTTGTGTTCCAATAATATATCAAAATACTTAAATGTGACTCTTGAATAAAAGCTTTATAAACAATAACATACTCACTGTTTGTTGTGTTTGTTTTAGTACAGTAATTGATTGATTCAATATAGATAAAAAGACTACAAATTCAGGTTTTCGTCACCACCGTCAGATGTGTCAGCTCCGTCAGTTCTGTCACCTCCGGCAGTTACATATTTTGATCATATTTCATTATGATATTTTATATTTGTTGTGGAATTGTCGGTCACAACTGCTAACATGAGAATGTGTTTTGAAATGTTAAAAATATCTTGAATGCTGTTAAAGATAAAGTTGAAACTATATTACACAGTCCAAGGTAAAAAGCACATTTTGTTAAAAAAAGAGAAAAGTTGGGAGGTTGTATCAAACATAGCTCAGTAGCTTAGTAGGCCTACATATAAGATACATAAATGTAGTTTCATTTGTCTGAATACAAGGTTTTATTTTTTCAATTTTGCACCCTGTTTTGTCCTACTTTTCAAGAATGACTGATTTACTGAAGTCAAAATCATTTACCCTTTTAACCCTTATTAATATTGTTAGCCTTTGACCAACACTTCATTTAGCTACATAGCCATTACACATCTAGGCCTATAAGCAGTAGCTATTATTTTTCGCCATGTGTGAAAATTATTTAAAAATCAAAGTGGTATGTTGCAACAAATGCAACAAATTTTATTTGGGATAAACCCCTTGAGATGCATCATCTCATTTTCAAGGGGGTCCTATTACACAAAAATCAAAAACATAACACAAAACAAACAACAGCAACAATCACAGCAATCGAAACAACATACCCTACTACAATATTAACACATGAAGTATTAATAATTATATTTAAATCAATTTATATTTATAATTACCTAGCACATAAAAAAAAAAAAAAAAACTTAATATATCATCTAAAGCAATTACAAGATGTTTCAAAACAAGAAAACAAACCTTTTTTGAAGTCAAAGAGCGCACATTTAAAGGTAAATTATTCCAATCCGCTGGAGTCTTGTACCTAAATGCCTTTTTCCCAAACACTTTCTTAACTAAAGGAGTGAAACAATAATTTGCAGAGTGTCTTAAATAATATGAAGAAGAGTATAATATCAAAATCTGACGCAAATAATTAGGATAATTAAAATGAATTTGAAAATAAATTGCAACCAGTGAATATGCCTTCTGATATTGAGTGTAATCCATTTAAGTATCATACATAATACAGTGATGTGTATCATATGAACATCCAATAACAAATCTGCACAACTTATTATAGGCTGTAGTAAGAGGAAAAATATTAGTTTTAGTTGTATTCTGGTTAACTACATCAGCATAGTCAAAGAAAGGTAATAAAAGTTGCAAAGCAAGTTTTTTCGAACATTAAAAGAAAAACAATTTTTTGATCGATACAATGCACTGATTCCAAAATTAACCTTACAAAGTATGTAATCAATGTGAGGTTTAAAAGAAAGTTCAGGATCCAGCCATAAACCCAGCTATTTAATTTGATCCACTCTGTGCAAGTATGTGCCATCATTACACATTATTTTTATATTATTAGATTTTAATTTAAACATATGCTTAGTACCAAAGATCATGGTATGAGATTTACCTTTGTTCAATAGTAAATTATTAGAATAGAGCCACTCTTGTAAAGCATTAAAATCTGATTGAAGCATATTTTGAATTTAAGTGAGGATTTGAAATATAAATGACAGTGTCGTCTGCATACAAATTAACAGAGCAATGCGAAAGAACTAGGGGAAGATCATTAATAAAAATAGAAAAAGAAGAGGACCCAATATTGAGCCCTGTGGTACCCCTCTTTCTTGAATAAATAAATCAGATAGTTTTCCTTGGACAGCAACACATTGTTTTCTATTATGTAAATAAGAATTAAACCACAATAAAGAATTTTTAGAAAAACCAATTGCATACAATTTATCCAATAATAAGTAATGATCAACTAGCTCAAAGGCCTTCTTAAGGTCAATAAATATAGCCCCTATAAGGTCACCGCTGTCTAATGCAGAATATACATCATGAGTCAACTTTAGAAGAGCACTAGTTGTTGAGTAATTTGGCCTAAATCCAGATTGAAACTAAATATTATTATTTTTATTGATACCTGATTATAGATGAACTTTTCAAATACTTTAGCAATAACAGAGATTATTGATATTGGTCTATGATTTTGTGGATCAATAATGTCACCTCCTTTATAAATTGGAGTAATACGGGAGTACTTCCAAATAGCTGGTAACTCACTAGACTGTAATGACATATTAAAGAGATCATCCAGTGGGTGCATAAGAATATGAGAGGCAAGTTTGATGTATCTAGGCTCAATTCCATCAGGTACAGCACCACTAGTAGAACTAAGTTGCTCAATGACCTTTAAGACTTCTATAGGTTTTATTTTGATAAAAGTAAAAGTACTATTGAACAAAGTCAATTTATCGACCCTATTCATGGAATAATAGTTAGATGTTAGACTAGAGCAAACAGTAGAAAAATATTTTTCCAAATACTTGGGCAATAGAAAGGGAATCATAAACAATTGTATTTTCATCTTTTATCTGCTTAATAATGCATTTATCTGAGGTGTTACTAAATATTTTATATTATTCCAAAATTGTTTAGGATTTTTAAAGTTATTAGAGTCATAGTCTTTGATAAATTTCTTAAACTCCTATAAGATTCCCAATCTTTATTTGTTCTTGTCTCACGAAACTTAGCCCAGGCCTTGTCTCTCTGTCTGAAAAGACCTATAAGTTCTGAATTTAGATGTTTTCCCTTGACCTTTATAATTTTCCAAGGAGCATGTTTATCAAGTACACGAGTAAACTCTGAATATAAAAAATCCCAAGCATCTTGCACATTGGGTATTAACTGATGTCTATCCCAATTTATGGAAACTAAATCATTAATAAATAACTCTAGATTCATCTTCTTATGTTGTCTAATTTTTATCAATCTAGGAGGCAATTTTAGAGTTTTAATTTTCCATACACAAAAAACAAATGAATGATCACTAAAGCAATCAGACAAGATACCTGCTTTAATAAATCTATCAGGATGAGTAATAAGTATCCAGTCAATTAAGGGATTGGCTAGTTGAAGTAACTCTGGTGGGTTCTTTAATTAATAGTGTTAAATTCAAATTTTCAAAATTATTTTTATCTTTAGTGGCAGACTTATCTAGCCAATTTTTATTAAAGTCCCCTAGGATAATCATTTCTTTTTTACATGAAATTGAGTCTATAGTAGAAAACAGACAATTGAATGATTCAACAGTGGTGTGGTGCCTTTCACATATTTTCAGTTTTTCTGTTTCTATGTTTTCAAGTTTCTATGTAATGTAAATTATTATGCAACCAATCGATCGATGCACTTTCGTGCCGCTCCCTGTTTGTCTATGGGCCGTGCGGAGGTTGGTATCTTGTAGTTGGAATCTGGTTTTGGCCTATCCGACATCCCAGACCGGACCAACAGGTTTCGGTGACGCCCAGGAGAAAAAACAGTCAGGTATAAATTAAACGTAAGGAATGCAGACCTTCAGAAACAACTAAGTGCACGAGAGACAAACATACTACTCTCGAACTAATCCTCATAAACCAGCAAAATGCAGATGTCCGAGCCCCTCAGCCAGAAGAACGCACTGTTCACGGCCATGAACCGCTTCATCGGCGCCGTCAACAACATGGATCAGACGGTCATGGTGCCGAGTCTGCTGAGAGATGTGCCGCTGGACCAAGAGAAAGAGCAGCAGAAGCTAACCAACGACCCGGGTAGCTATCTGCGGGATGCTGAGGCCGACATGTACAGCTATTACAGTCAGCTCAAGTCCATCCGGAACAACATCGAGTGGGGCGTCATGCGCGCAGAGGAGCAGAGGCGCAAGAAAGACACGACAGCGCCAGAGCCAGTGCGCACAGAGCCGGAGAGCGACGTGGATCTGGAGCAGCTCCTGCAGTACCATCTGAGGGGCTTGCATGGGGTGCTGTCCAAACTTACAAGCAAAGCCAACAACCTGACCAACCGATACAAGCAGGAGATTGGCATCGCTGGCTGGGGACAATGAACAGTGAACTGCATCATGATCTATTGGGAGATGATGAACTATTCTGATCTAATAGGATCTATTTTGCCTTTGTTGAAGAGCCTACCAAAGGGACTGACCAAACAGAAGTTAAACTGTCAAAAGTTAAAATGCAAGGCAAACCGAGAGGGGAAAGTGGGTTTGTTGTAGTATTGGTTTTGGTGTTGATCACTGACGTATTGTAAGGGCTGCTTCTTGTCTTATGGCATTTTATTTGCACTGACAGTTTTCCCTTTTTTAAAAAAACAAAGTCTCCGTTCAAATGGCTGGTTGCCATACCTTCTTGATATTTAAATCTATTTATGTGTTATGTATAATTGAAAGCTTTTATTTTTCCATTCTTTTTCATTTTTTGAGAGGAAGGTTGTTGTCCTATGAAGTTGCTGTGTGTTCCAGAGGACTGATGACTTGAAGAACTGAGAGTATGATAGTTTGTATAGTGAGAACTCCTATTGATGAAGCAGAAACCCTGTAGAAAATCCTTGGGAGTGTTCTCTGCTAATGACCTGAAACTATCCCTGAATTTTCCCGTGAGTCAATGACGTGGATGGCTCTGAAAATCACTATGTGTGTGTCATGATGAGCTCCATGAGATTCTGTGTTAAATTGTGCCTAAAGGCCAGTATGATTGTTAAAAAAATATTTGCTGTATTTTGTACTGAATTGTTTTTTACTACAAAATAAACTTTGTAATTTGAAAACATCTAATGTGTGGTTGTTTATTGGTAATCATGCTCAACAATGCATAATCAATAGGCTTAGACACACCCTGTGCCTGTTTTACAAATTAGCCTCATACATACTCTTCATTCCTTAGTGCTTATAAAAGTTCATCATTTAAATAACTTTCATTTCTGAGACTGCTGATGGATTAGACATAATGGCATGAAATAATAATCAGTTCTAATCAAATCTAATCTAACATTCTGTAATTATTCTATTCCCATTTATCCATTATCATCCATTGTCCTATTTATGTGCATACAAGTAAGTGAGACAATGAAACAGATCTCTTTTTTTTATACACAAAGGTGAGAATAAAGGTGAGTTATTTTTAGAATAAAAATATACAAAGGGGCTACTTGTGCCCATGCGAACACACATGATAAAAAAAACCCCCAGTTATTTTAACAATTAGGCCTACAAGATAAGTTGGTTTTGTGGTAGTTTTTCCAGAAAACGTGGGGTTCTAATCTGTAAAAGATGCCAGTCCATTGGAGTCTCCAAATTTAGACATGTGAATAAAAGTGATCAAAATTTATTTCCAAAACACAATCATTTGAAAAATAGAAATCATATTTATATTCATATTCATATTTATATTTATATAAACAATAGACATTATTGCACAATGCCTTCTAGGATACCAAAGATTCTTCTTTTTTGGACCTAAACCTAAATAAACATTTTGACAAAAGGCGTGAACTGTCACATCATGTTCCTTGAATGAATCTAAATCACCTAGCCTTCATGTTTCTTACCATATTATGAAAACTCAAGCAACACATAGCACTACATTAAAAAAAAAAAATTAAAAAAAAATCAGTAAACACATCAGAACATTGATCAAATAATGCTGAGCAGTTTCATCCGTTCATTTTAATTAAAATAAAATCTGATTTAAAGTAATATTTCCTCAATTATCTCAGAACAATATAAATTGAAATAAATACAGAGTATTGATATCATTTTATTATGATCTCACTGTATAAACAATAGCTTAGTCTGTAGAGATAATAACGTTCTGTCTCCAAAAATATTGGCAATGGGTTTCGTGAATTGTGAAGCGGAAACGTTACCGCGTTTCGTCTCGCTGTGTTGTTTGTCCCTCTGCGCACTCCTTACGTGTCAATGTGGCTGTGGTGTTCCCATGATGTGTGCACTCCACATCAAAACATTAGTTAGTAAAAAGAAAGAATAATTATGGGAGATGAGCATCCACTCCAGGTTAACAACACTAGCAGCTCCCGCTGTACTTTCTTCAACACAGTGCCCGATGACTATCGATGTGTAAGTATAAACATGTTTTAAAAACTACTGGAATGCTAACTTGTTAGCCCTCATGCTAATCACAACATGACATCATCCTTTCCAGGCATGATTATGTTCACTATTACTTTTACTGAAAGAAAGACATGAAAGTAAGAGAGTATAGAGTAATTTATGACAACTTAATTTGAGTTAAAAATGTTAAAAAAAATTGTGGGAAATTCGAAAGATGAGTCACGGTGAGATAAGTTAAGTAGGAAATGAATCATTTATTGATCTGTGAGGGGACCCAACACACGAGGAGCAGGAAAACACCTGACTGCTTACATTTCTTTGATGAATAGTCAAAGAGTGTCTGAAAGTGTAAATCAGTGTAGTGTTAGAAAAAAAATAATTAATGAACCAAGGCGTTTATTTAAAAGATATTAGAAGAATACGTGAAAGTGCTACTGAAAGGGTTATTGAATAAAAAAAAGCTTATTGCATTAAATGTTATTATTGTCTTCTTGGAATTAAAGTCATAGCGCCTTTTCCTTCTTGATTTTTTTTCATCAGCTTTAATATGTGTTTAATCCACAGGATGTGATTCTTATAGTGAAAAGAGCCACAGGGACATTTTCATTAGTGGCATGGTGAGTCAAATCATATTGCACTTTGCTTTTTTGTTTAAAAAATGACTTTTGAGCATTCTTAACTTTATTAAAATATTCTCTATGTAGCCTTTTCATGCTGTTTGCGATATGGCTGCTCCGCCGATGTAACTCTTTGGCTCAGGTAAGTTACAGTGTGTGTGTGTGTGGTTCAAATGTTTTTTTTGTTTTTGTTTTTTAAAAGAAATTAATACTTTTATCCAGCAAGGATGAATTAAATATATTAAAAGTGACAATAAAATTTTTCACACTGTTACACACAACCAAAAGGATCAATAAAATATTTCAACAAAATGCTTTAAAAAAATAAATTTAATTTACATAAAATAATTCTGAAAAAAATAATATTAGGCAGCAAAACTCAACATTGACAATAATGAGTAACGTTTCTTAAACAAATCAGCATATTAGAGTGATTTCTGAAAGATCATGTGACACTGACAAGTGGAGTAATGACTGCTGAAATATGAATGAATTACATTATAACATATATTAAAACAATTTACATTGCAATTATATTTGTAATAAATAATTATTTAAATTGTAATAGTATTTCACTACATTGCTGTTCTTATTGTATTTTTGATAAAATAAATGCTGCCTTGGTGAACATAATATTAGCAAAAATGATATAGACCCCAAACTAGTAGTGTAATTTATGTAAATCTAACCAGTAATTGTCATATTCAGTGATATTGTTGTTTATTATGAATTATTTGGAGTAATATTAAATCTTTTTATCGGTATTTCATACGTGTATCTCTTTTTTCCTTTGTCCTTCAGAAAATGCTATTCAGTCTGACAGTAGCTGCAGCTTTTGACAGTGTTGCTTATGTTATGGTGAGTTGCACTGATTCATTTGTGTGTGAGCGAGGCATGTTTAGAGAGTATTTTTTCAAGCTAATGTACAGTATCTCACAGAAGTGAGTACACCCCTCACATTTTTGTAAATATTTTATTATATCTTTTCATGTGACAACACTGAAGAAATGACACTTTGCTACAATGTAAAGTAGTGAGTGTACAGCTTGTATAAAGTGTAAATTTGCTGTCCCCTCAAAATAACTCAACACACAGCCATTCATGTCTAAACCGCTGGCCACAAAAGTGAGTACACCCCTAAGTGAAAATGTCCAAATTGGGCCCAAAGTGTCAATATTTTGTGTGGCCACCATTATTTTCCAGCACTGCCTTAACCCTCTTGGGCATGGAGTTCACCAGAGCTTCACAGGTTGCCACTGGAGTCCTCTTCCACTCCTCCATGACGACATCATGGAGCTGGTGGATGTTAGAGACCTTGCGCTCCTCCACCTTCCGTTTGAGGATGCCCAACAGATGCTCAATAGGGTTTAGGTCTGGAGACATGCTTGGCCAGTCCATCACCTTTACCCTCAGCTTCTTTAGCAAGGCAGTGGTCGTCTTTGAGGTGTGTTTGAGGTAGGGCTGCAGATTATATCATTGTCCCCTAAGTAATTGAAAATGATTTATCCATTGTTTGAATTGGCCTGAAAACACTCCCACTTTTTTGCTTTTCTAAGCATTGTCAATATTACATTGTTTGTTTCTTCTTTAAACAAAAAAAGGTAAAATTATGCATGGTAATTGTTATATTAAAAGAAAAAATGGTTTACTAAAGCTATATATTTAATTTACAATTAAACAGAACATTTTACAGTACAATCTATATGATCAGGGCTCCAGACTAACATTGGAGAGCAGTGGCACCAGCTCCTGATTTGGTAGCACTGAACATGTAATATTACAAGTTTTGTCTCTTAGAAATGCACATTAGAACAGGAGCTTGAGTTCAGCGTAGCAGGAGCTTGAGTTGGGATGCAGATGTACATTTGACAGTACCATTGTGAAAACTGTAACAGCCTCATCTTTTATACATAACCAAAAGTACAGCACCTCATTACCATGGTAAAAAAGTAGCCTAACTATATGGTTTCTATGGTGCATTGAAAAACAGTAGCTTAAAGTCATTCAGTCAATTACAAATCCACATCAACTGATAGAATAATTAACAAAATAATGTAATTATATTCCATTACTCCTTTAACATATTTAGTATATTAATAATATAATAATACTCAATATGAATATCCTACTTTTCTGCCACCGTACCATTGTTACGTTAGTGTTACTACAGTAAAACTATGGTAAATGTGGGTGATTTGTGGATTGAAACGTCTTCTAACTGGATCGTTGTTGCACTGTTTCTGCTGCTTTCTGCATCAGTGTTGATGAGAATAACAGCTCCGATTTATTTGGCTTTAAACTAGTTTAAAGAGACGTGATTTGTACTGGAGAACTCTGCGCTGTGCTTCTTACTGGATTTCACAGCGTTGTTTAGCGTGTGATCGCAGGTCACTGTAATAAACGCATACGCTCTAAGCTCGCGCTGCGCTGTTTTCTTCTGAGGCACGCGGATAAAAGGTCAGTGTGGCGCGCAGTTCAAACGAGTTCCGCTATTTTGTTCCGCTTTTCTTTTGACACGTTTAACATACATATCTATGCACAACAGTGCACAACAGTACTATCAGTTAGACAAAATGTATTTTATCAAAATGTATTTGAGTTTGTTAAACCCCGCGCTGCAAACACCTCTTAAGCACACAGAATAATGCAAGTGGACATTTTTAATTATTTATTTTAGTAATCGCGGCTTTGAACGATTATGTAATCGTGGCATCCATAATTGTAATCGCGATTAGAAATTCGATTAATTGTGCAGCCCTAGTTTGAGGTAGTTATCATGTTGTGAGGGGATCATGCTCTGCTTCAGTATGTCACAGTACATGTTGGCATTCATGGTTCCCTCAATGAACTGTAGCTCCCCAGTACCGGCAGCACTCATGCAGCCCCAGACCATGACAATCCCACCACCTTGCTTGACTGTAGGCAAGACACACTTGTCTTTGTACTCCTCACCTGGTTGCCGCCACACACGCTTGACACCATCTGAACAAAATAAGTTTATCTTGGTCTCATCAGACCACAGTTCCAGTAATCCATGTCCTTAATCTGCTTGTTCTTCAGCAAACTGTTTGCGGGCTTTCTTGTGCATCATCTTTAGAAGAGGCTTCCTTCTGGGACGACAGCCATGCAGACCAATTTAATGCAGTGTGCGGCGTATGGTCTGAGCACTGACAGGCTGACCCCCCACCCCTTCAACCTCTGCAGCAATGCTGGCAGCACTCATACGTCTATTTCCCAAACACAACCTCTGGATATGACGCTGAGCACTTGCACTCAACTTCTTTGGTCGACCATGGCGAGGCCTGTTCTGAGTGGAACCTATCCTGTTAAACCACTGTATGGTCTTGGCCACCATGCTGCAGCTCAGTTTCAGGGTCTTGGCAATCTTCTTATAGCCTACGCCATCTTTATGTAGAGTAGAGGTCTTCACGGGTCAAAAAATTCGTACCCGAACCCGAAGAGACCCGTAAATATGCTGCACGGAACCGACCCAGACCCGTATTTTATTTGAAAGTGGGACCCGAACCCGTGCAGACCCGAGAAATGCCATAAATGTACTACCCGGACCCGATGCGGACCCGACCATTATTCAAAAGTTGGACCCGAACCCGGCTGGGAAGACACAGACCCGACTGTACCCGTCCCGATCGGCACATATTGCACAGCAAATGCTATTAAGTCAATGAACAAGTTGCGAAAAAAAAAAAAAACTTTTTGCCTTAACTACTGTTAGTTTCCCTGACTGCAATGCATACAATCCTCCTTGCCAATAAATTTCCCTCCATGTTAGGCTGTTCCTCTCTCTTGCCGACTGAAAGAGCCTTCTTAATGCACTCATTATTCCAGCTTAAAAGTCTACTTCCTGAGATGGAGACAGATGACCAATGCAACTTCGCAGTTTTTTTTTTCATCTGGAGTCAGCTTCGACTGTTACGTTTCCCCTTTTGAACTACAATAACGATACTTTTTGTTGGTTGTAATAAAGACTCGGAGCAATTATTTTTTTTAGCAAAAAATGCACAGAATTATAAGTTCGTTACACTTTACTGCGTGCGTGTTCAATAACAGGTCCGTCTCTTCAGTTTTGTTTCAGCTTTTTTTTCCACATCACTATGAAGGAATCCATGATCACCGTCTGCTTGCAGTATACTAACATTAACTCCGCCCGCGCTCTGTTTCTGGCGGCTGAGGTAACGCGTGTTTTTTTTTCTTCTTCCACCTTATTTCCCGCTCACACTTTTCTCATCCTAATTTTACAAACTGCAAGTTACACACACGCATGCTGACTGACACTGATCTCTGGCGGGTGCGGTGTTCTCCGATCGACTCCGGTATTACACACAAAGTTAAAAAGACCCGGGACCCGAAGTAATAGATTGGGACCCGACCCGGACCCGGCTGACCTTTTTAAAATATAGACCCGAACCCGTACGGGTCCCGGGTCCTCGGGTCTCGGGTCCTCCGTGAAGACCTCTAATGTAGAGCAACAATTCTTTTTTTCAGATCCTCAGAGAGTTCTTTGCCATGAGGTGCCATGTTGAACTTCCAGTGACCAGTATGAGAGGGTGAGAGCGATAACACCAAATTTAACACACCTGCTCCCCATTCACACCTGAGACCTTGTAACACTAACGAGTCACATTGACACCAGGGAGAGAAAATGGCTAATTGGGCCCAATTTGGACATTTTCACTTAGGGGTGTACTCACTTTTGTGGCCAGCGGTTTAGACATTAATTTAGTTTAGACACAACTGTGTGTTGAGTTATTTTGAGGGGACAGCAAATGTACACTGTTATACAAGCTGTACACTCACTACTTTACATTGTAGCAAAGTGTCATTTCTTCAGTGTTGTCACATGAAAAGATATAATAAAATATTTACAAAAATGTGAGGGGTGTACTCACTTCTGTAAGATACTGTATGTTGGAGAAAGGGAAATATTTTCTCCCTTTTTAATAACTTTATTTCATCAGACCTGTTGCTTTCTTCTCATCTACAGGGACAATCTCATCCAGAGGGGTCTCTATGTAATTTTCAAGCCTGGTGGCTCACTTATTTTGGTAAATTTGGCAACTGATTTAAAGATGTGTGTTCATATTAGTGCTGGGCGGTATGACCAAAAATGTATATCATGGTATTTTTAAAAATTATACCGGTTTCACGGTATAAGATGTTTTTTTTTTTTTTTTTTTATGCATGACCAGGTATTAACCACATTTTCTACTGATTGAGAAAGGAAAAACTGCAGTAGATTGACAATGCCCTATTTTACTGTCATGATGAACGAATATTGTAGAAAAATTCCACACTAAATAGTGACTAAACACGACCCATTAATACATGTTAACCAGGAGCCACTCTCATTTATAATCGCGACATCGTCTGATAAAAGCAACATGCATCTAACGTTACACTAAAGAGCGGCTATGCCTATATTACTAGCTAGCGGTGGTTTTGGCTATATTACTTTATTGTCTCATGCAGCGCACTGCCTGCGTCTGAGTAACAAACTAAAAAAAAAAAAGTGCTTAATGTTAACACACGAACTATGCTCATATTTATAATTCCAAACAGTCAGTAAGCGGCAGGTGCTTGGAAACGCTGTTTTGTACTCATTTATTGACGAGTCTGCTGCGGTGCGGCCAGCTGAATGCGCTGCTTCTCTGCCGCTCACTGCACAGAACAGAACAGAGAGAGAGGCAACACTGCGCCGGGAGTCAGAGCTCACGCTCGCGGGGCAGCACTGGAGACATCTTCCAACTGAACCATAGCTAAGGTTTATCCAAAAAAGTCGCTAGGTTATTCAGTTTGTATATTCTATGGGAAAAAGCCGCTAAAAGGGTCTGAAAGTTGCAAAATATAGTGCTAAAGTTGCGCTCGTGTGAGAGAGACGCGGGAGCTGATGGCAGCGGGTGGTGGATATTGTGGATGAGTTCTTCTGTGTCATCAAGTACTAGTTCTACAGCTTCAGTTTCAGAACTTTCACGCTTAGTAACACATACAGCTGTGTCCTCGCCACAGTGCAACAGTTCAGAACGTTATTTAAATGACACCGGTATTGCGGTATTTTAAAAATTCATATCATAAGAAAAATAAACACCGGTATTCGGTATGAACCGGTATACCGCCCAGCACTAGTTCATATGTGCACTGTTGTGTATATATAAAGTAATAGATAAGCAGTTCTGAGATGAGATAGTAAGAGCATTTATTTTTGGCTTTGATGTAACTAGCAGAAGACATTTGAATACATAAAATTCACAACATAAAAAATGTAGTATGATACTTCTGAATAAAGTCATTTAAGTGGAAAGGAAGTAACTTTAATGCATCAAAATAGAAAGATGACATCCTGTATCGACACTGTGTCATAATAAACTGCTGTTTCTATAGTTGTTAAAGTTTTCGACTGTTTGTTTCAGACTGGACCGCACTGATGTGGGTTTGTCTTATTACGTTTAATCTGTACCTGAACCTGGTGAGAGAAATCAGAACTGAACATTATGAAATGTGAGTCACTACACACACACACACACACACACACACACAAATAAACACGTTTAGTTGTGTATACATACAGATAGAGTGTTCCTAACATCTGCATGTGTTTCTCAGACCGTATCATTTGGTGGCATGGGGGGTTCCTCTGCTCATGTCCACCCTCCCCCTGATGGCTGGATACTACGGTCCCGCTGGAGCCTGGTGGTGAGTGACCTTTGACTTTTGATATATTCTTAATCGCAAACACATCACTACAGTCATCATCAGTCCTTTGTGTCTCATTGTTTTCCTGCAGTTGGATCACAGATATTCATGTCAGGTGGAGGTTTGGCATGTAAGTTTGTAATGTTCAGCATGCGTGTGATGTTTGCGGAAATGCATGTTGTTGCTAGGAATCAATCTGTGTTGGACGAATGAAACTATGTTATGAGTTGCATCATTTTTCAGAGGCTTACGTAGCTCATGCTATTTGAATGTCAGGAATTTCCATTCCCATTCTGACAGGTTATTGTGCATGCTGGAGTTTTTAACAATATTTTTCACTCTAATTTTGTCCAGTTATGCCACACTGGCAACGAGTATATTCGGACACCTAAAATGCATGAATGCTGTATAATATTTATATGAATGCACAAGATATCTGCAATGTATCGTTATCGGCCAATATTTAATTGATCAGTATCGGTCGATATTGAATATTTAATTGTATTTTTACATTTAGATTATCTTTGCCGTCTTCCAACAATCACTTCAAAGTAATCTTAAAAAACGTATTAATTATTACAACTATGATATAAGATAATTATGATATAATTAATACATTATATTATATATTAGAATATTGACCTTTTATCAGTTAGTGGCTTTAAAATGAAAATAATTATTGTCTTTAGCCAGTTATTAGCCAGAGTTTTAATATTGTTGCATCCCTAGGTATTTATTTTAGGTAACATTTTGATTTAAGGTGTCCTTGTTACACATTGCATGTACTTACTATTATTACTGCATGTACTATAATTACAATTAGTTATGCATAAACCAAACCCTAATCCTAACCCTAACCATATAGTAAGTACATGTAGTTAACTATTACTCATTACTTAAATGTATAATTATTGCACTGTAACAAGGTCAGCTTAAAATATAGTGTAACCTTATTTTACAGAAGGATAGTACAAGCACACCATCAAGTTAACACTATCAAGTGTCCAAAAATTTTTGAGGCTTCTGTTTGTGTATATTCTTGTTTGCGGTGTAAAGTATTGTTTATTTGCAGATGGTACATTCCTCTGTTTTGCCTGATTATCCTCATGACCTGCTGTTATGCTCGAATCATCTGTGTGGCCAACGAGAGGGTGAGTAAATGTGATTGTGAAAAATGGTCTCACTACTTCCTAAATTTGATTTCATGGCAACTTGCTGTCTAGGTGTGTAATTAAAATTCACTGTAAAGAAAGCTTTATCCCCTCCCTGTTCTCTGTTAATGCTGACTTACCACAGTATGGCTGAAAGTGACATTCCACATTCCAGAACATTTTGCACATCTGGCAGATTTCTTCACACACTGACGCAATAAATCAGCTCATGTACGTGCAGACATCTGTGTACTCTACACAGGTCTTACTGTGGTACACTCAGCAGTGTAAATTAAAATGTCATGAACGAGATGATGGGATTTGTGCCGGAGCAGTGCCGATCAGCCATACAAAACATAATGATCCATGCATAAGAAGTATAAATGCATGTCTAAAATTACAGTATTTATTTCAGATGCGTTCCTGGTTAGGCACTTTTAACCCAGAAAGAGAGAGGAGGAAGGTATGTGTGTGTGTGTGTGTGTGTGTGTGTGTGTGTGCGCGTGCATTTGTGTATGTAAAAATGCTGCCATCTACTGGTCCATAAATCATTTATGTATTATTACTTCTTCCTGCAGATCTCTCTAGCTGAAGAGATCAGACCATTGAAGTGGTATCCCTCTGTCTATCTGCTCGTCTCTATCTTCCCCCTCATAAATCGGTAACTGTGAATTTTCTCACCACATCTTACAGGGATGTAATTTTTTCTGTATATATATATATATATATAAGTCCAAATTTGTAATAGATAATCGTTTATAAATCAATCAACATAAGAGGAGCTTCAAAGTATCTCAGCGGTTTTACACCAAAATAGAAGTTTTGTAGTTTAACAATAAAAAGCAAAGAAATTAAGACCACTATAAATATTAGTATTGTAATTTTACTGTTGTTCCATAAAATAGAATTATCATTATTAAATACTTTTTTTATTTGACAGTAAGGAAGCATTATTGCAATAATATATTTCTTTAATTTTCATCGTTTTATAATAAAATTATTATTTATTTATTTATTTGGTTTTTGGTATAGTCATATTGAATGGGGATTTTTTTTTTTTTTTTTCATCTTTTTTGTCTCACATGCCTCATACCTTTGGATGCATCTTTGTGTGTCTGACCTGTACTTGTGTTTCTGCAGACTTCATAATGCTGCTTACCCAGAGGACCCTGTGTTTTCTCTGACGTTATTGCATGTGCTCAGTGCACCCTTGCATGGGCTTGCAAATGCTCTTGTCTTCGGTAAGGACACCTGGAGTCAGCTGAGTACAACAGGAATAAAGGTACAGTTCATGCTCACTGGTCTCAGCTGTGGTCAGCTGTGGTTAGTCACCTTAGCATTCTGTTTGATTTCAAACTCTTGTTCATGTAACATGTTTTCTTCAGATGGCTATCCAGTCTCGGCTGTGTGACAGCACAAGGATTGGAGAGTACCATGCTGCAAATGTAAGATACACGCATAACCTCGATACACACTCCGATTCCGACGATGAGGACAACAACATCCTATTTTACAGCCCGGACATGATTTTAAAAGATAGGGGACCCTGGGAGAATGTTTAGAAAGTGTGTGTGTGTGTGTGCACATATTTTTACATTCTTTGCCTTTAAAGAATTTCTATCAGTGTTTCCGTGTTGCAGCTTTCATGTTGACACTTTAATTATAGCATGCATTATTATAGTTGGAAAACAGAGAAGAAAATGGTTGATAGTATGTCTTCCTTTGCCGTTAATGACGGGTAGAAGCATAAGATTTTTTTGTACTGTATTAATGTGGAAAAGCTTTCAATCAAGCTGTTTACCGCCTCAAAATAATGTTTGTTGTATATAGTGGAATTAAAGACTGCCTTTTCTATTTCATTCAGCTGAATATTTCAGACATATACGTTGAAAACATTTGAGCATGTTTACTATTATATTTATGAAAATGTACGCTATATTTTTGTATTGTTTGCAGATTCAACAAATTTTAAATACAAATCTAATAACATTTATTTTGTGTTTGTGTTTCTTTTGTCTAGTAGAAAGAGCTGACACTCTTAACTTCAGTTAATCAGCTAATTAACTTAGAGTTCAAGTTAATCAAGTCTAGATATAGAGCCTCTTAGCACTCAGGATGTGAGGATGATGAATGAGAAAGCCTTGTGGAGTAAGCCATGTTTCCCATGAACTGCTTCATGAAGGTTATAAAAGGTCTAAACGGAATAAATCAGTGATATAAACTTTGATCTGGTGTCTGTTTGTGTAACTTAGTCTTACGAAAGCAACGCAATGGACAGAAGTTTGAACACTTTGTTTATACTTGTCAGAAATTTACCATTTTCATCTCACTCTCTCTATGGCTATATGTAGTTTTAAAATTTGAATGAAATAAATATTATTTAAAGTGTTTAATATAGATAAAAGGAGATCAGTGTTGTGCACAAAAGGGGGAGTAGCATCTGCCTGCAAAACCGGAGGCTGCATTTTCAGGAACGCAGTCCTAGGACCGCATTTCTAGAACCCTAGGTTTTTAGTGAAAACGCCACCTACCGAATTAGAGGACCAGTGAAGATGGATGACAATCAGACTGTGAGTATCAAATGTGAATCAATTTGTATTTGTTTAACATTAAAAACAATTGTGATGCATTTCATTGGAAAGTTAACGTAGCCAAAGTGATCGTGATTTGCTAAATAGTCTTGAATGCATAGCCATCATATATTAGCCTCTAATGCTGTAAAATGAATTGTTAGCACATTCATTTAACGAAACTGTTGCATGATAAGCCTGTGTTGACTTATTGACAGCACAATAAACTGTAGCACGTTCGTTGTGAAAGCTTGTTAATTACTCATTGTTTTTCCATTTTAATTAAGTAAGTCACCTAGCAGTGATTGTTCTCCATTTACTATTTCAGTGGAGTGGAATAATTGAATAGGGTGATAGAGAAACAATTGAGAAAAGAGGGGAGAGCATCTAGGGTAGGTAGTGCTGCTGCATACATCACAATGTGTGCTTTAAATATTTAAAGGTCAGGAAAAGTCATGTCAATAATATGTTATTTCTATTCAGATTTCTTGCATCTCTCTGTTATTTTTTTTCTCAGTTCAAATGGGCTTTATTGGCATGAATGTTTCAAGAAACTTTGTTCCCACAACATCAAAATATTTTTTTTCC
The DNA here is from genome assembly GCA_027422415.1 of Schizothorax lantsangensis. NCBI lineage: Eukaryota > Metazoa > Chordata > Actinopteri > Cypriniformes > Cyprinidae > Schizothorax > Schizothorax lantsangensis. The sequence goes on from CM049848.1 coordinate 16,868,383, forward strand.
AAATCTTTGAACAGTATGCAATAATAGTATTATGAACATTAATTGGTATGAAGATTGATATAATTATTTTTGTATCGTATATTTGTGTGCGCTCTGTGGTAACTAAGATCTTTTAAATATGAAATTTAAAATTAGAGAGTAGAACATGTTCAACTAAATGTTCCTTATTTCATTCACTTCTCTCTCTTAGGAGTCAGTGAAGACGTTGGCCATGAAGTTCTTTCTATGTGGTTCACGTCATGAAAAAAATTGTTTTTGTGTGTGTTCAAGTTCAACTGTTGTAATATATTATTTTATAAAATATACACAATCTTAAATCTACCCCCAGAGTCATCCTTGTGTCTTCCCTCTGTACTTGAAAATGTGGTTGATCTAGTTACTGAAAAGACTATACCATGATTCCTTGTTTATTTTACTTGAGTTACTATATTATGCTACTTAGACCCAATAATTACTCAACAGTCCTAGGAACCAGGTTTAATTGCAATAAAGAAAGTAGTATTTGGGTGTAATAAAACTTTAAATAAAACTCTAATGTAGTTAAAACTGGGTGGAAATACTGCCTTGGTGGCACTTTTCTCGGTCCTCCAAAACTAGGGTCCTGTAAATGTGTTCCTGGGACTGCGGTGCTCCGACTCGGTAGGTGGCGCTGTCACAAAAAAATAGGGTCCTAGAAATGCGGTCCTGAAAGTGCGGCCTCCGGTACTGCAGACGGATAATTTTGAAAAGGGGATCTATTTTTTTCGTAGTGTTTTTCCTGATTGGCCGTGTTGTGTTATGTCATATCAGCGCATTTCATAGCGATTGGTGAACAACTTATCATAAGTGGCAAAGGAGCCAATCAATGCAAAGTACGTTGTAAGACTGATGAGAAATGCTACAGTAACCCATACATAACATATTTTCATAACATCAGCTGGTGAAACTACTACTGGAAGAGACAGGGCGCTTCCGGAACAACAACACAACATTCATAGCCTGTAAAAGACGCTTGTGTTTCGAGGCAAATTTCTGAGTACGAAACTGATACGTTACAGTAGAAACTGTACGATCTGTACACCATGGTATGACTTCTGATAAAAGGTAAGACGTAATTCTTTAAACCATTTAACATTAGAACAAAAGATTCGAACCTTTCGGTTTCTGTTAACGAGATAAACACCTATAATATAATAAATATAAAAATACTGTACGGTCTTATCACTGCTTGTTTCATTTATAATTCGTATACATGTATGTATACAGTATGTACAACATAATGTTCGTTAAACATTGTAGTAAAAAACAGATATATGTATATTATATTTCAGGTGTAGGTGTAGTCATCAACTGTGTATTTTTATGACCTTGATATGAATTTTGTTTTATATAGTATGGTGTAAATACAATGATATCATTCATAATTACCATGGTTAATTTCAAAGTACTATTACCATCTGATATGATCACTGTACTATGGTATCACCACTGCATTTAGTTAAAAAAAATTATGAGATTTTAAAGAATTTCTCATTCTTTTTATTTTTATGAAAGAATTGTGCCTTATAGGATCACCTAGTGTATAGTGAATTATGTTTTGTGTATTTGTATGATGGTTTGTGTATGATTTGTAACATTTCCCTACAGCCAGCATCTACGTGGTGCGCAAGATCCGCGCTGCCCTTACAGAGGGAGAGCAAGCAGAACAACCTGTGCTCACACCATGTAGTCTGGCTAAAGGTGAGGTATACTATCTCTCACACACACACACACACACACACACAGAAAAACCAGAAACATAAAGAAAGTACATAGGGTGAAAGTGTATGTGAGTGTTTTATTACGCTGTAGCCTGTCTTGAGTGAGGCAAAGTACAGAAGTACATTAGAGTGAATCGGTGTTCATTCCACATTTTACCGATGTGGAATGTACAGATGCTGTGTTCAAATGTCACATTAAAGTCATCTGACGTGTTTGTGTTTCCAGGTAAAAAGGAGCGCTATGCATCAGACGTAGCATTAATGCCCGCTCCAAAGCCTGAGGGTGCTACTGGGTCATCTGCATCTACAGAGACAGCTGTGCAGAAATGTGGTTCCTGAGGTTAAAGGTCACGCAGAAGCAAATCTGGGCACAATGGAGGCTGAAAAACCAGCATTGCTGGACACCAGAATGTGTTGTGTTTTGGATGCTAGTGTTTCAACAAGGCCATCTAAGCTGGTCTTTTAAGTAGAGGTTTTACAAGCGGAATGCAGATTGTAATAAAGATCTGACATCAGTCCAGTTTTGCTCTGCGTGACCTTTTGTTCTTGGGTGACAACACTTGCTCCTCCTCTCTTCCTTTATCTCTTTCTCTTTTTCTGTTTCCTATCAGCTGTAGTTTGTGAAGTTCTGTTCATCAACCTCTGCCTCAGGGGCGGTTCAGATCTGATGTTTACCTGCAGCTTTGTATTTATACTCATCAACTAACTGACTGTACTCTGACTAAAAACATATCACCGTCAGTAACAATAACAGCTGACGCTCTTTATAAGATTATGTAATTTTTGAAATGACAAAAACAACTAATAAAATGGTCCAGTCTTTGTTCTCTTGTTTTCTTCCTAAAAAACTCAACAATAGATTAGCATTGTTTTGTAATATCTGGTATATTTATACTAACCTGTCCACTCTTGGAAGCTATATTCTTTGGTTAGATAAACACATAGCTGTATTTTAATGATGACAAAATCACAGACATCATTCCTCCACAAGGTTAGAGATTTAAATCTACAATTAAAGGATTTACTTAACATGTTTTTTTAAAAATGGAATATATCTATTTTATCATGCATTTCATCCCAATAAATTAATTCAGAAATTAAAGTGGGATTTAAATAAATACTCAGGGTTTCATAGTGATCATCACAGCATGAGACAGGAAACATTACAACAGAAAGAAATTGATAAATAATTCCAGAAACATTTTTTTTATTATACAGGTTGAAAGTCTCTTTAAATTCTGATAGCAGTGCTCTATATATTATATATACTATTATACTGTATATATATTAGGGTGCATAAAAAAAAATCTAATGTAAGATTTAATTTAGGCCATACTATAAAGCAAGCACATATGTGTAAAATATTTTAAAAATAATAATAATCTACTGGGTCCACATGTGATGCAAAATATCTTTACAGTATTGCAAATAAGCATGTGTTTTAACTCAACAAACATTATCTTAACCAGTTTCTGGCACCGTGTGACATTATTTTTTTCTTTAATTTTCTTTAGTTATTTAACAACATGACATGTAGGCCAAGTGTGGTAACCCATACTTGGAATTTGTGCTCTGCATTCATGCCATCCAAGTGCACACACTTGAGTGAATACACACACTGTGGGCGCACAGCAGTGGGCAGCCATTTGCTTCGGTGCCTGGGAGCCATTGAAGTTAGGTGCCTCCTCAGTTTTGGGTAATGGTTAGAGAGACAGACTTATAACCAAAAAGCCATGGGTTCAATTCTTAGTATTGGCAGGAAATTTAAGTGGGGAGAGTGAATAAACATGCTCTTTTTTCAACCTCAGTACCCACTCAGTTTGACACCACACTCAGCACAGTCATTCATGACAAAAATGGTAGTGGGTAAATAAGTAAAGAAATGTAGAGAAAATAAATAAATGAACGATGTTTAGAGGATGTTTCGCCGGTGGTGTGGAAAAAGAAGTTTAGATTTTGTTACAGAAGTGCAAGCCAAAATTCGAAGACTTGCCAAAATACACAGAGACAGACAACGGGGTAAAACAAGGGTAAACATTGGTATTGTTTTTACAAGATAGAGAAATCTGTTGAAATGTATGTGTTTCAACAACAAACTTTTGTTTTGACAGGTGAGTTAAACTTCAAGTAAAAAGTATTCCTAAAAAAGTTGGACCTTTTATTGAAAGTAGTCTACTTTTATCTGTTGAGACAGGCCTTCACTTTTATGTATCGCTGAGAGCTGTGACCAGCAAAAAGGTTGTTTGGAAATTGGCTTTATTTTTGTAGTTCTAGCATGACTTATGCCCCTCTACTGACACTGGTGTGGAAATGTAAACCAGAACAAAGCCCAGACCTGAGACCTATTTAACGCCTTTGGAGTGAATTGGATTGCTGACTGTCAGAGCCTGACCTCACTGATGATCTTATGTCTGAATGGGACCAAATCCCCACTGCTGTTCCAACACACAATAAAAAAGCTTTACATGAAGAAGCTTTTACAGAGAACTTACTCTGTATAATGTCAATGTGTTAAAAAAAATAAAAATAAATGCTTTAAAAAAAAGGAGTTTGCTTACTTTTGGACATATAGGCCCGGTTTCACAAATGGGGTTTAGTTTAAGCCAGGACTAGGCCTTAGTTACTTAAATTAAGATATTTAAGCAACTTTTACAAAAAAATGCCTTAGAAGAAAACATTACAGGTGTGCATCTTGTCACAGAACACTGACATATTTTAAGATATGTCAGAGCAAGATATTTTCAGTTGAAACAGCTCAAACATGCATTTTAGTCTGGGACTAGATTAAGCCTTGTCTGTGAAACCGGGGGACATTGTATTTAACCCGATTTAACCTCAGTGAAACAGCACTTTACGCTAGTTTATATTTAATTTAGCGTATTCTTCATGACGCTAGATGGCGCACACTACCTTGCTAGAATACGCTTTTCACAAAGAAGAAGAGCGTTGAAGCAAAAGCATATTAAAGCAAATAATGAAGGAGTGGCAACATAAATGGGATACGTAAATACAGGATCATCTTTATGAAATACAACGAGAAGTAGGAGTAGTGAGGATAATAAAAGAAGACAAAGAGGAAAATATTCTAACAAGATTAAGAGACATACTATGGCGCTTAGAAAGATGGGAATGGATGAATTAAACTTAAAAATATAGTTACTTATGGATTAGAGAGTTTATTTCTTTATCTTAAGAGAACAGAGCTGATTAAGAGAATTTAGAGGGTTTTTTTTGTTTTTGTTTTTTTATGAAATGGGTAAACTCTGGTTCACACTCCAATACAGTAGGTGGCGATAATGCACCTTAATGTTGGTGCTACCCGCCATAAAATCGAAGAAGAAGAAGAAGAAGAGCGTGCGACTTCCTGTGAGTGGCGGAAGTTTTTAATCGAGGAATATAATCCCAATATTCATGTGCTCATTTTCTGTTCATCAGCTGAGTTATCTTCATTTACCATGTTCTACAGTTTAAACTGATTCCGGGACTTAAAAAGTAGGCGTAATATATAAAAACCGAACCAGATGAAGGTATAATAGGACATTGTTTTTAGCTACAGGTCAGTTAGGAGCACTTTTAATGTGCATGTGTGCTAATGTTGATTTTTCAATGCATTGACAGATACGAACAGTTATATTTAGCAGATAATGTAACTGAGATTTTGATTCAGGCTATTAGTGAAAATCATCTAATCATATAATGCATCTCATTTAGTTCTTTTAGGACTGGTTACAGTGCTATATTTAGGTTCTGATCCTGTCCTGTCTTTGTTCATTTTCATTGCTTTATCTGGCATTTCAAACATCCGTTTGCAGAATGCCACATGAAAAAACCCGTAAAAGCCTTCTGTCTAACGCCTGTCATTTTTCCCTGGACCGGAGGAGAGCTCTGACCCTCTCACCTGAGATCAAACGTGACAGCTGTCAGGTATGTCCATGCATGAAATTACATGACATATGGAATAGTGGTGTTTACTGTGTTTCAATGTTTTTACATAAAAAAAACATATTTTAATGTGTCCCAGACTGAAAGTCCTCTTAAGATCCCCAGGAGACTATCCACAGCTGAGGATGAGCGTGTGGATACAGAGATGTCAAAAGATCGGAATAAGAGCCACTCCAGGGTGACTATGATGTGGACGTATCGTTTGTGCATTTATTGACAAATTCTTTTTACGTTCTAGTAAAAAACTACATTTAAACCACAAAGGCATTATAATTATAATATAATTATAGTTCTTTCGTGCCTTATTGCTTTTATAAAACAGTGCATACAGCAATATGATAAAATACACCAGTGTTCAATTAATAGTTATGCTTATTAATAATAGCAATCAGAATAAACCATTCTTTAACCGAATTGTATAGTTTATTAGCCTAACTATATGGTCACCAGGCACTGAATTCATTTGACATATTAACATAGAATGTGTGTTTATCTGTTTTTAGAATTTTCTTTTTTTTTACTGATCTAGTGAACTGTTTGACTACTTAAAACCTCTGTCAAAAATTCGACCTGTGCTCTCTTAATGTTTTGGTAGTTTCTGATTGGCTTTGTTTTCTTGTGTACTGCTAGATCCACTGGACACAGCTGGCCTCAAATGGTACATCAAGCGGTCAAGAACATACCATATGGCAGGAAATCGAAAGGTAACGTGCTAACCACATTATCCATCAGATTCTGAAGGCGAAGCCTGTTTTTCATCACTTATAGTAAACATTAGGTTAAGTAGTTGTATAAACAAGTTATGTGCCAAAGTACAATATTGTTTGCTTTGCCTTGCATTACATGAAATATGTAGTTTTGAATTACGCAGATGTTGGCCAACGCAATTGCATATGTAATATTTTATGTGAAAACTCTCAACATTGCCTGTATTTGGGAAAACAAAATGCAGATTTCAGAGGTTTCTAACTGAATTTTTTTACATTCTTGATTATCCACCACCTGTTTCCTGACAGAGGAAGTGATGCATCGAGCACATTTAACATACTTAACATGATTGCAGTGTTTCAAGTAGGGCTGAACGATTTTGGAAAATAATCTAATTGCGATTTTTTTTTACCAATATTGCGATTGCGATTTAATATGTGATTATTTTTTAAAGCTCTTTATATTCTGTATTATTCAACAAAGACAAGTAATAAATCATTGTATAGTATGCAGTGTTGGGCACGTTACTTTAAAAAAGTAATTAGTTATATTACTAGTTACTTCTCACAAATAGTAACCGAGTTACTAGTAACTATTACTTTTTTTTTTTTTTTTTTTTTTATATGTCAAATAACTTGGATGTCTCCAATATTAAATGTTAAATGAATGAAATGGACACTAAATAGAATACATTGTTATTATAAAACATTGCACACTAATCTACACTATTTTAATGTTTCTGTGGGACAATGTGAGAGACACCTATCAAATTCAATTGATTATTGTAAATATTATCAACCCTCTATGGACACCTTGGCAATAGAATCTCCATTGGCTTGTAATTTTTTTTTAGTTTACTCACCAGACTAATATTAATGATCTGATATACTAATATATATATATATATATATATATATATATATATATATATATATATATATATAGCTTATGTTTGTAAAATGGCACAGTTTTTTTTTTAATATGTCACTTAGCATCAGTCAGTCAAACATTATAATATAATATTATGATAATTTAGCATTACATTATAGCATTGTATGATGATAGAACTTTAGTAATTAGAATAACCAAGTATGAATGCATATTCATGTTGACTGAACTTAGGACTGGTGGTGGTGCTTAAGATATTGTTTGTCATTTAGTGTTTCTATAAAAAAAGGAAAAAGAAATCTACAAATAATACTGATAAGATAACAAAACTACCACGAATTCTACTACTAATAATATAAAACACACTAAGGATTATTGAGCTGCTGGGTTCAAGAATATTAATCAGGTTGTCTGCATTTGCTCGAATTGATTTGCTGAAATCAAAACAGGGATGATAATAGGTGAACGCCAGCCAATGAGATTGCCGTTTGCGCATTAGCTCCGCCCACTAACAGAGAACCCGGCAGTTCTTAAAAGCTGAAGAATTCCAAAGGAACTCCGTTATTTTGACAGGAAAATACAACAAAGGATATCGTTTACATGTAGCGCGTCAATTCTGCATGTTATGAAAGACCCACGGACACGAAAACAACCCACAGCAAACTGCAGACTTGGCAACATAGAGTGCCAACTTGATGCTTCCTCTGAAGACTGCTTAGATGTGTTTGACTTGAAGCAGCGCTGCTAGACCGATCGCTGTGTATGCCATCAAAGTACCGTGAGAGCTATAAGAGAGCAGACGTCTCCTTATGCTTTCTCTCGCCGTACTTTGATGTCATACGATCTATCTTCAAGTCGAACACACCTGTTTACTCTCGCGTGTCACGTGACAGAGTGTAATCGCAGCCTCTGCGGTTGACAAATCGCGTTTTTTCATATCGTGATATTATCGCAAATGCAATTAATCGTTCAGCCCTAATTTCAAGCCAGTAGTCTTTTAGGATACCATACGAAAACTACAATGACTGTTAAACATTTTTTATTGGAATGTACTGTCTTTTTACATAAATAGACAATGATTTTATTCAGAGATGTGTTTTACTGATGTATTTAAAAAAGTAGCACTTGAATGTATTTTAGATTTTTTTGTCAAATATTAATCTTACGTCTTGTGTAGCTTCTTGTTAATTGTATGACTTTTGTAATTTATTCTGTTTTTGCCATGAAGATAACCTTGTGCTGACATGGTATTAAAAAAACAAATAATAAAATCAAATCAAATAAATAAATAGGGTACCATACGACAGTACTGCCAGAACTGAAGTGATCTGGCTTTAACAAATTCACTTGAAAACAGGCTCCTTTGGGCAGTTTTTGTATTATTTTTCCTGATGTCCACTTACAGTTTAAGTCAAGTCAGTTCTAGCAAATTTTCACCCTTTCTGATCCTTAAAAGAGGCTTGCTGGCTAAAGTAATGAAGTTGCTGAATACTGATTAGGTTTTGATGTGTTATGCTTGTAATTGTTGGACTTTTTCCTGCTTAGTTTTTATTGAACAATCTGGGTGAACTCTGGAGGGTGTTTTGCCTTCTAAGAAAATATTAGAATATATATTTATATACAGTGGTGGTCAGTAACGAAGTAAAAGTAATTTGTTACTGTACTTAAGTACATTTTTCAAGTATCTGTACTTTACTGGAGTAGTTTTATTTTGAGTAACTTTTACTTTTACTTAACTACATTTCATAAAACATATCGTTACATCACGTGCTCCGAGACGCAGAAGCGGTGGTTTATTCATGAACAAACTGATTCTTTTCAATGAACCTGTTAAATCGGTTCGCAAATCGCAACAAACGATTCATTCACGAATTGGAATGATCCGATTGCAGCTGTTCTTGAGTCGAAAACTCACTGATTCAAATGAACCGTTTAGAGCGAGTCTTCAGTGAACTGAACTCACAAGTAAAGAACCGGGCGCGCGTGCGCAACTGATGCTGCGAAAAGTAATTTACTAATGTCGAATTTTAGGATTAATTATTGTAACTGAAAATCATATTTAGCTCAAAACTGTCAGTTGTTTGTGAACTAAATCTACTGTAAAGGGTGATCTATTTAGGCCCACTGAAATGCTTGAATGCAGACAGATCAATGGCAGTGTCTCTATGTTTTAGGTCAAAAAACGAAACATTAAAATAACACAGATTAAATAAAATAACTCATGCACGTTCATATTCCCCGCTGCTGTAACGTTAGCAGTTTTATTAAAATGCTACGCATTTAGCCCTATGTGATGTCTGTTTTTATATTGTTTATCAACAGTATAATTTTTTATATTGTTAGATCAACTAGCCGAGTAGACAGATATGAATGTTTATTCATAACCATACTGAAAATAAGTAAATATTGTTACCTGATGCTAACTGTCTAGCTAACAAGCTTGCTGGTGCTAAGTTGAGGAAATTTTTAGATATAAAGTCCAAATATTTTTATTCAACCACCTAGATAGATTCCATCTGAGGTAAAAAGAAATGATGTGATGTTCAGAACATAACTACAGTAATTATCAAAGTGGAAAGTGATGCCCTCTGGGGGCATTTGGACAGGCGTGTTTTACACCACAGACAAGGTTTGAGAAGAAAAACATCATTATGAAAATATAATTATATTTTCCTTAAAATGTTCTTCCTAACTTCAGGCCTAATTCTCATTTCATATGTAACTGTGATGTTCTGCAAAACAACAAGCTTTAAAACACTTTCTTATCTCGGTGTAAGCTTCACAGTGAACATTACTACATCACTCTCATCAACGTAGTCCATATCAACAACAAAATATATATCTTGACTCCATATAGTGGTTATTTGGGGAAAATCCCAGGTATTTTGGGCAGTAGGATTATAAAAATATGTGCTAATATAAAATTAAATAAAGTAGTCTATATAAAATTGGAAAATAAATCTATCTATCAGTACTTTTTTACTTAAGTACATAAAAAATCTAGTACTTTTGTACTTTCACTCGAGTAAAATTGAAAAAACAGTACTTTTACTGGAGTAATATTTTATTATACGTATCTGTACTTTTACTCAAGTACTTGATTTGTGTACTTCGTCCACCACTGTTTATATAGTTATATTTATTAAGTTTATATCAGACTTTTATTTCAAAATAGCAGAGGGAAATCCTGTTTTCCATGATATGGCACACATCTACACTCCCCCACTAAACACTTTTGCTTATCATTCATGCACCATCTGTGCATGACCCACACTGCCAGTACTTAAAATGGTTGCTGTGCCATTAGTTAACAAGATAAGTCAATAAACAGCTGTGCATAATGAACCAAATGTGTTTAAACTGTCTGTCTAGTAGTTATGGATCCGCAAGTAAAGTAAGTATGTTTAAGGAGCTACAGTGTTTGTTATTCTTTGCATTAGTTTAGTTGATATTTATGTGATTATATTTAATGTGTGTATATACTTATTTCCTATAGGCGCCAGGTCAAAGTGGTTTTAGAAGATGTCCTTCAGACAGAGATCGGGCAGAGATTGCTGAGATGTGGCGGGCAGATTTGCCAAAAGACAAACCAATCAGAGAGCAAAAGGCAGAGTGATCACACCTCAACAGCTACACTCAAAGACAAGAGGAGAACCAGTCTAACAAAAAGAGGAGAAACAGACTCTACTGGACCAAAAGCCACTTCACCATCCCATAATCAGACTGAGTCATCCACTGAAAATGAATCATGTCCACACAAAGAAATCAAAACAAAACAACTGAACTCATCACTGAAACTATTAGAGTCATCTGATGTATCAGGTAACTCCTGTTCACCCAGAGAAAGTGACACACCACACGCTGTTCAGATTAGTGAACAGCTGCCTAAACAGACCAAACCATCTACTTTCGAAGAGAATGAAGTATTACTTCTTGAAGGATCTCTGCAGCACGAGGAGGCACCTTCCTCTGGATGTGAATCTTTATGCAGCCCCTCTTCATCGTTAGCAAGGCATGGTAGTCTGAGAGAAGAAACATCAGGTTGCGAGGTAAGATCTGTACACCTTGGCAAAAATCAAAGAATCCTGAAAAAGTTTATCACAGATGGTTTCCACAGAAATATTAAGCAGCACAACTGTTTTCAACATTGATAGCACCAATCAGCATATTAGAATGATTTCTGAAGGCTCGTGTGACACTGAAGAGTGGAGTAATGATGCTGAGAATTCAGCTTTACTATTTTTACAGGAATAAAATAAATTTTAAAAACAAATTAAATCATTTATTGGTATATACAGGTGCATCTCAATAAATTAGAATGTCGTGGAAAAGTTCATTTATTTCAGTAATTCAACTCAAATTGTGAAACTCGTGTATTAAATAAATTCACTGCACACAGACTGAAGTAGTTTAAGTCTTTGGTTATTTTAATTGTGATGATTTAGGCTCACATTTAACAAAAACCCACCAATTCACTATCTCAACAAATTAGAATATGGTGACATGCCAATCAGCTAATCAACTCAAAACACCTGCAAAGGTTTCCTGAGCCTTCAAAATAATCTCTCAGTTTGGTTCACTAGGCTACACAATCATGGGGAAGACTGCTGATCTGACAGTTGTCCAGAAGACAATCATTGACACCCTTCACAAGGAGGGTAAGCCACAAACATTCATTGCCAAAGAAGCTGGCTGTTCACAGAGTGCTGTATCCAAGCATGTTAACAGAAAGTTGAGTGGAAGGAAAAAGTGTGGAAGAAAAAGATGCACAACCAACTGAGAGAACCGCAGCCTTATGAGGATTGTCAAGCAAAATCGATTCAAGAATTTGGGTGAACTTCACAAGGAATGGACTGAGGCTGGGGTCAAGGCATCAAGAGCCACCACGCACAGAAATGCCAAGGCATTTGGCTACAGTTGTCGTATTCCTCTTGTTAAGCCACTCCTGAACCACAGACAACGTCAGAGGCGTCTTACCTGGGCTAAGGAGAAGAAGAACTGGACTGTTGCCCAGTGGTCCAAAGTCATCTTTTCAGATGAGAGCAAGTTTTGTATTTCATTTGGAAACCAAGGTCCTAGAGTCTGGAGGAAGGGTGGAGAAGCTCATAGCCCAAGTTGCATGAAGTCCAGTGTTAAGTTTACACAGTCTGTGATGATTTGGGGTACAATGTCATCTGCTGGTGTTGGTCCATTGTGTTTTTTGAAAACCAACGTCACTGCATACCACCTCAGCAGTGCCACAAACTGATCACCTCCATGCCACACCGAATTGAGGCAGTAATTAAAGCAAAAGGAGCCCCTACCATGTATTGAGTACATATACAGTAAATGAACATACTTTCCAGAATGCCAACGATTCACTAAAAATGTTTTTTTTATTGGTCTTATGAAGTATTCTAATTTGTTGAGATTAGAGTCTAATTAAATGAGAGCCTAAATCATCACAATTAAAAGAACCAAAGACTTAAACTACTTCAGTCTGTGTGCATTGAATTTATTTAATACAGGAGTTTCACAATTTGAGTTGAATTACTGAAATAAATGAACTTTTCCATGACATTGTAATTTATTGAGATGCACCTTTAAAAGCAAACTATAATGTATGAACATGGGACCTCTGTTTGGTACTTCTGTTTAGGATTCAAATATTATTAGTTTTTATTGTAGATCATCATTTTTGAATCTACATTTGATTCTATAGCATCTACCCAATAAGAAAGAAAGGAGAGAAACACAAGAGTGCCCAAAATATGCTACAGAAGATACGGAAAATCACTTGCTCAGGAATGGAGAGGTGGTGCAGGAAGTGGATGGAACGAGAGGAAGTGTGTTACGCCTCTCAGTCGGGGTTGATGGGGAAATCCAGGTTAAAAGATTACGTATGGAAAGCCTTTCAGGTGAACATGTTCCCTACTCTGACCTCACCTCTGGCACAACTGAGGGGCAGAGCTATAACACAGAGTCCTCTAAGCTCACCCCATCTGAACCTAGTAAGTGATTATTCAGTGTTTTTTGATCAAATAAATACAGGCCTAGTGAGCATAAGAGATTTCATTTAAAAAAAATCTTACCCACCGCAAACTTTTGAACGGAAGTGTATGTAATTGGTAAATATCATTTCACTAATAAATATCAAACATTATTTGGTGTTTACATGCAACACAGATACACCAAAGCATTTTTTCTAACTTTGTATGATTGTTACTTGAAGACAATAATTCCATTGTTGCCTTGCTTAGTTGTTCTGTCCAGTGAAGAGGAAGAGGAAGAGGAAGGAGAGGAAAGTAAAGGGGTGGAAGCCTCTTCCCTAAACATCCAGCCACTGGAGGGTGCAAAAGACATGAATATAGAAGATAAATCGGTAAGAGTTTACAAGCAGAAAAAACACTTGAGTGTCATTCAAGTGGTGATCCACCTACTGGACAAAAATAATTCATTTTATTTACTAAATAATTACTAAATATAATATAGCTGATTTTATGGTGTCTTATAATAGCTTATCTTGATGTAAAAAACATCTAGCTTAACGGGGGCTGCTCCAGCCAGACACTGGTGCTGATGTGTGTATGTATGTTTTCATTGTCAGAGTTCAGCTGTGATAGAGCTACAGCTGTCTTCCCTTCACATGGGTGGAGTTAGTGCCAATTGTGAGAGTATGAAGGTGAGAGTGATATGTTGATGTGGTGGGTTGGAGTGATCAAATATGTGACCCTGGACCACAAAACCAGTCATATACACGGGCATATTTGTAGCAATAACCAACAATATATTGTATGGGTCAAAATTATCGATTTTTCTTTTATGCCAAAAATCATTAGGATACTAAGTAAAGATTATGTTCCATGAAGATATTTTGTAAATTTTCTACCGTAAATATATCTAAACGTAATTTTTGATTAGTAATATGCATTTCTAAGGACTTCATTTGGACAACTTTAAATGCAATTTTCTCAATATTTAGATTTTTTTGTACCCTCAGATTCCAAAATGGTCACATAGTTGTATCTCGGCCAAATATTGTCCTATCATAACAAATCATACTCCAATGGAAAGCTTATTTGATCAGCTTTCAGATGATGTATTAATCTCAGTTTCAAAAAAATGTACTCTTATGACCAGTTTTGTGGTCCAGGGCCACATATGTCTGAATCATTCAAGTCATGATTCAAGCTGTGGTTTACATAAAAAAAGTACATCAGGAAGTGTATCAGGAATGTTTTTGAATCTCTCTCTATTTTCTATTTGTGTCACTGATTTTTAATATACCATTTTTCAGGTCACTGCAGACAAGATCACCTTTTCATTAAGAGGTAAACACGTTTTAAACATACATTATTATTAGAAATATTCTGGTGAAGTGAACATTAAGCATTTGCTATGTTTTCTTTTGTAGGTTATTTAACTGTCAAATAAATCTATAACCTTTATTATTCCATACATTTTATATCATAATTTGCATTATATTGTTTTAATATTACGTTTTATATTATAAATAGATAAAGGTAATATATATATGTAATATATATGATTATACATTTTTAAACCTCTTTTCTTTTTTGTTTGCTCAGGTTCTTCAGTGAACATTTCTATATCAACGCCTAATGTGTGTAAATACAGTGTATGGGATGAGCCTATATTGAGTGGGTGTGGCCTGGCTAAGGACAACGAGGTCCCACCCCCTTCTCTGGTCCTCTTTTGGCTGTCTGATGACCAGGCACATGGATTACGCAATGACCTGTCCGTCATCCTGCCAGACACATGTCCAGGTCAGCTACCTGTCTACTTTCTTGATTACTGATAATAGATACTATAATAAATTGTTATACATTTGTTAATATTGCTAATATTTTTGAAAGCAATGACAGTACTTTCTGTATTCTCTCTCCTTATGTTTTATGTGTTTACAGCTGAAGGCAGTATGTGTGTGTTGCTGTGTTTGGCTGAACCTGTAACTGGTGTTGAGAGTGCGCTCTTGGCATCTATAATGGACATGGTTCAGAATCAGAGCAGCCCTGAACTCCTCTCCCCCCTCACACAGTCAGACAGCCTGAAAGTGCTTCAGAGCTCCCAGGAAACACACCTTCTCCAACTTTTGATGCCTGAAACTGATTCTCAAACCAGCACTGCTGCACATGCAGCTGTATCTGCTGTGAAGGTTCAGACAAAATATTGCATCTATGTATCTTTGCTTTTTTTTCATGTTTGCAAGTTAATTTCTTTCCCGTGGTTAACTTTTAATGTTAGTAATTTAGTTACAAATTATTAGGCTGATGAAATTATTTGTAATGATATCAGATTATTAAATACAAAATACAGAATAATGTTCACTTTTCAGACCCTCTGTATGTCAGTGTTGTGGTTTTTGAATGATCTGTTTTTCCAGCTTAGTTTCATCTGGGTGGACTAGGTAGAGAATTATCGATTATAGGAGAAAAAGAACAAATTGTTTTGGCAATATTATGGATTGAATGTGTGTTTCCAGTCTCAGGATTCTGATGTTCAATTGGAGCCAGTTTACACGCTTTGCCACAGTAGAGCTCAGGGTTCATACAGTGTTACCTTGGCACCTACACTTGGGGCAGAATGGACACCGTACCGACACTGTGGTCCGGCACGCAGGTAAAACGCTTTTAATGTTTGTGATGGAAATCTCTTGCTCACCAAAGCTGCATTTATTTGATCAATAATACAGTAAAAAACAATAATATTAGAAAATATTGTTACAATTAAAAAAAAAGAACTTTTCTATTTTAAAATATAATTTATTCTGTAATGTTAAAGCCAAATTTTCAGCATCATTACTCCAGTCTTTAGTGTCACATGCTCCTTCAGAAATCACTCTAATATGCTGATTTGGTACTCAAGAAACATTCCTTAATATCATCATACTGTAAACAGTTGTTCTGCTTAATATTCTTGCAGAAACCATGATGCATTTTTTCAGGATTTTTGATTAACAGGAAGTTTAAATAAACTGTTTATTTTAAATTGAAATAGTTTGGAACATTATAAATGTCACTGGCAATTTTGACCAATTTAAATCAGTCCTAATTTACTTTCATTCAACTCTGTTTAGATTGATTCAGTTCCCTCCTCCACCCACGAAAGGCGCCATCACAGTGATGACAGAGGACCTGGAGTGTTTAGACAGTGGCGAGTTTCTTAATGATGTCATAATCGACTTCTACCTCAAGTAAGACAACTAAGGATTGCTTTTAGACATAATGTATCAGTGGAAGGACTTACAGTCACTCCATCACAGTTATTTGGGAAGGAGTGGGGAAGTCGTGGCCTAATGGTTAGAGAGTTGAACTCATAATCCAAAGGTTGCGAGTTCGAGTCTCGGGCTGGCAGGAATTGTAGGTGGGGGGAATGAATGTACAGCGCTCTCTCCACCCTCAATACCACGACTGAGGTGCCCTTGAGCAAGGCACCGAACCCTCAACTGCTCCCCGGGCGCCGCAGCATAAATGGCTGCCCACTGCTCCGGGTGTGTGTTCACGGTGTGTGTGTGTTCACTGCTGTGTGTGTGCACTTTGGATGGGTTAAATGCAGAGCACGAATTCCGAGTATGGGTCACCATACTTGGCTGTATGTCACGTCACTTTCACTTTTTTCACTTTCACTTTCACTTTCACTTTTTTAACTTTTAAAACTGGGAGTTTTCACTATCAGCATGAAAATTCTGATCAAGAACTGCCTATAGGAAGCTCTGATGTGAAAACAACTAAACATTGGCTGTTTTTAACAATAAATTACCATTCAAATCTTTGGGGTCAATTAGTCTTACAATGATTACATATTAGAATGATTTCTGAAGGATTATGTGACAATTTAGACTGGAGTAATGGCTGCTGAATATTTAGCTTTGCCATCACAGGAATAGATTACATTTTAAAATATATTCAATTAGAAAACGGTTATTTTAAATTGCAATAATATTTTGCAATATTGCTGTTTTTATTTTTGAATAAATAGGCTAATTGCAGCCTTGGTGTGCATAAGAAGCATTAAAAAAATTACAAATTCTTACTGACCCCAAACTTTTGAACTGTAGTGCATGTTTTTAGGTGCATAAACCTGAAATCACTGTAACCCTAAGGATATGTTTGCTACCAAGAGTCTCGAACAATCCTCTTTGAATATTGATGACAAACTTGCAAACTGAGGTTGTATTTTGTATGCGTTTTTTTTTTTAGGTATCTTCTGGTGCAAAAGGCCCCGCAAGCATCTGTAGATAGATCTCATGTTTTCAGCAGTTTTTTCTATAAACAGCTCACACGCAGAGACAACGCTAATGAGGACAGTACAAGCACACCGTGAGTATTTGTTAGATGGCACACATATATTCATATTCATACATACCCCTTTTGAGATACTGATATACACTTTCCTTTGATAATGCTTATTGTTACAAATGGTTTTAGTTTTTACAACTTTGGTTGTCCATCAGAGCTCAGGTGAGAAGGCATCAGCGTGTGAGGACATGGACGCGTCATGTAGACATCTTTGACAAAGACTTCCTGTTTGTTCCTGTCAATCAAGAGTGAGTATTAGCTATATAAATAGTGTTTGGACACTTAAGCCATACTTACTTTTGAGAGCCAGTGTTTTTAGAGCTGTGTTTGCTTTTTAATTACGTGTTTCATTTTTCTGGTAATTTCATTCACTAATTTGTGCTGTCTATGGACATTATAAAAT
The DNA here is from genome assembly GCA_027422415.1 of Schizothorax lantsangensis. Classification (NCBI taxonomy): domain Eukaryota; kingdom Metazoa; phylum Chordata; class Actinopteri; order Cypriniformes; family Cyprinidae; genus Schizothorax; species Schizothorax lantsangensis. The sequence goes on from CM049848.1 coordinate 16,886,361, forward strand.
GTTTGAGCTTTCATGTGCCTTGAATATACCAGTGTGTATCATATCATGTTTATAAGTGTCTTATATCATGTCTGATGTTTGTTTCAGAGCTCACTGGTACCTCGTGGTGATCTGTTTTCCTGGGTTAGAAGAGCCACAGTATGTGAAGAGGGACGGCAGAGACTCTTTGCAGGGCGATGGAGGTGAAGGTTTGGGTGAGTCTGAGGGTGAGATCCATGGAGAGAATAGATCCAACAGTGATGAGGACAAAGGTAAGATGTGTCAGTTTTGAAAATGTTTAATTCTAATGCTTTACTATTAATTTACTTATGCTTACTACTTTTGAGTATCATTTGATGATTCTAGACAAACTTTTGTTCTTAATCTAGATGACAGTTGTATAAAGTCAAGCACGTCTCTTCATCTTCCCGTAAGTCAAATTAACTTTAATAACAGGTCTTGCAATTCAGAAATCTTTAATTTGAAAATTTGATTTGTTGAATAGCATTTGATTTGATATAATGTGATGTGGACAGATAGTTTGCACATGCACAGTTATAGCAGAACCTTTTCCCTCTGTAGAACTGTACGGAAAATACCTGCAAGAGACCTATTGTGTGTAAAAGGTATGTGTGTGTTTTTAATTGAACGAAATTATTTTTGTCATAATGTAGAGAATTTAGTGTGAGAAAAGATAATAGTTTAGGTTTTCCAATAAAAAAAACTTTTGTGCTGCATACATTATAATAATATTATAAAAGTACTGTATAATGGATTTTAGATATTTTCTGTTATTTTTATTATAAAAGTAAAAATAACATTTTTTTTATTTTCTATAATTATTTTGCTTTTTATTCATATATATTTTTTAATATGCAGTTATGGATGCTTTCAGGAAAAGGATTTTAATGCTAATGTATCGCACGATAAACTACTATTTTTTTAACTAAAACTAACTAACATTCTAAAACTAAAATCTTTTAACCATGAGTTTTGAGAATTATTTTTACTCTTTTTTTTTTTTTTCAGACCATGTATTCTCATCATGGATTCCCTGAAGTTGTCGGTTCACGAACGTATCTTCAAACTCTTGCGCGAGTGAGTGTTTGCGAACTTAATACAATCCAACTTAATCTCACATTTATGTTAAGCGCTGTTGTTGTTGCTATCTTTATTATTATTATTTGTTTACTGGTATTATGTAAATAGTACTAGTGCAACGGGATATTTTTGCCTGTAATTTCAGTCTTTATTTATGACTAATATATATAATGTGTATAATGAAATTTATTTTCATGACATCAATTTATTTTGATGTTTTTTTTTAGATACCTTCAGGTGGAGTGGCAGACAAAAAGAGGTGGTTATCGTGACTTTAGTGGTGACCACATGGTAGGTTCCCACTGTACAGTCCCCCTACAGGACAACAGCAGTGACTGTGGCCTTTATCTGCTACAATATGCAGAAAGTTTTTTACAGGTAGAATTACAACCATTCTTTATTCCAAATTTTCAATTCAATTTCAAATCTGTCCAAGAGTCTATTTTGACAGCAATGCTATTTGTATATATTGAAGGACCCTGTGGTAGACTTTGAATTGCCATTGAGATTGGAGCGCTGGTTTCCACGGCAACAGGTGCGAGGTAAACGGGAGGAGATTCGAGACCTCATCCTACACCTGTACAGATTTCAGCAAGGCTCTCTGGGACATGAATCTTTAGAAGATAGGACAGATCATGGAAATGTCATTCAGTGATGTTAAGCTTTTAGGTTCACGTGATTATTTTATGCTAGATATATTTATATTTTAGCTGTTTTTGAGCCTTTTATATTAATTTTATGCTTTTGTATACACTGTTGGAAAAACTTTAGAAATAAATAAATGTTGATAAAATGATGATAAATTGTTTTGCTCTTTTTAATCTCAAATTTCTCAGTATGTCTGTGTTTTTATCGAGGTAAGTAGCTCAAACTTTCTTTAAAGGGGTCATTGATCTTTCAAGCCAAAAATAAGAAGACCCTGTTAAAATGGACATTTGTACTGTTTATGCCCTCTCTTAACAGTGGCTTCGGTTGTGATGAATGAATGTAGGAGAAACATGCCTGGACACATGATTGGATAAGCAGTCGGGTGTGGCATGAGTCCTTTTTCTCATTGGCTAATTCATTAGTAGTGGTCAAGTAGAGCATCAGAAGGCCAGGTGCTGCAGGGATGGTATAGGTTTAACACTAATCAGACAGAGATTAGACTGATTTGCAGACCACCCACCTTCTTCCAGTAATCCCAGCATTCCAGTCTGTGTACAATGATGGTCTCTGTTTGTTTGCTCATTCAATGTAGTGTATACTAGCTGGTAAAGTGTGATTATTATTCTTTAAGTGTAGAACCAAGTAGGTCTGTAAAACCTGGTGGAAGCTATGGTAGCATTTTCTGCCTTTGAGACAGGCCTATTTTTGGAACAGCATGCTTCCATACTATTACTATTTCTGCTATATTTGTTGTGTGCACCTTTTATTTCCAGTGTGATAAGTGATTTGGAAATATCAAGTATTGAACCGTTTGATCAGACTAACAAAGGTAAAGATATGTTTTACACAAAATGGAAAGTACAAAGTATACATATTAAAGAAATAGTAGCAGTAATACAATTAAAAAGCTGTATGAAAAGATGCAACACTGGAATAAAAAATCTGGAAAAAGTCCTGGCAGAAAATTAGCAGTGTGTTTTCTGTAACGTTTTTGGACATTCCCTCCGATCTTCAAACACAACACCACAATTCAGTGTGTAATAAAAAAAAAACGATTAAAAAAAACACCTCAATAGGGCAAATCCCTCACAGTACACAGGGCTGTATTTTTACAAACCGTTCCTCTTTACTGTACCTGTGGTGGTTAATTTCTAAGGACACAGACACTAAGCCACCTGTACGGTAATTGTATTGTGGCAGTTAAATCAGTGTGTGAGCACAGGGGGTACAAAATCCTGTTTTAAGGCCATTGCACACTGAGTCCGAGATGTTCGCATGCGTTTTTCCGTTTTTTTCGTATTCCTCATCCTTTCCTATCAAAATGCATGCAACGGATGCGAAAACGCAGAAAATCGAACCTGATCCGAATTTTTTTTTGACGGACGAAAGCTTCGGAGGCAGTGTGCAAACGTGATTGACACAACGTGAGGTCGTATTTATTTTTTAACGTGCGAAAAACTCGGACGAAAATTTCGGACTCAGTGTGCAATGGCCTTAGCCATGCAAGTCACGCACGGCAACATCTAAAACAAAATAATTTAGAATTAATAATTTCCTAAAATGGCCCTGAATCTGAAAAATCACACCTGTCTGTGATATCCTTGTCAATCACAGTCAGGTCTTTAGAAGGCAGGGTTTTGGAAAGAAGGAGCATGTTTGCAGGTCTAATTCAGTGGCTACGGTTGTTAGCTAGTGTTCCCAGATGTGAATATGTTGAAAATGCTAATTTGGGCACCAACAAGGGCCTTGATCCGCTAAACATTGAAACATGCTTTCGAGGTAGCAGATATTTTTAGCTAACATTATTAACAATAACATGCCATCGTTATGCTTACGGTAAAAATTGTTTTGCCTAGCGATGGTTTTAGAGCGCTGGAATGACAAGCTATAGGACAGCTATAGACCTTAAAGTGAACGATTCATCCATGTATGTGTTTCACTTTCTACAAATTTTTTTAGACCTCAGAAAGTGTAATCAAAATGTCTTAACTCCATCTAAAAAGACAGGCTTCTCTCTGGTGATGTATGCCAGACTTGTCCAGTCATCTAGTACACTTAAACCCTGCCCTTTTCTTATATTCAGCTGCAAGCTTGCATTCAGATCTGCCCTGTCCTACTTTTTTTTTTTTCTATTTTAGTAACCCGCTTCGTTTGGGTGTATGTCACAATATGGAAGAATTGATCTGTCACTACTTCCATTTTTAATTTACTTGGTTATACCTTGTACTTAATTTCTATATTGCATTTGTTTATTTGACATTATTTCAGTGTAAAGTAGTAGTAGTAGTGTTACCTGTTCTCAGTCTTAATAAAGCATCTTGATTCCAGTTCATTTACAGTTGTTGCAAGGGTCAAACCATTAATACCTGTCCTTAACCTTACAGGTGGTCAAGTGTTCAGTTGAGCAGTGATTACGTAAGCATCACGTTAGTATGCCTCCATTGAGAACTGTATATTGGGTTCAGATTATTTTGGCTTATGGATATCTGGCAAATCACCTTTTCCTTCACTCCTCGTTTCCAGCACATGTATATTTGGTTTGCACTCTTGGTTAACTCCAGTTCTTCCAGTTACTTCTTGATTAGCTGCTCTACAGGATTACTAAACAAGATTAGAAGAAAAAAAAGGAAAATCCCTTCCATCTGCCTACCTGCCAGAGGATCGCCACAGTTATACACCTGCGCTCATCTTTGACAATCTGGATAGCACTTTATAATAACAATATACTATCAGTGGATACTGTGTAACAGGTATGCACAGGTTTGGGAAGGTTTGGTCACATCGTCTGAAGTGAAGCGGCGACTATCGCACAACAGCTTAATTTTCAAGCCACAGGAAGTCATTATGTGGAAGCTCATACGGACCTGTATCCTGTGTTGGTTAGGCAGTATTTTTGCAATAGGCCAGCTGGATATTTCTGCAGGTGTGTGTCTTTGTGTGTGTGTGTGTATGTATGTATGTATATATGTATTAGGTGGGAGTGTGATGGCTAATGGTTATCACCAAGTAATTTGTTTGTATATTTCTTTTTTCAGGGGAAGTTGACCGGATTCCCATGTTTGGAAATCCAGATAAGCGCTCACAAAGATTGTTTCAAAGGTTTGTGGAAAAGCCTGGAGATCATGGACTCTTGCGAAGACATAAGCGTGATGTTTTTCTGTCCAGTGGAGTACACCTCTGCAGTCAAGAAACAGTGCAGCAAGCCATCAGTAACCACCTCAAATACTACCAGCTCAGAGGTGAGACACTATTACTAGTTCTATTTATACATTTAGTATTAATAGTAATAGCATTGTATAATCTGTGTATAGTATTGCTTGTATAAATGCATTAATTTACTATATATTTATACAGAATTCAGTGTCAAAGAACTGAAAGTAGCTTTTTGTATACTTCCTTTTTAGAACATTCTAAAATCACAAACTTTAGTGTCTCTTAAAGACATAATTAAAGATTACATACATAATATTAATACACAATTTTGTCACAAAAAAGTGGACGCAAGGGTGAATTTTAAATATTTCACTACTTTGGTTTGAATTCATTTCACACTTCTTTTTGGTAATAGCCCTTTTACTAACAGAAGATAGACCCTAAATGACATTATTCTACAAGGAATTATATAATTTTTGGTTGGAAAACAACAGTACAAACATGAGCCATCATTCGTTCTGGAATTGTTGATTTATCTCATGCTATTTTTGTCTCAAGCTATAATTAATAAAGTTTAAATGCCTGAGCTCAAGCAGATAATATTTCTGAGTCTGATATACCCTTTTATAGACATTCTTTCTTATATTACAACAAAGCATGTTCATTTTTAACAGTTACAGAACTCAAAAAATACTGCATAACAGGAATGACCCAAGTATTCAAAGCCAATGAGTGAATCTGGATTCTAGCTAATGAAGTACTGGCTGAAAAAGTGTTCTGATAGATAAAAGAAATGAGAAAAGGCTCACTGCTGTAAGCTGGCCATGAAATAACTAGTGCCTCAAGAAGGAGATCGGTGAAGAAGAATTTTAGGATTTTATTAATAGGTAAGAGCAAGGACAGATGGTAGAAAGTTGTACTATATATTGCTAGATATAAAGAAGAAACTATGGTGAATCATGAAGTTCTTGCAGATTCTCTTCTTGTGCCGACCTGTAGTTAAAATAATCATCACCATTAGCACATTGTAAAAAGACCACATTATAAACCACAACCCAAAACTCAGACCAAATCTTGACCCAAGTAACAAGATTCGAATCAAATCCACATTTATGTTAAAACCTCAACATCAAGAATCTACAAAGATTTCCATTAAGTAATAATAAACAAGTGCAAGCTGTTCTGTACAGCTGACAGCTGAGTATGTAACGATGAGATCTCATTAGCGTTCGGCAGTCAGATCCACTCTGAGGTCTCGGGTTAGTGTTGAAGGACCTCAAGACAATCTTTCACAGTTCACCTGTGATTTCTCCCTTAACAAATTAGAGGGCAGTATGTTGGGGTTAAAAGTCAGCTAACACATTGGATTGGGGCCAGTAAGGTCAAAGCCTTTATATCCATGACTGAGATCGAGGGTGTAAGCGATCTTGTCTAAGCACACCATTGATACACTAATTGTAAAAGTAGAGTTTGTGATTGCACCACAATGTCATCTGGACTAAAAGTTGCTGTCTCTGTCAAGAAAATGCACCCATATGTGCAAACAACTGTGGGACATAATTCCAGTTTCAACATGCTTGCAAAATAAAATAGCAACCAGAGACTCACCGCGCCTTCAAAATAATCCAACTGAGGTGCGTAGACCAAAAAGAGCTTCCAAAAAATAAGAGCTTGAAGAAGGTCCGCACACTCTCAAACATCAAAAGAATCACAAGCGAGATGATAGCATATAGAGCAATTTACTGGATAAAAACAAGGCAAACGTTTCGGTCACATGTTGACCTTTTTCAATGCCAAGCTGACAACGTTACTTTTACTTGCGCAAAAAAAGAGCAGTCCGATTGTATTACTTACTGTTCTGGTGTGTTTTGTTGCACTAATACAATGTTGTTGTTGTTTTTACATCAGCATGTCAGGAAATCGTGTGGGAGGCTTCCAAAATCTTCTTGGATCGCCTCCCCAATCAGGAGGAATACAAGAGCTGGATGAGCCAGTGCCAGACAGAAAGACTCTCTATACAGGAGATTGGCGCTGCCTTTAGCCAATCAGAAGAACACTTAGCACTTATCCACAGAGTATGTAGCATAAGAGCTGTATCATTAGATGTTTTTGTGTACTAATTATGTTAGCTGATACTTTTGGTATGGATAGAGTATCATTGGTGACTGGTGCATGAGCATATCTGATGTCTGTCTTTTGAATCTTTATGGTCCATTACAGAGACTTGCTCAGACGGGGCTGAAAAGGTGCAATAACATTTTAAAAACCTGTTTTCACCCCCCACCCCTTTACCCCCCTTCCCCTCAGCCATTTATTTATTGTAATAGTCTTACTGAGTCTGTTTTTCTCACCATCCGTCTTCCTCTTTCTTCTCAGTAATACACCTACATACTCAGTATGCAGGTATACAGCCTCTGTTCTTTATTTTTTCATTAAATGTACTGTGCATTAGAGAACTTGTGTGTGTGGTTGAATAGTTAACTCTTACATTTGAAGGTTTTTGTATCATTTATGATTGCCCTTTTTCATTTTCATTTTCTTTTTCATTTTTTCTCATTACAGACCTGAGGAGTCTTCCCAAGAGCGAGACCATGTGCCACTAGGTCTGTCTATTATGATTGTTGTTGCTGACAGTTTCTTACATAAATGTATAAAACCCTTAAAAAATCTTCTTGATCAAATCTCATGAAAACTGTGAAGAACATGTCTGCATATTTTTGATTTTCAGAATCAGAAAGAGCTTAATTGCCAAGTGTGCACAATGATTTTTTTGGCATTAAGCCAACATTTTCACAACCATTAATATTATATGAATTAATGTTGTATTATTAATCATTCAACTATTTAATATTAAAACATTAATTTGTAAAAGTGTAGATGTAGTAGCAACTAGCTGCTGTAGAATGAGTTACTGATGCACATTTGTTGTGGCAGAATAGAAATTCTAATGGCTGTAAAGTAAAAAGGATAAGATACTTGGCTTGTAGGGTTTGGTTTGCATTTCATGTAAACTTAATGTGTACAATTCAGATTTAAATGCTGTAATTGGAAATAAATAAACTTGAAATGATCTTTAACAAGCTTAAAAAGATCTTATAACATTTGCCTGCACCCCAAGAGACAAATAATTATCTTCAAAACTTGGTAGGTGATGAGCTTCCAGGAGAAACCACTGTGGTTCCAGATGAGGTTGTCTCAGAGAGCGTGAAGAAAGTTACTGCAGAAGCACCGTCTGCTGTCATGACAATGGAGATGGATACTGAGGTAGATGTTTGGCAGGCTGAAACATACTGTTCATACTGATATAAAGTCTGGTTCTGATCTGATGCACTCATGAGTCATGATACATGCAAAAATATACATATAACTGAATTATGAATACTGAACACCTGCTAAACAAAGTTTGTGTGTGTGTGTGTTTTCTGTGGTAGATCACTAATGAGATTGAGCAGGAAGCAGCTGCTTTGCCTTCACGTCCTCTGGTTGAGCAGAGGGTGGAGCTGGCTATGTTATTGACTGGAGAACCATGGAGTGAAGAGCTGTTCAACTCCACCAGCAGTGAGCATGGCAGACTCACTCACAAGATCACAGAGAAGGTACAACACACCCACATACTTGCTTTAATTTTTACACAAATGTTTTGTATAATGATTGTTCTGTACCAACCTTAATTACTGTATCATTTTGGTTTTGTGTTGCCTATGTTTGTCATTTCATACAGATTTCAGCTGCTTTGAAGAAACTGACAGAATTCAAGAGTGTATCGGTATTGAACATCAGGTGTGTTAGTGCATGTTTAATGTTGTTATTATAGTTGCATTTAAATATTGTATGAATATCACTGCATTTGATTACAACATATGAAACCAAGTAGCATTTTAAAAATGACAGGTCAAGCATACAGTTCAAGCAAAAAAAAAATTTTTTAATAGAAAGAATTGTTTTAGATTTTAAATAATAAAATAATAGATACACTATATAAAATGTACAAGAATTGAAACACTTCCTGGTTTTCAGATTGGAACATTCCATAGTTAATGAATAATTAGACAATATGCAGCATTAGCCTATGACCTGCTGCAGTGGTAATTGTGCTAAAAATATGAACTTTATCTTTCCTGTAGGCCACAGATGGATCCCTCAAGGTAAATTAGACTTGATTGCGTGCATGAATGCAGGTTAGTTCTTTGAGTTACAATAAACAAGCAAGAATCATGTTTATAGTCATGCAATTACTATGGAAGTCAATGGGGCAAGAAATTATTCTGACATAAACACTTTAAAATATAGTGTCTTGAAAAAATTGACTCTTCACATTACAACTGATCGTGTGAGACTATTGTGATCATCACTTGTTAATTTTTTCTGTGCAAAGTTATATACCAATACAAACCCATAGACATCCATTGTAAGTGCAGTTGTTGTCTTCTCTCTGCAGTGGTGATAAGGCAGTATTGGTGGAATATGTTGTGTCCCTCCAGACCAGCAGTGAAGAGATCAGCAGTGAGACACTGGACTTCATTAATCTTCAATCCAACATGGTAGAGGGCACCTTTAGTTTCTCAGAAGGGCCCACTGTTCAGTACACCATAACTGACATCCACCCCGACATCACTGAGGCTCTGCATGGTACTGCTCTATCTGCTTGTAGCTACTAGTCCTCTTCAGTACATCTCAGCAGTCTGTCATGGTGTAATGTTCTCTTGTCAGTGGAAACCTCTCCAGAGGAGACCCATCCTGCAGAAGAATCTCTTGACCCTGACCACAAGGTGAATTACATTTCTGTCACGGTGGCAGTGAAGTCACCAAATACAGTATACCAACTAGATATTTACATATATACTCAACAAGGCACACAATTTGAGATAGTATTCTTGTTTTGTACCAAAGTTTAATGTTTAACAATTTCAACAAAACCCTAACTCTAAGAATGGAAAAACAGGAACAGTAAAATTGATGACTACCCTAACAAGCACTACCAATAACTTCAAAAAAGTCTGGGAATCAACTGTTTTATTTTGATTATTGTCTAGGATGATATTTTAGCAGTAGAAAAACCATCTGAGCTGCCTGGAGAGGTGATGAAGGACTTTACTATTGGTGACCTTTTGGATTCTACAATGTCAGAAGAAGAAGGTATGGGAGAGCAGGATGTCATCATACCTTATAGACCATGCCAGCTGTAGTTTCTCAGAGGATAAGGACCAACATTCACATGTACAATAATTTACGGCAGGGTTGTACAATCCTGCTCCTGGAGGGATAGCATCCTGCAGAGTTTTGTTCCAACATTCCGACACACTGGAATGTTTCTAAATTCTGCAGGACAGTGGCCCTCCAGGACCAGGATTGGACACCAACATTTACACCAACATGGTGCTGAAAGACTCAAGACTCAAGATGCTTGTTTATTCCTACTTTCAGACCTTCAAGACAAGGACTTGGTGTCACAGTTTCTTCCCAACCAGACTCTTGCTGTGGATAGTGAAGCTGTAGGTCCCATTATTGATGCCAAGCAAGACAGTGGCTTGACAATTGATGATTTTAATCCCGCCTCTGGATCTGGTGCAGAAGACGATTGGGTAACTGTACTTACTAGGGCTCAAGAGCCAGTTGGAGAGACAGAAGGTGAGCAAGAGGTTTTGATTGATGTAGACACGCCACAGATTGAGGACTATGAATTCTCCACAATTACAACAGTGGTTGAAGAGGACCAGATCTTGCCTGAGGAAACTCCTGAACTGATTACTGTTAAAGCTGGAGAAGATGGACATCTACAGGTTGGTAGAGAAGTGCCCACAATGCCGCCAGTCAAAGTGGCTGAGGCAGAATCTACCCTAAAACCCAAGGAAGGCATTATACTACCTGCAGAGGAAGAGAGGACAGAGGAAGACAACGAGGAAGAAACTGTTTTAACAGAAACGCGAAAGGATGAGGAAACTGAAGTTGCTGTGATCATAAAGGAAGAATCAGAGGAGGTTGAAGAAGAGGAACAGGAAGAATCTGTTGACAGTACCACAATGGGACAGGAGGATGATTTTGTACTAATGGATGTTTCAGCAATACAGTTTTCAGAGGAAGTTCTAACAGAGGATGAGATCCTATTGGTCACCATTGAACCAGCAAGCCCAGTCTACCCAACTCCTCTTTCAACTGAGAACGAATCACCCTTCTCCCTCAGCACCACTATTACCCCAGCGGAGGTGGAGTTGGTGCATACCTTAAATTCAAAAGTCATGACTACATCTCTAGATGTGATTCATTACAAAGAGGAAGAGGGTAGTGGCATCTCTGGTGTTATCCAGGGCGATGAAGTTTCCAGCATAGCCTTGCCAACTAACCCTGGGCGGTCTTTGATAGTGTTTTTCAGTCTTCGTGTTACTAACATGATATTCTCTGAGGATCTGTTTAATAAGAGCTCTGCAGAGTACAAAGCCTTGGAGCAACGGTTCCTTGAACTGGTAGTGTACCTCCTCTAAAGTACATTTGCTCCTATTGTTTTTCATCTTCCTTATCCTACCATAACTTGTTATTCCTCTTCAACCACGTATCCTGTCAAATCCTCATCAATCCAAATCAGGAGTGTCCAATCCTATTACTGGAGGGCCACCTTCCTGCAGAGTTTGGCTCAAGCCACAAATACACCTGAACTAGCTAAACAAGGTCTTCAGGATCACTAGAAACTTACAGGCATGTGTGTTCGAGCTAAACTCTGATGGAAGGTGACCCTCCAGAAGCAGGAATGGACATCCCTGATCCAGATTAAATTATTCACTAATTCAGCTCCAGCCCTCGAGGTCCACTTTCCAGTTTGATCAAGGCTGGAGCTAAACTCTGCAAGAAAGTGGACCTCGAGGACCAGAGTTGAGAACCCCTACGATGTTTTATATTATATGCCAGTGGTTCCCAACCCTGGACATGGAGTACTCCCAGCTCTGCACATTTAGTTTCCTTAATCAAACTCACCAAAATGTATGCATCAGCTCATTAGTAGAGACTCTGAGACCTGAAATGAGTGTGTCAGATAAGAGTGACTTCAAAAATTGTTGGGGGTACTCCAGGACCTAGGCTGGGAACCACTTTACAGGTGCATCTCAATAAATTAGAATGTCGTGGAAAAGTTCATTTATTTCAGTAATTCAACTCAAATAGTGAAACTCGTGTATTGAATAAATTCAATGCACACAGACTGAAGTAGTTTAAGTCTTTGGTTCTTTTAATTGTGATGATTTAGGCTCACATTTAACAAAAACCCACCAATTCACTATCTCAACAAATTAGAATATGGTGACATGCCAATCAGTTAATCAACTCAAAACACCTGCAAAGGTTTCCTGAGCCTTCAAAATGGTCTCTCAGTTTGGTTCACTAGGCTACACAATCATGGGGAAGACTGCTGATCTGACAGTTGTCCAGAAGACAATCATTGACACCCTTCACAAGGAGGGTAAGCCACAAACATTCATTGCCAAAGAAGCTGGCTGTTCACAGAGTGCTGTATCCAAGCATGTTAACAGAAAGTTGAGTGGAAGGAAAAAGTGTGGAAGAAAAAGATGCACAACCAACCGAGAGAACCGCAGCCTTATGAGGATTGTCAAGCAAAATCGATTCAAGAATTTGGGTGAACTTCACAAGGAATGGACTGAGGCTGGGGTCAAGGCATCAAGAGCCACCACACACAGACGTGTCAAGGAATTTGGCTACAGTTGTCGTATTCCTCTTGTTAAGCCACTCCTGAACCACAGACAACGTCAGAGGTGTCTTACCTGGGCTAAGGAGAAGAAGAACTGGACTGTTGCCCAGTGGTCCAAAGTCCTCTTTTCAGATGAGAGCAAGTTTTGTATTTCATTTGGAAACCAAGGTACTAGAGTCTGGAGGAAGGGTGGAGAAGCTCATAGCCCAAGTTGCATGAAGTCCAGTGTTAAGTTTCCACAGTCTGTGATGATTTGGGGTGCAATGTCATCTGCTGGTGTTGGTCCATTGTGTTTTTTGAAAACCAACATCACTGCATCCGTTTACCAAGAAATTTTTGAGCACTTCATGCTTCCTTCTGCTGACCAGCTTTTTAAAGATGCTGATTTCATTTTTCAGCAGGATTTGGCACCTGCCCACACTGCCAAAAGCACCAAAAGTTGGTTAAATGACCATGGTGTTGGTGTGCTTGACTGGCCAGCAAACTCACCAGACCTGAACCCCATAGAGAATCTATGGGGTATTGTCAAGAGGAAAATGAGAAACAAGAGACCAAAAAATGCAGATGAGCTGAAGGCCACTGTCAAAGAAACATGGGCTTCCATACCACCTCAGCAGTGCCACAAACTGATCACCTCCATGCCACGCCGAATTGAGGCAGTAATTAAAGCAAAAGGAGCCTCTACCAAGTATTGAGTACATATACAGTAAATGAACATACTTTCCAGAAGGCCAACAATTCACTAAAAATGTTTCTTTTATTGGTCTTATGAAGTATTCTAATTTGTTGAGATAGTGAATTGGTGGGTTTTTGTTAAATGTGAGCCTAAATCATCACAATTAAAAGAACCAAAGACTTAAACTACTTCAGTCTGTGTGCATTGAATTTATTTAATACATGAGTTTCACAATTTGAGTTGAATTACTGAAATAAATGAACTTTTCCATGACATTCTAATTTATTGAGATGCACCTGTAGTCTGCAGGGCACTGGCCCTCCAGGACTGGAATTGAGGAGTTCTGTGATATACCATTTTTGTTTCTGAGTTCATTAACTCATTATTGTTATTGTATGTCCCTCAGCTGGTGCCATATCTGCAGTCAAACCTCAGTCACTTTGAGAACCTGGAGATCTTGAACTTCAGGAATGGAAGTATTGTGGTGAACAGCCGTATGAAGTTTGGGCAGCCTGTTCCTCGTGGAGTCAATACTGCTGTTTACCTCATTCTAGAGGATTTCTGCAACACAGCTTACCAGACCATGAACCTCGCCATTGACAAATATTCGTTGGATGTCGAATCAGGTCAGACAACATCAGAAAACCTTAGTCAGTTTGGTCCTACATGCTATATATTATGAATTTAGGTACCTCATCACATGCCACCTTAATGCTGTGGCTAATCTATGTGGGTATATGTATGTTTGTTTTAGGGGAACAGGCAGACCCGTGCAAGTTTCAAGCATGTAATGAGTTTGCTGAATGTACAGTGAACCAATGGTCAGGTGAAGCTGAATGTGTGTGTAATGCTGGTTACTTCAGCGTGGACGGACTTCCCTGCCAAAGCATCTGTGACCTTCAACATGACTTCTGCTTGAATGATGGGAAATGTGATGTCATTCCAGGCCAAGGAGCCATCTGCAGGTTTGTTTATTTGATTATATGATATTCAAGAAATTTTGAATGCATGTGTGCACATTTAAGAAAATTTAATTACAGATCAAATCCGATACATTGAAGTCTGTTCTACCTGGATAATGGCATATTCATTCATTTTAAAGTAAGTAGCTGCTAGACTGGCTTTGTCTTAAGTGTTTTAAGTTTGTTTGTATGTTTGTCTGCACTGTAGATGCCGTGTTGGGGAAAACTGGTGGTATAGAGGAGAACATTGTGAAGAATATGTTTCTGAGCCACTCGTAGTTGGCATTGCCATAGCATCTGTTGCCGGGTTTCTTCTGGTGGCGTCAGGAGTAATCTTCTTCCTAGCAAGAACTCTGAGAGACCAATATGACAAGGATGAGACGGAGGATCCAGTACGGTAAGACACATACTATATCACAGTCAATCTGGTAAATCACGGCTTCATCTCAACTCACATACTTTTACTGTGCAGTATAATATTCTTTCTAATACAGACTTTGTCTTATGTAAGGGAACTCCAGAAGTCCGAGCCTTCAGAGCCGATCACCTGACACAAACCCTCGATTAGAGTTTGACCTTGAGTAAAGTAAAGCAGCCTTGAGATTCTGGAAAGGTTCTATATAACTAAAACCAATAAAAATGATTATGAAAACATTATAATTCAAAGAAAAATGTAACCATTAAATTGTAACAGTGATGAATGAGAACATGCAAATTGTTTAAGAAACAAGTATTTAAAAATAAAACTAAGGTTTCAATTTTGCATTACACACTAAACAGGGTCAAATCTATTGAATTATTACATTATATATAAATATTTTGCCCGAGCAGCTTTGGCATGTAAATAATTGTTAGAACAAATATTTATAAGAACTGTCCCTTATGAGTCAGTTACATTTTCATTAAATGCTCGTTTATTACTCAAATCTTTTTAATTACTGCATGTGCAGCACCTAGCAAGAAGCTTCCATCTCCAGTAATTCCATTATGAGATTTTCATTTATTCATCAAGGCTGATCTTTGATCCCTTGAGTTGTGGCTTCTTATCCATGAGGATGTCTGTTGCAAACTTTTTTGTGTGTATATACATGTTTATATGCAGGAGAGAGGACAGTCCGCCATTTCTGGACAGGGCCACCAAGTATAACCCCATGTTCGAGAGCGATTTAACTACAGGCTACAGCCATTACTACCAGCGGTACCCCGAGCCCCCAGTCCACAGCAGCGCCAGTGCCGAGGCTTCCACAGAGTTCAGCAGCGAAGAGATACGGCATATTTATGAAAACAGTGAACTCACCAAGGAGGTACGGGTCCGTGCATGCCTATGTTTAGATTACTTTGTATACACCACTTCAGGTGAGTAGGGGTGACCCCGAATAGTCACGATTCGATGCTTCGATAGGAGGAGCCTGATTCGACTCCCAATCTCACAGTCGAATATTCGCGGGGTGTTATGATCATGCCATTTTTGCTATATGGGGGTGCTCAAATGTCTGATTTCACAGAGAACTACCGGTTTTCTCCTAATAAGTTAATACAGCCTATTATGATAATGCTGTAAATAAGAATCTGAAAAGAAAAGCTATAAATAAATATTTTAACATGCATGAATAAATCCAACCACCCCTATAGTTTTTAAGTTTCACTTTTCATAATCCGTGACCGACAGAGGAGCATGGCGGCAGGGATTTAAATCTTTAAAAAGACTCAAATTGACACAGGCAGAGTGAAAGACAGGATTTTTTTTTCGATCAGGTGGGGTACAAGTTATTTCAAAACATTTTGGCCGCTTTATATATCGTGTATATAGGCCTACTATTATTTATCTCATATGAGATGCATTTGGTTGAGTTGCGCTGCAGTAAAAACGCTTCATTGTAGTAGTATGGTGATTATCTCTTCAGCAGGCATCGCGAGCAGGACAAACAACAATAATATTAATGACTATAACTCGGACTATCATATGCATAACATTATAATGAGAACACTATTATAATAAAACGCTGTTCATTTTGAGTGTAGCTGCCGTCACTAGCGTAGCCAGAAATGTTTAAGTGGGTGGGCCTACATAAAACTGGGTGGGCCAAGTGTGTAGCATATGAAAACTGCATGTCAAATTGCCAACAAAAAATACAGCACCAAGTTTCATTACACAGTACTTCTAAAGTGAACTCACCAAGGAGGTACATGTTCCAAGATGGCGGCGCGCACAACAGACGCAGCGGCTTCTCTCTCTCCCGACAGAACGGTGTTTTCGTGTTTTTTGTCTTGTAAGTCGCAATGTTTTTGTACATATTCGTCTCGTCTACCTGTCTTTAAGCGCGCATACAGTCGTGAGTTTCTGCTCTATGTCGGCAGAACCACATTTTTAGAGTTAAACTCCGCGCACGCCGAAGAGCTGCGGGACCTCGGTCTGCTCCGGAGGCCTACACCATCACCGACCCCCACTACTGCATCTCGCCCACAGCGGAGGCGCTACAAGCGGCGTGAGAGGAAACAGAAGAGGGGTAAGCGCGGAGGTATCCGAGCTAGGCTAGCGGCTAACCCACACAAGCCAGCTATCCCCACCATCGTACTGGCGAACGTACGCTCTTTGGACAATAAACTGGACTACATCCGACTACTTCGCTCTACTCAGAGGACTGTAAGAGACTGTTGTGTTTTTGTGTTTACGGAAATATGGCTTAACAACAGCGTTCCAGACTGCGCCATTCAGCTCGAGCAGCTAACATGCTATCGAGCAGACAGAGCTCTCGTCAAGGGAGGTAAGAAACGTAGCGGCGGGCTTTGTGTTTACATCAATAATGTATGGTGCCGCGACGCTGTTGTGGTCTGCAAACACTGCTCACCCCTGGTGGAGTTTATGATTATTAAGTGCCGGCCGTTCTATCTACCGAGGGAATATACAGCCATTCTGCTCGTTGCTGTATACATCCCTCCCAGCTCCAACAACATCAACAGGAGTGAGGCACTACATGATTTGTACCAGCACATCAGTGAGCAGCAGACAGCCCACCCAGATGCTTTTCTCATCTTGGCTGGAGACTTTAATCACGCAGACTTAAAGAGTGTGTTCCCGAAAATACACCAGCATGTTGACTTCCCAACAAGGGGAAAAAATACGCTGGACTTTGTTTGCACCACCCAGAGAGGAGCATACAAGGCCCTCCCCCTCCCCCACCTCGGAGCCTCAGACCACATCACTGTCATGCTAATGCCTGCATACAGACCGCTCGTTAAAGTCATCAAACCAATACACAAACAGATACATGTGTGGCCGGAAGGGTCGTCAGAGGCACTTCAAGACTGTTTCGACTCCACTGACTGGAATATGTTTAAGCAGGCTGCCACATACAACAATACTACTGACCTCCAAGAGTACACAGAGACTGTCACTGCCTACATCACCAAGTGCATTGATGATGTAACGGTCACAAAGACTATCACTGTCCGGGCCAACCAGAAGCCGTGGCTGACAGGGGAGGTCTACAGACTTCTGAAGGCTCTGAACGCTGCCTTTAGAGCTGGAGATGAGGAGGGCCTGAAGACAGCTAGGGCCAACCTATCCCGTGGCATCAGAGAGGCCAAGAGACAGTACTCCAGGAGGATAGCCCATCGTTTCAGCGACAGCAGAGACACTCGGAGCCTGTGGCAGGGAATACAGACCATTACGGACTACAAGCCCCCACCACAGACCTGTGACAGCACCATCCCCCTGCTGAACGAGCTGAATGCCTTCTTTGCTCGCTTTGAGGCACAAAACAGCACCACTGCACAGAAGACTCCACCTCCTCCCGGCGACCAGGTGATGACGCTGTCCCCGGACAGCGTGAGGAGATCCCTCAGCAGGATCAATGCACGCAAAGCTCCAGGTCCTGACAACATTCCTGGGCGTGTACTGAGAGACTGTGCAGTGGAACTCACTGATGTCTTCACAGACATCTTCAACATCTCACTAAGTCAGGCTGTTGTCCCCACATGCTTCAAAGCTACCACCATCATTCCAGTCCCGAAGAAGTCATCTCCATCCTGCTTCAATGACTACCATCCAGTAGCATTCACTCCTATTCCCATGAAGTGCTTTGAATGGCTAGTCATGCAACACATCAAGTCTGTCCTCCCCCCCTCCCTGGACCCCTTCCAGTTTGCATATA
Organism: Schizothorax lantsangensis; assembly: GCA_027422415.1. NCBI lineage: Eukaryota > Metazoa > Chordata > Actinopteri > Cypriniformes > Cyprinidae > Schizothorax > Schizothorax lantsangensis. The sequence goes on from CM049848.1 coordinate 16,904,727, forward strand.
GGTCCAACCGCTCGACCGATGATGCCATCGCCACTGCCCTCCACCCAGCCCTCACATATCTGGACAAAAAAGACTCATATGTCAGGATGCTGTTCATAGACTTCAGTTCAGCATTCAACACAATCATCCCTCAGCAGCTCACTCACAAATTGGTCCAGCTGGGGCTCAACACCTCTCTGTGCATCTGGCTGTTGGACTTCCTGACCGGGAGACCTCAGGCAGTACGGGTCGGCATCAACACATCCAGCACCATCACACTGAACACAGGGGCCCCCCAAGGATGTGTGCTGAGCCCCCTCCTCTTCACTCTGCTGACCCACGACTGCACACCGTCACACAACTCTAACCTTTTCATTAAGTTTGCGGATGACACGACTGTGGTGGGTCTCATTAGCAACAGAGATGAGACAAACTACAGGAGCGAGGTGAGCCGCCTGGCCGGGTGGTGCAGGGACAACAATCTCTCTCTGAATGTGGAGAAGATGAAGGAGATTGTTGTTGACTTCAGGAGAGTGCACACTCAGCATGCTCCTCTGACCATCAACGGTCACCTTTATTTATATAGCGCTTTTAACAATACAAATTCGGTGCGACTGTGGAGAGAGCGAGCAGCACCAAGTTCCTGGGTGTGCACGTCACAGAGGACCTCTCCTGGACTAACAACACTGCGGCACTGGCCAAGAAAGCACAGCAGCGTCTATACTTCCTCCGCAAACTCAGAAGAGCCAGAGCCCCGACCCCCATCATGTGCACCTTCTACAGAGGCACCATCGAGAGCATCCTGACTAGCTGCATCACTGTGTGGTATGGCGCCTGCAACGCGTCCTGCCGCAAGTCCCTTCAACGGATAGTGAGAGCAGCTGAGAAGATCGTTGGTGTCTCTCTCCCCTCCCTCCAGGACATCTACAGCACCCGTCTCACCCGCAAAGCCCTCAGCATTGCAGGTGATCCCACCCACCCGTCACACAGCTTCTTCAGTCTGCTGCCATCAGGGAGGAGACTGCGGAGTCTCCAGGCGAGGACAAGCAGACTGAAGGACAGCTTCATACATCAGGCTGTCAGGAAGCTGAACTCCCTCCCGTCCTTGCCCCCACCCCCTCTTTTACCCCACGCAACACTGAACTCTGACACTACGACCCCCCCCCAGCTCCCCACATCCCCAGGACTCCCCCTCCCCGCCTTACAAACTGTGACCCGCACCAGTCACTTTGTGCAGCACTGGACTGATCTCTACCTCATCCAGCATTGACTGTAAACTACCTCTTCTGACAGTCTGATAAAAGACTGTTCTTTTTTTGCACTACACATATATCTGCAGTTTTGTTTTATTTAACTGGTTTGCACTCTATCTGCCATGTGCCTTATGCCACTTTATCTATCTCTTTTTTATTTTTCTACAATGTCCTCATTTGTATATCTGTATAGTTTGTATGTACATATGTTTAAACTGTATTTATCGGTATTTGAAACTATAAACTGTATTTATCTGTATTTGAACGTCTACTGTCAGTGCTTAATGTTAACTGTATGCACCAAGGGTCTGAGAGTAACGCAATTTCAATTCTCTGTATGTATGTACTGTACATGTGGAAGAATTGACAATAAAGCAGACTTGACTTGACTAAAGCATGCATTAACATTAGTAATTTGTTATGTTAATGTTCATTTTAAAATTTAGGACATTATTAAAATTAAAAGTTGTATCTGTTAACATTTGCCTGAGCTGGTTATCAAAGATGAATAAACACGGTAACAAATATATTTCTAATGTATAACTAAAGGAAGTTTATTAAAAAGCATTACCTCAGTGTGAATGAAACGGGCTTCGCTGATGATTTCATAATCAAACGTCTCTGTCAGTTCACGCACATCGAGGACCGCAGAAATGTGCGCAGCTGCAAATTATGCAGTTTGTTGTGGCGACCAGGATCTAGCTGTTAGCACAACGTTTATGTGTTTCTTTCCACAAAGGACACATCTTTTTAGCGGATCAAACACTGTACCTATACTAATATGATGCTTCAAACACGCTTGGTTCAGAAGATTCCGATCAATAAATCCAGCACCTGCAGGTGGTCTGTCGGGTTTCATTTGTAGACGGTCCGGATTTATTGCTAAGACTTTTACTTTTTAAAGAATTGATCTGATTTATGTTTGCTGAACTCGGCTATTTTTAAAATTAACTTCACAAACGCGCGCATTTAACTATTATATCCTTACGTGGTAAACATAACATTGTGGGTGGGACTAACAGAAACGGACGAATCATCATTTTGACAAGCGTGATGCACCTATAGGAAGAGGGAAAACTAAGAAACAACCTGTAATTGACCATGAAAACAAGCTTAATATTTTTTAATAAATGTATAATGTTACAGTGAAATAATACGTTTATTAGTATCCTTTAATAAATTACATCCATTTGGAAAATTACAACTTCTCATTGGGTGGGCCACAGATGCCGTGTTTCTGCACGTTGTTGCATGAAGAACGCATCCACAAAAGGAGTTCATTCAGAGCCGCGCAGACACGTTCTCTTCTGCATTCGGGTCTCGGGGCATTTTGTGCAGATAGCCTGTAAAGTCGCAACATAAATAACGAAGCGTATTCTATGAAGGTAATGTAATGCCTAAAAGATTTGCATGTGTAGGGTAAGAGTTGTGCAAGTGTACATAAGATTGCAAACGTAAATTAAATTTGCATGCGCAAGAAAAGTTTTGTAAAGGTGCAAATCAAGATTCAAGCGCAAGAAAAAAATATTTGCAGCATTTTACTTTTTTTGCAAGTGTAATTCATGTATTGTGAAACTGCAGCGTCATGGTAACGCAAGATAAATATGATCTGTATTCTTCAGCTTTCCATTTTTCTGCGCTTGCACTTTTGGCACGTTTTTTTCGCCAAAATACCGTCAAAAGCACTGCAAGCCTGTGAACAGTGATTTGCAGGCGAAAACAACAGTTTAAAGAACTGCAAAACAGATTGACCGCGTAGAACCAATCTGTATGTGTAAAAAACAGACTGTCAAATGTCTAAATGACTTGTGTATGTAGGGCAAAAAATTTCCCGAAATAATCTGATATGTACAGCTCCGTCTTTCTTTTATCTGCGCTTACAGTTTTGGCACCATTCTCTCACTAACTGAGTTTTGCAAGCGTGAGGGGAGGGCGGGTCCACCTTTGTAGCCAATCAAATGAGGCTCTTGCTGACTCTCCATTTACTCTTATCTGATTGGTTCAATAAACACATCATGCCAAACATTAATCTTCATTTAGTTCAGGAACATTATCGCTGCCGGAACGATACTTTAATGTAGGCCTACACATATATAATAATAATAATAATAATAATTAATTAATTACTAAATACCAACTTAATTAAAACATGATATGTTATAACTTGTGTACCATTAGGCTATGTGTTCATACTGAATTTCGAGCTGTGTAGTATCTTCTCCTCCTCAACAGGCTATATGATATATTAGTTTATTGTAATATAATATTGTAATTTTTGATGATACTTGAAGGACTAATATCTGCACTAGCCTAATACATTCATAATTTCACCTGTCTACTGATCATGGATGGTTCCATTTATTAACAAAAATTTGGTTCAGTAATAATTGAACCAACAATAATATTTTTTTCTTTAACATGCTGTAATTTAAGGGAACTTTAAAAAATATTACTAAAATATTAATTTATCTAACTTATTCAACATTTATCTTTTGTAATACCACCGTGTAACCACTAGATGGCTGTTTAGCTCTCTATATATAAACAATTAGTTACTTGAATTTGGATATATATTTAGACACTATTAAATACATATTTAGCAAAGTTTTTGCATTAGTCAAATCTGGACACAAATAAAGCATTTTGTTACTCATTCTTGCTTCATATAATAGCTTGATCGGTCACATGAAAGTAATCAGAATCAATACTGAAATTTCAAAATATACAGTTGAGTGTTAAATACAGAGACATGGTCTGAATTGACAAATTCAGATTTAAGTAGCTTTATTGGCATTGTAAAAAAAGGTTTTACAAAGTATAGCACTCTGATACCATAGTGTTGAGCATTATCACATAACATAATTTTGATTATAAAGTTTAACGTCAGTGGTGTAAGCAGATTAGAAAATTTAAATGTAAAGCCAAACCAAACCAAAAAAATTTAACACCAGCTTACAATTCAGTATGAACACATGGGAGTCTATCCTAAAGGAACACAAGTTATGAAATATCGTGTTTTAATTAAGTTTTTATTTATTTATTTATTGTACTGTATGTGTACTTTAAAAGTATCGTTCCGGCAGCCAGAATGTTCCTGAACTAAATGAAGATTAATGTTTGGCGCATGATGTGTTTATTGAACCAATCAGATAGGAGTAAATGGAGAGTCAGCAAGAGCCTCATTTGATTGGCTACAAAGGTGGACCCGCCCTCCCCTCACGCTTGCAAAACTCAGTTAGTGAGAGAATGGTGCCAAAACTGTAAGCGCAGATAAAAGAAAGACGGAGCTGTACATATCGGATTATTTCGGGAAATTTTTGCCCTACATACACAAGTCATTTAGACATTTGACAGTCTGTTTTTTACACATACAGATTGGTTCTACGCGGTCAATCCGTTTTGCAGTTCTTTAAACTGTTGTTTTCGCTTCCAAATCACTGATCACAGGCTTGCAGTGCTTTTGACGGTATTTTGGTGAAAAAAACGTGCCAAAAGTGCAAGCGCAGAAAAATGGAAAGCTGAAGAATACAGATCATATTTATCTTGCGTTACCATGACGCTGCAGTTTCACAATACATGAATTACACTTGCAAAAAAAGTAAAATGCTGCAAATCTTTTTTTCTTGCGCTTGAATCTTGATTTGCACCTTTACAAAACTTTTCTTGCGCATGCAAATTTAATTTACGTTTGCAATCTGATGTACACTTGCACAACTCTTACCCTACACATGCAAATCTTTTAGGCATTAAATTACCTTCATAGTATTCTGTATGAGAGAAATGAGTTAAATCCCATTCATTAAAAAAAGAGCTATAATATGCTTAATTTTACTGCTCATCTTCAGCGCGCGCAGCTCAAAACAGAAATGCAGAACATTAATAGCTATATAGCCTACATAACCTTATAATAAGAGCACTATTGAAAAAAAAATATTGTGAATTCTTAGGGTTTCGCTGACGTTTAATGTTAACTATCTTTTAATCAAAACATAAAATATTATTTACCCCGTCTGTGTCTGCGAGGTGTCCGTTACACATTTTTTAATTACTGTCGAATGTCTAACTTGACTCTTCGTAATGTATTTTGCCCCGCCCCCAAATATATGATTCGACTATCAGTCAAATATCGGTAAGATTCGAAAATTCCGATTCGACTATGAAAATCCTTAGTCGAGGACACCCCTACAGGTGAGCAAGTGAAATTTTGAGTGAAAAATGCGTGTAAGCGAGTGTGTGATGCATGTTTCTGGGAATTTCTCTTCCTGTCCATTCCATAGGATATTCAAGATCGCATCCGCATCCTTGAACTCTACACAAGAGATCGTCAGTTTGCAGATTTTTTGAAGCAGCATCAAATGTGAGTATTTTTTTTTTCAAGATGCCTTATTAATAACCTATAGCTTTGCTTATTTTCACCCCCATGTCATTTTATTTTTATTTTATCAGAGCAATGGATAATCAAAGAGAAAGTTCCTCCAATAGTCAATAGCTGTCCAATGTCCAATAGCCTGCTGAGTGCAAAACAATGAAGGTTAGTAAACAATGTTATGAGAACAGCATGTTACAATGTAACATTATGTTTTGTGTGTCCAGTGTTGCATCTAGTGTAAACATCAATGGATCTTTAGGGCTTTTCAGACTTTTATTATTATTATTTTTTAAATTATTCTAAATACAGTGTTTGTATTGATTTGCGTCATATGTTCCTCTTCCAGAAACTTGCGTTGTCTTTCGGGAAATGGCATCTTAGTGATTTCAGAGCAATTTCTCTTCAGCCTCTCTGAGACTTTGCCATCGCAAATTAAAATGGCTACCTATGGATACTTCTTAAAATAAGATTCAAGAAAGAAAAGGATATTTTTGTTCCCTTTTTTTTTTTTCGTTAAAGACTGATTTTCTGTCATAGAATGGGATCTTGGTCACAGACAATATCCTTGTCATTGATTGAAATGTTTTGTTAGTGCCTTCTAATCTTATCTGTGGTCCGTCTCTCAGACAGTCAATCTTTGGTGTTCAAAGAAAAAGATCCCTGATGCATTAATCCTGAAAGTTTCTTGAATCACAGACCATTAATCTTGTATTACCCTCTTAGTACATTACCTTTTATAGTTTCACAGCTTGTCAGAGGTTTCAAGCTCTTCTGTATTAAAACAAATCAGACTGCTAACTTTAATTATTTTTAAGACAAGTAAGCTCACTTGGTGGCCATCTTGGAAGCATCCGGGCAGCTATATTCTATGCAGGGCCGGATTTACGCACAGGCATTCTAGGCACGTGCCTATGCTCGCTCGTCCAGGGGGGCCCAAACCCAATGAAGAGATATAATATTTTTGTTATACTATGGGCTATCTACAACAGTAAAAGAACCAAAACACCAGAAGACATTGAGCAAATAAATATAACAAACAATAGGGTAAAAAATGACAAACTATTTCCATGTCTTCCACCTTTTTTTCTGTATGGAAATCATGCTTTCTTTCTCCCGTTCTCTCTCACAGACGCGCACACACGCGGAGACGCGCACAGAAACTTGTTGTCAGCGTTGCCCTGCGAATTTATCAATAAAATAGTTTCGCAGCTGTAGCGAGGTTCTTGAAGCAGTTCAACTTAAAAATCGCTATTAGTTGACGCTGCTGAACACTGCTAAGAGACGCACAGAGGCAGGTATTCACACGCACTTAATATCTCTCTCTCTCTCTCTCTCTCTAATAACTGTATTAGACTGCATTAATAACTGCATTAGCCTGCATATCAGCCTCTGTTATTGGCTCTAAAATGACGTTTTGGAATTTGCAACGGAAGGTTTGGGATGAGGTGCGTATTAGTTCAACACACACAAGATTTCAGGACAAAAACATATGGAAAAAATAAAAAAGGTAATTGCGACCTTTTATCTCACAATTCAGATTTTTTTTTTTTTTTTTTTTTTGGCAATTGCCAAAATTGTTTATATCACACAATTCTGACTTTATAACTCACAATTGCGCGTTTATATCTCACAATTGTGAGATAAAAAGTCGCAGTAGCCTAACCTTTTTTTATTTTTGTATTCAGTGGCGGAAACGGGCTTCCGTAGAAACATGTCAAATGAAACAAATCATCTGAACAATGTCTCGATGTGTGATTGTGACTCCAGGCTGTTAAAATTATTAGAGAAATAATGCACTCCCGAAGTGGTTATGTGGCCACGACGCCGCGCCTATTAATGGAATGTCTTTCTCAGTTCTCAAACAAATTAAGAACTACAATCGATTTTTATTGACTGAACATAAGCGCTTATTGCGATAGAAAACACTGTAACAGTTTCCACTGATTAAGAAATATTTTGTTTGCTTGGGTGGTAATATTAGGCCTATCATATTAATAGGTAAGGGGGGCCCAAAAAATTGTTTTGCCTATGTCACGAAAAGAGGTAAATCCGGCCCTGATTCTAGGTAATAGTTATACAAGTACAGCTTCTACATACTTGAAGATTGACCAAAATCAAAAAGACAGCAATGTTATCACAGATCTGCGTCATAAGCTTGAATCACAGGATAAAAATGATGCCTCTATCAAAAAGGTTGGCTCTTTTAACTGAAAGTAGGGGCTTCCATTCCTACAGCTTCCAAATTGAGCACTGCTATTTCTCCTATTTATCTTTTTAATGTGTACGTCACATCCTTCCAACAATGATTGTTGCAATAATGGACATTTGTATGTATTTTTTTTTACATTATTTACTGTATTTAAAATTGTATCAGTTAAAGGGTATAGTTCACCTTCAGTAAAAACCGAAAATACTGTCATCATTTACTTGCGTCATTAAGTGAGGAAATTATTTGGCAGAATTGTCAAATTTGTGTGAATGATGCCTTTGAGTTTTTGTGAGAAATAAACTTTGTTATACTGGAGACTTTTATTTACAAGTTTTATTACAGGTGCTAAGGAATAGTTGACAGTTATGTATGGTTTGTAATGCATGTTTGCCTGTGTGTGTTATTGCAGTGTGCGGTGTCTGAGCAATACAATGTGTTTTGGGCTGATGGTCTTCCATGTATCAGAGCTAATTAAAGAGAATAGAGAGCTCACTACAATTAGTCAAAGCAGAGATTACAGCCCAGATTACAGAGCATTACCGACAGCATGTGCTGAAAGTGTGATCATATGTGACTGTTTTCCAGTTTATAGCATAAAAATGTAAATGGCTTTCATATGTGTTATATACAACATAGTGAGGTCCGTAAGTCTGAGACAGACTCCATATATGCCTGTGGGTTTGGAATGACATGAGTGTGATTAATCTAGAGTTTCAAATTTGGTTGTACTGATCATTTAATGATAATGGAAAGATCTCCAGAGTCACATACTTCTTTTTGTTGATATTGTGAAAAACGAATTGAGACCGATGTGGTAATGTGTAACGTATGAAAGACACAATTATCCATTATTTGTTTACTAGTGTTTTAAGAAGAGAGCATGAGAAATGACTACAATCAGAACCAGGCTAAGTGCCTGAGCCACAAAGAAAGGGGTGTTTTTCTCTCTACAATGTCAGTAGTGAAAGAACTGATGGTCCAATGATTTTGTCGACATTTCATGTGTAACTGAATAGCCTGCTGCAGTTACACTTCACAGTTGAACCTCTAGGGAGCGGTGTTTGTGTTTTTAATATTTCAAAGTGTGATCAATGCATCACAAAACAACATATGATAAAATGACTGGTGTAAAATCCCCATGCTGCTCTATTTTAGGTGCTGCATTGGCTGTGACTATGAGGCAGTGTTTGCACTCTGTAGATGCTAACAGTTCTTGTAAGTCTTGTAATCAGGCCCTTTCTAACAGAGCATGCTGCACAACTTCTTGTACAGGCTCTTGTCGTTTCTAGGCTGGACTACTGCAATGCTCTTCTGGCTGGACTTCCATCAAACACAATCAAACCTCTACAAATGATTCAGAATGCAGCGGCACGACTGGTCTTCAACGAGCCCAAAAGAGCCCATGTTACACCTCTCTTCATCTCCTTGCACTGGCTACCAGTGGCAGCTCGCATCAAGTTCAAGACACTGATGCTTGCATACAGAACGACCACAGGCTCAGCACCATCCTACTTCCACTCACTATTACGAATCTACATCCCCTCCAGAAGTCTGAGATCTGCTAGTGAGCGACGCCTTGTGGTACCATCACAGAGAGGCTCAAAATCACTCTCCAGAACATTCGCGTTCACCATTCCTGGCTGGTGGAATGATCTTCCCACCCCTGTCCGGAATGCTGGATCCTTGTCAATCTTCAAGCAACAACTGAAAACTCATCTCTTTCGGCACTACTTGACTTCATCCTAAACTTGTTCTAAAAAAAAAAAAAATCTTTCCCTTTATCTTTCTCTCCTTCCCTTGCTAGCTTGTACTTATTTGAACAATGACTGAGACTTGGTGTTACGAGCACTTCCTCTGTCTGATTGCCTCTTCAAGATGAATCGCTTTATGTATTCCCCAATTGTAAGTCGCTTTGGATAAAAGCGTCTGCCAAAATGACTAAATGTAAATGTAAATGTAAGTAATGATATAGGAGAAACGAAGCTTTTCGAAGCAGTTGCATCTCAAAATGATTAAGTTTTTTGAAGCCTTTCAATGGAGTTTTTTTGTCTTTTTTATTCAATCAAACATTGTGTTTGAGAGCAAAACTAATTATTTTGTAATTAAAAAATAAAAGTTTGCAAAAAAAGTCTTCTTAAGGCTCAAAAATAAAGAAATTGAAAAAAATATTTTGCAGTGCGTGTAAATCTTTGAAAAATCATATTTTTCTTTGCGCACGTCAAACATAGATGTTCTAGTGCACAGAGATCTGTGCCATCTGCCTGAGGGGAGAAGTGCAAACAGGTTGTGTCCGGGGTGAGAGGGGTCTGTGATGATGTTGCAGGTGCACACCATTGGTGTGTTTAGGCACCACGCAATTGCGTGGGGTCCCGCGGTTCAGCGAAAAAAGTTTGGCCTGTATTTAAACCATTCAACACTCCTGCGCTCTCCAGAGACGGTGAGCTCATCGACACTCAACAATTGCCCCATTGTAAAAACAAAAATATACAGCATGATCAAACATTTAATTACATACTTTTGAAAAAAAAAAAGTATGAAAATTCCCCCCTTCGCAGCTCAAAAAAAAAAAAAAATCCTCCCTCCCACAAGAGTCACCTAAGAGGGGAGTTCACCCCATTTTCAAAAATGAAACTCAGGCCCTGAATGAATGTCTGTAAAAAATCCTGATTGGAGTATCACTATAACTAATTCTACATGTTAAAAATAAGCCTTATTTATCATGTAGATAAAAACAGAGATAAAAAAGTCCCTCTAAAATAGAGGGACACTCTCTGTTAGGAGAAATCAAGCCTGCTCCCTGAGAAAGTCAATATGTTAATTTTCTTAAATAAAAATCACTAGAGACGCCATAATTCTCTATTACATTCTGTTGTGCTCTTATGCACATGATGTTCAAATATGTTGTGCTATGGTATGCTGAGGAAATCTCTCTCTCTCTCTTTGAAGGGCCTTTATTTTAAAAAAAATTCTTTATGTGCCTTCTTCTGTTTGCTTGGAGGCATTTGTAAATTGCAGTAAGAAAATAACTTGAAATTTTCAACATCTTTTTACATAATTTATTTTTGCACCAAATTATAGAGAGAAGTATGGATAATGGTATCGATGAGCAGTATCGTATCGGTATCGATAAAATGTAAATGATATCCATCCCTACCCCGGAATCGATTGTAAAATCCACCGAGGGGGGGCCCCCCTGGGGACCACTTGCTGAGGGCCCCCAAAACACTAAACACGCCCTAATTAACACTAAACACGCCTTAAAGGGATAGTTCACTTTGAAATTAAAATTTGGTATCTATCAGCTTACCCTAAGGGCATCCAAGATGTAGGTGTCTTTTTTTCTTCAGTAGATCCAATTTTGATGTTTTTAGGTCAAACTGTTCTAGTCTGTCAGTCATATAATGGCAGGTATAGGTCACTGTCTCTATAAGAGGGAAAAATTACATGCACAGAGAAATCCAAATTAAACAATTCCCCATCGTAACTACACATTGATGGCCTAAGACACGAAACGAGCACGAAACGAGCGGTTTGTGTGAGAAAACGAACAGTATTTATATCGTTTTTTTTACCTCTTGTACACAACCAAGTGATCTGAGTGCGCACACACATCCGGTGTGTGACGTGTGTGTGCGCGCGCTCTGGCTCACGCTGCATTCACACGGGGCGTCGGCGTCAAAGCTTGACGGAGGGCGTGTCTGAAGCGTGGTGCTGACGCGCCGTCATAGTTACAATAACCAATCACATACTTCTCTGGTGTTGCATGAACGGGATTGGGTATTTGCATGAGGCGATCTGATTGGCTGACGCCTCCGTTGGCGCTTGAAAATTTGCGTCAGCACCACGCTTCAGACACGCCCTCCGTCAAGCGTTGATGCCGACGCCCCGTGTGAATGCAGCGTGAGCCAGAGCGCGCACACACACACGTCACACACCGGATGTGTGTGCGCACTCAGATCACTTGGACATGGTTGTGTACAAGAGGTAAAAAACAATATAAATACTGTTCGTTTTCTCACACAAACTGCTCGTTTCGTGTCTTAGGCCATCAATGTGTAGTTACGATGGGGAATTGTTTAATTTGGATTTCTCTGTGCATGTTCTTTTTCCCTCTTATAGAGACAGTGACCTATACCTGCTATTATATGACTGACAGACTAGAACGGTTTGACCTAAAAACATCAAAATTGGATCTACTGAAGAAAAAAAGACACCTACATCTTGGATGCCCTTGGGGTAAGCTGATAGATACCAAATTTTAATTTCAAAGTGAACTATCCCTTTAACACTGAACTAAACTGTCCTAATTATTTGTATATAAAGCTAAAAAAAGTTCAGCATCATTACTCCACCCTTAAGTGTCCCTTTTAGATGTTTTTTAAGCTATTTTTAAAGTGTTTTTTAAGCTTTAATGTGAGTCACTATTACCATTACCTTTCTCCACAAAAGCTGGCATGGCAGTTCTACTTCTGACACTGGAAATGTTCCTGTGCATATCGGGCACTGGGCTGCAAGTGCTTACACATTAAAGACAAAAATGTATGCAGGGCAAATTTTGTAAAATAGGAACTGATAATTGACAATGTTCGCTTTAGCTTTTGCTTGTGTACCTCCTGAGGGTGATTGCAACATTGGATGATGTTGCGTCAGGTCTAAGGTTTTGCCTTGAAGATGTCGCCTCCTTTATCACCAAACACCAAATCTTCTTCCTGCAAACAGAAAAGAAGAATGTGATGTTGTACTGATAGAATTCTAGGCTGTTGGGAGTAGTCACAAATAAAAACACTGCTTAGAAGTCGGGCATATTGAAATGTGTAAGTTAGTTAATTAAAAGGTCTTCAAAGCAAAGTCTCTGCAAGGCTACAGTGGTACTGGCTGACAAGTCCTGATTATCACTCATAACTATTGAAGTAAGTAATACTATTGAAGTATTTGCAATTGTCAGTGCACAGGTCTTAAAGATAGTACAGACATTGGTCCCAAATCATTGTATTTTAGAATGGCAAACTGTAAGTTACGGGGCGCGGCATGATTTTGAACAGCTGTTGGGTGCCGCAAATAGACTTATGCGGTCATAATTTATGAATCATAATCCGCCAAATGGGCTAGTGATTTGATGTGCGTTACCCACCTGACTTCACTGGAGCTATAATAATCTATAATCTCTGAATATATTGGCCTGACACTTTACTATTGGGGGTTCTGTCAGCTAGCTATACTGTTGGCTAATCAAATCTATTCAGACGGGCTTGGCTAACGCTATGTATTTAGATGGGAGAGCATGAGAAGAGAGAATAATTAAGTTCACTTGTCACCAGTGTTGGGGAAAGTTACTTTTAAAAGTAATGCATTACAATATTGCGTTACTCCCTAAAAAAGTAACTAATTATGTTACTTAGTTACTTTTTATGGAAAGTAATGTTACGTTACTTTTGCATTACTTTTGCGTTACTTTTTAAGTATGAGCAGGGCTTGATTGTTTTTATTAATACAAGAAGTTCTATTTATAGCAAATGTAAAAGCCCTTTCACACCAAAAAGTGTAATGAATAAACCTCAGGCTGAAGGAAAAGTAAATTCACGTCTGTAAAGTAGAACGCAGGGGAAGAAGGTTCAATACTCTTGAAAAATAAAAAAAACAATGAAGCACAATTTTTAGATTATCTAAAGTAATTTTTGCTTATTAGTATGGTTGAACTGGATCATCAAAGGTCAGCAGCAAAGGCATTGGTTAATAAAATTGGATTAGATACATTTGTGTTGTTTGACATATTTAATTATTGCAGGTTTGCGTCATATTCTGAGTTTGCATTTCACTGTTTTAATTCATTTTGATGAATATTAAATCTGTTTTTTGCGAGTGGGATGAATTAATGCACATTCACATTTAGTATAGGACTACAGTAACAGCATGTTCAGTAAGATGTTAAATTAGTTATCTTACCCAGTAAACGACCTGTTGCTCGCCATGATACAACCTCGCTTGCTCTTCTGTCAGACTGTCGGCGGCAGTGGCGGGGATTCCGGGGAAACGTAGTGGGCGTGGTCGACCTGTGACTTCAATAGAGAGTGACCAATAGAAAAGGGCCTTTCTTCCTGGTGGGTAGAGACCGCCTACTGAGACACAGCTTCTCTCGCAAGCCAAACTTTTCAACTCGTAACACAAGTTTTAGACCCGCAAAAAAAACGGCAGAAAAGAGAGCAACATTTGTGGTTTCGCGATGAAAAGTGTTTGAAGTACGCAAAGAAAAATATGATTTTTCAAAGATTTACACGCACTGCAAATTATTTTGTTTTCAATTTCTTTATTTTTGAGCCATAAAAATACTTTTTTTTGCAAACTTTTATTTTTTAATTACAAAATAATTAGTTTTGCTCTCAAACACAGAATGTTTGATTGAATAAAAAAGACACAAAAATAATTCCATAGCTTTCAAGCGCTGTTGTAAATGCAACGGAAACACAGCTCAAAGTGTAAAGCAACTTCCGGTTCACGCGGACTTTAAATTTAATCTATAAATAATACCATTTAATATGAAAGGTATGTAATCAATTTTTTATTAACATGTAGTGCTTTTGCGTTCTTAGTCAGGACTTGGCAAACTAGGAACAATTAACGGCTATTTTTCTTATTATTTCCTTGTATTAAAATTCTTGAAAACTGAACCGAGATCAGATAAGTCAAAACCATTAGCAGTCGTTCAGGGGTTCACCAGATCATCCGAATTTCGAAACGTTTCTTTGGTTTACTGAAGTAGGCTACATTAACTATATGGGCCATTCTACAGAACTGGTCCAAAGTCAGAGTCGGAAACGTCTTGAAAATATATATTTTTTCAAATAATTTGTATGCAAATTGTATAATATTCAAGGTACACATTTCTAGTAATTCTGCAGTTCTCATATTGTATTTTCAGACAGTTTGGGAATATTTGTCCTCTCCCCAAATTTGTCACTACCGAAACACAGTAATAATAATTTAATTAGAAGGGTTATTGACTAGATTTTTCTTGCATCTAGATTTTTTTTTTCTATTTTATAAAAAGAAACATTCAGAGGTGAATCAATAACAATTACATTTTTAACAATATTTCAAGTGTAATTTATGAGATTTGTTGTAATTGTTGTTGTATTTGAGATTTGAGATTTGTTGTATTTTGAATCCCATTTTTCTTTGTAAAAGGCAAAAAGTTGATCATACTGATTCATTAGTTTGAATATACATTATATATAATATATATATATAAAACACCCCAAAAAACAAAGATGTCACTACCGTTATGGAATAACTCCCAAAAAAGTGTGCTTAATTACAGAAAAAAGGTGTTCGGTAGTGACGTTCCTCAAAGTTACACAGATTTTTCAGACTTTTGAACACATTTACCTCAAAATGATGGGACCTATCTACTCACACCTTGTAGCTATGAGAGAGGAGGACACATGAATATTTCCTGATCATAAGTTTATGGGTTTAGCTAAAATCAGTCTTGCAAGAATGAAAAATATACTTTTAAAAACAACAATGGAAAAAAATACAAAAATTATTTCAGTATCATGTTCTTAAGTTGAAATTTAGGGGTTAGGGTTCAGGACAGCCACCTCCCAATTGAAAGTACCCAATAAATTATGATTATATATATATATTAAGCTTACTAATATTTTAAATATTATTGTGGGTTTCAATAGATAATAGAAGGAACTTAATAAACATCTAAGATTTGAATACTTAAATGCTTTTTAAATGTATTTTTTTGGTTGTGGGACAGCAGTTTGCACCAATTCTGTAGAATGGCCATAACCAAATTTTGTAAGTTTCGAAACCAATGTTCTAATCAGTCTGATATAATATCCACCTTATTTTTCAATGCAGAACTGAGCCATTTTCTGTAAATGTGTGAGACCTCCGATTCATTAGCCACTGTAGGGAAATAATGAGAAAAATAACAACTATACTTTTTTTAAAAAAACATCCCATGTTTCGGTAGTGACAGTATATTTTCGGCATAGTGACAGTAATGCTTTGGTAGCAACCAAAAGACCTCCGATTCATAATCCACTGTAGGGAAATAATGAGAAAAATAACAACGTGCAGTAAACGGTACAGTTTGCACTACAAACCAGTATGTTCATAATTAAGATAATACATTAAAATAATATGTAAAGACACACCAGTTTAAAATATCAAGCCACAAAACGAGCTGTTTTGTACAGCTAAAAAGAAGTGGAAACGAATGACACTGGAAGCCAGACAAATTTACAAATGGCCTTGCCCGCTCTTACGGAAAAATAAGGTGGATAGCCTCGTTTTCTGAAATCACGTGACGTGGGGAATTTTCACATGCTTAAGTTTCAAACCACCAGTGATTAAGTGAAAGTTTTCCATGCTTCAGAAAAGCGTTTTGAAAGTGACTAACACTTTAATTAATTTTATGCAATTTAAGGCATTAATGTTTTGTTTTTCAATCTGGTTAGGTGTTTTTTAAACCGGTAAAGTATTTATTGTTTTATATGAATATAATGGACAATGGCGCCATATTGAAATTGTCTTTTGACCTACGACGTCAGCCCCGTCACATTTAACGACGACTGAGGTCTTATGGAATAGTAAGGTATAGTCTACTTCAGAGTCTAGTGGAAGTAGTTCATTCAGGTGCTCTTTGCTTACTATGCATACTGTTCATTTTTGACGTACTACTTTTCGGACAGTACATCAGTGGAGAGAAACAGGCATATTAGAATGCGGGGATTGTGTTAGTTACGGTGCGAAACACTTGTTCATCATATCACTGCGCAGCTCCCATTCCGCATGGTTATTTTTGTTGCATAGAAACATTTTTATGCCAGGGCCTATATCTGATTCTACTTAGTGGATTTGCTTAATAAACCAAAAGCAACATAATCAGAACACGACCATGACAGAATGTGAAAGTATAATATGCTAGATCTGAGACAGTCTTACATACTATGTGTTTGAAATGTTGAACACAGACACAGAAAGAGATTCTAACTGTTATTGGTGTGCATCTAGTGATAAATTTGATAAACGTCCTGCTGCAGGGCACATTTGTACATTATTTGTCAGTGTTACAGTCCATGATTCTGTGTGCTTCGACTTTTCTGGCAATGTTTATAATGAATCACCCTCCTGAGTAGAATTCATCAGTTCCCCCCACACACACATATGCTGCCAACAGCTGCATTTAGTCACTTTTTCTTCCTCTGAAGAAACACAAACACATAAAAATGTGCACATTTAACACCACTGATCGCTGATGTCAAGGGCCACCAATGAACTTTGTGGACAATTTACTCCTTTGTGTAGGGCGTCAAGTACTCGTTATTTTAGTGTTTTATGCAAGCACATTTTGTCCACACCTTTGTCTTTTTTTCTGCTTGTGTTTTCATCTGTTTGTTAATTGGAATGCGTGTCTGTTTATATTTGTGTCGTGACCAAAATTTATTCTGCAGGAACATGTGTGTGAAGTTCATTTGGTTCAACATGACTCTCCCTTTGAGCCAATCACAGCTGCGGAGCAGAGCACACACAATCATCTGTACCAAAACATTACACACACCAGAGGCTTATCCAGTATCACCATGGCCCCATTAGGTTACTTAGCACCCCTTCATTGACTAAACTAGAAATGTGTCCCTGATAATTCATATTATACTAGATATCATTTAGCTTTATTTTGAATATTATTTAAATATATTTATATTCAAACCAACAGCACATGATATTGTTTCCATTTACATTTATGCATTTAGCAGGCACTTTTGTCCAAAGTGACTTACGAAAGAGGAACATGTTTTCATGTGACAGTTCAATAAACAGGGAGGACACAAAATACCCAGTTGCTTGTATTATATTCAGATGCAGGAAGTCAGTAGTTACGTATGTTCTTGATTCAATGTTTTGAACAAATGAGCGAATGATTCAGTAATTCACCCATAAAGACAGTCACTTGTCGCTACCTACTGGCACATTGATGAAACCTGCAGAATGTGAAATTTAAGTTTCTACCTTATTTTTAAGCAGTAGAAGTAATCTTTTGCATATTTGTGAATATGCAAGAATTTTGATTCATTAGCCGCTTAAAAAAGCTAAAAACTATGCGCAACAAACCAGTATGTGGCTACAAACCAGCGGCTACTTTGTCTTGACTTAAAGCCGCTGAGAGACTAAGTCAAGGAATCTATGCATTTGTGATGCAAAAAATAAATATTGGTAAGGCAGAAAGTACTTTCTTCTACATTTTTACTATTGCACAGATTTTTCATTGACTTTATATAGTCAACAAAGAATAACCCTGCTCACCCCCTCTCCCTAGCATCTGTCATTGAACAGCTGACTGATTTCCCCATTCCCACGTAATCCTGTGACCCTCCACCATGATCATGTGACATAAATAAAACATATTAACTCTTTCATATTCATTACATAATACAGGGGGGAAAACTATTTGAAATTTAATTTAGCATCAAAGACTATTTTTATACAGCTACACTAACTGGAGGCAGCCGACAATGGAAGTGGATAGAAGCACAAGTATGAAGCATCGCCAAAGAGAATACACTATAATAATTTGTACCAATTTGAATGACAAATTAAGACTGGTTACAAAGACAAGTTTAAAATCTAAATCTCCAGGTTGGGTCCAGATTAGGGCTGCAACAAACGATTATTTTGATAATCGATTAATCTAACGATTATTAGAACGATTAATCGACTAATCGTCGATTATTTCACTGGTTAATCAGTAGACTTTGATTGATTATTCAGTTTTTGCAATTAGTTAGAATATTAAGTTATACATATTCTAACATAAATAAAGGTCACTTCATTATATTATTATATAATTTTTATGTAATTTCCTTGTTTTTATTGTTGTGATTATTATTTTTTTTAATTCCTTGTTTTTATTGTTGTGATTATTATTTTTAATGTCCATTTCACTTCCTTTTATGTAAAGCACTTTTGTGTTTTTGAATTTTTTTTGTGTATGAAATGTGCTATATAAATAAACTTGCCTTGCCTAACATGAATTAATAATGAACAATACTTCTATAGCATTTGTTAATCTTAATGTTAATTTCAGCATTTACTAATGCATTATTAAAATCACAAGTTGTTTTTTTTACATTGATAAATGCATTGTGAACTAACATGAACAACTGTATTTTTATTAACCGACATTAACAAAGATTAATACTTAAATGTAATAAATGTATTGTTCATTCATGTTAATTAATACATTAACTAATGTTAACAAATGATTCCTTATTGTAATGTTACCAATTCATTATAAAAATAGATGGCACACAAAATGAGATGACAGACAGAGACACTCTCTCACCATTTAATTAGCTACATGAAAAAGTAACTGAATGACACATTTTGCACATTCTGCCTAACATCTCCTTTTGTAAGTCATATAGATAAGAAACAAAATAAAGGTAAGTGATGAGATGCTTTGGATAAACTATTTTATTCACAACAATGTCTTAAAATAACATGATGTCACTTTAATGAAATTATTATTTTTTCCCACTAATAAAAATATTGTATCATTAGCTAGCTCACACTGGAGAGCTGCTTTATAACAGAAAATCAAGTTGTAATTCTAACTGAAAGCGACACTGACCTTCATGTTTTTCATGTTTAATACCGTAAAGCTGCTTCAATTAAGGCTATCTATTGCATAAAGTACTATATAAATAAACATAATGTGACCGAACTTTACTGGAGTAATGTTACGTTACTGAACTGCAGAGCTCATGCAAACATCCACATCGTTGTAATCAGATGCATTTTTAACTGTTGCTTTCACACTGCTGTCGGTTTTTGTTGTTTATTTCGTTACTGAGAGGAAAGCGCGCAATATATATTTACATATTCATCCAAACACCGCTCAAGTTTGGATGCATTTGCTCTGAAGTGCTGTGTGTGTTCTTCTTGATCTGCATCCAGGAGGGCTGAACTAGAGTCTTGCGCTACAGCGCCACACTGGTCAAACCGCAGTATTGCAGGCTCTTACATTAGGTCATATGAGATCAAACGACTACTCGACAACAAAAATATTTGTCGACAATTTTTTATTGTCGACGTTGTCGATAATGTCGACTAATCGTTGCAGCCCTAGTCCAGATTTATACTGGCAGTGCACAGAGATCCAACTAGTACCTTGGAAATGTATAGATGACTAATATTAATCCATCCCTTAGACACCTCTTGGCACATTGCTTTATCACTGTGCCCAAGGAAAAACTGCCATCAGCAGTATGATTCATTAACAGAGAATTTGGTCTTGCTGCCAGTGGGCCCATGATCAGGATCCTTTCTGCCCAGAGCGGATGAGTGCATTCAATTTCCATCATGAATGCAACTTCCTCTCGATTAGAGTTTGAAAGATGCGGTGCTGCACATCTGCCTTAGACACTGAGAACAAACAACGACAGAGAGCAAATAGAAAACAGACAGAGAGAAGTAGAGTGGTGATCCCTGTTTCCCTGACATCTCAAAAACACGACTCTTAAACATGTGACCACTGCCAACAGCAGAGACACGCCAGTCCTGAAAACAATGAGGAAAGATCCATCATGTGACCTGTCACACATACGATTTAGCGACTGAAAGTCCCTGGCCTGCTTTTGCTGTATTTGAGTAAAATTCACAAATATATCATTCATATTCATGGTCTTCTGATGCTGAAGGCTGGGGATTTGTGTCTGTTTGTGATGTAGTTGGCATTTTTGTAATGAAACATCTGCACTGAATTTTCAATTATTTATCCTGAAACACCTCCAAGAGTGAGGAGTGGGGGAAAAAATCAAACTCCACAGACAGAAACAGCAGTAACTACATAAATTAGTAAAATGCTGTCATGCAGTCCAAGTACTGTTTATAATAGACCTACCTGTTATAACGTGCAAATCATAAAAACGCTAGACTTCTATGCAGTATACAGTATGACAATTCTCTGTTAAATCATTTCTTATTGTTTTAAAAAATGGAAAAGTGTGTCACTTTACAAACAAATCAGCATGTTAGAATTAATTCTGATAAGGATCATGTGACACTGAAGACTGGAGTAATGGCTGCTGAAAAAAATCAGCTTTTCCAAAACAGGATTAAATTACATTTTAAAATATATTCAAATACAAAGCAGTTATTTTAAAATGTAATAATAATTGGAAATACTATTGTTTGACTATATTTTTGATCAGATTAAAAAATTTGACCAACCCCAAACTTTTATTAGGGTTGTAAGGTTTTTCAATGGACAATTCTTAAACTATTACATTTGGTAAATAAGCTACTGACCTTGAATTTATAACCTGATGTCAACATCTCATTGCTTTTCCAATCTGACTGCAAAGATCTCAGTAGTTAGAACTTTCAAACTCAACAAACTTCAGCAGTTCATAATCATTTTAGTCACAATGATTTGACAACTGTAAAGATGATTTGAAGTTTGTCTGACCCATAATTTATTAATAAAGGGCTAATAGGAGACAGGAGACTCCTGAGACACAATGGTATGTTCAAAGGTCTTCTAGACAACTGACCGTAAGTACAAACAAATATATAAAATCATTTTCTGGTAATCAACTGGAAACAATTATGTTTAGTCAGAAACCTGGAACACTGATATAGATGCTATAAATAATGCTTTTGTACGTTTTGAACATGTTCATTATTAATGAATGGATTCCAATCAGTCTTCAAACATTTCTTCATGTTTTTCTCCTTTAGCTGTGGTTAAATAGATTTAGTCTGAGAAATGGGTAACATGTGGCATTACATTATATTTTGAACAGCCACACTGTGCTGGGAAAGGATAAAAAAGGCAAGGCAATATGATGCATTAGTTTTCTCTCAACAACAATTATCCTCAGTAACTAAACAGTACTTTGTTTAACCTGCTTGAATTTCTTCATTCTTGTCAAATCTGAAGATTGATTTT
Organism: Schizothorax lantsangensis; assembly: GCA_027422415.1. NCBI lineage: Eukaryota > Metazoa > Chordata > Actinopteri > Cypriniformes > Cyprinidae > Schizothorax > Schizothorax lantsangensis. Next base: position 16,926,503 of record CM049848.1, read on the forward strand.
TTTTAGCAAGTTTTTATTGTATTCTGACATAGGGTTTCATGTTTCTAATATGAATTGTACCATGTGTATTTAGTCAAAGTAATTCACCATTCTTAGTATTTGTGACTAATGAGACCTGTTGAGAAAATAGTTTAAAAAAAAATGATGTGTGTGTGTAATTGTGTCGTTGTTGATCTTGGTTAAATTTTTACATCCTGTATTTATTTATTATTTGGATTAATTAACAAAACAAGTACATTTTATGTAGTTTTTTGAAAACCTTGTTATCCTGTGATGTGGAATTCAAAATGTAGTTGTAATACATTTGTTTATCATGGAGTTGCTTATGTTGTTAATGTAAATATTACATGAATAATATAAACATAATACAAAAATATTTCGTAACACCAGAAATTTATTTTTCCTTGAAAAAAATTATTAATTGAATTTACTAAATTTTTAAGGTAAGTGGTTGCAATCAATTTATTTTAGCTACATTTAAATAAACAAATTTAGTTGACTAACTTTCAACAGTTTTCAAACTTTTTTTAGTTAAATGTAGCTAAAATAAATTAACCACTAAACTAATGCAACCACTTACCTTAAAAAAATTTAGTAAATTCAATGAATTATATTTTTCAGTGTAATGAGGGTCCCAAATACTGCTTTGTGATATTATTACGGTGACTACTTAATGAAGTTGATCCCAAACACTGAAGTGAGGTAGAAGAAAAGATGCAGCTTAAGAAGAAATAAAGTGTGCTGAAATGGTGTAGAGAGAGAGAGAGAGAGAGAGAGAGAGAGAAATAAGCTAAAGGTTTAACAACTACAGTGTGACATCATAGGGTCCCTCCCTCTTGTTAATAATCCAGTATAGATGTTCATACAATCACACACCCATTTCCAAACACACAAAACCACACCACACAGTTTCTCTCACACACAGTGTGCACTGACACCTGATCTGAGGTCAATTTAAAGGATAAGGAGAAAACATATGATTCAAGAAAGAACAATTGTAGAAGATTAGATAGAAGAGGTTTGAGTGGACTATATGAGCTCTTTATTGTTTCTCTGAGAAAAAAGGACAACATGCAAGCCTTCCTCCTCCTCTTCCTCAGTGAGATCTTGCTGTTGAGACTGACCTCCGCAACCACCATGAAAGGTACCAACACAAAGCAATTCAATCTTAGATTCTAGACATGTTCTAGGATCATAAATATTCAGTCATGAATATCTATAAGCAAATTTGACTGCCTATATATCACTTTACAGTTTTAGCTCTTTCTAGCTGTAGTTCCAATCCATATGCATGCAACTTATGAAATGAATTATATGCAGAAGGAAATTCCTGCATGCAGTATGCCTATTGTAATGTAATACTACTGAAGTCATTAGTCTGGTATGCTGTGGACGCATGGTGCCGTTTAAATGATGCAAGCTCAGCTGTTGTCAATCTGTATATACAGATATACATAATATATATCTGTTTTCTTTTTGGGGTAGGGATAGTGCAATAATTTGCTGTAATTGTGACCATTTTGAAGAGTGCATTAAAATAATTCATTAATGATGTTTATGATTACACAGTAAATAATTTGTATTATATCAACAATGAATATTTCGAAAGCCATTAAAATGGATTTTTATTGGATGTCAGTAATGGATTCTGTTGAAATTGCAAAACAAATATTGTGTGTGTTGATGTCTTCATTGGCAGCAAATACAAGGTCACATCAGGAGGCAGGTCTGTTTGTGTGTGTTTATTATCTGTTTCTTGTTAAAGCTTGAATCTCTGAAGTAAGATTGTTAGAAATATTTGAGCGGATGAAAGCTGAGTGCATGGGCGTTGGTTGAATGTGGATTAATTTAGTTTACTTTTATTTTGCTTTAGTGTGCAATATCAAAAATGACTTCACACACTGAGACTGTACTTAATGTGCCTGTGCCTGGATTTGTTTTGGCCTCACCACTCCTGTGTCACGTGTAAGGTGCATGTAAGAGCAGACCCTTGTTGAGCAAACTGACATAAATCATATACTGAAAGAAGTAAGCATCAACTCCACAACTGCCACTAAGCAATGACCTCTTCATCCTATGACACTGTCTTATTGTAACACACCTCAGCCTTGACTAATTTATCCCAGGCCACCCATCTGTTCGGTCATTGAACATTTCTAAATCCCTAGTTCTCATGGAAACCACTGTTTATCAGTTCTTCGTTGTCATGTGTTGCTGCTTCATGGCTCAGGAGACTTAAAGCAGTTCTCAAATATGTTTCAAGTCGATGCATATTATGTATTAAATACATAAATTGTATTTATTAAAATACAATGAATATTAAAATTTCACACACTTTAATTTTATTCACACACATTCTTGGTCTCATAGTGCATGATTAATCAGTGCACGTTTCGTTAAAGGAAAATTAGTTTGTATTTTGTAACTTTCAACAAAAGATATATTGCCACCTCTGAAACAACTTGGGTGACTACAAGTAGGCCATTTGGGCTATTCTTTTGTGTTATTTAGGCATTAATTATTAAAGGCAAGTTACTATTGCCTTTCTCAAACCAACTTGAATTTGAATATTAAAAGCTTTCTCTCTCTCTCTCTCTCTCTCTCTCTTTCTCTCGCTCAGATATGGGTGCAGGCAATGGATGCGGGATTATATGTCCACAATTAAGACAATAAGATCTTGCATTCAATTTTTACTCCATTCTAGTGTGGAACACCCACTTTCCATTATACATTGAATTTCACAATATCCTGATTTACTCAGAAATACATCATTTTATTGGAAGTAAAATGAGCAGCAAATGCCATTTCATTTTGTTAACTTTGTCTCAGATGTTTCTTCTGAAATTCCCTAAATAAAATTAGAGACAACTGTTGATATACAGTAGAAGTATAAAGTTATAAAAATTAATGTGGATCATTTACATCTTCAAAAAAAACACTATTCCAAAGTTTAGGGTCAATGTTTTTTGTTTTTGTTTTTTAAAGAAATTAATCGTTTTATTCAAAAAGGATGCATTAAACTTCTCAAAAGTGACAGTATAGACTTTCAATTTCCATTAGATCATTAAAAAAAAAAGCTGAAAATTCTTTTGAAATTCTATTGATAACAGAATCCTGAGAAAAAAAATAATAATTAAGCAGAACAATTGTCAACATTGCTAATAATAAGAAATGGGTCTTGAGCACCAAATCAGCATATTAGAATGATTTCTGAAGGATCATGTGACACTGAAGACTGGAGCAATGGCAGTATTTCAAGTAAAATATATTAAAACAGAAAACAGTTATTTAAAATGACAGTAATGTTTCACAGTATCAAATAAATGCAGTCTTGAGCCCTATCCGGACGGTAATTGTTTCTCAGGGGGACGTAAGTGATTTTCACCATATACAGGGGTAGTTGGTGATTTAATTGCTGTCCGAATCCAGGATGTCGGTGTTTTTCTCTCACCACCCCTGTAAAAATCCCAGGCCGAATTACCTACTGTTTTTTGACAAACACCAAGGTCGTGTGGTAATTTAATTGCCGTCCGAATCCACATCTCTGAGTTTACGAGAAGAAATCGATTCAAAATTCAGTATTTAACCCCTTTTTGAGCACTCCCGAACAGCGTAAGGTAACGTTGTACTTCGGTGTAATTTGCATACATATTTATTTCTGAAATGCTGGAAAGTATTTAAAAGAACAATACTTCAAAACCGCTCCACCACAGCGACTAGGAGCAGAATGAGAAAAAAAGCACGTAAACATTGGAAATGGGTCTTTGTTATGGCAGCAGCAGGTATGCAATACAATTTTAAAATGTGTATTATAAACAGATATATATTGCGTATAATTATATATAGCTATAGCGCGTTTATTTCCTGTTTTTAAACAGGAGATTTAAATTATCAAATAATAGGATTATATATTATAAAATATGCTTTGAAAAATAAGAATACATTTTACATAATACATATTTTTAAATACATTTTACACAATAATAAGAATACATTTGTAAATAAAAATAATTTTATTTACAGCAGACAATCATGTGACTGGCCACGTGAGCAGCGCGTTCCCGGGTTCGTAGGATCACAGAACTGGCTCCTCCACTGTGAATAAATCTCCATCCGAATGCATGAGTTTTATCACTGAGGTGATATGTAAATTTATTTTTACAGACGTCCATATGAGAAACAATTACCGTCCGAATCGGGCTTTGGTGAACATAAAGTCTTTTGTGAAAGTCTTAATTTTTGAATTCTACTGTAGCTCCGATAATTTGGTTTTGTAAGAATGTAATGATTTAAGCTCATACTGAAATCTCAGACTTTTGATTGCAGATCTCTTCTGAAACTCTAAAGGAGAAAAATGTGAGAAGCAGGAAATGTCTCCAGTTGTTTTATCAATCAATCAATCAATCTCACTGCTGTCTGGGAGAAATCATTATTCTCTGTCAGATTCAGAGGGTGACTACGTTTAACCGTAAACAAACACGCATGCAACAAGTGTTTTCTCATGTTACATCCACACATGATTTCTGACATATCTCTGCAACACAGCAGTTTATCTGCTGATTCCTCTGGGAGTCATACAGAAACCAGCTCTGATGTAATAAATGGGCTGTTTGTGTGCTCCGGAGCTCTGTGCTCAATGCCAGGGGTTTCCCTCAAGCACAAACAACTTTCTCTGGCATAGGACACTGTTTCATTATTCATTCTGCAGAAACGGCAAACGCACACATTTATGAGAAACAAACCACAGGGGTCTCGCACTGGGATTCTTTTATGTGTTTGTGTTTTGTTGTCATAGTTCGCAAAACTAGGTAATTATAACGGCTGAACGTGATGTTTGTGAGGGAAGCATCGCTGCTGGCAGGTGCATGGGTGCATGACAAAACCACTTTCGTTTAGACTGTAGAAGTGTAGCTTTCAGAAAGGAAAATATGACACTGGACTGATTGTTATTCCAAGTCTCTTGGCAAAAACGTTGTAGATACAGTCACATGACTTCTAATATCCCTAGCTGAAGTCATGATGTAAATGTAAGGGATTGAAGCAAATCTGAGATCACTTTTCCTGTGTATTTGAATTCCAGTGCAAAGACAAAACATGAAGGTGCGTATCAGTGCTGTTGGAGACACCATTGTATTGAAGTTCCTCCGGCCCCATGTTGACACCAGACTGGAGGGATATATCCTGGGCTATGGCAGCAGCATGTTCTCCAAACAATTTATCCAGCTACCCGAGGATGGACAACCCTATGAGACTGAGATAGGTATTGTCTTTATTTCTAGCCTTCTTTCAGAGTTTTTTCTTTTTTGTTATCAACAATTTTTTATTTTCATTTTTTTTTTACAAACAACACAACATAATATCCAAAATAAAACAAAACAAAACAGCAGACACATACTCAACATCTAAAAGTTCAATCAAAAGGGAGGGAGAGAGGGAAGGACAACAAGAACACAAAAGTCACTCCTTTAAATAATCACGTACATTCAGTAAAAAACACTGCCAAGCCTCAATGGTTGAAGGCCTGGCCCCACCGACTCGCGCCGTTGTACACTCACATGAGACAATTTGCAGGAGGCTACGGATCCAATATGCCTCTCTACACATGTGTGGTGTAAACCAGTTCTGAATTATTGTCTTCTTCACAGCTGTAAAACCAGCAAACAACATTCTCTTTTGCATTGAACTAATACAGAGATCAGAATCATCATTAAGAAGACATAAACTTGGGTTAACAGACCAATCAATTCTCAGTAATGATGACAAAACCAGGTTTACATGTGTCCATAGACTGATGACGACAGGACATTCCCAGAACATATGCAGAAAAGTGCCTGATGATGTAGTGTTACATATATGGCAGTTCAAATTTGACTGCAGTTTCATTTTAAATCTTTTGTAAGGAGTTATGTATGCTCTATGAATGACTTTGAAGTGAATAAGACGATGAGCCAGATTTTTAGATGTTAAGCTGAGATTAGACCACACTCTCTCCCAGTCGACAGATAAATTAAGATCAGATAATTCCCTATTCCAAATAGTTTTAATAGAAAGAGGTTTTGTAATACAATCAATAATTTTATTATATATTAAGGAAACAGATGGCCGACCAGCAGATGGCGTAATCCAGTCCCGCATAGGATGAGAGGAAATGGAAGAAGACCAAGGAACGCCATACGCTTTGAGAGCAGAACGTAATTGAAGAAAAACAAAATATGCAGATGCTGGTAGACAAAATTTGGCTCTCAATGCCTGAAATGAACAGAGGCCCTGGTTATCATACATATCACCGCACGTGTTCACACCTAAAGAGGACCAAGAGGGTTGGACAAATGGACGATTTCCACATACAAAGTTCAAATTGTGCCATAAAGGTGTACTGTTACAGAATTTGAAGGGTTCACCTATCCGACGTTCAACCGTTTTCCAGATTTTAATAGAGTTAGCCACAACTGGACCAAATTTATAATTATCCCCTTTTTTTCCTGTGCCAGTAAATAAAATATCTTGAAGTCTATTTGGTTTAACCTTGTCAGCTTCAATCACCCTCCATGAAACTGTAGATTGAGGATCAACCCAATTATGAAGGGCCTTAAGCTGGAACGACCAATAATATAATTCAAAATTTGGTACAGCCAGTCCTCCTGCGCTATTAGGATGTTGTAATGTGGTAAGTTTAATTCTGGGACATTTATCATTCCAGATAAATTTAGAAATTATGGAGTTGATCTCCTTAAAGTAACCTGGAGGGGGAGAAAGTGGTAGCATAGAGAAAAAAAAAATTAAATCGAGGTAACAAATTCATCTTAACAGTGGAGATTCTTCCTTGGAGAGAGACTTTAAGATTCTTCCATCTTTGAATGTCATTTTTGACCTTAACGAAAATGTTATTAAAATTGTCTCTGGCAATCTTATGAATGTTTTTATATATGGTAATGCCCAAATAGATGAAAGATTCCTTAATAGGGATAAATGAGGGAATAGAAAAATTAACCTTAACATTGTTAATTGGCATTAAAGCAGATTTGCTCCAATTTATTTTATATCCTGATAGGCTACTAAAATTATCAAATTCCTTAATTACACTAGAGACTGAAACATCAAAGTGGTCTAAATATAGAATAATATCATCAGCGTATAATGAAATACAATGATTATGGTCATGAATCTTAATCGATACTTCAGATTTCCTGATGGCTTGTGCTAAGGGTTCGAGAGATAGACAAAACAATAAGGGGGAAAGTGGACACCCCTGTCTCGTTCCCCGCTGTAAAGGGAATGAGGGGGAAATAATATTACCAGTTATGACTGATGCTGCAGGTGAGTGGTATAATGTCTTAATCATAGAAACGAAGTGTTCACCAAAGCCGAAACATTGACAGGCTAGAGTGGAATTATATGTGGGCAGTTCTGCAAAGGCTTTTTCTGCATCAAGTGAAAAGACCGCACAAGGTGTTGGGTGGGAGTCCGCAAAGTCAAGAATATGAAGGAGTCGACGCATATTGTCAGATGCATTGCGCCCCTTGATGAAACCAGTTTGGTCCTCCTTGATCAGACTGTGAATTACCTTCTCCAAACGAGAAGCAAAAACTTTAGCATAGATTTTTAGATCACATGGGATAAGCGAAATCGGTCTGTAGCTGGAACAATCTAATGGATCTTTCCCTTTTTTTAAGAAGTAATGAAATCAGTGATGTTTTTTGATCTCTATGAAATGCCCCATGTTCAATTGCAAAATTAAATGAGTTAAGCATAAGTATCCCTACCAAATCCCAAATTTCTAAATATAATTCAGGGGGGAGACCATCTAGACCCGGCGATTTGCCCTTTTGAAGGCTTTTTAGAGAGACGTGAAGTTCCTCCAAACTTAATGGGGCCTCCAAAGATTCTTTATCTATCTGTGAGATCCGGGGCAGTTCCAATTTATCTAAATACTGCTTACAAATTGGTTCATCAAAATCTGTTTCGGCTTTATACAGATTTGTGTAAAAACCTTTAAATATGTCATCAATTGCCACAGGGTTCGTAGTGACCTGATCATCCGATGATTTTATTGCGCTAATATATGCCTTAGACTCGCATTCTTTCAACCTAAGGGCCAATAAATGACTAGGTCTCTCTGATTCAAAATAATATTTTTGTCTAGTCCTATGTAAAATAAATTCTGCCTTTGAGTGTGAAAGTAAATCATATTCTTCTTTTAAAGAGGACAGCTGTGTAGCCTGTTGCTCAGTAAAATGTTGTTTTTGTAGGTTTTGTAATGATTGGATTTTATTTTCTAATTGTGTAAACTGGTGAGTTCTCGCTTTGGCAAGAGTAGAAGAGAAAGATATACAGAAACCTCGTATAGCACACTTAGTCGTTTCCCACAGTATTTGAGGATCCACATCAGAGGGCATATTAATTTCAAGAAAGTCCTTAATATATTCTTTTAGAGAGGTAATAAAAGTCTGATTACTTAATAATGATATGTTAAAGCGCCATCTAGGGGACTTGGCTTTGACATCGGAAAGAGGAACACTGCACAACATAGCAGAATGATCAGATAATAAAATTGGTAATATAGATATAGAGGAATTAGATGAAATTAAAGATGGGCTGAGAAATATGTAGTCTATCCTAGAGAAAGTCTTGTGTCTATTAGAAAAAAAAGTGAAGTCCTTAGTTTTAGTGTTCTGAATTCTCCATAAATCGATTAAGTTGAGCTCAGTGATAAATTTATTCAATAATTTAGAGGATGGATTGGCTGTTGTATCAGATTGAGACTTATCTAAAGCAGGATTTATGACAGCATTAAAATCACCACCCACCACTAGAGGGCAATCAATCTCCTCAAGTAAAGTTTTGGAAATCTGTGTAAGGAATGCACTGTCTGTCTCATTCGGACCATAAATAGAGACCAATGCTAACCTATTATTATATATTTTGCATCGGATAAAAACAAATCTACCCTTCTCATCACTACCAAGGTGTTCAATTGTTAAATTTAACTTCCTGTTAACAAGGATAAGCACCCCCTTAGTTTTATTTTGAGCGCAGGAAAAAGCTATTAATTTGTAATACTTATTCTGGAAACGTGCCACGTCAGATTGTTTTAAATGTGTCTCTTGTATTGAGATAGAACGTGCTAATACACGTAACAGCAGATTGTATTTAAAGTATGTGTCTCTTGTATTATCCATTCCGTAAATAAGTAAACACTGATGTGCATTTTAGATATGAAAAATCCCTTTAGAAGTAACATAAATGTCATAAAAATGTTAAACAAAGAACAACTACATTACCGAGAACATAGGTCTTACATGTCTTCACACAGCCATTAAAACTCTCCATTAGTTCCAAAACAGTGTCATTACCAGCAGTGATAAATAAGGACAATATCCCAGTATAAGAGAAGTAGGTTTAGCAAGCATCTATGGCCAATCATCCCCTTTCATAGTCCATCCCAAGAACGCTACATGAATATTCATGATAAAACATCAACTCTAAAACACGTAAAAACAGCGAAGCAAACCATCTGAGCACCATTACAGCAACCCGATATGCCATTAACACCCTTGTATAATATCTAACCTGATCACCACTTCGTTAGCAAAAATCATTTCACTAAGTAGCTAAAGACTGCACCCATTTCTAAGTAACGTGGACAAGTAGATAAATCCCAGACAAATAAAATATCCAAAATGTCCCTCAGCTGTCACATGCAATCTAAACAAAACACTGCAACTTTAAAAAAATGTGAACAAGCCGAAACAATCCATAACACAAAGAACAACTCAGACCGCACATTACCGAGAACATAGGTCTGACTGAGCAACAACAAGCAACTGCAAGAAACATCGTCTGACCACAAAGAAAGCATCACAACAGCCAAAAAAATAAATAATATTTTTTAGTAATTAAACCTACTCTCCATTAGTCCTCCAAAACAGAAAAATGGAGTGTCAGTCTTACCAGCAAAGAGATCGTTGTACACGGATAAATAAGGACAATATCCCAGTATACAGAGAAGAAAACACAAACAATCCTAGGTTTAGCTGCATACGCAATCTACTATTGTGCCATCCTGCTGAACTTCATCACACCCTTCTGGGCAGCTAGGGCCAAGTCCATCTCCGGCGGCCGTCACGCCCCTCCCGTGGAACTGGAGAAACAGCGGCCGCTGCTCCCCCGTCGTCGTCCCGAAGAGCAGCGGCATACGACTTCTGCTGAGACATGGAGCTGATAAAATCCTCCGCTTTCTGAGGGGAATCGTAGCTTCTCTGTTCCCCTTTGTGCCGTAGCTTAATCACCGCCGGATAGATGAGGAAGGGCTGGAGACCAAGTGCAGTCATCTTCTTCAAAACCGGACCAAATGCCTTTCTCCTGATCGCTGTAGCCGGACTAAAGTCAGGAAAAAACAGCAGTGTGACATTGTTCTGTGCGCACTTCACCGGATACGCCTGCCGAGCACCTTTCAGGATATCTGATCTGTCATGCCATCTCAGTACACGGAAGATGAGAGTGCGCGGCCGATCGGAGCCCCTCCCTCCGTCATACACGCGATGCGCCCGATCAATCTCAATGTCACGGCCCCTCAAGGAAGGAATCCACTTGGAAAGATTAGCTCGGAGGAAACTAGCTGCATCTGGACCTTCCATCCCTTCTGGGAGTCCCACCAATCTAACATTGTTCCGTCTGCACCTGTCCTCCATATCTGTCATCTTCTCGGTGAGTCGCTCCAGCTGATCCTTTAAGTCCGTGACTGTTCTCTTATCTTCCCGCGCCGCTGCCTGAACAGAATCAACGCGGTCACGTGTCTGCTTCGTCTTGGTAACTATGGCCTCAAACTCCTCTCTTAGCTCTTTAACAGACTTATTGGTCGCTAGTATGTCCTCACGCAGTTCGCGCAATGCTGGAATCAGCACAGAGTCCATCGCATCTCTTACTGCCGAGTTCACAACTGAATTCAAAGTGCTTCGGTGTTCTTTAAATGCTAGTTCAATGCGGCTAGCAATAGCACTGTCCAGCTCTTCACTGGAGATGGCTGAATCTCTGAATTTTTTCTTCATTGGCGATTGCTCAATCTCCCTTTTCCGATCTCCTTTGTCTGCCTTAGCACTCATGATGGGTCCAATGCAGAATGGTTCAAACTTCACTGACAGGATCGTGAAATATTTGGCAAAGTGAGCGGAGCGAAAAACTAAGCCTGCATCACCGTCGAGGGGTCACGTGATCCTCCTCAGAGTTTTTTCATAGAGTTTATTTAACAGTTTCTTCTCTATTTTCTAGATGCTGAGCCCAAATATCTGATTGCGGTTCAGTCAAAGATTCCTGAGGAACCTAAGAGAAAGTGTGCAGGTAAGCAACACAGTGCCACAAATTAAATTAGATCTGTGTAAAAAGTATTTGGACACTTGAACCACACTTAAAAAGAATGCCGTTGCATAACAGTTCAGAAAGTTGTTGGCAGTAGACTGTCAAATATGTTTTTTTGAGTTGTAAATAAAGATTAGTGAGGGGAATCTATCTTGAAGATTATGTTTCCCTAGAAAATACTATTATAGTCTTTCTACTTGAAAATTTCACATTTAATTCAGTGTGTACTTGCCATTTCTTTGTAATTAATTGTGAAATTTACTAGCAGTTTCTGAGTGAAACCTGTGTAATTAATTTTAGCTGATTACTGAATTGTGACCTCCAGGAAAAGTGGATCTAGACAAACCGTTGAACGTTGTGATCGGCTCAGTAACAGAGTCCTCAGTGCTGCTGTCCTGGGGGACACTACTGATCAGCCCCTTCATGGATACCGTTCTGGAAGACTGTTTTGATGAAGGGTATGTGTCCTTGAGCGTCTATGTGTGCATATCCATGTACCGTGTGGGTGTTAATCTGGATTGAATCAGTTTGTTGTTGACCTTCTCTCAAGATGTGCAATTATTACACTGACAGAAGACACAGAGCAGGTACAGGATCATGTGTGCAGATGCCCATGTGTTCCAGAAACAACCAGACACTCTGATCACAAAAAACAGACTTTTATAAACTAAACAGTATTAGAAAAAGTAAAAAAGAAAAGAAAAAGGAAACCGTAAAACACAGTAATAAAATTAACAGATGTTTGGGTGGAAAAAAATATTTGGGTGTGTATGTACGCACAGACGAATACACACATTTATTTTTATATCATTGTTGGGATTTTCCATATTGTTTCTTTTTTTCTAAACTAATGATGTTTTCTATCTCCTGCATGTTTATATTTTTGTTAAGACATCTTTATGAAGTCATTTTGCTCATAGAGATTGTTGGATGCTCACTGCAATGTAGCTAATTTCAGTTTTTACTGTCCTTGTGGGGACATGTGGTCCCCACAGTGTAGGCACAATGTGACCCACACACACTGTCCTTGGACACGTTAGTGGAAAGCTTGACCTCAGCCCTCTACAAAACAACTAATTTAATCCCTCTTACCCATAAAACCTTTATAAATGCCAGAAGGAGAGAGAAATGCTGGAAAAATGAAAAATGGGTTAGCAGGGGCATCTGTATACATAAATAATATCTGAGTTTAGCCCATTAGTGCCATATCATGCTGACATAATACCTGCAAGTGTGAGTTATTCAAACCAGAGATCTATTGTTCATGATTTGACAGCCATTTTAAATCTAGTTAAAGTTTATAGATTCTAGTTTGCCGTTTTGTCTCCTCTCAGACAGTTCACAGTGCGCTACAAAGAGAAAGAACCCAGCAATACCTGGAACTACCAGACCTGTCCATCCACCAGCACAGTCATCGACAACCTCAAACCAGATGCTCTGTATGAGTTTGCGGTCCGAGCAGACACCGACACAAACAGTGGAGTCTGGAGTCCACCGGTCATCCATAACACAGCTGGTGTGTCCCACTACAAATCATCCATTTTGCAACGAGCCATAGTTAACAATTGTCTTGTTTGTTTTTGATTTCTCCTATGGATGTTTATAATGAATAGCTGACACAAAACTGATATTTAAATTTAAATTGAAGTTTACAAAACTTTATTGATTTTTCCCTCACAGATCAAATAATAGAGCCATTTAAGGAACTGAACCAAGCGAAGCCTAAGGTAAGTAAATAACTGAGTTTAAGGACAACACTTTTGTTCTCTCGGTTTATCTTTTATTTAATTTGGATATTGCTTTCTAAACAGAAGCCAGTCTTAGCAAGCCAGCAATCATTCTTGCCACCAGTGCCAGGTAAAAAACATATTTTTCCTTCCTAAACACAGTCACTGATAGTAGTAATGAATATAAAATATGTAATGACTTTTCCTGCCACTTTCTAGTCTTAAACAAGATTAACCAGACCAGAGCAGCCCCTCTATTCAAATACCCGAGCCTTCCAAAGCCAAGCAAAACATCAGGTAAATGACATTCTCTCACCTTTGAAGCCAAGCAAAATATTACATTAGCAGCATGGAATACAAGCATAACACACACCGCATACTGAACAGTATTCACTGCATACTGCTTACTATTTTTTTAAGTTGTATGTAAAACAATATGCAACATTTGAAAAACTTGTATGCTGCCTTTGTTGCCACATTAGCAACATACATATTTTAGTATGTTGACCTCCAGTCATCTCGAAATGAAATGTCATTATTTTGCATTCTTATTGATTTGTTGTAATTTTTTTGTAAATTTAAATAAAAAAATGGAGATATATACCATATACAGTCAGGTCCATAAATATTGGGACATCGACACAATTCTAACATTTTTGGCTCTATACACCACCACTATGGATTTCAAATGAAACGAACAAGATGTGCTTTAACTGCAGACTGTCAGCTTTAATTTGAGGGTATTTACATCCAAATCAGGTGAACGGTGTAGGAATTACAACAGTTTGCATATGTGCCTCCCACTTGTTAAGGGACCAAAAGTAATGGGACAGAATAATAATCATAAATCAAACTTTCACTTTTTAATACTTGGTTGCAAATCCTTTGCAGTCAATTACAGCCTGAAGTCTGGAACACATAGACATCACCAGACGCTGGGTTTCATCCCTGCTGATGCTCTGCCAGGCCTCTACTGCAACCGTCTTCAGTTCCTGCTTGTTCTTGGGGCATTTTCCCTTCAGTTTTGTCTTCAGCAAGTGAAATGCATGCTCAATCGGATTCAGGTCAGGTGATTGACTTGGCCATTGCATAACAGTCCACTTCTCTCCCTTCAAAAACTCTTTGGTTGCTTTTGCAGTATGCTTTGGGTCATTGTCCATCTGCACTGTGAAGCGCCGTCCAATGAGTTCTGAAGCATTTGGCTGAATATGAGCAGATAATATTGCCCGAAACACTTCAGAATTCATCCTGCTGCTTTTGTCAGTAGTCACATCATCAATAAATACAAGAGAACCAGTTCCACTGGCAGCCATACATGCCCACGCTACCACCACCATGCTTCACTGATGAGGTGGTATGCTTAGGATCATGAGCAGTTCCTTTCCTTCTCCATACTCTTCTCTTCCCATCACTCTGGTACAAGTTGATCTTGGTCTCATCTGTCCATAGGATGTTGTTCCAGAACTGTGAAGGCAAGGGACTGCTCATGATCCTAAGCAAACCACCTCATCAGTGAAGCATGGTGGTGGTAGCGTGGGCATGTATGGCTGCCAGTGGAACTGGTTCTCTTGTATTTATTGATGATGTGACTACTGACAAAAGCAGCAGGATGAATTCTGAAGTGTTTCGGGCAATATTATCTGCTCATATTCAGCCAAATGCTTCAGAACTCATTGGACGGCGCTTCACAGTGCAGATGGACAATGACCCAAAGCATACTGCAAAAGCAACCAAAGAGTTTTTGAAGGGAAAGAAGTGGACTGTTATGCAATGGCCAAGTCAATCACCTGACCTGAATCCGATTGAGCATGCATTTCACTTGCTGAAGACAAAACTGAAGGAAAAATGCCCCAAGAACAAGCAGGAACTGAAGACGGTTGCAGTAGAGGCCTGGCAGAGCATCACCAGGGATGAAAGCCAGCGTCTGGTGATGTCTATGTGTTCCAGACTTCAGGCTGTAATTGACTGCAAAGGATTTGCAACCAAGTATTAAAAAGTGAAAGTTTGATTTATGATTATTGTTCTGTCCCATTACTTTTGGTCCCTTAACAAGTGGGAGGCACATATGCAAACTGTTGTAATTCCTACACCGTTCACCTGATTTGGATGTAAATACCCTCAAATTAAAGCTGACAGTCTGCAGTTAAAGCACATCTTGTTCGTTTCATTTGAAATCCATAGTGGTGGTGTATAGAGCCAAAAATGTTAGAATTGTGTCGATGTCCCAATATTTATGGACCTGACTGTACATATGCAAACTACAAAAAAAGTATAAGTATGCCACAGTAGTTTGCTATTCTAAACATACCCATTGTCTCTTGCTCTGTAAACTTTGAACTATTTTTCTCTCATATATTTTCAGAACACTTCTTGCATGTGAATAAGCCACATTTCTACCTCTCTCTAGATAGAAAACAATTAATAGTTTTTTTTACGACCACACAAACCTGGTTTTCTTCGTAAAATAGAGAGCCTGAATTGACATTATAACTAAAATGATTTTTTTTTTGCTAAGTTTCCAGCTTTAAATGTTTAGACATCTTTAAACACTAAAAAAATAAAGTACACCTGCTTTTACTCAAATTAATTATCCATCTATGTAAAACAGACTAAACAATTCTTCTGTTTTATGTCTGTGACCTAAACTGTGTTTTAAATTGAACCGCTCATAGTAGGTCCCCTGTCACAGTAATTTTCAAGATAAATTCAAAATAAATGTCCTTCATGTGTATCATAATTCCATGTGCCAGATGTGAATTTTCTGAAATACGCACAAGCTGGAGGAACTGTTGGAGGAAAAAACATACTTTTATGAAACAATTGAAATTCATCTAATGATTATAATCACTTTTCTTCAATACAAATTAATTCCTGCTAAAGGATTTTATTAAAACCTAAAAATGTCCCATTAACTTCTGTGACAGGAGAGCTACGTGTCTCATTATCAACAAATTGAAATCAATGCCTTTTTATTTCTGTTCTTTTCCTGTGTGTGCCATTTTCATTGAATGTCTGTTATAGAAATTGTCTTTTTCTACAGTTTCATCAACAGGGGAAGAAAATCCCACAACAGTTCCTGACAATCCACCTACCTCAACCGAGGCCCTTCCTTCCTCTCACACATCTATCATTCTGCTCACGCCAATGACCACAAGCACAGTTCGACCTCAAAAGCCCACCAGTCATCCCAGTACAACCCAAGCAGATCTTCTCACAGAGCAACATACTAGCATAACCCCACAACAACCTACAACATCTCAGCCACAACCTTCCAGAACCCAACAACAAACCAGCACAACCCAACAACCATCCACTACAATCCAACAATATACCAGCAAAATGCAAATCTCAGTCAAAGATCAACCAAATACAGCCAAACAGTTTCTGAATACAGCCCCACAACAGTTTAGTGAAACATCTTCCCCTAATCCACCTACAACCAAACCACCAATTCAACAAACCCAACAACGCACCACAAGCACTGTCCAGGAACATCCTCACCCATCTAAGAAACAAGACACCATAACTCAAGACAGTCGCCATACAAGAAAAATTCAGCCCAGCACCAAGCTGCATCGACTGAGCACAACCCAGCGTTCACGAGGCACGTCCAAACATCCAACCACTCACACTTATTTTCCAGAAACCACTTCTCACTACCAGTCCAGCACAATCGCACATTCTGAACAGCCAAACACCAAACCACCACCGATAACACAGGATTGTTCCACAAATAGCCATTCTCTGACAAACACAGCTTTGACTTCACCCACTACTTTAACAAATATTGTCTTAGTAACAGACCAACAAACAGATGTCTTAGTATCACAGCTGAAAACCGATGTTAGCAAACATCCAGTATTTAGCACTAATCCATCCATCCCTGAAGAATATTCTACATCCCATATTCCCACAACTAAAAATCCACCTCTTACTGAGAACATACAGGAACTGACTCCACATCCTATATATCTACCCATAACCTTTTGGTACCAGCCCAGACCCAGCACCACAACAAAGCATTCCAGCACCACTAAACAGCAAGCTAGCACTTCTAAACACAACCCAAAAACGGACTTCCTAGTTGAAAATCGACAACCTACCCCTGAAGAATGGTTGCCAGGTACCACAAAAAACCTGCTAAACCTCACACCTCAAACAGCTTTCACCAAATCCGATGCCGTTCAAAACTCACCTGTGGCGGAGAAGGTAACAGTGGGGACGAGTCATCCAAGTCGACCAGCGGGTAACTTCTCCCCTAGACATATGATTTAGAAACAGGCTAGTTTCAGTAATTTGAAGCAATCCAACAACTTAGAGTGTATCCCTTAAATGGATAGTTCACCCAAAAATGAAAATTACCTCGTGATTTACTCACCCTCAAGCCATCCTAGGTGTATATGACTTTATTCTTTCAGACGAATAAAATCAGAGTTATATAAAAAACTTTCCTGGCTCTTCTAAATTTTATAATGGCAGAGATTTTGAAGTCCAATAAAGTTCATCCGTCCATTATAAAAAAGTACTCCACACAGCTCTGGGGGATTAATAAAGTCCTTCTAAAGCGAATTGATGTGTTTGTGTGAGAAAAATATCCATATTTAAAACTTTATAAACCATAGTCTATAGCATCCACTAACTGTCGTATGCGCGTTCACGACAGAGTAGCGTTCCAGCAAATGACTCCGGTTGTATTCGTCTGAAAGAATGAAGTCATATACACCTAGGATGGCTTGAGGGTGAATAAACCATGAGGTAATTTTCATTTTTCCGTTATCTATCCCTTTAAGACAGAAGTGTCAAGTCCTTTTCCTGGAGGGCTGCTATCCTGCAGAGTTTAGCTCCAATCCTAATTAAACACACCTGAATCAACAAATCTGGCTTGCTAGAAATTTCCAGTCATGTGTGTTGGTGCAGGTTGGATCTAAATTTTGCAGGACATCTTTCTAGAAGCAGGATTGGACAACCCCGGTTTAAGAAGTTCTTTGATGTTTTTCATTCATTGTTATGCCATTTTTTAAATAACTGGTGCCAGATATTCCTTTTAACAGTCATGGATAATCTAGACAGACTAAAAGCTATTGGGTAGGGATCTTCTGAGAACATTATCATTACAATATGTTCTGCCTCTGTATGTCAGCTATTTCCCAGCCAAAGGACGACCAGCTACTCTCACAGCCAACACTCACAAATGAGGTGGCCAATAGGAATGAGGGTAATGACATCAGCTACAGTTTTTTTTCTCCTAAATGTGCTGTTTGTCACCTGTCCGTATTAACCACATAAATCTTCATTGTACACAGTAGCGTCGTGATTGTCACCACCAAACATCACCACCACTTCCAAACGTCATCCTGCTGGGCAATGCCATTTCCACCTGACTAGCACTGAAACAGCCCCACCACTGCCCCCAATCATCTTTAAACCATCACCAACAGCATTAGCTCTCACATTACTATGCCATTCATTCACCTCAAGTGTCTGACTACTTCATCAACTCTTAATGTCCAACACTTGCACTGTCATAATGCTACGCACACCATTTCCACCATCTTCTCTTCCAGATCTGTTGGCTTCTGTTTCTGGATAGCTGGTGCTCTTTTGTGAGCTTCCCAGACTCATCCCCATCCAGTCAGTCAACAGATCTGTTGCCATAATCTTTAATCATCATCTCCTTCCCATTGCTGACTGTGTTTGTGTTTATCTAGGCAGAGGTATCTTCCGCAACTCTTCTTCTGTGCCCCACCTCTTGGCACGAAATGCTACACAGAGATTGAGGCCTCACGGTCGTGTCCCTCCAGTTCACCATACAAGGTTTTTCAGGCCACCCTCTGGGTATCGTAACTCAACTGTCAACCAGAAAAAGCGTATAAAAGGTATTTGAGGTCTTCACACTGACACAGACATAATTTTTCTTTCAAGAGGGGCTTTTGACTGTTCAGCTTTAATTTCATGCTTCCAATAATGTATCCAGTCATCCTTACTTTCATTTATTCATTCATTCTGTCATTCATTTTGTCTAACTGTTTTATTAGACTTTTTAAATGTTATGTAGTGTGCAAATTCATAAATGTGTAGCACTAGGGCTGCTTCACACCACATGAATAAGCAGTAGCTTGTAAGTTCAGCTGTAGTGTAAACTGCAATGTTTCTAAAGAGAAAAGATAAGACAGATTTTTAGGTTACTGCATTGTGTATACAAGGGCATAGGTTTGCTTTCGAGATTGGTGGGGACACCAGTAACTTAATTTAATTTAACTTAACTTAACCCCTTAAATGTCACCGTCCCACCTGTGGGACGCTTGGCGCTCTTTTTTCGTTGTCTTTTTTCCCAATCAAATATTTTAGTAATCATCATAAATTATATATCATTTGAAAGCTTAAAACCTCAAAATTCATTCTGTGAAAACCATTCTGAAATCAGACATTGCGTTACCATGGAAATGGTACTTTAAAATCTTTTGGCGGTCTCCTCCCCCTTAGTGGGCGGTGCCAAGTGTCATATTACACAATGTATTACGATCTTTTAGAATCAAAACTTTTTATAATCTTGACAAAATACATATCGTCGGAAAGGTCTGACTCTCAGGATTCCATATTTGGAGTAATATTGACAGAGAAATTTAGAAATTTGTGACAGAAAAATGCATCAAAAAATCTAAATGGAGTTTGAATGGCACCCAGTGGCTGTTTGAGGTATGACGCCCTAAATAAAATCTCACAGGAACCTCAATTTTTTTCATATCAACTTCAAATTTGGAACATAACTTATTTAGACATAAGGCTTTAATTTTATATCAATTTTAGAGTAAAACCTGTTATGTAAAATATTTATTTTATATAAAATATAAAAAATTTAATACTGTGTATTTTCTTTACAGTACATTTAAACTTATATAACTTTTTGTTACTTTCATATTTTAAATAAAATAATTCTGCAGTAATCTGCTGATTGTCTTCTTTAAAAAGAGTCCAACCTTATGTCTGTATTCCAAAGCATTCATGAATTATAAGAGTTTACGTTTGGATAGTGCACTTTCACGTATATGTTCAAAAATGGGGGGTGACAGTTAAGGGGTTTTAAAGTTAAAGACTGTCCGCGGCGACTCAGGATGCTCTTCCAAATCCTGCTGCACCACAGAGTGCCACTTACATAGTTTACCAAAATAAATAAATAAATCACATTATATTTGTCCCAAATTATTGTTGACGTTCATGACTTTATCCTAGGCTGAAAGATTGTGTATCTTTCCGCACAACGTTTGTCTTTCTGTCTGTATGCTTTATATAGGGAGCTAATAATAGCCATAGATCGCACTTTCTCTTTCGTTTGCTCTGTTTTGTCAAACAAACACCACTTCAAACTCATCGATGCACCTTTGTTCATTCCTGAAGTGGGCTTTTATATTAACTGTTTTGGACTGCTGTCTTGAATGGGGTGCAATACCTGTGAGCGCTGTGCTTCTCGTCTATGGAGCTCATAATATGACAAAACTATTTGAATTTGAATTGTGTAAATTTGAATTATTGACAAGTGTCATTTAACAAAACTGAATATTATGTGGCATTTAACATAGCTCTGAATTAGATTTTTTTTAACTTGAATAATGAACATTTGAAATTTAACACAATTACATTTTTTACGGCAGGTTTTTAACATAGACATGTATTTTCAAACAGCATATTTTTTGTTCTGAATTCTTTGACTGCAAATATCCAGTTTTTAAAAATACAGCTTCACGTTTTCAAGATGAAGAAGAAATTCAGAACATCAAATTCAATATTTAAAATTCAAAGCGCAGAAATTCAGATCGTACAGAAAGTAGGTCAGAGGTCATCCACAAGGAAGAGTAGATGATCTCCGAAAAGACGAACGAAGCATTCACTGCGACCGGGAGGGGATATGTTCGGTTCACTTAGGCTAGTTTAGTCGTGGCCACGACATAACTCGTGGGAGCTGGTAATATGTCATTACCACGAGATCATTTTGTCTAGATAAGGACATCCTTATGTCGTGGCCACATGATGTGAAGTTGAGGGAAAAACGTCATCCATTTCTCGTGGACACGAGTTTAATGCGTAAACAAACCTGCACCTGGGATTATCAGAGATGGATAAAAAAAATTCTCCATCCCACAGTCTTGTAGCCTAAGTCAGTTGACTGATTGTGTCTTTTTATTTAATATTTGTATTAGGGCTAGTAATTTAACGCGTTAATTAGATTAATTAATTACGGTGAAAAATAAAATTATTAACGCACCAGTGGGTCATCTGACATTTCATTCAGTTGATTGATGACAAATATGCAGGGCAACAACTCTCTGCGTGAACCAAGAGAACGAATGTCCCTAAAATTCAAGATATGGGGGAAAAATGCCCCGTTTGAGTTTTTGTCTCATATTTACATCATATAGCCTAGTTAAGCAATATCACATGAACAATATGCTAAGTGCAATATCACAGGAGTGCAAATGTGATACTGATCTTATGCAACAGTTCAGTACGTAGGACGTTAATATTGTGTTATTTTAGACACAATGTTGTTTGTTTTGCTCAATTTTGCCAATGAAAATATAAAGACCAAGCAGAACTGTTCGTCTCCGAGCAACACACAACGGCATTTCATTTCTTAATGCACGTTTTGAACGAATTAGGTGAATCATTTGGCGCATTGAACCATTGGCGCGTTGGATTTGAAGCGGATCATCATCATATCCATCGCTGTATAACATCAAAGTACCGCGAGAGTGGTTCAAAAGCATGCAGAGTCGTCTGCTTTCTACAGCTCTTGCAGTACTTTGATGTCATACACAGATCAGTCTGATGGTGATGATCCGCTTCAAGTCGAACAAGCTTAATGATTCAATGAACCATTCATAAAGAACCATTTACTTCACTCCTGAATGAATCAGCCATTTGAACGAGTCAAATGAATGAATAAATGACTCGATGACTTAATCACTAAGACATTTACCACCACCTACTGGCAGTTTTAGTTTGTTATTTAGAGTATCATTTCATTAAAGAAATAATTTCATATTTTCATAGTAATAATATTAAAATTAATCAAATAAATTATTAAAGGTATAGTTCATCCCAAAAATGACAATTGTGTCATCGTTTACTAACCCTCATGGTCCAAAAGAGTAGGCCTATATGTATTAAATTTTATCAAACAATATATTTCTTGCTGAAGCTACATTTTGTAATGTCTGCTTTACACAACAATGACTTGAAGTGATCTTTTGGGATTAATTTGCGATTAATTAGATTAATTAATCGCCACATCATGTAATTAATTAGATTTTTAAAAAAATATATTATGTATAATAATATATAATGTATTATTATAAAACTGTAATAATAATATATAATTATTATATTAACTGGTTAGGGCTATATTTTTATATTTATTGTTATATATGCTTATTTCCCTTTCAATTCGTGTAGAGCTTTACCTATTTAACGTTCTTTATAATTATGCTAGTATTATTAATATGCTACCATATTTTGCAAATACTGTAAGCGCCTGACAATTATGCCAATGTTTTGACTTTAGGATTGTATTTACGCCCGTATGTGACATGAGCGTGTTGTGTTTTCATTTACAAATGAAACTACGCAAATGATTCATTCCTCAACGAAACACTCTATTTATAATAGTCTATTAATTAGCTGAAATAAAATTAAATATATGTTAAATTCAACCTTTAAACTGCACTTCCAGTAAAAATTTCCATAATTCATATAGCATAATCAAAGCTTTATTAGCATGTTGGCATTTACAGTAGGCTATTATTTACAAAACTATTCAGAACGTTAAGTAAAGAGATCAAAATGAAGGGAAAATAAATCAAATGCATATCAACGAATATAAAACCAGTAATAATAATAATAATATACAAATATTATGGAAAAAGACGATCAGTTAATGGACTTGGGATGGATAAAAATGTTTTCTTGTAGGCCTATTTGATTTTATGTACTTTATGTAATTTATTCATGATAAACTTCATTCGAATGCTGTCTACATCGCGCTCAATACAGTCCGGTAGCCTAGGCCTATGGTTAAAATAATTTAATAATGTAATAGTTTCTAATAATTAATATAATAATATCTTAATTAAAAATTAAACATAAATAAATCCATCTCTGATAATCCCAGGTTGCTATGGTCACTCAGGTTTGTTTACGCATTAAACTCGTGGCCACGAGAAAAAATATATAATCTCGAGGCAGAGTCCTGCACGGGTTCTGTTTGATACCCGCACCTGCAGTAATTGACAGAACACCCAACCCTTTATCCGAGTCCGACCCGAACCACACCCGCATTAAATCTCCTACATGTGGTAGACAAAACTCATTTATTAAAACTTTTATTCAAATTGTGAATAGCAGGAAAGTAGGCGGTTTCGCTGGCGGTGCGCAAGCGGTGCTCGTGCACCCATCCTGCCGCTTCCACGGCTCTTCGCGGTGGCAGGCACAGCCAGAGATAATTTTTTTTTAAATATTTTTTCGGCTTTAACCAATTACTGGGCAGATTATGAACAACCAATAGAACATTTCACTGAGCTCATGTAGGTAGGCCTAGTGTTGAAAATATGATGAAGATCATTTAAAATGTAGGCTAATAGAATTCCCATTGGATGATCAATCAAAAATCTTTTACAGAGATATAAATAAAGAAAAAAATCCAGAGCATGCGTGTACGAGTTGGTTTGCCAGGTAAAAATAAAATTGTGTAATTGTCATAGTTAACAGTGTTTGACATGAAAACTACGCTATAGTTAGTCCCATGAAATGATAAATAGCAAATAACACCTATACTAAATTTCCGTTATGTTTTGTTTCTTTTTAGTAAAGTCAAATGTGACCTTGTTGTTTGCAACTATGGCAATATCTGCCCCGAGACCGCACAAAACACTTCCACTACGAGAGAAAGCGGCAGCCGCACGGCGATTCCATTATTACCTCCACAAAATTATCTCGTGGCCACGACATATTATCAGCTCCCACGAGTTAATATGTCGTGGCCACGACTAAACTAGCCTAAGTGAACCGAACATGTCCCCTCCCGGTCGCAGTAAATGCTTCGTTCGACTTTTCGGAGATCATCTACTCTTCCTTGTGGATGACCTCTGACCTACTTTCTGTACGATCTGAATTTCTGCGCTTTGAATTTTAAATATTGAATTTGATGTTCTGAATTTCTTCTTCATCTTGAAAACTTGAAGCTGTATTTTTAAAAACTGGATATTTGCAGTCAAAGAATTCAGAACAAAAAATATGCTGTTTGAAAATACATGTCTACTAAAAAACTGCCATAAAAATTGTCAATTGTGTTAAATTTCAAATGTTCAATATTCAAGTAAAAAAAATCTATTTCAGAACTATGTTAAATGCCACATAATATTCAGTTTTGTTAAATGACACTTGCCAATAATTCAAATTTACACAATTCAAATTCAAATAGTTTTGTCATATTATGAGCTCCATACTAACACTTGCAAGTGTGTGACTACATTCTGCACATGTATTAAATGCGCGTCCTTGAGAGCGCGCAGTTTTCTAACATATTTACTTTAACTTGTTAGGTGATATCAATGATATGACATTTCAGATGCGTCTGAAATGACAAAAACAAATACATATATTTAATTATTTGATCAAAATTATTGCTAGGGAAAGTTTGGTAGTGGCTGGATATCGGTAGGGACACGTCCCTAGCACCCCCCCCCCCCCCCCCCCCCCCCCCCTAATTCTACGCCCCTGTGTGTATATATATTTTAAGCATGGGCATTTTAAGTAATTAAGCCATATTTATTTTATATCTATTTATATCCATTCATTTATTTATATATTATTTTTTACTCTATTATTATTGATTTGTAAATCAGTATATTGCAAAACAAATGCTTATATGCACAGTGTGAATTCTGAAGCCTGTTAATATGGCCAACTACAGGGCTCTCAAGTTCTCACGCATTGGGTATGAGACACACGCATTTCAACCCGTTCACACGCTCACACGCCACACCTTGTATTTCTCACGCAGAGAAATTTCCAGGATAACGCCCACCAAGTTGCGCCACTATTAGAGGAATCAAGTGAGTTCCCCATAGAGTTCAGAAGGCCCTGCCACGCACCAGCCAGTGTTGCCAACTAATTTTCAGGGGAAGTTGCTAAAGGAAGGTCGATTTGTTGCTAAAAGTTGCTAAATGACGTTGTGATGTCATTGTGCAATGACATCATTGCGTAATTACGATGCAAAAATGTGTCACTACATCAAATCTCAGCAAAAAAATATATTTTATATATGTTAATTTAGATTTGTTTGTAAAATAATATAAATGCCTAATATAATATTCAAATATAAATAACTGTATTTTTAAATACAACACTGAATTATTGAACACTTACACAGTTTTGAACCATTCATTTTTTTTATTAGCTAGTAAACTTATAAAACTACACATTCTGAACAGTTATAGTTTTAAGCAGTGTATTAGTAGTTAGTTAGTGTGCTACAATCTAAGAAAAGTCTGTAAAAATAGGGCACAATCTACTATGTTAATATTAAGGAATTTTTTTTTACCTGCATTTTAAATTACCCATTGTATTTTGTGTTTTTGGGTCACAGGGTTACAACGGATAATGGATAACACATAATGTCCTGAAAAATTACCTTTTCCATTTTTCTAGATATTTTTCTTACAGTGTACTAACTGATCAACAATCGCAGGTACAAGTCAAGTCAAGTCACCTTTATTTATATAGCGCTTTTAACAATACAAATTGTGTCAAAGCAACTGCACAATATCAAAATAGTAAAATAGTGTGTTAATAATGTAAAATGACAAGATTAAACACTCAATTTTCAGTTAAAGGCATTTCATTATTGAATTCAGTGATGGCATCATCCAGCTCAGTTCAGTTCAAAAAGTTTCTGTTCAATCAAGTCGACGATATTGCTGGAAATGAAGTGTCCCCAACTAAGCAAGCCAGAGGCGACAGCGGCAAGGAACCAAAACTCCATCGGTGACAGAACGGAGAAAAAAACCTTGGGAGAAACCAGGCTCAGTTGGGGGGCCAGTTCTCCTCTGGCCAGACGAACCAGCGGTTCAATTCCAACTGCTGCAAAGTCAAGCTAAGGTGTATCATAAATGAACAATTATTCAATTATTATTATCAAATTGAACAATTGCAAATAGCAGCTAACTTAATTCATGTGATGTGTGTGCTGCTATGCATCTTTGGTTTACTCATTTTGTGTAATTTAGATGGAAATTGTGTGCCTTTTAATCGTTTGAGTAATTTATCAAAAGTTGCTAAAAAATTGCCAAATAAATGTAAAAAAATAGCTAAACTTGTTGCTAGGTGCTTTTGGAAGAAAGAGTTGCTAGGGTAGTGTGAAAAGTTGCTAAATTTAGCAACAAAATTGCTAGGTTGGCAACACTGGCACCAGCTAATCAAATAAAAAAATATAGCTACCGAACAGCCAATCAGAAAATAGCATTGCTGTATCTGGGTAAGATTTAGATATTCCCGCAACAACAATGTTTACATTCTGATTGCAATGACACATTCTGTGATTCACGGGCTCGCTCGACACGACATTGATTCAGATGCTCGCTGAAGTAGCTACAGAAGAGGACATGCTCAGGGTAAGTACTGTAGTCCTACTGTATGTGTACATTGAGTACTGCTGTTCAGTTGGCTCGTTTGGGGCAAAATTTCTTTTTATTTTTGATACATTTGTATTTTTAAATACATAAATCTTTTTATTTTATTAGAATTTGTCTTTCATCAGATTTACCAGATGTTATAATTTCTATTTGTGCTGGTCAATTATGAACAATAGGTAAAATTGAACTGCTAGCAAAAACTTGGGTGCTGCAAATATTTGAATTGCTCCTCCCCTTTGCGTGGCCCCTCCCCTAATCTCACTCCAAACTTTTGCTATAACTTGAGAGCCCTGCAACTATATGGATAGATTACACATGTGGAGTGAAACAAGTCTTAGTCTTATTCTTAATACGGGTCCAAAATAAACTTTTGACAAGAAGTAAATAAAATGGTTGGACATTACCTTTTTTAGTTGCAATGTATGAGCAAAGAGTATGTTTTTATGAATCTGACATAATCAGAGTGAATCAAAAAAAAAGTTTTCTATAGATAGACAGTCCCTTATTTCATTATTATGTTTATTTAACATTCTCAGATCACCTGGAATTGACATGGCAAAAACTTAATTATGCTCCCTGTGTATAAACTTTTATGAGTATGTTTGGTTGATTGCATAGGCTTACAGTATATACTGTATATGGACATTCTTCTTTGCACATGGTTTCTCGGGTGGATTTTATATTCATTTATTTAAGGGACTCTTTTATTTAAGGGACTCTTCGGACCTGTTGTCAAGATTCATGTGTTATCTGCAGGGAAAAGACAAACACATACAGTCTACCTCTTTCTGCCAAAAGTCTGTTTCCCATCTTATCCTCTTCACGCAGTCATTTAATTCTGCACAACAGCTTATGACTCCTGTGACACCTGATATTACAGCTCAAACTGTACAGTTCAACTTTTTTGTCATATAAGTCCCTCTTTTTCACATCTGGTCTCTTACTCTAATATCTATCAAATATCAAATACAAACATTCTTGTATTTATATTGTTGTTTCTGATGTGCTTTTAACATATTTCTTAGTTTTTTGTCATGTCCCTTTAATGTTTACATTTAATGACATGATTTTTCTATAATGACAGTGCCCCATGGTGAGCAACATCAAGGACTTTTGTGGTCCAAATTTCCAAAGGGAACCAGAGAGCAACTTGGTAAAGCAACTCTTTCATGGATTTTGAATGCATATATTAGAGGTTATCTTAGTTTTATCTCATAAAGGGGTTGCAATATCATATTTCCATTACAATCCATGTGATGTTACTGTAGTTGTAAAGGCTGGTGTTGTGTTCTTTTAGTTTATTGAGTGATTCTGTGGTCCCTGTCCCAGAAAACTGTGAATCCAATTGTGCATAGTGTTAGTTTGGATACAGTTTTAACATGATGTCTGAGATAAAACTGTTTGGTAGAAAACATCTCCTGTCTAAAGAACGATTCCCTTGCAGATGGATTTCATGACCATTCTGGGCCAAAGAAAATATTTATGTGCTGTTCATGTCATGATGGATTTTCAGAGCTCATGATTCTTTGGAAAAGCATGACAGATCAGCCATTGATAAACTTAGCCAGCCACTGATGAGAGCCCAGGACCCTCTCTCACTTTCTCCATCAGCCTCTCCCAACCAAAGACAACATTGACACTGAATAATAGAGAATCAAGCCACTCTGTCCTTACCCAATTGCTCATCCCATCCATCCAATCCGACTCATATTAGAAAGTCTGCTTGAACACATTTGGCAGACATATGATTACTTGAGGAAAATGTGAAACTGTTCTTCATCCAACTTTTCTTAAAAACCTTCTATTCATACTAAGTTAGGTTCCTGAAAATGATCTGGAATGTTTTGCAAATAGCATATTGGAATAATAGACCATTAGAGAGATGGCTGTTGGAAATGATTACGTTTGGAAATTGATTCATTGACAGGCTTTGGTCAATATTATCCCGCACTTCTATTTTGAGTGAATATCCAGCATTATAGCTGTGTAGTTCTGCACTCCATCATAGTATTGGTCCCTCAGAGCTTTTCTTGGAGAAGCCGCAGTCCTAAGAGTCTGGACAGCAAAAGATCCCATTTGGCTCCCACAATACTCTGACTGTGCGGACATTAACCTGATGTCATGCATTAATTTTTAATTCCAGCTATGTGAATGTTATGCAGAACATACTTTACCTTCACTTCTAAATGATAGTCAGTGTGCAGTGTTTTTTTTGGCCTTGGAGATTTGAATAATGTGAAATAGCTGTTTCTTTATGCTGATCTGATTTTTAAAGTGAAAACAAAATTAAAAGGACCGGCACAAAGAAAAAAGTTTTACTTTGAACTTTTTAGCAGGCCATAGCAGCTCCAGCTGTCTTTTTTATTCAGATTAATCTCAGCTACAGCATAATTTAATTTGGGTTTTATTTTTATTTTATTATGGTTAAAATTTTCAGTAACTCCTTGATAAACCACAAACAATTACCCTGTATCTCCTACTAATCTGCTGCCTTCTTTTACAGCAAATACAAAGCTCAACCAGGTCTCAGAGACTAAAGAAAAGGGTGAGGACCCTTAACAGATAAAGATATCAAAGTCCATTGTTGGACATGTCCTTGTTGGACATGCATGTGTTTCTTGCCAATTAATGAAACATTTTCCATGTTAACTTTTAGAAAACATTATTGATCTGAAGCAGATGGACCCAGTACCAGATTTAAAACCTCTAGCTCCACCCACTACTGAAAGACCAGCCAAACAACGGCCATCATCGACAACAACACCACTTTCTGTTTTTGAGGGTATGCTCTAATGCGAGTTATGGCATTTGTACAAGAACTATGATGAATACAACACACTAAATGCTGAAATTAGAAACATGCAAGACAATCCGTTGAGAATGAGAGAATTAGTGTATCTAACAATTGGAGTAGTTGGAGTCTTGAATTTCTGGTCTTGTGGCGTTTCATGTTTGCCTTTGAATCTTAGGGAGTCGTTTTGACACCGGTGACAACTCCTCTGTATTCAGATCTCATCCCCTCTCTGAGGTGGATGCCACGGGGAAGAAACGTTTCATAGGTAAGAATAAGGGCTAAAAGCATTAATAATTTGGACCTACAGCACGGTCAGACAGAACTGTGTCTGATTTATGATTCACAGTCTTTTGACGAATGTTGGACCTCTGATTGGCTGTCCTCTATTTGCAGCACCTCACGTGATCTATAGAACCGACAAACGTCCGGAGGAGCCATGCTCTGTCACTCACTCTCTCGGCGTCTTTCCTGATGAGGAGATCGGATACTTGAATGTCACTGGCCCACCCAAGATCCCTCCATCCAACCTTACTGTGGTCACAGTGGAAGGATGCCCCTCCTTCATCATTCTTGACTGGGACAAAACAGACAATGAGACCACAGGTAGACAGAGCATTTGATTACTGTCTTTGCTGGCTTAAACTAGACACAGTATTGAAGGAGGTGATGGACAACTTGAGAAATTAATGGGAAAAGTTGCAATGCCCAATATGGCAGCTGTTGGAAAGAAAGTTAAAAGAGCCAACTGCCTTGTTGATGGATGTGAAGTCTGTTTTTTACCTCTGGAATGTGCATTAGCTGGGCAAGCCTGAAAAATATTGTTTTTTTAGCGTTGGTTTGAGCTTAAGAAGCTAAATTTATGATACCATTGTTGTCAGACTTTATTGCTAATTTGAAATATGGCTTTGAAAAGTTATTTTGACAAATCTTAACAGATTTTTAGTCTTTCTCCATTCCATCAGATAGAAGTTATACTTTTACCTGCTTAGAAAATAGCTGCCAAGATGGCCGCCAAGTGACCTGGCTTGCCTTGAGTGGACTTTGGTTAAACTTACTTTAGTTGGATTTAACAAGATATATGAGATACAAAAATGAAAATTGTCATTATATGCTCATTCCAAAATTAGGTCATTCCAAACCTATATTACTTTCTTCCATGGAATAAAGGAGATAGACTACTGTTCAAAAGTTTGATATTTTAATGTTTTTGAAAGAAGCTTCTTATTCTCACTAAGGCTACATAAAGTAGAAACAGTAATATTGTGAAATAAATATTTTCTCTTTGAATATATTTTATGTAATGTTTTCCTGTGATGCAAAGCTGAATTTTCAGCATCATTACTCCAGTCTTTAGTGTCACATGGTCCTTCAGAAATCATTCTAATATGCTTATTTGGTGCTCAAGAAACATTATTACTATTATTATCATAATTGGATTCTTTGATAATTAAAAAAAAAAAAAATAACTTACCCAAAACTTTTGAACAGTAGTGTTTTTATTTATTTATTTACTCACTTACTTGCTTATAGTACTAATTTACTTATCCCCAAAATCCAAGTAGTATTGAAAAACACCATTAATGTAGTCCATTGAATAGAATAAAGCAGCTCAGACATTCTAGGTATCTCCTTTGATGTTCCATTAAACAATTTTATGAAACAAATTATGTTTCTGTTGTATCAATAGAATATGAGGTAGTTTCCTCCACCAAGGGTCCGCATGGAGAGGAGGTGTCTGTCCAGACAACAAATCAAACACATACAGCTGTGGAGAACCTGAAACCAGAGAGCAGGTATGAAGACACACACCGTGTCATGGACTTCAATGGTTATTAAATTAAGCTAATAGAAAGCTATCTACACACTAACTCATAGTCCTGCCCTTACAGACAACTTATTAAATAGCGTATCATTTAATGCTGTTATTAAGCTGTTTTCCCTGTGGGGCCATAAAGTTCCACTTAATGTTTGTTACAAGAAAATACACCTGATTAGTAATGTTTGGTTGTCTGATCAACATAACATTGTTTCAGAATGATCAACTCTATTATGTCGTTGTCTTTGTAGGTATGAGTTCAAAGTTACACCCAAGAATGAGTTGGGTTCTGGCCCAGCCAGTGAACCGGTCACCTTCAGTACTGAGTCAGGTAAGCGGAGAAGAAATGTTAAATGAATTCATTATGAATACATTGTGTGTTCAGAATATGTGTAAGAGTCTCAGCTAAAAGTCCCAGATCTGAAACCACAATCTGGCCTGAGGTCATTGTGAAATCATTTGGCTCATCCAGTGAATCTGAGCTCTGTTTGTTCCAGAAGTGTCACTGGGCCAATTGTATCAACAAGAGAAGCTTTAATGGTTTTTACTTTTAGAGTTTTTGCACTATGTTTAAATTCATCTTAAGCCATACAAGAGCCTTGTGTGAAAAACAGACCTAAACATAAATCATTATTCACTTAAATCTCATTCATGCTTCAAAACATTCGAAAGCATTGCGATTAGTCACAAGTTGCGTGAAAACCGATTATGTTTGACAACACTGAACAATTTAAAGAAACGGGTACTCATATGATAGAAGAGTCATGCAGGCCAAGGTAACTTAAGAATGAGACATCAAGCTCACAGGTGTGTGTAA
This sequence comes from Schizothorax lantsangensis, assembly GCA_027422415.1. NCBI lineage: Eukaryota > Metazoa > Chordata > Actinopteri > Cypriniformes > Cyprinidae > Schizothorax > Schizothorax lantsangensis. The sequence continues at coordinate 16,958,697 of CM049848.1, forward strand.
TTGGCAATGAACGTTTGCTGTAATGTATATGTATAATTAGCATATAAGCATTACTGTCAGCAGTGAGAGTAATGTGCCTAATGTTCAACTAATAGTTCCAATGTGTTCACTCTTCTGGTTCCATTGCACGTATTTACTGTAGGTAAAGAGGCTCTGATAGACTGCCAGAAAATAATAATAACCATAAGGATGTCTGACACAAGCTCTGGAAAATTGTACATCATGATAGTGAGGACAACTCAGGGGAATTTCTTGGGGCTTTGGATTTTTAATAACTTAAGTCGAAAACCATGCTGTTTCGTTATATTCAGGCGTTGAGTGTAATAATAATTACCTGAATGCCATATTTTCTGCCTTATGTTTACCTTTGACAGCTACGTATGTTTGGATCAGCCTAATTTATGTATGTATAGTTTCATAGTAGGTATGATAAAATGGTTTATTTCATTACCTTTTAGACGTACATTTGCATATACACTATGTTCAAAAGTTTAGGGTCAGTAAGATTTTTGTTTTTGAAAGAGAGCAATACTTTCATTCATCAATGATGCATGAAAGTTTTTTTTTCTATTTATCAAGGAATCCTGAAAAATTGTATCACAGTTTCCACAAAAATATTAAGGAGCAAACTATTTTCAACTTTTATAATAATACAAAATGTTTCTTGAGCACTTCAAAATAATTTCTGAAGGATCATGTGACACTGAACTGACTGGATTAATGGCTGCTGAAAATTCAAAATGGAATAAATTACATTTTACAGTATATCCAAATAGTTATTTTATTGTTGTTTTTACTGTTAATGATGAAAGAAAAAAATGCAGCCTTGGTGAGCGTAAGAGACTTATATCAAAAACAGAAACAAAATCTTACTGACCCCAAAATGTCACATCAACAATGCATTAAGTTTCAGTGACATCATGTTCTTCTGCATTGCAGCTGATCCTCGTGTGAGTGAGACCCAAACCGGTAAGAGCTCCAGTCACCTCAAGCATACGATATTAAAAATAGAAAGATGCAATATGCCTATACCAACTGTACATGTGTGTCTAATTTATACTGACTCTCATAGGTAAAAATGCCATCTGGTCATCGTTTCCATTCAAGTCTGACTCATACTCCGACTGCAATGGGCAGCAGTTCATAAAGCGGACCTGGTACCGCAAGTTTGTGGGTATCCAGTTGTGCAACTCTCTTAGATACAAGATCTACCTGAGCGACTCTCTCAAAGGTTCGTATTAACTATTTACCGACTCAACAGATATTTCTGCCATTTAGTCACTTAGTTACTTTTTAGTTCTTTCTTTCTCCAGGGAAGTTCTACAGCATAGGAGATCAGACTGGGTATGGAGAGGATCACTGCCAATTTGTTGACTCGTTCCTGGATGGACGAACCGGTGGTCCTCTTCCACCAGATCAGTTAGCACCCAGAAAAGGTTTCTAATAAAAACATGTTTTATTTAAACAAAAACACAATAATCTAACACTAGTACGTGAGATATGACGATTTCTCCTGTCTTATCAAGGCTTTTACCGGGCCATGCGTCAAGAACCTGTCAAGTTTGGGGACATCGGAGGAAATTCCATGATCAACTACGTGGCCTGGTATGAGTGTGGGATACCCATTCCTGGGAAGTGGTAGGACCCCGAGGAGCAGATGGAAGACGTGACGGATAAGAAACATCCGCTGCCAAGGGAGAACGGCCTTTTTATGGGATGTTTGTGTAGAGAGAATGATTTCTTTGGAGTATGTATCTGTATTTTCGGGTATCGGGCACATATAGAATTATTTATATACTGAAGTAGTGCAGCAAACATAGAGAGCTGAATGAATGTTATTGTTGAGATTAAGAAGTTTAACTTTAGAGAATATAGGGAAGCAGGCTCCCTTAAAGGCAAAATGAATGTGTATATTATTTATCAAAATGTTGAATATGCCACTGAAAGAAAAATGACCACGGCCAACTTAAAGGACTGTTCCAGGTTCAAAACAGGTTTTGTAGACAGCATCTATAACATTGTCATCACAGAAAATAATTTTTACTAACACAAATTATATTTGTATTATATAAATATATTTATAATTACAAAAATATAATTACATTTTTTATTCTTCTATACTTTTTACTAAAAAACTTTTGGTGGGATGATGAACTTTTGACTATGCACTGCCAATGCAATTCCTAAAGGTGGATTTTTCTCTTGTCAACGGTCCTTTTTTGGACCTTGCAAGTATTGTGCAAAAGTTACCAGGTTTACTGGCTTTATATGGTCATTGTAGTTGAAAAATTGGACAGTCTGTACACTAGTCTCATGTGAATAGCCCAATTAAATCTTTTGGCTTAACAAAAATAATGTGTATTGCAACGCTTATCCGGGTGCAATGCTTTGCCCCATCGACTTTCATTGGAGGTGCTTTATTTATTTTTTCCCCCCAAAGAGTTGAATGATTTTTCTGTTATCGTCAATATGTCACAGATGCTGTTAACAACATGCTGAGTGTACTAAGCCTGAAACATTCCTTTAAAAGCTCAAGCGCAATGCTAAACAAGGAATTTAAACACTAGGTCATATGAACTATTGTTCAAGACATGCAGCTTTTCAAGTAATTGTAATTATAATATGTATGAATGTCAGAAATGCAACATCTCTTTAACAAGGAAGTCTAATGTTTTGTACAGAAGTTCAGTGACTCGTGATTTCCAGAGAAAGCTTTTAAATGCCAGATTTTATGTAACGTTTTTACATTGAAACTTTGATATATTTTATAAGGTTTATAATGAATCTGCTTTACCAATAAAAGCACAAGCAGTTTATTTTATGATCTTTTTTTTGGTGGCTACAGTTTAAAATTGTTTCTCAATCTGACATGAAAAGATACAAGTTTTCGTGTTGTTTTTTTATGCAATCCAAATCAGTTAAAGAAAGACCTAAATCAGAGATAAATGTTAATTCCATGAACAAATGAACAACGATCCCATCATTCAGTCTCAAAGTCTTTATTCACCTCCTGAAAACAATGTTACAGTTTATACAGAAATGACAGGCTTCACTGCAGAGGGCCAGTCAGGGGTTAGTAAAAACCAGAAACATTGGAAAAAGTAAAGAAAACTAAACAAATATCACTTACTTTGATTATGATAATTTTCTAGTGTTTAAACAGACTCATGGTTTATGACAAAATAACACCAATAAGGAGACCGTGATAAAATAAAATGCACACACACAGCTGTCCAACTCCCACACCATTTGGTCTCCCATGTGTGCAAACACACACATACAACCTCACAGTCTCATTCTCACACGCATTCATTCAATCACGCAAAGCACAAACAAACACAAACACAATATTAGAATGTCAAACACAGATTTTGAGGGCTGATGTGTTGGAGACAGAGAAAACTTGTAGCGAGGTGCTGTGGGGACACTAAAGGCCTTTTACCGATACCCAGGGCCCGGCTGGGTGTAGCCCTGGCCAAAAGGGGGGCGGTTTCGGGCATAGGGGTTGGCACCCCCGGGGGGAGGGGTGGCACCAGGTGGTGGGGTGTATCCAGGACGGGGCTGATAACCCCCTGTGGCCTGGGAGGTTGGAGGCAGGCTGTAGTTAGCTGGCTGCTGAGAGGCCTGGGATGTGTAGTTTTGAGGCGGAAATGCTCCAGGCGGGTACTGGGTGGGTCCTTGGGGAGCAGGAGGCTGTGATTGGCCAGAAAACCCTGGGGCGGAGCCAGGAGCACCAGCAGCCTGAGAGGTAGGGGCGGGGTAATTCTGGAACTGCTGCTGAGGCGGCGGAGCCTGAGGAACACCAGACTGAGGAGTATAACCAGCTGAAAAAGAGAATTAAAAATAATTCATTTAAAAATAATCAATGTTAAAGCTTGCTAATATACATGCCTTTGGGTGTTTTTTGCCATTTAATATTTTTTTTGGAAACTGATACTTTTTTCAGGATTGTTTGATGAATAAAGAGTAAAAAAAAAAAAAAAAACAGCATTTATAAAAAAAAAAAAAAAAAAAGTTTATAATAATATACACTACCGTTCAAATGTTTGGTTATTTAAAAAAAAAATAATAATAATGTGCAAGGATGTGTTAAATTAATAAAAAGTGATGGTAAAGACTTAATTTGAATAAGTGCCATTCTTTTTAACTTTTTATTCATCAAAGAATCCAGAAAAAAAGTATCACAGGTTCCAAAAAATATTAAGCAGCATAACTGTTTCCAACATTGATAATGAATCAGCATACTGTTAATAAATCAGAATGATTTCTTAAGGATCATGTGACAATGAACACTGGAGGAATGGGTTATGAAAATTCAGCTTTGCATCACATGAATAAGTTATATTTTACAGTATGTTAAAATAGAAAACCGTTATTTTAAATTGTAATAATATTTCACAATATTATTGTGATCCCAATGATCCCAAACTTTAAAATGACAGTGTGTGTGTGTATGCATGTATGTATATATACATACACATATAATTAGTATACATTTTACATTATTTACATTGTATTAATATTTATGTATTAATAACGAATCCATATTAATAACTAATTTTGTTCACACTTTTCAGAGAAAATCCAGCATCACACTAATTTGAATAGTTGTTTGCAAACGACTGCATCACATTTGTTAGGAACAGAGCTTAAAGCTGAGCTCTAATTCATGAAGGCATCATTAGCAGGTGTTTTAAAGAATTACCAGGGTACTGCATCCCGTACTGCTGCTGGGGTCCAGCTTGTGGAGGGTATCCACCTGGAGCCTGATACTGCTGATACATCTGACCTGTTTAAAACAATAAACATGTTTTCTGTGATTAAGACAACATAAATTCATGTTTTTGTCCAGGATTAAGATTCACACTGTTGAGGGAGGGAATTCCCATAAAAGTCCAGGACACCAGCAAGCAGCTTGTTGATCCTAGCGAGGGTATCCCACTGTTACTTGGTTTCATCATCAAACGTTTGAGAAATATCTGGGACACCAGAGGACCATAAATATTAAGAACTGATCGCTCTCACTCTGTCGGAATATATTTTAATGTGGGATATCTGGCATGTTACTCTGGAACATCAACAAATCAAGAGCCAATACAGAGAGGCTGATTGAAAACATACAAATAGGATGGCCACATAAAATTGAGCAGATGATAGATCGTCCAAACGCTGGCAGTCGGTGACAGCTTGACCATCTGCGTAGAGCAGCTCCTGATTGAAGATGAGGAGAGACGTCTGACCAACTCATTTTTAAATGCTTTATTTGGAATCCAAATTAAGTAGACTTAAAAAGCTCCAAATCGTTTTAGACCACAAAGCCCACGTTGTGCAAATCACAATGGGTAAAGATAACAGTGAATTTGCTGAGACAAAGCACACAAACAGATTATCTAAGTTCATAAATGTTTGTGTGTATCGCACCAAGAAACTAATGCGAAAAGGCTGCATGTGTGTGTGTGCCTGTGCAGCGGATGATGGGAACAATAAAGCAGAGAAAAGCATCACAGCACCATAACTCTATGTAACCATGGAGACCATCCACACAATCTGCCAAATCCAGAATAGCTCTGCACAATTTCTCATGTGGAAGAACTTCTTTGGAAAGAGTGAGGGGGAAAACAAATCCAACGGACGGGTGGAGAATAACATTACGCTCTTGACTTGAAGGCCATTCTGGTTCATTTTTCTTCCGCTGTACACCTTCCCAAGAGCCTCAGTTAGAAAACAACATCTGCAAGGTGATTTTTTTGCTGCAAACAAATACGTTTTGTGTGGGTTTGTGTACGAGTGTGAGAGAACATGTGTAAGTACAGGTGTGTAACCTTCCTGCCAAAGCAGCATGACCTGCCAAAATCAAGACTCGTCCTGCATTTCTCAAGTCCACTGGACTGATGTGGGTGTTTTTTGGAAAGAAAACGAGGGGAGATATTTCAATGGCCAAGTAGAGAATAACATCATGCTCTGAATTCACTACAAAGACTTCTGAGCCACATGATTCCTTGTTCATCTTTCTTTCGCTGGACTCTTTCCCATAAGCATCAGAAGGAAACATCTGCAATAAGGATGTGCAAAACTGCTATTCTCTAAATCGCCTGGCCAGTCTCTATAGACTGTTTTCAAGTTGTATGATTAGACATGGTCACTCGACCCTGATCAGGCATGTTTGTTAGTGGGCTTTACGTAAGACACACTGCTTATAAGCCACGTCATTCTAGATCACACTCTACATAAAGTCCCATTTCAGACTTTCGGTACAAGTTTTAAAAGTGGTAGATTTACCATCCATAGTAGCAGAGGGAGGTTGTTGGACCCCTGAGTATGCTGGAGGAGCCTGGGGAGCCACAGCTGCAGAGGATGAAGAGGCAATACTGTCTGGAGTTGCAGAGCGCTCCTCTGCAGCGGCGGTGGCGGCTACAGCTGGAACTGAAACAGTAAAGGAAAAATCAGGTGGTTCCAGATCAAAAATATGAATGGATGAGATACACTAGAAGCAATAAAATAGCAGGTAAACACACCTGTGACAGCACATCAAATGAAATCTGTATTAATGCAGCACGAGGCTATAAACCATTACAAAGTATGATCTATGTCTTTAATCAAGTAATTTAATCACAACAATCAATGTTATTTCTGAAAAAAGATTAAAAAGCCACAACTAAGCACTATGAAGTCTGTACATGTATATGGTACCTTGGGCAGGTTCCTCAGACAGGCCGAATGCTGAAATGACATTCCTGTTGACCCCTTCCTGGTTCTTCAGGGGGTCGAACGCAGACATGCTAGCGGCACTGACTGGAGGGGCCTGCTTCATTGTTGAATCTACTGCCTCATTCACACATTCTGTCACCCAGAGACATCAGAACAAGACAATTTTAGTATCGCCTGTCTTCACCTCTCAAGAAACATTTACGAGGTAAAGAGATGAAAAGAAAGAAAATTCTGTCATTATCCTCATTCTGTTCCAAACCCATGCAATAAATGTGGATGCATTCATTCAAATTGTCAATTTTGATGCCAAATTATCACTTTACAGCTTAAATATCAGCCTTTTCAATAAATAAAAATGTCTTCTTGACACGTTGACTATTTTTGAGTTGCTTCTTGAAATTTGGTAGCCACTGGTCACTGTATGCTTTTGATTGTATGGTAAAGAACAGCATGAACATTTACAAAAATATCTCCTTTGGTTTTCCACAGTAGGAATAAAGTCTTGTGGGTTTGGAATGATACAAGGATGTGTAAATGACAACATTTTTACTGAACTAACCCTTTATGTTGTCTACCTTTTTTATCTAAATAAGCCTGTATGTGCTTCAAATGCTTTGGCTACAGTACTGGATATGAAGAACATGAGAATCACTCTGGGAGAGTTCATGTACCGGTTTCTGGGTTGGTGCTCTCTGGGACAGACTCTGAGGGGGGCTCCAGGCTGTCCAGCAGGCTGTTGACTTTATTCCTCAAATGGATCAGTTCTCTACGCAGGTGCTTCACCTGAGACGACTCCAGTGGCCGAGGTTGCCCATTCACTGCGAAAACACAAACATTATTTTTGACAGTACTGTCTAACACTTTGTTCAAACTAGTCAAAATGCATCTGTCCATGTTAGTTTTTATCCTAACCAACTGCCAGACATTTCATTGACTGCTTTGTTTCTATTTTCGTCATGTTTTCTTTTATCCAAAACCCAGTCATAACATATTAAACATCAAACATGTTCTAATTTGCTGTGATTTTGTCATTTCATGCAGCTTTTCGCTTACAATGAGGACAAAAAAATAAAAAGCTCAAGCTAGAAGCTTGTCCCAGTTCGCCTGGTCAGGATGTCAACAAGTGAACAACAAAATTAGATAATTTAGATATAGCCAGATTATGTCTATATGATGATGTAATCCAGAGGTTTGGCACTGTGTGTGAGTCTGGAATGTTCTTTCCTGAGTCCATATGTGTGAGACCGGCAGCCGCTTGAACCCTTCCAGACTCTTCAGAGATCACACAAGCTCTAGAAGGCGTCCAACCCAGTCTCTGGGCGCCAGTCACACGTTTGGGATGCATACACGCACGTGATATTATACAATCATGAACCAGCACATTTGAAAATCTTCTTCCCAAAATTCTCTTTACTAGTTAAAGCATCCAGGGCAGGGCTACATTTGCTGACACAAGGTCAAGACATGACATCATCTGGCTGGCATTGGACAGTGCAGTGTGCAGACTTGACCAAAAGTTATTAATTTATTTTTATTAGGAAAAGAAACGCATGTATTTTGAGTTGGTACTTAAATCAGCTCTTTCGTTGTCTTGAATAGGAGCATAAATAGTGGATTTAGTTAAACCCACATAGACTGCAACCTTTGATTTTGGCTAAACTTGATAAATAAATCACGGTGTAAAATAGTGTATGAATCAAACAGCCCAAATCTACAGCCTCTGCAGCATTTATGATAATACATTTGAAGAGTAGTCGGCACATGCTGAGAACTGGCACTGACACTGCAGTGCAGATGTACCAGCGTGAGCCAAACTTCGCTAGAACAGAGCATGACGTTACTGGCAAGTAACCGGGTCCGATTTTCCTCTCTTGAGAATATTTGTTTGTGCCATGTACCAGTTAAAGAGAGTGGCTTTTCAGCACAGCTCACGTGATTGAGAGCAGACTTAAAGTCTGTAAAATGACCTAATCTATCTTAAAGGAATAGTTCACCCAATAATGAAAATTGCTATCATTAATATTTACTCACCACCAGGTTGTTCCAAACCTGTATGACTATTTCGTGTAGAACACAAAAGATGATATTTTAAAAAATTGGAAACACAGGATCCCACTGACCTTAACTGTAAAGTTTTTGGTGAACTTTCTCTTCAGTCAGTGGTTCTCAAACTCTTTGACTCCAAGTGCCCTCAGTTGTCCACAACAATATTTATTCAAAGGCCCTAGTTTTGCTTTCAAAACTTATTTTTAATCTACGGGCATTCAGTTTCTGTAAATTAAAAAAAAGTTTCAGGAGCTGAATGTTCTTCAGTGTTCCCACTCATTTTAACCAATTAATTTACAGTCATTCTCCGAACATACAGTCATTCGTGATTTATTGAATAATGATTTATTTCATTTTTGCAATTTCTACCCAATAAGATATTTTAGAGCTTGGTATGAATAGTTAAATGTATTTTTTTTAAATAAAAATTTAAAATTTAGTAAATATATTTTCATGACTTTTCAGGTCTGAAAACAACACTTCATTAATCCAGTTTTTTTTTTTTTTAAATAAAACAAACAGGGGATGAATTAATATACACAATATAATAATAACATACAAAATATCTATATTTGTAGTGGTTTTATTTTAATGCTTGTTTTATCTTAATTGAAATAATTTTAAATCATCATGAGGCAGGCCTCTTGCCTCCTGTTTGAGAACCACTGCTTTATGTTAAAATATCCAAGGCCACTGGTCACAATTTATGTTCTTAGAGAACAAATATAATTTCTGTTTGGAGTAGTGCATTATAGGTGCATCTCAATAAATTAGAATGTCGTGGAAAAGTTCATTTATTTCAGTAATTCAACTCAAATTGTGAAACTCGTGTATTAAATAAATTCAATGCACACAGACTGAAGTAGTTTAAGTCTTTGGTTCTTTTAATTGTGATGATTTAGGCTCACATTTAACAAAAACCCACCAATTCACTATCTCAACAAATTAGAATACTTCATAAGACCAATAAAAAAAAAAAACATTTTTAGTGAATTGTTGGCCTTCTGGAAAGTATGTTCATTTACTGTATATGTACTCAATACTTGGTAGGGGCTCCTTTTGCTTTAATTACTGCCTCAATTCGGCGTGGCATGGAGGTGATCAGTTTGTGGCACTGCTGAGGTGGTATGGAAGCCCAGGTTTCTTTGATAGCGGCCTTCAGCTCATCTGTATTGTTGGGTCTGGTGTCTCTCATCTTCCTCTTGACAATACCCCATAGATTCTCTATGGGGTTCAGGTCAGGCGAGTTTGCTGGCCAATCAAGCACAGTAACACCATGGTCATTGAACCAGCTTTTGGTACCTTTGGCAGTGTGGGCTAGTGCCAAGTCCTGCTGGAAAATGAAATCAGCATCTCCATAAAGCTTGTCAGCAGAAGGAAGCATGGAAGTGCTCTAAAATTTCCTGGTAGATGGCTGCGTTGACTGTGGACTTCAGAAAACATTGGACCAACACCAGCAGATGACATGGCAGCCCAAATCATCACTGACTGTGGAAACTTCACACTGGACTTCAAGCAACATGGATTCTGTGCCTCTCCACTCTTCCTCCAGACTCTGGGACCTTGATTTCCAAATGAAATGCAAAATTTACTTTCATCTGAAGAGAGGACTTTGGACCACTGAGCTCTTTTTCTCCACAGCCCAGGTAAGACGCTTCTGACGTTGTCTCTGGTTCAGAAGTGGCTTGGTAGCCCTTTTCCTGAAGATGTCTGAGCGTGGTGTCTCTAGATGCACTGACTCCAGCTTCAGTCCACTCCTTGTGAAGCTCTCCCAAGTGTTTGAATCAGCTTTGCTTGACAGTATTCTCAAGCTTGCAGTCATCCCTGTTGCTTGTGCACCTTTTCCTACCCAAATTCTTCCTTCCAGTCAACTTTGCATTCAATATGCTTTGATACAGCACTCTGTAAACAGCCACACCTTTCAGTAATGACCCTCTGTGACTTACCCTCTTTGTGGAGGGCATCAATGTTCATCTTCTGGATCATTGCAAGTCAGCAGTCTTCTCCATTATTGTGGTTTCAAAGAACAAGAGATACCCGGAATTTATACTGTAGGGATGGTCATTAATTGAAACTCAAATGTAAATATTCTAATATTTTGAGATACTGATTTTTGACTTTTATGAGCTGTAAGCTCTAATCATCAAAATTAAAAAAAAAAACTTTTGAAATGTTTTACTTTGCATGCAATGAATCTAAAATATATGAAAGTTTCACTTTTTGAAATAACTTACAAGAAAAAATGAACTTTTTCACGACATTCTAATTCATTGAGATGCACCTGTATCTGTTAACATCTGAGATATGTTTAAAATCCATGTTCTGTTAAACCATATTAGTGGCCCAACAAAAATTTGGACACCCAAGTCACGCTTAAAGGGGTCGCCACCAGATTTTAATGTTCCATTGGCTCTAAAATCCAAATTCAAACCCCTGCTGATAACCTTACAAAGCCAAACACATGGACTCATTATCAGTTCAAATCTTGTTCTATTGTGCCCTCTGCTGGACACTAAATGCTGCAGCTGTGTTTATCCCACATGAGAAAAACGACATCTCCTGGCTGGATGAAATATTACCATGTTCAGCATTTTTAAGATTAAAAGAGCTTAACTCCGCAATATTACACCACCCATGCCATGTGGGATTATGTTCTTAACAGAGAGTCCTTTTTAACCCAAAGGTTACAGAACAACACTTTTTTTCTGGGTCACAAAGACACATTGAGAAATCAAGAAGCTTTAACTTGATATGCCTCTTTTATTTTAGTACGTAAAACACAATTTAAAGAGCATAAAACCACTATAGGCTTTGACTACATTCTGCCCGATAAAATATTTTAGAGCTGCAACTATAAAAAGGTATGTAGCTCACATGAGCTGCTTGGTTCTTATAGTCCTGTGAACCTTTCTGTTATTCTGTAAAGGGACACTATGAGCACTGAAGCGTTTTTGGAATATGATCTTCCTGCAGGTAAGATAAACCTACACATGCTCACTGACCTTAACTCTAGGCATGATTAGCACTGACGAGAACAGTGTTGTTGTGCCTGTATCTGTGGACTGTTGTCATTTATAACAGAGAATAACTTGTGTATTTTACAAACTGAGGGAAAAACAACAGTAATAAATTTACAATTGAAACCTAATAGGCAAGTGGGTTGTGCTTCACATTTCAGCTTTTAAAGCACATCACCTAAACTATGTTGTTCTACATTGCAGTTTTAAGGTGGGACTACTTTTTACACGGATTAACTTCTGGTTATGCATTACATAACGGAGTATTTAAATACTGCTACACGTAAACTGTGCTTTACAAAGAGATACAACACATTCCTTTCATGCTCCTTCCTGGTATCTTACGTGCAGATATATTCCTTAACATCAGGATGAGCAAAAACCCTTAAGCGGTGCTGATTTCTTACCAAAAAGAGTGAGCTTCAATATTCTACTGCACTGGATTGCAAAGGACAAATCAGAACTGTCAAAGATGGTGATAAGGTCATCATCTGGAAGAGAGCAGAAAAACGAATGATGATAAGGATACCAGAGAATGAATGCAGTACTTGCAGAGCTGCAGTTAAACCAAAAATAAAACTGTACCACATGTAAAAGCAGTAGAGTATGATATCTATACCAAAACCTCCGATACTACAAACCTACCAAGAAAGTTTATTAAGAACATCTATAGGTGTAAAGATCTTTAAAAAAAAAAAAAAAAAAAAAAAGGTTAAATATAACTGACCTTCATCCTTATATTTGATGGCAACTTCATCGCTGCTCTGTAGCTGCCCACGGAAGACTCGCTGCATCATCAGCAGGAGCTCGTCGTAGGTGATGTCTTCATTGTGGATGGGGATACGGCGGATATCATCGCCCAGCTGAGCTTTAATGATCAGCTTCCCACTCAAGTCCAGCTGGCCATTCATACTGCTGGAAAAAAGTACAATTTTATTTAAAATACTGTGTCTAATATATTTATAGATAAATCAAAAATATGCTTTTCATCAGCCAAGACCAATCCCATTGGCTAAAGAGCTTATTATCCAATTTAGTACAATGGCAAATGAAACACACAAAATTGAGATTAAAATTTAAATTAAATGAACAATACTCAAAATCCATTGCAGAAGAAAAATGTCCAGTTTCTGCAGCCAATATTACACTTTTACTATTAGGAAGTTTACTAAAGAAGCAGAACATTTATCACTATTTAATACATCACATGCCCATCAGACGTCATTTGATAGTACAGGAACAAGCTGAAACTAAACACACTATCAGAGCTGCAGCAGTGATAACTACATTAAATGTAGGCATATGCAGAGCTAACAGACCAGAGTAAAACCAATGACATGATCTGTGAAGGCACAATTATTAAGTTCTTCTATCAGAAGCACAGAATTCCACTCGCCATGAAATCTGATATTTGTTACTCAACGAGTGTCTTCACTCACCACCAACTCCCCTGCTTTTGTTATGGATATAAAAATGTCAGCGAATGACTTGTGTTGTACTTGGAAACCCATAGTCTTATGTCTCATCTATGAGTTTATATCTGAACAAGTGCTACTGTACACTACTGGGACATACTATAAAAGTCTAAGGGTCATGAGATATAAGATGATTTGGCACATGAAGATGGCCTACAATCATTCTTAACTCAGACTTTGGCCTCGAGCATGATTATAGGGAGAAACATTTTGGGATTTAGATCACAATACAAACAGTCTGAGTGTGTGTGATGAAACGGGGACAATCTTATCATGAGAATCTTGACTCTTACTCTGATTAGTTTACCCATCATTCATCCTGGTACTCTGCAGCATGTAGACAGACCTGTACGTTATGTATCTCATATGGAAATTAATGACAGCCATGACTGAACTTGAAAATGCCCGCCGGATCAAGAAAATTTCAAAACTATAAAGGAACTGGTTGCTTGGAAAACTGTCAATAAGATGCATTTACTCGTGTCTTCTTTGTCAAGAAGCATTACCATTTTAACACTTTGTATGAATTTGTCATTCATATGAAGAGTCATCAGCCATCAACTAACTCAGAAATTATTATTAAACATCGTTTAGAAAAGCAAAAGATGTGGTTTCTGGATCAACACACGTAAGGCCACTTCCCATCATCGCACCAGCATGACGTTTAAATGTCTTGCCATAGAGTGATCCATTTAAATCATCTCATCAGGCCTCGTTCACCTGATGATGCAGCAACTTCCTGCCAAATAAAGCTCTGAACATGACAATTCTCCCGGCGTAAAATTATGAAATACTGTGATCAAATCTCAATTTAATTACAGCAACAATTATTCCCGTGTTTTAAATACGATTATTTAACTACGCCATACAGTTGTTCAAAAACACTGACTTTTGTACAAAACGTCTCTCTTGTTTTTTTTAGCTTGCCCTAGTTTCACAGGCTAAGCTAAGCTAATGCTAGTTTGCTTGACAACCGGCTAAACACTAATGGTTCATTTCCTGAGGTGCCCTAAAAACTCTAAAGCGACTATATAAAAGTATGTAAATGTTTGTAGGAGAAGCCCCGCGTCTCTACCTGGTGGTTCGGACGTGTCAATCCCAGCAGCAGCCTTGTGTGTCCTGGACTTTAGCTGAACGACGCCTGACTGACTGATGATCGGAAACGCCTCAGCGACCTTTACGTGGCAAAACCACAACCGCGCATGCGCGCTATCCGGACACTGCTTGCACTGTCTTGTAAATTTAATTACTACTCATCATGAGGTGGCCTGTACGGCGTCTGACTGTATTTTGTTATTAAATTAATCTGTTCATTTAGACACATAAAACTGACTGAAGTTATAAGTTTGTAATTGAAGCCTCTACTCACATAAGGTAAATTATTCTAGATTTCTCTTTCGTCTCACCATGTAGCTTCTCCTAGTCTATAAAAATAATGTGTGAAAGGGCTGTGTAAGAAGTAGATTTCTGGAGAATAGCAAAATCAAAACAATTTACAATCAAAATAATAAAAATAATGTATTAATTCCCATTGATATTGCAAGCTAAAAAGACTACGATGCTAGATATTTTTTTAATTATCAGTTTGAAATACATTACAAGGAAATATATAAATAAATGTTTTATTTATTTTTATTTTATTATAAAGTAATAAAAAGTGATGTTAATGGCTCTGTATTCTTAATCAAACATAATTTAAGGATTTAAATAACATGGTAAAACAAAAAAGGTAAACAAAATTTTAAAAGGTAAACATAATTTTAACATATGTGAATAAATGTCAAATCCAGATATTAAGTAAGCTTTGTTAGCTTACAAATGTATAATTATATTTAAATTGCAAATATTTAAACATTTACAATAATTGCATGCATTGTACAGTAACAACTGAGACAGAAAAAGAGGGTGGATAAATCCAAGTATACAACAGCAGGTTTATTTCTTCTTCTTCTCTTGTGTTGAGTTGAACCAGGCATCTAGAAGCTTCTTGCTGTAGTAGATTTGCCATGCATGCACCTGAATAGTGATCACCATGAGTAGATACATCACAGATACGGCCGAGAAACCAAAGATAAACCGGTAAGCTTTTCCGTGTCGGTACAGCTGCTGGGCCAGTGGAAACATTTCCATTGCACCAAAAATCAAGGGTGCCACTGAAAACAAACCAGAACTGATCATGGAGATCACCAGATAGCTGATGTTGTTCCTCGGCATGGCCAGGGCTCCAATAAAGGTGGGCAGGAGACTCAAAAGGTATGGATACTCCCATTGATAGGGCATGGCCACCAGATCATGTGACACCAGATTGAGATGACTAACAGCCACCTGAGCCGCCACCAGTAGCCATATGAAGAAATGCACTACGGTCAGCTTCTTTATCTCTGATTTCAATGAAGCACTGAAAGACATATTCAAAGTTCAGATACATATTCTGATATATATATGCAGGTATTGGTTATGTTATATTACTGTGAGAGTATAAGTGTCAGTTACCTCATCTGATAGTGAGAAGCCACTTTCTCTCTATGTTTAAAATCTCTCCCATCAGTCCCTGCAGCTCTTGGGCCTGCACGTGATGCCATTGCCGGTTTCGAGATGACTGTAACAACATGTAAATATATGCTATTCACATACCCCAATACATGACATATTAATTTAGCAAATTGCAACTTTTAATGTACAGAGCATATTTAGAAATATCTCAAAAATGCTCAAATGAAGTAGGCCCTATTCAAAATGTAATGCATCAAGCCACACAATAACTACTGCAACATCTAATACAGGGTCCCAGTATAGATAAATGACATAGTCCTGTAATAGGCTATCTGAACATCTGCGCTATACCTTACATTAAAAATTAAACCGGACATAGCAAAGCGTGTGAATTTCACGTTTATAAAAGGTGAAGCATAAAGATAACATGTCTATTTACAATAATGAAATAAAGGCATAAAAAAGGTCTATTTAAGACCATATAGGCACATCTTGCGACCGGTTTCCGGATGAAGGATAATTTGACTGTTTGAACTGACAGACGGATCACTGTAAATTAAGTAGTTATTTCATGCGATGCGCCTTTTAATAAATGACTTACCGTATGAAGTGATGAAACGCGCCGAAAGCGACAGTGAGATTAGATGAGGAAATGTTAACACAAAGGGTTTTTATCAATGAAGGCAATAATATGTTGCTCATGCGCACAAACAGGGCAGTAAAGAATCTCTCCGCCCCTCCGAGCAATGTGATTTGACAGCGCAGCATCGCGGTCTGCGCATCCTCAGCATCACCGAGTACTGAGCCGGATGCGCTGGTTTAGCTCATGAATATTGAATATATGTTCCTGACCATTCTGATTTCCTGAAAAAAAGAGGATATAACAGCTGACGAATCCATCATACTATGGTGAAGGCTAGGCTTATGAATATTAATTAGGACATGTCCAGGGAGGTTATCATAGAACGTGAGCATAATAAAAAGACAGTTCATGCGCCAATTTCGCCATTGTTTTCCCCCCACAACATCTAATGCATTAGCAATTTTACTGCATTTTGCAGTTACAGAACTACTTCACACCAAAGAACTACTTCACACATTTTACAATCTTTTTTTCTCTCTCTTTTTGATGACTAAGTGACGAACAATTACTACTATTGAATAGTAGGCCTATTATTCACAATAGAAACTGTCACATTTTTAAATGACAAATAAATTAGCATAGAATTTAGGTGCAGAGGTTAAATGTAAGAGATCACCTATAACTATAATCTTTTCATACATTGTAATAAGATTTTATTTCATGTCATTGAAACAAAATTAGAGTACATGAATTTGATGGACATACAGTTATGGATGTAAATCATCTTTATTAAAAACATTCAAAGAAAAAGTCACAAACAAATGAAAATAAAAGGGGCTGGGAGGTACTCAAACAGATTTTCATTGGATTAGACAATTTTTACACCGTCACTGAAAGTGACCGACATATAAAAACAAAGGTTATTATACAATCAGTAGTCAAAAAAGGCTAAAATTTCATCCAACAGTTGAAAAGCCAGCAGTTGAATTCAGAATAGGGTGGAAACAAAGGAAGTGATATGATATATATGATTGATGATCGTGAGATTTAAAGTATTGCGAGTAAAACTATCATTTTGATGCAAGTTCATTATAGAAACAGAAGTGGTTTTCAGACAAATTAATATTTAAAGTTTAAAACTAATCTTTTTGGGGGTGGGGAGTTTGGCTAAAATAAAATCAGCACATACACACATGCTCTCTCATGCTCGTGTACACACACACACACACACACACACACACACACACACACACACAAACAAATTCATACTTTGGTTGCAGTTCACACAGAGGTTGTGTTATAATATAACAAGTGTGCAAAACCTTTAACATTTTTTAAAATCATTGATAAAGAAAGAGAAACATGATATGTGATATTTTTGAAAAACTGAATGGCTTTTCTCATCTTATTCAAAGTGAATACATTAGTTATCATGCAAATGTCATTAAAAATAGTGTTCTATACATTTTAAAGCATGTATACTCATGTTGGATACCACCAATTAAACAAACACATAAATACGTTACAAAAACAATCTTTTCAAAAATCTGTTTAAATGTGGTGTGGAATTGAATGTTCTAACTACAATCTGTGAGAGTCTTTGTGCAGGTTGTATCTTTACAGACACCGTATTCTGTAATTTAGCATTGCATATACTCATACAGTCTGTAGATTGATATTGTCTGGTTGTGTTTAGAGGAGCTGTTTCCATGAGTCTTCTTTCTTCCCTGTGAAAATACTGACATTTTTTAAAAGTCAAACATTTTAATGTCAGTTTGTTCTTCCCCTCTTTCTCCTTAAAATTCTTTCATTTATTCTTGCAGTCTACATTGGGTACAGTAAAAAGCCAGAGAAGGAGGAGTGGACATACTGTCCTGCATAAAATCCAGCTGCCTGGTCAGATGGTAACTGTAAATAAACCGTGTCTCCTGGTTGTAATGGAATCACAGCACTCCCAGATGCTTGATCCAGGTATCCCTTCTTGTACTCATCATATGTATACATAAGTGGCTCCCCATTCCTGTAGAGCCCAACCCATACATTGGCACCCTTGCAGTGCACATGATAGGCAAAATAGTAGATGCCTGGGAGGTCACAGGTGAACACACCGGTCTGAGGGTTGTAATTCTGACGCCCATTATACAGTAATTTGTCAAGCACTATTGGCGTGCCAACTGGAGGGAATGGTGTGGTCAATTGGGCAGTGAAAGCAGGCATCTCCAGACCATTGGCACCCATCATATTACCCCCACCTGCATACTTCCCTTTCTTGTACCCACCAGTTTTTATACCATCTATGGCAGGGCCCATCTCAGGAAGAACACCCATCAGGTCAGGAGAAGGAGGGGGGCTTGAGGGTCCAGGAGGTCCTGGTGGACCTGGGAGTCCTGGATGACCTGGGGATCCATTTGAGCCAGGTGGACCTGCTGGACCAACAGGACCAGGGATTCCAGCAATGCCTTCACCAGGTGGACCAGCTTGACCTGGTGGACCACCTTCTCCCTTTGGCCCGGAAGGTCCAGAAGGCCCAATTGGTCCTCCTGGCCCTGCAAGTCCTGGAATACCTTTAGGACCCTGTGGTCCTTCAGGGCCAGTCTGACCAGGTTCTCCTTTAAGACCAGGCAAGCCCGATGGACCTGGGGGACCAGGTAGACCTCTGCTTCCTCCTTCTCCTTTGGGACCTATGGGTCCTGGTGGTCCTTTTGGCCCAGGTTCTCCATCTTCACCTTGGAGGCCTGGTTGACCAGGAAATCCTGGAGGACCTGGCTGCCCCATAGGTCCAGGATCTCCCTTGGCTCCTTCTGCACCTCCTTCTCCTTTTAGTCCTGGGGAACCAATTCCTCCTGGTGCCCCCATTGGTCCTGGAGAGCCCGGAGGACCAGTTTGACCAGGGGGACCCGTCATGCCTGGTTGACCAGCGTAACCTTTGTCTCCTTTTGGTCCCTGAGGACCAGGAAGCCCTCCCATCCCTTTGTCACCCTTTGGGCCAGGGTATCCAGGTTTGCCAAATCCAGGTAATCCAGCTTTCCCAGGCAACCCTGGTGGTCCTTGTAATCCTTTGTGGCCAGGTGCACCTGGCTGTCCTGGTAATCCTTTTTCTCCTGGAACTCCAATACCAGGGGCTCCTTGTGGTCCTTGTAGGCCTTGTCCACCAGGTGGACCCTCTGGACCTGGCTCCCCAGGCTCTCCGGGTTTTCCTGGCATACCAGGTGAACCTGCTACACCAGGAAGACCAGGCTTACCGACCCCCAGTAATCCTGCCTGCCCTGGGGGGCCAGGTGGCCCAATTGACCCTTTTGGCCCTTGTGGACCTGGTTGTCCAATTCCTCTGTCTCCTTTAGGCCCAGGTAACCCTGGGAGACCAGGAAAACCTTTATGTCCTGGCTCTCCCTTTGCCCCTGGCTGTCCTGGTAATCCTTGTCCACCAGGCTTTCCTATTCCTGGCAGGCCGGGGGGTCCAGGAGTGCCGGGTGGCCCAGTCATGCCTGGTTGTCCGTCTCCACCTCTGGGTCCCTGTTCACCTTGCTGTCCAGGTTGCCCAATACCTCCTGGCTTCCCGGGCATACCTGGCATTCCTGGCTTACCAACTCCCGGAAATCCTGGAGAACCAGGAGGTCCTGGCTTTCCAAGAGGGCCTTGTATACCAATACCTTGAGGCCCAGGAGGTCCTTGGGGCCCAGGTGGACCAGGGGGCCCTTGCGGTCCAGTCTCTACTTGAACACCCTGCTCACCTCTGGGAATGGTCTCACCTTTGTAGGGTAAAGGCAGGGTCAGTACTACAATGCCATGTATACCATATATAATGTGACTATAAGTCCTAAGATACACAAGTTTTCATACCTTTGATATCTTTGCCTTTGTTTAGGTGCATTGGTAGGTCTTTTCTGTAGTGTGGATATGGCATGTGTGACATATCCTTTCCCATGCCCATGTGAGGCATCTGTGGTAAGGGTTGATGTTGTTGAGGATGTGGTTTGTGTCCATAATATGCACGCCCAAACGCTGATGGCAATAGAGCCAAATGCACCAAAGCTACTAGGAAAGAAGCCATGGCCATGGCCTGTGGAAAAAAAATTAAAATAAAACAATTAATAATTCAATCAATGGTCAGTTAGGTTATCAATTAATTATCCAGTGTAGTAATACATCAATACGTGTTAATTATCCAATTAACTGTTAATTAAACATAAATTATTTAAGTGTACCTCAATCCGTCAACAATTCATTTAAATATAACTAAATAAAAACTAAATGACCATTCACAAGTTAGTAAAAGGACCTAATAAGTAATGTATAATATATATTGCTAGCTGTATCAATTAATTATAATCTCTGCAGCACACCCTGTTGTCTGCTATGTAAAAAAAACATAACAAACAAAAAATATTGTATACCATGTTAAGACATTAAACTACCAAAACACTACCAAAGTGCCTACTGAGAGATCACATACAAGCACAATACAATTTTTCCTTCACAAAGGAAAATTCATTATAATTTTAATATTCCTTTAGCTAAAAACAAAACAAAAAACATCAACAACCGTTATACCTTGAAAATTAATCATATCTATTTTATGATCATTTCCAAATCCACAGATCCAGGCCATTTAGTTTAAAATGTTAAGTGTAAATGTCTAAGAACAAAAGAGACCTCTTTCAAAAAACATTAAAAATCCAATACCGACCCCATATTTTTTAACTTAGTGTATAATTAATAATATAATAATACATTTCAATGTTAACATCACCTCCTATAATTATGCAATCATCTCATACCTTCTTCAAATGTTTGATTTGAGATTAGACATGACTTTCCCAGTTATCTAAATTTAGCCTATACTCTTAAACATGACCTTGCTTTTAAACTGTAAAAGCAAGTCAAAGGACAGGAAGCGACCTGTTTATTGGAATTTCTCACTTCTAAGGATCTCTAGTGAAGTTCTAAGTAACTAGAAAGGAACTTTACCTTTCACACTGCAGAAATCCCAGACAGTAAACAGTGGGTGTTCATGTTGTTATATTTCCATTTAATATTTTGCTTGTCTCTAGTTACATGACAAAATAAGTTTTCATAACACATTGATGCTTCATTTTTATAAAAACAAAACAAACAAAAAAAAACAATACCAACAAGATGTGAATAAAACAAAGATTGCCTCAAAATGGCGGAAGTGATGGAGCTGACCTTTGGCTTTTTCTCAGGCTCCTGAGAATCACACAGATATGCTATGGGCCATCTAGGTTTTCCGCTCTTTGAGACTTTGAGATGTAATGATATAGTTTCTGGCCGAGAAAAGACCGATCAGGATGAGCTGTACACTATCATAAATCATTTTTAATCTGATTTAGCATCATGTAACGCTAATAATAATGTCCACTATACATCAAAAGCTTGTTAAAAAAACATTAACATGTATATGTGCCATTAACTAATTAATTAAGTGTATTGTATTTCCATTACACATTAATAAAGTGTAATGACAACATTTATCAAATTATGTGGTATAAGGCATACAGTTTTATCCAACTACACACATTTATTGTTGGCTACAACTATAAGTGCATATTAATCAAATCACACACATTCTCAAATGCAAACACTAATGTAACTAACAGTTTTCTTATGTCCAAAATAAAAATGAAAATGCAGTAGAGAATAAAAAGAATAAAAAGATGAATGTAAGCCAAAGTCCCTTTCAAGAAAGTTTGTTCACTTCACTCAGCGGCCATATCTGCAAGTTCTCCAGGTAGCTATTTTGGGCATCCAAGTCCTATCTACACTCTTAAAATAAAGGTGCTTCACGATGCCATAGAAGAACCTTTTTGTCTAAATGGTTCCATAAAGAACCTTTCTTTGTGGCGAAAGAAGGTTCTTCTTAAAAAGGTAAGCAAGAGATGATTCTTTAAAGAACCTTTGACTGAATGGTTCTTTGTGGAACCAAAAATGGTTCTTCTATGGCATCGCTTGAAGAACCTTTTGAAGCACCTTTATTTTTTAAGACTGTAGGCTACCTGAACGGGGAAGTCCCAAATCTCAAAAACTGCTTGCCCCTTTTAAATAACATATTTCAAATCAGCAACACAATCTGACATAAAAAACACTGAGTGAAACACTGATGTAGACCTTTTCACCCTATCAACTGGCCTCTTTTCTCTTCTTCACTCTCTCACATTCTCTCCCAGGCCTTTTTTTTGGACTTCCAATTTTTAAAAAGGTTGGACACAGAGTCTCATTCACTCACAAAAAAAAAAAGCAAAATCAAAATCAAATCAGTAAACAAGTACAATGTGATGAGGAGGAAAGGCACTCAGTAACATAAGCGCTAACATTAGCATTTTGATTAGCTAGGCATTACTGCAATGACTAGAACAACATAAACATACCAGTAATGATTATAACAACATATTGTCATAATTATAATGGAAAACATAATCAGAAAGAAATAAACAGATACGTGTAAAAGATAAGTGATTTGATTTATTTTTATTTATTTTTTGATGGTCTAAACATATACAGTAAAAGCTAACATCCTGAAACCTTGACACATAATAATAAATTCACAGGAATTTGGAGATGTATATGTGAATGTCCATATTTAAATGAAATTATTAACAAAGGTTAACATTAAATATTTCTGTGATACCTTAATTATTTTATGGCATATCATAAGCTAAATACAGCACATATTTATCATAACTCTTGGTTTTAGTTTATAGTGTTTTGCAATAGATTACACTACCATTCAAATGTTAGGGGTCAATGTGATTTTTTTTAATTAATTTTATTCAGCAAGGGTGCATTAAATTTACTGTTACTGTGAGTTACTGAAAAGTTACTGTAAAGTTACTGTTATTTTTTTTTCAAGATTTTTATTTTAAAAATGCTGTTCCTTGAAAAAGTATTAAGTTTTCCATAAAAAATATTAAGCAGCACAACCATTTTCAAGATTCATAAGAATTTGTCGAGCGCAAGTATATTAGAATGGTTTCTGAAGGATCATGTGACAGTGAAGACTGGAGTAATGGCTCCTGAAAATACAGCTTTGCATCACAGCAATAAGTTACAATTTAAAATGCAAAATAGTTTTTTTAAATTGTAAAACGTTATAATATTGCGGTTTAACAGTACTTTTGATGAAATAAAAGCAGCCTGGTGAAGATAAGAGACTTTGTTCAATAAATAAATAATAAAATAAAATCTTACCAATCTAAACTTTTGAACAGTAATGTATATTAATTAATAGTATAATATCAGTTTAAATGTTAACATCACCTTCCATAATCACACAGTCTTCAATCTTTTTCCTTTGATGTTATATAACTCTGAAGAAATGAGACGCCAACTCTGTGGCATCTAAATTTAGCCTACACTTTTAAACGTGGCCTCTGAACCCAGTAAAAATGAAAGTCCTCCATGCTATTTGTGAAATGTTCTTCTGGAATCCCATCGCTTCAGTAACTGAATGCATGAACACCTCAGCAAATAAGTCTAGTTAAACACTCACATTCAGCCCCTCACTGAGGTCCAGATGGCCAGCAGTGTTTACAGAAATTCTTCCTTGCTCTTGTCCGCCTAGTCCCTCATTCTTCCCTTCTGTCTTTCATTTCATTCAGTCTCTCACACCCTTTTCTCCCATCTTTACAGAGCGCTGCGTTCACAAAGAAACACATAAATCATCAATGACAACACTTTTATTCTGGCTCTCTATGGGAAGAAAGGAGAGGGGTGATTTTTGCTGCAAACTAAGGGAGGATTTCAAGAGGCCATGATGCAGTAAGCCAATATATTGCACACTATCTGTTGAACTACGTGGCTAATATCTTTTTTTTTTCAATACATGAAATGTTGATTTCAATTATTAAAACGTTCAATTATTTTAATATGTGAGAGGATTAAGACTGTGGATTTATATAAGAGACAAGAAACTAGCACAGCTATGTATGAAACTGTGATCCAGGAACAACTGAATTCTGGGAATCCAGACAGATGAGACAGAGACTGTACTAACATGCTTGTGTTATTGCAGACCAATCAAAAGGTGCTTAAAGAATTGATATTCCAGTCAACCTACAGAATATGGCCTTGTGATGTAAGCAGTTAATGTCTCATTTTATCTACTGTACGATGTCGCAGCCAGGCGCACTATATTGTGCTGTGGGATTCACAACGCCCAGGCCAGCTGTGAAACAAACAGGCCTTTTTGAGGTAAAACAGGGTCCTCATTCTCTCTAAGCATCTGTTGGGTCACTTAGAAGCGTTTTAACAGCTGAGCGTTAATAAGAGTGAGAAACACAGCAAGGGTCTGCTAGCCTCAAAGTGCATGTGTGGAGAGAGAAGAATGTCTGTAGAAGAGAAAGAATTTATCACTACTAGATTAATATATTAGAACTGTAAATAGATTTGTAAAAATATTTAAATATTTAATGATAAATGTTCTATTCATGTACAGAAATCCTGATAGTCAATATAATTAATAACACCTTCAGATCTCTCCAATCACCAATGCAACACTTGTCAAAATAGCAAATGAATTGAAAAAAATCATGCTGCTCCATACTATACACATAATATGACCATTAATAACATTTATGATTGAATTGAGAGCCCCTTCTGTCTATCATCCACTTACCTAAGTGTAGATAAATTCATGGCAAATTAATGTATGCCCCTGTCTTTCAGTTTCACTTGTTATGTGATCCTTTATTCAATTGGATTGACATTTTGGATAAATTTGAACGTTTCTCTTCACCTGTTGTCTCACATGTAGGTTTGATGACACACTAAAGTGATAGAGAAAGCTGATTGGCTTTAATGGTTCCCTCCGACAATGATTGGTTATATTTGCAGAGAGAGGCAACTTCATTTTTTATTAATCTGTTAATTAAGTGTTAATCTCCAACAATAATACAGCATCGCAGAGAACATGGCAATACAGAAAGACAGAAAATGCAATTTGTTTAAAAAAAGTTCCATAATGTAGGATGTTTTTGAAGTTTTTTTTTATTATTCGAGGAGCTTTATATTTAAACGTGATTTTATTAGTACACACATCCGAAGCAAGTACTTTGGAATTAATACTGAAGGAATTTCATTTCAGCTGTAAGCAAGCAACACTGCAATTCTGATTGGTCAGTTTAGTAATAAGAAAAACCTTTATGCTGTCAGGCTCCTCTAACATTTGTGTAGCGATTAAACTACCGACAGAAGGAGTGCTAACATGTAACAGGCATGTACGAATGGTTACTGGCCAAATATTAACTGATTAATCGGCCATCAACCTATTGCTAACTTCAATAGAACTTAATAAAGGTGCCAAAAATCACTCACAGCATTACTATTACATGCTGAAACTGTTAGATTGTCAATCACACAGTTCATTTCTGTTGAAACCAAGACAGGCTGCCCTTCACAAGTCACATCCCATTGTGCCTCTATTGGATGTCTGCTTTGTATTCCTCTCACAATTGAGAGTTAAACTAACAGTCCACTATCAGGTACCCACTATCACAATCACACATGTATGCAAAGACTCCATACGGCTGCCACCAGGAGAGGGAGCTCACACATTATCTTAACTGCCCACCAAACTTAACAAAGCATTAAGATGTATTTCTGCTCAGTATTTCTGTAATACATTTGATAAATAAAATATGGATATAAAGTTATAAATGTACACTATACACACATTTATGAGTGTTTTATACATTGTATATAAACCACCCATAAATGATAACAAGCTAAAATATTGTTTTTGCTTTATATATACATCACATTTTCAGCAGTAAAATTAATCAGATTCATTTGACAGACACAGAGATAAGAGACCAAAGATAAATAGTATATTACCTTCAAAATTGAAGCACAATTTAATATCTTTGCCTGAAAGTTTCAACAGTCACTACCTGACACTGATACAGAAATACGTTAAATAAAATGTGGAAAAACTGTATTTGGCTGCATATCTTTACTCATTAAACAACAATTTCCCCATTTGTCATTACTTGTCTGCTTGATCAGCATTTTTGCAACAGTTTTCAAATTACAGGGTGCAAGACAAGCATCAAGACAAGCAGTTACAGATGACTGAAATAATGAATATATAAATGCATTTCCTTACCTTTCCTTTGAATGGCCGTAGGAGGAGATAATCTCAAAGATTCTCAAGCTCACACTCAGAAAGACCCTGAAACACACACCTTGACCAACTGACCAATGCGAACTGGACTTAAACAAGAAACAGTCTGCAGACAGCCACCTTTTATCCACAGCAGGGTGGAGTCAGAGAGCAGGGGAGGGAGAAGAGAGGTCGACAGAGAGAGATTGCTACAGTATGGATGAATATGTGACAGTATAAAGGTGCAGTGTTTTCAGGGTAGACACTAAGATTTGTTTGATTTTCCAAAATCGCTGTCTAGTGATGGGCAGCTACACCCATACTATGGGGCAAGATGTCTATAGACTTTCCTGTTCACTGATTAGTCACCACATTCTCAATTGAGGTAGGGCTGCACTGTTAGGGTTAGAACTGGAAGGTTATAATACTCCTGACTCAAAATGTGGAAAAAACATTTCCACTTGAGATAAGTTGAGTTAAATATCGAGTTTGGTGCATCACTAGTAGTAATCCACAAAAATGAATCTGAAGTTATATTTAAACTTATTGAATATTTTATATAATATAATGTAGCGTTTAGAAGTTTGGGGTCGGTAATACTTTTAATATATTTTTGAAAGCCTCTTTATGCTCACTAAGGTTGCATTAATTTGATCAAAAATAGTATTCTTCAGTGTCACATGATTCTTTAGAAATCATTCTAATATGCTGATTTGGTGCTCAAGAAATGATCCGTTTTTTATGTTATAATCAATGTTTAAAACAGTTGTGCAGCTTTTTATTTTTGCAGAAACCGTGATACATTTTTTTGAATAGAAAGTTCAAAAGAACAGCATTTATTAGAAATAGAAATCTTTTGTATATTTATAAATGTCTTTTCATCAATTTAATGCATCCTTGCTGAATAAAAGTATTAATTATAAAAAAAACTATATTGACCACTAACAATGTACAAAGTGTTAAACAGTCTTTCATTTCTTTCTTTATTTTTTAATTCTGATTTTATGAATTGTGCCTAAATAGAAAAAAGGAAAATGGTTTCATATTATTGTGATTTATCATTAAAATTTATATTGGACTTATGCTGTACGCTATCTCAAGTGAACAGAGCTCATTAGAGCAGATATGAGATCTGATAGTTTGGGACATAACAGCACAAGCATGTTAGTTCGAGAAGAGGAGTATAGGGTCGCTATGGGGACAGGTACAATCAGTGTGCTTAGCCTTTGGTAATCAGTGTGGGAAACAGGCTGATATTGCCCTCAACCCTGTGTTAATGAACAGTCAATTATGGGGCTTTGCGGACTGAAGTGGGGGTAGAGTGTGTCCACTGAAACGCCACCATGTGAAACGAAAAGGTTTTCCAAACCTTCTTCAGTCTGTTATAACAAAATCGACTGTAATTACTCATTCGGTATTTCATCCATGCCTGCTTTTCCATTCATTCAGTGCCAAGAATGTGTTTGACCAACACGTCATTAACCTTTGCAGCGACAGCTGTATGAAGCAAACCCACAGGGAAGTGTGTTATGAAGTGCTGACATTGTGCACATGCAGAAGATCAGATATACAGATCATTTACAACCCTTTCAGAAATCGATGTTCAAGTCTGTTCAAGTGGATGACTTCAAAATCAAAATTTATTACAAATCTTGTTTTTACCCAAGCTAATGAACTTAAAGTTTTATCACAACCACTTAGCTAAAATAGCACCCTAAGGATAGGACTCTCCCTAATACTGTGCGCATTCACACACCTTTTCACAAAGGCACAAAACTCAATTAGCTGTGAGCATGTTTGCTAATCGCACACACTGTCCTAGCATCTGTTGCAGGGTTCCCCCCAGGAAAGAAAAAAGTTTTGGGAAGGGAATTAATACTGACATTAATAAGATTAAAAGTCTCTCAGATGTGAAGTATTGGTTGTTAGCAGAATTCAGTTTATTACAAAGTATGTTTGCACATACTGTACAAGAAATTTGCACTATCCCTTATTACTACTGTTGTAGCCTTTCATTATTAAATACATATTTTGCTGACAGAAGTATCTGTCAGAACTTTTATGTGACTAAAATTACTAACTGGAAATAAATAAAAACTAAAACTGAAATAAAAACAAACAATAAGGTTCCATTTGTTAACATTAATTAACTACATTAGTTCAAATGAATTAACAACGAAACATACTTTTACACCATATATTAATATTAGTTAGCTCATTTCAAAATGTACTAATACATTATTTAAAAAGTTGTATCTGTTAATATCATTTATTGGACATGAGCTAACACGAAGTAACAATAAACAGTTGAATTTGTATTAACTAACACTAACAAATATTAATAAATACTCAAACAAATGTATTGCTCATTGTTAACTATTGTTCATTAATGCATTAATGTTAACTAATAGAATCATATTGTAAAGTGTTACCAAACACATTAAACCTAAATAGTAACAAAGGCATATAACAAAATTACTAAAAAGTGAAAAGTGAAAATATAATAATAAAAACATTCAAAATATTTCTAAAAACTCTACTAGTATATCAATAATATAACACTGCACTGCACTGACAAATAATTATATTATTTAACAAATAATAATATTGTTTAATTAAATATTTTAATGAATAAATTAAGATTCCTTGTTATGCTAAAAGCATGTTATTAAGCATAATGTTCAATTATAAAAACAAACAAACAAAAAATATTCAACATTCTTAAAAGGTGTAGGTTGCCAATGCAGCTGGTTAGCGTCATACATACTTATCTGTAAATATTTGTACAGTTTACGATTATCGATGTTAAATGTGTTGGTAAGCCAGGTTGTCTAGGTCTTCGTAGGTTGTATAGTCAACAATGGCTGTAAAATTGCTACATTCCCACAGCTGCTGTTGTTCTGTATTAAGGCCTCGGAATGCAGAAAGCATGCAATCATTACCACGGAAACCTATCACGGGACGCCAACCCACAAAGGGCAAATCAAAAGTATCTCAAATCATTCTTGTAAATGTACCAACACCGCACACTTCATCAAAATCACTCCAGCCCAGGTGGTTCAGGCCCTTTTTTTACTGGGAAAAAAAAATGTAATGAACTACTAATCATGCATCGGCACATTTTCAGTGTGTGCGTGGAAGTGTGTGTTTGAATGAGTGTGTGTGAGGTCTAGGATGCTGACCTGACCGGAATTTGTTCTCGCTGTGGAGACCAGCGGCTGATTGGCTGTTCCTTCAGGGACTTGTAAAGCCATCGCCGTGGATACCTAAACCTGTCACCGGTAAGATTTAGGGGTCCCAGAGGTTGTTTTAAAAGTTTCAGTCTGACAGCAGGCAACAAAAGTCTGTTTCTCTGAAATAACTTCATATTGCACTGTACACATTTTGTCATCAGATTAGATACTAAAATACTAGGTACTAGGTTTGTGGGTTGTACAGCTACAAAAATAATCAATTTTAATGCTTTTGGGATCCACTTGCAGGCTTTGAATATTGTCAAAATGACTTCAGTTTATTGCTCATCCTAAATCTGCAATCACAGTGACTTCCAGATCCAGACTTCAAGAAAAAGGAAAGTGAAAAAGGCATTAGCATACAAAAACCAACCTTTTTAATACAGGAAGAGTGCATTAAATTGATTTTTTACATTGTTACAATAAATTTCTGTTTGAAATAAATGCTGTTCTTTTGAACTTTCTATTCATCAGAAAATCCTGAAAAAAATGTATCATGGTTTTCCACAAAAGTATCAAGTAGAACAACTGTTTTCAACACTGATACACTCTTAAAAATAAAAGTTATTTATTGGTATCTATAGTTCCATGAAGATCCTTTAACATCCATGGAACCTTTCAATTGCACAAAAGGTTCTTTACAGTGGAAAAGGGTTCTTCACACTAAGAAAAATTGGTTCTTTTAAGAACTGTTCACTGAAAGGTTCTTCTGAGAACCAAAAATGGTTGTTCTATGGCATCACTGTGGAAACCCCCTTTTGGAACCTTTAATTTTAAATAACATTTTTAAGAAATATTTATTGAGCATCAAATCAGCATATTAGAATGATTTCTGAAGGATCATATGACACTGAAAACTGGATAAATAATGAATAAAAATTAAAATAGAAAACAGTTACTTTAAATTGCAACAATATTTTACAATATTATTGTTTTACTGTGTTTTTGATTCATCTTGGTGAGAATAAGACATTTTTTACACATTTGAAAAACATTGAAACATTGAAAAATTTCTTACTGAGCTGAAACTTTTGAATGGTATATTATATAAGAAGAAGAAGGACACAAAGAAGAAGAAGAAAGGGAAAAAATCTAGTTCAAATTCTGCACATGGTAAATGGAAGCCCATATTAAATAAATAAAAGACAAAATGTCTCTGGTTGTCTCTGTACATTATACTTTAAATGATCACCCTGTAACGGAGAAGAGTTTCAAACTCAAACAAATTGTTTTATTTTTTCCATCAACAAAATATCCATAATCAGTTCATTGGATTTATATGTTTATTATTTGTTACTCTATATGAACCCAAGAACTGGATGTTTTATTTAAATTAACCCAAACCAATACCAAATACTAAAGAGCTAACACACACAAATTATGTTTTGTGTGTGTTGTGTCTGAAAGAGCGACAAGAAAAGGTCACTGTGGAGGTTTAATGTTGTAATAATGTGTCTGTGTGACTGTGTGTATATGTGCATGTGTGCAGTGTACTTCACATTACTGTGTTACTGTCTCCCACCACGCACACACACTCACTGTCTGTCTGTCTGTCTCGCAGTGGACATACAGTCAGTTTAAAACCAGCATACCTTCTTGTCAGTAAGTTATCGCAAAATGATCTGACTCTGTGTGTGTGAACTTGTCTAAATGTCATGCATACAGTATTGCCGATGCCATCGTGTGTGACCTGCTGTGTGTGAGTGTGTGTGCAGTGGGTGGGTGGCTTGTGTGTTTAGCTGTAGGAGTTTACTGTGTGTGTGTGTGAGGCAGATGGCCTCCTTGTTCCTCCGTACACAATACCCACAATCCTTTGCCTCGGTCAACAGCCTGTAACATTCCAGCACCGTGAACCGTCGTGTGGAAGGTGACATCATCGTCCTGCAAAAGTCAGATGGTATAATCAGAATAGTCATTATGACTATTGGTATTTCTGCATTAAAAAAAAAAGAAGCTTTAATACAGTGGCCCTAAAATGGAGCAAAAATAAACCACCTAGCGGTA
This sequence comes from Schizothorax lantsangensis, assembly GCA_027422415.1. Classification (NCBI taxonomy): domain Eukaryota; kingdom Metazoa; phylum Chordata; class Actinopteri; order Cypriniformes; family Cyprinidae; genus Schizothorax; species Schizothorax lantsangensis. The sequence continues at coordinate 16,990,373 of CM049848.1, forward strand.
ATTTTTCAGCTGATGGCTGACAGTCTGTCACCTTTGCCTCTGAGACATTACTGTCTATGTGTCTGTGCTCACACATGTGTGAAAACCTATTACTAATAGTGCTGGAGCCTTTTTGCTCGACACAAGATAAATGACAAAGTCATCAGAATATATTTTGACAAAGAAATTCAGAAAGGCAAATAACATGTTCATGTTAAAAGCAACACACACCTCCTAAGCTTGTGACTTTGTGTTTGCATGCATGTGTGTGTGTGTGGCCTGACGGTTCTCAGGGAACCGTGGAAATGGCTGCCAAGCTTCATTTAGGGTGGACAGGCAAACCCCTCTCTATAAGGGCCCCGACCCCACACGCCTCCCCAAATACAGACAAACGCTGCAATATGTGAAGTTGCAACACTGCCAGAGGTTGTATTAAATATGAAGTGAATATAGAATAACAACACGAAAGATAACAAATGACAGCTACCTAAAGACAAAACACCAATCTCTCAAATATTATGTTAATGTATTTCCATAAAACTATTAAGCAGCACACTTACTGATTAAGAAGTAAGAAATATTATAATGGTATCTGAAGGATCGTTTGACACTGAAGACAGGAATAAATTATATTTTATAAAAATATAATAAAATAGTTATTTTAAATTGTAATATTTCACAATGTTACTGTTTTCACTGACCCCAAACTTTTGAACAGTAGTGTATATAATTTTATTGTGAAAACTGATATGTCAATTATAATCTATAGTATATTTATGGTATACTTATATTATACAATCTAACATTAAAATAATGCATAATAACATTTTAACAGCTTAAAACGTCCCTTTTCTGCTAAAAATCCTTTTCTACAGAACAGTAGATCCAGGGATATAATATTTAGCTTTCCCTAATGTTCACTGACCTTGCAAAACATTGTCAGTGATGCATTTTCATGTATGTTAGAAGAAGCAGCTGAGGTAAAAACTATATGGTGTTACCTTTTGGCTGTGGATGTTAAATATGGCTCAAAACTATAGCTAGAACACTCTGCTGTAGTTTCACACCCTATAGCCATTTCCAACAACATGAATGACCTCTCCCACGCTGAACTATATCTGTACACCTTGGGCTCCTTGTCGTCTGGCTAGTTGTACATGTGTATATTATGTCTGTGCAGAGGGGTGTTATGGTCTCGGAGTACATGGTTGATGTCAGATTTAAAATGTGAAATGTTTGCTCAGATCTTCTGATTCACTGTTTTGGTAAGCGTGTGACAGATCTGGCATTTTGACGTGACGGGGGAGTTTTACCTTCATGAACTCTTAACTAACCCATTTGACTTTTAAATGTGCTCAGAATCAGTTCACACATAATGTGTGTTCACACAGAACACTCCCATTACATGCTTAAAAATAAAAGTTACAGTCTAAAGAAAGCCTTTTAAAGTTTAGGCCATTCAGTCCAGCTGTTAGTCCTAATACTTTGCATTATGTGCAGTATGGCCTATGCCAGGGTTCCTCAAATCTGGCCCACTCCTGCAGAGTTTAGCTCTAACCCTAATCAAACACACCTGAGCATGCTAATCAGTCTTCAAGATCATTAGAAAATCACAGGTGAGTTTGATCAGGGTTGGAGCTAAACTCTGCAGCAGATTGGGAAAGATTTGAGGAAAGATTCTCTCCAGGGAAAGATTTGAGGAACCCTGGCCTATGCTTTAAAGAACACACAACCAAACCACTGATCAGAAGAACTCATAATGTAACATCAAGAATCTCAAAAGAACCAACTGAGGAACTCAAAAATGGTTCTTAAGGAATCTAAGGTTTTTCAACGAACCTTTGTTTTTATGATGAACAAAGCTGTCTATAATGCAAATTTGTGATACACAGCTTTGTTGATGACAATGAGAGCATTCTAGGTTGGCTCGCTTGTGTAACTTACTCTCAGTATAGACAGGGAGTAACTTTGAATATGCAGAAACACCCAGTTTAAGACTTATGGGTCAGAAAGTGACCTAAAGCAAATTCCTGGAGAGGAGTGGTGACTGTCATTTATAGGCCTAATATTTATGAACAGGTTTGCAACCTGATTTTAAATACTGCAAAATAAAAATGTATTTTCTATTTTGTATTATATTCTTGCAAGATAATTTCATTTTTTATTATTTTATTTATTTATAAGCTTAGTTTATTTAGTGTTTATTTTCAAGAAAAAAAAGAGGAAATATACAGAACAAAGAAATGCATATACAGGTGCATCTCAATAAATAAGAATGTCGTGAAAAAGTTTTTTCTTGTAACTTATTTAAAAAAGTGAAACTTTCATATATTTTTGATGCATTACATGTAAAGTAAAACATTTCAAAAGTTTTTTTTGTTTTAATTTTGATGATTAGAGCTTACAGCTCATGAAAGTCAAAAATCAGCTAGTATCTCAAAATATTAGAATATTTACATTTGAGTTTCAATAAATGACCATCCATACAGTATAAATTCTGGGTATCTCTTGTTCTTTGAAACCACAATAATGGGGAAGACTGCTGACTTGGCAATGATCCAGAAGCCAAACATACCCCCTTTCCACCAGCAGGAACCAGGTGCTAGTTCAGAGCCAGTGCTACTGCCAGTTCTTAGTTGGTTCGACTGGCGAAAGAACCGGTTGCTTTTCCACAGGCTAGAGAGCCAATACAGAGCCAGGACTTACGTCACTGAATACGTTTCATGTTCCGTTTCACTAGCGCGGTAGCGCCAAACACAACAGACTTGTTCGAGGTGCATCGCGCCACGCAGATCGATCGGCACACAACACACTAAAGCACCGCGAGAGCGATCCATAAAGACAGCTTTCCAGTCGCTCCCGCAGCAATGCACCGAACGGTCGTGATCCATCCCGAACAAGCCTAAACAAACTATCAACAATGGCGGACGTTGTATTGTTATTGACGTTCATGGCTTTGCGAACCTACATCGGCATCCAAACACAGCGAATCCAACGTGTCCGTGTTTAGCTGCTATTTCAAATATGGCGGTCCAAAGTTTCTTGTTGTTCACGGAAGACTGTTCTTCCTTCTAGCCCACAATGTTTTGGGCTACTTACGAATCGGAGCTGGTGCTTTGGGTGTCGAAAGACAAAGAACCGGTTTGAAACTAGGCTCTGGCTCTGAACCAGCACTGGAACTGCCTTGGTGGAAAAGGGGTAACATTGACACCCTCCACAAAGAGGGTAAGTCACAGAAAGTCATTACTGAAAGGTGTGGCTGTTTACAGAGTGCCGTATCAAAGCATATTAAATGCAAAGTTGACTGGAAGGAAGAATTTGGGTAGGAAAAGGTGCACAAGCAACAGGGATGACCGCAAGCTTCAGAATACAGTCAAGCAAAGCTGATTCAAACACTTGTGAGAGCTTCACAAGGAGTGGACTGAAGCTGGAGTCAGTGCATCAAGAGTCACCAGGCTCAGACGTCTTCAGGAAAAGGGCTACCAAGACACTTCTGAACCAGAGACAACGTCAGAAGCATCTTACCTGGGCTGTGGAGAAAAAGAACTGGGCTGCTGCTCAGTGGTCCACAGTCCTCTTTTCAGATGAAAGTAAATTTTCATTTGGAAATCAAGGTCCCAGTGTCTGGAGGAAGAGTGAAGAGGCACAGAATCCATGTTGCTTGAAATCCAGTGTGAAGTTTCCACAGTCAGTGATGATTTGGGCTGCCATGTCATCTGCTGGTGTTGGTCCACTGTGTTTTCTGAAGTCCACAGTCAACGCAGCCATCTACCAGGAAATTTTAGAGCACTTCATGCTTCCTTCTGCTGACAAGCTTTATGGAGATGCTGATTTCATTTTCCAGCAGAACTTGGCACCTGCCCACACTGCCAAAGGTACCAAAAGCCAGTTCAATCACCATAGTGTTACTGTGCTTGATTGGCCAGCAAACTCGCCTGACCTGAACCCCATAGAGAATTTATGGGGTATTGTCAAGAGGAAGATGAGAGACACCACACCCAACAATGCAGATGACCTGAAGGCCACTGTCAAAGAAACCTGAGCTTCCATACCACCTCAGTAGTGCCACAAACTGATCACCTCCATGCCACGCCGAATTGAGGCAGTAATTAAAGCAAAAGGAGCCCCTACCAAGTATTGAGTACATATACAGTAAATGAACATACTTTCCAGAAGGCCAACAATTCACTAAAAATGTTTTTTTTTATTGGTCTTATGAAGTATTCTAATTTGTTGAGATAGTGAATTGGTGGGTTTTTGTTAAATGTGAGCCTAAATCATCACAATTAAAAGAACCAAAGACTTAAACTACTTCAGTCTGTGTGCATTGAATTTATTTAATACACGAGTTTCACAATTTGAGTTGAATTACTGAAATAAATGAACTTTTCCACGACATTCTAATTTATTGAGATGCACCTGTACAGTCAGGTCCGGACGTATTCGGACACTGACTGAGTTTTTGTGCTTTTGCCTTTATACACCACTACAATGGATTTGAAAAAAAAAAAAAAATTTGATTGAAGTGCAAACTTTAAACTTTAATTCAAAGAGTTGAACAAAAATATAACATAAAATGCTTAGGAATTACAACCATTTTTATACACAGCCCCCTCATTTTCAGGGGCTCAAATGTAATTGGACAAATAAATGTTTTATAAAATAAAAACATTTTTAATATTTTGTTGAGAATCCTTTGCAGGCAATGACTGCCTTAAGTCTGGAACTCATGGACATCACCAGAGACTGGGTTTCCTCCTTTGTGATGCCTTGCCAGGCCTTTGCTGCAGCTGACTTCAGTTGTTGTTTGTTTGTGGATCTTTCTGCCTTTAATTTTTGTCTTCAGCAAGTGAAATGCATGCTCAATCGGGTTGAGTTTTGGAGACTGACTCGGCCATTGCAGAATATTCCACTTTTTTACCTTCAAAAACTCCTGGGTTGCTTTTGCTGTGTGTTTTGGGTCATCGTCCATTTGTACTATGAAGCACCACCCAATCAACTTTGCTCCATTTGACTGAATCTGAACAAGAGTATATGAATTCTTCTGGCTGCAACCAGTGCCCATGCCATCACACTGTTCCACCATGTTTCACAGATGATGTTGTATGCTTTGGATCATGAGCTGTTCCAAGCCTTCTCCATACTTTTTTCTTTCCATCATTCTGGTACAGGTTGATCTTAATTTCAGCCATCCAAAGAATGCTTTCCAGAAGTGGTCTGACTGTTTTAGATGTTTTTTGGCAAAGTCTAATCTGGCCTTGTTTGCACCTTGTGGTGAATCCTCTGTATTTGCTCTGGTGAAGTCTTCTCTTGATTGTAGACTTTGACAGTGACACGTCTACCTCCTGGAGAGTGTTCTTCTCTTGGCTGTATGTTGTGAAAGGGTTTTTCTTTACCATGGAGAGGATCCTCCAATCATCCACCACTGTTGTCCTCCATGGACCACTAATTAATTCATGCGTTTATGACCTCAAGGTTAGATTATTGTAATGCTTTACTGGGTGGTTGCTCTGCACGTTTAATAAACAAACTACAGTTAGTCCAAAATGCAGCAGCTAGAGTTCGTACTAGAACCAGGAAGTTTGGCCACTCCTAATAGCCCGGTTCTTCCTGCTATGGCTCCCTCTAAACATGTATAGATTTGTAAAATCTTGTTAATGACTTATAAAGCCTGAATTGTCTGTTTCAGCTCCTCAGTACTTGGAGAGAGCTCTTATGACCGCATTGATCTGGGTCCTCCACAGCAACGCTGCTTCCAAACTCTGCCATTTAAATGGCACACTTAGAATATCAAAATCAACTGCGGGCGGCAGATCGTTTTCCTTTTTAGCACCTGCTTAATTGACTCTGGAGACAATCTAATGAACTGTTGGGGAGGCAGAGCCCACACTCTGTCCAGTTTGAAATCTAGATTAAAGACCCATCTCTTGAGTGAACTGACATACACCTAACACACTACTACACTTCTATTATGTCAAATCCGTTGAAAAAGGGGGGAGGTACATATTAGAGCTGCATTAATTACTTAACGGAACTGGGAACACTTCCAAACATTTTGTGATGAGAATACCCTCAAATTAATTTAGCTCAGAGTGCGCACTTTAAGCCCATATTCATTATATAACTGAGGAGAACTTGAATATGTTTTGAAGCAATCAGACCATCGAGAGAGCTAAAATAATAAAAATTGTGCCTGACAAGTCCAAATAGTCTAGCACATATACGTATAGGAATGTGTATTTTTTTTTAAATACCTGACTCTACATACTACGGTAAGTTCAGTAAGATTTTTTTAGTCATGCTTTTGGCGAAAAAATTAGTCTCTTTAGTCTGTTATATTATTTGAAAATGGCTAAAAACCAGCTGTTCAGCCATTGAGACTCGGGAGGTCAGTTTTCCACCAGTGTCACATGATTCTTCAGAAAGGTCATTCTAATAGGCTGATTTAGTACGCTTTGAAGATGGCAACAAGACGTCGTTCTTATTATTATGACGCAATGCTTCTGGAGGGCGCAAAGTTTAATGCAGTTTAGGTTATTGGTGCATGCCAGTTTGGTTTGTGGAAATGGTGATAAGTACCTTGAATTTTGCGAGCGCTATTTAGCCATCTTTTTTTGTAACCTAATGTAGAGAGGGGTAAGTTGTCAGCTTTTTTCGTCATTAAGACCACTCTGGCTGCTGCATTCTGGATCAGTGCAGAGGCTTGATAGTACATCGGGAAGGCCCGCCAAAACATTAAAAGTCTCAGTCTGGAGAGACACAAGAGCTTGACAAGGAGTTGGCGGCTTGCTCTGACAGGAATGGACCTAGTGTATCTTCCTAATGTTGTATAAGGCAAATCTGCAGGACCGGGCCGTTGTAGCAATATGGTCTGTGAAGCTTAATTTATCATCGATCACAACTTTACCTTAAGGTTCTGGCTGTACTGCAGAAAGTAGGAAATTAAACAGAATGGTCCAATAACATGATGCGATCTATGATGGTGACCCTGAAAAAACATAAATAAAATATGCATGTACCATTTCAGGAATTTTAAAAGTACATAAATAAATATGTGACCTAATTAAACCATTATATGTAGTTTCGAAAATAGAATATTTTTATTGTAACAAATGACTGTAGTTTAGTAAATTATATGTTTCTGTAAATAATTGTATTTTCAATGACACACTTATTAATCATTTTAATTTACACATACACACAACCACCAACCCACGTGCCACACACACACACACAGTGGATAATAAACATGGTCACTTGGAAATGAAGGAAGATTGTGAGTAACACTGAGGTGCAGAAATGTGGAGAATGTCTAGCATGTTTACCTGGGACAAACATGCACACATACACAAAATCACCCTATCTGTGGGATTATTATACAGTCAAATATTAGTGATTGACAGAACATTTCACCAAAATACTGGACTGCAATAGCAATGTAACCTCAAATAAAAATTCAGAACCTGTTACGAACATAGTGATACCGAAACTGGTTTACAAGTGTGTGTGTGTGTGTAAAGAATATAAAGGACAGTGGCATGTGTTTGGTCTTATCAGCCCTCTTTGTTAGTGTGTTTATATGACTAGGCTAAGTGTTATCTTTGTCTCTAGTTCTTGAGAATGTTGCCCAGAAAAAAAATATTTGCTCAGATGTTGCTCTTTCAAAGAGTTCTCAGTTATATTTCATTTACAGCATATATCAACTTTCTCTCATAAACTTAATGAAAACACAAAAAACAGACACAAAAGAGACAACTGTGGACATATTGTACATTAAGAGCAGTAAGAGCTATAAAACTAAAGTCGATAATATAGTTTAGATCACCAAGGAATTTTGTCAGTTATATATGAAACAATACATGTTTAGAAGATTTTGTCTCGCCTTTATGTATGCCACAATATTGTAGTATAATCTATTTCATATAACCCCACACTGGATGAAAGCATGTAGACATGGTGTTAACGTAACATAAAAACAAAATAAACTCCGGTTGGTCATTTTCCAGTCATGACCAGACTTTGGATGATGATACACGGGGCAACTTTTTGAGCAATGTTGCCGGGCAACTAGTCTGACTCAGTGAGACTAAAGAGGATATACTGTGCTGCAGAGAAACAACCTTTGACCTTTTTGTACAGTTTAGTTATTTTTTCAGCCTTTAATTTAATCACCCTGAAAACGGCTATTGGATACACACTTTTATATATGCACATCCCTATAAACAGTCAGACATAACCTCTGTGACCTCTATAAACCATAGACCACCATACAAGTGCTCTCTCAATTATAATTCATGTTTCACACTCAAATACACATTTAAGCAAACTACTACTAAATTCAAATGATAAACTATAAAACAAATCTTACATTTTAAATTATACATAGTGGACACATTGTGGTTGACAAACAAGAGTGAAAAATGAAGTTCTGAGAAAATGTGTTTGCAGACACCACTTGGTTTGATATTTTGTTCATACATTTTACATAATATAATATAATATAATAAGTTCCTCTCTGTGGTCTGCTTAGACTTCAGCTGTGAAGGAAATGTTACGGAATGGTGGTCAAACTCTTCTTTTCTGCAACCCACCAAGTCTGAATCCGACCAAATCTCCCCACAAATTAAACAAATGCTTCCACAGTGAAAGTGACTGACAGGTGGAGACTCTCTGACCTTAAGGTTTAACAGGCATACTGTTTATTGGAATGAAGGTACGTGTGTGTATAGATGTGTATATGTGAGTTGGGGTTGAGGGAATCAAGGAAGACATGTGTCTTCAGAGGGCTGCGTTTACTGTGGGAATCCATGCTTGCTGGAAAGGAAAATACACATGAAGTAGGAATGAGAGAGTACTGATGGACATCACACAGAGAAAGAGAGAAGGGGAGAAACCAGATGGACCAAGGGGACTTCAACAAGTCTATCTCCTTCATCCAAGTCTATACAGAATTCTTATTAGGAATTTCAGCATAGATGTTCAAGCAGGACAGGCATTCAGACTAAATGTGATCCTGGACCACAAAACCAGTCATAAGTCGCATGGGTATATTTGTAGCAATAGCCAACAATACATTGTATGGGTCAAAATTATCAATTTTTCTTTAATGGAAATTAAGCAAAGATCATGTTCCATGAGTATATTTTGTAAATTTCCTACCTTGAATTTATAAGTAAGTTTATTAGTAATATGCATTGCTAAGGACTTCATTTGGACAACACAATATTTTCTCAATATTGTGATTTTTTTGCACTCTCAGATTCAAGATTTTCAAATAGTTGTATCTCAGGCAAATATTGTCCTATCCTAACAAACCATACATCAATGGAAAGATTATTTATTCAGATGATGTATAAATCTGACCGGTTTTGTGGTCCAGGGTCACAAATCGTCTATATCTCAACTCAACATGTAAATCCACAGATACATGTACAGTACTTGAAGTATGTTTCCAGATTATTCTACAATGTTTTAATACTTAAAAATGGTTTTCCCATCAGCCCATAAGCAAAACTAAATAAATAAATTACCACTTTTCTCTATTTTTTTTCTAAGAATTTCTTAGACTTGCTCCACATACCTGGTTTTAGAAAGTTTGTCCCATTTTCTGAGCAGATCTTCAGTTCAGGTATTTCATTTTGACATTTCTCCATCAATCCTGCATGTTGATTGGTGGAAACAAATCAACTCCTTATTCTGTAAAATCGGTCACAAACAGTCTAGACAAGACAAAATAATTTTACACACTTTTAATTAATATATTAACAATGCATCTAACTCCACGCTGGATGTTTTATTTATACCATCTGAGTTAGATTAATATCTACAGAAGGGTTTTAGACACCTTCTGAACTCATGCTGTAGTTTATTCTCCAGAACAGACAGAATCAATAAATATTCTCCTCAAGAGGACAGGAAGATAGTCTGTGACACATGAACTTATGAGATGGACCACTGGACCACACTCTGAGAGTGACTGACAGTTGAGGAGTCATTTTTAGCTTTGAGTGACAGGCACACATACAAGAGACACACACACACACACACAAAATCACAACTGTGCCTTGACCTTGGGAGTAAATTCTGTTCCATATACCTCACACAGTTGGAAAAGAAAAATATCATCATAGAATGTTGCTTGTTATGATCTTCCAGGAGATGTGTGTGTGCATATTTTTGTATTTATATTAGTGTCCTATATACTGTATGTGTTCTCTACATGTGCAGTGAAAAGAAAAACGTTTACCCCTTGCCCTCACCAAGAAGTGTGTATAGAGCAGGGGAATTGGTTGGCTGGGGGTGGCGGCTGATGCATTTCATTTCATTTCATTCCTCATGACATGGCCTGAGGGGCAAAATCACATTTCGACCAACTCGAAACCGCTGCTAAATCTGCGAGGGAAAATCTTCAAGATAAATTGAAGATTGCGTGGATTCTTATTGAAATGACGCCCGTAAAATTCGCCGCACAAAGGCAAACGTGACTTGACTGCACCTTTTTAACTATATTTAATTCGCTAATCTAGTTAACTAGTATCAAATCCCATTATCACTAACTGAGTTGTGTGACCATGACCATATTTACAGTCTAAAAGTAGCGTCCATACTTAACTTTACTAACTTGCATGATGTAGTTCAGATGTTTTCAAATTGGTGTTCTAGTAAAACCCCTCACTCCAACAAACGAGTGTACCGCGACCAAACTGTTTTAATGGCTCATTAATGGAATTAAACGCGCTCACCCAGACGCTCCTTTCTCTCATACAGAGTCGAAAAGTCTTTCACGTTTATTTCAAGTGAATTGGTTGATTCCAAACGCTTCTCTCTCTTTCATTCTAGTGGAACACTCTTCATCCGATGAAGAGTCTGATTCATTTTGACTGATTTGTTCTCGTTTGGCGGTTCAACTTCATACGTGTGACGTAATCGATAAATAGCAGATGACGCTTCATTTGGTCTCTGGTGTTTGCTTGTGTAGTTTTTACAGCCTATTATTATTAACAATAATACATTTACTTGCCAAATCTATTTGAAAAATGTATTTAAAAATGCTGAAATTGAAAGCGAATTGGTTTATAGCCTACATACAGTAACCACATGAAAATCTAGATTCAGTGTTCTGTTCAGCACCGCTATCATGGAACTTTTTACACATAAAAAATAATAGCTAATTGCTTATACATTAGCATACATTTCATGCATTTTCACACACAAAACAAATGGGGTCTATAGGACAAAATAGCACTGTAAAACATAGAACTATTAACAAAACACCCCCCCCCCCCCAAATAAATAAATAAAAATACACACACACAAATTTAAATGACATTCAAATGACTAACCTACATAAAAAAAAATGTCATAAAACTATTAACTATTAAATGTTTTTAAAATCTGTTTCAAAAAGGGTTAGTCTATTTCCTTCCAAACTCAGCAGGCCTGCGTAGGCATTGAAAGCTCATGTTATTGTAAGTTGCAATTTAAACTGCACTGAAAATTAGCATATATTGTAAGATATGAACTGCAATTAGTGCTTCATAAATAAATATGTAGCAATTAAACAGCCAAAATGGTCAATCGACCTCTGCATACTGTTATTAAGATGAGTTAAACCTGCAGTCTAGATCCAGAAATAAATCATAACAGAGCTAATAAACTGTGTCAAGCATCAGTAATGAAGAAGCAGTAGTGTAAATTACCACAAAATTCCTTGTTGCTGGGACCTATTTTTAAAACAGAAACCTCACTCTTTTTTAAAACTAAATTAGGGTTTAAAAGGCAAACTGTCATCTAGAATATTACCTAAATATTTAAAGGTGGGCAAAAAGTGAACTGTATTGAACACAGCATGAGCCCATTAAATATTCTGGGTCCCTCTGTCTTCTATTTGATGAAACGCTCAAAGCTTTGAGTATTGTGACTGATGTGCTCATGTCTCCCAGCTGCAGAGCAGTGCTGAAACACAGACAGTGTGATCTACATCTTCTGCGCTGCTCTGCTGAGCTCTTTGTTTTGATAGACTGTGAATTGGCCACCGTGGTGCTGATGATCAATGTCGACTCTCAGAGGTCAGGGAGGCAGAGGAGATTCACTCTGTCTCTTCTTAGCTAATGAGGTGGAGTGCCTTAAACAGATCCGAAAGCAGTTTATCAAGTCTAAAAAAAACAAAAGTGTATTGTGGTAGTAACACATTATTTTTAAAGTCCCTTTGAGTAACATGTAATATATGGTATTACACATATATGCATATCAGAGAGATCCAGACCAAGCTTGAGATATTCGAAGACCCAGACAAAAAATCAACATGTCAATGTCCAAATCCAGACCAAGTCAATTTAAACAATTGAAGAAAGACTATAGACCAATTTGGATTAATTGGCAGGTTCATTTTCAGATTCCAACAATAAATATACTCATAAGATCCTTCATAGAATGCCATGGTATAAATACATGACTTCCAAAACGTTATGTAAAAGTGCCATGGTACTTTTTTTTGGAGCTACTGAAGTGTGAAGTCAAAGAATGGCAGAAATGTCTAGTATGCTAGACAAAGAGAGAGAAAAAAATGATGTAAAGAACAAAAGAAAAAATGAGATGTGAAGTTTGTTCATCTGTGTTTGACATACACGGCAGGACAGAATAGTGTGACACGTCTGTGCTTTTTTCAACTTCATAGCAGACATCTCTGACCCACATGAACCCAAAATCAGACTTAAACGAACAGAGAGACTCGAAAACAAGCTTTTTAGTCCAACAATATGCCTCCAACAGACTATTGAACAGCACAAAGATTATAGCACCTATCTATCAATGTATATGATTGGTGCTGTGGAAGATTTATCTTTGATACAGTGCCCCAAAAAGTATATTTGGACACTTAAAGCACATTAAAAATATTATTGCATCAGATTAATTAGATTCAAACTGTTTAATATTATAACATGTTATTTATTCCGGTGATGGCAAAGCTGAGTTTTTAGCAGCCATTTACTCTAGTCTCCAGTATCACATGATCCTTCATTCTAGTATGATAATTTGATGCTAATGAACTTACTATTATTATCAATATTGCATGTTATTATCAATATCGTGTGTTTTTTATATTTTGTTATTTAATACAACGATATTCATAACTGCGTGAGTTCTAATTAGCAATAAATAAATAAATAATAAGTAATTTTGGGGCATTGGGCATTGCATTACCTCGTATTTCCACGGTGTGGCAGTCGTGTTAATTTAACAAGACGACAAGGAGTACTTTACCACAAGGTGGAGCCATAGCGTTAGAATTTATGATTCTCTGCTATTTCCGATGTCCTGCACACAGAGAACGTAGACGTGCAGAGCAGACCTTGTTGTAAGATAAAAGATAACAGCCTTGGCTGAAGGACTCTGATTCACCACTGAGCTATCCCAAGGACAGAAAGAAAGGAAATTAGATTTAGCGACAAACAATGAGTGAGAGAGAGATGAATCTGGGAAAAACATACAAAACCTAAACCCTTCTTTGATATTTTGTCCAAAATGAACAAACTTAATTCGTCTGAGGCATCTAAAAGAGAACACATATTATTTACATCAAAACAGAAGTCCTGTTTATTATTATTAGCCTATTATTATAATAAAAATATTAATCGTCAGCAAATACTCAGAAGAGATTATGACAGTTTTGCTTAAATTTTTAACTCGTCTTTGTAGAAAAATATGCTTATTTATGGTATCTGTGCTGTGGTTGACAGTTTTTATATTAAAGTGGAAAGTAACTTAGAATTTGCACTAAATTATGCTTGTGATAACAATCAAAGTCCATGTGGATGTATTAAAACTACCCAAAGGCTCTTTGATTCGTAGAAACTGAAAGCTTGAAATGTAGTGTAAAATATGCTTTTCACTCAGTTAAACTCTATAACATCTACATGTTTTCATCTGCAAGAGAATGTGACATAAAACCTCCAAACCACTGACTATATATAATTGATCTCATAATTATTTTAGTAAAATTTCATATTCACAGATGTGAGCTTCCAGTAAGTCTTCTTTCTGTGGTTCTTTGAGAAATTGGACATTATAAAGCTACCAGCCAAGTGACTGAGTTCAGAGCTTCAACAGACCTGTATTAAACAGAAGTATAAACAAGTATCTTTGAAAAAAAAATTCCGTTAGATTTCTAACAAATACAAACTCATTCAAAAAACAGCTAATTCAAAGTCATCTTGAAGGTCCCCATTCTATATTTGACCAACGAGTTCAACAAGGTCACAGAGTCTGATGAGTTTTTTAGTTTTAGGTAAATTTGTTTATCATATATCATACAAACATTATATGTCAACCAGAAAAACAAAGCTGTGTTATATTCATAATATGTTCAGATATATTTTATGTCTGACTGAGGTGACAGTTCAATAGATTCGCCATTCGTCAATATTTACAATAAATAGCCTATTTGCAGTTCTGTAGTCTGTTTGTCCTAAGAAGAAGAAGAAAATGTATTAAATGTCATTATTATGCACAGTTTTTACAGTCTTAATAGCCTATAAAACGTCAGCTAGGCTAATAATAATATTAATAATATATTTTCACTCGTGTTTCTTCGCGTCATGTTGACATTTTGTTCCAAACATGTCTTCCCGTAAAGCAAAAACAAATCACTGATTTCTCCTTATTCACAACAATGTATGGAATACCACAGAATTCCCATCTAGGGGCCGCTGTGTGGTGGGAGGAGCGGAAGTTGAGGAAGTCGTGTAATAGATCGCGGAATGAAGAGACCGTGTTTGTTCCAACGGTGCGCCGCTCCAGAGTTCAGGAAGCGTCAATAAAACCATCCTGATACTGAACACACACACACACACACACTGGCGCGCACTTATCAGGACTGTGACTCGGGACTGGATCAGAACACTTCTGCATTATGCATTCGGACTGCAGGCTGCTGGGATGGACGCGTCGGTAATGGTGGGCAGAGGGACCGGAGGGGCTGCGGTCTTCATCCTGATCGTCTTCATCGTACTCCTCGGTGCCAGAAGCTCGCGGGCGCAGAAGGGTACGTGATCTTCAGAGAGGGTTAAAGTTTTAGGAGTTGCTAAACTTCTCCTAAACGGCTTCACCACCCTTGGGTTTAGGACTGATTGCGGTTTCACAACAAACTCTTGGGGTGGTGTGGCGGTTAAAGACCCAGACTGGTAATTGAAAGCTTGTTGGTTCAAATCCGGACTCGGTTCATTAACATCATCGTTAACATCGTTTGTATGATCAGGACATCAGTAACTAACTAATACGCGTAGCTAGAGCTGAACCTGTAATTAGTTCCCTGGGTAAACACTTCAGCTCAATAACGGAGTGTGTGTTGTATACTTACATTGTTGCTGTGCTACAGCTGGAGCAACAGAAGAACGTGATGACGCAATGCGCTGCTCCCGCTGCTCTCCCAAATATGTAGTGTGTTCATGTGCTGTCCAGTGTCAAGCTGTTGCATTTAAACAGAGGAACTAACAGCACACTTATGGCAGATAGTCCTTCTCAAGCAATCTGAGCTTAACACAATAAGTAGTTTTACACATAAGGAAACAGCACTTTTGAGAAATATCATATAAATTATGCACACTCACATGAGGTAAAGACATCATATATATCAGTCTACTAGAAAAAAAAAAAAAACAGTTTGATTCTACATGGAGTGAAGTGCCCCAAAAGGGTGCATCTTGATATCACATGACCAACCCTGTCATTCAGTTGACTGTTATGAGTTCAAAACCATTATGAATGGGCATGTTGTCACAAAACGTTTAAGTTCAAGTGTCATTATTCTTGGGCAATAGTGATGAGAAAAAAAAAAAAAATTGTAATCAAGACTTTTAGGTATTTGTTTATACAGAAACTGGATTCTAAATGTATACCTACCCTGAGAAATGAAGTCAGGAAAACATGTGACAACTAGCCCCAGTTTCTCATACAGATCATGAAATATATAGCTGACTGTGTCTGAAATAGTCTTCGTTGTGACTTCATCTTTTAGAAATCATTCTAATATCCTGATTTGGTGCTCGAGAAACAATTTTTATTATAATCAATGTTAAAAACAGTTATGCTGCTTAATTTTTAAGAAATTGTTATTCTTTTCAGAATAGAAAGTTCACAAGCACAGCATTGAAATGGAAATCATTTTGTAACATTATAATGTCTTTGCTGATCAGTTTACTGTATCCTTGCTGAATAAAAGTATTCATGAGAGAAATTCAGTGAAACGAGTGAAAACTAGCACCAGTTTCTCATACCGAATGTTATCTGAAATAGCTGACAATACTTTCTGTGCATAAAACTTTGGAAATGTAAGGTTTGTGTGGGTGTAGTAAAGCTAGGGGAAACATTGAGACTAGAGGTGTGTGTGTCTGTGTGTGTGTGTGGATGGGGCTGTTGTTTTTGCTCCGGGGGTCTGAATATTGTCCAGCAAGGATTACGTAACAACAGCTCAAGCTGAGTTTCATTCGGTGTGTAAACGCGTGACAGGCAGCGCAAGCAGCTGCAATGCAATGCGATCTCATCTCATCTCTCTCTCTTTCTCCACCTCTAAAGATTCAACAAGGAGCTCTTTTGCACAACTTTCAAGCAAAACATTTCACCAAATGAAATTTTAGTTTTAAGTGACAAAACATTCTGTACATATTTAAGACAAAATTTGGGCACTTTGTTTATGAAACCTTAGTGCTGGGGTTCTCATCTCTGGCCCTTGTGGTCCATTTTCCATTTTAGATGCAACTCTAATAAAACACAACTGAACAAGCTAATCAAGGTCTTCAGGATCACTAGAAAGTTACAGGCATGTGAGTTTGGTCAAAGTTGGAGATAACCTCTGCAGAAAAGTGGACCTCGAGGGCCAGAGTTTAGAACCCCTGCCTTAGTGGGCATGCAAATATCATCAAATTATATTGATTGTACCGCATCCAGATTAGACAGTAATTTCCATTAAACTAACAAAGAATTGATTGCATGCTGTTATCTTCTTAAATGTATGATCACTTCTGAATGTTTTTCAGGGGACGGCTGTGGACACACAGTGCTGGGTGTGGGCAGTGGGAGCCTGGCATCTCTGGGGTACCCTCTGTCCTATCCCTCAAACTCTGTGTGTGAATGGGAGATCAGCGTGACCACCGGACACATAATCCTTGTGCGCATTGCGGATCTTGACATAGACACAAACAACTGCCAGGTTTCTTACCTGCGACTCTATAATGGCCATGGACCGGGGCGAATGGAAATTGGTTAGAAACACTTCTGAACACAATGTGCATTTTTTGTTGTTGTTGTTGTTTTTCTAGTCTTCAGTCACATTTATACTTCTAATATAAACTGAGAGTTTGCAAAAAAGTATTTTCTTTTCAAAACTTGTGTAATCTATGGCCCTATTTACACCTGGTATTAAAATTTATTGTACAAAAGTTGCCAAAAACTGTGAAACGCGAGAGTCACTATACTGCAGTGTTGAATTGAATGAAATATCTTTATTGTCATTGTATGAGAGCAGTTATTATCCCTTATACAATAACGTAAAAACTATAAATAATTTAAAATAAACCAAATAAATTAAAAATAAGAGTAACAAACATTAAAACCGTAATGTTACCTTAATGTTGTTAAAATAATATAGAAGTAAAAAAAAAGTAATAATGAAGTAAATATATGTTGTTTACTTGTATATATGTCACAATGAGAAGATAAGACATTGCAATTTCTGTTTTATGCTGTTTTATGGCAGCAAAACCACCCACTAATGTACAGAATGCTGATGAGTAAATGGAAAATAATTGAAAATGATTTCCATTTCTCTTTCTGCAGTGAAGTTTTGTGGAGGGAAAGAATGGAGAGACGCTGTCATACAGTCGGAGGGGCATCAGGTCACTGTGCAGTTCATGAGTGGACCACACAACAACGGCCGTGGCCTCTTCCTCTCCTACACCAAAAGTCAGCACACAGGTAAGCAAACTATTATCAGAGTTGAAAACAGCTGTTTATTTTTATTTTTTTGTGGAATCTGAAGAGAAAGTTCAAAAGAACAGCATTTATAAAAATAGAAGTATTTTGTGACATTATAAATGTCTTTACTGTCACTTTTGATCAATTTAACACAAATACAAAAGTATTGATTTCATAGAAGAACTTTTAAACAGTAGTGTACTAATTGTCCTGTATGTGTGAAAGCTTGTGTTTGTATGAATTCGTGTTGAAGCAGGCTTGAATGTGTCTCAAGATGCATAAAGGAGCTGCTATGGCAACTGTGTGTGTTTGTTCAGATGATACTGAAGGATGATGTGAACCTGATTACAAAGATTATTTCAGGAGTATGTTTCTGACTGTAAGGGTGTTATGGTTTTTCCTGGTTCCAGGGTGCGTCCAGAGAGCTTATGCATGACAGGCAGTTAATTTAACAGATGAGTCAATAGTTTAAATTCATTTAAAATGAGAGGAAATTATGTAATGGCTGTTGTTTCTTGTGTCATACAGTACAAAGATGTCACAGAGTTAGAAATGCATCTAAGCAACTTGATATTTCCCACTTTCATGGAAATGTAAACGCTTTCCTTTGTGAAAGTTCTATGTTGCTAGAGGGTTGTGGGCTATTGCTAGGTGATCACTTATTGGCCAAATCTATATTCTTGTCCCAAGTTGTAGCTCAGGCCACTCCTTCAAAGTCTGTTGGATTTACATTGCAAGTCAGATTGCTTAGAAGGTCAAGTCAAAGTTATTTATATAGCGCTTTATTCAAAACAAATAGCTTCCATCCAGTTTTACTGTAAAAATCAGTGTGACTATTTCAAAAATAACTTGTAGAAGTTTATTAATAATAGCAATTAGGCCTATGTAATAGCATACCTGTGCTAAATACGCTGCATGATTAAAAATGATCATCCATGTCCATAACATAAATGTGGCATTGTTAAATACTTGGAGACGCCTAAAGTATACTTCAGTTTTGACACTTATGAATTAGGGGTCGACCGATATGCGTTTTTCAGGGCCGATACCGATTATTACAGACCAACTAGACCGATAACCGATATTTTGAACCGATATATGTCTGGTGTAAAAATTACAATTAATGTCAAAATTTAGAATAGCAAGGGCTCTGACAAAAACTGCCTTCCCTGGTGTTGGTTGCACTTCTTACTCTTGTCTTCCTCCATGCATCCATCTACAATAAGGGTATATAAAGAGAGAGTTAAAAGTGGGGCCACTGTAGGGCTGCACGATATATTGCATGAGATTGTCATGTGCATCTCTTCAGTAAAGCCGGTTCTGTGATTAGTATTAAATCTCCATCACATGCTTTCCAACCCAGTAGATGGAGCGGAAGTTAATACACAGAGCCGTAGTTCACTAACAAGCTACGCAATTCGTGCTCATAATCACAGATGAATCGCCTTCGATAATGAACGTGATGTTGCGTAGCTTGTCAGTGATCTAAGGCTCTGTGTATTAAATGCCGCTCCATCTGAAAGCAGGTGATGGAGATTTACTGCTAATCACAGAACCGGCTTTACTAACGAGATGCACATGACTATCGCATGGAATATATCGTGCAGCCCTAGGCCACTGTATGCTTCATGATTAAGCCTATGAATACTGTACTACAGCTAAACAGCTTGGGGAAATGTAAGTATTTGGCTTCACTAATTTACATGTTGGAAATGTATGTGTAATAGCATAACCTCTCATAATTCTTCATTAATTATTTTCTGATGATTAAATCATAACCTACAAGAGGTGACTATTCAATTCATCATCTAATGCACATCAATTGATTAACTTAAAAAGCACAATGTATATAATAAGTGTAAATAATTTAATTGTCTTCATAGCTCCATTGTAGAAGTTAAGAAGACCGCAACTATTTTAATGAAACTATAACACTAATAGCCTGTTATAGGCACACTTGGTTCAATAGCCTATATCTTAATCTTGGCCTATGTGACAGTATCTTAATCTTGGCCTATGTGATAGTATCTTAATATTGGCCTATGTGACAGTAATTTCCATTAGTTTTAATTTACAGTGCAGTGCAAATGAAGGCATAAAACATTAATTTCATTTATCTTTTAATCAAATGAGAGTTAAACTCTATTTTTGGCAAACAAATGGGTTTACTATTAAAATTAAAACATGGAAGAAATAGCGTATTGTGTGATTATTCTTTTAAACAAAGTTGTAATAATTGCTGTAGTAGTATTAGTAGATAAACCGAACTTTTATTTTGACGGGTTTCCATGAGGACCTCTTAAGTTTCTGTAGCCTATATATGTATGATATGACGATCGTTTTACTCAAATGAAACGGTCAAATGCTCATGAAGAGACTCTCAGAGCAGGTCTGGGGATGTTGTTCAAGTATTTATGTCCTCATTTAGTGAGACGGCAGATGCTGAAAACACTGCGAGCGTCGCGCACTTCTCTGTGTGTGTGTGTGTGTGTGTGTGTGTGATCAAAACCGCGCGTCTGTGCCATTCACATATACACGCAGAACATGCAGAATTCATATTTAAATAGTCTTTTTGCGGCTTAATGTTTACAGATACTAGTCCATAGCGCGAGTCGATTTAAATGTACTGACCTAACAGTACTTTTGATTAATTCATCCAAACTTTGACAAATTCCGTGACTCCGCGTTATACAGTAAATTCCATTTATATGACTGGATTCCGCGATTCCGTCTGCGTTTTCCCCATCGCGGAAACCATAAATAGATAATATTGAGGTGTTTTGCAACTTCAGTGTAGTGGACTTCAGTCTTGTGATTTATTGCAACTTGAGCAACGTCTGATGCTGCCTTTGAGAGACAACTGATGCGTGATCACTGAAACAAGCAGCTCCAGTTAGCAAGCGCTTTCGGTGTGAGAGTGCCTTTAGTCTTCCACGCTGATTGGTCGGACTCGTGACTCACAACAAATCAGATGCGCGGTGGGCGGAGACTGCTCTAGCCCACAGAGTGGTGAGCTCCGACAGGCTGCATCAGAGCCAAATAGCGCGTTTCAAAATTAAATTATTTTATCGGCACATCGATTTTGAAAATGGCCGATACCGATTATCATAAAAATGCTTAATATCGACGGCGATAATCGGCCAGGCCGATAATCGGTCGACCCCTATTATGAATGCATACGTGTGTTAATTACGCACATTGATAAATTACAAGGTTACAGCTTGTAAAAAGTGTTTACATCCTTGTGGAACTTATTACAACTTGTAAACTTAAATTTTCTGAAAGCTCTGACTTGTATCACTTGACCTCTGCATCACTGTGTGGTAACACTCAAAATTACAGCATCTTCAACAGTAAAATGTGGTTAAGCAGTTATTTTGTAATATTTCTGTTAAATAATTCTTTTTTTTTTTTTTGTCACATACACGATTATATAACCAGCAGTGAAATGTATTCTCTGCATTTAACCCATCCTAAGTGAACACACACCCGGAGCAGTGGGCAGCCATGTTACAGCGCCCGGGGAAAATAATTGAGTGTCCAAAGTCTTAATAATGCAAAAGTAACCAGAAGACATGCAGTACAGTTTAATGTAGTAATGTTTAATGTTTACAGAGTTTGATAACTATCTAATGTCCCTCTAAATAAAAGACAAGTTTATTAATACATTTGCACTGCTTGTAGTTATGTCTGGTTACTCAAATGACATAGTTTGTTACATAGATTTAAATTACATATATGTTCCATTTCTTTTTCTACTTTGAAACAACAAACCAGGACAGTTTTTGAATTAATTAGTAAAAAAGATAGTTAGAAAAATGTATCTGCGTGCATATAATATAGCTGCTCGTGTCTGGTGTAGACATGGTGTTGGAGGTTTGTTCAAATAACTAGTTCTAATACCCAAAGCATAAGAAAAAGTACTAGTTATTTTTGTAATAATGTCAAATGCTGCAGGAAAGTTTCAAACTGCAGTGTAAGCACATTTGTGAAGGTGCTCTGTACAGCATGGCACATCCTGAGCCTCCAAATCTGTGGAATCACAGCTGTGCACTTCTGTGTTTGATGTGTCTTAACAATGACATTTGGCCTTTGACCTCTGGAGCTGTCTGAGGTCAGGAGTTCACTCTGCCATGTGGGAGCTACACCTGTTTACCCCAGTACTGCGAGACTGTGTGTGTGTGTGTGTGTGTGAGAGAGAGAGAGATCATATTTCCCATGAGTCAGGAAAGAGACAGATGAATCCATGCTGTGGGTGTGAGTAATGGGTACAATAACACCACAAAATACCTTGAACCAGAAATGCGCACACACAGTCATACACATTCCAGCATTGCGGCAGGAAGTTTTGCACGGGTGAGCACCACTCACACTTTACTAAGGGAAAAAGTAACGGATGTAAATCTAGTTGGTATTGATCTGTTCATTCAGATGGAGGCTTTTATCCACAAGAATGAAACGCAATACACCAGTCTGTTACACCACTTATTGAATGGCCAGTGCACACATAACACACACACATACATGTCTGCGTATTATCTTTGTGGGGAAGGATGACATTAATCAATAGTGTCACCATGGCAACCATCAGATGTGCTGCTTTATCTGACAGAGGTAAATATATTTCAAGAGGGTTCAAAGAAAATATGTGTCTCTTTTCTCATCCTTCAGACCTCATCACCTGTCTGGAAAAAGGAGAGCACTTCAGTGAAGCAGAGTTCAGGTACTCACGTTTACAGCTGTCGGGGGGGTGAGGGGGGGTTCTTGAGTATATGTGTGTCTGGGTCTCATATTCCCGTCCTGCATTTGCAGTAAATTCTGTCCTGCTGGATGCCTGACTGATTTCGGAGAGGTTTCGGGAACCATACCGCATGGATACAGAGATGTAAGTATACCACTATTGAGTGGATGTTAGATTGAAGGGTTAGTTTAGTCATAAATTAAAAGTCTATTATTATTCACTCACCTTCATGTTGTTCCAAACTTGTATGACTTTATTTAAAGAATGCGAAAGGAGACATTGTTACTAATGCGTTAAGTTCAAGGTATACTTTGGTTTTTAATGCAAATGTATGCATACATACGAACACATAAATTCCTAAATAGAATTCGAAATTAGAATTAACATGTCCCAAATTGTAGTATGTTGACATGAGTATGCCAAAGGTCCCAAGTGGCATTCTAAGGGATAATATTCCACACAATCCATTCTGTGATGGACGAGAATTCATTTAGAACTACAAACATGAATAATAAAATAATTAAAAAACTACAAACATGGTGCATAATAGTGGTTAAGTAGAGATGTTTATATAAAGTGGTTTGAGTGATTAATACTTTAGTCGCTCTATTCCATGCAGTTACATTGAACGGGGACTGAAGCTTTCAAGCTTCAAAAACGAAGCAAAAGCATCTTAAAAGTGGTCAATATGACTTGTATATTTCAAGTCTTTTTACCCTGTACGAAGAATCTGACTGGCATTTAAGTCATTATTCACTGATTATCTTCTTCTCCAGTGAGCTCTCAACTTGAGAAACACTGTGACCACATTGAATCCTTGAGATCACTGAAAAGATCTGACTCAGACAAACCAGACACCGCTCAGGGACACAAGAAGTGCGGGCGCTGTTGCTTCTGCATTATATGATTTGTTTATCTCCTCTAACTGTGGTGATTCAGCTCTTCAAAGTAAAATATTCTCTTAGGGCTTCATGTTTGAAATGTTCCATCTGAAGTCTTTACATTCTTAAGAAATGTTTATAAAAACTGTCCTTCATTCCATAAGGAATATGTATTGATGTAATACAAGAGAAGAGGCATTCACTTAGAAATCAGTTTTTTCAATGAATTGCATCTTTTTAGAAAGTTGGTTATTAAGACACAAAGTAAACTGTCAGGCTCTTGAAATTGCACAGGTTCACAAATAAATGATTATATCACACAGCTATCATATTTTTAATACGTGTTGTTTAACTGTTTGGTTGTGTTTTCAAAGCAATAGTATATTTAAAACACTGTTTATAAGTGCATCAACTAATGTTTTTACTAGTGCTGTCAAACGATTAATCGCGATTAATCACATCCAAAATAAAAGTTTTTGTTTGCATAATATGTGTGTGTTCTGTGTATGTTTATTATGTACATATAAACACACACACAGTATATATTTTGAAAATATTTACATGTCTGTATTTATATTAATATAATTTATATTATAAATAAAAATATTTAATATATAAAAAGAACATATTTTTCTAAAATATATACATGCATGTGTGTGTATTTGTATATACATAATAAATATACACAGTACACACACATATATTATGTAAACAAAAACTTTTATTTTGGATGGGTTTGACAGCACTAGTTTTTACAGATTAAGGTATGGGTCAAAATGATAGTCCATGGTGATGAAAAGCATGTCACAGATGCTGTCAGCTGTATTTAACAGAAGAATATTTCTTCAGCGCGACCGCACACTGTCTTAGCTACACATTAGGTCATTGATGACCTCATCACTGCTTTAATGCTTCCTGCTTGCTTTAAAACTGTTTGGATGATTTCATTTTGTCTGTTTGAACACAATAGGCTGTTTTCTTCTTGAGAAAAGTTCTAAACTTTAGGGTGTATGAATATGAGTTTGAGGGAAAGACAGAGCGTGAAGCAGACGTTCTTCTGAAGTTGAGTCATTGTAAATGATTCTGCGTGGCAGTTTTAGAGCTCTTGGTCTCCTAGGGGCGTGTTGGTATGCGCGTCTTTGTGTTTGGATGTATGTGTGCGTGTTTTTATGTGTGTATGACAGCGTGTTTCTCGGGGAGATGTTAGATCAGGTTTGGCTGAATGGTTTTCTAATGCAGACCAGCTGACAACAGTATTGTTTCTCAGCTCAGATACACCCTCAGAATTAGTGTGGGGCCCATATGATGCCTTTACGAATGTGTGTGTGTGTGTGCATGTGTTGTTTGTGGCAAGAGCGGTGTTTTATTTTGCCCAGAGGAAGTGGTGTATGTTTGTGGTGTCGTTGTGTGTGTGGGTGTTGAGAGTTTGCCTAGTGTGTGTGGGTGTTAAGAGTTTGTCTAGTGCTTGTGGTCTCTTTTTGGTTTGGAGTCCCAACTGTGTGTGTATGTTTAATCAGAACTGTCATTTTTTCTTTTTAAACTAGCAATTTTACTATTATTCCAGTGTTGGGCAGCAAGTGGCTCTGGCCATGTACACATTGCCGTTAGATGTGGTTGTTATTTTCTCCTGAGTGCTTGAAGTCCTTCTGGGAAGTTCAGCTTACGAGTTTGGAAGTCGTGATTTCAGCATGATGTGCATTCGAGTGCCACCGCAAATATAAGTGCACCGTAAAGCACGCATCTGTGGATCAGATTGTTTAAAACTTGTTTATTAGGACTGTTTTTCTTGCTGACAGGCTTATAAGACTGATTTAAATTCATCTGATTATATTGCTTTCACATGCACAGGAGACATTTCTGTTGTAAACATAATCTTGATTTGTTTATTTGATTAATTGTGCAGCTCTTGGACACATTAGGGAACTTATTAAGAAAGACAAGGAGCTTTTTAAGGCCCTAATTCAACAAAATAGAGGGTAGGATGCACATTAGGTGTGTAAATGATTCTTGCGTTTTGTCCTTTATGTGCTGCCACAGCAGATGGCAAATGTGGTACATTTCCTGTCACCTCATAAGCTGCTAAATGAGTTGTATTTTCTGGCAAGCTTTATCGCTATTCTTCATCAGTAGTCCACAGAATGCATGCAGAATAACTTTGTATAGTCAACATTCACAATTGAAAATGAACCAAAACCAAGTTGCATCTGATTCTTTTAATGGACGCAAACAGATTTGGTTATTTATTTGAATGACAACTGCAACTGACAACTGAATTCACTAAGAATTCATGCTGACAGCCAATTTTTCAGTTGGTTAAAAAAAGGTTCAAAAGTAGAGCAGAAAAAAGGCAGAAGCATATCAGTCATCATTTTCTCACCCTTGTGTCAAACGTAACCTGCATGACTTACCCTCTCCAAAGAAAAAAAGATGATATTTTGAAAAAGTGTATACAATGATTTTTTTTTTTTTTTTCCACACGCAGCAAAAATAAAGTCATACAGGTTTGGAGCAACATGAGGGTGATTAAAGGATGGCCATTTTGGGTGAATTATCCCTTCAATGAGTAAATTAAATGGTGGACGTCTGTCAGCTGTAGTTTACCAAGAATTACAGGATAATAATAATACATTTCTGGTAGCTAATGTTAGTTTCTTGAAAAACAACTCATGTTGCTATGGTTATCACTATATCCTGAGTTTAAGGTTATAGGAGTGACTGTACACAACACTAAAAGATAATTTAAGAGATTCATTCCCACAAATAAACTACCATTCAGTAAGATTTTTTAAAGTGTTTTTAAAACAAGTCTCTTATGCTTACCAAGGCTGCAATTAATTACAGGACCAATTACTAATTAAATTTGTGAAAACATTTGTGCTGGTATTTTTTTTTTTTTTTAGGAGAAAACAGCACTTATTTAAAATTATACATTTTTTTGTAACATTACTGATATCTAATGTGCCCTTGCTGAATAAAAGTATAAATTTATTTTCTTTTTTTACTTAATCTTACTGTGCACAAACTTTTGAATAGTGTTGTAGACCCATTTGTGCTTCCCGAAAATTTGCAATGTGTATGTGGCCTGTGAGAACTCTGTGTGTGTGTGTCTGTCTCAGTCTAAACCCTGGAAGAATTTAGTCTAATGAATCATCCATCGTTCTTTATCACAGTGGCATAAATGATACCACTGCAATTCTGCTTCAAGGATGTGACCTCATCATGCCAAGTCACAGCTTGTGGGTTTTTGGTGAGCGAGTCAGTGTCAGCTGTCTTAATGTCTCACCGTCTCTTTCTGTAGTCTTCTCCTCTCTGTCTGGCCGGTGTTCATGCGGGTGTGGTCTCCAACACTCTGGGGGGGCAAATCAGTGTGGTCAGCAGCAAAGGCATCCCACACTACGAAAGCTCACTGGCCAACAATGTGACATCTGTGCCGTGAGTAACCCATTTGCATTCTTGCTTGCTTTCTTCATGGGAAAATCTATTTCATTTGATTACAGGGCTTGCAAGGCAGTGCAGTATTGAAATTCTTCTTAATAACATTTTCTTAGTCTTTTCTGCAAATGAATTCCCTTTAACTGTGTAATGCAGTGGTTTTCCAATTTTTTTGCCAAGGACCATCTGTCCATCCATCCATCAATCTCTGAGTGTGTGGGGGGGTATTTTTTAAATCTATATACATTTTTTATAAAAAAAAACAATTTAATATTATTAGGAAAGTTAACAGTGTATCTGAAATTTTAAATATGTATATTTTTATATCTATATTTTGTCATATCGTTTTTTTTAGAAAGTATAGAATTAGTCTAATTGCAAGTTTTCCAACAAGTAAAAACAGTCTCTATTTTTCTTTAACTTGTAATTACAAGTTGGAAAGTAAATTTTATCAAAGCTTTGACTTAAATATATTATAGTTATTGTTTTTTTGTTCTTCAGTATTTTGCAAGAGCGTACAGAGGTGAATGTAGTGAATTAAGTACTGTCATAAACAACAAAGCAGCACATGGATCTGTCTTTTCATTATGAATCGTGTGTTGCCATAGAAACGAATACTTCAGTCAGAGGAACTGAACTGCTCTAAATTGTCATCTGGTAATTATGGTAATTCCGACATGACGTGAACACAGCTTAAGCGACAGCTTAACATTTGCATACTGGATGCATTTATTTGCAGCTATCTATGATTGTCTACACCGTGAAGATGATATTGCGTTGTGTGTTGATTCTCATGCACAGCTGGTGGAAAACTAGATGCATGCTGTGTGCAAAACATCTCTGATGCAGCATTTCATTTACTCAGAATCAAAGCCCAAAACCTCAACTTATTAAAGCATTTTGCTGCCTTGCAAGCACTGGTATTTCTTTCTGGAGATGCAAATCTAGTTAGATTTGATTCCGCTCTTTGGTTGAGTTTTTTTTTTTCCTTCTATGTAATAAATTGATTGATTGGTAGACAGAATGATAGCTCTGCATCTCTTTCCCTCTTACAGTGGAAATCTCTCCCCAAGCCTCTTTACTTTCAAGACTAGTGGTGAGTGAATCAGTAATGTATCGAACTTGTCTGTTGTGTAGTATATTATAGAATGATTTGTTTTGTCCAAAGTGTTAAAAAAATCTGTTAAAATAACTTGAAGATTTAATAAAGACGCTTGTTCTTTATTCTTATCAGTTCTACAGAAATGCCCAACACCTTGATGATCTAATAATAGAAGCTTTCATTTTCTCTCTTTCAAGGTTGCTATGGCACTTTGGGTTTGGAGTCGGGGGTGGTCAGTGACTCTCAGATCACAGCCGCCTCAGAGTGGGAATGGGGCGGTCACGGAAAGGAGCCCACTGTCTGGGGCCCCACAGGGGCTCGCCTCAAAACACCAGGACGTCCGTGGGCAGCAGCCAACAGCGACACAAAAGAATGGATTCAAGTGGACTTAAAGAAGGAGAAAAAAATAACAGGTAGAGTTTGTGTGAGAGAGAAAGAAGGATCAGTGTGTTTGCATCTGTATCTTGATTGGTCAGTCATTTGACTCTGCTTCTCAGGTATTACCACCACTGGCTCCACCCTCCAAGAATATCAGTTTTACGTTTCAGCCTTTGAGGTGTTATATAGCCATGACGGACAGCAATGGAAACCCTATCAAGAAGTTGGATCAGATCAAAATAAGGTATGGAGGATTGTTTGTATCGTGTTAGCTTATCTCTGTTCCATAATCTTTTAAGACAGCATTCTAACCAACATTAACTTTATAAATGACTGATTTGGAATGCTCTACATTGGAAGCAACATTTCAAAATAATAATAATTTCAAAAGATCATGTTTGATGTTAACCTGATGCTAAGACGTAGTACCTAAAAATACAAATATTGGGTAAAAGTTTGGATTAAATTTTATTTTCCAATTTATTTCAAGTATTAAATAAAATCTAGGTTTACAATTTCTTTTGCCCTATCCGCCATATTTTATTTTATGATTTTTTTTTTTATGCATTTATATTCTATGCAATTTTATAAAATTGTATTTATTGCAATTGAATTAGGCCAAAACAAGACATCTTGAAAGGCATTGTCTAGCATATCCAGCTCTGTAGGTTTTGAAGCAGAGCATATGTTTTGTTGTCTGTTCTTCTTTTGTGTTTGGTCGGTATTTGGCAGTGGTATTGGAACTGCTGCAGAATGACATCACGGTTTGTATATTTCCAGGAAAAAGGGTTTTACATTCCTGAGGTTTAAGGAGCCTGAAATTAAAGTGCACTCTGTGGTCATTAATAATGAATGTCCATCGACTGTCAGGGAGCTTAACGAGAAGCGCATTGATTAGGCATAAATAAAATGGACCTTGGTCTGAGGCCAAATGTTCTTTGTTACCAAGGCAATGTGTCCTTGTGTCTCTGTAACAGATTTTCCAAGGCAACACCAACTATCTCCAGGAAGTGCGGAACAACTTTATTCCTCCAATTGAAGCGCGCTTCATCCGAATATGTCCCTTGCAGTGGCACCAGAGGATCGCCCTTAAAATGGAGCTGCTGGGCTGCCAACCTCATGCAGGTGAGACTAATCAGAGAAATCAGACTCCGATTCGGCCAATTAGCCATGCTAAGCGTGATTGGATCTCTTTCTGTTGGTTAGCGAGGCCAAGAATCTTCCATCCAGCCCCTCCTCCCCCTCGCAGAAAAAGCACAGTGCCCCCCCTACAGGAGAGGACGACACACACACCCAACATCCGAAACACTACCATGCCTCCGCACTCTCACGATGGTAAGAACATACTTCATTCAGTTATTTAGCATATGAGCTTTGTTATAAACCTTAGTGAGCTGCCTTGCTGTCTATGTAGGCATCTACTTCCTTAGGGGCCATTCATTCACACAGATTGCACTTTTTTGTTTAAAAATGCAGAGCAATGGAATGACAAAAATTTTAAAAATTAGAGATTTTTTTTTTTTTTTTTAAGTTAAATTACTTTTAACTTGACCACCGGGTTATTAGAATCCTGTCATAAGCAAGCAGTGAATGCAATGGTCAAGCACTTCTGTCTAGCACGTTTACATAAAAAACAATGAAAAAGCAGCACAATGGAAGGCAGAATCATATTCTGTGCGAACGGCCCCTCAGGCAGCATTCTTTGTGAAGTGCAACCTCATAAATTACTTATTTTAAGATGTTTTATGTAGGCAGCAAACTCTCTTTTCATTTGATTCTCATATGAAGTGCACTCGTTTAGGATTTCCTGTTGATTCTCATTTTAGCATGTTGCTAAGTTAACAATTATTAAAAAATACAAATCACATGCAAAAATTGGGTGAAATAGCCAAATTTGATTTAGTTTAATCCATCTTTCATTACTGTTTAGTACTGAATACAGTATTTATTATTAGTATTATTTGCAGCATTTTGAATTTAGTGTTTAATGTTTTATTTATTTAGACAAAACAGTATTAATTGACTCTTGATTAATGTTATTAATGTGCCGTGTAAATGTAACAGAGGTGGCGCTGGTGGCAGTGTTGGTTCCAGTATTGGTGGTTGTTCTGACAACGCCTGTGTTAGTCATGGTGTGCTCGTGGCTGTGGAAGAACAGGTCAGTAAAAACATTTCGATATCTCAAATTATTTGATCCAAATAGTTGAAAAAATCACCAATAGATCATTACGCTATAATACAGTAGTCAACATTTGAAGTGGATCAAAAAAGTTCAGCAAAGTTGTCCTAAGACAAGAACAGGTATTGTTTTGGTTTTACAACAACTTTGATGAAAGGTTTTGATCCACTTCAAATGTTGACAACTGTATTTTAGCCTAATATTAAAACCATGTTATTCTTGAAAATTTGAACTAAAGGTCTTTGCACACTGAGGCCGAAATTTTTGTATGGTTTTTGTTTTTCTTTTTTTTTCGTATTCGTCATCCTTTCCTATATGCTTGCTACAGATGCAAAAACGCAGAAAATTTAACCTGGTCCGAATTGTTTTTTATGACGGATGAAAGTTTTGGAGGCAGTGTGTAAATGTGATTGACACAACGTGAGGTCATATTTTTTTTTTTTAATGTGCAAAAATTTCGGATGAGAATTTCAGACTCAGTGTGCAAAGACCTTTAATGCAAATAGGCTTAAAGGACAAGCCATTTGAGATGATAAATTATTTTCACCATCTGTATTCAAACCTACAGAAAAAGCCCAGAGGTGACTTATGACCTTCCACACTGGGAGCGCACAGGTGCGTCTGTTGTCAGTTGTTTACTCTTTTGCATTTCCTCCTACATGAATTATTAAATGTGCGTGAATGTGTGCTTTAGTGTGGTGGAAGAGTATGAAACAGTTGCTGCCCTCTAAGTTGGATGGAGAAGACTGTGTTCGTTACAGTTCCACGGCAAGAGTGGACCACCAGAGACCCCGGGTGGAGACTGCAGGTACACATACAAACAAACTGTTCAAATTAGATTTATGTTCTCCAACAAACACTTCAACAATCTATTTTCTGCCTTTCCTATCTGTGTAGAATACGCTCAACCACTTGTCACCGGTACAATGGCCTCTCTTGGACAAAGGTCAACGTTTAAGCCCGAAGAAGCCGATGCCCCTGAGTATGATGCTCCTATTCCCCCTGAACATTACCATGCTTACGCTGAGCCCCTTCCTGCGTCTGGCACTGAATATGCCACGCCAATCATGATTGACAGGGCTAACCACCTATCAGGAGGCACTCTACCATTCAGGGGGCATGGTTTAGTGGCTCGGACAGACAGCAGCCAATCAGCAAGCTCAGCCTATGACACACCCAAGAACACATCTGATCAAGCCACACCCACAGAGGGACAGTTGTACCAAGTGCCACAGAATACCCACAATGCACCGTGTCAGAAAAAAGACTGACCAATCGCAGAAGAGCGGACCCTTTTGGAAGCCTACGGCTGAACACTACCTTTCCCAGAAATCTGCAGATCAGATCAGAATGTGCCGTCTCAAATTGTACGCCGCGCAAGTCCTATCACTGAAATAACACACAGGAATGTCAGGAGAGAGAGAACAGCAGAGATCTCGTTACACTACTGTGTTTTGTGGGTGTTTTGTGTGTTCATACGTCTAAATGTGTGTGTACGAGTGCATATATGTGACTGTGCTCTGCTATCAAACTGTGAGTTCTTAGATATCTGTGCATTTTTCTGAGAGCTGAGATGTATTCGTCTCGATCGCTCATTGTAAGGCACATTTTTCCCTTTAGGCAAAGATATTTTCAACAAAACCGCCCTCACGCAGAATAACAAATGATCGCATTTCAAATGAATAGACAAACACTCTCATAACACTGTGATTCACTGTCATTTTGCACTGTTGTATTGTATTTTGCTGTTACATAGGTGCCTTCTTTGTGACATAACAACACAAGCCTGTGCTGGTTTCTCTAGTTCTGTTCCAAAACCTGGTGAGTCTATCTAAACTGCCTACATAGCCAGCTGCCATAAGGCCCTTAACAATGCAGCATACTAACTTATAGGGGTGCACATGTGACATTGGTTTTCTTAGCCAGAGATACAATGTTTTCGATCTGGTTACAGTTTAGATTCAGGGGCCTGCGATTGATCTATAAAATAGTACAATATTATGTGCCCATTTAAAAAAAAAAAAAAAATTCAACTCACAAACGCAGCCAAAATACAATACTTGAACTTTGAAAATTGCAAATTCTGAATCTTCAACAAAAAATCAAGTCACACATGAGATCATCAGTCATCTGATGACAGCTCATCATTGGCTTGTGCAATGATATAAACCATGACAACAGTCAAGAAAGTCTTTCAGTCTTCTGTGCAAATCTAGTGTTCTAAATTCTAAATTAGGTACTCAGTTGTTGAAACAATGTACTTGTACTGGAAAAAAAGTCAAAAATACAGTTTAATGTCTTTTTATAACGTACTATAAGTTTTCTTATAGATATATAAAAAATATATATATTTTTTTTTCCTGTGTTGCATCGATGCACCATATCCTTAGTCACTGACTTAAAGCTTGAATACAAAACTTTTGTCTTGATTTTTGCCCCAATTTACAGTGGTAATACAGTGGACAAATCAGTGCTAGTTGTTGAAAGTCAGAGTCAGTCTGCAGATTTGAGGTGACTGATTTCACATAAAATCATAATGTACGACGACCACAGACCGCCAGGGATGCCCAGTTTTTCCTCTGTAACCGAAGTTAGCAAACGTATGATGCCTAGTGTTTAAAATCTGTTTAGATTTGAAAAGTTTTATAGTCTTACCCAGCTAGCATGTTACTAGCTAATGGTTAGCATGTTGCTAAGCTAACACCTCAGCACAAAAATACATTTTACAGAAATATTGGGCAAATCGGTCAGTTTTTACTTATATTTAACTAGTTAGACTGTAGTTTTCATTATTGAATGACGTGGTTATTTATAGTCATCAAAGTAATGGATGAATTTTTTCACTGAACTCATTGCAATGCAATGTTTGGGGGGAGAACATTTGATGCCAAAATGCTGTCTTCCTAGGTAGCGCACAAGGTTTTGGAACAGATGATGGTTGTGTGCATTGTTCAGTTAAGTCTGAATAAATTTAAGTAGGACAAACTTACAAACATTTATTCAGCACAGGAACTAGCAAGGCATTTCTTAAAAAATAATGGTACAGCAATGGTGCTGGTGCTGCATTTTCAATTTCCATGGAAAAGTCCTCCGTGCATGACTGCACATAGACATTCATGCCAAATATATTATTAGTCATGCACGTCAAAACCTGTGCCACGCAAAAATCCATTTTATTTTTCCTGCTGATGTGTCTTGTGTTAATACTCCCAAACCACTAACAGGTCGAGTTTAAGCTACCAAGCATGCACTGCTTCCATAGTTACACTGTCCTAATGGATACTTTACCAAATGTGACCCTTTAGCGGTCAAAGGTTAAAGAGCAAAACACAGGATGCCGACATTCTTGCCTATAACAGGATTCACTCTGTGCCAAGTTGTCTTTTATATATCTTCTTTTTTTATTATTATTGTTGACTTGAAGACCAAACAACCTGATGGATAATCAATCCAAGCAAATTATCCATTTGATTTAATGTTATCAGACCAAACATTGCCTCACGCTATGGATTTTGGATACCAGGATGTTGCATGTTCAAAGTCAAAATAGTACACTGTTATGTTTGTCATTTACTACAACATTATAAGTCATATTTCGGTACTTGCATTCGTTTACTGGCTTAAAGCAATGTTCACAGTGGTGGTGCTATGGACATGCCTGTATGTTTCAGTGTCTTTGTGTGTTTAAAAGTGTACCAGATTCAGTTGTGTATGTGCATGTCTGCTTGTAGTTCTTGAAATCTTATCAGAGTTCTATGTAATGTGTTTATGTGCACTGTATCCACAAGCCTGTGTGTGTGTTCATGTGTGTCTGCCGTTCACTGTACATCTGTCTCTAAATAATGATTGGTACTGTAGATTGATTGTAAAGAAAAACAATTTTAAAATGTCAAATTGAATTTTATTAAAACACAAAATGTAATTACAAAAATCAGGCAGCTGGATTAATTAATAGCTTTGTATCCTAGACTTCACATTTATTCAGCAGTGCTATTTCTTCTTTTTACTCCTTTACTATTCACATTAATATATCAAAATATAAACACTTCTATTAATGTGACCCAAGCATCTGAAATCCCAAAGCATATTAACAGATTTGAGCTGCAAAATGTTTTCAACATTTCATTTTAAAATGTATATAAAGATATATGCTGAAAATTATATTTTTACACAAAGACATGTTATTTTTCAATATTTTAAATACAAACTATATTGAAGTTCATTCAAATAGTTTTGCAGTGACAATTTTTTTTAAGTACAAATTCCATGTAGTCCCTCAATTAAAATATGGATATAATACATGTGTAATAATTATGAAAGAATTAGAAAACACTTGTCACACTTTGATATGTCATCTACTAAATAAATTTATCATTAACAATTATTAAACAATCATAAACAATTTAGACTGACAAAAGTCCTAAAATGTCCTGCAAGTAGTATTCTAGCACCTGACTAAG
Source organism: Schizothorax lantsangensis (assembly GCA_027422415.1). Taxonomy (NCBI): domain Eukaryota; kingdom Metazoa; phylum Chordata; class Actinopteri; order Cypriniformes; family Cyprinidae; genus Schizothorax; species Schizothorax lantsangensis. The sequence goes on from CM049848.1 coordinate 17,025,495, forward strand.
TGACACCGCATTATACTAAACTGACATACTGACAAAAGAGTCACTTTGTAAACTATTTGGCGCATAACACATACATAAGCCAAGTTGTGTAAACTAGTGTATTCTTCTGCAACTTTTAAATGAAAAATTACCACGTTGTATATAAATAAATGCAGAGTTCAGTAAACACAGGTGGTTTGTAATTGCGTGTTCACAGATCAAGATTTCGTAAATTGTGAAAGACGCCCCCTACTGGCAGTTAGGACACATTACTGGTACACTCCTTACTGCACATATGCGGGACGTACTTTATGCTGACTATTATTATTTATAATTTATTTTAATAAATTGTTTTTAAACAGTATACAGTTGCTGTTGGCTCATTCATCGCACTGTAACTAGATCAAGTCAAGTGTGCCCTTTGTCTACTGCACATTTTACACATTGTAAGTCATATGGGTATGTACTGTAGAAAGTAAATTTGCATACTATGCACAATATGCATACAGCATTCATAAATTAGTAGTATGCTATTCCAAACTTAGAATATGTCAAATGTGAGAAAAGACCCCAGTGCAATGATTCAAGACAGCTGGAAATTATAATTATCCATTACTCATTTCCTGTCTGGAAATACAGGCCAGTTTTTACATTTCATCAGGATATAATCATGTAGCATACAGTGGGGTTCAAAAGTTCACTTGTGAAAATGTTTCTATTTTGCAATGTTCTGCTTTAATAAAGGTTTGTTTGTTTCCATTACAGATTATATTTTAAGCATAACAATTTTAGTAAAAAACTATCACAAATCACGCGCTTGATCGCTATTTTGAATCCTGGATTTTCACTCTATATTTTCCACTGTATATCAGACAATAAATATTATTATAGAATCGTATCAAATAGGTTTTGGTAAACAATTTATTCTCAAAATTAGAAAAGCTGATATAAAGTTTACTTAAATAATACATTTTAACTGCTTTCAGTGTGCCTAATAATGACTCTTAAGTGCAATGATTACGTCATTGTTTTCTGATGGACATTTCCATCTTTTGGTTTATTCCTCCATGATCTTGCCCTTTTTGCCCACTTTCACATACACCGTTGTGAGTACGACAGCCGTCACCAAGATCAGTCCACTGGTCACCAGGTATGCTATGGGCAGGAAGTAATTCTGCCCACCAAACCAGGTCACCATTGAGATCACCAGCTCCTTCTGACCTCTAAAGGGCTCGACAGGAAAATCTGGAGTTATTGGTCAAGGCAAAACCTAGTTACAGGAAAAAAACAAACAAAAACAAACAAATGTAACTGATAAACAATCTCCTAAAGAGATAGTTCACCCAAAAATAAAAATTCTGTTATCATTTACTTACTCTTGTTGTTCCAACCCCGTGTGACTTAAAATATCTTCTTTACATATTGCAGAGAAAGTGAGAAATGTCTCAGTTTTTTTTTTTTTTTTGGTCACCAAAACTGTTTGGTTATCATAACAATATACTTCAAAACATTTTGTGTTCTTCAGAGTAAAGTAAGTCATAGAGGTTTAAAATTACATGAAAGCGAGTTAAAGATAACAGAATTGTAATTTTTTGAGGAACCATCCCTTTAAACAAAAAAAGTCACATTGTGACTATGTAAATTCGTCAGCTGTTTAAATAGGTTTTGTCACCAAACTGAAAGCCTGTCAGTGCTGCTGAACAATTTCCTTCCATTTACAACCAATTCTGTTCTCCATCAAGCAAGGATACTGTAATTTATAGAGAGGGTGTAGTTGCCGGCAGGCAGGCCTGCAGTGAAAGGCCCTTGAGCACGATTGAGAACCCCATAAAGCTTTTTAAAATTAGGGAAGGCCGCCTCTCTCATCCAAACAATCAGGTCGTCATTTATAAAGCCATTGTTGTTGGAGTCTGTGTCATCCAGCTCATAAACCGGACGCTGCCAATACAAGGGCCTAGTCGTGCCTGAGAACAAACAAAGAGAGACAACAATGAGAAAAACTGACACATATGTTCATAAACATGTGGTGTATGGTGTGTAGCCTACCTTCAAAGGCTTGTTGGAGAGTGAATGTGTTGTTGGTCGGAGGGTTACGGAACTTGACGTTTTTGTCCGTGTACCAAGCGATGCCCTTCCTGTAGAGTGGAACTTGTATTTCTGACCCATCCGTTGGATTATACATCACTGTTAATGAGTCTAAAAAATACATATAATAATAATAATATATACAGTATATAGTCAAACCAAAAATTATTCAGACACCAGATATAATTTTAATTAATTAATTTATTTATTAGTGGGTGCAAGACTCAAAATAAACTGTGACATATTATACTCAAAAATTCTTCATAGAGTGGACTACCAGTAAAAGTGATAATAATTTGGGACCAAAAATTATTCAGATATCTGACCTGACCACCTTTTGCTTAAGTGTACGTTCTTTAATTGCAAATGCAACCTTTTTAACCACAGACTGAACAAAATTAAACATTGCTTGGTAAACGGTTGACCTAAATTTGTAATATTATCTAATTGTGTACTTAAATTTAACAGCAGACAGCTATTCAACCTAATTCATTACTTCTATCAAAGTTATCTGACAATATCAAGATGAATTTGTTCTGACACAGTTTAACTAATGAGTTCTTGTCATATTTTATTACCATTTTCTAAACTATAGCGAATAAACTGTGATAATGTGAGAAATGTTGAAGGTGTCTGTATTTAAGCACAACCAGCGATTAAAACGGACGGCATATTGGCATAATTGTAACATGGGTCTTACCATTGAACATGCTGTTGGCCACGGCACCGCAGGGGGCAATGGGTATTCTGTTTGCATCGTAATCGAACGGAAAGCAGTATGAACTCGGTGCCTACGTGAGCAATAACAACATCTTGAATGTGATAACTGCGCTACTAATGTGAAGCATAGTGAGAGATCAAATAAAGACAGACGTTATTTTAATCAGTGAGTGGGAGGGATGAGGAAAGAGCGTGAAAAAGGAGTGCAAACAGAAGGGGAGTGAAAGAGACGTCGAGCACCTTCAGGTTGTTCTTCCTCCCCACCATCTGTGCATCATCGCGGGAGTCCATGTACCTCCGCAGGTTCTGATGAAAGTTCCTCAGACCGTAGTAAAAGAAAACATCGCCCTGAGGGAGACAGCGCGCGCTCAGACGAACTACTACATCATGTTGAAAGAAAACACGCTTTTGACAAATTATGAGGTTCACAAGGTTGTCTCGTTTAAATTAGGCAACAGACTTTTTTAAGTGACTTTAATCTAGGACGTCTTCTCTTTTTATAAAAGCTGTGTTTTAAATGGTCTAAAAACTGAAGCATACAAACCTGCCATAGAAAGTTATTGGTGGAAATCGTTTATACGAAAACTATTCAATGGACATCTATTCGGCAGAATACAGCTCTTATTTTAGAGCTTATGTATTCAACAATAAAACAAGGTGTTACATGAATTTATGTAAATCATCCTTTTAGCGGTGGGACTGTACTAGGCAGATTACTAGAAAAATTCTGCCGCAATTTTGCATATTATAAAATTGTAGGCCTATATAGCTTTGCTCAGACAAGGTCTCATGTTAACTTGTATATGCGTTTTTTGTTTTGTTTTGTTTTTTACAAACAATATACCGTTCAAAATTTTGGGATCTGTAAGATTTTTTTATTTTAAAGTTATTTGTAAAATATATCTAATATTGTGAAAATATTATTACAATTTTAAATAACTGTTTTCTATTTTAAGATATTAAAAAATATATATAATTTATTCCTTTAATGACAAAGCTGAATTTGCAGCACCATTACTCCAGTCTCCAGTTTCATGATCCTTCAGAAATTATTATCAATGTTAAAAACAGTTGTGCTGCTTAATATTTTTGTGGAAACCATGATACGTTTTTTCAGAATGATTTCATGAATAGAAAGTTTTTTTCTTTTTTTAAATGTTTAGTAACATTATAGATGTCTTTATCGTCACTTTTGAAAATTAAATTGATCTTTGCTGAATAAAAGTATTAATTTCTTTAAAAAAAAAAATCTTGACCCAAAACTTTTGAAAGGTATTGTATACAGTCAGACCCACCGGAAAGGTTTTTGGAACGTAGAAGCTGACTGTGCATGTGCAGGCTGTTCTGGAGTCGATGGCACGCTTCCTCAAGTTGAAACACCGTTCACATGTTCCAGCATTGGTGTAGTCCACCTATGCAAAAAAAATAAAATACACATTATGAATGTAAAATGTGACTGGTTGAAGTCGTGGCAACACATACTCCAGCATGTTAAGCTGCGGCCCTCAGTCATTCTATAATTCATATATGAGTCATTCTATAATTTAGGATATTTCACATCAGGAATAAAGTGTAAAAACAACATGATTTCTCAAAACAACTACTGGTTTCAATTTAGGCCCAACACAATTTTGACATAAAAAGACAATTAAAGGAAAAAATATATATATATATTGTTTGATTTTGTTTTTTGTTTTTAGATTTTCTTGTTATCTTTTGTATTTTTATAAAGATTGTTTAAAATAAAAGTTTATAAAAAGTTCACCCCAAAGCTATGACATTCTGGTCTCTACATATGGCTTCCCTAGCAAGCAATGCTAATAACAAACAATAAAAAAGACCCATGGTCCATTGTAGTGAGTCAGCTACTTAAATTAAACAACTAAATCAAATTATTTAAGTTGCAATGGCTTTGGTCTTAATTAACAGTTTTGCTTTTGACCACCACCAGCCTTGATGAAAAATATAATAGTAGCGAAACCAAGATGTTAAATGTATCAAATTACATATGTTAGGTCTATTACAAGTAAAAATAGCAAAAGAACTTGACCAACACACGATAAGAACACACTAAGTTCACTCTCTGATGGATTTGTGTTGCGTCGAGTTGTTTTCCACAAAGGAACACATCTTCCTGGTCTATTTCTCCACTTCCTGCTGTCTTTCAAACTGGCAGATGATAAAAACATGTCTAACCTTCAGTTCGTATGTGTTCTCAACAGTGATGAGGAGCCATATGCCCAGTAACAAGCACACGAGAGAGAGGATGTAGAAGGTTGGCAGCACGGTCTGTGCCGTGAGAGATGGAGACCAGGCGGGTAACCTCTGCTGTTTAAACGCTGAGTTATCCGGACGCCTCGACAGTGGCCCTGTACCTGCCTGCTTCTTTCCCATCTCAGATTCTCTAGAACTACTAATAAAACAACTTCAAATAAGCAAGTGTTTTCTTTAACTGCCACCAAAGTACGTTTTCTCAGTTCCCAGTGTGACTGAACCTTTGAACCTGAAGTCACTGTTACTTATTAACTACAACCACTCCACCATATACACACACAGAGCTGTTCTCCCTGTTCTTAGCTCTGTTAAACTTCCCCAGCACTCCACACATTCTTTTCCATCAGAACGGAGTCTCTCCTCATTCCTGGACTCTGCCGTAATGTGTGGGAGCAGCATCTGGGTGAATGTGTGAGTGCTTGGTGTCTGAGTTTGTGTTGCAACAGAATATTGCAATAAGCAGTAGGCCTGTATCTGCAATAAAGTATCAACAGTCTATCATGGGAGGGGCTTCTGGTGTAAAACACAAAAAAAGGACAAATGTTTTTGACCAATCAGATTTTTTTATATATATAATCATAAAAAACTTTCACACACAATATTTATTCTTGCAGCAGGCATATGGCACTACAATACATTGCAATAGCTCTATTACACGTTGATCAAGTAAATGAACATGAATGTGTAAATAACAGAGAACAGAGTATCTGTTTAAAAGAGTCCTATTTTAACGGTTCCTTCCCTGCAGCTCTGAATTAGACCATGGTCCATCATTTTCAGCAAGTCTCCTTTCACCTGAAACAACAAAAAATAATTCTGGCTATTTTTTTTTTTATTTGTCACAAAATAGTTAAAATTTAAGGTGAATTAAATCAAAATGAAGTTTAGTTTTTCAGATATGAACATTTAAAAGTTATTCTTTTTTTCCTGGAAAATTGACAAAAAATTATATTGTGCACACGACTAACAACAGCAAATAGCATAACATTATTTCCTTGATGAAACTAATGAGTATTGTGTTTTAAAAAAAAACAACAAGACAAAAGTCCAAGTCATTCAATATGTCCCGTTTCAACAAGAAACATGATGACACAGGACAGAAACTGAATTCAGTGTTGTCACCATCACCCATAATTTTGGCAAAATCTACATTAGATCTCATTACATTATTAGATCATTACATATCCATTGCTATCAGGATTACAATTCTTTTAAAATATCTTTGTAATTCAATTATAAACAAGTCTGTCCCATCTGAAAGCATTCAGTTAATGCTACCTCTGGTATATCCACCATTCTCCTGTGCTTCTGGTCTCGGTAGTTCCAGTCCAGAACCAGATATCTTAGTCCTTGTGTAGTCAAACCCTCTAGAGCACAACGATCACAAGTCAAGTCAAGCAATAAAAAAAATAAAAACTTATAAAAGTTGGTTAAAATAACAGATTTTCAAGAAATGTGCATCAAAGCAAACCTTTCTCTAACAGAGCACAAATTCTCCCAGGAGTTCCAACAGCAATATGGGTCACACCTTTACTCAGTAACTTTATCTGTTCATCCACCTTGATGTGTTTTGCGAACAGCTTCAGCACTTTAGCTTGTCCTTTGAACGCTATCATCTGCCTTAAACACAAAGAGAGGGAAAAAAGTCTAACGGTTGAGAAGGCAACGCTGTATTATTCAAAACAAGACATCTGAGACTCACTTAATGAGATCAATCGTCCTTAGAGCAGATCCGCAAATGATGAGCAACACCACTGACCGGGTCTGGGTGTGCTGCTTCTGTATTTTTGCCCACTTTGGACAAACTGAAAAATATTAAGTAAAAAAAAAAGCCAAACTTATAAGAAAACAAATGTCATGCATTAATATTAGAGTTGTTGATTAATGTGTTAATTACCCCCCCCCCCCCCATTTTTTTTTTTTTTTTTTTTTTACTAATTTTGCAAAAAATAATGCAATAAAGCACAATTACACAATAATAAAGCCCTCTGAGTTGTCTGTAAAGTATCATTTAAAAGTTTGGGGTCAGACAGATTCTTCTGAAATAAATAATTACTTTTATTCAGCAAGATTAAATTAAATTGATCATAAACGACAGTAAAATAAATAAATGCTGTTCATCTGAACTTGCTATTCATGAACGAATCCTGAAAAAAATTATCACAGTTTCCACAAAAATATTAAATGCATAGTTCATTCAAAACTGAAAAATCTGTCATCATTTACTCACAATCAAGATGCCCCAAACCTGTCTGAGTCTCTTTCGTCGGTTGAGCATAAAAGAAGATGATAAAAAAATCTATGGAATTCAATGGCTAACCAGAAACAGTTTGAAAAAAATCATCAAACTATCTTCTTTTGTGTTCAACAGAGTGAGTAAATGACAGAATTTTCAGTTTTGTGTGAACTATCCCATCTACAACATTGATAATAATAAGAAATGTTGATTACACTTTATTTTAAGGTGTCCTTATTACAGTGTAATTATACATTTAAGTACCGAGTAATATTAATTAACTACATGTAATTAATATATGGTTAGGATTAGGGTTATTTGAATGTAATTATGCATAATTAATTGTTATTATAATATTAAGTACATGTAACATGTGTAACAAGGACACCTTAAAATAAAGTGTTACCAAAATGTTCCTTGAGCTCCAAATCAACATATTATAATGATTTCTGAAGGATCATATGACATGGAGGACTGAAGTATTGTCTGCAGAAAATTCAGCTTTGTCAATACAGGAATAAATTACATTTAAAACATTATTATTATTATTTTTAACAATATTTGTGTTTTACTGTCTTGTTGCAGACTTCTTTCAAAAACAGAAACTGAAACAGTGCATAAAAAGGCATTTCACCTTCTTTGAGGAAGGAAGACAAGCTATGTGTAAGGTCATTAGAGCTGAGGAAACAAGACTCTGAAACAGAAAAGAAAACAAACAAAATCAACTTCCTTATTCAGATTCAAATGAAACCACACACAAACATGCATTAATCGACCCACCGCTTAGCATCAGTTCCTCCTGCTCAATAACAGAGCGGGTCTTGCTGTGGTGACTCTTCAAAAGGCTCATAAGGTCAGCTGGAGAGCCTGGCACAGGCTCGGAGCTCGTCAGCACATCTGTGATAGTTTTCTTCTTCTAAAGACAAAGGAGAATTATGCAACAATAGCATGTTTTACAGCACATACATCAGGGGAAGAGATAGTGACTAGAAAAGGAATGAATGAATTCAGATAAGCTTTGTCCTCTAATATAATTTAAGAGGCGAGTTTCTCTACATAGTAAATGTTAACCAAAATGAGAAATGAGTAGTCAGATTATGTTTAGTCAAATCAAAGCATTTCTGAAGAAAGTTTGTTCTTTTTATCATGTCTTTTTGTCCCTTTTTATCAAGCATAAAGTGAAAACTATTGTGAAGCAGCATACTGAACTGGGCAAAAGAGTTTGACATCTACAGTAACATTAACCGACATGTGAATCATAATTCTCACCTTTCTTCTCTTCTTGTTTTTGTTGGACTCCTTATCGCCCTTTTCCTCTGATCTCTCTTGTGTGATGAAACATTCTTTCTGCAGGGAAAGTAAGACACTCTTTACTTAAAGATGCCCTGGTTCTGTTTTTGCTCACAAGACCTTTTGTCTCAAAGACATCTCTTTGATGAAAAACTTAAATGCCTGAACCCAAGAAAAAAATGACTCTCAAAGTCGAGGTTTCTAAATGTTTTGAAGTGCCATGTTATGCTCATTTACAACTTCATAATTTTGTTTTTTGGGGTCTGATAGAATACATTTACATGATTTAAAGTTCAAAAAACACATTGTTTTTCTCAGTTTCGGTCTCTTAAAAGCCTGCCTTTCTAAAATACCCAGTTTGCTCTAATTGGTCAGCTGGCCCATTTTGTTGTGGTTGGTCAACTGCATAGAGCTTTAGTGCTTGACAACGTGAGCGCTTCTTATTTGAATATACTTTTGGGACTTTTCATTTGGCAATAAGCTCCATTTGCAGCCTACAAGCAAAACCATTTTAAGCAAGCTTGAATTTTGAATCTTTAACTCATGTGTCATTTCTGTCACTCTAGTGTCACTAAACAGAACTGCAAAAATATATTATTATTTTTTGCATATCTGTCAACAACAAAATGGAAAGCTCCGCCCCAAACCAATGCCATTGGGTTAAGCCACACTTTTTCAGTGGCCTTGATTCTGCAATTTTCCCATTCATTTTTCCTATTGGGATTTTAAAAAAAGTCACTGTTAAAGGGGTTATAAACCATAAACTATACCAACCAATAATAAGTGTACTTAACGGCTATAATAAGGGAAAGAACTACAATTGCAAGTGACAGTCAAATTAAAAACAAAAAAATATAAAATGCAAGTTTAATGCAAAATAAGCATATATACAAATATTTAAGTAGTTTGAGAGCACAAGGAGACTGACATGATTATGTAATTCAAAGTGCTTCACATGAGTGGCTTTCTTTTGGCTAAGTTATTGTTCACATTTAATTCTCCTATGGAGAAAATGAATGGGATTTTTACTTCTGGAACCCAACTATCACACACTATTCTGATAGAAAATATTTTAATGGCTTCACAATCATCACCACCAGTAAATTTGTTTGTATTACCTTAACCGTTTTCTTCCTCTTCTTTTTCTTGGGGGTGTCTTGAACCTGTTTTTCACCCTTCCTTTTCTTTGATGTAGATTTCTTTGGTTGTTCTTCCGCAAGTGGCTGTGTGTCCTCCTCTACCTCTGACACACCTGTGAGAAAGCAAAGTTTGCAAATAAATGAAAACTGATTGAAGACCACAAAAACGTCACAATGCACATTAATAACACCAAATTAATATAAGAACTAACCAGAGCTGGGTTATGTAATCAGATTCCAAAAATGAAGTACTTGTAATTAGATTAAATTACATTTTAAAATACTCATAATCAGACTACAGTTAATTTTTATTGATTACATGATTACATATTATTCACACAATAGCAATAAATTATTTTAATTTATTGATTCTCCCTAATTCCTCTGTTTCATCTTTTAAATGTTCCTTTCTAAAATAGCCTAATGCTTATAAACACTCAGAAAATCTTCCAGTTTTGTGGATATTCACACAAGGTCCAGTCATTAGTCAGGTGGCTACACAGCATTTGACCAATGGACTTACAAAAAGCATTTCAGGTTTAAGAAGTGTTTAAACATTGTATCAAGTAATGATAAACACATTACTTTTTATTTAAATTATCACTCAGTGGGTTATTTAACCATGTATTACTTTGTCTTTGGAAGGCTTTAGGCTGATTATACATGGGGCAACTTTGGGCAATGTTGCCATCAACGGGCAACCAGGTGAGACAAAGGGCCCACAACCAAGATTGAAATTTGTTACCCATTCTCAATGGGAAAGTGCCCAAGCAACACTGCTCAGAAAAAGTTGTCTGGCAAAATTGCTCAAAAACTTGCCCCATGTATCATTAGCCTTCGTCTTTCAAACACATTAAAATGCACAAATTCACGTTATTTCTTATTTACATGCAATTGCAGGTATTCCCAAACTTTTTGGTCATCTGAACCTCTTTCAACTAATACATTTACTTGAAGCCCCACCTGAGATTTTAAAATAAATATTTCAATAATTAAGTACCACATTTGTATGTTCACAGTTGTCTGACATTGGTTTATGGTCACATGACATGCAGGTATTAAACAAATAAAATATATATTTTTTTAGTAAGTGTTTTGATTTATGTTATTTTAATTTAACATTTTTATGATTTAATTAATTATTAGCTTTTAATTAAATTTACAAACCCCATTTTGGGAAACCTTGATGTGATGTAATGTTTAATGCACTTCATGTTGTTAATAACAATGAAATATATTTCCTTACTCTTTGTATTTTTATATGAATATGGTACAAGATTATACTGTTTAAATCCATGTGATAAATGAGTTTGGTCAAAAGTAATCAAAAAGTAGTCTGATTATATATCACCTAAAATATGTAATGTAACAGATTACGTTACTAACTACAATTTTTGTCATGTAATTTGGAATTAGTAATGGACTACAATTTGTAAGTAATCTATCCAGTTCTGGAACTAAAATAAAAAAATTAGGAACTGCAATTATTTACATGGAAGAAAACTACATATCCCAAGATGCTCTGTGAGCAGGGTAAACACGTGTTTTGAGTAGTCTGAATCTAGTAAGAGATGTTTAGCCATAGATCTGTGAATACACAACTAACCAAGTTCCAAATGGTGCTCGTTTACTGACAGGAGATTCATGTAAGTTACAGCTGAATTTTTAAAGATCTAACAGAACCTTGTTAGGGAGAATACTTTAGAGCACTACAAATTGTGCACTGGCACAGCAGGCAGTTTAAAACCGACACGCGCAGAGCAAAAAAAAATTAAAATACATGATACAAACAGTACGCTACAAAGTATAGCTGAAATAACCAAAAGACTATGTAGTTTCACATAATGAACATGTTTGCTACCTGAATTGTCACACTGCTTCCACCACTCGTCTCCCAAATCATCAGCCATGTCTCAAACCGCAATCGCATGCCTGGAGTTTGCGCACAGCAGATTCGCCTAGGCAGAAAAACTTCGCGAATCTACCGACAAAAACAAGAGTATTGAGGAAAAAAAGAAGAAAAAAAAACCCCGACCATCAAATGAAATGGTTTTCATAATACGACTTTTATATAATTTGAAGCAAAAAACAAACAAACATTCGAGTACTACTAAATATGTATTTTGTTATTTTCAGTTATTTGATTGATTGTTGACTTAATTTGGGATTTTAATTTTCAACCCAAAATACGTCTAAAAGTAACCGAGACAGTGTGGTTTTTATTTATTTATTTTCGTGTAGTTTCATTCGTATGCGGTATTCAGATTAACTACGTCTGAACCACTAGGCGGCGCTGAGTCCTATAAAATTATAATTATCACTCTGCATGGTGTTTACTCTCTCTCTCTCTCTCTCTCTCTCTCTCTCTCTCTCTCTCTCTCTCTCTCTCTCTCTCTCTCTCTCTGTGTGTGTGTGTGTGTGTGTGTGTGTGTGTGTGTGTGTGTGTGTGTGTGTTCGTTTGTTCCACTTTCCCTCACACTTGTTTGACTGATAATAACTCTATTCCTCCTTTCTCATTCCATGCCATTCCATGCGCGCGCACACACACACACACACAAGAACGCGCACGCAATTACTTATTCATCACAAACATGAATTAAAAATCTCTGTTTCCCTTCAGCGTACAGCACTGAAAGCAACTTCACAGGCTGTTCATCTAACACAGATCACTTGTAGTTGACCAAAGATGGAAATGATTTTGCAGAGAAATCCTCTAAAGCCATATCTAATTATTCAAGAGCAGTTGGCAACTGAGAGAAGGTTGCCTAGCAGTTTGTTTTAATGCTGTTGTCCCAAATACTGCTGAAGATTCTCTGAATTTCACAATAAAGACCAAGTTCTTATCATGAACTGCAGTTAGCTGCATTTTATGTGATTGAATTAAGATTATGCAATTTGAACTTGGTCCATGAAACGAGGAGGAATATTTTACAGCCTTGGACTTTCAAGTGCAACCTTTAAATACACATTTACATGCACACTCACACACAAAAAGGAAGAAAGAAAAAGACCCTCAACATTGTAATTTGCCCTTAATTACAACCATTCTCTCTCATTGTCTCCTTTCTTTCTTTCTTTCTTTCTTTCTTTCTTCCTCCTTTTCTTCTCTCCCTGAGTGATCCTTAGTAACAAGTAGGTTCTCGTCATGGCAACATGCTCTGAAATAGACTGTGAAGCTGCGTTGGATTCGAGCCGCGGTGGTCAAAAGACTGATGGAGTGTGGAATGCATTCAGTGCATTATGGGATTCATTGTTTCAGTAGATTTTCCGTGTTATTAAGAGCTATCCTTTGGGTAACAACACTTAAGGCCCACGGGAACGCAATGGAGTAATGCAGCAATCAAATAAATTATTAAAACTGAGTGCAGATTGTAGTCACTGGCATGTTACATTTTGTAATTTTGCTGACGCTTTGATCCAAACTGACTTGCAGTACCTAACCTTATTACAGGGTCAGTCCCTCTGGAGTAACCTGAGGTGGAGTGCTTTGATCAAGAGCACAATGCTTATAGTTCATAGATCACCCCATTGTGGGGTTTGAACGTGCGTGATTCATTTAAACGTAGGTTTACAGTACAACAATGCTCTTGCTTGTGTGATATTTCTTTCCCTATAACAATTATATAAATATACAAGTTAAGTAACTGACATTTCAGGCATAATATGACCACTACACCAGTGTAGTGAAACAAAATATTAGTGCAAATAAGCTGCTTATTGTAACCAAGAGCTCAAGGTTTGACTGGTTTGTATGACCCACTGTCCCCCAAAACTAAATCATATGGCTGCAAAAAGCTTATTTTTATATTTACATCTATTATTATATAACTATAGTTTTGGAGTAGTGAAGACTTTTTAATATTTTTTTAAATAAGTCTTATGTTTACCAAGGCTGCATTTATTTGATCATAAATTCAGCAGAAACAGTAATATTGTGAAATATTATCACAATTAAAAATAACTGTTTTCTATTTTAATATATTTTAAAATGTAGCTTATTTCTGTGATGTCATCACTGAATTTCCTGTCTTCAGTGTCACATGATCCTTAAGAAATCATTCTAATATGCTTATTTGGTGCTCAAGAAACATTTCGTATTATTATCAATGTTAAAAAAAAACAGTTGTGATGCTTAATATTTTTATAGAAACCGTGATACATTTTTTCAGGATTCTTTGATGAATATAAAGTTCAAAAGAATAGCATTTATTTAAAATCACAATCTTTTGAATCATTATAAATGTCTTTACTGTCACGTTTTTGCTGACCCCACATTTTTCAATCAACTTTGATATATATATATATATATATATATATATTGATTAACTTTTTTTTTTTTTTTTTTTTTTTTTTTACATTCTAAACCTCAGTTAGTAGTTAAAACAAATTTAACTAAAAAAAAAAAAAAAAAGCCTGCAGGTTACTTAAAGGGATAGTTCTGAAGTGAAACTTCTCCCATCATCAAAGTTCTGGAGATATTTTGAGAAATGTCTCAGGCCCCATTTACACCTGGTATTAAGATGTATTTTCATCGATCTGATTGCAAATGGACAATACTGAATATGTTTGTTCACTTTTGTCCCCTTACATTTGACCGGACTGCTTTAAAAATACTTATGTGGTCAAATGTCTTTGAACAGCCACAAAAAGCTGTCTCTGCTCTCCACCTACTTACCTAACATGTAAACATTATGGAAAACACACGCTGAAATGGCAAGTTTGGTTTGAAGATGAAAAATGTAGGAAGCACAATGTTCTTCACCAGTTTTGATTTCTAACATGCATCCACAGCGTTTGGCGTGGTTTTGTGGCTGCTGCTCTCCTTATTTTTTCTGTTGTCGCGTTCATATGTAAATTCTGCAAGCGTATTTCATCCATTAGGTCGAAAGATCTGAAAAAGCCCATGCATTTACCCGCCCCTCAAAAAATGAGGACAGAATTGATCGAAAGCGGACAAAAGAGACTAATTAAAACACTAAGTGTAAACGGAAATATACCTTCCTTGACTATTTATGATCTGAAGCTCAAATGTTGTTTGGCTCCCAACGTTCCACAAAATATCTTCTTTTGTGTTCCACAGATGAAAGAAGGTCAAACTTGTATGGAACAAAATGAGGGTGAGTAGCTGATGACAGAATTTTTAGGGTAGACTATTTTTGGGTAGACTATCCTTTTAAGAATACAATGAACCTTGTTGGCTCCATGCTGTTCTACCTCTAATATTGCCTATTCTGTGCCCTGTGGCCCTTCCTTCAATCCAGGCATCTCATTCAGTACATCCCATGGTACGGCACCAATCTGTGTTTGAGTATGGGTTAAATATGCATAACAAATACAACTCCCAGTGTGGATGTGAACTTTACATTGCAGTGGCCTATTTAATATCAGCACGGCATATGATGCATCTCTTATATATGTGCGCCATATGTAACATTACGAGAGACAGGGCTGTTAGTTGGCTGGAAGTTGCTGGCGGATGGTGCAGAGGGTTTTTTCATCAAAGGTTGAGAAATAACAGGAATAGGTCATGCTAGAGTATCTAACAGAGCGTTGAGAGCCCCAATTTAAGCAGCACAAAAGAATGCGGTTTATGTTCTGAGCTGAGAGTCCTTACTCAAACGCAGTGCTGACAAATCCAGGTCAGCGCTTCTCACTTGGAAATTATAAGAGTTTATTGTGTCTGGAGATTTGAGCGCCGCAGAAAAGTAGGAAACAACGGCCGCAATTGCATTCACGAGGCACAGAATCTCCTCTGCATTTTTTGAATTGTCATTGTCACCGCTTGTCCTCCTCCCTGTGATGATGATTTGAAGATTAGATGGCAATTTACTGGGTCCCCATTTGAAAGAAGAAAGGTGATTTAACGCGGCTTTGAAAGGCAACAATCTAATCTCTCTTTCTAATCATTCTTGCTTATTTTGCTCATCTTTTTTTCCAAGAATTTGACCTCTCTATTGTGGCGAGGCAGTGTGCGCTGATACGCACGCAAACACACACTCAAACGCATCTGCAATATAGACTGTGTGGGAGCTCAAATGGTGGCAATTTGTGCGGCTATAAGCGATTGGTTGACACGGAGGTGCTGATTATGGGGTATAAGTGTTAGGTTCCGATGGACCCATCCACACTGATGCCCTGATTATGGATAATTTACCCCTACTGTGGCAGCATGGGACTCTACCCACGCTCCCATTCTCTCTCTTTCTTTCTCTCTTTCCTTCTCTTACGTCTCGTCTGATATCAAAGAGAGATGGAAAGAAAGGTTATCACCGATTCTTTCGATTCCGCTACCATGCCAGTCGTTTCTAGGGTAATGCAGAAACTCATAAAGCCACTATTGAATTGAATATCTGCAGTCTAATATTCCTTGACAGACCCATGAGGTTTTTCTCTATCCTTCCACCCTTATGACTCGGGATAGCGAATAACCATAAATGATGATAGTCAAATATCTCTGGTATACTAGATGGCACAGGCCTTTTTCCTTTTTCTTTCGCCTTTTCTGCATCTAATATATAGCATCCAGAGTACGTCTATAAATTACATGGTGTGTGTAATATATAATCTAGCCTAAGTGTGTAAGAAATGGCCTGCAGATCAAGCACAGAATGTAGCGCTTCACATTAAATCATTTATGGAGTCTGTATTCAAACAGGCCGTGTGGAGGAAACCGGCTCCAAGTGCATACATCATTTAGTGAAGCTTCGCACACACGGTGTAGCGACATCTCCTTTATATGTGCGTTTGAACACATCTTGAACTCAATTCAAATATAACGTATAGTATTTTGCCGGGAAAGGCCAATGAATACGCCCACGTCGTCTTGCGTGTTACTCGCACGGGAATGATCCGCCCACAGTGACACATGCTGCCGTTAGTGTGTGGTCGAATGCAAGGACACAGATTTCTGCCATATGGACTGTGAGGCTTAAGCTACAACTGGGTTAAAGATGATTCTTGATGTCCTGGAAGAAATGACTGGCAAAACAATACCACTCGTATGACAAAAAGACCGGATTGAATTCCCAATGCTGGTCTGGATTGTGGACATCAGCCCACCAGCCAAAAATGACAGTAGTGCTGGTCTCTTTCTTTTCTCTCCCTTCAGCATTCCCTTTATCTTTTTATCTCTCCCCCGAGCGCTTCCAGCGTCATTCAATAAAATTTGTCAGTCCTGCATTCTCCCAGATGCAATAAGTCTTTGATACTGCAACCATTCCTTTCCATTAGAGTGAATTCCTCTTTATCAATACTGCATTTAAATGCTGGAATCAATAAACAAATTATTCACAGAGTGTGGCATCTCTTCCCTGCTGTCTCACGCTGAATAGTTCATTAGTCCATGCCAATGCACTTTGTGGTGTGGAAATATTCATACACGCACACACAGTATTGACTAAACATGAGGCCAAAAGCACACTGCTAGTTTTGACGTTAATTCTGTATGCAATAATTGCGTACATAGTTAAAAAGTATTTCATCACTCTACAACTCAATACTAGTGTTCACAAAGCAGCATGTGGCGGGCATGCAAGAGTGATGACAGGATCTGTCTTATTTAAATATCATTGTAAGATTTGACTGTACCAGCCATGTCAACAAGTTGATTTATGTAATTAGTGTGTGTATATACAGTATATGTGTATATATATGTGTGTGTCTGTGTGTATATATGTACGTGCATATTTATTAAATAATAATTAGTTGAAACAGTTTGACATTTTTTACAGTGTATATTACATTATATTATAATATAATATTTTATAAATATTGTGTGTTTATAATATAATATAATATATGGAATTTTATGTTCTTTCTTTTGTCAGGAAATTTTTTAAAAGTCACGATTTGCACGGTTATTAATTAATGTAGATTTTACATCTCAGATAATTTGATCTTGGACAAGTTTGATGAGAAATATTTGAATGAATTTTGAAATCTCTGACTTTTGATTGCAGACTTTGGTATCCTGGCACATCTGAGTGCAGCTTGAGATGCTGTTTAGCTCTCTAGAGGGGACATGTGAGATTACCCGGGTCTTTTTACCCAGCAGAAGAATCTGAGAAGCAGAAGACCTCTGAAAATCTCCATTTGCTCTCCATTTAATCTCACAGCTGTTTAAACAAACGAGAAGTTAAACTGATCCCATTTGTGAGATTTCTTTCCTACAGAAAGCTGCTTCTTCACATATTGTAGGTAGATTTGGTCTGGATACAGAACAGTTATTATATGAAATGGAAACTATATCCATATCCTGGCAGTACAAAATGTCCTCAATATGCTAAACGGCTGAAATGCTCACCATGCTGTAAAATAGAGTGACAGTATGGTACAGTTATGTATTCCCAGGTGATGCTGCTCACTTGCCTGCACAGATTTTACATACCCAACAGCTCAGCAGAACCCGGGAAGAGCATGACTCAGAGAAGCGCTCATACTGCCAAATGAGGATGAAAGAGACACTGGTTTAATCCACCCAGCAGATATAAGGAGGGGTTGAGAAAGAGAGAGAGAGGTAAGTCCTCACAAACTGTGTCCTATTCTCCCTTGAAAAGCTGCAGGGTAATTCACTCTTCTGAATAGTGAACTGTCCACTCAAATAACTCAAGACTCATAGTGATGTACCGAGATCCTCTCTCTGGAGGATTAGGGGCAATATGATGTGCATTTTTATGTGAAGGTGGATTTGTGCATGTGTGAGTGTGTGTGTAGGTGCGTTGCGCTGTGTTTAAACGTGTGTGTATAGCAGATCTGGTCTTAGTCTTGAGGCGAGCCGAGTGTGACCCACTTTCCCTCTGAGCTTCTCTGCTAGAGATGCACTCAGGCAGGCAGGCACACACACACACACACACGCTAAACGCCAACATCAGAAGACAGAGAGGAGGGGAGATAGAGAGAGGGAAGGAGCAGGGAGATGATGATACATAGCCACTGCTGCACTCTTCAATTCAAAAATCAATCCCTGTTTTAAACCCGCCCCTCCAGCACTTTGTCATGTGCAAAAACACAGCGCCCATTTTGCTGGGGGATTTTCATCCAACAAGTAAGCACAGCTGCAGCCCTGTGTGTGTACTTGTGTGTGGGTGTGCATACATTGCATATGCATGCGCAGAGTGTTGTCAACCTCAGCTACGTGCCAGCGTGTGAATCCTCCATATAAAATGGCCTATACATTAATAGTTCATCTAATATTAATGAGTCCCAAGTGTAATTGTATCACTGGGAAGACCTGCATGGAGATTACCCATCGAACTTTAACCGCAGAGCACTGCGAGCTGCTAATGTGTATTTATTATCAGGTCAGCACTCGTAATGTTGCACGCTATTAATGTGTGTTTCACAAATGCAGTAACAACAGCACTGTTAAGATGATGGTATACAAGGGTAATAAGACATCTAATTTCATCAAATTTAAAGTCACTGTGAAATCTAAACAGACAATTCTTATTTTTTATGGAATATTGCAGTATGCATTATAAATGATTTATCCATGCATGTGATTATTTATTTTTTTAATTCATGTGCCCTTGTAATCGTTAATCAAAAACATTAACATTAGCGGAAACACTTTACTGTAAGGTCTCATTTGTTAACATCAGTTATACCACGGGGCTGTTGAATGATGGATTCTGATTGGTTGATGAACATTCTAAGGTGTGCAATTATTTCCTAGTAAAAGCATATCTACAAAATGAAGTAGTTACAGGTCTCTCAACTGCATTATAATTCCACATTACTTTGCCAAATTATATGTTATTTTAAAGAGCCTTACAGCCTAAGGCAAATAAACCGAAACCCACAAAATCTGATCAAGCAAACACATATGATTAACAATAGGATAAAAATTTCAATTTCCATGTTATTCCAATTAAATTACTTTTTATTATTATTATTTTCATTTCTCATTAGCGAGGTGGTAACATCGCTGTTTTTGAATCAGTTAAACTTACAGTTTCGCTATTAGTAGATATGCTGTTGCCGAACACTGGCTGAGAGACGCAAAGAAGCAGTTAATTCACAAACGCTTAATCTCTCCTTCTCTCTGTCTCTCTCTCCCAATAACTGCATTAGTCTGCATATCAATGGCTTAAGCCAACGTATAGCTCTAAAATGACGTTTTGGAATTAGCACCGGAGGCTTGGGATGAGATGGGAAAGAAATTAGTTCTACACACGAGCGTTTGAAGGACAAAATCCTGACAAATGTATTGTTTTAAAACATCTGAACAGCGTCTTGAGGTGTTGTGTCCATGGTATAAGAGGAATAATTGAATTCCATCACTCTCAGAAAAAAAAAGATACAGAGCTGTCACTGGGGAAGTACCCTAAGGTACAAAAGCGAAAATACACTAATATAGATACTAATATGTTCACTTAAAGGGTTACTCCACCCCAAGATGAAAATTTTGTCATTAAATCACTTACCCCATGTCGTTCCAAACCCATAAAAGCTTTGTTCGTCTTCGGAACACAATTTAAGATATTTTGGATGAAAACCAGGAGGACTGCGTATGCTGTTCTGTGTCAGCCGCACCACACGGATACGCTGTTTTCATTCAAATCAAAGCGTAAATAAATGTAGAAAATGTGTACGCAGTTTGCGTCCAGCGGATACTCTCCAAAATGGCTCTACGGTGATGCGGAGGAGACGATTTTTTTAATAAAGTCGTTATTTTTGTTTTCTTTGCATACAAAAGTATTCTCGTCGCTTCATAACATTCAGATTGAATGATGGCAGATGATGGCAGATGGACTATTTTGACGATGTCTTTCATACTTTTCTGGGCCTTGACAGTGTTATTTACTTGGCAGTCAAAGGGACAGTCACAAGCCTCCAGGTTTTCATCCAAAATATCTTAAATTGTGTTCCGAAGACAAACGAAGCTTTTACGGGTTTGGAACAACATGAGGGTAAGTGATTAATGACAACATTTTATTTTTGGGGTGGAGTAACCCTTTAAGGTTAGTAATTTGTACTCTTAAAGTACTAATACTGTTTAGGTACTAATATGTACTGTTTAGGGGTAAATAAGGTACAAATATGTACTATTTAGCTTTTGTACTTTAGGCTATTGCCCCATTGACAGCTCTGTACCTTTCTTTCTGACAACAATTGAATTATTTAAGAAAAATGCACACTGTCGTCAGTTATTTCTAACTTTATGCATTAGCTAACATGAACTGACAATGTGCAATATATTTTTATAGCATTTATTAACCTTTGTTCATGTTAGTTAATAAAAATAAAATAAAAAATGTCATGTTAGTTCACAGTGCATTAACTAATGTTAACAGATACAACTTTTGATTGTTAGTTCATGTCAACTAATGTTATTAACTAATGTTAACAAATGAAACATTGTAAAATGTTTTTAACCTCTGTCATCCACTTTCTTTTGTGGAACTGAAAAGATGTTTTGTAGAATACAGGCTAATAAAGCAAAAATAAAGCAAAAGTAGTCACATTAAGTAAAAAAAAGGACCATGAAATTGGTACGTATGACTTGTGAACTATATTCCAAGTTTTCCATTGTGAAAGGAAGGTAATGGAATTTCAGTAATTATTCACTGAAAAACTCTCTAATTTCATTTACACATTATTATTGAAAAGAGCAGCATAAACATTCTAACTAACATCATCTTTTGTGTTCCTTACAGGTAAATGATGACAGAAATTTCATTTTTCATGTCAACAGCTGTCTCATAGAGTGGTGTAGGTATGACATCAGAACCTAGAAGACTAATTTGCCGCTGGTTCCTTTTCTCATGGGGGTTTAAAGGGTTTTTTAATTTATAAGTAAAACAAAGCCTTTGTAAACATAACTTGCTGATACTTTGATGTTTTGTTACAAAGTAAATGTACACACCCATACAGAAAATTCAAATTTTGAACGATGCTGATAAAAAAACACTCTGATAGAGTTTCTAATAAATTTGCCGCTGGTTCCTAGATGAGACAGTTTGGGGTTGAGTGTGTGTTGTAGAACAAAACATCAAAGTATATATATATATAACTTCTGAGCAATAAAATGTTCCTCTATGCCTTTACAAGAGAACTCTCTTCAGTATATATATATATATATATATATATATATATATATATATATAGTCAGTCCTGCAGATTTGCAACAGTTGAGTAAATTAGTAAATCTTGAGTAAATCTTTCTTTTTTTAAGTTAACTTATTGAGCAAGTATCATCTAATGTTTTTTGTATTTTGCAGACAGTCACATTTTTTATATCATGTTAGAACAGCACTGTCAGTGGCAATTGGTTCAATATTGTTCATGTATTTGCAGTATTTCTAATTCTGACAGTATAGTACCACACCTACAAGCTACAAGTGTAAAAGACTTTAAACCAGTGATTCTTTGAATGTAACACCAGTGAAATCCTGAAAGTGACAAAGTGTTTTGGCACTGCGCTATACAGTAGATGATTATACATTATTGGAAATTACTACTTGTAAATATGGATTGGTTAAAAAAGAACCACATGAAACCTATCATTTAAAGTGGCAGTGGTAGCCTATGTGTTATCAGTTTTCCATGTGAATGTATTTTGGTTTGCATATGAAAAGCAATTCTGAAAGTTATGAGTCTAGCCTCAACAGCATCATAACTTCTCATAAAGTATTTGGACACTGAAGCCACACTTAAAAATGCATGAATGTCATTGCATTAGGTGAAATATGAAACCAAGTGGCATTTATTCAAAAGAATGATTGCAGAAGCACACTTTTCAAGCAAAACATTTCACAAAATAGAATTGTACATTTATATTTATGTTTGAAGATTCCACTAGGTTTGTTATGTTGCTATCTACAGCAAGTGGCATTCATATATTTTTCAAGTGTGGCTTAAGTATCAAAATACTTTTTGGGGCCATTACTTTCTGTTCTTCTCAAGAAAGACAAGGTAGTCAAAATCCCACTGAAGAAAATAATTAGCCTGCCACGATCAACTCTTTTTATGTACTCGTCTTGTGATTAGTTTTCAGATGCAGGTCTTAGCGAGTGCCACCTTAACGTAAACACAGCTAATTAGCGGAAAGGCAGATGTGCGCTCGTGAAGAAAAAAAAGTCAGAAATGAGCAACTCATTGTGCGGCGTCAACTCATGTCAGTGAATATAGAGAGAGAACAGGAAGCAGTCTCTAAGCTCTTTTTGGAGCGCATTAGCAGTACTTGATGAGTGGTAAAATGCTGCATTTGTCATTGTGACACACTCCTGGCCCCCACAGAGACAGACTGCAGTTAAAACTCAGCCCTGATAGATTACAGAGACGACTACATTCATAACCCAGCTGTATACCTCTACGCTGAGACATCACACATGTTCGTCCTGCCTGCGGATGTTCAGGTGTTTATTGATGGATGCCTTTGGATCTGCATGGAAATGGCCTGTTATTGCTTTGTTTGCTTATTTATTGTGTCTGTCCTTTTGACAGCAATCCATCTTGGTCGTACACCAGGGTCAGTGTGTGTGTGTGTGTGTGTGTGTGTGTGTGTGTGTGTGTGTGTGAGTGTGTGGCAAGGGAGGAGAAAGAGAAATCGCGTGTCTTTCAAAGTGTAGTTCATCTTGTCACCAAGGAACAGATATATCATAATGATGTGTCACTGTACACAAAGCATCGTAACAAAAGCATAATGTCTGTAATGCAGGTCAAACTAAACAAAAGGCTATGCATACACACACAAACATGGCCTTTAATGCATTTGGCTTAGCAAAGACCATCAATAACAGTGATCTGAGCTTCTATTGCAGTCATAAACGAGCTTTTTATTCCCCTCTCTCTCTCTCTCTCTCTCTGTATCAATATGCCTAATGAAGAAGATTACAGGACATGCATACTAGATGTCCCAAATGATCTACTGAAATTTCCATTTCCATAAGAAACCCCAAAGCGTTGAAAAATACTCAATGCCGACATGTGCAAATATTGTTTACCAGGGGCCTTTATTGTGAAGCCTGTGCTGTGATTCTGTGAGTAGTAATACATGCAGCTTAGCTCTAGTTTAACTCACTTTTATATTGCGGAGTGTTCTGCCCTGATTATGGAAGTCACTGCGCTTCAGTAATAAGGGATCATATATTCATGTTCTGTTCATTTAATGCGCATTTAATAAAAACGTCTACCCTGACTGTGCTTAGATGTTGCTCTTTCATATCTCAGGAGATTTAATGGAGTTCTGTTTTATTTAAGCATCAACTCTGTCTCAGATCGTTCTTCTTTTATATTTCTCCTTTGGAATGGAGACAAAATGATAAAGCTGTTGGTATAAGAATATAGAGTAATTCAATGAATAATACTGTAATTATTGAATTATTATTAATTATTGCAATTATTGAATAATAATTCAAAAGTGTTGTTTAAACAATTAATAAATACTTTAAAATAATTTGTAAATAGTTGATAATTATTAGTTATTAATAATTATAAAAAAATATAAGTTAGTCTTGGGAGATTTAAAAAATAAAAATAAATGGAAATAATGTGATAATAATGTAATAACTCACCATTTGATCATGCATGCATTAGGATTTTTTAAATGAGAAAAAAAAACTTACATTTTTTGTTGAGGTCAAAGGTCATGCATCTAATTATCTGTACAGAAATAGGTTAGGCAGATGTCAGCATGAACACGTTGCTAGACATCCACTCATCCTTGAAAAACACGACCAAAACTACATGCTTTACAACGTAATAACAAATCTGACCCAGACAAAATTAATAGAGTTTCACTTGCAGCATGGATAAATGAGGCTTGTGCTGACCACAATTTGTTTTGTGCTATGATTTATTGGCTGCCAAAAGCATGAAAACAATGAAATTCAAGAGAAATTTAGAAAGCAAAACTGACAATTTTCCCGTTCGACCTATGTCTTGTCAGAACTTTTGGACTATGCAGTTCATGGTAATAATAATTCTGTTATTAATTATATTATAATTCATTTTAATGTTTAAGTTTAAAGTAATCATGGTAATTAAAATACTGCTTCTATTATTATCATTTATATTAGAAATATTAATAACATTCATTTCGATGTTTGATTTTAGGGCTAATTTGGATAATTTTACTTAATGTCCAATGGAAAATCTGCATCCCAAAGCAAAAGCAGTTGAGAGCCTGGAGTCTTTCTCTCAGGGGAAAAATCTGAGAAGCAGGAGACTTAAGTAAACGTCTCCATTCACTCTCCCATTAATTTCATTGCTGTCTAGCAGAAACGCCTGCCTTTTTAGAGAGATCTCATTTGTGACTTTCTTTCCTATGGGATCTAACTTCCGCATGAGGGGATTTTTGCTTAAGTGCTGTGCTGAATCTGTCCCGTGGAACGAGATGAGGTTTGCCTGCGAACATCTTGGGATGTCAGTGCCTATCTGGACTGAGCACTTCTTGAGGTCATAAAATGTTGACGTTGAATGTGT
Source organism: Schizothorax lantsangensis (assembly GCA_027422415.1). Lineage (NCBI taxonomy): Eukaryota > Metazoa > Chordata > Actinopteri > Cypriniformes > Cyprinidae > Schizothorax > Schizothorax lantsangensis. The sequence continues at coordinate 17,050,644 of CM049848.1, forward strand.
ATTTTCGTCCGCTGCCATCATCCCACATTCAGGGCATCCATTTTTAGAACAAAAGCCATGATTTCATATCCCAAAATAACAGCGACTGTACACAGGAGGAAGCTGTCTTCTGCACACACATCACAAAGTCGCTCAACCAAAGAAATGCAGGTTACAACAAACTGCTTCATCATTATCTCTCGCTCTCTTTTTCGCTTTCTTCTTGTCTCGAGTGCTCTTTTTCTCATCTTCATCTTTCTGTTTCGCTCTCTTTCCATTTCCTTACTCTCGCCATCCATCCCTCTCTTTTTCTCTGTCAAGGAGTGGGCTTTGATTAAAATATATCTCTTTTTGTCCGTGAAACCTGACTCGCACTGTACACGCTCACATCATTATGCGATGAGCACCAAACAAAATCTGCTCCTCTTTGTCTTATTCTCGTCTGTGACTCATTCATTACCATGTGAAAGATCAAACTCGAGCACTATAGCTCTCACAAAAGAGAAGCATGCTAAAGCGAGTTTTCCAAGCCTGATTTAAACAAACAAACAAACAAACAAACAAACAAGCAAGCGAACGAGCAAACAAACCACCCTGTGCCACAACGCATCACGTCCTCGTTTAACTCTATGGCGTCTTTGATTCGCGCTGCAGGCTCCTCGCAAGTTGCCTTATGAAACCGAGTAGCTTATCTAGAGCATCTTGAGAAAAAGCTGGAGGAAATATTGTTATTATTTCATTTATTTTTTTCAAAAACGAGTTGAGCCAATATACCCAGGCAGGCCTAGTCCTCTCCAGATGGATTCCAGGCAGCCTCATCTTCTTCATCCATTATTGATGAGTGAGGCAAAGAGAAATAGGTCAGAAGAGAATGAACTACATTCTCTTTGTTCACTCGGCTTGTTACATAAATGATTGAGATTTATTGCTTCCACTGTCATATTTAGTCATTGGCCTCTGATCGCCTTACAAGACTGCCCTCGGATGATTGTTTGCAATATTAATATATACCCTGCTTAGCCTTGTTCCCAGGTGTAAATAAGTCATTCTTTTCATGTACATGATAGGCAGAAGTGGAGGAAGATATAGATGCTGACTTAAGTGTGAACTCAATACAATACCAGTTGGCCGCCAGTTGACGGCAAAGGTGGATGGATTATGCCCCAGGCCAATAGGGCCAGTGTTTTGGGACCTGTGACGGTCAGAGTGCTCCCACACCTGAAATAAGGCACTCTGAATGTAAAATTGATATAGACAGATGAAAAGCACTGGAATATGTGCCAAAGACGTGATTTAAATGAACAAGTGGGTTTACTGAGGTTTTGAAGCTGTACATTGGTCTACATTAGTGTCACTGCTGAAATTAGATTACACAAATGAGGGGTACAACTGTAATTGCACCTTAAGTTCTCAGAATTGCTACTTCTCGTTATTTGGACGATGCATCTCCCAGTTTCGATATTCATAATTTTTTTATTTTACTGCAGGCTAAATATTTCTGTTTTGAAACTTTGAAACTGGCAATGAATATAAACATGTCAATAAATTATCATAAATCTGACTATAAATGCAGTATGTGCTCTCCACAGACAACATAAGTATATGGACTGAGTACCAGGGTTGTGCATATCAATCATCTATCAATCATCTATCTCATCTATCTATCTATCTATCTATCTATCTATCTATCTATCTATCTATCTATCTATCTATCTATCTATCTATCATCTGTCTGTTCTGTCTATCTATTGTTCTGTCATTCTATCCATTGATCCATCCACCTTTCCATCCATCCATTATTTTTCCATCTCTCTCTCTCTGTCTGTCTATCTGTCTATCTATCGTTCTGTCATTAATCATTCCATCCATCCATCTATCTATCTATCTATCTATCTATCTATCTATCTATCTATCTATCTATCTATCTATCTATCTATTGTTCTGTCATTCTATCCATTGATCCATCCATCATTCCATCTTTCCATCCATCCATCATACAAACCTTCAAACTTAAAGGATTTTAAACAATTTTTAAAACTTTTAAACAAGATGTTATCTACCCAACATTCAAAGTTTGTCCTTACAGTTATGAATTTCTTGGAATTCAAGTTAATTTTAATTATACTACTTTACATTCAAATTGTAATTCTGCATCCTGTTTGTTAACTAAATTCAAATTCAGGAATTGTATTGGTCAGACCTACAAGTAATCAAACTCACCAACCATCTAAACCATCTTTGCCCATCTAACAGGCAGCTTCAATCACCTAGAAACCATCTGAAACCAGATAAACATCTGTTGGCACAGACATAAAGGGCTGGACTGTGCTATCAGGGACCATAGAAAGGTATCTCTTCAACGCCGGTCAACAAGACAGCGCACTACAGGTCAACAAAAGAGTGTCAGTGTGTGTAATTGTTTGGAGAGCTTCAACATGACTGTGTGTTTGCACGTCTATGCCCTGAACCTTTTAGATATCACACCAATTTTAGTATGTTATTGTCAGTATGAGAAATGGGTTATTGTTCTGTATTCTGGAACAAAGTGCAATAATTCATTACAATGCTAATTCTGCTGATGACCTTTCTGCGGGTACGCTTGCCCATTTACACACGAACACACACACATTAATCTTCCTCCCTAAATTAACCTTTATTAGAACAGTGTTGGTGTTCAGAGGGCTAAGACATCAATAAATTAATTAGAATAAATGTAATTAGGAGTTGGTGATTATGATTAAAGGTTTGTTAGAAAATTCTGTCAGAGTGTTTGGTTTTGCACATTGTGTCGTGAAGCGTGCCTAGAGAATGCTCGCAGCTAGAGAGAAACTAAATGATGACTTGATTTCCTATGAAAACCACTATCACAATGCCATCTGAACCCAAGGCATTTGCTCTTAGGCTAAAAACAAAACTTGTCAAACTAAATTTGAAAAACGGCTGCAGAGTCATTGTTTATAAGCACCTGATCTGCACTGTGACAGCTACAGTAAACATAGAGCATACACTGTTAAAAAACATAGAAAATGAGCCTTGACTTGCAGATTGAGATACATGCTATTAATATAACTTTTTAAATAATGTTTATTGAAAAATAATATGGATTCTTCCTCCAAGAATTGTTTATTTGTGTATGAGTAATACAACTATTTTTGTAACCAGTAATGATATGTGCAAAGGTATGAGTAGAATTGTGTGATTTGAGTAGTTGTGGCAGAAATGTCACAGAAAGTGATAAAATCCCTCAGATATTTAAAAAGTTGTGGCAAAAGCACCTGCAGCAAATTCTTCCATTTTGTTGAATCTGTTATCAATCATATTTTATATCTAATATATCTTATATTGTGACAATACAGAACTGAATAATACATTATGAAAACCCACCAATTATTTAAAATGCTCTCTAGCAGAACGTTTAATGATATTTTGTGCATTATTTACTTTGATTTTGATTTCATTTTGTAAGCAACAGCCATAATTGCCCAGCTTTTTCATTATTAATTCAGTTTTTAAGTTTTTGACATGGACAGTATGCATTATTTTTCATAAAAATCATTTCCATAGAGTAAATATTGCTCCTTAGTAAGAGTTCATCTGTACCATTTGACACATGTATTCTCACTCCACTCTACATGCATTAACCTGAATCTGTTCAGCCCTGATGCACCTGAGCAGCTTTAATCAGGGCAAAGGTCAAAGCATATGGTCAGGGATCAAATTCAGGATCACTGAAGTCAGGAGTGTTAACCCATGAGGTTTATTCTGACAGGCATTCTCCTGCTATTTCTGCCCCAGTGATTCATGGGCCATTTAATGCAATCTGTCACACTCCAGCATCATCCTGAACTCTACACTAGCTGACACTTCAGAGACAGCTCTGATAAATGGGGCTGTAGTCTCTAAGGAGGCCATTTTGGATTTGAGTCATGGCTAATCTTAAAGCAAACATTGCAATAATTATGTCTAAATGATCTCAGTTTAGCTGCCATGTCATGTATAGATTTGCTTGTTTTATCAAGTGACAGTTTGTCTACCAACTACATTGATATCTTATTAAATGAAATTAAGGATTTTTTTTTTCTCAGTAAACGTATATAAAGAAAGAAAACCCTGTGATTTCTTTAATAGTTCCACACAAATGTAAAATAATATAAATAGTGGTGCACCAAGCATAAACAACAACAAATAGCATCTTGTTTTCACAGTAGTGGGTGGAGTTTGGGAAAATAGCATTTGTCAACAAGCTTGGTCTTTTTCACTCAGTGTAAATAGAAACTGCCGATCAAGGGTTCTTGAATGGTTCTTCTTTGTAGAACCTTTCAGCAAATCACCCTCTTGAGTTGTCTGAATGGACCTTTGGAGATAAAAAAAAAAAAAAAGCTCTTGTGCTATACTTTAGATCAATGTATTAGTTTAATATGTTTTCTTTTAAAGTTGTGTAATCAAAATAAAAGTCATTATCATTTAATATATAATATTTGATTAGTCGGTTGGGGCATCTGGTAGGAGATTTAAGATTTTAATTAACGCTGCTTAAAAGCAAACAGAGCTGATTCTTATTGTGTAAACAGAGAGTGAATGAAAACAATTATAGTAATAAAAATAATTGACTCATAAGCAAATAAAAAAGCAGCTAATAAGCATCTGATCGCTTGCTTAACGCACACTATGAGTTTGTAGAGCTCTGTTCGTTCGTATGCCTGACATTTTAATCCTCTTTGAGCCTAAGAGAGCTGTAGTCGTGCAACTAATGTCTGCTGGATCACAGTCTTGGGTTTCAAACACTTAGCAAAGAAAGGGGACTACATTCATGATATGTATATCCCAGAAGGCATCACTTTAATAAGGTATCCGCCCCTTTTTCAGGGTCGCAGCCTACGTACTTCAAATATACGTCGATATCATTTTAGTATAAGCTTATATGGGATGTTCTCAGGGATTTGAATGAAATGGCTGTTTCTGGAGCTAATGTATATGCAAGTGAGCTGCACTGTCCCAACCCTGCAGTGATGAGAGGAGAAAGAGGTGAGAGGACAGGCACATATTCTGGGATGTAGCTCCGATGTGTTCAGACTCGCCGGGGCTTTGGTGCATTATATGAAAAGCCAGAGTTAATTTAATTTCTATATTAATCTCACTCAAAGAAAAGTCACCTGCTCTCATATCACCTGTATAAAGATGTTCAAAAGGCAAGAGGTCCAGGAGGACACCCACTCATTTCTACAAGAAAAAGGAAGAGCATGCCCTTCAGATGAGTTATTTTAGAATCATCCACCTGGACTTGCTTCGAGGAACAGGAGAGGACAGATGAGAGAGAGAGATCGGGCCTCCCAGCGCAGTTTCTGGGACAGTTCCCCTGACCACAGACGACTGAGAAAAGAATGACATGCGTGAAGGAAGAACGAAGGCAGAGGTAAAGGAAAAGCAGCAGGATGGAAGAGCAGTCAGCCGTGGTGTCTCGTGGGGCTGAATCTTTTGGAGGGGATTTGCGAGTGTGGTTTTTGTAAGGACAGAGATTATTGAGATGAAGTTAGATGCCCTTTTCAACATGCCACCCACCGTAATCCTGCAGCGTGCAGCGATAGCACAGTCACCGCTGACTTTTTAAGGACGCTGTGACACTATCAGAATTCCGCAGACACAATGACATCGCCACCCTTTCGCAGGCTGCATGACATCATCAAAACCCTCCCAGGCATGATGTCATCACGCACCCTACACTGACAGTTACAACGCTGACCCTAGAGAGTGGGAAATATTATATAATTCAACATTACTGTATTAAATAAGAATGTGGTAATGCCTATTTTTGGAAAATACAGTGAATTAAATATTATATGAAATGTAGCCCATTTCATTTGATTGTATTCTCTTTTTTTCTTTGGAACATAATAGAAGCAAACCAAATTATAGGTTAAAGTGATTCAGTGTCAACAAAGGTTTTAACAACACAATATAAATGATATAGTGACAGATACTTGGCAGGCAAAACATCCATAGAACGGAGTTATATAGCACTTTTTACGTCTGTTTTAAGCCATGAAAAGAAAAACAAAACAAAGATATGTGAACAAACTGCAAGTTTGGGCACCATGATCCATATACACAACTCACGCTTAAGGTGAACAACGCTTGATGAGGCTTACTAAGCAAGTTATATTTTTCAGTAGGCCCATATCCTATTGGTGATGCATACCCTAGTAAAAAAGTAATATATTTAAAATACATTTATTTCATATACTTCAGATCTATTAACATTTTTACTGACATATTGCTCGAGACTTACTGATATAAAAAATTATAATTATACTGTATTTGGAGTATTTGTGCACAATGCACATTTCTTAATATTAAGCCTAAATGTGTTTTAATGTCACTATTGATGAGGATGATCTTTGAATAATATTGGTCTTTAAATGCAAAATATTTAAAGTGTACTTAAAGTATAGGCTACTTGTAATAGTTCCACTTTAGCACAATCTTATTTGGACTTCAGCACTACTTTTGCACAATTAAAGTGCATTAAGTACTAAATTAAATGTTCCAATTTAGCAGACTTTAAGTAGGCTATAGGCGTACCTGTTTAGTATACCAAAAGTACATTGCAGCATTTAATTAAGTACATAAATATGTAAACGTATTTGCAGTATACTTAAAAAATATGTAAATGTATTTGTAGTGTAGGCCTACTTAGCATGAAATAAATGTATTTCAAATACATTTTATTTTCACTAGGGTAGCCTACAGGCAAGCAGATATTTTAGTATGAAGGCAAAGTGTTAAATTGTATGTATTGCACATAAGTGTTTTCTATATGAAAACACTTAACATGAAACTTTGCGCATTGCGTTTATATTTTGTGTACACGTGCTTGCCAAATAAATTCAAATCTCTATTTAACTGTTGACTCCATAGTTGACTCACAAACCGCCCACCAGAAGTGTCGCTATTCCTGGACGGACGGACTAGCCTCGAAGCTTTTCTGGATATCTCCGAATGTTTTGGAGGCACATGGGTAAAGGAAATAAATAAACTTTGACTCACAGTTAGTCACAGTTCAAAAGTTTGGAAATATTAATTTATTAGTGCGTTCCCCGCAGCGGCGTCCTCGCACACCGCCGCACACTTGACTCATTGGCGACAGATTCACGGAATCGCGCCCCTCAGTGGAAATTAACTACTGGTGAGTTTTTTTTTTCAAACGGCTTTCTGTGCTTAATAACTTTGCTATCCTCTTTAACTTCTGCTGCTATTTGTTTGTCTGCTCATGGAAAAAAGTCTGTTCATCTGTTAAAAGCTTTTTATTTACTGACTTAAAGTTGTAGGCCTTTTGTCACATGTGGTCGTTGATATTTTTATGATAAATAGTTTATAGTTGATTATCTATTTTGGATAATTGTAATTTTGTTTTTAATTATTGAGTTTATTTTAGCTAGCATTGCACAACCTTAGACACTTTTCTGTCAGATGAGTGGGAGAGTAAACATTGTTTAGCATTACATTATTATTACATTGAAAACCTGATATAGGCCTAAATATAGCAATAGCCTACCCACACACTTTTTAATGTAAAAGTAATGCAACAGTGATTTATGAGCTTCTTTTTTAAAATAAAAATTATAACATAATAATGAAACATAGATTAATCACTTTTTACAAGGAGTAACACAATACTGTAACCCATTGCTTTCTAACAGTGGTCTCCATTGATAAAATGAAATCTCACAGATGCAGTGACATCTCAGGGTTTCCATGGTGACGCTGTCACAGCCACATCATTAACTGCCCACTTTCACAACGACAGTAACAACCCTCTGTTATGACCTCACTATAGCTCAACAGGCACAAAATCAGCATCTTTTGATGGTTGGATAACCAAAACACTATCATAAAATCATCCCATTGGACAGGATGACATGGTGTCTTTTTTATCTTTTAAATAAGCAAGTGACTTCAAACGCATGAAGTGTTATGCATTTCAAATGGAATATGCTATCGTGAACTTACATCAGTGAAGTACATCACCTCTTATCTTGCATGCTGCAGTGTGGCGTAGCTTTAAAAGTGTATATATTTGTGCAAATCTTGATATATGCATGCTTTCCAGTAGTTTCCTTATTGAAATAGCTTATATGTTTGTGAATTGGATATTGCAGTGGGTCTGTAAAGGATCTGTCATTTTAACATTTCACAAAGTCAATATTCTAGTATTCACACTGTGAAACAGAAACTGAGCCCATTCCATCACTGTGAATCTGACAGCTGCTATTCAGCTGACGGACCCCACTTGTTGTAACTGGGTTATTCACTGGACTTTACAGATGTGATAAATGCATTTTGATCTATTATTTAGTTTGCTGTAACATGAGCATTATTTGAATGTTAAATGGGCACTATCGCACTCTCTGATTGGGGCTATCAAAGCTTCTGGAACAATCTGTGGAAATGAGTTTGAGAGCAACAGCTGAATTGTCACACCTCTTCCCATTTCCCCCTCAGTAAATCATGCCAATTAAACCCTCATGTGTCAATTATTGTGTTTATCTGGAGTTGGTTGATGATGAATTATGGGTATATTTGTGTGAAAGTAACCTCAGCTGATGAGGCAGAGTAACAAAAAATGCACTTCTGCATAAAACTGATTCTCCCTAATACATTGTTAATGGTTTTATCCGAATATTCCCTTTCTATCCATAATGATATAATTGAAATTTGGATTAAAAATGTATGCAAGTTAAGTGCTTTCAATACTGCAGTAAACTAGTCCAGCAGCCAATGAGTGCCTTCATACTTCACATTGTTAGAAGAAAGATTAAACGTAGAAACTTTGATTTTACGAGTAAGTTAATCGAAGTTATGTTAAAATATTTTGCATTAGGCCTGTTAACTTTTTAAACTCTGTAGAATCCAAAGGGAGAAGTAGCTCCTCTAGCTAAACAGATGCTGGATTGTTAATATTCAAGGAATGGAAAGGGTAACTGTTCGGCACTTTGTAGAAGTACAGGCTGTGTTTAAAAATTGACCAAATATTCAAAATGCAGCAAGTTCTTTTGTAAGTCTCACGGTTTCGTGCTTACAATGAGCACTGTTTTTTTTTTCTCAGTACTTTTTTAGAAAATGACACTCTGACAGAATGTTCCAACTAACCAGGTTTATTTTTTTTTTTTTTTTTATATATTTCCCATCATGAATGTAAATGTCATGTTAAAGTAAATTTGGCTAGTCATATAGCAGCATTCCTCTCATTAAGCTGACCTTTGTCATCAGGTTCTGTATTAAACTCAGTATGATTCTCCACAGATTCGTCCATTCTAGCAGAAAATTAAATTAACATAAAATCAATTAATACATTAATTAGTCTGGTTTAATCACATCATTCCAAGTCTACTTGGAGACTAATTATTTATTTCATAATTAATGGAGGGTGATTAATTGTGAGGTTTAGAATGAGTATACGCCTTATGTCAGTCCAGCACAAAAGGTTTAGATAAATGCAGACCAGGTGCTGCTGTTTTACATTTTATTATTGTGTTATCACTTTTAGATCTGTGTTAGTGTAGTATGAATTGAGAATAGTCTATATATACCATGTGACCAGGACACAAATAAGTTGTTAAGTGACTTACACAACACCGCCATGCAGGTGATAGCTTTTTTTAACGGTACACTTATTACAGGAACAATCCCACTGGAATAACCTGAAGTTATCAAGGACACAGTGGTGAGAAGTATCTGTTTAATTTCTTTGATATCTCCATCATTTCTCCTACATGACAATGGGTTTAAATGGAGAGCAAATAGATTCTCAGATTTTTCTCTTGCGAAAAAGACCCCAGCAATCTCATATCATATTATGTGGCTTTTCTGGAGTCAGAAGAGATCAAATAATGCCTCGATTTGTGCTCAGATTTGCCAAGATATCAAAATTTACAATCAAAAGTCAGAGATTTTCATGCAAATACAAACATTTCTCATCAAATTCTTCAAAGACAAAATATCTGAGCTATGCTGTAAAAATTAAAAAGATACTTGATACTTGAGGTTCCTCGGATCACATGGTGGTCTTTTAATATTCACAGTGTGAGTACCCTTGCATTTACATTTATTCGTTTAGCAGAGGCTTTTATCCAAAGTGACTTACAAACGAGGAATACAACATAAGTGAGGCAGTGACATAAGAAGTGCTGCAATATGAAGTTCCAGCAAAGTAAAATAGAGATGACACTGAGAAAAGTATAAGTTTAAGAGTTTTTTTTACACTAAGTGCATTAACAGGATTCAGTCAAATGCTTACTGAACAGATGTGTCTCTTCTCGAGGTGCTTCAAATATTCTACAGTATACTCAAGAAAATCCAATATATTTCAAGTGTCTCCAACAGGGAAACGGGCTCCCATCAAAAAAGTGTTCCCATGTTTTGATATATATATTTTAATCCTGTTATGGACATATCAGAATCAGAAAGAGCTTTATTGCCAAGTATGCTTGCGCATACAAGGAATTTGTTTTAGTGACATAAGCTTCCAGTACACAGAGACAACAACACACAGACAATAAAAATAAGATGAGAATAAAAAATACACATATGTAAATATAAATAGATAAAAATTGAAAAATAAATATATATAAATTGTCTATACCTGCATCACGGAGTCGTTCATAAGTCACGCAAAATAAAGATCTACTTTATTGCTGAAAATAATTAGAAGTTTTGTTTTCTAAAGTGGATTATAATCAGGCACTCTTTTTGTTTTCTGTCTCAAAGTATCCCGTTGCGATTTCTATTTGAGAAACTGCTGCAAATATCAAAAAGAGTGATACAATTGCGAATCTGGCATTCTTAAAAGCTGATAGAAAAAATACGACACGATTAATGAAATATTGGTTTTATTTAAGACTTATCAATAATAATTTACAGGAACACAGCAGTATTTTAGTAAAAAGGGTCTTGTGACACCGCTGGTCTCCGAGCATTTCCCTTATGATGGTGTACTGCTGTTAATGGTCTTTAGGGTTTAGAGTTTTTGCAGGAGCTTCTGGCTTATGTTTTGTTAGTAATGGTGCAATCCTTCAATTTTTATGGTAACGCTAGTCCCACTAATTTTATAGCTGTGTGCTCTTTGTCAACATGTTTAATTTTATTTCCTTTTTATTTCCCCAAAGGACCTTTAGAAGAAGCATCTCAGTTTCATTAATGTTGTGTTGAAATAAAAATAGTGACGGACCTTTTCTTCCATATTGTGAAGTACATCCGAGTGAAATGTTTTATTGATAAAGAATGAAAGTGGGAATTGGTGGTTAATTGGATGGAGTCAGGTCTGAATGCGAGCTTTTACGAGGCTTATAATGAAGAAAGTCACCAGAAGATCCAGTTATGACATTTTGATGTAGAAAAATAAAACATTTTTAATTTCATGTTGATTTTAAATTACACAAATGTAACACAAAAAGAGCTTCACTAATTATCCTGAGCTGAGGGTTTTCACACTGCAGCCTAAAGACCTGCAGGGAGTTTCAAGAGGGTGCTAGATCTGTGGAAAAAGAGAGAGAATTTATTTATTTATTTGTGTATTGTTTTTACACAATGTATTTTTTAGCCCAGTCCAATCTAATTTTTAAAGTTAAATATGTGATTAACAAAGTGATTTTTGAAATAAATTAAGTGAAATTTGATATTAATACTGCTTAATTTTTATTTCTCAGTTTGAAAATTAAGAGATTAATCGTTTTTTAAAATCTAATTACAAGCTCTAGTTTAAGCTAAATGTGTCCTAACATTCTGATGCACAACGTTATATAATTTGCCGCGATATACTGTGGGACAAATGTCCTGTTCTCTGGGCTCATATCACTTCTACATCCTAACGAGACTCCCATCAGATGGCTTCTAGCAGTCAGACACCTGCTAGCTGAGAGTGTGTGTGTGTGTTCAGGGTGAACTTCCTCCTAATTAGCTGTCATTTGCTCTGTGCCCATATCAGGGGGTCATGTTATCATTGGGGCTGATGTATTCTCTGTAAAACCACACCACTCCTCCAAAGGGTACGTTTGAGGGGGTGGAGGGAGGTGACGTGAACTTGGAGAGTTAATGAGGAATCAGACATAATTTAAATGCAGATGTGTGTCATTAATCTTGGTGTCCTCCCTCACTCTTACGGCGTTTTATTCACTCGCTCTCCGAGTCTTCTGGAATGGAGCTAGCCTGATGTAATTTGGGGATAAAAGAATATTACACAATACATGATGCGTTTACGATGCCTCTCTGACCACCGGGGATCTCTGCTGAAACGCAGCGTGTGTAACCTTATCGCTACTTCCTGTTTAGCTCCTGTGCAAACTTTTCGTCAGTTCTGTTTCTCGTCCAAGCTTGCGAACTTCTCTGAGCCCACCTACACAAGCCTGTATAGCTCACAGATGAGAGTCGAGATAAATGTGCAGTCAGCTGGGCTCACATCCCAGAATAGACCGGTAACTACGGCGACTGTACGTTGGAGCGAGTGTACAGGAGTTAATGTAACCACCCCTCCTGTGCTCCACTCTCTCTTTCACGCTCTCTCAGAGTAATTGCACGTAATTGGCAGTCCGCTGAGACGGCCCTTCCACTGCATGTCCGTCCCTTGTCTTTCTTTGATTGTGAAGTGGATTGCTTGGGTTGTGTCACTGATAAGGCATGTGTTTAATCGATGTTGAGAGGTAGCCGTGGTGATGACATGACCCTCTCGACGGCGTACCGTAATTATGCCCACCCCCGGCATGCGGCGCTTGATCGCAAACAATGTTTAATTTTTTTTCCCCCACCTCTTAATTATTTTTTAATTAGCAGCTTCTACACAAGAGAGAGTTGGAAACGCTAAGCACCAGAGATCATTCCGTAGTTAATTACACACACACACACACACACACCCACATGATATGGATTTTCCACGTATTGTGTTAAATATCAATATGATATGCATTACTTTGCATATGTCATCTTGTTTGTCGGTTGCAATAACACAAGCGTTCCCTTATCGGAGTGAATCGACGCACATATTTTCGGTCTTTAATCAGGCATTTGAAAATCAGAGAGCAAGAAATGAAAGGAATAACAGAGAGGCTTGTCTGCAGAAGATTGTATCTTATGATTCTAGATCTCCATAATCACACTCTTTATGAGGCACTGGTTGGGTGATTGTTATAGTGTCTGTCCTTCTGTAGGTGTTTGTGTGGTGATTAAGATCACCATGACAACAACGAGCAGCTGGGCCAGTGCTCAGAGCCTGCAACACATTACCTGTTTCATATTGAAACTCATTTCAAGAGAAATATATGTGCAATTATTCTGATCCTCTGAGTTAATAGCAAACAACGGGTGTATATCATGTATGATGTAAGGGCAAACATCAGTAAATATCATGATTGTCAATATATCAATAATGCCTGTCATTTGTAGCAGTTTTGATTAGTTATTTCTTTTTTGTTCACATTTTTTTTTTCTAACCCAGACTAATTGGAAAAGGGTGCCTGTGTTAACATTTCTGTGTCTACATTGCTTCTTGCATGTTTTGCGACATGTTCAAAGTGAAATGTCTGTTGAGTGGTGTTAAAAGTGTGTTATCCAAAACAGATGAACGTTTTATTACATTTTATTATGTTGGTTGTTGTATGTGTTGTGGCAGTTTGTAACTGAAATATCCGTTGAGTGGCTCTCTTTGATGCATTTGAAAATAATGTATCACCTACACTAAACTTTTCCCTATACTTTTAACTGACAGTGTTAACATAAGCAAACATGAGACAAAAACACACACACACACACACACACACACACACATTTGAACTTGAAGTAACCATGCCATTTTGGCTTGCTGATACAAGTTTTTATCGTGTTTCACTGACTGTGCCAGGTGAAGCTAGTTTGGTTATGTGATGCAAATATCAGTATGTATCAGTTTACAAATCATGGGGTAGGCGATATGACCAAAATCTTATTTCACGGTATGAGAAATTTTAATTTCACGATAATGATATATATCTCAATATAGCTGCTTTTATTTTATTTTTGTTATTAAAATAAGAAAAAGAAGCAAATTACAAGCACAATAGAACAAATAAATGCGAAATAAACTTTTCATTTATTCAGCTACAGTAGGTTTATTTAACATGTAGTAAGAAATATTACAGAAATTGAATAAAGTGTCATAAAACACTGCATATTCTTCACTGTATCAATCAAACATGAACTGATTCTTATTAAAGATCCAAAAGTGATTCAGTCAAGTGCAGTGAGTGATTAACATTATTAATGACAGACAGTAGCAGGTAAATTAGGCTACTGTCCCTTTAAGACAGTGATCCTCAAATCTGGCTCACGAGATCCACTTTCCTGCAGAGTTTAGCTCCAACCCTGATCAAACTCACCTACCTGTGATTTTCTAATGATCCTGAAGACATTGATTAGCATGCTCAGGTGTGTTTGATTAGGGTTAGAGCTAAACTCTGCAGGAAAGTGAATCTCGCGAGCCAGATTTGTGTATCCCTGCTTTGAGACCAACTGCATGGATCCAGTATACTGATACATATCTGTTTTTCACCCAACTGTTTTTTATTTAACACATAACTGACTGTGTTTACATGAATAATCGACATGACAAGCTTTTTGACATAATTGTGTTTATTTGACTATTCAAGCACAATAAAACACTAAATAGATCTGTTTTCCCGATTACATGCAGTCTGAGAGAGGGGCTTTCAGTGTGCATGCTTTGGCTGTGTCAGTCGCTGCGCAAGCAGCGGATTGAATTGTTTTTCACTGCTTATTGCACTTAATAAATGTATTTAACATCATGCATGTCCCAAATTCGCGATCACATGCTGTCTGAAAGAGGCGCTTTCTGAGTGTGTGCTTTGTGTTTGTGTGTCAGTCAGTGCAAGCACTCCACTGAGTTCTTTTTCACTGCTACTTGCACTTCATAACTCTATCAAGTGCGTCCCATTCTTTTTCTCATTCATGCATGCTTCCTAATCACTCAAAAGTGTATGAAACTTTTAGGCAGTACTACACTGTAAAAAAAATTCCGTAAAATTTACGGTAAAAAACTGGCAGCTGTGGTTGCCGGAATTCTACCGTAAAAAATACGGTAACAACATTTTAGGTTTTACGGTTTTAACTTACATTTACAGTTAAATACTGTAATTTCATTAACTGATATAATATACTAGGGGTGTCAACTTTAACGCGTTAACGCATGTGATTAATCTAAAAAATTTAATGCGTTAATATTTTTTTATCGCAAATTAATCGTTTGATAAGGTTTGACCCCAACTTCTTCCCGTCGTCGCAGCGCGGAAGGTTATCTGTCAGTGTGTGATGAGCTTAGAGTGAACCAGTGTTGCCAGGGTAGCGGCTGTGGCACACACACAGGCACAAGTGGCCGTGGGCTATTTTGAAAATACAGTCGCGGGAAAAATTACAGAGCCGTGGGTTGCGGGTTTTCGGGCTACTTTTATAATCTACCGCGGCCGCCCAAAGTGTATATAGACAAATAAAAATGAAAATAGATCCTTTTACTAATGTGTATCAAACTTGGAATGTAAGTTATACCTGGCAACTTCAGAACGGAGAGGCGCGCGCTTGTAACATCACAACGTGAGTTTCAGCCACAGCATACAACACAGCAGAAATAAACATGACAACAGCCACTATAGATTATATAAAATAATAAACACACGATTACGATAGGATATGGTTTCTATGTGATTTTCTTGAGATGAATGCGTAACTTACATCTGAAATGCTCATTTTTGCAGCGATATAAAAGGCTATAAAGAGCATATTTTAACAACAGTAAACAACCAAATTCCACATGTGATCGCAAAAGGAAGTTGTTACAAACACTCGATGGTGGTTTGAAGTGAGTTCTGAGTAAAAGTGTACTATTAATCTCATAAATTGTCTTATGATGCTAATGTTAGCTCTAATGCACCAGAACAGGTCCAATTCTTCTTCATAATGCATTTTGTCATAATACTTCACGTAAGGTCGCAAGAAATGTTTTGTTGTATTTATTTAGAAATACTTTTGATAATAGTTGGGTAAATGTATCCTGGGATTGAAGTGATGTGGTTTGGTAAACGTTTTATTGCCAGTATAAAGACTGATAATGGCTAAATAAAAACAAAAGAATAATGATAAAAGAATAATAAGGATTATGTCTCATACCTGGCGGAAGTGTGAAAGGTTTTGTTTTTTTAAACTAGTTTGTCATGCATTTCTTTATTTCAACACATTTACAGGTAAATCCTAATATTTTAAATTTGTGATTAATCATGATTAATCACAGTCCAGGACTGTGATTAACGCGATAAAAATTTTTAATCAATTGACAGCACTATAATATACCAACCTATTGAAGTACTAAAATCTGTGTTGTACCTTTGAAATACACTATTAACCATCAAATGCAGGTGGTGATGAGAAAGTCTCATGATGAACCAAAGCCCATCACAAGCAGCTTTTAAATAATAACATATATAGAAGGTGCACAGTGTCATTCACACAAGCACTAAACACCATCATGGTGAGACTCATTATACTAAAATATGCAATAAACATTAATTTAACAACATTAGATGTAACATACAACCCTAATAAACATAACTGATAAGAAAAGAATAAGAATAAACAGTTATTTCAAAGAAAAAACATCAAATTCAAACAAAATTTGAAATGCAACGCAGGGAATTCTGGGAACGTCAGTTTACGGTTTTTCCCTGTAAATTTTACAGGAACTTACCGTTAACCATTTAACAGGTTTTTACTGTAGCATTTTTACAGTTTTTTACCATTAAAATCACTAATTTTTTACAGTGTATGTTACGCAGATATATTGCATACTGCGGAAATACACGATATAGCAAAATCTCTAACGATAGATACGTTATTCTGTGGTAACTCTATTTTATCTATTTTAAAGGCACTAGAGGTCGCATTTTCAAAACAGTAACAAAGGTTCACGGATGAGGTAATACATTTTTTTATTACCTGTACCTTCCACGGTTATTTAAACAGCGAATAAATTATACAGATAAAGCAAGCAAAGAACATTTACATTGTCAAAGAACAAGAGTGCAAGTTTAAGCACTCTCAAAAACTCCCCTTATAATCAGTAAAGCTGTCTATACAAGGTTTTATGAATGAATCTCTTACATCATATGTACATCTGCACTTTGTTGTTTATGATGGGAGAATTCGCATAAGAGCAGAATTCAGTCAGTGAAGGTGTTCAGTGAAGAAAAAACTAATCTGAACGCCTCTGATTGGCCATTGCATTCATAAGCTCAACAGACTCGTGCGTGATTGGTTATAATGCGCTACACTATAAAAAGGCGTTAAGCAGATCTAAATTTAATGCTGCGGTCAACGCTTTTCCTTTTCATTTTCAGTTTATTCGTGATAGCCGTAATGAATTTAGGTTAACTGTACTGCAGCATTTGTGTCCGTGTGTTGCCATAGTTTCTACAAGTGGAAACTGGGGATATGCCGATATTACGTCACTGATAGGCGACAATGACCAGGGACGAGTCATTATTTAAAACTGGAATTTCTATGGATTTATCCCAAAAGTTCCCAAGGATTTGTAAAGTAAGTACACAACTGCATGAAATATATCATACTGTGCAACTAGTTTTTGGATATTTTATTACGAAAATCGTAATATGCAATCGTAAATTGCATATTGTGCCTTTAACTATGGTAAAATAGTTTTGATGTCATAATGTATTGTGATGTAAGGAATCACACAAAAAACATTAATGATTTTAATGTTTTTATTAATCAGTCATCTGCTCTTGTAATCATAATCTGTGTGAACAGGAATAGACTTGTAAATGTTTTACTGCCACTACATTTCAGCTGGAAACTGCAGGAAATTGTGTATTGGTAGACTTTTGAAGTTTTGTAGAAATGTCGCCACAGGCAAGTTTTTCCAGTGAGCCTTCAGTAGTTTTTTTTTTTTTTAAGATAGTACTGTATGTTCAGAATGGTATATTACCACACTTTTTAAACTATATTGCAGAATGCAGTACATATACTGCACACTAGGCACATTTTCTGTATGCATGGTAAACTCAGATGCCAAAATACTGTACCTCACATTGCTGCGTGCTCGACCTTCCTTCTCCATGACAAATCAACCATGATTTTTTGACACTTTTCATTCCAAACAGAATAAATAGGAGTGGGGAAAAAATGTCCAAACAAGCAATGAATGCTGGAGGAATAAAACAAACCGAGATGAACTGGAGCTCTCAGAGTGACCATTTTGAGTTGACTGAATTAAAAAAAAGCATGTTTTAAAGTATTTTTAACAGTGTAATGTTAAAAAAATAATTTGGCACTAATATTATTATATCTAATATTTTTTGCTGAATGAAAATATGCCACATAGCAACGACATGTGACAACAGTGTCGCATATTAATGTCTGAAATATTTATGCCAGCATAATGCACGGTACGTATTATAAGTATTCAAGTATTTCATTTCGAACATAGGCTTTATTTGCTAGATTTAAGTCTGCGATCTGCGGTGTTTGTGCAGTTATCTTCCTGTTGTTTTCCTCTTCAGGATCTGTTTTTCTTTGGAGCAGCTGTTGAATTCATTGTTTTAGCATTCACATATTCGAGTACATGAGCCAGGCCATATGGTGGCAAATCACTGAGCCAGGACTGGAGAGATAGATAAAGATAGAGAAAAGCCCACAAAAAATTCTTTACTTGCCCTCTCGCTTTATTTTTCGTCTTATCATTAGCACTGTTATTAGTCATACTGTTGTTACGGTTGTTTAAAGTGAAGGTTGATTGCTTTCGGAGCATATTTATGCCCCGCAGTGCCGAGAGTGTAGGCAGGATTGAGTGTGTGCGGACAGGCACATTTTTCACCTGTACACCTCCTCTTATCCGGGCTGCCGTTCAAGGTCTCGGGTCCTTACAATGGCCCAGACACAAATGCAGCCACCCAAAGAGTGAAATGACACGGGCAATTTCAACATCCATCTCGCTGCATATATTGACTATACACGAGAGAAGTGCTCCCGCTAGAAAGCTATTTGTGCGCTTTGAAATCCAGAAAGGCTAACAATGGCCTTATTTGTACTGCAAAAAGTCTGTTTGATGAATGATATAGGCAGCTGTGAACCTTGAGTTCCGTGAAAAAAATAGAGACAGGCTGCACCATAAATCGATAGGTGTGTGTTCATCTGTTTATATGTATTTGTGTGTGTTTTTAGTGATTTATTTGTGCTAAATAACAATACACTTCCGTCTTTGATAGCAGCAAGAGTGGCATACTTTGACAAAAGAGTAACTATAGCAACCTTCCTCCTTTGCTTCATTGACAGAGTGACAGTTTTAATGTTTCTGAATGAAATGTGGCCAATGAACTTTCTGAATAAGTCTGGATGCCAGTTATGAGCCAAATCTGGGCTCAGGGAAGGAGTTATGGAGCCGTAACCAAGGGCATGGATCAGAGGGGTCATCTATCTCCGGTACCTGTTTTCTGAGGCGGACGGGCCCTTGCCTCCGGTGTGTTTATTATAGCCTGTATATTATCAGATGCTGTTGATTCCACCGGTAGTGAAAAACTTTATGAGTTCCCTTTATAGAATACATAGAGAAATTCATTGCATAGCATTGTCTAAACCTCAGAGCCCCCCCAAAAAAAACAATCTAACAGTATTTAACTGCTACCAGCTTAATATAGTAATATTAAGTAAACTAGTTTTAATAAAGACAAAATGTTTCATTCATATGATTAAATTGATTATTTTATTAATTAATTAATACATTTTTATAATTTTGTATTAATTGTTATTAATTAATTAATTAATTATTTGTTTATTCTAAATCATTGAATTGTTTAATTATTAAAAGAATGAAGGTATAGGGCCAGTACAAAATTATACTTGGATGAAACTGGAAGCCTATAAAACCTGTATTATGGAATTATAGCACATGCTAATTTGTTTTTCAGGTCCCTAGAAAGCCTTTTTGAGGAACATGAAATTACCACTTTTTACAGTGGGGTTTCATTTATGAAAGTTATGATATCATTATATTTGACAAGCATATTTGCAATAATCTGACTAGATTTCCCCACATGTGGTTTGGCTGTTTAATACAAGAAAAGCTCTACAGGAAGAGGTCTGTTCAGCCAAATGTATGAGAGTAGTATATAATTTTGGACTGTATGAGAATTTAAAAAATGAAATGATAAAATCTAACTAGCGTCTGCCTATTTTTATTAAGTGGTTGAAAGCAGGACCCCATTAGGAGTCTCTGTGGTTTGTCTCTCCCTCTCTCCTCTCTTTCTGTGTGAAGTGCTTATTATAAATGTTCCATATGTTCTACATTAGAGCTGAGCTCAAGTGTAGTGTAGATAGATGCTAATATAATCAACTAGCCCCACTTACAAATACACTCCCTCAGGACTACAACCACCCCCACCCCCCACACATTATATATATATTATCTCCTGCCTAGTAATTAATCAAATATTCTACAAATTGTTTTAGCTGGTTTGAGAGGCACTTTGCTGTGTTTAGACAATATTGCATCAGGATTTCAATTGATCAGAATGGTCATAATGAAAATACAGCTCTTGTGAAACTGGTGTAACTTTATTTTGAATAGATTTTTTTCCCTATATTTTTAAAATTAATGATAATTTTTTATTTAGTTTATTTAATAGCTTATTTAATATTTTTTAATAATATTTGTTTTTCGTGAGGGTTGGGGTTTTACTTTAAACTTACTATTTTCTCATAATAATATCCAAAGGATTTATTTACATAAGGCCTTCTGTCAATCTCCTCCTCAGATGTCGCTGTATGCCAATGAGATTCATCCTCGCTGGAATTGCTACTTAGCTGTTTAGTTAATAAGCAGCGACTGTCCACATACCTTTGGCCATTTGTGTTTGGTTTCCCTCTGTATATTTCTTGTCAGCAGTACTTGTGTAGGTTTAAATGCCGTGTGTCATCAGAGCAGGTAATATTATGGATTGTTGAGTGATTGATTCCACTCTTTTCCTGAGAGATTTCTTGTAATGCAGATTTTAAAATAGCTCACCTTTCCATATTGGCTTTTTATGCCGATTCTGAGGATGCAACAGTCGAGTGTTACACTTATCTTCCCCCGACTGAAACGCATAATGTATCGTTTTTATGGATTGCTATGACAGCGCTCGTAAGAGAGCAATGACAGAGTCGGCATTCATTAGTACCTTGAGGATGTGACAATCGAAATTAGATCCCTGTGATGCACCGGTCCATATTTCATCTCAAACCTGGAGGCCTTTCGCTGCTTGCATCCCGCGTTAGGTAACCCATGCTTCATGCAAAATGCCACTGTCAGAGTGTTCTAGCGTGGATTAATGTGATATTCTGCACATTCGATTTGTGCTTCTGCTGTTTCCTTGGCTTTTTCCCAGGCTTTTACCTCGCCCTGTCCCTGCTCTCCGTTCTGGGTCAGCGAGTGTGTGTCGGTGTGAAAGGATGGCTTGTTCATTTGGTGTCACCCTGCTGTTAACCAGATACAGTTACTGAGGTTAAACCTTGTCATCTACCACTGCCACGATCTAACTGAGCCAAGCCTGTGGTTTGTGCACAGGAGTGCTGTTAAAATAAAGGACATGCCAAAAGCGGCACACACAAGCGCGCACACACTGGGCATCGATGGTAAAGACTCATCTGGAAGAAAAACAGACTGTGAGTGTAGCCAAGCGAGTCTGCACCAGCTGATCAGTGTGTGTTTGTGTGTGTGTGTGTACTTGGAGAAAAAGCAAAGAAACATAGTCAATTTACTCATCAAGCCAAAATGTCGAAACTTCGAATCCTTTGTCCACTAATGTGACTCAAATCAATAAACTACCCGTGATGTCGATAGGCCGAGTGCTCGTTCTGAAACTCATCTCACAGCTTGAGGCTTCATTTCTAAATGCACAGCTTTAAGCGGCCAATATTAAGACACCCGGCATGCATTTTTCTACACAGTAGTAGTTATACATGCATACGGCTGTCTAAACACCATCTGCAAAGTCGTAAATGCTGCAGAAATGCAGAAATAACCTAGAACAAATCTATAAATGTCTTAGATTTCATTTTTCTTGCATTGATTCACTATCAAAAATACAGACGGCCAATGTTTAAACATTTACAAACTTATTTCCAAACTGAAGAATTTTGAATTTGAGAACCCAATGCAAAAAACTATGATGATTACATAGCCTACTTGCATTAAAAGTCATCAGTCTTGACTTGTCTGTACTATTAATTTTACTTTTGAAGACAGAAATTGTTGTTAAAGGATTAGTTATCCACTATAATCATCATTTACCATTATTTAGCTTGTCATTTCTTCTTGTCATTCGTTTTCTTCTATGGAACACAAAGGCAGATGAATGTTCATACTGATCTTTTCTATACAATGAAAGTAAATAGGGACTGAGACTTCAATAACGGAAAAATAGGCTTATCAATTGAATTTCATTTATTTCAATTATTGAGCCACACAAATTACAATTAATCACATTACTGTATATCAATATTTGTTTAGAGTAGCTTCAAGAAAAAGTTGATTCAAGCACATTGTTGTGGCAGATGAGTAAATCAATAAATGGACATTAACAAGTGACTTAGGAAGTCAATATAAAGTTTTATTTTCACATAACTTCACAGCAGTCCATACTGCAATCAAGTTGTCAGTCTGAGGTAGATTTAGAGACTATTCGCACAGAAAGTATTATGTCTGTGCTATTTCTTAAATTTTGGTCTGTGTATACATGCAGATTTTGTATACACAAGAGTTTTGGTCGTTGTGTTGCATTTTATGGTTTTCAGCATCCCATGCCGTGTTTTTAAGTTGCATTGTCAAGTTCAATTTTAAAAAGCATGTTTCAATACCCTTGTGTTTAGTACCATTCCGTTCTGCTCCAGCTGTTTTTTGAACAGAAAAATGTATGCGGCTTCTCTGTTTCTGTGCCATCTGATAGTTTGGTGAGACTTGCAAAAAATATGCTGATATTATAACATACCACTTGAATTGCTCTGATGGTAGGAAAATTTCATTAAGGAATTTATGTAAGGGGACATGATAATTGTGTTAATTAGAGATTTATTTATAATGATTTATAAAATGATTAAATGCACTTTTTTAAATCATTTTTTTAATAATTGTTTTATAATGTATTTCTTTTTCAACTTTTTATACTTTATGACTAGTTTTATACATTTTAATTTTATTTTTTTTATAGTTCATCATGCTATACTAACATGTTAAATTGACAGGCCTAAAGAAAGATTAATTGTGTAAATTTTTATAATTTAATGCATTGAGAAATTATATAATTGGTTAAATGTTTTTTATAATTAATGATTGTGTTAATTTTATTAAAAAAATATATATACTAATTGACTAAATTTGTGCTTCTTTTTTTTAGTAGTTAACCATACTAAGTGAACTGTTCCTTTAAAAGGCTTTTCTTTGACACACACATAATTACATTAACACTGTGCCATTCTATCCCTGGCACGCTTAAAGTTCTGGAATCCAACGGACACTCAACTCAAGTTTGGCAAGAGCTGAGGGGTTTTATATAGACTTGCATTAATCTTGTGGCCTTCAGAAAAAAAAGCCTTATTAACCCACATAACCAGAATAAGATAATTACCTTTGTTACTCCTCTTCTGTGTTTAATTCTCGGCGGGGGTTGTGATGTGTGTGTGTGTGTGTGTGTGCGCATGTGTATAGGAGGGATACTATAATCTATGAATTATTAATACATTATTATCTCTTAATTAAGACTTATCATTTTTCTGACATTTTAATATTGCAGATGCCTAGGAACTGTTTTTTTTTTTTCTTTTTTAAGCCCGCGGGGTGTCATGTCAGCAAAAACATAATATAGTCACAATATGGGCAAGAAACCATTCAACTGCAAGCTGCACATGAGGAATACAAAGATGTGTTAAAGGAAATCCCAATATATGAACCTCTATGTATTAAGCTTGCTGTTCAAAACAGGGTTGAGGAGAACAGTCTCCTTCACTACAAATGAAGGAAATGCAAAGTAGGATGCGCTGAGACTCAGCCAATCAATGCAGATTACAGCAGTGAAGGGATGGACTCAAACGATGACATGTATTCCACTTCGGGAGCCACGTGCGAACACGTAACACGCATCAAAGTGACTTTGATCACTGCAAACACAAACACACTGTTGCAGGTAAACAGGGCAGGGAAGGAGAATAGCTCTTTAGAATGGAATAGGCTGCTGCTTACTGCATATTTTACAGTATGATGTAACAGGGCTCTAGACTTAGTCTTCCCACTGGTCGCACTTGTGCGACTAACTTTCTCAGTTGGTCGCACGTGCACATCATTTGGTCGCAGTTTTTTTTTATTTTTTTTATTTGATACAACATTTGATTAATCAATGCATGCTGATGAACTTTTATCATAGTTTATAGTTATATGGTAACGAAAGTGTTCAACATTCAACCCGTTCTTTTTCATCAGTATTATTTGTGATTTAAATTTTGTGACAGGAATTCCTTTTTTGCTTTCACTTTCACTTTCAAATTCGCGATCTTGGTGTCACGCTTTACAAGAAAAGATAATTGTCTGTTTTGCTTATATCTATACACCTTTCACTTTTTAAGACTAAAACAAAAGATGGATTCATTGTTATTCTTAATTAAAAAGCACAACAACAATAAAACAGTACGTTACAATGACAAACTAGCTTACATAACATTTATTAACAAAAACGAATAAGATGAGGCATGGCATAGGACACATCACATGCTGTATTGACTAATAAAATACAGAATGTTTAGCAAACACTGAGGAATCAAATAATAATAATATAAAAAAATTAAGGAAAGCCTCCATTGCGTAACAATTCAATCCATTGAGGTAAACAGCAAAGATGACAAGCTTTTCAAAACGAAAACAAAAAGTAAAGTAAAACTAAACTGGCTGTCGCTGACAGGACTTGCATGTTTTTTTTCCACAAGAAAGAATACCAACATGTTCACCTTCTCTGGTTTAAGAAGCGGTCTTTCATTTTAGTTTGAAAACCAAATCCTCCGTTGCTCTCCGTCTGCGGCGCGCACCTTCACGCTCGTGCTGACGCGGCGAGTATAAACCAGGCTCTACCCACGAAGCGCTCGCACTGAAAGCGCCTCTCTTCACGTGATCAGTGAAATCTGACTCCTGCTACAATGTGCTGCGGCTGGCAGCGCGCGCTGTATGAAGCAGATGCTTTGGAGCAGTGCAGACCATGCACTCGCACAAGTGCGACCACGTCAAATTTTTACTGGCACACTCTCAAAAAATGAGTGCAAATGTGACCATTCTGGTCGCAGGCTAGAGCCCTGTGCAGGGCTCTAAAGTGCGACCATTTCAGTCGCATTTGAGACTGAATATTACTGGGTGCGACTATGAAAAAATATTTAGGAGCACCTGTGTGACTGACCCGATCAGCATATTTGTGTTTGCGCTGAGGGAGCTTCAAAGGTTTCTAACATACTTACGTGTTTTTGCAGCGTTGAGTAATGTATCAGACATATCCTCTCATTATAACAAAGTGTAGACAGTGTAAATAAGAGATTTTTGTGAGATCGCGATGAACTAAGGAGAGTGACAGCTTGCAAATGTAATACTGATATAATACAACAGTTCATTAAACAAGAAGTTAATATTAAGTGACTTATTGTCAGACCTCTGTCGTGTGTGTCTTGTGTTCCCGCCTCTTGTTTCCTGATATTTCCGTTCGCGGGAGTTGACGTCGCGGGAGTTCACGCGAGTTCACGCCGCCGTTTGCGGGAGTTCACGCCGCCATTCGCGGCTCAGCGATCCCGCCGTTCGCGGGAGTTGACGCCGCTGTTCGCGGATCAACCAGCCCACCGTTCGCAGGAGATGACGCCGCCGTCCACGGCTAACCCTAGCCCACCGGCCCGCCGCTGAATCAATGCCCGCCGGCCTGCCTCTGACTCAAGCTCGCCGGATTGCCACTGACTCATGCCCGCTGCCCGCCGTTGGCGGGGAAAGCCAACTCGCCACTTCCTCAGTTCACGCCGCCGTCCGCGGCTCACCGACCCCGCCGTTCGCGGGAAATCACGCCGCCGTCCGTGGGGAAAGCCAACCCACCGTCGGCGGCTCGCTCTAGTTCGCGGGGAAGGCCAACCCGCCGTCCGCGGTCACTCGGCCCCCCGCCGTTGAGTGGTCAAGCCAGCCGGTTATGGTCTCGCCAGCCGGCCGTGGCCGTATTTGACCAGACTGTGACCAAGGTCTTTTTAAGTCATGTTTTCAAGTGTGTTTCGCCCCGGAGGGCTCCGGATACCCCTGAGCTGCCCCATGGATTTTTTTGGGGGGGGTACAAAGGTACAGAGGCCGGGCCGAGGGACGAGGCCACGGCCATCATGGACCACCTGCCTTGGCCTCCTGAGCTCCCTGCTCCACCTTGGCCTCCGTCTGTCTGTTTAGCTCTGGAGGCCCCGTCTTGTGTATGTCTCTGTGTCGGTCCTGTGGGGTCTCCAGAGTGCCCACCCCCCCTCCCTGGTAGTACTGTTACGGCACGGGACGCGCCTTCCGGGAGGGGGGAGTTATGTCAGACCTCTGTCGTGTGTGTCTTGTGTTCCCGCCTCTTGTTTCCTTATATGGTTAGTTTCCTGTCCTCGTTTCATGTCATTATTAGTTAATTCAGTTCCAGGTGTGTGTGTGTGTGATTATGAGTTTATTACCATGTGTATTTAAGTCCTGTTTGTTGAGTTCCATGTCGTCTGGTCTACTTGTTATTTCCGGTGTTTCTGTGTGTCTACCTTGCCCTGTCTTACCTTGATGTCGTCATTAAAGACTATTATTTTGAAGTATCTCCTCGTCTGCGTGTTCCTCGTTCCTCCCTGCTGTGTGCACCGTGACACTTATATTGTCTGACTACAACACTATTGGCTTATTTTGCTCTATTTCATCAACGAAAATAGTTTCAGACAAAGTCACAGCTGTGCCGCTGCGCATCTCCATTCAAACACAGTGGTGTTTCGTTTATGAATGAACTGTGTTTTTAAATGAATCTAGTGAGTCAATGATTCAATTACCCATTCATAAAGACAGTCAGATGCTTCGTTCCTGAATGAATCGGCCGTTCGAACGAATCAATTATATGAATGATTCAGTGATCAAATCAGTGACATACCGCCACCTACTGGCAGTTTTAGTTTAATTTTTAAAGTATATTTTCTGTCGATGCCGATAGCCTTGTGGGCTGTGCGTCGACATGTAGCGCTGTTGCGCTTCGGGCGTCCCATGTTCGAGTCCCGGCTCGCGGACCTTTCCCGATCTCTCCAACTTCGTTTCCTGTCTATCTACTGTCCTATCAAATAAAAAAGGCAAAAACGCCAAAAAAAAAAGAAAAAAAAAGTATATTTTCTGTTATTTAAATCATTTAATATTTCTATATTCAAAATTGTATATTTAAAACATTAACCTCAACATGAATTTATGAATTTAATTGCACTCATGCAACCTCTGAGCCTCATTAAATGTCTGAAAATACACCTACAAGCCACTTTTGTGTTCTTCTGTGCCACCTCTGTAGTACAAATTTATTTCTTAAATACTGATTTAATTTTATTGGTAACTTATTCTTATTCTACTTGTACTTATTCTGTTGTTTTAATAAAAAATGTTAAAAAGCTTATAAATATATATTTTTTTGAATTTGAGAAAAATTAGAAAAATGCCATTACAAAGGTAAAAACAAAATTCCCTGTAAATCACTTTGAGTCAAATATCACCTCGTAATAGGAAGGTTAATTTTTTTTATCAGAATTTTTGATTATTGATTAGAAGGTGCTCCTACAGTTTTTGACCGTGCTCCTAAATTTTTTTAATCAGGAGCACAAGCGCTCCTAAAAGAAGAAGTAAGCGTAGAGCCCTGCTGTGTAAACTCACCACTGTTTTGTGTGAAACTGTATGCAATATGCAATGTGAAACGTCTCAAATGGCAGGATGCAAACTGCTATGTTAAATAGTTCACCCAAAAATGAAAATTTGCTAAACTCACCCTCAGGCCATTCCAATATGTAGATGAGTTTGTTCCTTCATCAAAACAATTTGTTTTCAAGAACAAGTTTAGCGTTAGATCACTTGCTCACCAATGGATCCTTTGCAACAGTTTGAAGTTAATAATGTCTTGATGAATTTGTTAATTACAAACTTGCAGCTTTTTGCTTCCAAAGATATTAATTGATGAAGTGATTGAAGTTGTATGGATTATTATGTGGATTATTATGTTTTTATCAACTGTTTGACTTCTTATTCTGACGGCACCCATTCACTGCAGAGGATCCATTGGTGAGCAAGTGATGTAATTTCTCCAAATCTGTTCTGATGAAAAAACAAACTCATACTTGGATGGCCTGAGGGTGAGCACATTTTTGTAAATTTTCATTTTTGGGAGAACTATTCATTTAATTTAGCAAGTGCAGTCTATTTATCTCAGAAATAAATAAATGAGGTTATTTAAATCCAGGTTTGAGTAAAAATGTCACGTAATTGTAGCAGCTCAAAATATGTTTCTTAGGAACTGAGTGCCTGAGAGCAAAGATGGCAGGTTGCAGGTTGTAGGTTGTGTATTTCAGAGGCTGAATACACCAGCTGAGCATCTGCTATTGAGATGAATGGGAATGCTAACATGCTCTCCAGGTATTTAGACCTCCTTGGGTGTAACTTATGTTTTGAGCATCAGGGTCGAAATCACATTTAAATGTCAGATTTCATTATGGTGTTCACTGTATCTTATCCCCATGGACAAACATGAGCACAATTGCATTAAAATGATTGGCACCAGTCAAACATTATCAAATCATAACATGCAAATCTGTCACTGGTGTTGTATCCTTTCAAAGATACTAACATGTACCATTTAGGCACTAGTATGTACATTTAAGGTGCTAATATGCACCCCTTAGGGGTCTTTTGAAAGGGTACTAGCCCAGTGTCAGCTTTTGTACCTTTTTTCCTGAGATTGTGCTTTAGTGCTGAAATCTGCTACCTTCATTTGATTTTCAGTCACATTATGTGTTTGGATATAGTTGTAGCATTTGAAATTGTAACAAAAACCACACAATTTTTCCTCTGTTGTGAGTTGCAGCACAGGGTTAGTATCGTTAACAAAAACTAAAACTAAAACCATAAAAAATGTCACTTAAAATAAAATAAACATAAAATTTACATTATTACTGAAATAAAATAAAATATAAAAAGCATTTTACATATTTAATTTACATATTTCAGCTACTTGCCACAACATGTTTTTTTATTGTGGTAATAAAATAGCATAAAAATCATTAAAAAAACAAATAATTAAATAAATGAATAAACTAAAAGTAGTGTATAAAAATGTATAAATACTATATGTAGACAAAACAAAAACTAAAAAATTACAAACAACAAAATTATTAAAACTTAAAGTGAAAACAGAAAATATAAAAATACAATCTAATTGAAATTATTAACAAAAAGTATAGAAGTATATCAATGACACTAAAATAATACAGGTTCAGCAACATTAGGTTGTGCACCTATCAGCTTAAAGGTCATTTGAACTAATAAATATATTTTTCTTGTATTTTTGCCATGTGTTATTGTAGTACATTATAAAGCCATGTGATAAAATTTTCTCAGTTCTTCATATTTCACTCGGCAGTCATAAAATCAGCTTATATAAGGGTTCCTACGGGGTTTGGAAAAGTATGGAATTTAAGTATTTTCCAGGTCTGGAAAAGTATGGAAAAAAGAAAGCAGAGTATGGAAAAATATTTGTGTTTCCAGACTTTTGCCCCTATTTAGTTTTTTTATAATGGAAAATTCTGAATTTAATCAAAATACATTTATTGTACAAGAAGTGAGGTTTCATGGCAGCTGTTTAGTGATTCTTTAGTGATCGCCAAATATGACTGAATGAATTCAAGGTGCACTTTTTCATTATGCAAAATGCAGTTTAGAAGTAGTGCTGGGCGATTTTCCCGATTTTATCGATTAATTCAAATTGAATGTTTTGCCACGATTTTATTTTTTAGAAATCGAGGAATCACGATTTTGAATAGAAATATTACCAAATGCTAGAATTAGACACTTTGGCAAGATGCCAATGATAACAGTAAAGAGAAAAGAATGATCTAACCGCATGTCGGCGCACGTGATTATCGCTCACATGTGACACGCTCTGTGAAGGACCATAAATATATCGCTAAGCGCCATTCACACAGAATGCACTTTTGTGTTGACAAACATGCAGTGGAATAGGTAAAACATGCAAGAAAATGGGAGTGAACTTCTTTTAACTTGAGCACAGTGTTTTTAGACTGCCTTTTCATGCATGAGACGCTGCAAGAGACGCGAGCGCAACAGTCAAACACGTCCATGTTT
This sequence comes from Schizothorax lantsangensis, assembly GCA_027422415.1. NCBI lineage: Eukaryota > Metazoa > Chordata > Actinopteri > Cypriniformes > Cyprinidae > Schizothorax > Schizothorax lantsangensis. The sequence goes on from CM049848.1 coordinate 17,081,092, forward strand.
ACATAGAAAAACAATGGAAAAGCAGCGCAATCGAATAAAAGAGGTTAAATAAAATAAAAAATAAAAAAGGTTAGTAAAGAAAAAGTTACTTGAATCATGTTGTAGTTACATTTTCAAGTTCACTAGTTAAAAATGGTAAAAAAAAAAATCGAGAATCAGTCAAATGTTCTGAAAAAAACGAGATTTAATTTTTTTTGCCAATCGCCCAGCCCTAGTTAGAAGCATATTTGGTTTCTTCACACTATATTCTTAGCACCGCATTACACAACTCAAGGACCTTTGCAAAATAATAAGAAATACAGACTTTTATGTGCGCACAAGAAACCATTAAATTTAGCATATAGGACAATGCACACTGAGCCACCTGTTGTGCCATCAGCCCATTTCAGTGTGGTTTCTTGGTCGCCACAGACTATGCATTAAAGAGACCTAAGGCCTTGAAATATGGCATACTGCCCCAATGAAAGCCAAAACTTAAACACTTTTACGTACCAGTCTTTTTTATAGACCCTTGAACTTGGCAAATGTTATGCCATCAGCCCATTTCGTGTCATGGTTTCTCCACCACCACAGAGGATGTATTAAATTGGACATTAGGCCTTGATATTAGAGGTACTACCATAAGAACAGCAAAATTTTGAACCGGTAGATCTCTGTTAATTCATGTGCATCCTTGCTCTCATTTTATTCATAGTAAGATGGCAGTGATACACAAAGGAAATAGGTTATATAAAACTAGAAATTGTAATGCGTAAGCATGCAAAACATTCACATGCACATGTGAATAATTTCTTGAAGGCACAAAAAAAGTTTCTTGTTCATTTAAAAGTCTGCATTTTTTATGTATTTATTATTTTTTATATTAGGGACTCTGTATGTTGTCACTTCGAGAAAATCAATGAAAAACAAAAACCTGAGAAAATAAAAATATTTACTGAAGACTACTATATACCAAATATAAAGCTGAAAATAATGCTCTATGAACCATTTATGTTAAATATGGTCGGAAAATCTACCGAGAGCTTTGGAAATTTGAGTCTGGAAAAGTGTGGAAATTTGAAATGGAAAATGTGTAGGAACCCTGTTATATGCAGTTACAGGATTTACGTATAGTAATAGTGTTTTATCTTAATTTAAAATGTTTTCTTTTAATTTTATTCTTATGTCTATCCCAGCATATGAATCTTTTATCTCGGCTTATTATGCAGAAACAAATATAAGTAATCAATTCCTATTATTTCCCTAAATGGCACAAGTTTGCAGGCGGGACTATCTGTTTGCTGACCAATGACAAATGACTGTTTTGAAACCTGTTTGAAAACAGTAATTATTTATGCAATTCCAGTTGGTGGTACAGTGACACAGAAATGTTGCTATTCAATTTTGTTTACCTATAGATTTTTGTCATGTGTTATATTTTTGTCATGTGTTTTTCTTTCTTTCTTTAAAAATTCTTCCACTGCAAAACATTGAAGATATTGCAGACATGTTCTCATTTATGCTATTTGAACATGTTCTGCATTGTGTCTGTCCTTACCTCCTCACTTCCTGCATTTATTCAACTACAAACCTGATGAAATGACAAAAGACCTTTTAAGAGTCCTGAAAAAATCACCTACTGTATGAAAAATGAATACTCTCTGTTGGGGGAAGGCTTAAAATAGCTGCTAAAACCTCTTGTGACATTTTCCTTTCCGTTCTAATTTCCGTTAAAATTATATTAGACTTAGACACTATGACAGACACAAAGAGGAAACGCAAAGAGGCAGACAGATAAACAGATCAGCGGACTAACTGCAAGACCATGGAAAGAGACCTTTTTGTTGTTTATTCTAACGTATGCTTCAGTGTATGTTTTTAACATCATTTAGAGAGACATTTAATCACATTGAGGTTGTTTAAACGTCCACTAAAATGATTTTGAGACTGCTGGTTAAAAGTAATTGTAAAATCCTTCAAAAAATTCAGAGAAAATATCTAGCATCATCAGTTTGCGGATTAAAATATTTATATACAGTATGTAAAAATCAGGTTTAAAATACTTTTTCAGGCTATTGTATTGGATTTTGTAACAACACTGTAAAAAATGACCGTGAAATTAATGGTAAGACTGTAAAAATGCTACAGTAAAAACCTGTTAAATGGTTAACTGTAAGTTCCCCTACTGTATACGGTGAAAAACTGTATTGGACATTACATGTAATTGTACGGTAGTATACCGTTTTTGGAAGTGGAAAAATAATGTATTCAGTGAATAACAGTAAATTGACATTCCCAGAATTCCCTGCGTTACATTTCAAATTTGATGTTTTTTTTGTTGAAATAGCTGTTTCTTCTTAGTTTTTTCTTATCAGTTTTGTACATTAGGGTTGTATGTTACATCTGCTGTTGTTAAAATAATGTTTATTGCATCATTTCAGTTTTATGTGTGTTACCATGATGGTGTTGTTTAGTGTTTGTGTGAATGTCACTGTTCACCTTTTATATATGTTAATTAGGGGTGTAACGATACACGTATTCGTATTGAACCATTTGGTACGAGGCTTTCGGTTCGGTACGCATTACAAACCGAACGATTCAGTGCACTAATTCTATTATGTTTGGAAAATAAAAGCTTAAAGTGTGTGAAATATAATGTACTCAGTGCCGCTACTCTCAACAAGACAGCCCAAACGACGTAACAGGCAACGTGCTATATGCCCCGCGATAACCTCCCCTTGCTGGGGTGTGTCGAAAGACGATGATCCTGTATCGACGATAGCCAGAGATATTGTCAAAAACATAAATTATTGGCAATATTAAGTGGATTTGGCATTTCCTCTTAATGTATACCTGGCTGTTACATTCTTATTTTTATTAGGCCTATTATTATTATGAAGTTACTTTTATTAAATTAAAATGACAATCAATTTGCCCCACAGTAATTACCACATAACTGACGCGCTGCGAGGATAACAAAAGATTAGGCTATTTACTCCTCAAATAAATGTTTTTTTAAAAAAGGTATTTTAAAACAGGTCTATTATACAATGAATTATAGGCCTATAATCAAAATATTAACACTGCAGTCATCAATAAAAATCAATGAAATAAAAAGCTTTTATTTCAAGCACAGACTTTCAAAAACAACCTGTTTAACACGAAATACGTTTCTTCACATTTTGTTTTTCCACTCTGTATAGGCCACAAGAGAAATATTAAGGGAATAAATGAAAACAGTTAGCTATATATCGTTATCAGCATATGTTGAAGTAGATTCGTCTTTCGTCTCTGAGAGAATATGCGGCGTCAGATGCCGAAAGCTTCGTCATTCCGTTTTTACTTTTCACTTTCTGCATAGTGAATTGACTGAGATTAAGATGTTCACTGGCATAACTCTTGTGCAAAGTTTGCACGTTGCTTGTTAGATATCCATTGGCTCGCCTTCATGGTTTAAAATGGAAATATTTCCAACATTGCGACGTAACCAATTACCCCCGTACCGGACATACCGAACCGAACCATGACACCACTGTCGTATCGAACCGATCCCTGAATTTTGTGAACTGTTACACCCCCAATGTTAATATTTAAAAGCTGCTTGTGATGGGCTTTGGTTCATCATGTGACTTTTTCATCACCACCTGCTTTTGGTGGTTATCAGTGTATTACAAAGGTACAAAACAGATTTCAGTACTTCAATAGGTTGGTATATTAACATTATATCAGTTAATGAAATGACAGTATTTAAATGTAAGTTAAAGTTAAAACCATAAACCTAAAATGTTGCTACCATATTTTTTACGGTAAAATTCTGGCAACCACAGCTGCCTTTTTTTACCGTAAATTTTAGAATAAATGGTTTAACCAAACTGAATAAAAAACTCCATAAATGTTGCAATATCTCAGACCATTCATAGTACATTTACTTTGTGGTTTGGGGTATTGCAGCATTCATGAAATGAGCTCATTTGTAGGGGTTTTGCAAAGATTTTATCCAGTTTGATTAATGCATTTATTATGATTTAAAAGTGGACACTTTCAGCAAATCCATTATTTATTAAATTTAATATTTTTTTATTGAAACCTTTTGCATTTGTTTTTCATGGTCGACCAGCCTCAAAGCGAAACGGTGTAAGTTTCCAGTCTCTGGATCCAGGTTTTCGAGTGCACTGTGTGGAGAGAGATTACTGTAGATGTGCAGTTCAGAATCAGCCTTACAAGAGATTGAGCTGTATGACATCAGCGGAGTGGGCAGCAGATACTGGAAGTTATAAAAACACGTGGACAGTAACTGCAGGAGAGAACACTCTCCCTTGGGCAGGAGGAATATACAGAGAGAAATGTGTGTGGTTTTATGGATGAGAGAGGGAGAGAGAGGTAAAGAAACAGGCAAAACCAGAGAAAGAGTGTGTGTTTGTGTGTGTTTGTGTTCTGAGTGGGCTTTTCTTCTGCTGTGAACCTCCTCATTGTTATGCAACTCACAGAGCTAGAGACTCACCCTGGACAGGACAGCAAAGTGTTTTGGAAAAGACTCTCTCTCTCCTTCTCTCTCTCCCACTCACACACACACATGCACATACATACACACCAGTGCACACACCTGGGTCTCAAGGCTGTCTCTTTTCAGAGCGCGTGTATAAAATGCACACAAATACACACACTCTCTATAAGTTTAAAGAAATAGTTCACCTAAAAATTATTTTGTCATCATTCACTCACCTTCCTGTTGTTCCAAACCTGACTTTCATTCTTCTTGGAACATAAAAATAATTGTTCCATAATGTCCTGGTTTGCTGTTTAACATGCAATGATGTGATTTGAGCCAGTTGTAAATAAATTATGATTTATTTACAACCCCAAATCAGAAAAAGTTGGGACAGTATGGAAAACGCAAATAAAAAAAGAAAGTAGTGATTTCTAAATTTACTTTGACTTGTATTTCATTGCAGACAATATGAACACAAAATATTTCATGTTTTGTCTGGTCAACTTCATGTCATTTGTAAATATACATCCTTTCCTGTCATTCAGACCTGCAACACATTCCAAAAAAAGTTGGGACAGGAGCAATTTAGGGCTAGTAATGAGGTAAATTGGTTAAATAATGATGTGATTTGAAACAGTTGATGTCAACAGGTGATTGTAATTATGATTTGGTACAAAAGCAGCATCCAAGAAAGGTCTAGTCCTTTAGGAGCAAAGATGGGCCGAGGATCGCCAGTTTGCCAACAAATACGTGAGAAAATTATTGAAATGTTTAAAAACAATGTTCCTCAAAGAAAGATAGGAAGAGATTTGGATATTTCACCTTCAACAGTGCATAACATAATTAAAAGATTCAAGGAATCTGGAGGAATTTCAGTGCGTAAAGGACAAGGGCGCAAGCCTAAGCTGAACAACCGTGATCGCCGATCCCTCAGGCGGCACTGCATCAAGAATCGTCATTCATCTATAAGCGATATCACCACATGGGCTCAGGACTACTTTGGCAAACCTTTGTCAAGTACCACAATACGTAGTTACATCCACAAATGCCAGTTAAAACTGTACTGTGCCAAAAGGAAGCCCTATGTTAACAGTGTCCAGAAGTGCCGTCGACTTCTCTGGGCTCGGAGGCTCTGGGACCATCACACAGTGGAAACGTGATATATATATATATATATGGTAACACTTTACAATAAGTTCATTAGTTAAACATTAGTTAATGTATTAATCTGAACTAACCATGGCAATACATGTTACTGTATTTACTAATCTTTGCCGTTAGTTAATAAAAATCACATTGTTACATGTTAGTGGAAACTAATGTGATTTTAATAATGTATTAGTAAATGTTGAAATAACATAACAAAGATATACGCTGTATATGGTTCATTAACATGTTAACTAATGTAGTTACTAATGAACCTTATTGTAAGGTTCATTAGAATTTTATCGCGAACGATTATTAGTTAATCCAAAGCAGCGATTACAAAAATATAAACAAATATGCGCACTAATTCTGTGTGCTAAAGAGGTGTTTGCAGCGCGGGTTTAACAAACTAACCATGATAAAATACATTTTGTCTAACAAGCCGTTGTACTCTGTTGTGCATTTGTTAAACGCCAAACTGTACTCGTTTTTACTACCTTTTATCCGCGCGCCTCAAAAGACAACAGCGCAGCGCGAGCTAGAGCATTGCGTTTATTAACCCGCGTCACGCGCTAAACAACGCTGTTAATAAAACTCGATCAGCGCAGAGTTCTCCAGTACAAATGTCTCTTTCATAAACTAGTTAGCCAAATAAATCATGTTATTCTCATTAGTGAAAGCAGCAGAAACAGTGCAACAACACAGTAGAAGACGCATCCACAAATCACCCACAACTAGTTTTATGTGGCAGAAAAGTAATGTTCATTGAGTATTATTATATTATTAATATACTAAATTTTAATAATGAATATAATTATTATTGTGTAAATGTTGAAATTATGTCTTTAGGCTTCTGTTTTTCATGCAAACACCATAACAAAGACTTTTTTAATAAGGTGCTGTACTTTTGGTTATGTATAAAAGATGAGGCTGTATAAGTGCAGTTCATTATTAGCTCCTGTTCATGCATTTTAAGAGACAAAACTTGTAATATTAATGTAGTACCAAATAGGTGCTGGTGCCACTGCTCTCCTAGTCTGGATGATAATATAAAACTGTAAAATGTTCTTATTGTAAAGAAATATATGCTTTTACCATATCTGTTCAAAATAATCGTTATATATATATCAAGGGAATATCGACAATATATTTTTGTCATAATCGTGCAGCCCTAATAATATATATATATATATATATATATATATACACATACACACACACATATACTTTTATATATCTTTTTATCAATTGATCTGGAACAGGCTTCTCTAAAAAAGCACCATAAAAGTACTGTAAGTGTAGTACTTGACTTCTGGCTATATCAAGTTTTCAGAAGTCATGCAATAACTTTGTGCGGAGCAGACTGAAATTGAATTTGTTATTCACCGAACAGCTTTCCTTCTGCAGTAGCTGTCAAATCTCATTTGCATTCATGTGCATTCAGATATGACCAGTGGCTATGTTTACATGTACACCAATAGTCTGATTATTGGCAATAATCAGAGAGCAAAAAAAAGAGTACATGTCTACATCTTCAATGCCATTTACCCCTACCCAAAACACAAAATGTTCATTAAAAAATTTCAAAAAGAGTAGGTCTGTTTGTTGCAGCTATTTATTATTTGCCTGCTTCAATTACAGAATGCTTTGTGTTTGGAAGGGATTCTTTTATTTAGTGTTTTTTTTACCCTACATATACCCCGTGTCTTCATTTTTAGTGTTTCCTACCATCGGTAAAAGAACACATGTCCATGTCACATAAAGCTGTAAAAATAAACTTTTTATTGTTGTCCCCAAAAGAGTGGCTTCTCATAGCTGTCACAAAAATTCACAGGGCTTCAGGCAACATTTTTATTAGTGGACCCCTTTTCCTTAGGCCAGATGAGTAGGCTATACCATAAAGGACCCAAGTGGGGCCCCCTGATCACATGGCCCAGGACAGCATTCTCAGTTGTTGGCGGCCATGTGGCTTTTTCTATTCTGCTATGATTTCAGACCTGTTCATGAGTGTAACACGGCAACACTAGTACATGGTGGAATAAATGCAATTAAAGCATAAACATGCTTGTGTACTGCACATTTTACTGTGATTATTGTTACTCTAATTATAAGCATAATCACATTAGCATAATTACAGTATTCTGTTTCCATGAGGTCCAGCTTAACCACAGTATTGCTTTAAAGGAATATTAAATGAAAATATGCTGAAAATGTGCTCAGCCTCAGGCCATCCGAGATGTAGATGAGTTTGTTTCTTTAGCAGAATAGATTTGGAGAAATGTAGCATTACATCACTTGCTGTATTCATCTGCAGTGAATGGGTGCCATCAGAATGAGAGTCCAAACAGCTAATCCACTTTAAAGCACACGAGTCCAGTCCATCAATTAATATCTTGTGAAGCCGCGTGTTTGTAATTAAACTGCCATTAACATGAAGTGTTGCTTCTGGCCAAAATATGAGTCAATAATTCATGATAACAGTTTCTCCAGTGAAAAAGTCCATCCCCATGTTTTTCTTTCACATCAAAATCCACTGACATATTTGTTTTGGACTGTTTTCGCTTGTAAACTGTGCTTGATCAGTATATATTTCACTCCTCAAGACGATTGGAGAAAGCAATATTAGGGATAGACCACTCATATTTTAACAGGCAGCAACGTTTTGAGTTTAAAATGTCTCAATGATAGATTTATTACAGACACTCAGCTTTTCACTCCACAAGATGTTAATCGATGGACTGGAGACATGATGATTACTTGGATGGACTGAGGGTCAGTAGATTAAACACATTTTCATTTTGGGTGAAATATTCCTTTAATGACATTTAAAAGGTGTAAGATTTTCAGTGAATTACAGCATAAATCTCCTTCGCACAAAACTGTAATTTCACTTAAGTTGCTTTTTGGCGCCTGAAATCCACTGGTCACATATATTCACATGCTTTAATTGTGTGAGGAAAAAAAGCAATAACCATTCTGCCTTTTGCAGAAGACAGAAAGTAAAGCTCTGGAGCGACGTGAGGGTGAGTAAATGATGACAGAATGTTTATTTTTGGGGGTGAGCTATTCCTTGAACTGAAGATGTTCCTAAATACATGCAGCCCACCACAGTCGTTGCGCGCGCTCGCGCATGAAGGCTTGGTTTTTGGGGCGGACTTTAGGACCATGGAGAGTTCTCCCACAGCAGCGAGCGCACACAGCCCGTCTTGAAGAGGAAACCCCCACAGGAGCTCTAGCTGCCGGATACCTGAGACATCTCAAATCATCCCTCTGACCGACGAGCGCACGGCGCGCCACGGAATGCGCAGGAGCGACCGACTGTCCGCTGGACGAGGGCGCACGGTCAAGCCATGGGTCCTTCTTCAGCAGCTTTGAGTTCTTAATGCATTATGATGTCCTAAAGTCATAGAGACCCCTGGAAATCCTTTGAATACTCCTTAAGGCAGCGTCTGTATTGGAATAAACTATCAGCTGGTGAATTTTTCTGTTCGGATGGATGATTTGGACAGATTCCTCATTCATCGTGATGCGCGTTCATTCCGTTTCCAAGTGTCTTATTGACTGACCGCGGATCAATTTTTGGACGTGGGCTGACGGTAAGCTCGCGCTCTGTTTTAGTTACCCATGAGAAGTTTAAAGTGTGTGTTTCTGGAGAGGTTTCATGGTGATGCGGGGGCGGCGAGTTGCTTTGCTTCGGCTCGTGAAGATGCCTATGTACTCTAACCTTTACTCAATATCGAAATCGTGTAAATGTGTAGTTTGATGCTTAAATAATGACAACTCATTTTCATCAAGGCAGAATTGCAGAGTGAGATCTGTCAACAACATGTCCGGATCAAATTTCACCTAAATTTAATAAAATAAATAGGCAATTATGTTTTGTGAAAGAAGATAATGAGCCAGATATTTTGTATCAGTAGGATCTGATTGTTTTGTGACATTATTTTCATGACTATTTCACGACTATTCAGCCCCCCCCCCCCCCCCCCTTCTTATTATTAATGCGAAAACATTATTATATATTGGCTATATATGTAATTATATAAAAGTAGTGTGGTCTTTTGCGGTCCTACTTTTATGCTACTTATTTTTTTAAATCAAGGTGTCTGGGCAGGATGTTTCTCATTAGGCTACTGTATTACAGTAATGCGACTCCAATAAGAGTCTTCATTGATATTTATGAGAATTTTAAACAAACTAATAAGTAAAACATACGATATGAGGGCGAACATATGCTTCACTGACATAAAAAAAAAAAAATTGCACGATATAGAAACGTCTTAATGGTTCTACAAGTACACAAATATCTATAGTTTTTTTATTATTATTATTTATTTTGCAATATAACACGTACATTTGTTCTTCGGATTTACCCACACCTAAAAGCAGCATTTCAGGTGGGAATCAGTTAAGATCTCAGTGAGAGCCGCGGACTTTGCATACGCGCAAAAACAAGACAAGGTCTTAATCGTGGTGTTTTTATTACTGACAAAACGAAGGGTTTAAAATGTTATTCCAGTTGTGCGGTCTATTGACAAATCACTGTTAAATATAATCTCGTTTTGGTTTTGTTTGACTCCAAATAAATTCGCGACGTGATGTGCGGCAGCGTTTGAGATGGCTTGTTTAAAGGCGGTGTTTGCGGGAGTATTGCACCCTCCTGCGATGGTACGGACAGAACACACGCACACACACACACACTCACTCTCACACACACACTGCAGTGGCGTCTGATCACAGTCTGCAAGAGAGTGAGCGAGAGAGAGTGCGCAGGAGAATCTGTGCCGACACCGACTGGTACACATTAGACCTCTCGTGGGCTTTTCACACTTGAAATTGTAAACCCAGGGTCATTTTTATTCCAGGGTTAACTGAATCCCTGCTGGGTTATCTTGTTCACTGTTTCCCACTGCCCATTCACAGCCTTAGGTTAGTCATTAGTCTCAGGTTACGAAATTTCACTCTTCACATTTTGTGAACAGCGGGTTATCGTTCTTATTTGCATATTTATGAGGTCAGTAACATTGATTGGACAAATACTGCACGCGTCCTGTCGTGTATGGACTTTTCGGACCAATGTTGTAAAAAAAACGGTCTCTTCCTCACTTTTTGAGTCACTGCACAACCTTTTAAATATTTTCAACATTTTCCCCCTCAGATGTTAAAATTAAATGTGTGCAAGTTTATGTTGCATTAATATTTAATGAGGCAGGCAATTGCTTAGTTTATGATTGGTTGACTTATGCTAAACAATTTACCGGAGCATTCTAATACCACATTATTGGGCTTTCCATGCTTGAAATTGTTAACCCAGGGTCATTCCTAATATTGGCTAAACGTTAAACTGGGTTATTTCACTGTATGTTTTTAAACGATGAGTCGACTTAGTTATTTGCATATTTATGAGGTTAGTAACATTGATTGGACAACTACAGCGCTTGTAGTGTAAATGTCGCCATGTAGATCCGCTCTGGGGTGCGTTTCCCAAAAACAACTATGGTCACAAGTTCCGTCCTTACCAATAGAGTTCAATGGAACTAACGACCATATAGCTAACAATGCTTTTGGGAAACGCACCCCTGATTGTTTTAAGCCTTATAAAGCATACAGCAAAACAATACTTTAATACATTCTTATTATCACCGGTTAATACATTTGTGTCGCTGTTCTATATTTTCCCCTCACCGTGGAGACCAAACATAACATGAAAGTTTATGCAACATACAAAGCTCATGAATACTTAATGAGGTAAGCTCTGTTCGTTTTATAATTGGTTCTCGGTTGCTAAACAACTCACTGTAATATTTCAGCACAACATCATTTCTCACTGTATACCAGTTCATTAAATGTTAGCACTGCAAAGCCTAAAGCAGGGCTTCATAACCCAGGGTTAAAAGCCTTACTAACACTATTTCGAAATAAGTGTGAAAGTTGCTTAACCCAGGGTTAAAATTGGCCTTAACCCAGTTAAGCGTAGCGTGAAAAGCCTTTTGGCTGGCCTAGTGTTGCTGTTACAATCCAAGGCTCATGTGAGAACACACCCAAGGCATGAGGATTACGCTCGTCATGGATGCAGATTCATAAATTCACATTGCCCTCTTTTACCTCGTGCCACCTGCAAAAAATCTCATCTGAACTCATAGACTTCCTCCGTTTGATGCATTATCAGTATAAACAAGCCAATCTCCTAATGCTAATGATTACTTTAGCTTATTCCCTCAAATGTGTGCCTAGAATACACAGATGAAACGTTGGCGAAAATTGTCTCTGACAGCACCATTGACTCCTCTTAAAGGGACTGTCACTCAGGTTTGAATGTGGTATGGGGCACAGCCCGGGTTTATTGTGTCGTTGTGTGTGCGGTTATAAAGAATGCATAGAGTCCCATGGTGGGGCTCCTATTGCCTAGGGTGAGTTTGAAGATGGACCCACACACACTTCCCTACTTAAGTTTCCAAAGAGATCTGGCTATAGCGCATGCCATTACCGGCAGCGTTTGGATGGCCTATTAATAAACAAGGCATGTTCTGTCATGGGATTTACTGAATGGCCAGGGGCATCGGTTAGCCACTTGTCGATAAGATCTGTGAAGTAGAATCTGCACAAGAACCAATACATGTTAAAATGCACTTTGATGTGATGTGGCTATTTGACTGTGAGTGGTGCTGAAAGAACAGCTCCCTTTTTCAATGAACTACAACACATCTGTCAGAACCTTCTCTGCCTTGATATATCAGCAGGTCAACTCCCGTATCACTAAAATGACAAAACCGTTATGACTGATGCCCCTGATCCGTGGGAAGCTAAAAGTCATGTCTGTGGCATTCTGATAAAAGCATGCATGTGTAATTTAAAGCCTGCGTCGCAGAATCCACTCTCAAATTGGACTCCATATTGCAGTTGAGTTCTGAGTCTGTTGCACTTTTGAATTTGAGTTGAATTGGTGCATGTTGCAGAGTCAGTCGTTGCTGTTAAATGGCTCAAAATCTTGGATGGGGTTAACTGTGGAAGTTCATAGGTTTCCTGAGTGTTTACATGTATGAAATATAGTTGTATTGTTTTCCTGGTGAATAAAACGCACTCATGAGACCCCCCTCCCGGTTTCTTAGGGACCACTTTACTGGGCACAATATCAATAAGAAGCTTGTCGCTATCTGTGTGTATGTGTGTGTTTGTGTGCATAATGAGGACAGTATGCTGTGGGAAAGCCCTCATTATAAAACAGTTTGAGCTCTCAGGCCATTAAAGTCAAGTACAGCGAGTCAGGAAGCGAGTAGAGGATGCTCAGGTGGATTGCTAGATGATTGAAACAATAAGCTCATTCTCTATTGTCTTGTCGGTAATGGCTACTATTGGAATCTGTTGGGTTGAGGGCTCTTGTCAGCTCTCGTCCTGGTGATGTTGTGACCTGCGGTCCAAGCTGATTGACTGGGTTTCAAAAGAATAGTGTTCGATTAGTAATAAGAGAAGAGAATTCATTGATTTGGGTTGGTGAGAAGTTGTTGGTCTTCCACGGGGAAGTCCACCGTGGTTTCCTGACCTTGATGGTGCGTTTTACATTTGGAGCGCACCTGTGGTGAGGAGAAGCGTCACGCAACAGAGATCTAGCATCCCATATTTTCAAAACACGTAGGGAATTTCAGTTTGAAGGACGTACAAACAACACATGCACGCAAATAAATAAATACAATGAGTTCATTTATTCGTATATTTGTGAGCGTAGAATATGCAAGTCGAGTCGCATTGACGCATGCACGCAAACTCATTTACTGCTGGTTTTCCTGTTGCTGATGAAGTCTGACATGTAATCTTTCCTTGTTTTGTTTTTTTCTCTAGCTCTCTCCCTCTCTATTACTGTCACTTTCTCTCTCCCTTAAGACTGTCAAACTGTCAGAATCCTCACTGATTCTCACCGAATAGTACTGAAACCTGCAGTGTGTGAATCTGTATGAGTGTGTGTTTGTGTAGACCCAATTTAGTCTCGTATATAACAGGGCGTTTGCAGTACAACTAGAGTTTTCAGTTTTTATAGCACTTCCTACACTGATTTTACTCATAAACTGCTCTGAATGTTTCTAAAACACCAATGTTCGGTCATTTATTCATTATTGATTTCAGGCTGATGGTAAAATTCAACACCTAATCTCTGTTTATGGCCTCAAAGTTTCATGATTTTATTCATTTGGCTTATAGTGGCCGCAGTTTGAGAGAAGCCTCATTTTGATTCTCTTTCACCGTTTAACCTTGGAGTATAAGCTCATGACAAACGCAATGGATTCTTGAGCGGACAACCTTTGATGGAATTGGGAATCTGCCTCAATTTTCAGCCCTCTCCTTGTAAATGAGATGGTGCAGTCATTTACATTAGTGAAACTACGTCAGGAACCTAGACATCGGTTAGAAAAGTAGTTCCATAATGACAATCACAGTAATTCTGAAAGCATTGGTCAGGATGAAGATTTGGAGTGAGCTAGAATACTAATTTCCCAGAGGAATACACAGGGAAAAAGACAGATTTAAACACACTGTACAGTGGGGTTCTCAGTCAGACCACTAGTGAAAATTCAATGCAGTACTTTTCACTTCAAATTATAGTAGAATAGCATTTTGAGGGGAAAATTTAATTGGAAAATTAATGACATGCAGAATGTCTCAGTATTTGGTTTGTTCTCCTTTAATGACAGCAGCACTTGAGCTGACATGAACTCCACAAGAAAAAAGCTGATGATCAGCATGATTCGAGAATATTCCAAAGAACATCTTGTGCTTAAATGCAAGAACATTTTTACCTTTTGTACAAAGGAATTCACATTCACAATTTGCTCAGTAGTGACCTGGACCTCTTAAATATTTATCATTCATTTTTTGTTTCAAAAAGATTTCCGATGTGGTCTCAGACCCCACAGTATATAATCATTTTTTAATGAATCAATTACAGTCTTTAAATAGTGATAGGCTATAATTGCAGTGATTTTTGAACTTTTGAACGAAGCAATTGTTTCACGTGACAAACTAAACGCATTAGCTCAACCACAGTGTTCATTAAAATTAGCCAAAGAATATGAACATGTCAGACCTTTTGGCTATGAGATTCAAGTATGTCCTTCTGGAGCTGAAATTATTGCTGTAGTTTGATAACTACTTCAAAACACGTGCAGGGGGTATTGCTAGGATTTAACTGGAAGTTAGGTGTGTTAAAAATGTAACATGCTGTTATAATTTTTTTTGGAATTAGGTTGGTTGGGACACTGGAGTATTGCAGTATTTGCTGAGTAATGGTATTGATAATGCTGTGTACTGTACTGCTAGACATTATTGGACTTTTTGTCTTTGTGAGGTTTTTCTCTTAATGATACCCTAAATGTTCACAGAAGTTATTGAGTCTTCTTTTCTCTCTTCAATTTCTTTGTATTCACATGAGGTAAATTCAAATAGGCTTTATGACCATAAAATGTTACTATTCAGAAGCAGTTTTTTATAACTCTTCAAACTTAATGGAGGTTTCAATTATTTCTCATTTAATCAAATTTCATCTTAGATGTTTCTTAAAATTTGTTTGGGAAAATAAGAACCAGACTAGTAAGACAATTGTTCACATATACAATAATAATACAGAGCTATACTATTAATATGAATGACATGGCTCAGATAATTTGGCAAGAATTAAATGAGAAAGTTTGAGTTCATATTGAAATCTCTGACGTTTCATTGCAGTAACTAAGCAAATCGTGCTGTTTGAGAAGCAGTTGAGAGCCTCTTCTGAAGCTCAAGAGAGAATACTTGTGAGATTACTGGGGTCTTTTCAGCAGACAAGTCTGAGAAGCAGGAGACTGAAACAGCTCAGCCAACAATAGTATTCTCAATTGTATATTAACTCAAACAGTAAACTAGAATGTATTGATTGAAAATGATAATTAACATACAAATTGCTATGGCCCCACGACTCACTTCTTAAGCAATTGTGCTTGACAGAAAATTTCAGTTACAAAAAACTCATGTCATGTTTTTGTGACACAACATGCCTCAGCCTTTTTTATGTATGTGCACCAGTGATTAGAAACAGTCTTAGAAGGAATTAAAATGTAAACAAATCTATGAAACATCAGTCATAGTTATTGCAAATTTATCAAAAGTAGACCTATACATAATTGAATACGCAAATAAAATGTTTAGGTCACAACAGCATCTGTTTCTGAATAAATTCAGAATTCATTTGTTTGGCATAGGCCTAATTGTTGTTTAATTTCAAAGCTTATTAGCTCAGCCTAGAATGGTAACATTCTTTTATATCATTCTAACAAGTTATATCATTCTAATCAAGACCGTGGATCGCTGGAGTCAGAATGTAAAAATACTATTCAGGAATTAAAAACATTATGCTGGCTTGTACACATTGTATATTTGTTCTATAATCATCCATGCAGTTAACTAATATAAATTCATACATATCTGTAATTTTTCATGCATTGGGGGATAGTTTGGTTTTGCATAAATAGCTCATTTGACTAATTTATCCATTCATGATGTGCCAGTGGCAGGTTTCTCACTCATGAAAAACCAGAGAATTATAAAATGGTGATTTCCAGGCTTGTAAAAGTCATGGAAGTCAATTAAATCTCAAAAGTCATTGAAGGTTCTATAGTGAGCATAAAAATCATTCTATAAATATCATTATCTCCTTCTGTAGCCAATGTGAGAGTAGCGGCCTTCAAATCTCACAGACGAGAATACGTCGAATCAGCAATGTTTTTCAAGCTTCAAAAACAACTGCAGTAGTCACTAGGAGTGGGAGCCCTGCAGATATATACACCTTTCATCATGTAAAGTCATGTCAGACGTAATTTAAATTGAAAACCTTAAGTTTCCTGCACATAGCTCTTTTCTTCTCTCCCATTGCTATCCATTATCTTTGCTAGCCCTTTGACCACCTATTATCTTGTCTTTTTTTTGACTCCTGACTGAGAACGAGTGTGTCTGGTGAGGGGATTAGTGGTGCTGTGTCTGGAGGTGGTGTAGGAGAGCAGTAATACTCAATAATTAATCACCATCAGCAGCGCAGAGCATGGAAGAGTACTCAGGGGTCCCTTGTTAGCTGGGGCCGATCAGTGAAGTGTGAACAGTCTGCAAGCCTCTTAAACCACATACACACCTGATCAATATTCTGAATTTCAATTCATGCTAAGGGCACGGAAAGACCGGTACATGAGTGTTCTCTGACTTTTTCATGGCTGTGATGTATGGTGAGGGTAGAGCACCTGTAGTCAAGGTTACATGTGCACTAACAAGTCAGTGTCATAAAAAAATCTTTCAGGAGTCCATATTTGAGTCTATATTTATTGTTTCTCATTTCCTGCTTTCGCACTCACGCACACACACACTTTATGCCCCCGAGCGTGTTCGACTTCTACTCTGATATTTGGCTGGCACGAGAAAGCTGGAACTGCCACAATAAATAATGGAGTCCACAAAGACCGGCGTGGTCTTTATCTTTCCCCCCCCTCGTTCTTTTACAAATACAAGCCCACACCTACAATAACACACACACATGCACACACATCTATTTGGCTCTCTTGTGAACCGTCATATATGTACTCTCTGAATATAGATTAGGCTTAGGTTGTCCTTGAGTCATTCGTTCTGCTGTCTCGCAAGTGTGTGTGTGTGTGGGTTTTTAACGGTGTGTGTATCTCTGTTCATAACGCAGCACTCTTCCTCCAGGGGCACTGTTATATTTACCGCTTGGTAAATGTGTTGACTGTCAGGCCTGGAGATGTGGAGAGTTTAAATTGGATTAAATCATAAAATCACCACATCAATCATTCACAGCTGGGCCCGCCGCCACACGCCTGTCCGTGTGCATGTGTGTGAGCGACCGTACATGTGTATGTGGATATTAGCTGCAATGAGAAATGAGGAAGACCTTCTGTGTACGCCTCTAACTGGACGGTGATTGAATTGCCAATTGTGAGTGGGGAAAAAAGCAGCGCTCATTTGGACTGATTTGATCTTAAAAGTGTTCAGTCTGGCAGATGATTAGGTGACTGTGTGATTTAACAGGTGACTGAATGATTGGGGATGATTAGTGTTATTTGCTAAGTCAAGCATCTCTAGCTTCACTTTTAAAAAAAGTGTTAACCCTAAGGCTGGAAATATGGCACATAACTCATCCCACATTGTTTGTTTGTACTACCTTGAATCATGCGGCTTGTTGAGGAGAGGTGTGTTTGTTACTTTTCTAAGCAACCGAACTTGAGAATATATATGCAAAACAACAAATTACATACAATTTAGCAAATGGAATTATATATTTTATATAATGCATAATATATGTATAATTTACCTTTTTTTATTATTTGATCATTTATTTTTTGTGCTAAAATGGGATGAAAAATCTTGTTGAAGCTATATATAGGGCCCTATGATTTCCGCGATGCAGAAAACGCAGACGGAATTGCGGAATCCAGTCATAAAAACGGAATTTACAGTTTAACGCGGAATGTAACTGAATTTGTCAAAGTTTGGATGAATTAATCAAAAGTAGGTCATTACACTTAAATCAAATCACGATATGGACTAGTATCTGTAAATATTAAGCCGCAAAAGTCGATTTAAATATGAATCCTGCATGTTCTGCGCATCTGTGTGAATGGAGCAGACGCGCGGTTTTGTTTACTAACGTTACATACACAGCGCGCGTGGCGCTCGCGGTGATTTCAGCGTCTGCCGTCTCAATGAGGACATAAATGCATGAACAATGTCTCCAAAACTGATCTGATAGTCACTTCACGAGCATTTTACCATTTCATTTGAGTAAAACTAGCGTCATATCATATACACACAGAACTTTAAAGGTATTCACGGCAACCCGTCAAAATAAAAGTCCGGTTTAACTTACTGTATTAAAGACATTGTGCCAGAAATAGGCTATATTACTATTATTTAGTAGAATGTACATATGATGACTACTACTACTACTACTACTACTACTACTGTTGAAAAATAATGCAACTTTATTTTTTAAGAAATAATCACAAAATATTTTAATTTTAATAATAAATCCCCTTAATATGCCAAAAATGTAAATGTTTAATTTTCATTAATTAAAATATAAATTAAGTCAATGTTTTATGGCTTCATCTGATAACCAGTAAAATTTAAATACACAACACAGAATTTCTGAGTGGGAAAAAAACATTTCATAAGGCTACTGTAAGAATAAATAAAAATTGTTTGTGCATTCAAATAATTAGACATGCTAAAACACAGAATTTGGTAACAATAAAACATAAGGTGAGAAAAAAATAAAACATTTCATACGGCC
Source organism: Schizothorax lantsangensis (assembly GCA_027422415.1). Lineage (NCBI taxonomy): Eukaryota > Metazoa > Chordata > Actinopteri > Cypriniformes > Cyprinidae > Schizothorax > Schizothorax lantsangensis. The sequence continues at coordinate 17,100,027 of CM049848.1, forward strand.
CTAAACATGTCATTTTTGTTACACTTTTAATAAATTAATGTTAAATTGTATACGTTTCATGAATTTAATTAATTAGGCATGCTTTTTGATTAATACAATTTAATTTGACCATTAAAAAGGAGTCCAGAAAAATTTAAACGGAAAAAAACGGAATCCAGATAAATTAAAACGTAAAAAACTGAATTTAGAAAAAAATAAAACGGAATTTGGGAAAAAATAAAACGGATTTCAGGACACCTTAGCAACACCCTGGCAACCACCCACCCTATATATATTTAGCACTATTAACACTATAATAATTAAGGGTTCTTTTACATAGTGTTCTGAGTGATCTTGTTCCATTTTTTCTACATGTCACTTTTAATGTTTTTTTCCCCCTAAAAAGTAGGGGTGGGAGAAAATAGATTCTTCTATGACATTCTCTCTTCCTTAGTAACCATGTGAAGTAATATTGAATATTAAGGATGCATAGCCTCATTTATCAATCAACACCCTGGCAACCACCCACGTGTGATTTATACAGTCTAGTATCATGAAAACAATGCATTTGAATATTAGCAAGTTTTACGACACGGAGCATAACCCGGCCAAAAAGAGGGTAATCTCATGAAGAAATTGATCTTACTCCAAAAACACCCACTATTAACACATTAATTTATATGTATATTATAATAATCGAAAAATGTATAAATATTATAAAACTATATAGAATATCTCCACAACAAACCCATGGTATTACAAAACAGTTCTATAAAATTTTTTTACATTAAAACACAAATTGCTGAAATAAACAGTTACAACGTGCTAAAATTAAAATTAAAGCGAAACATATGCTCACAAGCCTCTCATCGACATCCAAATGTATGATCATTTGGTTGCTAAACTATTATCTATAATTAAACAAGGCTTTGTACTATGTTCCAATTCGTAAAATATCACCCTTACAATAAATGTTTGTTTCATCTGCTTATGCCTTGTAAATTGTGCAGTGTAACATGTTTGGTTACTGCAGTTTGTTACTTTTAATGTTGTGTGTGTTTTTTTCCCCAGTTAAAAAAAAAAAAGTTAACTAAAAAGTCACAAAAACGAAAGCCTATACTTGGCACTGTGTTAATCTGTTAATTAAGAGAAAATATTAGCCCGATTTATTTTATTCATTTTATAATTTCTGTTTTTTCTCACAGAATCTATGCATCGCAATTCTCTCTTCAACGATTCTGAATCTGATTCAATTCTCTATTACTTGCTAACCAAAAACTTGCGTACACGAGTGCAGTAATATAGCCACCGCTCACGTCCATATTGATATTAAGTTTTGCGGACGGCCGTGCAATTTCGGTCACGTTCGTTTCGTAAATTGCCCATTGATGCATCGTGATATCAAATTTAATCGAATCATTGACATGATAATTGTAATCAAATCGAATTGTGAGACCAGTGAAGATTGACACCCCTACAAAAAAATTTGCATTTTCAGATGATTCACATTGTACAATTTCATCCGAAATCAACATATTAATGTTTTTCTGTGAAATCTGGTTGGCCCTAATTCATTTTATGTAGTAATTTAAAGGAACAGTCTGTTATTTATTTACTCTTATGACATAGCAAGCTTGTAAGACTTTCTATGTTTCTTGTTATATGTTGCTGTTTTCAATGCAATTATAATGAATGTGGACTGGAACTTTTATTTTGTTTTTTTTAGTTTGTGTGAGGAACAGATTGGAAGTCACTGTTCACTGATAATTTTCTCCTCCATGTTATTTGTTGTGATTCATTGAGAGAGCTGAACTGACCATATCAGTCAGATTTGTGAACGAATCATTCACATTTTGTGAACTGGATTAACAATTCATTGAAGAGATCTGACTTGAAAAACGATCAATTCACAATTTAGACATTGCTGTTCCTGGATGAAAACATCAGAGGGCGAATATCAAGATTTTCAGTTAATAATTGCCTAAATGGGTCTGTTCCAGAACAGTCCTATAATACAGTATGTACCTTTTATTTTTCACCGAGGAAAGAAAGTCTTTTGGGTTTGAAACAGCATGAGGATGAGTAAATGTTGACAGAATTTTCATTTTTGGGTGAACTATCCCTTTAATTAAAGCCGTAATAAGTGATCTCATACGCATTAACTGGTGGCTGTGAAAATGTGAAATCTTTATATTCTACCTTTTCTCATTTTTTTTCTCTCTCTCCTCTCTCAGAACCCTGAGATTATGTGTGGGAGAGGGATGATAAGCCCTTTAAAGAGATCACAAGAGCACTCTCTCTCTTTCGCCCCTTTGCCTTTTTAACGCACACACACACGGACACACAAACACTCCCACACACACACAAAATAAAGTCTATTAACCTCTCAAATGCTACTGTTCCTGATGGGATTTAGGCCTTCCAGTGTCTGAATTTGGCATGCAATTCATCATCAGTAGAATGTTATTGTAAGATAATTACGGATGAAGAGGAAGGGTTTGCACACACTTATTAAGTTTACATTAATTATTTGAAAAAAGACGGGAAGCAGGGAATATAGGTGTTATTTGATTAGATATAACAAGTCTTGGAGGGAATTCCAAGAATACCGTATAGCTGCAGGGAGTAATTTAGAGGTCTGCGTTAAAGTGACAGAAGCAGTGCATCATGGGGGAGTCATGTGACAGGATTGTGAAATGAATTATGAACCTGAAATGATGTTAAGGTGCTTTATCAGCTGGAGACTTTAAATAAAACCATAAACACAGGTGATTATGGGTTGTTGACATGTATATGTAGTACTTGTGTTTTGAGAAATGTATTTTTCACACTGTATTTATATTAACTGCAAAAAGCTAAACGTTTGTTAAAAATGATGAAAAACAATTATATAATTTGCCTTATCCTTTAATGTATTATTTACCTAAAATCTTGAAAAATGTTCATGTTCCTTGTTAACCATCCATATATATTTGCCTTTGAATCCAGTTACCAAACTCTGTTCCTCTTTATTAAAGAATATTTCATTCAAATTTGGGTTCAATAGACTTCAGAGGCTTGCGCATATAGATAGTTGGCCTCTCTGATCGCTCTCATCATTTGTTCTTACACTTTAAAGGGAGATGATACACTTAATCATTACTGCATATCTTTTTTTCTGACCTCTTTGTTAACGAGTTTGTTAATTAATTCTCTTAAAATGTTACACACCCAGAGTTCTTTTTAATAATCGTGGGCGTCCTACATTACTCAAACATTTAAGAAACACCCATTCAAGGAGAGAGGACAAAGAAATCAGTGTGTGCTTATTCTGCAATGGAAATGGGTTGGATTTCCTCTGAAAACAGGCTTCTATAACCTCTCAGATGGGAGAATTATGTGGACGTTGTGCACAGACAGCAAACGGAGATTAAAATAGATTTCAAATATGAATACAGAACGCAGGTGATTGAGTGGCTTCGTGAGAAGGCAGAGAAATCAGATAAAATATGAAGAAGTCATACTTTAATATGATTTGACCAAGAAAGAAATGCTTAAAGATTGTATCTCTCTTAGCTTTGTATCACACATATACATATATATGGAGAAAGTAAGAAAGCAAAAATGTCTGAATTCCAGATAAATTAAATTTTGCAGACTTTACACATTATTGCTGGAACTTTGTACATAGAGCAAGTATAAGGAGAGCAGCAAGTTATTATAAATACATATATTTGGGGGCCATTTGCCATTTCCGTTATGAAAAAATATGTATTGCTCCGATTAGTATATGCAGATATGATTTAATTATTCATGCATATATTCATGAAATATTCATTTTTTATTTTACAGTGCCGTTGTATTATAATAATGCAGATTATGATGATGATTATTATTGTTATTATTATTATTATTATAATCCCCATCAGAGCTCCTCACACATGATGTGAAGAATCTGAGGCAACAGAGGTTCAGTTGATTAGAAAATAATCTAAATTATAATAACTTGGATACTGTTTAAATTATATGGCCTTAATGTGGTATTGTTCCCCCCATGGTATCAAAAAGTTTATTACGATATTTTAGTTTCCTAACAAGTCAGTATGAACAACTACAGTAGATTTGTATGTTTCTGCATCTTGAAGGTTTGTACTACCTCTACACTAAAGACAAAAATGGAATTTGTATCATTTTCATAACAAATGTCAGAGCTAGGCAAAATAGAAAATAATTAGTAGTGTCATTTTTCAATATAAACATCTTTTGTATGTTTACTGAATGCAAGTTGTTAAGGTATTCTGGGTAATTTTAGTGTGTTGAAATAATATTTACCAATTCAATCATATTATTAAAGATTGCTTTGTTGCAGCTAAGGTATTCTGAGCAACATTTACTCTGAGTGTTATGTGGCCAGTATGACCAACTAGATCTGTACATTTTTGAATAATTTGTGAGTGGGTGGTTGCTATTCTTGAGTGTTTTTTTAGTATGTTGCTATGTGGTTGCTAAGGTATACTGAGGGGTGTTTTAAAGCAACAAGCCGCAAGAATCCATGGTTTACAGTGATTTTTAGAACAGCTAAGGGACGTTGTTGTACCTGGCAAGGTCTCATAAAATAAACACAAAGCAACAAAAATGTATTAATTTATTGGTAACAAATAACCATTTTTCCACCAAGTTCTTCAGCAATGTCTAGCAGCAACACACAGACGCAGCAACGAAGTAATACTGATGTAATGACACAGGTGTTTGTTTATAGAGTATTTTACAATGTCTTTGAATGCGGCTCAGCCAATCATAATCAAGAATCGGAATTATCCATTTTACGTACTATATTAAAAACCATCATATTGAAGATTGCTAATCGGATGGTAATGTATACTGAGTGTTTTTAGCATGTTGCTTTGGTGTTCTGGGTGTTTGCTTACTAGCCCAGATCAAAATAGCCCAGCAAATCTCTATAGTATTTCTTAATGTAAGTCTATGGGGTTTTTCCAGCAGTATTATCACTCAAAAACTGTCCAGTCATTTAAAAAAATAGACTGTAAACCAGTAGGGGACTGCAATAATAATTATGTTTTCGAATAGATTTCTCAAATACTCTCTTCTATTGTTCCAGTAAAGTAGTCCTGCCCCAAAATCACGCCATTGGTTGAGTCAGAAGTTAAAATGTCGGGCCGCTTAAACAAACAGAGCAGTGTTTGACAGTGTCACCGTGTTTACCCACTTCACGAAGTCAGCCTAGGTTTTAACATCCACAAAATTACACACTTCACCTTTAAATCTTGTGTTTGGCGGGTCTGGACGTGGGTAGCTTGTGCTTGTATGTTGCCTGTATGACATGTGAGGTTTCTCTCTGTGTCTCCGTCAGGCTGGAGAGGAAGATGACAGCTCTCAACCCAGTGCTGTTCCTGCTCTGCGGTGTCTCTGTGTCTCTGACTCTGAAGGTGGTGTCAAAGAGAGGCTCAGGTATGTCCAGTTTCTGTCTCTCTCTCTCTCTCTCTCTCTCTCTCTCATTACTCACAGAGGGCTTGCTCTTCGCATTAAAGTGTAACATCAAATATTATTTCATGGAGTAATGAAAGCTGCTATGCTAAACCGCTCTCACCGGCCATGTGACTGTACATATTAAAGCTTAATTTAATGCAGCATTGATTGTGAAGGTCATTCTTGTGTGCTGAGACAGTGAGTGTGGATGTGTGCTTTCCTTTACGCACAAGTAGGCAAGTACATAATCACCAAACTGCACACACACACAAATGGGAACACGTGTAAATACACACATACATTTCGCAACAGAGAACAGGTTGGGAAGAGAGCAGTGCCAGCCCATCTGTCAGAGGTGATACTCTAATGTGTGTGAGGGAGGGTGTGTGTGTGGGGGTGTGGGTGTTTAAGGGAGCGAGAAAATGTGTGTGTGTATGGCTGACTGGGAAAAAGAGCATAAAATGTGAGCCAAGACCACCATGTACTCCAGATAATTAGGTGCAGGGAGGTGTTATGAGTTAAGCTGCAATTTGATGTTCCTCAGGACCAAAATTTGTATTTCCTGATACCTCCGTTTTCTCCTGAAGCATAATGACAACACAAAAAAGAGTTACTCAATTACTGAAACTCAAGGCATTTACTGAAAATGATCTAAAAATATGAACCCTATTTCAGCGTTGGCTGAAGAAACAGTTATTATGTACAGTCTGATGGAAACTGGCGGGAGTCTTTTGAGGACAACTTCAGTATCTTGCCTTAACGTCAGCATGAAATGGCATTCGCAACCCATTATACTTCCATAAGTAGCCATATTTCCGATTGAAACAGGATATTCAAGCGTAAAAAAATGTAGAATGGGAGTTGATTTTATCTGTAAGCACTTGATTGGATTGTGAAAAGTGGTCGTTATGTACCAGAATAGAGCCAGATCTGCATGGGTGTTTGCTAAAACAGTTCTTAAATTGCTATTTGGTTTTCGGTTATCCAATTCAATCCAAAAATCAAGCAACAAGAAAAGTCAATTCAGAGATGAAATGATGATGAAAGATTATTTTTTTGGAATGACATTTTTTTTTTTTTTTTTGACCCATCAGAATGCCATAACTTGATCTTCTTCACTGGTGTGTGGACTTCCAATCATTTAGTCCACTTAAACCTCTATCCATTTTTGCAATCGACTGCAAGCTTACATTCAGATCTGCTATTTTAAGAAACTAGCACTAGTTTATGTTGCACTGTTTGTCTTAGACTAAAATTAGCCCATAGTGGCATAGATAGGTTTTGATTCCATTGTTGAAATGTGCTATTCACAGTCAGCCACCATTGATTCATTGCATATACAAAGGTTATCTGATAACAAAAGGGTTGCCAAGATAATGAGGAGTATCTGGTTGGTCATGTGCCCTCAACTTATAGTGACCACCATATGTAGAATAAAACAGCTTTTATAAGGCAAATGATATCTCATGTTAGTGTCCATGATTTTAAACTGCTCACTAAAGAAGTAATATTCTTTTCTGCTGGGGTAAAACTTTTAAAGTTAAGAAATGTTAAGAATGTGCAATGTTAAGAAAGTAAATAGAGTCCATTTTGATTTCTGGTGACTTTAAAAAGCATGTTTCAAAGCACAGTCATCTGATGAGAATGCACTTCAATGCAGCCTTGAAAAGACACACGAAATCCACACGTTTGAGATCACTTAAAGCACAGCCTTACAGAGACTTTTGACCATGGGGGTGTTGAAGGCACACTACTTTAAAGGTTTTCTGAAGGCACTCTAAAATTACAGTGGTGCAGGACTGCCACCGACCACTGTGTGATGAAAGCATGCCGGATGTTATGTCTAGTACAAAGATGTACTCAGATTTGTACATGCTGGAATGTCTGAGGACGACATCTGTTGCTTGCTGTTGATTACCAAAAATAATATTTTTGATGCACTCCTCTGTAAAAAAACGAATGGGAATTTAGTTTACAGTAATACACTGACTATAGCAACCATTGCAGAGTGTTTTCTCCTTAAAGTGCAGTGTATCAAAGACAGTCTTAAAACGTGGTTTAAAACCACCCTTGTTCCCTACCGTCACGAACCAATCTTGTCAACTTGCGGGGGGGGAGGGGGGGTTCATATCATTTGCTGTCTGGGATGGCAAATGGGAACATCGTTTGTGTAACTTTAGCAACACATTATTAGCTGTTTGACATAGTCAAGCCAAAGGCTAATGGTATCAATTTTCTTTACGTGTTGTAGAAAGCGATACATAAAATGCATTACCATTCTTATACATCGACTTGTAGATGACCCTGTATGATTTGCTCTTCATTTTCTTTGGAATCAGTTTCTGGTTCTAACATATATAGCTGAATGAAGCTAATATTGCCACTTATCATTGTTTAGCATTTACTACTTCAGTTAACCAAGTGAGAAAAAAAATGGAAGAAATTATTTTTACATTTAAACATTTAAATGTAATTTTGATTATCAAAGATGAGTTTTAAGGGATAAAATTACTGACTTTAAAATAAACATGTTTACTTTTGCTTGGTATCACACAATGCAGTCTTCTCAACTTGACCTTCCATGTAATATTGGCTCATTTTTTTGAATGCACTGGCCAGATTCAGACATTTTTTTTACTCAACGGTTTGTTAAAAGTGTTAATTAATCCACTCGCTGAAGTTGACATGCAATGTAACGATGTCATGTGACACTGTTGCATACAGCATTCTGTTTCACGTACTTAAAAAGATTAGTATGCAGTATACAGTACATACTATGCAGTATGCAATACACTAGTTTTCCATTCCAAGCAAATGTTAGGAACGGCACTCACAGAAGTTTCATCACTTATGCATGACCAGGAGTTCGTCCACCCGGAAAAGTAGTCCCACCTCAATGGGACGATTCAGACAATTTCACAACTCAGGTAACACACAGAATTCATATAACAGCTTAAGTAAAAACACAAGCTTCATATTTTACAAATTCTTATATGTGGCAATTGACACGTTGTTCTCAAAGTCCGAAAGTAGCCTGGAATATCCCTTTAATGAAATGGGGAAGTGTGTTGAAACCAGCAAGAGTTTTATTGGACGGTTCGTATACTCTGCACTGTTCAGCTCAGTGATGCTTCTGACTGTATTGCGGCAGAATCAAAGCTTCAAAGACACTATTAAATGTCAGACACATCAACATCACTCTATGCTGAAAATGAAATAATAACTCTTTCCCTTTCCATCTGATCATCTCAGCAGAGGCCCAAGGCATGGCCCAGACATCAGTATGTGTGCGTGTTCGTGACTTTGAGCGACACAAACACACATCTCATCAGCACAGCATGCATTCCTCTTGATGTGTTTTAAAGGACTTCACAGCTGTAATTGAACAAGGACAAGTTCTGATTGGTTATGAAATATCAAGCTCTAATTGTCTTTTGCATTATGGATTATGAAGATGCTGAAATTTGAATGCAGATTCATGAAAAGAGATTTGAGAAATAAAAGGAGAAATGTCATCCTTAGAGACGGAGAGGGACGGTTCTTTTCTAAAGAAATTATTTAAGTTGATTTGAAGCTGATTCATTGGTGCATTTTACAAGATTTTTGCTGATGATATTCGTATTAGGCTTGTAAAAAAACATTTGGTGATTTCAAGGAAGGGCAAGACCTCATAAAACAAAAATAGCTTGCAAACGGACTAGTCAAGGTAAACACCATGTTTAATTTGACGTGAACGAAACCAAGGCTGTGAGGAGCAGACGTGCAGTTAGTTTAATGCATTGTACAGTCTTTGGTGAAGTCAAATTTTTCACAATCCAACCCATAACCCAACATTTTCTTTATTTTATTTTTTGTACACTAGAATTTTTGAAAAGCCATATTTCATTGACTAAAAAGCAATTGCACAGACTGTAAATGTATCACTTACAGCCTCTTTTTGATTTAAGTCAAATAAATATAGCATCTGTCTTGACTAGATCCCTTCTCACCAATGTCTTATTATTTGTTATCCTTGAAATTCAAGAAAATTAAATGATTTGTTCAAGTCCTCCTGTGGAGTTTTTTTATTTATGTGTTGGGATGTCATCATTACAACATTAGGTGCCTTCAAATCAGTTTGGCTGGAGCAAGATGCTGATGTATTTAAAAAAAAAAAAAATGTTTTAAATTTGTGATGGTGCTGTAAACAGAATTATCATGTAATCATTGTATTTTGTACATGCAATTTAGCTAATTTTATAATATTTATAGACAGTTTTTATATATTCTGTCAATAATAAAAAATAATGATTTCAAACATTTCAGCAAATTTACTGTCAACGCAGCTGTATCCATTGCATCCACCATGTTTTCATAAACTCAGAATCTCAAAGCTCAAAGAAAATCCCCAATTTCCCACTTGCAATTACAACATTGTGGTGGCAATGCATATGCATTCAGCTTGTTAATACAATCTTTCCAACATGACTTGAATGCAACCAAAAGATCATTTTCATGATTTTGATGCATCTTTTATGTTGCACTTTTTATACTGACACTTAGTGGTGTGGATGGAACAAAACGCAAACTGCAAATGTTGTCAGGTATTAATGCGAGTGTGTAAATGCATTCAAAATCAGCCTTCATTCATTTATTCAGCAATGAAAAATGTCCAGTATTATGGATATTACCTAGATGAAGATAGTAGAATTCAGCTGGTCATGTGATCTCATTATGACAGCCCCCATGAGGCGACCCTTCATGTAGAATAAAACTGCTTTTATTAAGCTACTGATATGACTTGATATGCAAGAAGTATATGTCAAAAGCACTTTTTCTTTACATATGAGGGAATCTTAATGAGGGAAAGTTTTTGAGTTAAGGGGTGATACAGCATGTGTGAGCTAGAGATGTTTGTATCTGAATATGCAATGATGGAAATCTGTGTGTTTATACAGTGAACGTGACAATTTGACTTTATAAATGACAGAAACTCCAATTAAAACAAACCAACACAACTCCGACACGCACACACGCTCAAAGTGTCAGTTCATCCTGTCTCATTAAGCACACTATAGTTCCCTCGCTCGCTCTGAATCTATGTCTGTTTTTTAAATGCTAATGATGGATTAGCCCGTGCTCTGGCCTCAGGATTTTCTCTCTTTATTCCCATGTTTGTTTCAGTTCTCTCTCTCAGGTCTTTCTCTTTTCTCTCGCTGTCATGTTACCGTGACCCGCGGACCCTCTCTCTTTATGCGAGCCAATGAAAGGCCTCCAAAGACAGAAAAGACTTCAATCCCTCTTTTCTCCATCTTAGTCGACTAAAGGAATTTTTCCATTATTCCCCTCAGCGCTGTGAGAAAATCGCTCTCTCCCATTGGTTAACAGGCCACCTGCTCGCCCGGCGAACCTGCTCGACCTCCGTCACCATGGCGAGCCAGAGGCGGAGGTGAGCGGATGAGAGGTATGGGAAAAGATCAGGGACGAACAGTCTCACTATTGTCCGACAGAGACCTGCTCGAGGTTGGCGGAAACTCGGAAAGGTCAGTGCACGGTCAAGGAAAGGTCAAAACGAGGGGCGGGGAGGAAGACGCTCGTTCGGCACGGTGTGTCGTCATGGAAATGTCCTCAATTTGCTCGATGCGTTCTGACTAAGACAAATTAGAGGCGGACAAAGCGATTTTTGCAATCGCTGATCCGAGAGACTCCATGGGAACAGTAAATAAGAGCAGCAGTGCATTGTGGGAGATTAAAATCACTTGTTTGGCCCAAAACACATCAGCTTAGAAATATGGGGTACATAATGAGTTTATATGAATATACCTACTCAAAACAGCTATAACCATAAAGCACGGAGAAGCAAAGGAGCCCCGTTCCACCTCTTCCTCTCGCTCTCTCTCTTTCTATCTCTACAGAGAGCAGTAGGAAATGGAAATGCGCACTTTATGGGTCTGGGTGATTGGATTTGCATGGCGTCAAGCCAGCGCAAACACACACACGCAAACACACACACTAAGACACAAAGTGTCTGAGAGAGCAGTGGTAACTCAAAGTCAACATGACAGTTTTACTGGGGTGCAGTTGCTCTCAGTGTCTAAAGCAAACAGCCATTTACTGTTGCACTAAATACCGACTAGCATTTGCCCTCAATATCAGAGAGAGAAATTACCAGCTCAAATTCAAGCAGGGAATGGAAAATTAGAAACCAGCATTCAAGTTTCCACTTAAAAGAATGGCCGTTAATGCGTGGGTGCGTCGAAAGAGCCAATCGAGATTGTCAAAATGAATTTTCGATTCCTGCGAGCATGATTATATACCGTATCGCTCAATTACAAATAACTGTTTCATCTTTGAAACTCTCGTTCTCTCGTTTAATGGAAAATAGGACTTGCAGTCCGCTTGGTTTTTCCGTCCAGACTCTTGTATTTATTTCTGAATGCAGTGAGTTGATCATAATTATGGCTGAAAAGCCAGTTTTAGTCTCTTGTGTTCAGAAGTGCTTGCTTTGTTTAAACTGCAACAATTCAAATTGGCTTTAGATGCATTTCAGGTTTCTTTTCATTGTGAGTAAAAGCTTCTGGAAAGCTTCTTGAGTCTGTCGCTAGCCCACCTGTGGCAGGATGACAGCGTGTGGCGTACTTCTGCTTATTGCGTTTGATCAGAGGCCTTCGCCAAGTCTCAAGATGTTCCAGTTTAAGTAAGTGCAAGATATACTCTATATCCTTAAATGGCTCTTTGTTAAAGCAGAACATTTGAACTAAATGAGATACAATGGTTAATTTAATATTACTGTAATTGACTCCAGTGGTCGGGCATTCCACGGTAATATCACAGAGGAGGACTGCCTTCTGGTTGAAAGAGAGCGAGAGAGACAGGAGGAGAGAGTAAGAGTGACAAAGACAGAGAGTGAATGTTAGGAGACCTCGAGGGATGAGGTGACCTACAATTAGTGACAGTAACATGATAACCCAAGGCCAACAGCAGTCCATTAGCATATTTCATAATTGATTACAGAATATCTTCGGAGGACGAATATTTATTCAGACCTAGTTAGGGCCAATTTAAGGGCGAATTAATGAGGAAATGAGGCTTAAAACAAGACCTGTGCTTTCTCTTTCTTCCCTTTTCCGTTAGATGTTGAATTATGCAATTATGTAAATTCAAGGTTGATGGCTGCAGAGGAAAACAAATCCCATAACAAATATTCATCCCATGTGACCATGATGGAGATCTGTTCAGTCCAGTTTCATGATTGTTCTTGTTCTTAACTGTTATGAAAAAAAAAAACTTGTCATGTGTCTTGTATGTGTATCTCTCTACATTTTCAAATTCTTGTTAGCCTGTGATTCTGACATTTCAAATAGATTTGTGCAAATTCTGTTCTATAAAAGAATAGTTCTCAGAAGAACTCAGAAGTTGTTGTTTTGTGGGACACGAGGAATTCTGCAGAATGTCCAAGATGCTCTTGCAGACAGTTACCAGGGGGAAGTTGTTTTTTTTAACAATAAATATTTTTTGTATTTTCGTCACACATAACATAAAAATGTTCTTCATGTGGTAACATCTGATTTCATTTTATATAATCAAAGTAAAAAAATATATATTTGTTTAAATAAAATTATGTAACCATTAAATTAACCTAAATATTATGTTACACCAACAAAATTAAATGTAGGTTTAGATCAGGTGGAACAGTACATAGGACTATCACATTTACTTCAGAAGATGTGAAATATAGCTTCATTGTGCTTTTTTCTTGTTTTAGAATTTCTTGAGTTCAAAGGCATCAGTCACATTTTACTTGGAAAGCAGCAGCATGAATATCCTAAACATCTCTATGTGCTGTTGCAATGAAGAAAACAATCAGTCAGGTTTGGAACAACTTGATGGTGACAGAATTATTATTTTTGCATGAAAGTATCCATTTAAGAATACACACTGAAAAAAACAATACTACATTTTTTTAAGGTTAGTGGTTGCAAACATTTTATTTATCTACATTTAAATAAACAAATAAATTTGTTTATTTAAATGTAGCTAAAATAAATTTATTGCAACCACTTACCTTAAAAAAAATTGTGAATTCAATGAATCATTTTTTTCAGTGCATTTTGTTGTATTCTTTTTTCTTTTTTCTACATGTAGCCATTTTATTCTAGGGCGCGAAACATCAATCTGATGTGTTAATCATGACCTCGCTGCTTGGAAATGTGTCTGTAGTTATGGAAACTCTGTAGTGAAGCATTTTAACAAGGTTCTTATCTAAGCAACAGAAGCCCACTTAAACTAATTCTCCACCTCCATCCACCCAACCACACACACACACACACACACACACACACACACACACACACACACAGAGCTCCCTTGAAGATGAGTGATTCCCTCAAACTTAAGAAACAAGAACACAGAGAGAAGATTGCATGATTATCAAATAAGATTATCTCTCTTTATTTACTCCCATATTTTATTTTTAAAGCATTTAATTTAAAAAAATCACTTAATAATAGCAATAATAGTAACAAAACTCTCAATTCATTTTGTGAGCATTTGACAGGTCATCATTATGTGGTCACTAAGGTCTCTATAGTATTCTGGTCTCTAGATATGACTCTGCACCCTCCTTCATTGTAAATTTGTGGGATTTTTTTTCCATGTTTATTTATAATAATAAAGTTTAGTTGCTTAGAAAATATATTAGGTAATAACACACCTCTACTCAATAATCTGCACAATTTATGTCCGCAGCACAAATGCTTCAGGATGAGTTACTTGCCAAAGTTTAAAGGGGTCATATGACATTGCTACAAAGAACATTATTTTGTGTACTTGGTGTAATGCAATGTGTTTATGCGGTTTAGGTTAAAAAAGCACATTATTTTCCACATACTGTATATTATTGTTGCTCCTCTGTGCTCCGCCTTTCTGAAACGTGTCGATTTTTACAAAGCTCATCGTTCTGAGAAGCGAGGCGTGCTCTGATTGGCCAGCTATCCAGTGCGTTGTGATTGGCCGAATACCTCAAGCGTGTGACGGAAATGTTACGCCCTTACCGTATTGTGATGCTGTGTCCCGGCACGACAAGACTAAAACAATAAAACCCATTATAAATGAGGCATTTGTTGCATCCAGTGGGGACATAATTACTGATTATAATGACTTATACGGTCTTTTTACACGACACAATGCAACATTACCATGTCTGCATTTTTGATTGGAGAAACGACAAACAACAAGCACTACTCTACACTGCTCAAAACTCGCATTTGAATAGTCAGTGGCAAATTCTTTAAATATGAAAACATACTTACAGGCTGTGAGTCAGAAGCGCCAGACTGTCCTTGCAAAGTTGGAATTGCCCCACTTTATAGAAACAGCCTTTGAGCAAGCCAGCATTGTAGGCTACTCTCCCAGGTTCAGGAAATAGTCCTTCGTAAAATGCGCTGCACACACTCTAATATTTGGGTTGAACTGTTCTGGAACAGTGTTGTAAATACTACTTAACCACTGATTTCTAGTTGTGTCCTCTTTTGGAAGCCCAAGCAAAGTACTTTCGCATTCACAACGAAATACAGCGTCTCCAGGACATGGTGCCAGCAGCAGCAACAATACTACAGCGAGAATAATAGTCCCACCTTCTTTCTTTGCGTATACATTTGGGCAGTGTTATGCAAATCTTAACATGTGGGGGCATGTTTAAATGAGCCGTTTTAGGAGGGCATGGTCGAGTCTTAAATTTTATAAAGAATATCTCTTTGGTTTTGAGACTTTAGTCTTTGCAACTTCTTCTGATCTTATCTATGCACAAACAGCTTGTAACACTCCAAAGAGAAAGGAAAACTTGAAATTGCATCATATGACCCCTTTAATACTTTGTTTAGTAGTAACAAAGTTAAATCGTTTAGAACAGAGCCCTAGTGCCCTAAGTTATATTAATAGTGATTCAGGCTTTAGACACTGAAAGCTATTCAGCATGATCAGTAACGGCAACATCAACATGTTTTTTTCTTCACATTTGTTGTCCTCTTCCCTCTTTAATCCTTCCTCACCGGTAAAGGCAGTCATGTATTGTTGTGACCAGGGAATACCACTGTCATTTGGTTCTATATGCACTTTCATTTGTGTGTGTGCATTATATTTCCCATGAGGACTGTAGAGGGGAGAGAAGGAGAGGGAGTTGTTTGATCTTTAACAGGATTATTCATCCTCTTTCCCTTTTATTTATTTAATATCCTTCCTTTATGCGGAGAGCATCTGGGCAGCATTTAAAACATTAAACCACACACATCTCACTAGAGGCCCGTTTTGTATGTTGTGTGTTTGTGGTGTGTGTGGAGGCGGAATTCCTTGACCTGACAATCCTGTAGCATGATCGATACTGCGTTGAATTACACACGAGTCTGCAAGCCACACATTTCCAAATCCTCCTCTTCCTTTAAAATCTCTCGCTCGCCTTTGGACACACATAAACATGCATGCACAGGTCAGCCCTATAACTGCAGTTTGAATTGACCGCGGTACAAGATGTTTGCACTGTACGTACTGTACGTCATCATGATTTAATTAATTTAAATGTCAGCAGTTCATTTTCGTTGTTAAAAGGCAAAGGGAATCTTACAGATTCAATAGAAGTTAAGCGCTATTGACAGAATCTGTGAGATGCAGTTGGATACCACAGAAATTAATTTAGACTCGTCTCTTGGTTCTCAAAACCAAAAAAAAGACCTACAGTAATGCAGTTACAATGCAGCTCTATGAAGAAAGAGATTTTAAAAGGTTTTACAATCCAATTGTGAATGTTGAAGTGGTTTTATTATTTTTTCCATACGATAATGTTTGTTATTATTGTATTTTCAGACCAAACATATTACTATAATTTTAATATGAAGCAATATTAATATGAATATATGTGTCTTTATATGTGTGTTTATAATTATTAGTGTGCGTTCATAATTATTAAAATATGATTATTAATATTCATTAATATGAATCATTAAATTTATAGTTGAATCATATACAATTAATAGTACTTAAATTAATTTATAATTATATCTGTGTGTATATATGTATGTACAGTAAATCTAAGTATATGCAGATCGATTCACATGAAAGTGACTCAGATCAGAAGTGTTTTTGTTTTGTTTTTGTATTTCTGTAGTATAGTGTTTGTTATTTTTTGCATTAAAATAGTTCCTGTATTGACAAATCTCTGAGAGTTTAGCATGGTAATATATATGACAATGTTAATGTGTTTGGACTTGCTGCTGCTGCGGCAGAGCAACTACTGAGACTGGCTACTTCCAATATATTCACAGACATGCTGCTGTGAGCATGTAGGAAATACTGCACATATAACATTTGTAAAATAACCCCATATATAACATACATGAAATCACTCTATAGCAGATCTATACAGGTGGAGCTGGGGAAGGTGGAGGGTTTCTGAAGTGCGCTGCAACTGCTACAACAAACACTAGCTGAGTATTTGAATGTTGAACAGCAAGCTCATTGGCTGCTGATGCAAAAGAAACCAATCAGCTGAGCCATGTGAATAATGATGTCATTATGTCAGATAATGAGATAATGAACCTATCGGCATGTGCCATCTAGGGCTGGGTATCGAGTTTGATACTTTTTAGTCACCGACCGAATTGCCTCGATACCACAGAGTATCAAAAAACGTCTTGTCGTTCGGTACCAAATTTCGATACCTAAGGGGTTAATCTCATCAACTTCAGTGAGGCAATAAGCCTGCAGCACTAGGTGTGTTCGACTAGAAGCGGCGCGCCACAGATTGATCAGTGTTTGACATCCGCGAGAGCGATTCGAAAGCGTATGGAGCAGTCTGCTCTCTATATCGCGTGGTTTTGTTTATCACACAGACTGAATGCGCGCGTTACGCTCGCGGTGATTTCAGCGTCTGCCGTCTCACTAAATGAGGTCATAAACACATGAACAACATCTCCAGAACTGCTCTGAGAGTCACTCCATGAGCATTTTACCATTTGATTGGAGTTAAACTAGCGTCATATCATATACACACAGAACTGTAAGGTATTCACGACAACCCGTCAAAATAAAAGTTTGGTTTAACTTGGAAGACACGGCAGAAATATACTACTATTGTTCAACAGACAGTACATACTGCTACTACTAGGCTACTATTAAAATTATTAACTTTTATTTTTTTTAGTAATGATCACACAACATTTCTTCCATGTTTTAATTTTAATAGTAAACCCCCTTTGTTTGCCAAAATAAATAAATAAATTTTGATTTTCAATAATTTAAAGATAAATTAAATGAATGTTTTATGCCTTCATTTGAAAACCAGATACAGAACACAGAATTTCTGAGGAAAAATAAAACATTTCATAAGGCTATTTTAAGAATAAATTTGAATAAACTAAGTTGTTTTTATGCATTCAAATAATTAGACATACTACACCAGTATTTAATAACAATAAAACATATGGTGAAAGAAAATAAAACACCCACTTATGAAAGTGGATAAAGATTTTCAATGTTAACAGCCTAGAATAAATTAATAGAAATTATGATTCTGTCTGAGCTATGCGTTTTAAAACGAACACGCACTAGTGTAAACGTAGCCTATCAGATGTGTAAACTGAAAACTTTATAAAAATTATTTGCATTAATAATAAAATTATTTATATAAATTTTGTTCCTTTGTGCAGTGGCTCAGGAGATGAGGCTTTGAGTCTGTATAAATGTCAACAACCATCAAGAATTTCACTCACCAAGGCACTCGTGCTGTGGTGATGTGACAATAAAAGTGATTTGATTTGACAAGCTGAAAAAAAAGTTTTTTGAGATAATGTAATCTTGTTAAAACTGATTTCATAAAATTGGTATCGAAAAAAGTATCGTTCAGGAACCGGTATCGAACTCAAGGTATCGGTATCGGTATCGGTATGGAAAATGTTTGAACGATACCCTGCCCTAGTGCCATCTAGAGTTTCATGACAGAAGTTTGGATTTTAAATCAGTCTTTTCACCCTGTTTTAGAGTATGAATTTGTGGTTATATGCTGCTTATGAAAGGCCTTTGGGTGGATTTTTCTATATACTGTTTATGAAAACAGTCTCTTTATTGTATCATTGGATGTATGTTAACATGTTTAACGTTTAATTACTGTGCTGTTGTTTACCTCTTTTTTAACGTTTTCTTCCAGTGTAGTGCCTTACATCGTAGACTTCCATTGTTGTATGGTTGCAAATGTCGTAATGCCCTATGTGTGAAAACCTCTATATTTGCCAATGTGTAAGCGTTCAAGGGTCTTGTGCAGAGCAAGGTGATTGTTGTTGATGTGTATGCATTGAGAGGTTATGCATAGAGAGGTTATTGTTGGCGTGTGTGTCGAGGCGTTGGATCATGGTGGATTAGCAGTAATCTTGGCCAGTGACACTCCCCGGTGGTCGGATCACTAAGCACGCAGCCTCTCAGTCTTTCTGCTCAACACATCTCTCACAGAAAGAAGCCAAACAACCTTTTTGCGGCAGCTACAAGCTTTAAACTCATTGAGGTTTGGGTGATTGACTCACATTTGCATGCACACAGACATAGGATTGCTCAAGACAGTTGGCGTCTTAAACTGTCAAGTGATCATTAGTACCTTACTTAGGGGACACACACGAACAAATAAAAACCTCTTAGAGTAAGCACACAGTGAGGGAACACTAATCTCTTTGTATTCAGTTTCATTTTAATAAACCAAGCATTTTAATGTGAAAATTCCTCATCACAAATGGCTCATTTTTACTAATGACCCTTCTGAGGAACAAAACCTCAACTGGACTAAAAATCTAATATCTGTCTCAAGGCCAGAGCCATGATTCAACCTCCCTAAAATGTTTTCACGGTTTCAAAGCAGCACTTTACTTTTACTGCCATTAAAGACTGCATGAAATGGTTTAAGAAACACAATTTTCTTTCTTGTTTTGACATATTTCCTATTGAAACGGCTAGCTGGGGCAGAACAAATCGAAAGGCTTATGCTTTTTCAAATAGCCAACTGCTTTTAAGAAGTACATCACAGCCTGGCAAAACCATGATTTACTACTTGCTATAGCTAGTTGGTGACAGGTGGTATTAGAGAAAGGAGACATCAATATAGAGGGCATTTTATTGTACAAACAATTGGAAATGCTCCTGCAAGCAATATCCTTTGGTCATTAAAATTATTATGACAAAATTTTATTGTAAAAATAATATTGTTATAATAATAATATATGTGCACTACCGGTCAAAAGTTTGTAATACTTAGGCTTTAAGTCTCTTATGTTCACCAAGGCAGCATTTATTTGATCGAAAATATGCAGTAAATTATATATATACATATACAGTATACACTGCCATTCAAAAGTTTGTGATCAGGTTTCTATTTTGAATAAATAAAAATCATGAAATATTTTGCCGTTCCTTTTTACTTATTTTTTTTAAATCAAAGAATCCTGAAAAAAGTATCTCAGGTTCCAAAAAAATATATATATTAGGCAGCAACTGTTTTCAACAATAAAAATAAATCGGCGTATTAGAATGATGTCTGAAGGATCATGTGACACTGAAGACTGGAGTAATGGCTGATGGAAATTCAGCTTTGCATCACAGGAATAAATATTTTAACGTATATTAAAATAGAAAACCATTATGTGTGTGTGTGTGTGTGTGTATTACAGATGTTTCCCTATATGATAGTGGCCCAGATCAAAATTAAAAATGTAATCTTCAGATTTTTGTTTACACTGTCATCGAAAAAACAAAACACAGATCTGTGTCACATGCGAGAGGAGAAATCATATTTGGGCCACATTCAGCTGCAATGTGAATGCAGCCCTGTCACACGGAGCTTGAGAGAGATGAAAGTGCACCGCTACAGAGACCTGAGATAGGATTGTGTGCGTGTGCGTGGAGGGATTCAGATGTAATTTGCATGAAATGCATCCAAAATCTTAATGATTTGCAAGCTGGTTGTTTTATCTTACACAATGGGAAGGAAGGGGAGTGCAGAGAGAGAAAGAGAGGGAGTGTTCAATCAACTTCTCATTCGTTTTCTCAAGCTCCTGTTTTTCTCTGACTATTTTAGTGCAGTAGGTTGTGCAGGATTGAGAACATGTGAATGTTTTATAGGCTTACATAAGGGACCTCACCCCAGAGACAACCGACCTCGTTATCGTTCATTTAGCAGTGAAAAACAAGATAGATAGATGGGGTGGGGGTAGATGAGAGGATGAAAAGAGAATGGGGAATGCAGAGGGAGAGGGGAGAGAAAAGCATGTACATGCAGAGGAACTGAGCACGATGGGATACATTTGTGAAGTGAATGTAGGAGAAAGAGGCATTGGGGGAAAGAAGCAGGCTTCAGGTGTGCAAGTGATCCAAGCGTTCCAAGAGAGAGAAAGGATGGAAGGGAGAAAATAATGCAGTTGATTCCAGTTTGATTCTATTTCGTTTCTTTTATCTGTTACCCAGAGTGCCTCAGGGAAGCTTGGCTTGTTAGCATCGCTCGGGCAAAGAGATACAGGGTTCTTAGCTGGAGATACAGATGAAACATCTCTCTTTCTCCTTCCTTCTCTTGCTTTCCCCCTTTTGCTTACATAAAAAGGTCAAAGTTTCCTATAGCGGTGGGGAGCCATTTAAAGCGCACCTGATATTAGAGTGGAAGCTTGTCTCTACATATCTAAGCCCTTGTACATCTGGAAATCATTGCGTAATGTGCAGCCAACCAAAGCTAACTGTGTGTTTGCATGTGTGCATTTGAGAGCCACAGGCCTGTAGTATATAGGCACATACCTCCTAGTTTATTGGGTCAGTGCGTTCAGGTTTAATATGACCATGTAATTGCCTCATCTCTTTTTGACTGCGTTATTAGCGTGATGCGACTCAAAGACCCTTTTAGATTTAAACCTCTTGTTCTGTTTGGAGTCTCAGAGACCTCACGATCATGAAAAATATACTATAATAATACTTTAATGGCTTGAAAAGAAAAACACTTTAATTCAACATGAAATGAAGATGGAGCCTGTTTACTTTTTAAATGCAAGTTCCTGGTCTTATTGTGAACAATTCTTCAGTACACGGTATTTCCAAAAAAAAAAAAAAGGGTTATTTGTGTTTTGTAATTTTTCCTAATATTTTCTTCTCACTTCACTTATGCTGCATGCATTAATGAGTATTGTTAACCAAAACCCAGATACTTATTTGAGCAAATTTGTATTCGGTCTGGTTACATTCCAGTAACCAGAAGCTTGCTTTTTTGCTTTTTTATTTATTTATTTAGTTAGTTAGTTAGTTGGTTAAATAGCTGAAGCCCGCAGAGCCATTACTGTAGTCTTTAGTGTGACATGATCCTTCAGAAATTATTCTAATATGCTGATTTTGTGCTCAAGAAACATTTTTATTATTCTGAATGTTGAAAACAGTTGTGTTGCCTAATATTTTTGTGGAAATGTGATAAAAAAAATTAATAGCAAAATAGCATTTATTTGAAAAACTTAAGGAACATTATAAATGTCACATTTGATCAATTCAAGTTTCATATGCTGGATTATGATGATTTGTTTCTATGATTGGTGTACACTAGTGGTTCAAATATCGGTATCGGCTGATAAGTTTTTCTGTTTGGCCGATGAGTTTGAGACTTTTATTTTGATGGCACTGAGAACATTTTCCCTTTTGTTCGCCATCGTCGTTAACAGTTCTGTCTAATATGGATAGAAGTCTGTCTAATAATCAGATAGAAATGTTAAACAAAGGGATTAAAATGTATACAAAAAGTATTATAACGATTGCTTTTATATTAGTAGTAATAGAAAGGCAAACATTATAATACTTTCTCGTTTGCCGTCAGCATTCAGCAAATATGCATTTATATAATTTAAACAAATCTTTGAATGCCTAATGAACATTTAATTTCACAAACTTTGCAAACTTAGTTGAATCCAGTTGTGAGATCTTGTGAAGTGTGCATGTGCATCCTGCATGATCGTGTGTTCTCTGCGTGACTTTCGGTGAGAATCGAATGCTTTAAACATTAAATTTGTGATTCCAAATTATGCTGCGCTTTATGCATTTGCCCACTGTCATATTCATGTCATTTTCACTGTGTGCTGTATGTAAAATAAGTGTTACCTTGGCTTTATTTGAAAAAATATGATTCCCAATGCACACAAACTTCCCAGAATACTGAGTGCCCTGTTGGTTACAGTGTTTACTTCCTTTTAAATTATATTTTTATTAAATATTTATTTGTGAATAATACTTTGTCTTCTAAAGTACCGGTATGTTTATTTTACAAATTTATTTTTTAATCCATTTTCAAATGATTTCAAATTTCTTAAATTTTAATTAAAATAAATTAGGGCTGTCAATCGATTAAAAAATTTAATCGTGATTAATCGCATGATCGTCATGAGTTAACTCGCGATTAATCGCAATTAATCGCACATTTTTATTTGTTCTAAATGTACCTTAAATCAATACTTTTCACATTTTTAATACTCTAATCAACATGGTCATGGACAAATATGGATGCTTTATGCAAATGTACACTATATTGCCAAAAGTATTGGGTCGCCCCCTTCTAATGAACAGGTTTGACTACTTTAGTAATTTCTATGAGTACAAATCTTAATGTTAAAGCATATAATGATATTCTAGGAAATTGTGTGCTTCTAATATTATAGCAACAGTTTGGACAGGACCCTTTTCTATTCTAACATGACAATGTCTCTGTGTATAAGACAAGGTTCAAAAAGAAAATGATTGATTCAGTCAGTGTGGAAGAACTTGACTGGTCTGCATAAAACCAAGTCCTAATCCCAGCTGAACACCTCTGGTGTGACTGTAAATGCAGACCTTGAGCCAAAAACTCATCACCAAACACCAATGACTTGTACATATGGGTACAGTCATTTTAGACACTTCCAAAACTGTTCCAACAGAGATGGAAATACAATTTTTAAATACATGAATTATGTTCCCATCGTTGTTGCCACAGATTTGGAAGTGCATTTTTCTGTTCTAAAGAAGGGGGTGTCCCAATACTTTTGTCTATATAGTGTATGTACAAGTCATTGGTGTTTGGTGAAGAGTTTTTGGCTCAAGATCTGCATTTACAGTCACACCAGAGGAGTTAAACTGGGATTAGGACTTGGTTTTATGCAGACCAGTCAAGTTCTTCCACACTGACTGAATCAATCATTTTCTTTTTGAACCTTGTCTTATACACAGAGGCATTGTCATGTTAGAATAGAAAAGAGTCCTGTCCAAACTGTTGATATAATATTAGAAGCACACAATTTCCTAGAATATCATTTACTAAAGTAGTCAAACCTGTTCATTAGAAGGGGGTGACTCAATACTTTTGGCAATATAGTGTATGTTTATTATTATTGAAACCATAGTCAACATAAAGCATGAAGAGTAGACATGTTTCAAAGGTCATAGATGTTTTTCAAAGAACTTGTTCATGTCTATTAGACACATGAAAAAAAGAAATTCCAGGTTCCCATTACTTCTTTCTTTGCACTGAGCAATTTACTGACACAAACCTGTTTACATTTTTGCACACAGGGCAGCTCTTCTTCTGAAAATGCAAAATGTACATTTATTATTTATTATTACATTTGTTTCCCTCTCTGTGCCCACATACTGTATTTTGATGAAGCTATATTCTCAATAAAACTGTTTTCATTGGTATATTTACTGTTTCTGTTGTCAGACAACGGAATGAATATGAAATAGTGACTGAAACGCGACCCATTAAGACTAGAGTACATAACCAGCTCCCTTCCAAGATGTTAATCTGCACAAAAAAATCCTGATAATCGCACCATCGTCTGATGAAATCAAATACACATAAAATAAAGACAATAGCTGTGCTGTGATTTCGGCTATACTTGCATGCAAAATTAGAGAAGCAACATAATATCTGTGTTTAACTGAATTAAAGCGCTGCTCCTCTCTCTGCCGCGCGCTGAGCAGACGCAGAGAGAGAGAGAGAGAGAGAGAGAGGTGTGCGCGTGCTGAACAGAGCAGACGCAGAGAGAGAGAGAGAGAGAGAGAGAGAGAGAGGTGTGTGCGCGCGCTGGGAGAGCAAGACCTCGCGCTGGCGCAGCAGTATCGGTGATTCTCAGAAACTAGGTTTGGGCGATTTTTTGAAGGGAAAAAAGTCGCTAAAGGGGTCTGCAATGTTCCTAAGTTGGCAACACTGTCCATCTCCATTTCTCCAACAAGGGGTTGGGCCACGGGTCAAACAGTAAATATGCGCTGCGTTAATCACGCGTTAAAAAAATTAGTGCCGTTAAAATGAGTTTGCGTTAACGCGTTATTAAAGCGTTAACTTTGACAGCACTAAAATAAATACAATTATATCGGCCATCGGCCACCCTGCTTTCCAAGATATCGGCATCGGAATCGTCTGTTAAATAACCAATATCAGTCCACCACTAGTGTACACACTCTACCTATACTGAGTATTGTTTAGTGTACAAAACAGTATATAGGTTATATATGGAACTATATGCAATAATAATATATATAATAAGAATAAATTAAGTTTTATACAAAAGAAACACATGAATTTTTGCCTGATTAGATTACAAACTGTACCAATTCAGTTGCAGTTGTTTCTGCAGGGAACTGACCGTAAACCGAAACAATGTTACAAAAATGGATAGGCACTTTTCTAAACTGTGTGGTAAAACAGGGAGATAAAGCCTTAGTAATATGTTTCTGTTGGGATTTGATTAATATCTGATGAACTGATTTAATGAATTTCAAGTAAAAATAAGATGTTAATATCAAAATTGCTTTTACGCAAACATCATTCAAGTCTCTTTGACCACAAACATAAAAAGGTAAAGTTGATCTCAATAGAACATGAAAATAAAATGAAACAGCTGGACTTCAGCACCATGGACAGTGGCAGAACTGGGACTAATGGAGAGCAGGGTATGATGACACCTGAAGAGGTTAACAGGGTTTAGTAGAGTCATTTCACACTGTACAGTTACAGCATACTGATGCAAGACAGATGTAAGACAAAACAGAACGAAAACAGTGAGAGATGGAGAAAGAAGGAGAGTGGAGTGGGAGAGAAGGGTGATGTAATTGTCATATTAAATGTAATTGAATCGGCAGAATGCGCATGTCATCAAATAATTTTTTTTATTCGCTCTCGTATTCATTTAAAAGATTCAGCAAACTGCCATCTTTTGCCTCAGCATTTTCATAAGTGACGAGCGCCTGGGTTTGGCATGAAGGAAAATGTCTTGAGGGGTGCATATTGTACATGAGCTGTATGTCACTAAGCATTTCCGCACAGTTTATGCTGTTTATTTTCATACCTTTTAGCATCGACGGAAAGCGAAATAATGAGTGGATGTTCTGTCCTCCGCATCGGGGAGAAAATGTTCTGTAATGGGTTTCACTTAATTTGAACACAATTGGGAAGTTATTACAGAGACAGATTTAGCAATTTGTGAATTTGGTCAAGGGCAATGCAGTCAACCAGGAACACAGAGGACTGTGCTCAATGACAAGAGCTTTGATTTTCTGGAATAGAATCGTAATTTATGGGATGTAAGGCTGTTTAATATGCCTTTGTGTTTTTAATGCTCTCACAACAAGTAAAAGGAGTGTGTTTTGAAGAGCCTGTGATGTACGTCATCACAGAAAGCTTTTGTTGCATGATTCTCATGAAAACTGAAAATATCCTGGTCATAGTTTTCCCCATCGTCAAAACTAGAACACAATTAGGTGCATAAAATTAAGCCTATTTCACAGACTATTAATATTGTTTGCATTGTGAGAGTATTTTTATATTATATATTTTTTATATATATATTTTTATAGTACTGAATTTATTTGTCTAATAAAAAAAATTATTACCGAATTTTAATTTTTGGATGAAGTATCCCTTTAATAGTCATAGAAATAGGCTTTATTTTCTTAAAGCTGCAGTCCGTAAATTTTTTGGTTAAAAATGATCCAAAATCAATTTGAGAATTTTTTAATCCAGTACAAAACCAGCCAGTGTTCAAAACTATCTCCTTACTTTAGCCCGATTCACAATGGTAAGCTTATAATAATGTTTTCTAATTTGAGTGGCACTGGTAGGTTTTCACAGGAAATTCAAGCATGCAGCCGTGTCATTATGTCACGTCTGTAAACATAAAGAAGGATTCGAATGGTATGACAAGAGATTAGAATGTACAGAAATTAAAATCTTCAGCTAACGCTAATACACACTACATACCATAGTCACGCAATGTTGATGTCGTTAACATTAACAATTTGAGAACAAAGTATAACAATAATAATAATTTGCATGGTTTGATGTGATATGAGCTAACTTTGCGATCGTTAGATTTAATCACCATTGGTAGCGTGATTTATTGTAATGCTTTTTTCCTCAGTTGGTCAGAACAAAAGTGGCAGTCTTGTTACTTACTTGTTCAGATGACAATATCCAGTGAAAATTCTTATTTGGGTCATACTTCCAAGATGAAGGCTAGAATCTGTGATTCCGAAGTACAGTATCCACACCAGTGCGGTGACTGACAGCCACACATCAAAACATTAGATTCATCCATGCTGAGGAGCCATGCCGGTGCACAACCCACAAATAACTGCAATTGCAGGTTTCAAACAGAGATGGCGACAAAGAGGCAAAACTTATGGACTGCAGCTTTAATGAAAATGTTTTATTTTGGGTATTTTCATTTATGGTGAAATATAACCTACAGTACACTGGTAAAAATTATATGTTGGATTTACTTGAAATATACATTTTGGCATCACACTTTTTAAATAAATCCAACTTGATGCAATTTTATGTAAAACTAACAAGAACACGTAAATAAATGAGTTCACTCAAAATATATAACACCAATAAAATCTACAAAGTAATTGCAAGTTGTGTTAATTTAACATTTAGGCTCAATTACATTAAAAAGGTAAATAATTGAGTTGAACCAACATACAATTTTAATTTATTTTAGATTATGAGCTATTGAATAAAACTAGTCTACCTACTGCTCTAGAACAGTTTTTCTCAACTGGTGGGTCGCAAGACCGTTCTGAGTGGGTCGCGGAGTGTACGGCCAAAGAAACGACATCAACAACAAAAAAACGTAATTCTAAATGTTTTTCTGATGCGAGACTTTTATTTTAAAAGACGTGCATGAAAGCTGTTGACATTTCTGTCAGATGCAGTTTAAGTAATGAGTGCCTGAGAAAAACTCGCTGTCCCGATTCAGTATCTGCGGTCAGATGAGATGTTGACAGATTTAATGTCAGTGTCATTATTCTATCGTTATTTTCGTAACTTATGAAATAAAAAGTCTCTCACCTCAGAAAAGCGAACTATCCTGTCCTGTCAGATGTTATACCGTGCTCGTAGCGTGCACTCTTCAATAGCACGCGCAAATGCAGCTGCGCGCTGCATATCACTTCACTAAAGCGCAGAAACTATGAGCATGCAACGCGTGAAATAAAAGTACAGTACCGATAAATCACATAACTGGTACTGCGTATGTTAGATGGGAAGGATTTGCATGAAGGTATGATATTCATTCTATTCAGGAGCAGTTTCCACGTTTCATTAACAGTTCACCTTGGTAACTGTTGTTTCCATAACCCCAAAATACCATGTTATTTTTGCTTTGTGTCATTTTGTATATGTTTAAATGACTGTGGTGGCTCATACCAACTTAATTGTATTAACAAAAATTAGTTTGGGACTGCTATTTAATAGCCTTACCTTATAGGCTGTTCATTCAGTATTAGTTATATTCTTAACAGTCTTAACTTAGTTTTTGTGAAATAAATTTGCTTTGTTTTTTAACAAATTATATATATATATAAAAGTGGGTCGCGGCTTGATGACCATGGGAAACCATGGGTCCCAAGGCCAAACCAGTTGAAAACCACTGCTCTAGAACATTCAATGTCTTAAAATCAACACAAAACATTCCATTACATGTACAAAATAAAGCATTTTACTTTGGACAGAGGCTGCATTTCAACAAAAGAATTTCAGACAATTAGTAAAAAAAAGAAAGCTTTTTTGACATTGCAATACTACTCTGAAACAAACAAACAAACCAACAAAAACGACTAAAATAGTCTGAAATCATGAATATAGTACTGTTAAAAAAATGTGACATAAGGAAGTTCTAGTTTCTAAAGGTTCATCCGTGGTTCCAGTTCCTCAAGTTCACCATGACTATCCTTAAAGAAAAGCATAGCAAATGTTTATTTACTTATTTGGAATGTTTCAGCTGTACAGTGGCTAAATATAATGCATTTAAATAACACAACATGAGACAAAATGAGTTACACCAATAAAAGCTATTTTTAAGGATCTGGTCTGGTGAGGTAACTGTATTTTAAGGCAAGGTACGCTTCTGTTTTACAGTTTGGTGATTCCCCTGCATGTTTTTACTGTTGAATTATTAATTAATCTCAAAATCAATATACTGCTTGAAATATGTAATACTCATACACTCAATATATAAAAATATACAGTATGTAAAACATGTATTGCTTCTGAATTGTTATAGCAATAGTATTTGTCACAATTTGGGCTTTTTATTTTTGGCTTTGTACTTGGAAAGAAGATCACACAGAGTCCCATCAGTCATCACTGTTCGAGGCCACCAGTACCTCAGTATCTCAAATGATGTAAGAAACATAAATATAATGCTGGTTTTGTTGTGGGCACTTTGCAAAATCACATTATGTAAAATATGAGGCCTATTTAGGTTTTCGTTTTTTTATATCTTGGTTATAAAGGCTACAGTAGATTATTTGACTGTCCTATCAGATTTTAATAGCTCTATATTCTTCATCTCCAGAGTTTCAAAAAGCAATTAACTGCTTTTATTACAAGCTCATGCCATCTCCTGTGTACACACACACATGCGCACAGCGATCCCCCAACACACACACGTACTTGCATATGCAAACATTATAAAACACAGCAGTTAATTACAACAATGGAACATAATTAGTTTGTGTATAATTAGTTGCACGGGTTAACTTCTCTATAGCAACCAAGCTTTAAAATGAACTCTGACTCATATTGACTTAGAATCTCATAATTATTGAGATGTTAACAAAAAAAATCTGCCTTTTAATAGCTCAAAATGTATCCTTTGTCACAGTGGCATATGTGCCTGTTTGTATCTAAAGCTTTATCTGCAAAAATTAATGAGTTTTTTAACCTACAGGGTCTGTGTGTTTATGGATTTAATAATTGAAAAATAATGTAACTAAAAGAGATATTGCACCTGAAAAAGAAAATTATGTCATTATCTTTTTATTTTACGTTTATTTAATGTTTTGTGGGATGGCCAAATGGTCGGTTAATAAAGAAGCTTTGCAAATTTCTAAAGATGTAGAGACTAATATCTCTGTCCTCCTGTCTCTCTGCAGTGGATGGCTGCACTGATTGGTCCGTGGACTATCTGAAGTACCAGGTGTTACACGGAGAGCCGGTGAGGATAAAGTGTGCTCTGTTTTACGGTTATATCAGAGCCAACTACACCCAGGCACAGAGCATTGGACTTAGTCTGATGTGGTACCGAAGTTCTGGGTTGGGACATGGGGACTTCGAGGAGCCCATCTCCTTTGATGGGGTACGCATGAGCAAAGAGGAAGACGCCATCTGGTTTCGGCCTGCCGAGCTGCAGGACGCCGGTCTGTACTCCTGCGTTCTGAGGTGAGAGAGAGGGACACGTGCACATGTGTATGTGTGAACACTCATACGCTTAGATATGCAAATCCACAAGGAGACACACACTCTGCCTTTCGGACATTAGCCGGATCGGAGAACATGCTTAACTTCTTCCTTTGATGTTTTTTGATTGTCTTTCAAAGCCTTCAAGAAAAGCACCATGCTGACAAAATTACTGTGTGTGTATTAGTGTCTGTATGTGTGTGTTGTGTGTGTGTGTGAGGGTTGTGTGTCTTTATCCAAAGCTTCTCAGGGACAGTAAAACTGGAAGTGAAATAAGTGAGCGATGGCAGAGGACAGTGAGACGTTCTGTCATCCATCAATCAAACACTGACACTCCAGCACTCTCCCATAATGCCGCAGGCCACTGTCACACATATTAAACAGTCAGGCAATTCTCCAGGGTCCTCATTTGCTCAGGTTCCGACCGACTTGAGGTCAAAGCACATAATCTACTCATCATACTCACTTTTGCATCACAGAATGTCACACTTATTGTATATGCATGTGTGTGTGTGTGTGTGTGTGTGTGTGTGTGTGTGTGTGTGTGTGTACTGAAAATATACAGACAGAAACAGGAAAAGGGTGAATTTTAAATACCGTGCTGCCTTAATTTCAAGCATTCCTGTAGGACATATAAAATATTTCAGTGTACAGTAATTATTTTTTCACAAAAAAACACAGAGACCTGCTAGAAAATGTGAAGGTGGTTTTAAAAGGCACCTTATTTCTAAGGCAGCATCAAATGTATTCTTTCCAAAGAAAACAATCCCAACAGAATGCATCAGAGAAAATAATCATCCAAGTTGGCAAACGAGTCGCAAGACATTTTAAAGGAATAGTTCTTCTAAACTTGTGTGATTTTCTTTCTTCTGCGGAACACAAAAGAAGAAATTGTGAAAAATATTGGACTCAAACAACCCTGGAGTCCAATTTATGAAAATATTGTATTTTATGTTCCACAGAAGAAGAAAATTGGGTTAATGAATAAAAAGAAGTTAATTACAGAATTGTCATTTTTGAGTAAGCTATAACTTTAAATAAAATAATATTGCCAATATTTTAATCATTCATCGGCAAAAAAAAAAAAAAGTGAAAGTGAGTCCAACCGATATTGTTCTTTTGTGTTGTTATTGTTATAGTGGTGGTGGGGACTTTCCTATTCTCACAGAATTATGATTTGGAACAATTAGAACATTAAAGCAATGATCAAAACTTTAGATTTATCATTATAGTTATCATTCTTGGTATGAACAGCCTTTAGCTTATGCTAATAATGTTGACTTGATTTAGCTCACAATTTTAACTTTTTCACATCAGTGTAATATGATGAAGTTCTGAGGATTTATATGTTATTTGCAAAAGCAATAAGATTTAGTCAGTATGCTCAATTCCTTTTGAATGGCCGGCAGTGGAGTATAAACAACCATTTTTGTCAGCATATTGTTGAGATTGCAGCATTTATCAGCAGTGGATAAAAGCCTAAATTAACTAGCCAAACACTGATCCCCTGGAACCAATTAATGACTGCTAGTTGTAAAATCAGTCACTTATGAGATTCCAGTTCAGAGAGGATGTTGCCTAAGAAGGAAGCTGTCTATGTAGGCAGCTCACTAGGTTTAAAACAGAGCTGCAGAGTTTTGTTTATTAAGAACCCAGTTAGCAACAGGAAATAGGATTTGTTGTTGTTGTTCTGTTTCCTCTGAGACTGGCTTTGAGCTGATTAAACCATAAACAATAGTTTTCAGCAACACACCGGTAGGAGAGAGCAGATATTTTAGTATTCTTTTTAGGTTTATAGGGTGATAAAACGAGACTGTGCTGACATATGCGGGTGTCTGAAAATAGTGAGAGTGTAAAAATAGTCTTTGCTATACAGTTAATAGGGCAGAGAGAAAGAGAGCTTATAGTTTTTTCGCTAAATTTGTTTATGCATTTTACAAGAGACAAGTGCATTGCAGGTTGCCGCCCCAAGCACTCTGTAACCACGGTAACCCGGTAGGAGGTGTGAGGTCATTACACCGAAAAGGTCAAATTTCAACAAATCTTATCAGCAGCTATTAAACTCAAAGCCCTTGGACAAAACAAACACTAATGCACTTTTAATGGAGACACACTCATCAATGTAGAGAAGTGTGTGTTGACATGCAATGCTTCAGAGCGTGTGAATATGCATTTTGCGGTTGTATGATTTTTTTTGACTGACTTTAATGCAAACAAAAAACAGGATCATATAATGAGAAATCTCGTTTTTTTAAAGTAAATAAATAAATAAATGCTCATAATAATTTGAAAACATTGAACTGCAAAAACATTTCATTCCATACTTTCACATCTTTCATAGATATCTTAAAGGCACAGCAGCAAAAAAAAAAAAAAACTTCCAATTTAATTAAGGGTCATAGAGAGTGTAGGATACTAAATTTTACATGTTTTTCTGCTGAAAAACATTCACTTACATTATAAGTGAACCTCGGGGAAAATGGAAAGTGATAAAAAATGTATGAAATGACCCTTTAAAACCTTTGAGAGAACATCTCATTCTATCCATTTCTACTCATATTCCATCAGCAAAACACTAATTATTTGTAGCCCTACATGAAAATTGGTGACAAATTCTGCTCCATCTTGGTCAAATTAAATCTATCATGGGTGAATTACAAATAAAATCATGTTTTATTCTCGTATAATTTGTTTAGTGTATAGGCTCTGTGAGATGATAACCAATTTACGATCAGTGATGTCTCTGGGTGCGTATGTGTTAATCTGATTACAGATAGCACAGTTTATATACTCTGTGTGTGTGTTACAGGAATTCCACGTTTTGTATGAAGGTGTCTATGACTCTGTTGGTTGCTGATAATGACACAGCAGGATGTTATAACTCAAAACTGCGCTACACTGAGAAAGGAGAACTGGGCAAGAGTAAAGACATCTCCTGTCCTGATATCCAGGATTACGTTCAGCCTGGAGAAAAAACGCAGATAACGTGGTACAAGGTACAGTGGGAGATACTCTGAGGTGAATTCACTAAACATGTTGTGCCGTTCAGTGAACAAACCAGCATCTTATTCACAAACCACCTGCGATCCAGCGTCACGGCACCTGCCCCCTGAGAATTTAAATGAAGTCATTATCATTCTTTTCAGTGAAAACACACCTCCTTTTTATGTAAATTAGGGTTATTATACTTTATGCCAGTAAGTCAGTGCTGTTTGCCGAGGGCAGTTAACATTGTGCTTTTACTGCGCTTGCAAACTGTAAATAGAAAATTATTTAAAATAGACCGTTTATGTACATTTTCAATCGATCATGGCAGCAGTACTTTATCAAATGATGATTATAAAGTGTTATAGAATACATTTGAATGCGCATTCTGCATTTTAAAGAGCCGATTCAGTTGTCTGGATTGCAGCAGTGACCCACAAGATCAGGAACGCCAGTCTGCAAATTGTGTTTAGCACTGATTTTTCTGGGCCATGTTTGTGCCATTACTTGATTTGCATGCTGTCAGCAAGCACAATTTATTCTTATTGAATTCCCCTCTGAGTTTTTTTCATTATGACAGTATATACAAATGTATATGGTGCAGTTTTGTCTCTTTGTTTCTATATTTTTTTCTCTTTTTCTCTTTGCCTGCGGGTGTGCAGGAGTGTAACGTGCAGAAGTGGAGGAGCAGCGTGCTGCAGACCGCAGACATGCTCTCCATACAGGAAGTGAAGGAGGATGACATCGGCAACTACACCTGTGAGCTGGTTTTTGGAGGCTTCCTGGTGCGGAGGACGACCTATCTGAGCGTGACAGGTAGTACAGTGTGATGTCTCTTCGGTGTGCGTCTGTGTGTGAGAGCACTTGCTGTGATACCCGGTTGTTTTTTGAAGCGTGAAGTATTAGTCTTCCTTTTGCTTCTTGTTTGGTTTCAGTTGCATTCACTGTGCCGTGCTTTTGTTAACAGTGACTTTCCTGCGTGTGTCGTTAATGCACACGTTTTTCAGTGAATAACAACTTTTCAGTCTGTTCCTCATAAAAAGCTTTCATATGATTTCAGAAGATTCAAAATATAGTGCATGAGTCATATGGACTACTTTGTGTGGTTTTCGGAGCTTAATAGTCACAGTCATCATCCATCATTTGTATCATTTTGTGTTCCATGGATGAAAAAAATAATCATACGATTTAGAATCAGAGTCTTGTTTCTTTCATTCATATTTTGGATTTTTTAAAAGAAATTTTCTGATCTATAATCAAAAAGTTAGATGTATTTTTGCAACACAGAATGTATACAGAAAATTACTGAATAATGTAGAATAGAATAGCAAAACGTTTTTTATTTCATTAGTTTTAATTAGGGTAACTATTTCTTATTCAACGAAAAAAGTGAATACAATGAAACCACAAACACTAAGTAAACCCCGTCCTGCATTGTGAGTTAAGGCCTGTTCACACCAAGGATGATAACCATAAAGATAACGATAAAGATATAGTTCTAATTTGAATTGAATTTGAAATTCATTACTGTGACAATTTTCAGGTATTACAGGATGGCATGTACAGGAACTGAAGTTTATGACTTTTTTCTGTTCTTCATCGTAAATTGTATGGTAAATCATTGTTTAACCCTAAACCTTTTTTTCAGTTATGGGTCTTTTTTTACAGTGTATGGATAAAATATGCAAAGAATGTTTTGCCCAGACTGGCACCATGCACATTTTCTTCAGAAAAGTAGCATTTAGTGCCACAGAAATTACACACTACAGATTTAAATACAGTCATTTTAATGATAGATGTGGTGATGAAGTGGTTAATGTTAACACAGCTGTTTTTTTTATATTATTCATAAGCTTTTGGCCTTTAGGATAGTCGAGAGAGACAATGAGGGGGAATGATATCGAATTATGACACAAGGCCAGATCTGTGTTCCCGTGAGCACAACTGCTCATATGTGTCGTGAGCATGTGCACTACCCACTACACACATTTGACCTCTATTACTGCTCTACTCACACAATAACAGAGATGGAGAGAGAGATAGAGAATGACATTTATACACACACAACACTAAGACGGCAGTGGAAAGGTCATTTTCGTCTATATTTTTATGTTTAAACATCTCTGTCTACGATTAAACAGATTCTTATTGGTCTCTTGCGAATTCGGTCTTTTCTGCCACTATAGCAGGTCAATAAAACGGCACGTACAGGTGAAAAGAGGTCAGACGTTATTCTCTCTCCCTTTCTAAGCCCTCATTCAGTTGAAACCTATTAAAACACTCTGCGCCTCTCCTCCCGTACTCATTTAAAGCCTATTTTAGGACGGCATTAGACTCTCAGGGACGATTTCCTGGATGAAACTTATAGTCCAGGACGGCAAATGATTCTCAACGGAAAAGCCACCATTAACAGTAAAATTTAGTCCGTAGCTCGATTTAACCCTCGTCACGGAGGCAGAGTTTTGATGTTAGGAGTCGTAGAGCAGTTACGGCAGAATCATAGCACTATAGCTCAATTTGTTTTGAGCTGGTTACAGCAGTACGTCTCTATAATTGCTACAGAAACTTGCCTCGATGGTACATCTCTGCAGCGGGTTATCTGGTGGAGCTGCCTGTGCGCCTGAGGGAGGAAGTTAGCGGAAGAACACGGAATCATTTTCTTGTTTTTGAGTGCTTACAGACAGTCTATTACTGCGGACATGCTTTTCGACAACAAAGATTGGAGCGGTGGGTTTTTTGTGCCTTTTTGCGCGCTTGCATGTCTGAAAATTTGAAGCGTGAAACTGACCTACAAAAATACACGGCCGATGATGTGAATCAGTGCTATTGTACATCCTCTCTCGAGGCTGAAGGCCAAAAATGTGTTTAAACAGTTAATCATGCGCATTGCACACACCCGCACACACAAACAGTGAAGAAATGACTTCCTGGGTGAGCGTGATTGTGTGTAGTTGGGTGTAAACTCTAGATATCAGTCACAGAAGCTGATTATTATACTAATGGGACAGAGAAATAGTTCAAGCTG
This sequence comes from Schizothorax lantsangensis, assembly GCA_027422415.1. NCBI lineage: Eukaryota > Metazoa > Chordata > Actinopteri > Cypriniformes > Cyprinidae > Schizothorax > Schizothorax lantsangensis. Next base: position 17,136,227 of record CM049848.1, read on the forward strand.
GTTTTTAACAGTGAATAAGTGGCCATTCAGTACTGTACTGTGTGCTGTTATATATCTACAGGACACAGGAGCATCATGCTCTTGTAGAGTCTGATGTCCTGCACGTTGACCTGGCCGGTCTGCTGCCCTCTCTCTCACCCAGTGATTCATCATGCTTTGCCTGTAGTCGAAGAAAAAAACATATCGTTTTAAAAAGACACAGAAAAAAGAAAAAATGTAGCTGGATATGTTTTTTTTTTTTAATTAGATAAATGGCAACAGAGAATATAAAATCATTAGAAATGGTTGAGGTGCTCAGTAATGAATACAAGCATCAGATTAATTTTTTTTTCGCAATGAGGAACATTTAATGGGACAAATCATGTTTTTTGATATCACTTCATTATATTCATTATAAAAGGCTATCAAATAATGTGTCCGAAACCAGCAGTTCGTGAGGGAAATTTTATTTATGTAGGTATTTTCCCTCATAGACCACTAGTTATATATAATATAATATAATATGGTAACACTTCAGTATAAAAATCCCATGACACTTCTCGTAAAGAGTAGGGGTGTAACCCCGGTGTCCTGGCCAAATTCCCTCCCGCCATGGCCTCCTAATAATCCCCATCCACTTGATTGGCTCTATCTCTCTCTCCTCTCCACCTGTAGCTGGTGTGTGGTGAGCGCACTGGCGCCGTTGTCCTGTGGCTGCCGTCACATCATCCAAGTGGATGCTGCACACTGGTGGTGGTTGAGGAGAGACCCCCCCCCACACGATTGTAAAGCACTTTGGGTGTACAGCAATACACAATAAAGCGCTATATAAATGCCTTATTCATTCATTCATTCATTCATATTAATAAGCAGCAAATTAATTATTAATGGTTTGTTAATAGCAAAAACTGGACCTTAAAATAAATTGTGACCTATAATATAATATAATATAATATAAAATGTATTATATAACATTTTTTTTCAGCTAAAGAAGAGTAACTTTAGAGTGTCAGAGACTTCCTAACACATTTTATTTCTAGCACCCTTCAGTTTATCAAAACTACCATGTAATTGAATTATTCATTATTCTGGTTATTCATTATTATTTTATTTTACTTCAGGCCTTTGCTTTGAGCATGCCTTGGTAACCACAGGCTATATCAATTCTCTTTTTACATATTAAAGTTGGTTTCATGTCTCAATAAAATTCAAATTTTCAAATGAATAAGAATGTCCTTGAAACTACAGTAATTTCACCTATTTAAAAAAAAAAATCACAAATTGTCCTAGTCAGCAATGCGATTAAAATAGAGACCAAATGGAGACTTTTAATTAAGCTAACCTGCTTCTGAGAAAAAAAGACCTCTATAATCTCCCATTTAGAAGATTTTTTTTAATTTTAGAAGACTTTTAGAAGAGGCGTCCAGCTTCCGGATGCAGTGCTGTGTGTGCGATCTGTAGCGCTTGCAGAAAAACAGTTTCCAAAAGTAGCTTGCATTTCCTATTGCTATTTTAGTACAGACAATGTGGTTTCCATGGACACTTGCGTGGTGTCCATGCCAACGGCAGGTTTGGAGCAGTGTAAGCTTGTAAGTGCGTGTGCCCAGGAGGGACTTGCGGTGGAGCAATCCAGGGACAATGCCAACCTTTCTTTACCTCTCCCACCTGTACCAAACCCGTGCCCTTCCCACTGAATCTCCATGGAAACGTTCAGGCGAGGGCAGTCACCCAGATTCGATCCAGTCACCCATAGAGGACAGAAGGGTTTGTGGGTACTGTAGATGGCTAGGGAAGCGCTGCTGAGTGGCAGGGTAGGTATTAAGTGGTTACAAGATGATACACGGGTAAGAGTGCGTTTTGTTTGTTTATCCATTGATCTCTGTGTTGATTGGAGCCCCCGTTGTCTTAAAATCCCCTATAGTGTGCTGGGGCTGCCGTAGCATGGTCTTTACACATGCTCCCAACACCTTGCATCTGTCAAGTCTAATCAGGACAAGATAAGTGTGTGTGTGTTGTGTGTGTGTGTGTGTGTGTGCACATGTGCCTGTAATCAGTAGAGAGTTATGTAATCATATTTAATTAAGGATTAATTACAGATGCCGCTAAGTGAGAGTGCGACAACTTAACTCTCTCTTAGTCACCCAATAACACACACACGTTTATTTTCTGTTATGTTGAGGGCATTCTGTTGACTGCTATTGTTTTTATTATTATTATTATTATCATTGTATTTATATTCAGGGTCATAGCTAGCGGGCGACCCGAATCCTGTTGATTTTCGTGTCCTAATATAGACGTACTTACATATATTTTTATTTTACTCCAATTTCTATTATAATAATAATATGAATATATAATACAAAATGTATTATTTTTCATTTAGATTTAGGGCACCAAGTTATGCTTTCATTATTTTTACTCATTTGTATGTAAAACACGTTTAATTAATTATACAGAATTCTGCATCATTTATATTACATTAATAATATTAAAATAAATTACAAAATTGGATATGTTTTAGTTAGGTGGAAGGGACCATGGACTGAAACGCATGAACGCATGTTTTATGATGTATTTTAATAAACATTTTTAATACATTTAATTAATTATACAGGATCAGTTTTTATAATAATATTGAATATATATTATGAAATGTTATGTTTTTTTATTTAGATCTAGGAGAGTGATTTGTTTCAAATTTTTGGGAAAGTTTTGTTTGTTCATTATTGTGAAATATGTAAAATACAAATGAATTATCCACAATTCTAAATCAGTTTGTATTATATTAATAATATTAAAATATAATACAAAATGGAATTTTTTCATTTAGGTGAAATGCACAACTATTTTATTACATATTTTGATGTAAATTGATGTCAGATTTTAATGGATTTTATATAAATGTTTATTATATTAGTAATCAATACTACAAAATGTAATATATCTAATTTAGGTTTAGGCGAGCACATATTAAACAACTTGAATAACTGACTAAAATTTGTTAAAGCGTTATTTTTGCTTTTTTTTTCCTATCTTTTTTTTTTTTGGACATATTTTGATGTAAAATATATTGAAATAATTATACCAGATGCTACATCAATCCTGTCTCAATTGAAATGGGCCCCTCTAGACTTTTAGTTCCCAAGAATCATTCCCACCTTTCACCCCATTAGCTACGGCCCTGCACACACACGGCAGTAATACACATTCCACCTTTTTTACATTCCACTCCAGTAGTTCTTCCCCTCAGAGCTTCCTTTTATCTCACAGTTTATTTCTCAAGGACATCTGAACAGGAATAATGCACAGCATGAAAATCTCTGTCATCACTGAAAATAGAGTCAGATATTCTGAATGCTCTACAAAAGTGAATCGTATCCAGCGCAGTGTGCTGCAGTGATCGCAATGAATACATTCTCGTGTCCTCCCAAGCATCAAATCTGCCCTAGTTTCACCAGCGAACCGTGCGCTCTGGCTAATGCTAGGACACTTTTGCAGGCTAAAGATCACACAGGGTTTATCTTGTAGTTTAAGCTGCTGCTAAGTACGGCCGCAAGGTGTGCGTTACATCTGTGTACAAGGTTCTCGGGCCGTTTAAGGTGCATGATTTTGATTAGCCGTTCCCTTGTTTTGGGTTTATCTGTAATGGAAAAATAGTGTTACAGTAGTCAGAGGGCCATGTAAATTATTTAACCTGCACTGCACACTGCATACTGGCTAAGAAGAGTTATGCAATATGAACTATGATAGAGAGAGTCCTACGTCTGAGGAGGCAACATTTGAAAATAAAAATACATACCACAAAATATTTATTTTTAAATACTGGCTGAATCGATTGTGTTCCACAAATCCACATGAATGTGTCAAACTAGAGGAAATGGACAGATGGACTAATTACAAAGTGAATAACTCTCCCACTCGGATGACATCACTTTCTGACAGGTTCAAATCAAAATAAACTTGAAATGACTTGAAATGATCATCTATGAATGAGACGGTTTAAATTAAATTGTGTGAAATTAAAGCTGCACCTCTGTGTCTGCGATCATCCTGACGACATGACATTTGTTGACTGATGATCCAAAAAGATGACTGTTAATAAAAAACAGCCAAACAACAATTAAAAAATTTAAATTAAAGTATACTTTTACTGTATAATTGTAGTTATTATTTCTGAAGCAATGTAAAGCTTTTTTGTGAAAAAAAAAAATTCTAAATGGTTATAATTCATGAAAAAAAAAAATAATTAATCACGATTAATCGCAGTTAATTGCACATAACATTAAAGGGATAGTTCACCCAAAAATGAAAATTCTGTCATTAATTATCCTCATGTCGTTCCAAACCCATAAGACCTTCGTTCATCATCAGAACACTAATTAAGATATTTTGGTAACACTTTATATTAGGGTCTCTTAATTAGTTGCTTATTAGCATGCATATTACTAGAATATTAGCCATTTATTAGTAGTAATTAAGCACATATTAATGCCTTATTCTACATGACCTTATTCTACATTCCTAATCCTACCCAATACCTAAATCTAACAACTACCTTACTAACTATAAAAGGGTTAGTTCACCCAAAAATGAAAATTCTGTCATTAATTACTCACCCTCATGTCGTTTCAAACCCGTAAGATCTCCGTTCATCTTCAGAACACAAATTAAGATATTTTTGATGGAATCTGAGAGCTCTCAGACCCTCCATGGCAAGGGTCCTTACACGATCAAGGTCCAGAAACGTAGCAAGGAGATCGGTAAAATAATCCATGTGACATCAGGGGTTCAACTGTAATTTTACGAAGCTACGAGAATACTTTTTGTATGCAAAGAAAACAAAAATAACGACTTTATTCAACAGTTCGTATCCTCTACGTCAGCGTAGCGCCATTTTGGAAAATATCCACTGGACGGAAACTGCGTACGCTGTTCTGTGTCAGCCGCACCACGCGGATACGTCTTTTACGTATATTTATGCTTTGATTTGAACGACAACAGCGCATCCGGTATGTGGCTAACACAGAAGAGCGTACGCAGTTTCCATCCAGCGGATATTCTCCAAAATGGCGCTAGGGTGATGCGAAGGAGACGAATTTGAATAAAGCCGTTTTTTTTTGGGGGGGGGGGTTGCACACAAAAAGTATTCTCGTAGCTTCGTAAAAATACAGTTGAACCCCTGATGTCACATGGATTATTTTACCGATCTCCTTGCTACGTTTCTGGACCTTGATCGTGTAAGGACCCTTGCTGTCTATGGAGGGTCTGAGAGCTCTCAGATTCCATCAAAAATATCTTAATTTGTGTTCCGAAGATAAACGGAGATCTTACGGGTTTGAAACGACATGAGGGTGAGTAATTAATGAGAGCTCTCTGACCCTCCCATATACAGCAAGGATCCTGCCATGATCAAGGCTCAGAAATGTAGCAAGGACATCGTTAAAATAATCCATGTGACATCAGTGGTTCAACTGTAATTTTACGAAGCTACGAGAATACTTTTTGTGCGCAAAGAAAACAAAAATAACGACTTTATTCAACAATTCGTCTCCTCCATGTCACCCTAGTGCCATTTTGGAGAGTATCACATACGTAAACAACGTATGCTGTTCTGTCTTAGCAGCACCGTACGCGAATACGTACGATTGAACGTAAACAACGTATCCGCGTACATAAGTTGCATACATTGTTTACGTATGTGATACTCTCCGCAATGGCGCTATAGGGTGATGCGGAGGAGACAAATTGTTGAATAAAGTCGTTATTTTTGTTTTCAACAACATGAGGGTGAGTAATTAATGACAGAATTTTCATTTTTGGGTGAACTATCCCTTTAAAGTTGTTAAATATACTTTTATATTGCAATAATTTCACATTCAATCTTCAAATTAATGTGGAAACAACATAAAGACAGTATTTTTTATATTTGTTTAATGACACACTCAACTGAAGGCGAGTATCACTGAGACCAGTACTACTGAGATGTCTCTAGGATATTAGTTTTTTCTAATATTTAACCATTTACTATACCCATTCAACATTAAAGTATAATTGAGAGCTATCAAATTTAACATTTATTATTAGATTTAAATAAAATTACAACTCTTAATTTAAGTTAACTTAAAACAATCTTCAAATAAACCCATTATAATAAATGTCATATTTACCTGTGCCCCTCAGCAAGTAGGAAATATATAGAAACAAAACTGACGACATAACTATGATATTGCATGCTCATAGTTTCTCTTGCACTTATGAAATAAGTATATGAAGTAGAAGAATATGGAATTATATACAGAGCGCCACCGCATTTGTGTGTCCAATTGAAGAGCATGTGCTACACGCACAGTATAACGGCTGACAGGACAGGAAAAATAGTTTTTACTGACATATGGCCTGACAACATTTCATCTGACTGCAGTTCACTGTTGCTCTACTGAAGCTCCCTGGTTACCTGTACCTTTTCTGGGCTCTTTCAATATCCAAAATATTATCTAAAAATATATTATCAATTTATTTATTATTACTAGTATTATAAATATTATTATTCCAATAATCTGCCATTTAAATGTGTGTGTGTGTGTACAGTGGCTGCCAAAAACTATTTGGACACTTAAGCCACACTAAACAATTTGTGAATGTAATTGCATTAGCAATTTCTAACATATTTTACTCTCACTTTTAACCAACTGATTCCATGGTTATTTTAATGGAAGTAGAGTCAGTTCCCCTCAATTTCACACAGGTGCCTCTAGTGATTCTGTGTCCCATTCAACTCAGAAAATCTGAATGTGCAACTTCCTGCCTGGAAAAGTGCAACAGAGCACCACTCAAATTCAGACTTCCAACTTGGAAATGTGTACAGTTATCTAATGTATAGAACATTATACAATTTTAAGCATGCCCAGTTACTTTTTCAGGCCATATACATTTATGAAATGTGTGTTTGTGGCCATGTGTATATGTATCTGTGTAGGTGTGTGTCTGTGTGTGTGTGTGTCTGTGTGTGTGTCAGAGAAGAAGAGTTGTGAACCTCAGAGGGAGCCTGTGCTATCACACCTCTCCTACTCCCAGTCTGTCAATATATCAGTCTCAAACTCCGTGAACTAATCTCACACACAGAAACTACACTACAAGTGTGTGTCAGAGAGAACGATAACACACACAGAGCATGGAGGAATTTAAAAGCGGACTGATTCTTGTAGTTTTTTCTGGGTTGTAGCTTCCCTCCCGCTGAGTGTAACCAGTCTCCCCACCGCGCTGGCCCGAGTGTTTTTATTTCTCTCCTCTTCTGCATCACGCCATCCTTCCGTCACACTCATCCCTTGCTTCAGAGCCAACCCACATTTCCACTCTATCTCTCTCTTTTCATCTCCCTCTGTATTCCTCTCTCTCAGGGACAAATTCACTAAACAGTCGTGCCATTTTTGCATCCTGTATTTCAAGGCAAAAACCAGCTTCTAACGAATCGCAATCAGGTCTAACCATTTTGATTCTTTTTTGCGCAAACACCTCCTTTCTATCTAAATTCAGAACCGATTTTGGTGAACACTAGTGAATTGGGCGCTAAAACAATGCAGACAGTGTTTGCAAATAAATGGTGCTGTCAGTGGGCACAGTTCAATCTTAGTGAATTCTCCTCTCTGTCTCGCTCTTTCTCTTTTTACTTTTAGACATAGACGATAGCATCTTCATTTTGAGGGTGTTTGTCATGGTTGTGGGTTCGAGTCGTGGTGACACTACATTGCTCATTGCTTAGATTAGCTGTGTAATTGTTCTACCAGACAGCAAGCAATTTGTATGGTGACTCATCCTCTCTCTCTCGCTTTCTCTCTTTTCTCTCGTCCTCTCAATCTCAACGCGTCCTCAAGCTGCGTTTAAAGCGTGTTATGATAGTTACAGTCTTGACAGGCTCATTAAAGACCCTCATATTCTCAAAAAAAATATTTTAAAGGAATAGTTCACCCTAACATTGCAAATTATTTTTCATCATTTGCTCACCCCCATGTTGTTTCAAACCCGTCTTCCATGGTACACAAAAGGATTATTCTGAAGGCTGTGCTGGCTGCATTTTCCGTGCAATTACAATGAATGAGGACTGAAGGTCGCAAGAAAAAAAGTAAAGTAAAGGTGTGCTGTATTACAACTATCCGAAGTCATTGATGGATCTGTGAAGAAGAACCAGGCCAAAATTAATGTTATTATTCACTTGTTTATCACGTGGACCTAGGGTATTTTTGTAATGGCTTTTTTGACCACTACCATGTGCTTTATGGTAATTGTTGTGCCTCACAAAAATGTGCATTTATTTTAAAATTTGATTTTATTTATTTTATTTCCTCCACCATTAATAAATCGGCTTCTGAACACATGACTTTTATTTCTGAGGAGCCTTGCAAATTTATTTTAACAGTCATCCCCATGAGAAACAATTACAGTTTGAATAGGGCTGTAGTTTCAAGAATCATATCAGTCCAGTTTGTAACGAATCAGTTTTGTGAACTGGATCAGCTGATTTATTGAAGATCAATATCCAACTCAACTTAAATTTCTGTCTTAAACAAAACAATTTCTTAAAACTATCACTTCAAAAATATAGCACGAGTTTGTGCCTGGTGTCCTTTTTGAAGCTTCAGTCTGAAAAACTGTTTTGAAAAATATTGTTTTGTTTTCCACTGAACAAAAAAATTTGAATGGGTAAATAATGACCAAATTTAAATTTTTGGTTAAACTACCATATTTTACAGAAAACAGGGTCGCACATGGGTCAGAATTGCATTGTTGAGAGGGAAAAAAACGCAGATAAGTTGCATAAGTGTATAAGTTACATTTCATTGTTACATTCAATAATGTAAAAGTAGCAAACATTATAAACACTATAAACATTGTAATTCCCCTTACTCCACAACAAACAGAACAGGAATGAAAAATGTAGTGGGATATAGTGGCATTAATTATAAACAACATTTATTATAAATGTCAAGCCCAAAACAAATTTATTTAAAATAAAACTGAAACTACCGGGCTGATATATGGTACTGTAAATGCACCATTAAAAATGCTCAGGTACCTCTTTCATTCGGCACAAATCTAAATGTGTGCATTTTGCGCAAGTTTTGCGTGCTTGATGTTAATTGCTTTAATATAATTCACTTTAGAATATAAATCGCAGTGCTTTTCAGATGATAAAAACGCAATTTATATTCAATAAAATAGGGTATTCCTTTAAAACAAGTTGTTAATATCCAAAAACAAGCACTACCACATGACCAATGTTATTTATTGTTGTATTTCTGTCGTACAGCTACATTGTGGTATATACCGTTACCGTGATATTGGTTTTCTTACACAGTGATTTACGATTTTAGTCATACCGTCCACTTCCAGTGAACTAATGTGTCCATTTCCCTTACAACTTTAACAGGGAAATGCGCAGCATGGGTCAGCAGCAAGATGTGTATATTCCGGAAGTGTAATTCATTAATTTGCTGTTTGCTATCCGTCAGTCACCCGGAATAATCCGTCGGGAGGGGCCAGTGCGCTTTCCTCCGCCAAGTGAAAATTGGATTTTGGATGAGCGATCGCGCGGCTTAAACTTCCACCAGCTCGCTGTCTATTAAGTGCACCCCCCACGTCACGCACACACACACTCAACCCAGAACCAATCTAGAGCCACGACAAACACACAAATATACATCCTCGAGTTTTAAGCGTTACATAAAGCTGAATGCAAACGCACACGTATGCAGCCACAGTGACACGGTGTGTGTAGTATTACCTACAGCGATCCTGTGCTTGAGAAAAGCCGACTGAACAAACACAGTCAGCATAATCACCAGAGAGAAAGACACGTACACACCTCTGACTCGAAGGAAATGAGCTGGAATTTGAAGCATCGTGCCCACATGGGGAGAGGAAGATCTGGAGAGAGAGGGATGTGGGGAGGATTGATGGATAGGGAAAAAAAGTCAAGAAGAACAGAAACGAGAGCACTGGGGAGACCAAGACAATTCTCGCTGAGATGTTGATGGCGAGATGCTGGAGTTTACTCATCCAATCACGAACGTGTGGGCAGAGAGAGGGAGAGAGTGTGTGCTTCATCAGAGGTGCTTGATTTCACTTAGTAAAAATAACGCTCTCTCTCTGTGTGTGTGTGTGTGTGTGTGTGTGTGTGTGTTTCAGCTCCTCTGACTGAAGAGCCCCCCAAGATTCTCTTTCCCTCTGAAAACAAGCTCCTCACCATGGACGTGCAGCTCGGTAAGAACAGCTTCTGCTTGTGTACAAGTGTGTGTGTGTGTGTGTGTGTGTGTGTGTTGGGACGAGGAGGGGGGGTTGTTCGCAATGCCATGTACTATTTTTGAAAGAACGTAGTATGTAATATGCTGTGCGCAGTATGCAAATTTTCTGAATGCATGGATTACCCGGATGTCCTGCTACATTTGTTGAAATGTGCAGTGTAGAACCAGAGCACACTGCGTGGAATATTGTATCCCATGATGCACTGCACTCGACTCGACCTTCTATTTCCAGGGTGACAAAAGAACCGGAGGCGATATCAATCATGGTTTTTCACGATTTGTCTGGTTGACTCATTTTTGAAGGGTCTGCCAAAATGTTTGCACAAACCTGAAATACAAAATGGAAATAAAAAGAATGCTCACTAAATTAAAGATTCAATCAGTTGCACCATTTTAGCCAAAGTGTTTCTGAATGAAATCCACTTTCTTGTCATATCACGTGCATCTTAAATAACCAAGTGCCAAAGGCATTATTTTTTTTTTAGATTTGCTTCTGCCAGGGGCTATACACTGTCAATATACATTACCATTTTAAAGTTTGGGGTCAATGATTTTGTTTGTTTTTTTGTTTAAATTTTAAAAGTTTTTGAAAGTCTCTTATGCTACCCAAAGCATATAATTGATCGCAATATGTGCAATATGTTTTCTCATTTAATATATTTAAAAAAATAATTTTCAGCAGCCAGCAGTATTTAAAAATACTGATATTGTCTGTTATTGTCAATGCTGAAAACAGCTTTGCTGCTTGATATTTTTGTAGAAACTGTGATAGTTTTTTTTAATTCTTTGATGAAAAGAAAGGTTAAAAGAGCAGTATTTAATTAAAATTAAAATCTTCTGTAACAATGTAAGTCTTTGCTGTCATTTTTATCAATTGAATGCATCGTGATTCGTGGATATATAAAAGATTCTTTCACAAAAAAAAAAAAATCTTACACTTAATTTTTGAAAGGCACTGTGTATGATGCATAGTTTAATGTACCATTTCTACAAAAGTCAGTGCTATTTGATGCAATTAAAGTTTGCATCAAATAGCGCTGACAATGATGTTTTGTTTGGCATACTGCTTATGGAAAGCTGGCAGTAAATTGAATACTACTTTAAAGAGATGTTTGTGAACATTTTTTATTGATCATGGCAGTAATTAATTCATCAAATAATGATGAAATTATGTAGAAGAGCGTTATAACCGGGCATATATCCAGGTGTTTGGTGCAGCGGAATGCACTTTTGGCATTTTAAAGAGCCAATTGCTCTACAGTCCAAGCAAAAAAAAAAATCCCCAGTCGTGGTATAGCAACAGCAGAAAGCGCATGCAAATAATGGGCACAATTCACTTTTAATCCAAGAATTTTCCTCTTATTACAGTGAAACACTGTGTGCTGTCTTTTTGAAATACTGTAATTGGCAGTATGCAGTATACTGCAGAGTAAGCAGTACAGTAGTATTCTATTCCAAACATAGCCGATGTGGTTCATGCATTTGAATTGAGTTTGTGCAAGAAAGTAAACAGAGAGTCATTGTAATGGATTTACTCACAAAAACACAAGCAAAACAGTTTAAAAAATGTGTGAACTGTTTTTGTTATTGAAAAGACGTCAAACTGTTACTAAAAGAGACTCATCGAGACTGTTTAAACTCATGCCATGCAGTTATGCGCTAACTCGGCATGCAGCAGCAGCATTTGCGTATGTGTGTGTGTGTGTTAACGCCTGAGAAAGGAGTTCCCCTGCTAGACAGATAGCTGCTATAGTCAGCATTATGATGCTATGTTGTTTACGCTCTGAATGGAAGTCGTTCTCATAAATGCAAATCCTCTATGCTAATTATCTGCTGTTGTCTCCCAACAATAGCCGCTCCATATGGTGCCGAAACATTCAGTGGGCCTTCTTTTGGATTTCGCTGTGCGTGTGTGTGTTGATCCGAGCTCCTTGTGCATGTTAACACACGCATACCGTCCGCTTTAATATATGTAACGGACTGAGATGTGCTTGTTTGCGCATGTGCGCTAGTCTGTTAGCGTGTGCATTGAACTGAACCGTGTGTGCGTGCGTGTGTGTGTGTGTGTGTGTGTGTGTGTGTATGTATGTGTGTATGTGGTGGATGGAGCCGCGTCTGTTTGTTTGGCGGAGACTCTGGATCCAGGCATGTTGGAAACAGGAGCAGATTGGAGCATATTGTGGCGGCTCTGACCATGTTCTGCCTTCAGAATGAGCAGAGAGAGAGCAGGACACCACTCATCGGCTAGAGACACACTGACCACATGATGAGTAATTTTTAGGATTAGACGGCGTGTGCGTTGTGGGCTGCTTAGCTGAATTAGTATAATAGAACCCAATGGAGTTGAACTTTGTTGTTTTGTGTTCAGTTTCATCTCTCTTTCTCAATTCAGTTGAAAAACTAAATTTTTGTATTTCTAAATACTTTGCAGAATCATGAGAACCTAAATAGAATTTTGATTTAAATGAAGTCACTATTATAGTGAAGAAGTAATATCAAATCATTTCTCATTAAATTATGCCGTCTTAGACTTATAATGACACCTGGTGGTGAGGATGTAGCATCATTTAAAGATTTTCAGTCAATTGTTCTTATTCGACTTATTCTGTGAGTACAAGCAGGGCCGTCGCTAGTGGGGTGAAAGGTGGTGATGATTATAGGGGCCCACGGCTGAGGAGCCCCCCCCACCTGCGATCTCAACCGACTGGCTGAGGCCAGCCTAAAAAGACGTTTAGGACAGTTGACGGGCCACTGCTGCGCATCGTCACGAAAGCTTATCATTTGCACGTGTTTTTAAGCCTTGCCAATTTAAACATACAAAAGAGTTTAAAGCATTCAAACACAAGACGCGGAAAAGCTGAACTGAGTACTCGCGCGCCGTGTTCGGTGAACTGAGTACTCGCACGCAGAACCGCGTCTCATAGACAGCAAGACCGAACCGAGCTCTCCTTCACGTCCTCCTGCACCTGAACGAACAAATACAAATCGCAGTTTAAACATGCAAACAGAAAAAGATGTGAAAGAGCCCAATTCAGCACCAGCGCGCGGTGTTCTGTGCGCACAGGGTGCACGCAGAGACGCGTTTCAAAGCGCTTGAACACCGAATTTGATTCTTCTTGCTCTTGTACCGACAAATACATACAAAATTATGTCAAAATACCCGTCTTGGAGAGTATCCTCGAAAAAACTGTCGGTTATGTCTTAAGTGAAATTAAACAGTTGAGAAAGAAATTGGATGTGCATCATTATATTGGATGCATTGTCTCTTAAAGTGACCGCGCCTAAATTACTAGAGCTGTCGGTGCACTGTACATGGAACGAGCTATCTACTTAAAAAAATGATGGTAACAATATTACACTAATATTTTTGAGTAGTTTTTAAGGCTTGATTTTTTTTTATGGAATCTACCTGAATAAATCATGTAAAATCTCCTAAATTAATTAATCTATGACACAATGAATTTTAATATAATTAGTGAAATGTGCTCATTTATTTAAAGTTGATTCTCAAAAGTCTGTGATTTTGAGGGAGGCCTGTTTGTATTTGACTTCGAGCTTTTTGTACATTTAAAAGACATTATACAGCCAAACCGCTCAAGTAGGAAAATACTGCACTAGCACAAGCAAAGCTACTGCTCATTGAACAAGGCTTAATGCCTTAGAGAGTAGTATCCATAACCATAAGCTCTACTCTTCATTTAATTTCAAAATGTACTCTCCATATCCAGCCATATGCAAAGCATGCTGGGAACTAACAATCACCTCTAAAATAAAACTGCAAAATTGAGCTAATTCTCTTAAAATAAATAGGTAGCCTTCTTTCCTTAATTTTTTTTTTTTTTGTTTAATCAGTTCCTCAATTTAAGTCTCAAAACTGCTTAAGTGTCCTTTAAAAAAATGAGGAAAACACATCTCTTGGTTTTATTAGTAAAAAATTCTCAATATTTTCTATACAACACTGAACCACAATTTCTTTAATGAAATATACACACTATTTTTAATTATCACCTTAATTTTTTTAATGAAAATTACAAGACCCATGATTCATTTTTTATATTAATCCAAGAAATTGAAAGAAAGAAAATCACTCACTGCTCTTGACTGAATTACTTTGTAGTTTTAACAATAATTAATCCACAGTCAAACCAAAAATTATTCAGACACCAGATATAATTTTTTGATATTTTTTTTACTAGTGGGTGCAGGACACTATAGTTCATTTATGTAAGTGAGTATAGCAAAATAAAGTAAACTGTGACATAGTTTACCCAACAATTCTTCATACAGTGGACTACCAGTAAAATTTATAAAAAATTTGGGACCAAAAATTATTCAGACACTTTGACCTGACCATGTTTTGCTTGTGTTTTGTTCTTTGTTTGCACATGTGCACAAATGTCACAACACAAACATAACTTTCTATCAAAGTTATCTGACATTATCAAGATTAATTTGTTCTGACACAGTTTAACTCGGAGTTCTTGCCATATTTTATTACCATTTTCTAAACTATAGCAAATAAACTGTGATAATGTGAGAAATGTTGAAGGTGTCTGAGTAAATTTTTGTTTGACTGTATATTTAATTTTTTACAGTGAAGACTATGCAGTGCTATTTTACATTTGATTATTCGGTTTCTGTACCTGGACACCTACAAACTTGAAACCACTTAAACAGTGTGTAGCCTAAATAGCACAAATAAATAAATAGAAAAAACATACAAATTAAACCATTTCAAACAGGTCCCACTGGTACAACCTGCACCGGGGCCCTGCAAACCCCAGCTACGGCCCTGAGTACAAGTATATGATAATTGTACGGTGGCCGAGAGAGCTCAACGCGCTGCAACTTGCACATGCAATTGGATAAAGCACCAGCAAATTAAGAAAACATCTTCATCAGTTTGACAGCACATGTGCTGCAAATGCTATTGCATTTTTTTTGTGCATGGTTACCATGGTTTAACTAGTAACCATTGTTTGTATTTTTTTTATATAATGTTTTAATTACTTAATTTTAATAGTAAAACCATAGGCTATGGTTATTTTTTGTAAGGAAAGTTGTAAAAGTAAGTTAGCCAGCTTACATTCACAGTTACAGTAATTGTGTATTTCGTCAGCTTATTTAGGCTAATAATATCAACAACAAAAAAATTGGATATTAGGTGTAGTATATTATTATTAGTATATTAGGATGTTAAAATAAAGAAAAATCTCACCTTTCAGAGCAAACATTGATAACTATGTCCAAGCCATGTTCGTCACTTTGTGATTCCCTTAAACATTTCGAGGTGGTCTCTGCCTATTTGCAGCGCGTTTCTGTTTTGCAGTGAGTTTCTGTTTTGCAGTGAGTTTATTCATTTGTTTATGTTGTGAGCATTTGCAGCGCGCTTGTTGTCAAATTGATGAAGATGTTTTCTTAATTTGCAGGTGTTTTTTTCATTTGTAGCGCGCTAAGCTCTCTCGGCCACTTTATTATTGGGATAAAACAAGCATTTTCCTGCTGATCATCTGATTCAACATGATATGTGCCTTAAAACAACCCGCTCCAAGAAAAAACAATATTAGGTCAGGACTCTCAAATGTGTTTAATGAACTTAAATGGCAAAATTGGATTTATTTATTTATGAAACTACTAATTTTGTAGGAAAGAATTTTCACCTTTACCAAAATGAATAAAATATTAAAAAACTGTAATAAATATAAAAAATAAATAAATACATAGTAAATGAAGTGTATCAATAAATTTGACCAAAAATATAATCAAATTAAGCTAACATATTAAATGAACAAATCATTAAAATTATAAATATACCACTAATTTTAATTTCAGTGACTGTGTGGCATACAGGTGTGGTTTTCAGGTGAAATCTAATGAAAGAACTTCAGTGGAAATGAGAGAGCGATTTTGAAGGAAAGAAGAGCATTAAGGAACATGCAAGGAGGTTCTGAGAGATGAAGACAGAATTCTGAGCTGGTGGAAGAATATTTAATGCTTTTAGAACGTTTCAGGAGGGAATCGCTCCTCGCTGAGCACTTCCTGCAGAAATCTTATTGGACACGCACAGATACAGACACACACACACACACACACATGCAAACTTAAACACATACAGTTTTATAAGTATATAGCAAGTAAGAGGATATTGCTGGACTAATACTAGTTATTTCCAGCATTTGTTGATGCTACTGTGTAATACTATGTGATATGTATGATGTATATGGCCATTACTTTGCTATAAACATGCTTATTATGAGAGATGAGCTATCGAAATCATTTTTCATGCTCCCTGCCATAGACGCGGAACAGATGATGATGTGAGAGGAAGGGATGATGGGATGATGAGTGAAGGATAGAGAGAGACGGATAGAGTGTGCTGTGTGTGAACCCATCACATCCAAACATTATTAATGACAACAGGGGCACTCACACACACCTATGTGTGCGCACACACACACACACAAGCACAACTCAAATATCGCAGACAAACAAAGAAAAGGGAAAGAAACTGGGCTGACTCACATTCAACATGGAAAGGTGACCTTTTTTCCTGTGTCTCTATGCAGTTGCCAGCCAAGATGAACAGATAGGAAGGAACAATGCAGGAAAGACTTGACTATCTATCTGTATTATATATATTGAATTGGACTGATGAGAGTTCATCTTAACCTTCATGTTCTGTATGGGCTCTTAGAGCCCCCAAGGGCTCGAAAATATACCAATAAACATTGAAATATCTGGTTGAAACTCCATTGCTTGTTCTAATCTTATGAGATCTGATTATAAACAAAATTTCAGCTTGATAACATGCATCAACCGTCCTTTATGAAAAATTGCTTCATTACTTTTGTTTGGAGTCTCAGAGAACTCGGATACAAAGCATTAATAAATGCAATGAATTTTCACATGCTAACTTTTTTTTTATGTGTACACCACTGTCAGTTATTTATTTTAATTTATTTTATTTTATTTTTCAAAAATGTTGTTTGGAGGGGTCCAGTCGACACAGAACAGAAGCAAAGTTACTGAAATGGATGCTAGTTAGATTTCTGAAAAGAGAGGGGAAAAGCTTCAGTGTACCTACCTACTGCATTGTGATTGGCTCAGATTAAATTTTTATTTTTATAACTGCTATTATTATTTGTAATTTATGTGAGTCATTAGGGCTTCTGAGTCATAAAAACAACACAAAAGTAAAGTCAATCTCAAATGAACATGAGGGTTAACTAAACATAATCTAACTTAATTGAAATGTATTCACTGTGTATCTTTGCTTTGCTTCCTCACAGATGGCACAAAACGCACACGCAGAAACACACACGTACGTTAACGCAGAAGTGGGGAGGATTTGTGCAGAGGTATTCAGAGAACACTTCTTAATATTAATCACCCTTGCCCAAAATAATACAGTTGTTGCTAAGCAACCATCGGGAGATGAGGGCATTTCTCTAAATAAACATCTCAATTTATTATTGGGTAAGATTGGACACTGATATCCTTAAAGGAACAGCACAAAAGCAGTGGATATGTGCAAAAGCTGTGTTTCTGCTCTTAGGATATTGAGCTAAATAGCCTGGAACCAGATATTTGGGGTTTACAAGCCCATTTTCAGCTGTCTGGCCACAGCTGTGGATTAAATGATGAATTAAATGATGATTTTTTTTAATGCCATTTCTTGTTAATTCAAATCTAATCTTTGTTTAATAAACATTTGTATGTAATGCGCAGTAGGCAAATGAGGGATAGTAACAGCCAATGAGCAGCAACTTAGTTATCCGCTTCACATTTTTGAGCACACACATTTTCAGCTTAATTTGAGAAAGAGAGAGAGCTCAAAAGAGGAACGACTAGACGGAGAGGTCGCTTTATCTCTATTCTGAAGTGTTCCAGTCCAGAGTCCTTTGTCCCACTTTTTGGGTCCACAAGGCCACGGTTTCTAATCATGCATATGACCCTGTTAGAGCTGCCACGACCTTTCATGTGCTGGCAGGTTTTGGCATGCCCTTTAAAAGGAAAGTTCACCCAAAATTCTGTGATCATTTACTCACCCTCATGCCATTCCAGACCCATTTGACTTTGATTCAGAGAGATTTAGCAGAATGTCTGAGCTGCATTTTTCCATACAATTAAAGCGCATTGCCAGAGTTTCTAAGGCTCAAAGCATTGGATCCTGTATATTTCACTTTTTAAATAAAATATCCAGATTTATTCAGAAAAACAAAATAAATGCTGGTTTGTCAATATCTTTCTGTCTAAGTTGGCTGCCAGAATAACAGAAAAATGGACACAGATTTTATGCGTAGTCAAAAGTCTTTTATGTAGATGTGGAGATAAATGGCATATGTAACCAATTACCTGTTCTTGCAGAGACACAACAAATAAAGTGTCATTTCACTCTACTTGAATCCGTCTTTGTACCGCTCTTTGATGCTTAACCCTTGACTCTATCCCCTGCATCTCTAAATTGTTTGATCTCTGTCCTTTCTGTCCTTCACTTTAGTAAGAAGAAATCCTTTCATCTGACATTCCACAACACCCGTCCTTCCTTCTGCTGAGGTTTAGTTTCAGGCGTAGCTTAAACCATACATAAACCACCTTTCAGTCTGTTAACAGACTCATACTCACCTGCATTCAGAAAAGAGGAGTATTAAACACACACACACACACACTTGTGTCAAACACAGAGCGTTTCACAGTCAATCATCTACAAACTGTTGGGAGTTACTCGTACTTGAACAAACTGCCATTTTTATTTCTTTTCCTAGCCTGAGCTTCAAGAATAATCAGATCAAATCAGATTTGCAGCCCAAAAACACCTCATTTGTGTCCATCCTGGCCGTTTGTCAGATATCCAGAGTTTATTATCTTTCCTTTGGGGATCTGAACGCACAGTCCTCATTGCTGGCTCTTAGAAGCTGAAGAAAACTGAAGAGAGTGTGACTGTGAGTCCTATTAAATTGAAATTAAAGGAATGGTAAACTATTCACCCTCACCCTCATGTCCTTCCAAACCCCATATCTTTTTACTACATGGTAATACATACAGGTATATATACTTCCAATCAAAAAGGTGTTTTTAAAGAAATTAATACTTTTATTCCGCAAGTGTGCATCAAATTGATCAAAAGTGACAGTAAATACATTTATAATGTTACAAAAGATTTTTAATTATTCCATCAAAGAATCCTGAAATGTCACAAATGTATCACATTTTAAGCAACACAACTGTATTAACAATGGTGATAATAATAATAAATGTTTCTTGAGCACCAAATTACTGCTAAAAATTCAGCTGTCATTACAGAAATAAATTACATTATAAAAAATATAAATAAAATTAAAGGCAGTTATTTTCAATTGTAATAATATTTCACTATATTACTGTTTTAATGTATTTTTGATCAACTAAATGAATGAGCATAAAACACTTATTTCTAAAACATGAAAAATATTACCAACCCTACACTTTTGAACCATGTATGTGTATAATATATGAATTTTATATGTTGCTCGCCATTTTCCTGTCAGAATACACAGCTACGTTTGCTGATCAGCCATACCAGAAAAACTGCATTGCTTCTCACATTAGAATGAACTGAATTGACTGTCCTATTGACTCCTCGGTCCATCCTAATGTAATTTAATCTCCAAAACTGCCCGCCGCAGTTAATCAGCCTTGTACTATACTCACGTACCAACAGGAAGTCATGTGATGCATGCGATTTCCACACATGATCTCCCAGGGGTCTGACAGAGTTTGATCCCGCTGTCAGCGGAAGAAAGCTGTACTGAGAGAGAGAGAATGCTGAGAGAGAAGAATAGAAGCAGTAGGTTGAATACGTAAGGGCCTGCTGACGTGCTGATATATCTGGATTTGGATTTATTTTGGAGATTGAAACAGATCCTCTGGAGAAATGCCGCCTGTGTGAGGGGGAGGGGACACATATGTGTCAGTATGTGTGTGTGTGCTTTTGTATTGAGAGAACGTTTTAATACCTCTAGAATAGTTCGCTCTGAAATCGAATGTATGTGTGTGTGAGTCTGTGTTTTATAATAGAAAACTTTCTCTTTGTTCACGAATCTCCCTTTACAATTCAAATGTGCTCAGAGCTCTAAAAAACGGATTAAACTGTACTAATTGTCTTTTCTCTCTCATTTGCACACTCTTTCAGTGTCAGACACACACGCTGTAATATCGGTGAGAGAGGTGCTGAGGCAGGGTCTCTATTATGACATCAGAAAGAAAGGATGAGGGGAGGACAGGGAGTATGAAAGGATCTGCGGAGGAGTACCTGTTCACAAAGCCCTATTCTATACAGATAATTAAAGTCTTACACGTCCCCATCGGGTTGCACTACTGAGGAACAAATCAGGTGAAGAATTGGAGGAAGGGAGAAAAAAAGATGGATACAAAGAAATGTGTGCATGCAGTCTGCTAAAGCAGCGGCACTGGGAGATTCTTTCTTTAAGTGAAGTGAATTCTGAGTGAAGGTCAAAATGTTAACATAGGTCTCTATTCGTGTGTTGTCTTGAGACGTGTATGTTTTTGTGTGTATGTTTTTACAGGAATGCTTGGTCAGTGTTTCGACTCTGTTGGTAAATGGAGTGAAACACCGCAAGCAAACAGCTCAGTACACTTGCCTTTCATTCAAACGCATTGAAAAACACACTCCAAACAGAAAAATGGCCCTGGATAGAGCTTAGAGCTCTCTCTGGTGGCAGACCTTATTAAACATCTGTTTTTTTCTAGTTGCTTCCTAAATGATGTATTGAAATTGCTAAATTATTCCATATCTGTAGTGCGTTATCCTCTGATTAGGAGGCAGACGAGATTGTGATGATAACAGAGGAGACAACAACTAGATTTGCGTTTTCTAAAGGAAATGTCAGTGCTTTCAAGGCAGCAAACGAATAGTGTTGGAGTTTTAAGTTTGGATATGTGTTAAGAAATACTGCATCGGAGCCGTTTGATGTCATCATGGCAATCAGCACACATCTGATTTTCTGCCAGCTATGCATAACAATAAACAGGCAATGCAACACTTGTGATTATATAGGCATGACAGGAAAGACCAATCTGAATTCCGTATGCAAATAGATGTTAGAAAGAAAAATGTTCAGAATGTTATGTTGTCAATGTCACAGTTACATTTTAAATTCTTAGATTTCTTAAAACGTATACACATATACACAAAAAAGTACATATACACAAAAATGACTGTATTTCAAATAAATGTTGTTTTTTAACCTTATATTCTGCAATGAATCCTGAAAAAAAGTTTAGCACAGTTTCCACGAAAATATTAGGCAGCACAAATATCAGCATTGATGATAATAAAAAATATTTCTTAAGCACCAAATCAGCATATTAGAATGATTTATGAAGGATCATGTGACACTGAAGACTGGAGTAATGGCTGCTAAAAACAACTTTAATCACCACAGGAATACATTTTAGTATATATTAAAATGGAAACAGCAATTTTTAAATTGTGAAAATATTTCATAATAATGTTTTTACTGTATTTAAATGCAGATAAATGCAACCTTGGTTAGCATTGTGAACATAACTATGTACATAACAGTTTGGGCTGAAATTGATTGCAATGTTTTATGAACAAAAAGAAGAACAACAACAAATACAATGGAATTTCAAAGGAATATCTGTGCTGCCTTGCAAGCGCTGTAATATCTAGTAAAGGAATGTTTGTCAAGACAAACTTTGAAAGATGGCTTGACAAAGCTTTGCCTGAAAGTTTGCCTAAAAAAATAGCTTATAAAAGTCTTGAAATTTGAAGCTTATAAGCATTTATACCGCATTAAGAATTTGGGATTCAGAAAGTTTCAGTGGAAGTCTATGCCATTTTTCAGTGTCTTCTATGAAAAAACAACTCTGATCAGTTAGAACAGATCAGACAGATACTGATTTGAATGACAGAATGACTGATTTGAGTCATTAAAAAAAAAAAAAAAAAATTAACTAAGGTTTGTAGAATAACAGTATGTTGGTTCCGCTAGGCTATGCAGATGCTAAAATGTTCTGAATGGTTGTTTGTTTGTTTCTATGTGTTTGCTAGCTTGTTGTAAGTGGTTGCTAGGGTGTTCTAATGTGTACATACAGATCTGCTCCTGATCCAGGATCTTGTCATCTCAAGACTGGACTACTGCAATGCTGTATTGGCCAGCCTTCAAACTAGCTCAATTAAACCTGGCACAAGAACGCCAGTGTATTTGGTCTTTAACCGACCGGAGACGGCCCACGTTTCACCCCTCTTAGTCTTGCTCCACTGACATCCTAATCAAATTCAAATTCAAATGTCTCTTTTCTACTTCTGCAGTTGCACTTCTGCTCTAGCTTTTGTTTACTCTTGAAATTCAGTTTTGCGGCGCTGCTAATGTCGCTGGCTCCTGTATGATAAATAGCTTGTGTTTTGCCTTGTTTGAAAGTCGCTTTGGATAAAAGTGTCTGCTAAATGATTAAATGTAAATGTAATTGGTTTAAAGGTCTCAAACTGTGAATGTCTGAACATTAACATTCCATAAATGTAATTTGTGTTTGTTATTATGTCAACAATACATCAAACCCAGTATCAGTTAAATTTCTGTGACTTGATGTCATTTACAGTATGCGTGTATGGTGCTGTTTTATAGACTCATGGTCTCAGTATCTCTTTGATCAGATGCTCCACATGTACTTCACATCCTGGTGAGAGACAGACGCTATTTCTGGTTTGTTTGGGGGCCCGGAGCAAGATCTTCCCCGGTGCTGGGCCTTATTCATTGCTAGTCTAAAGACATGCCTAATTAACGTCAAACAACCGACAAACTTCACAACATTAAGGCAGAAAAC
Source organism: Schizothorax lantsangensis (assembly GCA_027422415.1). NCBI lineage: Eukaryota > Metazoa > Chordata > Actinopteri > Cypriniformes > Cyprinidae > Schizothorax > Schizothorax lantsangensis. The sequence goes on from CM049848.1 coordinate 17,159,353, forward strand.
CACCTCAACCGCAACTAAAGAAAGAAAAGAAGCAGCACTTCAAACCACTGAGGATAAACATGTTCATACACTGAAATAAACACACTGTTGTTAGGGATTGTAGTTCTCAGTTTTGCATTTGTATTTTTAATGCAATGTTTTATTGATTTTTTTTTCTCACAGAAAATAGCTTGAGATCAAACAATAATTGCCCGATCCCTTAGGGTCTGCAGACCCCCCGTTGAAGACCCTTGATTTAGAAGTATATATTTCACTGATCTTGATGCTTTGAGGGTGATTAAAAGTAATCTTTAAGAAATTCAATTCAGAGTAAAGGGGAATAACAATATTTATGTGCTATATAGAGGAGATGGTGTACATCAATCATCTGTACACCATATAAATACTTTAAAACAGGGCACTTCAACTTTTTCCAGACCAAGGACCTCATAAAATTGAGTTTATATCTCAGCTCTGACTTTCTTTCTCTTTCCAAGTTTGCTTGCAGTTCTGACTTTTTTTCCTCAGAACTGCAATGACCTTTTTTACTTTTTATTCCAAGGCGAGAACAGGCTTCCATATTTAGTGGAAAGATATAGAGAGCAGGAACCTACTGTTACATATTGTATTTAAGTGAGTGTAGCATTTTATTACTGGCTCATAATGATATATTTTCATGCTTTTTTTCACAAAAATCTGTGTGCAATCAAACAATAATTGGCATACTCCAAGGGTTCACAGACCCCCTGTTGAAGACCCTTGCTTTTAGAAGAATAGATCTAACTGATTTTAATGCTTTATTAAGGGTGTTTCAAAGAAATCTTAAAGAAATACAATTCAAAGAACTGAGAACAAATTGCATTTTACACATTATTGCATTGTCAAGAAATAGCTCCCTGATTATGATTCTGCTTTCCGAGCACACTGGTGAGTCTCATTAACCTACACAACACCATTGTGAGCTTGTCAGCTGCCATTGATTACAGTGAGACCCCCTAGTGGCCAGTATCTCTGGCTTCACAAACACAGTATGGGCCCAACGTATTCTTACAGAGGGTAACAAGCCCTGGGCAGAGGAACTATTGGATTAAAACAGAAGGAAGTTTGGTATCAATGTGTAATCACAAACCTCCTTTACCCCTGCAGGAAGCATGCTGAACCTGACATGCCGAGCCTTCTTTGGGTACAGTGGGGACATCAGTCCACTTGTTTACTGGATGAAAGGAGAGAAGTTCATTGAGGACATGGACCAGAGTCGCATTCGAGAGAGTGAAATCAAGTAAGAAGGAACACAGTGGAGGCGAGAGTAAACATTTTGTGACACGAGCTCAAAACAACCCCCTCCCCAAACAATCTTTAAAAAATAGCCCATGTTCTAAATTAAAGATATCATACTGAAAAACATATGCAAACATTAGATTTGCATGCAAATTACACAGCAGATGTCTAATAACAACTTAGACCATCATGGATGGATGTATGACACACACACACACACACATATATATATATATATATATATATATATATATGTTGTAATAGTATACAAGAAACAGTTGCTTTTAAAACTAGCTTGCACTGTGAAATCGCTTATTCAATACGATAGATAGTGCACGGTAAAGCACACTTTAAATGTTCACTGAGATGTCGAAAGTACATTTTCAATTACTGATATCACAAGCTTGTATATGAGCCTATTTATATCTAGCAGGGGTGGTCGCTGTGATGACACACTATTATTAATTCCCCTGTCTGAAAGAGAGCTGGATCTGAGCAAGTGCTGAATACATCCTAATAACACAGCGAAATGTATCTCGCACCATGCGCCAAATGCATTTGCATTTACATGCAGTTAAGGAGCAGTAATGTCAGCATCTTTTAAATGAAAGTTCAGTTTCAAATGATTCAGCCAGGACAAACAAGAGAGTGAAAATGCATTGTTATAATTAAATGAGAGCCCAGTTTGTTGAACGCCGACCAAACCCGAAACCCTTCCTCCAACAATTTCTAATCTCTACAAGCTGCTCAGTCTAAAATTTATCCCCCAAATCCACTATCAAAAGGGGCTAATTAAAAAACTTTTATTCCACAGCCTTTGGTGAACAATGGCTCATTGTTTTTTTATTCTCTCCGCCAGGACGGTCAGAGAACACCTGGGTGAACAGGAAGTGTCCATTACTCTGACCATAGATTTACTGGAGGAGGTAGATCTGGGTAATTATTCCTGTTATGCGGAAAACGGCAACGGGAGAAGACAAGCCAATGTACAGATTGGGAAACGAGGTAACACATTCAGCCGTAACACACATGAACTCAACCGACTGAGTCATACCAGCTGCTTCTCATTTAAAGGAACAGTTCACACAAAAATGAAAAATCTGTCATTTGTTTGTTTGTATGACTTTCTTTTATGAAAAAACGAGATGTTTTGAAGAATTTTAAGGCTGTTCTTTTTTTAGACAGAGAAAGCGCAGACGGTGATCAGGTGCTGTCAAATAAAAAATCACCATAAAAAAATAAAATAAATGAAAGTGCAATCAAATGTTCATATAATAGAAATGTATAATACATACACTGTCTTTATATGATGAACAGATGGCAATATAAGTCACTCACTGTCAGTTTTGGGCAGTAACTAGTGACTAGTAACTTAGTTACTGTAATAATATTACTTTTTGCAGTAACTAGTAGTGTAACTAATTACTGTTGCCAGAAAGTAATAAGTAAAGTAACAATATTACTTTTGAAAGGAGTAACTATTAATGAGTAATATATTACATTCTTTGAGTAACTAGGCCAACATTGCTCACTGACCATCTTTTTTCCCATATATATTACCCTGCTCAAAATGTTTGTGGTCTGTACAGTTTTTTAATGTTTTTGAAGGTCCTTTATGCTTAGCAAGGCATTTATTTGATTAAAAATACTGTAATATTGTGAAATATTATTACGATCTGAAATAACTGTTTTCTATTTAAATATATTTTAAAATGTCATTTATTCATGACAAAGCTGAATGTTCAGCAACCATTACTCCAGTCTTCAGTGTCACATGATCCTTCAGAAGTCATTCTAATATTCCAATTTGCTACTTAAGAAACATTATTATCATTATTGTCATTTTATGTAAAAAATCTTTTGTGATTCTTAATATTTTACAGCCCCTAGTCACCTACTGTATACTTTTGCTGTATGAAATAATCAGCTCGGACATTCTTCAAAGCTGCTCCTTTTTTGTCCCACAAAAGAAAGCAAGTCATACAGGTTTGGAACAACATCAGGGTGAGTAAATGATGACAGAATTTTCATTTTTTGGGTAAACTATCCCTTTAATGTGCTGTGGGGTTTCTTTACATAAACAGCACAGCATGTTCCTGTGTCTCCCTCCTCTTCTCTGGCTCTTTCTTTCTCTCCTTTCGGGAAATGCATCAGCATCTAAAATTCACTCTCTTTTAGAGAGAGCTGCTTTGAAGGCATCCTATCTTGTCTTTTAATGGCAGTTCAGAGGAGGAGACGGCTTCAGCAGTTCAGACACATTCTCTCCCTCTCAGCCCAACTCAAAACTCATTCAACTGTTCTCACACACACACAAATGAATAAACACACTCTCTCTCTCTCTCTTTCAGCTCGTCTTAGCCATGCACACATATTTCTGCAGATAATCTCAAAGCCACATACTCACAAACACACACACAAACCAAATCTCTCATATGCACCCCCCTCTCTCTCTCCTTCAGCTCATTGCTGAGCTCACAAACACACATGCTTTCACAATCTTTCAAGCATCTGAGTGCATCTTGCGTGTTTTCCTCCATTAGCTGTAGCGCAGAGGAGCTTTGAACAATATGAACATCATTAGCGCTTAATCATTCTGAAGTCATTTTGCATTTCTCACCCCTTGTGTATGTCCTTAGCGCAGCATGAATTTCCATGCTGGTCCAGGCTGGTTTGGTGCTGATCTGGCTGCTAGATTTGCTAGTGAAGCTAATTGACAAAGGAAGTCTTGCCGGTTTAGCTAAATGCCAGCACACCTAGCATCCTATGATAGGGATCAGTGACCAAAATTTCTTGTGTCTTAAATTAAAATCTGACAAGAATTCAGTCTTCCAACTAAAATCGCCATGGTTACAAACTAATGAAATAGTATTCTAGGCTTAGAATGTTTCTGTAATAGAATGCAACTGTTGGGCGCTGGAAGTAAAAATCCTATTTGTTTCCTCCAAGAGGGAATTGATTTTGAATAATAACGTATACACCTTCAAAGACAGACCTACTGTGAGCTTCAAGGTTGTTGATTCATAGTGTAATTCAACTTATTTTTAAAATAATCATGTTAAACAGTGTAATTCCTAGTGAAAAAATACATTACCCATGATTCAGAAGCGAAATCTCCACCAATAAGAGAATCTCGACTAGCAAAAAGAGCTCCCATTTCCATAAAGCACTGTAAATAACAAAGAGTCAAAGGTAATACTTAAGTAATTGTATGTGTAATATGCATATTTAGGAATAAATGTAAAATATGTTGTTTTATATAGTATAAAATAGTTTTATATTTCTTTTTCATTTTTTATTTGATTGTCATTCGCAATGCTGCATAGGATTACAGTTCTTCCCTCACAAATGTATGCTATGTTATTCCAGGAGTATTATATTTGTAATATGTTCTTTCTCTTTCCATTTTGTCTCTCTCAGTGGAGCTGATGTACACCGTGGAGTTGGCTGGTGGACTGGGTGCGATTCTTCTGCTGTTGGCTTTGTTATTGTCTGTGTATAAGTGCTACAGGATCGAGCTGCTGCTCTGCTACAGGCATCACTTTGGTGGGGAGGATACAGACGGAGGTAAACGCCACACACACTCCCCCTACAGGAACTAATGAGCACAACACTGCAGCAATTACTTATTTGTGACCCTGGACCACAAAACCATTCTTAAAGGGGTAGTTCACCCAAAAATTTAAATTCTGTCATCATTTACTCACCCTCAAGTAGTTCCAAACCTGTATGAATTTCTTTGTTCTGCCGAACACAAAGGAAGATATTTTGAAGAAAGATTGTAATCAGGCTGTTTTGGGGCACCATTGATTTCCATATTAGGAAAACAAATACTATGGACGTCAATGGTGCCCCAGAACGGCTCTGTTTCCCACATTCTTCAAAATATCTTCCTATGTGTTCAGCAGAACAAAGACATTCATACAGGTTTAGAACTACTTGAGGGTGAGTAAATGACAGAATTTTCATTTTTGGGTGAACTATCCCTTTAAGTCGCTGGTGTATATTTGTAGCAATAGCCAAAAATACATTGTATGGGTCCAAATTATCGATTTTTCTTTTATGCCAAAAATCATTAGGATATTAAGTAAAGATCATGTTCAGTGAAGATATTTTGTAAATTTCTTACCTTAAATATAAAAAAACTTCAGTTTTGATTAGTAATATACATTGCTAAGAACTTCATTTGGACAACTTTAAAGGCGATTTTCTCGATATTTTGATTTTTTTGCACCTTCAGATTCCAGATTTTCAAATAGTTGTATCTCGGCCAAATATTGTCCTATCCTAACAACCCATACATCAATGGAAAGCTTATTTATTCAGCTTTCAGATGATGTATAAATCTCAATTTCGAAAAATTGACACTTAAGACTGGTTTTGTGGTCCAGGGTCACTTTTGATTCTAATTGTTACATTATATGGAATTGTTTGAGTTACAACTCTTTTTTCATCAGAACTATTGTAATATTTCTAAAATATATTGTTAAACATTTCTTTCTTTCTTTTCCCCTCAGAAAATAAAGAGTATGATGCGTACCTGTCCTACAGTAAGGTTGAGCTGGATCAGTGGGGTCAGGAATTACAGGAAGAGGAGCGCTTTGCGCTGGAGATTCTCCCTGACGTCCTGGAGAAACATTACGGATACAAACTCTTCATCCCTGACCGAGATCTCATTCCTACCAGCAGTATGTGCCGAATGTGTGTTTTGTCTGAATGTATGTCTTTGTTAGCGTGTTTGTAAATGTTGTCTTAAATGTTTAAAACATTTTCATTAGCACATGACGTTCACAGAAATGTCATAAATAGTCAGAGAAATGAATTATTGTGAAGTTTTAGGACTAGGAGTGTATTCAGAAACCCACAACAATCACAAAAGAAAGTTGTGCAGAGATTTGACAAACAGCACTAATTGTACAGAACTAATAAAAACACCTCGATCATTCATAATGAATGTGACGTTTTCAGCGCATAAACATGATAGCAGCACTGGATTTATCTTGCTTCCTAATACTGCAAAGTAATTTAATCATTTGTAATTAAATCTAATTAAACTCCCTCATCAGCATTAATATGACCAGAAAGCCTTATGTTGACTAGAAAATAGCTTGGTTAAATAAGAAAATAAGTATTTAGTCTTAAAACTTTCTGTAGAACAAAACAATAATTCTTAAAGATTATTAATATTCCAAAATGTGGGCAATAATAATACTACAATTTTTTTTTCCATTGCAAGCCATCAGAGCCAGTTTATGTGACACGGTGTGTGTGTTTGTTTGCATCATATGTCAGGTGTTTTTGCCCTGTATGTGTGCTGTGTCTGAAAGCCGAATGTTTATGTCCAGGTATGAGCAGTCAACATTACCAGGATGACACACATCTTCTTAGAGGTACAGCTTTGTTTGAATGCAAAAACACGCGTGCACACATGTACGGTATACATTGTGCATGCAGATTGTTCCTCATGAATGACTGTGGTTGTTCTGTCCTAAATGTGCGTTTGTCTTAAGCTGTGCATTATTTTCAGTCCTCGTGCGACCTGTTATTTTGGTATTACAGTTTCTTTCTTTGTCTGTGGTGTTTATCTCCTGTAGCGTACATAGAGGACGTGTCCCGCTGCATAGACATGAGTAAACGCCTGATCATCGTGCTGACCCCGAGCTACGTGCTGCGTCGCGGGTGGAGTATATTTGAGCTGGAGTCCCGTCTGCGCAACTCTCTGGTTTCAGGGGACATTAAAGTGATCTTAATCGAGTGTGCCGATCTGCGAGGAGTCATTAACTACCAGGAGGTGGAGGAGTTAAAACAATCCATTAAATGCCTGAGCGTGGTGCACTGGAACGGCCCGCAGAGCAACAAGCCTGGCTCGCGCTTCTGGAAGCAGCTCCGCTACACCATGCCGTACCGCCGCCCCCAGCAAACCCTCACCAATCACACGCTGGACGCCAGCGAACCCGGCCCCTTCGCCGACCTGCAGACCGTCTCGGCCATCTCCATGGCTACGGCCACATCCGCCGCCTTGGCGCCGGCTCACCCCGAGCTACGCCCGTCCCTGCGGAGCTCGTACCGCTCGCACTCGCTGGCACGGCAGAAACACTCGCACTACCGCAGCTACGACTACGAGCTGCCCTTCACGGCCGGAGGAACGCTGCCGCCCCAGCACACCTACTGCAACCTGCCCCTCACCCTCCTGAATGGCCAGCGGCCCGTCAACAACAAGACCCTGCGCCAGCACAGCCTGGATGAGCACCACGGGAACAATGCCATGCTCCCGCTGCTGCCCAGAGAGACGAGCATCTCCAGCGTCATCTGGTAAACACAGAGAATCCGAAACGCGCACGGTTTGGGCCGCCTGGCACACGGGGGACTAAATAAGCTGGCATACAACACAGGACACAATGAGGTTAGTGGCTTCCTGTGAGCGGAATGATCGTTCTGTCCATGCTAAGTGGGTCTGAGGATGTGCGTCTTCTTTTGGGCGTTGATCCGGCGGCGAGGGACATCGTAGTGCCGTATCTGTAGGCGTGAACTGAGCATATAAAGTCACACCACATGGAGGTATACAGGGTCTTGTGTAGATGTTAGCGTTATATTTGTAGCACCGCTGTCTTCCTGTCTCCATGTTGGGTTTGATCACGCCATCTATTTTTACTTGTTAACGCTTGATGCTTTTCGTTTTGTCCCTTCCACTTTTTTTAGGTTTGACATGGACATTTGATTGAATTTTTTTTCTTTTTTTCTACGTTCTTTTGAAATGGACTGAAATATTCCTCGTTTGATTTTAGCTACTGTCGTTTTTGCTCGGAAGCTACTGCGTTTTGTTCCGTCCCTCTTTCTGTTGTCCGATGTAAGGTATGTATTTATGGTTTTAATTGCAAAATTTTCAAGAAGGAAATATATTACAAATTATGCAAAATATATGAAAGCCTAAAGGGGTCGACAGAGGTGAACAGAAAGCGGTGCTGTCTTCTTTTACAAGAGGAACAGCACCATTTCTCAAATATTAAGGGGATTTTAAATGATGAGAAATCTATTTTTATATCTGAAGAGTGCTGATTCTCTCTAATACCACAGGGTCAATGGGACAATGGGACTGGAGACTCTCTTATTTGTGAATTTGGGTATTTTATACAGTTTGCTACGTTGTTCTCATCTGTGGAGAAAAGGAAATGTTTTATGTTAACTTCTGAAACAATAATCAACTGCATTTTTGTTTGTATTTTTTTAATTTATGTTCATAGTCTAGGACTTTTGATCCACAGGCAGACCTTTTCACCTTCTTTCACATTTCTAATGTGTTTAACTCTCAGTCTGACGTCTTAACACACTGGTTACATGCTTGTCTTTTTCTCCTCTAGCTGCTGTGACTCAGATACATGCTGGCATGTTTCACAGAGGAACACAGGCCTGTATACTCGCATTCTAGTATAGAGTGTCAAATAACTCTGCTTGATAACATAACATATGATTTAATAAATGCCCAAAGTCAACATGTATTTGTTGTATCTTGTCTAGAGATTTTCCTGATCTAGTAGTTTTCACTTATGGCAGCATGTACTGACTCTAAGGGGGAAAAACACAAAGCTAGAATCAGAACCAACAGTTTTGACAGTAAAAAGAGGTCTAACTGTATAAAAAAAGAAAAAAAAATCAGCAACGATTCCTGTAATTTCTTTTCTCCTATTTTCCTTTGTTCTTTTTTTATTTTTATTTTAGTTGCAAAAAAATGTTTATAAAAATAATTAGAATTATGTATGAATGTTTACCTCTTGAGTATGCATAGAGACTAGTTGTGTATCCTGATTTGAATATTTACTGTATTATGAACAACAGCTATCACAGAGAGATGTGTGATCTCTCTAGAGGCACAATCGTTTTTCTTTTTATATTGTTTCTCACTGTGTACAGTAAAGTCACAAACCACTATAAGCTGGTCGGTGAAATTTTGTGCAAGTGTGTGTGTGTGTGTGTGTGTGTGTGTGTGTATGAAGAGGTGTGTCAGGCCTGATGTGAATTCTCTCACAGTGGGTTGTCTGTATGAGACACTTGTTTGAGAAACAAAGTTTTAGGTTCCAGGTGAGTTGCTAAAACTGACAATTTCAATTATGCTTTTGAACAAAATGCTACATACTGGATACTACAGTTGAATAAGCAAAAAATCATTTCATATCATATGCATATGAATGCACCTCTTTAAATAAAAGAGAAAAACAACATCTAATATATGCACTTATTTCTGTATTACTACAGACTGTGACATCTAAAAAGATTCTATTTTATGCTTTATAATCTTTTGGATTTGTTGTACAATGGAAATGTGTCTTTGAAAATAGCATGTAGACAGATACCATTAATAAATATTTTACATAAAAAGACTTTATGTAATTATTGAACATAAATAGACATATGGACATAATTAAAACCAATACTTAAAATAGTAAAATTACATCACAATAACTTTAGGATAATTACTGCCAATGCAACACTTTACAGTAAATTTTATTTATTAACTTTAGTTAATGTATTGGTATCATGACCTAACAATGAACAATACTTCTACAGCAATTATTATCTAGGTTAAAGGAATAGTTCACCCAAAAATGAAAATTTACAAAAACAATTCTCACCCTCAGACCATTCAAGATGTAGATGAGTTTGTTTCTTCTTCAGAATAGATTTGGAGAAATTTAACATTGCATCACTTGCTCATCAATGGATCCTCTGCAGTGAATGGATGCCGTCAGAATGAGAGTCCAAGCATTATGGAATTTTTCTAAAAGCATTAGAAAAATTCAGATGACTACAGTTAATCAATGAACGTCTTGTGAAAAGCTGTATTTGTAAGAAACAAATATGTCAAGGTGTTTTAACAACACAATGCAAAAAACACAATTTCACTTGTAAACAGTGCTTGATCTGTACTTATTTCTCTCCTGATTCAGTCAAGACAAGCTTTTTACTGGAGACAGCAATATTATAGATAGAGGACTTGTATTTTAGCCGGAAGCAACGGTTTTAAGTAAAAACATCTTGATGGATTTTTTTTCCTACAAAACATGGAGCTTTTCACTTCTTTAGATATTAATTGATGGACTGCAAGTCATTTGGATTACTTCTGGTTCATTGTGATGTTTTTATCAGCTGTTTAGACTTTCATTATGACGGCACCCATTCACTGCAGATGACCCATTCGTGAACAAGTGACATAATGCAAAATTTCTCCAAATCTGTTCCAGTGAAGAAATAAACTCATATCTTAGATGGCCTTAGGGTGAGCAAATTTTTAGCAAGTTTTTCTTTTAGGTAGGACTATTCCTTTAATGTTAATTTATAAAAAATGCTATTGTTCACTGTTAATTAATATTGCTTCATGATATATTAAGTGATGTTAATTTATACATATGTATTAATTTATATATAAACTTGAAATAGTACAAATTTATTAATATATATATATATATATATATATATATATATATACAGGTGCATCTCAATAAATTAGAATGTCATGAAAAAGTTCATTTTTTCTTGTAACTTATTTCAAAAAGTGAAACTTTCATATATTTTAGATTCATTACATGTAAAGTAAAACATTTCAGAAGTTGTTTTTTTTGTTTTAATTTTGATGATTAGAGCTTACAGCTCATGAAAGTCAAAAATCAGTATCTCAAAATATTAGAATAATTACATTTGAGTTTCAATAAATGACCATCCATACAGTATAAATTCTGGGTCTCTCTTGTTCTTTGAAACCACAATAATGGAGAAGACTGCTGACTTGGCAATGATCCAGAAGATGAACATTGATGCCCTCCACAAAGAGGGTAAGTCACAGAAGGTCATTACTGAAAGGTGTGGCTGTTTACAGAGTGCTGTATCAAAGCATATTAAATGCAAAGTTGACTGGAAGGAAGAATTTGGGTAGGAAAAGGTGCACAAGCAACAGGGATGACCGCAAGCTTGAGAATACAGTCAAGCAAAGCTGATTCAAACACTTGGGAGAGCTTCACAAGGAGTGAACTGAAGCTGGAGTCAGTGCATCAAGAGTCACCACGCTCAGACGTCTTCAGGAAAAGGGCTACCAAGCCACTTCTGAACCAGAGACAACGTCAGAAGCATCTTACCTGGGCTGTGGAGAAAAAGAACTCAGTGGTCCAAAGTCCTCTTTTCAGATGAAAGTAAATTTTGCATTTCATTTGGAAATCAAGGTCCCAGAGTCTGGAGGAAGAGTGGAGAGGCACAGAATCCATGTTGCTTGAAGTCCAGTGTGAAGTTTCCACAGTCTGTGATGATTTGGGCTGCCGTGTCATCTGCTGGTGTTGGTCCACTGTGTTTTCTGAAGTCCACAGTCAACGCAGCCATCTACCAGGAAATTTTAGAGCACTTCATGCTTCCTTCTGCTGACAAGCTTTATGGAGATGCTGATTTCATTTTCCAGCAGGACTTGGCACCTGCCCACACTGCCAAAGGTACCAAAAGCTTGTTCAATGACCATGGTGTTACTGTGCTTGATTGGCCAGCAAACTCACCTGACCTGAACCCCATAGAGAATCTATGGGATATTGTCAAGAGGAAGATGAGAGACACCAGACCCAACAATGCAGATGACCTGAAGGCCACTGTCAAAGAAACCTGGGCTTCCATACCACCTCAGCAGTGCCACAAACTGATCACCTCCATGCCACGCCGAATTGAGGCAGTAATTAAAGCAAAAGGAGCCCCTACCAAGTATTGAGTACATATACAGTAAATGAACATACTTTCCAGAAGGCCAACAATTCACTAAAAATATTTTTTTTTATTGGTCTTATGAAGTATTCCAATTTGTTGAGATAGTGAATTGGTGGGTTTTTGTTAAATGTGAGCCTAAATCATCACAATTAAAAGAACCAAAGACTTAAACTACTTCAGTCTGTGTGCATTGAATTTATTTAATACACGAGTTTCACAATTTGAGTTGAATTACTGAAATAAATGAACTTTTCCACGACATTCTAATTTATTGAGATGCACCTGTATGTATGTATATATATATATATATATATATATATATATATATAACATTAGCTGTTAGTTTCTAATATATAATGATTAACTAATGATAACAATGTGATCCTTTTATAGTAAAGTTTTGCCAGGATTTATATAATTTTGTTGTCCAGTGGAATTTTCCAACATAAACTTTTTTTTTTTCTTGACGTCTTGTAGTCAGTGTTGCTGTGAAAGTTACTGTCTAGTGCAGAGATATTTAAAGCTGGTGACCTTCTTCACATCCTGTGCTGCCAGCTCGAGCGTAACTTTCTAATCATGGCTCCTTCGTCTTGGTGATATTAATGTGTAGGGAGCTGTTATCAAACCTGAAGACACGGCTGTCAGCATGCTGGAAATAGACTATTTACATCCTTCTAGCAAGCAACCAAAGCTGTATCATCAGCACACTTGAAAGGAGCAGGTCACTGTTGTTACACTGCACTTGACTGCTATATATTAACATGATATAACGGGAGATGCAGCAGCACACATCCCTGAGGAGCGCCGGTCGGATGAGGTGCTGTTCATACGGACTTGCTGAAGCAGCACTTTGATGCAAAGGACTAGCCTGCTGTTCACATTTACATCATGTAGTATGTACTTTGGGGTTGGACTGTATTAAAGGCAGAAGAGTTAGTTTTGTTCAAATGCTGTCGGACGTTATCTAGCATAGGTTAGCTTGATAAGCAAAATGCACGGCGTCCATAAATTCACCTTTTTCAGATTAAAATACTTTTCATATGCTGTAGAGGCCCCATGCATTTAAGGAGAACTGGTGTAAGACCAATGGGTCAAATGGCATTCACAGATTTTGCACATGGAGTTCTGGGTACAGGGATGTAAGAGATGTCCTTCCAGGCCAGGGTTATAACATTTCTAAAACATTGGAGTAAACACAGATCCCTGCTGTGCAGCACTCCTTTAAAATCTTCCCCTTGAGCACATCTCGATTCAATAACCTTCAAACCTAAGCTTTTAAAACTACTTTAAACCTCAGGCATGGTCTGTCAAACCAATATTCAAAGTTTGTCTTGGTGGACTTAACTTTTTCCAGTTTAATAACTTGAATACACATCAGAAATGTCAGGAAAAATAAATGTTTCTTTATTTTGTATTTATTTATTTTATTACAACTTGAATACACATCAGAAATGTCACAGGAAAAATAAATGTTTCATAAATATTTTTTAACTTATTTATTTATTTTAATTTTTTATTGTTATTCAGTGACACAATAACCAGGGGTATTACATTATTAACCACATTAGCTACCAGACAAAAAAGTTAATACATCTCGGTGCTTTTTGATTTTTAGTTTGTTCCAAAAGGTTTATGTTTAATGCATTTATAAAATGGAAGAAATTTGCTTTCTTAGGCTAGAATTTTTACTTTTTCGTATGTATATGGAATTTTCCTAATAAAATAAAGAATTGCATTGTGTTGTTCTTTATATCCCAAAATGTCATTCTGGAAATTAAAAAGTCCATCAAGTAAAGTAGGCCTAGCCTACACACACTTCTGTTTAGTCACTAAATCCTTGAGTAAATGTAGTGATTAAACAAATGCAAATTGGTTTCTTTTCATTTCCTATTTGGATAAATATCGTGTGAGGCACGTTTTAATATGGATGGATGCACTTTATTGGACTTCTTTTGGACTGTTGAAAAAACACACCTGCCCACTGCCATTATAGCTTAGAAGAGCCAGGGCAATTTTTAATATAACTCCGATTGGATTCGTCTGACAGAAGAAAGTCATACACCTAGGATGCCTTGAGGGTGAGTAAAGCATGGGCTAATTTACATTTTTGGGTTAATTAACCCTTGAAGATTTGAGATTTGAATGCGGCTTAAAGCGCCCCCTTGAGGACGACATGTGAGATTCATAAGGTGTACAGTAGGCGGCGATAATACTCCACTTCAGTAACAACAAAGAAGAAGAGTAGGCAGGCAGACCCATTCCAGTGTTGCCAACAATTTAGCAACTTTTCACACTACCCTTGCAACTTTTTCTTCCAAAAGCACCTAGCAACAAATTTAGCTATTTTTAAAATGTATTTGCCAATTTTTAGCAACTTTTGATAAGTGACTCAAACGATAAAAAGGCACACAATTTCCTTCTAAATTACACAAAATGATGAAACCAAAGATGCCTAGCAGTACACACATCATGTGAGTTAAGTTAGCTGCTATTTGCAATTATTCAATTTTATAATAATAATAACTGAATAATTGTTCATTTATGATACACCTTAGCTTGTACCTGTGATTGTTGATCTGTTGGTACACTGTAAGAAAAATATCTAGAAAAATGGAAAAGCTAGTAATTTTTTCAGGACATTATCCGTTGTAATCCAAAAACAAAAAATCCTAAAAAAAAAAACGTGAAAAATCAATACGGAAAACTCCTTCATATTAACATAGTAGATTGTGCCCTATTTTTGCAGACTTTTCTTAGAGTGTAGCATACTAATTACTATTATACTGCTTAAAACTATAAATGTTCAGAATGTGTAGTTTTATTAGTTTATTAGCTAATAAAAAAAAAAAAAAATCTAATGGTTCAAAACTGTGTAAGTGTTCGATAATTCAATGTTGTATTTAAAAATAGTTATTTACATTTTAATATTATATAATGTATTTATATTATTTTACAAACAAATCTAAATGAACATATATAAAATATATTTTTTGCTGATATTTTTTTATTTGATGTAGTTACATTTTTGCGTCAACACAACGTCACAACGTCATTTAGCAAAAATTCGACCTTCCTTTAGCAACTTCCCCTGAAAATTAGTTGGCAACACTGACCCGTTCAAATCACGGCACAAGAGTCTCAGCCAAATGTAAAGACAACACCCATTAAAACAGCAGCAAATGTGTGTAGACTCTGTGATCACAGTTTCAGTCCATCCAGATGTAATAAATACAGACTGGACATAAGCTTGCGGACAAAGCGGAGTGTGCGGTCGTGTTGGAGGAATTTGTTGGCAAACTTCAGGACACGACTCGTGTAAAACTCAGTTATTGAGGTACGATCGCGTGTCCAAAGACGCAGAACGAATTAAAATACTCATTCAGGATATGTGGAAGAAGACCAGAGAGAAACGGTGTGCGACTTCAATTCCCACACTAGAAGTGAAGAGAAGAGACGAAGAGAAGTGATGGACACAGCAGCAAAATGATGATGATAAAAACACTGTATCATCTCACTACAGTTCACTGACAGCGCTGCAGCTAGCTCAGGTAACAGACAATACTGTACCAGAGTCGTTGTCAACATTGCTTAGTGTATGTGGTCTGGAGGATAATACACGGTAAACTGTTGACTATTTCTTGCAAAATTCTTGCCAGAAGCCAAATTTATGCAGGCAAACATGAATAAATTGTGATATATCTGTTTTGCTTTGTTCAGAATAAAATACTTGCTTAAACATTACGTGTCTGTAATGTTTTAAATAGTAAATAAACAAAAGGCATTAGTACCGGATAAATGTTTCAAACAGTATATGCTACACTTTTGTCACGTGATTAGATGTTTATAATGAGCTGTTAATTTCTTCCAGGAGAAACTCAAAACCGCATCAAAACCTTTACAGGAGAAACTGAAAACATTTGAGGAGTTTCAACAGACTTTGTATAATACTGCAAAACATATTAAGGTCAGAATTAAACTAAAGTGAAAATGTTTATGTATCTATTCAAATTATTTTTCAATGCGGAAGTAGCCATTTCCTGTGAATGTGCTATAGATAAATAACTAAATGGTCTGTCATTCCTTTTTCATTTATCTTTTGTTACATTGTATATTTTTTAAAATGGGAAAATTAATTTGAATGCTCAGTAATTTGCCAAAAAAAAAAGAATTACAAACATGACAAAAAATGTGATAAAATTGTGGATTGAAATCCTACCTGAAAAAAAATCAGTGTGATATTTTTTCCATATTGCCGACCCCTAAACAGAAGTTTTATATGCACCTCAAACCAATGTGTTTATGATTATGATAATAAATTAATATGATATTAAATAGTTTGCAGTATCAAGCAGCATGATGAACTGTTTTTGTACAGTTAAAATAACTGGAAGCATTCATTCAAGTTAAAAATGGCTGCAGATACACTTGCATTAAAAAATAATGTGGATAGACTGTGGTGTTACCATTATAAATTTGTCTGAAAGGCATTTTGTATCAGTTTCAGGCCCAGCACATACAAAGGCAGATTAAGGAGCAGTTTGAGAAACTTCAACAGTTTCTACGTGTTGAAGAGTCGGTAAGGATAACTAAACTGAAGAAGGAAGAACAGCATTAGAGTCAGACAGTGAATGAGAATATTGAGAAAATGAAGTCTCTTTCAGACACTATCAGAGCTATAGAGGAGGAGATGAAAGCTAAAGATGCTTTATTCCTACAAGTATGAAGCATGTCTGTTTATGCACAGCAGATTCAATATACTGGAGACAAATGCTAAATTGTTTTTGAAAATGAAATTAAGTGTTGTTCTATAATCTGAAATTTTTACAGAACTATGATACCACTTTGAAAAGGTTTGTTTAGTTTCTCTTCTGTTGTTCTGAACCCAAACCCACAGCATCACTAAATACTGGTTGTTTTTCCAGAGTTTCCCAGTGTAAAGCACCGGATCCGGAGGACATTTCTGGAGTTCTGATCAATGTGCCAAAACACCTGAGCAACCTGAAGTTTACTGTATTACAGAAAACTGTTGATTACAGTGAGTAAAGCACACAATGAATTCAGCTCCATCGTAAGAGTAATTTATTTTATTTCATGTTCATGTGTATCTCTCTTCAGCTCCTGTGACCTTTGACCCCAACACTGCTCACTGTAATCTCATCCTGTCCGAGGATCTGACCAGTGTGAGATACAGCGATGAGGAGCAGACTCTTCCTGATAATCCAGAGAGATTCGACATGTTTGCGTGTGCACTATTTCGACACACTATTTCCCCATCTAAATACTAAGGCTGATATAAAGCCACCCAGCTTTATCTCAAGCTGATGTAAAGCTGCTTTGACACAATTTGCATTGTTAAAAGTGCTATACAAATAATAGTGACTTGACTTGTTCTGGGCTCAGAGGGCTTTGTCTCTGGCTCTCACTGCTGGACTGGGACAGTGGAAAGCTGTTGTTCTCTGACCCTCTTACTGACACACATACACTCTTTTACACACACGTTCACTGAAAGATTTATTTCCATTTTTTGGTGTTGGCTGTGACATTTCTCCTTGGTTATCTTACCATTAAGGTCAGTTTGCTAAAATCTTGCAGTCTTCTGTGGTCATAGCAGAAGACAATAAGCGTTACAATTTTTAATGAAAGAAATGTGCTATACTTTGTTTCTATCATATTTATTCTTAAATATTGTATTTTGAGATCATTTTCATGGTACTAAACAATATTTACCTCTGAATTACCATTTATTTCTATATAAAATAATACAAATACTAGAACATACATTTAATTTTATTTTAAATTAACACAGTGTTTAAGAAGAAAAAAAAAGATAAACCTGAATGAATGTCAGGTAGATTGGTGCCCCCTAGTGGAATAAAGAAAATCAAATGTAATATGGCATAACAACTAGATGCCTGCATAGCTCTAGAGCTGTGTATTCCCTGGTTTTCAGATGTAATGACTTGTATAAGGTTTACATTTGGACATATATTTAGACATTAACAGATACTACTTTATCGTGGCTGATTTGTAGATTGTATCTCAAAAAATCACTCTTTATTTTCATATTTCTAATATTTTCCATGCTTTTCCAGTGGCGATCATTTTTGATTGCGAAGATCACAAGTGTGATTTTTTTTAAGACCATTTAGCCTTTTCTAATCATGTCCACACTTTGTGTGTTCTTATAGCAAGTGCCACAAAAGTCATCAACCTCCGTACCATTCTGATGAAGTAAAAAAAACAACAATTTAAATGTAAAGTACAAAGAACAGAAAAGAAGAGGATGTGCCAGTTAAATTACTGCCAAAGACCATATCTGCTACACTCTCTGATACTGGTTTGCTGTTGTTTCTTTGGACGACCTTCCAAGCACCGCCCACTGTGCATTAGATTAACAAGTGACCAACCACAGCTGGTTTTGTTTTTGTTTTTCTTAATGCGATCTGTTGATGTTTCAAACAGTGCCCGCGCCATTTTGGTAGGCAAAGCAGAGCTCAGTGCAAGAGAAATACAGTTTAAGATTTTATAATACAATGGTAATAACTTGTGCTGTGAGGGGTTGTCGTAGCCGCTCGTCAAATGGTGTCAAAGTGGGCTTTTTTAGAATACCGCGGGTGAGAACACGCGAAGGAGAGGAAACTAGAGCACTTTGTGAAAGAAGGCGGGCTACATGGCTAGCCAGAATAAACAGAAGTAACGTGAAGATCTCAGACGGCTGCAGAGTGTGTTCGGATCACTTCGTCCAAGGTAAACAAACACAGCACGTGGAAAGTCGTTTTTCTTATTATGCATGCGTAAAAATAATTTAGCTTAAGTTTAATTCAGCTGCAGATTGTATTGTTTTTGTTCGTGTTCTTCTGTATTTTATTTATATCGTTAGCATGCTTTCTTGTTGTCATACTTTCAACAAAATGCTTGGATAGTCTAGCCCATTTTTTATTACAAAATATGTGTAAGGATTGTCACAGTCTACGTATTACATTTATTTTAGGTAGACCAAGTTACCTTCATGATGAAAAAAATCCTGACTGGGCACCATCACTTAAGTTGGAAGTAAAGGACGCTCACAGCCAATCAAACTTAAGCAGATGTCTGAGAGCCAAAAGAAGACCAGCTTTAAGAAATAGGAGAAAAGATGAAAAACTTGTAGTAGACACCCTTCTTGAGGCAGCTGCAGTGAAACAAGGCACTGAACAGCCATGTATTAGCACAGAGGAGAGTGAGATGGAGGCAAGAGCTACATGTGATTTAGTGTCCTGTAAGAGCTTGAAAAGTGAATTCCTGACAGCAACATGTGATGCCAGCATTAATGCTGCATTATTAATATCTACAGACAGCACTGAAACTAAGGTGAGTTCATTCATTATCTGATCTGGTCAGGAGGTGTTATCCCCAGTAATACATGACACAAAATTCGGTAAAAGAAAAATTTATTTCGAGTGTTTATGTTAAGCTAATTTCTTTCAGGAGAGCCTCAAAGCTCAACTAAAACCCTTACGGGAGAAGTTGAGAATCTTACAGGAGTTTCAACAAACCTTGCATCAAACTGCAGAACGCATTAAGGTCAGAATTAAATCATGCGGTTTTAGGCCTTACAACAATACTACTTTGAAAATATATATTGATATTTCCACCTTTTTTTTTTTTTTAAGGCAGAAGTAAACTATTTCCTGTGAATGTGTGAAACTTGAGGTTCATTAGCCATTATGGGTAAATAACGAGAAGGATAACAAAATGCAGTAACTGATAAAACTATTTGATCAATGCGTTTATGATTATGATAATAAATTAAATATAATAATAATAATAACAACAAATGGCAGTTTGAGACATCAAGCAAAGTAACAGACTATTTTTGTACAGCTTAAATAACTGAAAGCGACTGATGCGGGAAGCCTTGCACATTTTAATAAAAAATGACTGTGCACTAACTTGTTATAAATTACGTGAATAAATCATAGTTTACCCATTTTGTCTTTCTTGGAAATGTCTTCGATTCCAGATTCAGGCTAAATGCACAGAGAAGCAGATTAAGGAGAATTTTGTCAAAATTTACCAGTTTTTATCTAATGAAGAGGCAGCGAGGATAAAAGCACTGAGAGAAGAAGAAGAGCAAAAGAGCCAGATACTGAGGAAGAAGATTGAGAAGATGAGAAAAGAGATGTCATCTCTTTCTGCCACAATCGCAGCTGTAGAGGAGGAGATGAAAGCTGAAGATGCTTTATTCCTACAGGTATGAAGCATGTGTTTTTTTTATAGAAATTACAGCATCTTCATTATAATGGAGATTAATGCAAATATGTCATTTTCAAAAATTCTAATTTAGTTTCACTCAGTGTTGGGGGTAACGCATTACAAGTAACGCGAGTTACGTAATAATATTACTTTTTTCAAGTAACTAGTAAAGTAACGCATTACTTTTTAATTTACAAGAAAATATCTGAGTTACTTTTTCAAAAAAGTAACGTTTTTTCCCATTTGTGACCCTGGACCACAAAACCAGTCTTAAGTGTCATTTTTTTGAAATTGAGATTTATACATCATCTGAAAGCTATAAATAAAGGAAAATGAATAAATAATCTTTCCATTGATGTATGGTTTGTTATTATAGGACAATATTTGGCTGAGATACAACTATTTGCAAATCTGGAATCTGAGGGTGCAAAAAAATCTAAATATTGAGAAAATCACCTTTAAAGTTGTTCAACTGAAGTTCTTAGCAATGCATATTACTAATCAAAAATTAAGTTTTGATATATTTACGGTAAGAAATTTACAAAATATCTTCATGGAACATGATCTTAATATCCTAATGATTTTTGGCATTAAAGAAAAATGGATAATTTTGACCCATACAATGTATTTTTGGCTATTGCTACAAATATACCCCAGCGACTTAAGACTGGTTTTGTGGTCCAGGGTCACATTTATTGACTGACAGTGCGCTGTGTGAACATGCTGTTACTGTAGTTCTAGACTAAATGTGAATGTGCATTAATTAATCCCACTCGCAAAAAACAGATTTAGTATTCATCAAAATGAATTAAAACAGTGAAATGCAAACTCAGAATATGACGCAAACCTGCAATAATTAAATATGTTAAACAACACAAATGTATCTAATCCCATTTTATTAACCAATGTCTTCGCTGCTGACCTTTGATGATCCAGTTCAATCATACTAATAACCAAAAATGACTTTAGATAAACTAACAATTGTGCTTCATTGTTTTTGAATTGCTGAAGAGTATTGAACCTTCTTCTCCTGCGTTCTATTTTACACACGTGAATTTACTTTTCCTTCAGGCTGACGTTTATTCATTACACTTTTTGGTGTGAAAGGGCTTTTACATTTAATATAATTAGAACTTCTTGTATTAAAAACAATCAAGCCCTGCTCATATTTAAAAAGTAACGCAAAAGTAACGTAACACATTACTTTCCATAAAAAGTAACTAAGTAACGTAATTAGTTACTTTTTTAGGGAGTAACGCAATATTGTAATGCATTACTTTTAAAAGTAACTTTCCCCAACACTGGTTTCACTGCATAACCTACATTTTTTCTTTTTTTACAGAACTATAATGCCACTTTGAAAAGGTTTGTATTGTTTCTCTTCTGTTGTTCTGAACTCAATCCCACAGCATCACTGAATACTGGTTGTTTTTCCAGAGTTTCCCAGTGTAAAGCACCGGATCCGGAGGACATTTCTGGAGTTCTGATCAATGTGCCAAAACACCTGAGCAACCTGAAGTTTACTGTGTTACAGAAGATGCAGAAAACTGTTGATTACAGTGAGTAAAGCACACAATGAATTCAGCTCCAACATAAGAGTCATTTATTTCATGTTCATGTGTATCTCTCTTCAGCTCCTGTGACCTTTGACCCCAACACTGCTCACTGTAATCTCATCCTGTCTGAGGATCTGACCAGTGTGAGATACAGCGATGAGGAGCAGACTCTTCCTGATAATCCAGAGAGATTCGACATGTTTGCGTGTGTTCTGGGCTCAGAGGGCTTTGACTCGGGCTCTCACTGCTGGGACGTTGAGGTCGGAGACAGTACAGGCTGGTTCCTCGGAGTGATGACCGAATCTGCTCAGAGGAGAAATAAAATATTCTCAAGGAGTGGGATCTGGCTGGTGGGTCATTTCTGTGGTGAATATAAAGCACATGAACCACCACAATCACCAACTCTCCTCCCAGTGAAAGAGAAACTGCAGAGGATCAGAGTTCAGCTGGACTGGGACAGTGGAAAGCTGTCGTTCTCTGACCCTCTTACTGACACACACATACACTCTTTTACACACACGTTCACTGAAAGACTATTTCCATTTTTCGGTGTTGGCTGTAACATTTCTCCTCTGCTCATCCTACCTGTAAAAATGACTGTAATAGAGTCAAGTTAATGGTGAAATTGTTTGTGTCTATTAAGGTTATGAATTGATGTACATTTCCAGTTTCAGTAACTTAAAATAAAAAAAAATTGCAGTTATTTCCTAATTTTAACTTTTTGAACTTTTTTCATTCAAGTGGCAAAGGTGTGAGAATGGTCTATATGTGCAGTGAATACAAGAAGCGTTCATTTCAATATTCATCTCCTTGCTGAGAAAAACATGTACATATGTAGTTTCATATTAACATTCTAAGATAAATATCCACATTATCACCATCGCATGACAGTAACATTAATATCTTTACATAATCCAGATAAACTAGTCAGTTTTAATAGTGTAATTTTTAAATGTCCAAAACCATGAAAAACTGTTTTTTTCTTGAAATAAACTATAAAAACTTTTTATTTCAAATAGTTGCCAAAGCAAAAATTCTCATTTTTAACTTGATGTACTAAAATAACCAAAACAGAACTGTATGTATATGTGTGGCTATATACTGTATATATACATTTAAAGTAAACTATTACAAATGACAAAAAAAGAACACAAACGAAGTTACTAAAATTATGAAATGACAACGGAAAATATAAAAATAAAAGCTTTTAAAATATTAATAAAAACTAATAGTATCTCAAATGATAACGCTGGGGAAAAGCTTTGTCGTGTATTTAGTTGGTTATTGTGTTTAAATATATATATGTGTGTGTGTGTGTACAAATAAAACTAAACTTCAATTCCTATAGCAATTTCAGTAAGCATTTTGAATGCAAAATTATATATTTTCGCTGAGGGACAGAAAGGCACCGCATGCGCACTGTTCTCATACTGGCCAAGAACCGCCCACTTAGACCGGAAGAAATCACGTGACTGACATGTAATGTGACCAATCACATTCGCTGTTGAAACTACAGTTCGTTTTTAGGGGCGGGTAAATCTGAAATCGATGATGATAATAATAATGGCACAGGAGTCTCCGCGAAACGTTGTACAGACCAAGCCGAAGAAAGTAGAAAATGACTGTTTGCTCTGTGGTAGGGAATTCTATCCATCCAAATGTAACAAGCACCGACTGTTTCACGGACTCAAGTCTGAAAACAAAGCGGAGTGTGCGGTCGTGTTGGAGGAATTTGTTGGCAAACTTCAGGACACGACTCTGGCCGTCTGCGGCATATGCAGAACTCTGTTGCTGAGGTACGATCGCGTGTCCAAAGACGCAGAACGAATAAAATGGCTTATTAAAGATACGTGGAGGAAGATGAGAGAGAAACGATGTGCGGAGTCAACGCCTTCAATTGAGGTGAAGAGAAGACGAGAAGTGATGGACACAGCAGCAAATGATGATGATAAAAACACTACATCCAGCTCACTACAGTTCACTGACAGCGCTGCAGCTAAGGCTAGTCAGCTCTTTATTTGAGATCCAATCAGCGTTTAGAGGGAATCGTTTATTTAAGCGGTTGAGTAGAATGTAATTTACCTTAGTAACCAGGTGGAAGAAATGTTAAGTAAGAAAGCGTGATGGAATACATACTAAATGTAGTATAACTGTATTAATACGTGCAAAAAAAAAAATCTGAAAGATTTAATTTATTAGATGTACAGGAGCTGGTTAACCCATTCTGTTGATTTATTCCAGGAGAAACTCAAAACTGCATTGAAACCATTGCAGATGAAGTTGAGAATATTTCAGGAGTTTCAAAAGACTTCGCTTCAAACTGCAGAACATATTAAGGTAAGGATTTATTAAAGTTTAAAAGCAGTGAAGCCCTCTTGCATTGTAAAATGTGTGTGTATATACTGTGTTTATGTGTATAGAATATAGACATACATTAGTTTTCAGTTTCAGGCTCAATACACCGAGGAACGGATCAAGGAGGAGTTTGTGAAGCTTCGCAAAAGTTTGTGTAATGAAGAAGCAGCCAGGAAAAAAGCGCTGAGAGAGGAAGAAGAGCAAAAGAGCCAGATACTGAGGAAGAAGATTGAGAAGATGAGCAAAGAGATGTCATCTCTTTCTGCTACAATCGCAGCTGTAGAGGAGGAGATGAAAGCTGAAGATGCTTTATTCCTACAGGTATGAAGTATGTTTTGTTTTGTTTTTCGTTATTTTAATATAGAAATTACACCATTTTCATTATAATAGAGTTGAATTCAAATTTATCATTTTCAAACATTCTAATTTAGTTTCACTGCATAACCTACATTTCTTCTTTTTTTACAGAACTATAATGCCACTTTGAAAAGGTTTGTTTTGTTTCTCTTCTGTTGTTCTGAACTCAATCCCACAGCATCACTGAATACTGGTTGTTTTTCCAGAGTTTCCCAGTGTAAAGCACCGGATCCGGAGGACATTTCTGGAGTTCTGATCAATGTGCCAAAACACCTGAGCAACCTGAAGTTTACTGTGTTACAGAAGATGCAGAAAACTGTTGATTACAGTGAGTAAAGCACACAATGAATTCAGCTCCAACATAAGAGTCATTTATTTTATTTCATGTTCATGTGTATCTCTCTTCAGCTCCTGTGACCTTTGACCCCAACACTGCTCACTGTAATCTCATACTGTCCGAGGATCTGACCAGTGTGAGATACAGCGATGAGGAGCAGACTCTTCCTGATAATCCAGAGAGATTCGACATGTTTGCGTGTGTTCTGGGCTCAGAGGGCTTTGACTCGGGCTCTCACTGCTGGGACGTTGAGGTCGGAGACAGTACAGGCTGGTTCCTCGGAGTGATGACCGAATCTGCTCAGAGGAGGAATAAAATATTCTCAAGGAGTGGGATCTGGCTGGTGGGTCATTTCTGTGGTGAATATAAAGCACATGAACCACCACAATCACCAACTCTCCTCCCAGTGAAAGAGAAACTGCAGAGGATCAGAGTTCAGCTGGACTGGGACAGTGGAAAGCTGTCGTTCTCTGACCCTCTTACTGACACACACATACACTCTTTTACACACACCTTCACTAAAAGATTATTTCCATTTTTCGGTGTTGGTTGTAACATTTCTCCTCTTCTCATCTTACCTGTAAATTCCTCAGTAAAAAAAGATTCACTGTAGATCAAGTTATTAACCTTGACTTGAAAGTTGTCTTCATTTAATAATCTTTGACTCTGCTGCTGATGTTTTGACATATATAATAAATAAATAAAACATGCTTATTGACCTCATAATGCCTAGTCTATTAAATGAGTCTATTAAACGGCATGTACATATTTAAAGGAATAAATACCAAAAAATGAAAAACAAATTCTCACACTCAAATTGTTCCAAACCTGTAAGAATTTCTTTCTTCTGCTGAACACAAAAGAAAATATTTTGAAGAATGTGGATAACCAAACAGCTACTAGTCTCCATTGACTTCCATAGTCCACAGAGATGATTTATTTAAAATCTTCATTTGTTTATATAAAGGAAGAAAATCATACATTGTGTATAAACTGTATGTTCCGTTCAGGTTAGGCGATTCAAATTTTACCTCTGATTAGAATATGACAACAACAGTTTTTTGTAACCTTTTGATCAGTGATTGATTTCTATGAATAAATACTATAATTATACATAAATAACAATAAAATAACATTGATTTACATGGTGTTTTCTAGGTAAAACAATGAAATTATTGTATGTTCATTTTATTCATTTATTCATCCAGACTTTCAATGATTGTGGGAACCCAAATAATCAGCACCATTTGAATTACAAATTATATTTAATTTGCATTTTTAGAATTACTCTTACTTTACAATTTCCATAATCACTGATTAACATGCTAGTTTCAAACTATTACACATTACACATGAAAGTCCATTTCCTTGGTCTTGCTGCCACAAAGTTATTTTCTCCTCTGTCTTTTCATCTCTACCCACTATTAAACTCAATTTGTCTCAGTGGAGATCTGCAGTAGAGGAGTGCTGATCTCGCTGGACTGGTAACTGCTGGTGACTCTCAGCAGGCAGCTGAGCAGCATGTCTTTGGCCCGAGCCGTCTCTATGTTCTGCTCACGGCTCAGCTGGAGAGTCATCTGGTCCAGGCTGGTCTGCAGAAGCTCAGAGGCCATGACGGGCCTGGTCACCGCAGGTCCCTCGGTCAGGTACTGCTGGTACAGCTCCAAAATCTTCTGTTCCAGGTAGCCGTTGAGCTGTGAGTTAGAGAGAGGCTGGGTGAATTGCAGAAGAGAGGGACGCTCGCGCCCGCTTTCTTCCCTCCAGCGCCTCGAATTCCTGTACTCGTGGACCAGAGGAGGCAGGAGGGAGGGGGAGGGAACATCCCCAGACAGGAGGAAGGGCCCAGTCTGGGGGTCCTGAATGAGATTGCCCTGTACATCCCCTGCGCTGGGGCTGAGCGGCAGCACCTGGCCACCAGCAATGTGTAAATCGCTGTAATGCTGGCAGATGCTGTGGCAGCTTGAGGGCACCAAAAAGGCCTCTGTTTCTGGGGCGTCCGCATGCCTGGGTATATCCACACCTATGGCGAGTTGCCGTCCTGCCGCAGAGTCTGTGGGGGAAGGATGGGCATCGCTCTGCTGGGTCTTGGTCCGGGTTGTATTCTCTATGGATGAGTGGACAGGGCTTTGTGCTGAGAGGAGGTAACTCGGCAGAGACGATGATGGTGCTGTGACCGTGCAGCACGTAGGAGGATTTACACACTCTGGATCAGCTTCAAACACCAAACTCCACAGCTTACCTTCACACAACATCTGCAGTACACAAAGACAGAAGTTAAATCGGTTCATGCTGAGCGGTTTAAAAAGGAATCTCAAACTCAAAAGACCTAGCATTCAAAAGTTTATTTCAGCATTTTAAGCGTTTACAAGTTAGTTTTTTTATAAAGAAAGAAAGAAGGAAATACTTTGAGCAAGGGTGCATTATATTCATCAAAAGTGACAGTAAAGACATTTAGAATATCACAGAAATTTCAATCACAGATATTTCAAATAAATGCTGTTCTTTAGAATCCTGAAAAAATGCATCACGTTTTCCACATTAAAAAATAAGCAGTAAGAAATGTTTCTTCAGCATCAAATCAGCATTTTAAAAAGATTTCTGAATGATGATATGGCACTGAAGACTGGAGTGATGTATGCATGTTGAAAATTCAGCTTTGCCATCACAGGAATTAAAATAAATGTTAAAATACATAAAAAAAAAAAAAACAGTTGTAATAATATTAACAATATTACTATTAATGTTATATTAGACTTCTTTACAAAACATTAAAACTTTTCAAATGTAGTGTATATTAAAAAAATAAATGATAATAAATAAAAAACTATATATATACATGTATATATATATATAAACTGTATCTAAAGATAAACTACCCACAATGGGCCATAAGAAATCTCAAGGCTGGCCCATGGGCAAAAATATAATATCATTGCTCGGTCCATCTCACATGACCCCAATATAAAGGAATCTTGGACATATTTGCATCACCATCTTCCACAGTTTACTGTGATTGTCATTACCCAAAACTTCATACCAATTAACGAGACTAGAATCCAGCTAGAATATGGGTGACAAAAGGAGAATTACCATAGATAGATATATAAAGTTTCCTAAGCTTACCTTTTTTCTACTGAAGAATTTTTGATTGTTGAGCTGCGGTGGTTCTGTGCAGTTCTGTCTCTTTCTCCGAGTCTCTGCCGTTTTTATGCACTGCTGTAATGGTTTTTATTTCACTGTAAGTGAAAGTTATGCTATAGTTGTTCAGTTTTATGCTCCACTGAGGGAGGAAGTGAAAGTATGTTGAGATTCTGTCTTCCATGTAAATTTGGAATCACATTTATGTGCATTTATGCATGCCTGTTCTCATGATGCAAGCTATTTATATTCATTACAATAGACTTCAATGAGCTGTGCAATTTGTGTAATATGCTATAGCCATCAATAGTTTAAGAGTATTTCCACACACCTCAGACAAGCGCACTCCACTCCCTTTGCTGTGTTTCCCCTAGACTTCCTGTCTTTGTAAGAGGGGGTCGTTGGTAATTTCCATAATTGAGATTATATTAACTTTAAGTAAAGCTACTGTAGTGAATTAAAGGACTGTCTGTGCTAATAGGTGATGGACCATGGCCCTATTCTGGGTATTTATTGGCACATTGTTGTAATCTGTAATTCTTTTTCTCTTAAACTCTCTCACACTACTTCATGCAGCTGTTATATTTTGCAGTTTCATTAGAATGAAAAAAATGTCTCTATAGACCACAAATTTCCCCTAAAACCAACATTTGCACCTGCAGCTTTTTGGATTCTTATGTAACAGTGAGTTTTCATTTCCCCATTTCCCCAATACCAATGTAATTCAAACCACAACTAGACATGTAGGTCGGTGACAAAATGCTGCATCACCTACATTCATTATTCATGTCATGATCTATCTTATATAAAAAGAAAGATTACCTGATGAACCAACAAACAAGTGAACAAGCACATTATAGGCTTTCTCACAATGTTCTCCCAGTATGCACTTGACTAGATATGCACAAGCAGAACACTGTTTTCAGAATAATGTCTGTTAAAATAATTATTTATTTAGACAGACAAATTCAGATCACAAAGTCAATAAAATGTTCTTACATTTTAAGGTGTACAACAACCTGCGGAGAGTGTCATGCCATTTTTATTATTTTTGTTTTATTATTTTCCATGCCGGTTCATTATTTGGCTTTTATCAGTTTCCCACACACACAAAAAAAGCATTTAACACCAGACCCTGTCAGAAAACATCTGTTTTGTCTGGTAACAGAACAACTAGTCAGCAAAGTTGTCTAATACCCCAAAAAAACCTGTTAACAGGAAGTCTTGTCTGGTACCCTAAACTGTATTAACAGTCTTCTAAAAGCCAAGAAGTTGACTGAGTAAAGTCAGAGAAGAGCAGAAAAAGAGATAAACTGATGATAGTAAAAAGGAGCAAAATTTATTGAATAATCTCAGTTTCAATACTGAGACAGATTGTCTGACCAGCACAAATGTAACAAGTGTTATACCAACCTGCTTCACAGCAACATCCCACAAAACCTTGCATTTGCGACATTCCCTCTCATCTCTTATTCGTGAACACACATTTCATGAAACTCCACAATCATAAGATTAAACAACTACAGGAAACACTATAAGCAAAGATAAGAAATATAACATAAAACATAATATTGAGTAAATTATTAAATGATAAATGAGATAAATGACTAAATATCTAAATGTAAATAATCAAAAGAAAAATTAGGCCTACTTAAATGGCTGATGCTTATAAATGATTGTATGAGTAAATGATAATAAATTAATAAAAACAAGATAATAAAACACAAATGTATGATTGCTATCCTGAAGCAACACACACCATGGATCCTTCAATACACACAAGGAATAAACTCCCTTAATGGTGACCACACAGCTCCCAGAGTCCACCCAATACCCATCAGAAACTTTAGCCGTCCTGCCGTAGTGGCTCCAGCTCAAGTGTCTGAAGCATTTGTTTAATATGAATGGATCTGTACTCATCTTTGCATTTATCTTCCTGAGACCCAGCAATTCATTATTTTTAAATAAGTTCTGATAATATATATATGAGACACATCTGTCTCAGATGTATCCACTGATAATTTAGTAAAAAAAATAAAAAGTATTGTCATTTTAACACGTTTTTATTTATTTATTTACAGTAACAGGAAAGTAACAGGAAAAACAAAGTTCTTTTGTAATATGTTTCCAACATACCTAAAACATACCATCAAGTCAAGCCTAAAAGTATCACAGAACATCACAGTTCATTTCAATATATTTAAATGTATTAATGATGGTTTGAAATTAGTAACAACAACTATTATTGTCTAATTGTCATATTATTTTCACATTTAGCTTGCTAATTTTATATTTAAGAAATAAATTTGTATTAAGTTGTTAATGTATGTGGGTTAAACACAAATGTAGTTTTCCTTTTCCATCTTTTATCTATTTAGTTACAAATAGTAAATGTTACATAACGTTCTGAATTATAAGCTTATTTAGTTTCTTAAAGATATCTATAGAATTTTTTTATTCAGAATATTTAAATGCAGTTCAGAAACATGAAAGAAACAGTCAATTCTTTATAGGAAATATATATATATATATATATATATGACTGAACTAAAGGATTAGGAAAATTTAGTTTTCATTTTCCATCTTTTATCTATAGTTAGTTACGTATATACATAAATGTTAAATAATGTTTCTGAATTATAAGCTATATTTGGAAAGAAAAGTAAATAGATGATCCTTTATCCAGGGTGATTTATGGTTTACCTGAAGCATCCTGAAATTGTGCACACACATCTAGATTCTGATTAAATAATGTTTATGCATATGAAAATGCATGTTATGTAACATATGCATCATAGGGCTAACTGTGATAGCCAGCACATGTGTGTAGCCTAATATGTCTAACGCTGGTTAATTATTCATATGTTAGTGTAGAGTTACAAGCGCGCCGTCTCCATGGCTGTGTTAGAAACCTACCATGACTTCTTTCATAGGTAAGAAATGGTCATCGCTTGCAATATGTCCTTAAAGCGTTTGGATCAAAAACAGCACTTCAGCACCATGAACAAGATCGACCAACAAATCTCCATCTTGTCTCTGAATTTCTTCAAGATATAAAGAAAGTTTTCGTGCGGAGAGGGATATGGACAAGCAGAACAGGCTGACTATCACCAATAAAAGTGATTTTATAGATTTAAAGGTTACTAAACAAGCAAGCTAAGTACATTTTTGACGTGTTTTACGCTTTTCAAGTGATTTACGGTATAAAGTGTTTTGATCAAGGGCACAATGGTGATAGAACCCGCGTGGGGTTTGAACCAACATCCTTTCTCATATCAGCCCAGATATTTAACCACTAAACTGCAGCACCCAGACACCGATTGTGATGTTTAAGAAAATCAACGCAGTTTTCCGTCAGAACCACCTTGGACCTCGCTCACTGGACCGATTCAGGCCCAATGAGGACTACCACAGCGCGTGCACCGTCAAACTGGTCCGGAGCACGTCGATGCTCGTGGTGGGGGAGAGCAGTCGCGCGCCGCAGGACTCCACGCTGAAGCGGAGCGTGAGCGCCGTGAGTGTCGAGACCAGCACAGCCCTGTACTACTACCAGAGCCGAGAGGACCGAGTATGGCTCTACTCCCAGAACCAGAACTGCTTAGAGTACTTACAGGAACTGGTCGCGCTCAGGCGGCAGTACACCAAGAGCATCAACGACCTCAAGAACAGCGAGCGCAAAGAGACCGCGTCCCGCAAGAAGAACCCCGCACCCCAGCCACCGCGAAACAGAGCTGCACAGGTGAGAGGAAACAGGACGAGGTTTACGTTTAAACATAAAATCATTTTTGAACATTGTTAGGGCAAAGTTAAGCAAGTTATGCCAATTTGTCTGCTATCAACTGAAATCTGTATTAGACTATATCTGAGAATTCTGTGTTAAAAAAATATAAACATATATGACTTTATATGTTTATATGACTCACATATAAGTGAGTGTGACTCACGAAAAAAAGTTCAGTCTTATCCTGCATATTATTTAGTTTCTTAAGGATAGCCTATTTATAATCTAGTCGTGAGTTGTTTAGTAAGAATATTCCAATGCACATATTTGGCTGTTGTACGTTCTTTAGTTTTAGTTTTGGCTGTTGTATGTTCTTTAGTTTTTTTTTCTTTGAAAAGTTGGATTGCTTGACCAGTCTATTCATTTTTTTAAGAGGTACAACAGTTTTAGTTTTGTGGTTTGTCAGTTCTAACACACAGCTGACATACAGTGCTGTTGCATGACCAGCATCCAGAGTTCGAGTCCCGGCTTGAGGACCCGCCCCCTCTCTCTCCCACTTCGTTTCCTGTCAACTCTAAAATGTATCAAAAACGCCACAAAAAAACCTAGAAGGAACCTGCCAAGTCAAGTCAAGTTTTTATTGTCATTCCGCTACATGTGTGGACATACAGTGGAACGAAATGTCGTGTCTCGCAGGACCACGGTGCTACATAAATAAGCATAAATATAAACATGCAACACTAGACTTAAGAACAATTTTTGACCTACATAGCTAACTTACTGAATCGGTAATCTAACTATACATATACTATAAACAGTTGACTATACATACACATAACCTAAGACAGACTATACAAGTACTTTACATAATAACTGTACATGATATTGTGCAATAGAGGTATTTAAGGTTAAGGAGGAAGTAGTGCAATATGATTTGTGATGCATTCAAAAGTAAACATTTGTGTTATCTTAAGTCCTTGTAACATGGAGTGTTTACATTTACATTTAGTCATTTGGCAGACGCTTTTATCCAAAGCGACTTACAATTGGGGAATACATAAAGCGATTCATCTTGAAGAGGCAATCAGACAGAGGAAGTGCTCGTAACACCAAGTCTCAGTCATTGTTCAAATAAGTACAAGCTAGCAAGGGAAGGAGAGAAAGATAAAGGGAAAGATTAAGTTATTCTTTTTTTTTTTTTTTTAAGTTTAGCATGAAGTCAAGTAGTGCCGACAGAGATGAGTTTTCAGTTGTTGCTTGAAGATTGACAGGGATCCAGCATTCCAGATAGGGGTGGGAAGATTATTCCACCAGCCAGGAATGGTGAACGAGAATGTTTTGGAGAGTGATTTTGAGCCTCTCTGTGATGGTACAAGGCGTCGCTCACTAGCAGATCTCAGACTTCTGGAGGGGATGTAGATTCGTAATAGTGAGTGGATAGTTTAGTTTAATAGTCGTAACTCATAAACTCGTAATAGTTTATAAGAAAGTGTCTGGTGCATAGAGAGAAAAAGAGTGTGTTTCTACAGGTGGCTTGTCCAGCCCATTCAGCTGTGTGAAGCACACTCAGAATTGCACAATGTTCTTGAGGTTTTTAACAGTTTTCAACAGTTTCTGTGCTAATGAAATTAGTTTAAATATGCAATGCAATTACGCATGTACAATATATATCATCTTATTTCAAAGACTTCAAGGCCTGAACCTTCTGCTCCACCAATCCCAAATGAGGAAGACACACTCCAGTTCTTTGATGCAGTCATTGCAAGCTGTGACCCAGAGCCCAGTCGAAAACCACATGTGGACAATGGGCATGCTGACGTAGACTTCATAGGTGAGTGTGGAGCTTATTACTTAATCTCTAGTGTACTCTAAAAGCAGCATGGAAGATGCAATTGTGGGATGTTGCACGTATACATTTTAATAGAAAAAATGGTCAACTAGAAGTATTTTGTTTTTTTCCCTTCATGGTTCAGTCCTCAGTTTTTTATTGTTTGTTATGTCTGTTTCTCTCCATACTCCCATTTTAATGTTTCTATAGTGGCAACCAGTACCAGCGAGCATGACCTTCACTCTAACTGGGTGCTTCGGGATCCTCGTCGAATCTCTATGACAGAGTCACAGCCCAAGAATTCAGAAATCAGTCACAGGCAGGCAGCCCAGCGGAAGGGGGACATGGGAAGCACAGGCAGCAGGAGATGTCTGCAGCGAAACCCAATCCACCTGCCAAAAGTGGTGGAGAGTGCCTTTCAGACTCTGCGATTCAAACCCAAGCTCAAAAAGAAAGACTAGCTGCTTAAGCTGTTCAACTGTTTGTGCCCAGAGGACAACTAAAACTTCCCAGTTGTGCGATCAGGAAGTTGGACCTGGAAGAAAGAATAAGGAATAATCTGACTCACCACAGAAGATGTGAGCTCTGTGACGTAATGTCAGTTCTTACTCACTGCCAGAGCTTCATAAATTATCCACAGCAGATCAGAATCTCTTTTTCAGTAGCTCGTGATAGCAAACACTCAAGGCCATTAATAGAGCGTAACCACTGAACAATCACCCTGCGCACTGATTCCAGACAGAGCAACTGGAATTTCCTTATCACATTAAGACAGATCTAAGTATCACCTATCTGATGAACCAGTCAGATAATTAGACAGGGATCAGACATATGAGTGATGCAAAACACATCAAGGCCAAGGGGCTCTCTGTTAACTGCCTAGTTATGATAGGCGAGTCTTAATTAACCAAATGCAAAACTAACACCTCTACTTTGCATTTAAGTCAAGTCTAATCTAATACAGTAAAACTTTGGGGATCCTTACTATAGCATTTCTTTATATAAATCCCTCAAACTGGCAATTGGTGCCTTAGTGTGTAGGTTTGTACAATCTTTTTTACGTTTGTAATGTCTATGATGATTTGTGGTTAAGTAAGCTAATCAGCAAAAGAGTGCTCAATTGTGTGTTAACTACTTCAGCTACTGTTCAAGTGATGTATTTCTACTAGTGAGACTGTTTTTTTAAAGCATTAAAGCCTATAAAGAGGAACTAGATGCATGTGTTTGAATCCAGAGCTAAAAATGTCTGGTTTCTTTTTTTTGAAAAAAGGAAGCAGGAATTGGGTATTACCCTTTCGTACTATAAAAACTAAGATCACAATAACAACAGGTGCTATGAGTCTTTATCAGCAAATAATAGTGAATAAAGTTGAAGGAAAATAACTACTACTACATACTGAAGCTATCTCAAATCATGGACCAATGAAGAATGTGTTATATACAGTAGCGTTTAAATTTTGGGGTCAGTGACTTTTTGTTTTTTTAAGAAATTAATACTTTTATTCCACAAGGATGCATTAAATTTAACAAAAGTGAAAGATTTTTTTTTCCAATAATTTTAGTACAGCTTTGCATTAAGCACAACACATAATGAGTGGCAAACAAATCAAACAATGGAGCAGAAATGATCTTCTAATAACTTTATTAGCAAAATGTTTTGACACTCACACAAACACTCACTCAGTTCTTCTCTTGTTTGACTTTGGGGCTGAAGAATGCTGACAAGCTCTTCATGCCAGTTTTGTCTACTTTGGCAAGACTCTTCTGAGCAGCAGTCATCTTCTTCGGTGGCTGAGATAACATAGAACATATTTTAAATATTAATTTATCAAAACTGTAGCACAGTATCTAAAATTAAGCAGGAAAAATGCATTTACAACCAACAGTATTTGAAGCATGAACTGCTGAATGATTTTTTTAGGCATAGACAGAGAGAAAAAGACAGTTCTGCTGTAGCATGTAATGGCATTTCTTTCAATGCTTGTATCATCAATCCCATCACCACTGTGTTTGCGATTCTAACTCACTTTTCGTGCAAAATCAGCACTGTTGAACTTGGTGTAGTCTTCCCCAGCCTCTACTGGTTTATCTGACAGTTTCCGTTTCTATCGAATGCAAGACAGCAGTCAGAAAAACCAAGTCCACCAAATGATCTTTTGAATCTAACTGAACTGCTACACCATTCCTCTAACTACATTCAGAAACAAAGCATTTATGATGCTGCATGAAACAATGACAAGCTGATTGAGTTTAAGAAGAAATAGGAATCAGAAAGCAAATGATTAACAATGCATAAATTCAAGTAAAGCAAGACCAGACATAATTCAACTATTAACATTCAAGCATGGCAGTAACATGCAAATAGTGAAACAAAACACTGGTATTTCAAGCAGAAAGATGTACCTTAGAAGGCGGCTCTGTCTCTTTAGGGCTGGATATCTCTGGCAACCTTGTAACATAAGAGACAAAAAAATGTTATAACTACATAAGCATAACTATATGAATGTCCTGCATGTTTCAGAGTAGTGGTCAACTGATATAGACTTTTTTTTTTTATGGCCGATGCAAAAGAGAGCAGGGTGGTCAAGGCCACTAGCTGCTATATATGATATCACACTGTTTCATTTAAAGATACGTGCATAATTGTTGAAATTAAATTTATATTACATAACATTTACAAATTATACAGTGGAGGCCAAAATTATTAGAACACTAGTATTTTCACCAGCTAAAAAGTGGTTTTAAGTCAGTTATTTTTATCTTTTGCTGTAGTGTGTCAGTAGGAAATATCAGTTTACATTTCTAAACATTCATTTTGCCATTAATTGTAATAATCTAGTGAGATTTTTGTTTGCACAAGGAGTCTGAAAACAGCCAGTGCTCCACACAGAGATCTGATCTGATCATCATCCAGTCTGTCTGGAATGACATGAAGAAACGGAACAAACTGAGACAGACTAAATCCAGAAGAACTGTGGCAACGTCTCCAAGATGCTTTAAGAAACCTACCTGCAAAGCTACAGTACTGTTAAAAGTTTTAGGCAGTTGTGTAAAATTGCTGTAAAATGAGGATGTTGTAAAAATAATGTCATAAATAGATTTCCTTTATCAATCAACTTCTATTAACTAAATTAAATAAACATTTGGTGTGACCATCCTTTGTGTTTAAAGCAGCTTTTGCCCTTGTGCATAGTTTTTTCAGGTAGGTTTCTTGAAGCATCTTGGAGACGTTGCCACAGTTCTTCTGGATTTAGTCTGTCTCAGTTTGTTCTGTTTCTACATGCCATTCCAAAAATCTCACTGGATTATTACAGTTAATGGAAAAATGAATGTTTGAAAATGTAAACTGTTATTTCCTACTGACACATAGTCTCGCGTAGCCAGACCTTCAGACTGACGGCTGATGGTCTGGAATGTATGGTAGCTTTCATTGGCCAAGGTCCGCCCATGAGGCCGTTTGACCGACATGTCAAGCAACCAATCACAGTTCATTTCGTTCAGCGTCACGTTTCGGGGCGTGGAAATGTCGCCACAATAACAGACCAGTGTGTGAAACTCTCGGATGTATTTTAAAGATTCTATGCCGCAAACTTTAAATATTTCACATACTTTTGAAAATCCAGCGTTTATTTGATCCTGATAAGCGTTCATCGTCACAGTTGTAAACACGACGGCTTTCTTCTTTCATGAGGGGGTTTGGCGCCACGGCATGTTTGTTTCCAGGCAGAACGTTAAAGAACCCGACACACACGTCTCCCGGAAATCCTGTATATTTTAACCAATCCGACGACGACTTCGACACTCCTGAAGTGTTTCCAGCTAAGTGTGCCATATGCATCAGATGTTAGGCCAACGTTCCGTGGGCGTGACGTCTGAGGCTGAGACTAACTGGCACACTACAGCAAAAGATAGAAATAACTGACTTTAAACCATTTTTTAGCTGGTGAAAATACTAGCGTTCTAATCATTTTGGCCACCACTGTATAATTTGAAAATAAATAAATAATTTGCACGGACCGACAAATTAACGTGTGTTTATGCAGTCTACAAATGCACATTTTTAGAGGATCTCTGAATTTGACAAAATGTGTAATTTTAGTGAAATTAAAGATATAAATATAAAAAAATATATATAAATATAAAATATAGATATAAAAAGACTCGATTAAATGAAATGCATATTTGCTGAATGCTGATGGTAGATGATAAACTATTATAACTATTATGCTTTTCTATTACAAATAATAACGCAACACTGTAATACTTTTTTGTGTACCTTAAAGGGATAGTTCACCCAAAAATGAAAATTCTGTCATTAATTACTCACCCTCATGTCGTTTCAAACCCGTAAGACCTCTGTTCATCTTCAGAACACAAATTAAGATATTTTTGATGGAATCTGAGAGCTCTCAGACTAGGGTTGTGCCGATAGACGATAGTATCGTGTATCGACGATAGTCAGAGATATGACGATAGCAAATGTCTTTGTCGATAGTCAAGACGATATTAGGCTCATTCTCCTATTAATGTATAAAACTATTATTATTATTATTATTATTATTGTTAGGCGGCCTATTATTATTGGGCTATCAAATTGCCACGCTATTTTACCTCAGTGCTGCACTTCACACACACATGCGCAAATGAGGATTAAGGCCAAAGTATACTTTGGCCGTCCTCGTCTACACACTGTCATCAAGAGGGCTCGCGGACAGTCGCGCACCCCGTCCAAGTGCAGGCAATTTTTTGAGACCGCGCAAGTCAAGTTGGTGGTCCTGCGCATGTGTTGAGCTCGTCCGTCCGCACTCTTCTGCGGCTGAGTATACTTTGAATGCTGCGCGGACACGGCTGTGCGCGAGACGGAACGGAACAGAACGCGGAAAGTGAAGAAGCCTTTAGGCTTCTCCTCCTCATTGGAAATGTTTTAAAAATGGACTCTAAAACTAAGCCCACATCAAAATTGAACTGCAGGGTGATAATCGTTATTTACAAATTAGGCTATGTCAAGAGTGCAAAAAGAGACATCTTTTAGACATCTTCTTGAACAGCTTCGAGCTATGAATGAACATGACGAAACCGCACCGGCAGCATTTCGTTTTCTTTACAGCACATAAACAAAACACATGGATGTTTATTCTTCATCATTGTTATTATAAAAATATGCAGTTAATAAGTTATCAGTCTAAAACTGGGCTCGTCATGGGGCGCGCGGTCCGGAGCACTGTATGACTGATGTAGCCTACCTATCAGTTTAATTTAACTTTACTCCAAAAATATGTACTTACCTGAAAATACTTTTATCTTTAACATGTTCGTTTATGTCCAACACAAACTACTTTTGATTTTCACCTTGACAGATTTTTAGACTGATAACTTCCGCGCCGATGCGGCAAACCTGTCACAGTAGGACGTGCGGTCCTAATAGCGATCCTATGACTGCTGTATCCGAATATGAACTAGCTGTTTTAAATATTTTTTTATATTTAACATGTTAGTTTTTCAGTATGTTTGAAAGTATATTATTTCGGTTATTGGTACTTCTAGGCTCTCTCTCTCTCTCACGCACGCCGGTTTAAAATCACCAAATAGTTATGAAATAGCATATGACAAGTACAGAGAGTCTCTCTCTTGCCCACACCCACCCATGCACGATAATATCGTGTATCGGCGATCTCACAGGCTGGCGATATGACGATATGAAAAATTACCATATCGCCCAACACTATCTCAGACCCTCCATAGACAGCAAGGGTTCTTACACGATCAAGGTCCAGAAACGTAGCAAGGAGATCAGTAAAATAGTCCATATGACATCAGGGGTTCAACCATAATTTTACGAAGCTCCGAGAATATTTTTTGTGTGAAAAACCCCCCCAAAAAACACTATTCAAATTTGTCTCCATCCTAGCGCCATTTTGGAGAATATCCACTGGACGGAAACTACAAACGCTCTTCTGTGTTAGCTGCATACCGGATGCGCTGTTTTCATTCAAATCAAAGTGTAAATATACTTAGAAGACGTATCCGCGAGGTGCGGCTGACACAGAAAAGCGTACGCAGTTTCCATCCAGTGGATATTCTCCAAAATGGCGCTACGCTGACGTGGAGGAGACGAACTGTTGAATAAAGTCATTATTTTTGTTTTTTTTTACATACAAAAAGTATTCTTGTAGCTTTGTAAAATTACGGTTGAACCACTGATGTCACATGGATTATTTTACCGATCTCCTTGCTACATTTCTGGACCTTGATCGTGTAAGGACCCTTGCTGTCTATGGAGGGTCTGAGAGCTCTCAGATTCCCTCAGAAATATCTTAATTTGTGTTCCGCAGATGAACGAAGATCTTACGGGTTTGAAACGACATGAGGGTGAGTAATTAATGACAGAATTCTAATTTTTGGGTGAACTAACCCTTTAAGTTATGTGTAATAATTTATTAATCAGAACTGTTAAACAGAGATAGTAAACTAACAAAGACAGAGAACGGGAGCGTTGTGCATTTAGGTGCTGATCAAAATAAAAGTCGCACTTCTGGTATATCACCAAACAGAAAAAAAAATACTGGCTGATGCCAATAATTAAAAAAAATCCAAATATCAGCCGATATATTGGCCTTAGCAATATACAGGTGCATCTCAATAAATTAGAATGTCATGAAAAAGTTATTTTTTTCTTGTAACTTATTTCAAATAGTGAAACTTTCATATATTTTAGATTCATTACATGTAAAGTAAAACATTTCAAAAGTTTTTTTTGTTTTAATTTTCATGATTAGAGCTTACAACTCATGAAAGTCAAAAATCAGTATCTCAAAATATTAGAAGATTTACATTTGAGTTTCAATAAATGACCATCCATACAATATAAATTCTGGGTATCTCTTGTTCTTTGAAACCACAATAATGGGGAAGACGGCTGACTTGGCAATGATCCAGAAGACGAACATTGACGCCGTCCACAAAGAGGGTAAGTCACAGAGGGTCATTACTGAAAGGTGTGGCTGTTTACAGAGTGCTGTATCAAAGCATATTAAATGCAAAGTTGAATGGAAGGAAGAATTTGGGTAGGAAAAGGTGCACAAGCAACAGGGATGACCGCAAGCTTGAGAA
Organism: Schizothorax lantsangensis; assembly: GCA_027422415.1. Classification (NCBI taxonomy): domain Eukaryota; kingdom Metazoa; phylum Chordata; class Actinopteri; order Cypriniformes; family Cyprinidae; genus Schizothorax; species Schizothorax lantsangensis. The sequence goes on from CM049848.1 coordinate 17,199,975, forward strand.
TACAGTCAAGCAAAGCTGATTCAAACACTTGGGAGAGCTTCACAAGGAGTGGACTGAAGCTGGAGTCAGTGCATCAAGAGTCACCACGCTCAGACGTCTTCAGGAAAAGGGCTACCAAGCCACTTCTGAACCAGAGACAACGTCAGAAGCATCTTACCTGGGCTGTGGAGAAAAAGAACTGGACTGTTGCTCAGTGGTCCAAAGTCCTCTTTTCAGATGAAAGTAAATTTTGCATTTCATTTGGAAATCAAGGTCCCAGAGTCTGGAGGAAGAGTGGAGAGGCACAGAATCCATGTTGCTTGAAGTCCAGTGTGAAGTTTCCACAGTCAGTGATGATTTGGGCTGTCATGTCATCTGCTGGTGTTGGTCCACTTTGTTTTCTGAAGTCCACAGTCAATGCAGCCATCTACCAGGAAATTTTAGAGCACTTCATGCTTCCTTCTGCTGACAAGCTTTATGGAGATGCTGATTTAATTTCCCAGCAGGACTTGGCACCTGCCCACACTGCCAAAGGTACCAAAAGCTGGTTCAGTGACCATGGTGTTACTGTGCTTGATTGGCCAGCAAACTCGCCTGACCTGAACCCCATAGAGAATCCAGACCCAACAATGCAGATGAGCTGAAGGCCACTGTCAAAGAAACCTGGGCTTCCATACCACCTCAGCAGTGCCACAAACTGATCACCTCCATGCCACGCCGAATTGAGGCAGTAATTAAAGCAAAAGGAGCCCCTACCAAGAATTGAGTACATATACAGTAAATGAACATACTTTCCAGAAGGCCAACAATTCACTAAAAATGTTTTTTTAATTGGTCTTATGAAGTATTCTAATTTGTTGAGATAGTGAATTGGTGGGTTTTTGTTAAATGTGAGCCTAAATCATCACAATTAAAAGAACCAAAAACTTAAACTACTTCAGTCTGTGTGCATTGAATTTATTTAATACACGAGTTTCACAATTTGAGTTGAATTACTGAAATAAATGAACTTTTCCACGACATTCTAATTTATTGAGATGCACCTGTATATCGGTCAACCACTATTTGTGAGGTGATGTGAACGATCAGTGTAGGTTTACATACTGCAGATGCTTGAGGAGAGCTTTGCTCAGGTCTTCACTGATGTACTCTGATATGAGACCATGTGCATAACGCAAGTAGTCCTCTAAAAGAATAACAAATACACTAACATTAGTAAATAATCCATACAAACACAATCCAACCATATTTCCTTCCATATATCCTTTTACCTTCAGTAGCATCTTCATGTTTCACTCTGACGAACATGCTGGATTTCACTCCTCCACCCACAGATATGTTTCTCTTTTTGAGTGTTATTACTGTGCGTTGGACCTGAGACATTTTAAAAAAAAATGTAAATGCAACAAACTCACTGTTGACATAATTTATGATTCTTATACAAGTTAAACATTTTATAAACCTTTTTCTTGAGCCACTCCAAGGTCTTCTCCTGGTTATATCTGTGAAACTTTAAACTGCCTACCTCTGAAAAAGAGGATTCCATTTTTTTATATTCAACACAAAATTTGGACATCACACTGTATCTGTAACTAATTCAGCCTATATGTGCCCATAGATTCAAACACACACCTTTCTCATCAGCCACATGATGAAGGGAATCCAGTCCCTGTTTGCAATGCAGAAGTCTTGTGCATAAAGGGTAATTCTCATCCATAATCATCTGCTTCGCAGGCTGGAACTTTCCCTATAGGAAGAGTGCTGTCATTACAGATGAAGCTCATGTAAATGGCTTTTATTGTAATATTTGCATTTTAATTCATTGTTAACCTCTGTGGCAGTACTGCTAATGTATGGCAACAGCAGAAATAAAGGATCAATGGGAGTCACATACAGCAGTCTACCATCTGAGGACACAGATACAAACGTGAACAATTAGTTCATTTAGATGTCATCAGCAGATTACTAAACATTGAGCATGTAAATCAATTATCCATAATCACATGTCGAATGGATAGCTCATGTTCTGTAAGGAAAGCTTACCTCTTTGCACTGTCTGTCCAATGAACCAAGACCGAAAGTCTTCAGAAAAGGCTTTTACTTCATAAACACTGACATCGCCACAGCCAAACAGGTACAGTGAAGAACTGCCTGCACTCACAAATAAAGGCAGAACTGTCAGTCAGTTGCAGTTTATTAAGATAAACCTCTGATAGACATCACCACTACATACTACTAAACTGCAAGTTGCTGTTAATTTAATTTATATAGTAATACCTGTAGCAGGATTCTTTAGTTTGATGAAGGACGCATCACTCTCTTCAGACCTGCCTGTGTCCAGTGCTGAATCTGAAAGTGAAGGGAGAAAAACTATATTTAAATTAGATTAGATTTATTAAAAGAAAACAGAATAGCATGGAGATTTAGGTGGGCTTAAAAGTATACTGACCCTAAAGTTTGCATACTTACTAATGCAACATTTGTCATTGTTACAAAGCCTCAGTAAAATAAGTTGTGCAATGTATACAATGTTTCTGCAAAAACGTGTTACATGCACCACAATAAACTTGAAAATGTAAGGTACCTGGAGCAATGACAACCCAGCTGTCGTTGTCGGTGTGCGCAGAACGTTTCTTTTTAGTAGTCATTTCAAGGACTGACTTAAAACGTTAAACTGTATCAACCGATTGTTTGATGATAATAATGTAAGGAACGCAAGACCTGTTAGTAGAGGTTCTGCCTCCTGAAAAATGGCGGCAAATATTTGTGTACAGTACAGATAGGGTGTGAAAATCGAAGTGACATTTTATTCTGATACAACTTTACGTCTGACTATGCATGTATAATAACTTTTTTCAATAGTGCGTTTAAATAAATACATCTTATCCAAAATCTTTAATTAATGTGAAAAGAGAACAGCGCCTAATTTGAAACCGCGTCAACAACCACCCCTCTCTCAAAATGGTACAGTCGCCCAGGATTTCTTAAAGACATAGTAGCACATTTATTTTGGCACCATTAAAAGTACAGTTGGAAGATCTTTCTCAATATTCTTCGCATTGTTTCGTAATTATTTTGCTTGACATGATATTTGTTTAAAGTCAACACATCTGGCTGTCGCATATTTACCTATTTACAATTTATGTAATCTACTGGTCGCCTATTTAAATGACAGTAATATATAAGCATACGTTTGCCGTTAGCACTGGGACAAAACAAAAAACAAGAATATTTTGTGAATAAACAATAAATAAATTCTGGATTAATCTGTTTACCTTTTAAAAATGAGAAGCAGAACCCAAAGTGCTGTACCCAAAGATAAACAAATCAGCTTTGTCTTCACAGAATGGTGATTTTGTGTAAAATGTTATAATTATATAGCATAAAACATATTGAGAAAACTTAAATAGTGGCTGTATGCTACATTTCTGATAAGTCAATTTCAATGTGGAAATTAAGTGAAAATATTTTATATATATTATTTAAGCGCAGGTTAAGCTATGGGACATGTTTTATACCATGTCTCGACAATTTGTGACCAAAGACAATAGGTTTAATATAATGAACGAATTTCAGCATAAAAATATCAAACATGTAACATGGCATCCTCCAGACAAAATTGATTGTTCTCCCAGTGACCTCAAGATGGCGCCAGTGTCTTGAAAATGCATAAAGTAATGCCCTTCAACAGAGTTGACTGTTAATTGTTAGTTTATTACCTGCATGAAAGTTCTTGACATGCTCTAAGCCGTCATAATGATCTTATATCATATCTTAGCTACATCAATCAGAAAGAAGCTTTTTTGGCACAACAGATTAGCCTACAATAATCAAAGAATTCAAATATTATAGCCTACAATAAACATATAATAAACTAAATAAAATTGGTAAAAAAAAAATAAGACAAAATACAATAAAAATAACAAATGCTATTAAAAAATGGCATGAACAGAGATATGGCTTATAAAGCAAAGCAGTAGCATGTGATGTAGAATCCATAGATGCGTTACAGTTGCTCTTTTTCTCTTTTGGTTTTCAGGATCTTACAACAGCGACACTGTTGTCGCTGAGTCTGTAGCTACTTCGACAGACTGTGTCTCAGCTTAATATGTCTGACGATTCCCTCTGTCTTTATCACTCACTTTATCTCTCATTGTGTGAGAGGGAAAATGTGTCTTTTTGCACTTGTGTCACTCATTAAAACAGCTAAACAAGACATGTCCTGACACAGTCTATGCGTGTGCATTCATGTGCTGCTGATTAAGAATCAGGGACCCCCTGTTCTGCTGTAAGTCTGAGGTATTCAGGTCAGCCAAGGTCTGCTGAGCAAGGACATGGTGGAGGGGGAGGAGGGGCTCCAGGACATCCCAGCTGTACAAGAAATTACCATCAAAGAGAAGTTATATACATACTGCATATATTCAGTTGTCAGATGCCATCATTTTCTAAACAAAAAGTCCATCACAGTTTTAAATTTTTAACCTATTTCAAATCTTATTTAATATCACATGAATTCTAAACATTTTTAAATATTATTCTGATTAACATGTCTTTACCATCACTCGTGTACCAATCTGTTTATAACAACTAACTATGAGTCACGAGGTTCATTGCACCCTCTCTGTTCGTTTTCTCACTTCCACAGAGATATGACACAGACACAATATTGAGTAACTCCATTAGTGTCGTAAGAGACAGACAGAATGAAATCTGGTTGGAAAAAAGAGCATGACACAACTTCAAGGCACACAGTGACATTTTCAGCTCAAGCTTGTTATATACACATCTGACTTGTTGCTCTGTTTTATAAACTGGTTGATGGAACAGATCAGAATAACGATTCTTATTTTGCATCTGAGCCTTACCTCCTCCCACACACATGCAAAATTAGGCAAACACACCTTGCACATTAACATGCTCCCATAACATTGCTGTAAAGAAAATAGTGGCATTTTTAGTTTTACTTTTGCACACACACTAACACACTCCCAGGAGCGAAGTATAACCCACACAATGTTTTCCAACTCTTGCACATTGGTCCACAAACAGGGTTAACATCGTGTAATCTTACTATCACTCATCTGATTGAAGTCACGCGCTAACTTGTTATAATGTGTGCATTATTTATACTGTCAGATGTCCATCTCAATTTATAGGATGATATTTTAGTAGGAGGGGCAACCTACAGAGATGCATTGCATAAAATGACCACAGTTCGTCGGTTTTGTTTCGGCGAACACGTTGGGAATGTCGTGTTTTGACATTACAGGTCTGTCACTAGAGGTCTGACGAGTCAAACTGAGCGTGATCTATTGGATCTATCATATAACTCGCAGCGACAGGACATTTGTTTTGACTAATTGGTAGTAAAAACGAAAAAAATTAATTAAAAAAATGTCGCTATTATAATACGAGCTAGGCTTTTACTTTCAACAGGATAAGAAGCTCAAACGTGAAGGTAGGCTACTATCGCAAACTTGATGAAACAGTTGGAGGCGTCCATTTATTTTGCGTTGTCTTGCCAAAATCAAAATCTTATTGTGTGATAGATAGCAAACTGATTGTTTCAAAACTTTTATGCATAAACGTGTGCCATTTTACAAAAGTAGCCTAATGCGTTTTTAAATAAGCAGCTTTACTATATGGATGTGATGATGAATTAATGTATTTAATATACATTACATTTATACACGGAAACTGTTTGTGAAAATTGTTAATTTTCATATTTGGAAACAACAACAGGAAATGAAATGATACAAACTTATTCGTTAGTCATTCGAGCAGGCAACGTGTTTAGTTTATAAATTCATTAGCTGAAAGAGTGAATTCGTTACTCTACATTTTCATTTATTTTGCAGCAGCTTGAAATGGGTTATGTATTTTTATGTAGCATAACGACTATATTGCTTTAAACTTTTCTTTTGCAATTGCTCCTATTTACTAATGTATCAAATCTTTGTAAAATACCAGCAGATTGATTGATTGTGTTTGGAATTAGTGCAAGATGATTTGATTTATCACTAAGAGAACGAAAACAGGTAAATACCTGACTGTTTCACTAGTAAAACGGCATGAATATTAACTGTATTACCCTAAATTGCTTAGATCATTTTAATTTGATTAGATTATAGGCTATTTTGCTGGATTCCTATTTATATATTTACTTAATCCTAAAATCACCTACAGCCACGTAGTGATAATCGTTCGCCTGTATTTGCTCGTTTGAGAGTGAGTAGAGGAAGGTTGGAAAATGCTGAAAACCTCACCTCAGCTGTGTCAACAGGCCGTGTGTTTTTGCCTGTTATAAATAGCCCCACTTTCAAATTAACTTCCTAAACGCCACGTGCCATCCAAAATAAAACTATTCAAATAAAATATTCATATTGTAGGCAACATTTAGCATAAATCAGTAATACGAACCCCTTGTTAATTAAAGTTAAGCAGCTGGATAACCTTAACTTTCGAAGTCACTGTTTTGCATACCCATAAATGTTGTTTTATAAGTGCTTTTTGACATAGCCTACGAAAATTAGAAAATAAAAAATACTCAAAGGTGAAAAGTGCTTATTTGCCTTAGGGAACTGAGTGCAAAAAAACCGTGTAAACCTTAATATGAACCTTGTTAAACTTTTATACCATTATAGGTTTAAAGACGAAATTGTTGAAACAGAAAACACATGTGCTTAAGCAGCTTTGCTTACTGTTGAACGTTCGTGCCACGCATCCTAACCAAAGTGAGGTTTAGCATATGATGATATTTGACAGGCTTTAGTTGCTCTAATGCAGTTGAACACACCAAACACCAGCCAATAGCAGAAGTCAGCTGTTTCAAATCACAGTGAGTTCTTTCTTTATACTTTTTTCATAAAACACAAATATACTCTCAAATATGCTTATGCAGGTGTACGGCAAAGAAAAAAAGACATTCAGATCAACTTCAAACTTTGAAATCAAACAATGTTTTTTTCTTTTTTATTTCCATGACATGCACCGAGAAAATGTTTTTTTTTTGTTATCACGGATCATTTTGAAGAATATCTCAAATCTGTTCACGATGAAAGTTTCTTACCTCTATCATAACTTCAACAAAATATCTCACATTGGAAGGAGACTTAACAATACACAAGTTGAGTCATCTGTGAACGAGCACTTGAGCGGATCATAGTAAAGCACTTGGCATCTCTCGCGCAGCTAAAGCCTGGTTCTCGCGTCATGCTGTGGAAACACCGGTCTTATGTCGTCGAGATCAGAGTTGTGTGCAGTTATGACACTCGGTCGCTGCTCTGTAGCACGTGACCTAATCTGATCCAGTGTGGGTCGTAGGGTTTGAGTCTTGAGTATCTTAAGGTCGAGCGCTGGCGCTTGGTCTTTTTTTCTTCCTCTCGCACAGCGCTACCGCTCCGCCTCCTCAACGCGCAACTTTGACGCTGTGCATAAATACTGGAACAAAAGAAGAACTTCCTCGATACCTTGTGGAACGGCAGTAAATAAGCTGAAACTGTTATGCGAACTGAAATTAACCTGTAAACGTGCTAGAGAGGTACTTTTTACAACACCCCCTTGAGTCAAATGATATCTTCATACACATCCTCAATTTTCCTCTCAGCGCTTTTGGTAAGTGCCATTCATATTGACTTTGAGGTAGCTGCTGATCAGTCTCTTCGCACTGTAAATGAGCATAACTGTTGTAATGTTTGAGCATTTTGTGAGGTATTAGAATTCCAGTGGCAGAGCAAGAATAAATGAGGAAATTGAAATGTGTTTTGTTGAAACAATGCAACGACGCAGGAGTGGCAACATTCGACAGCGGACTATCGGCGTCGAACTATTGTCGAAAAGTTTTTGACTCTTAACCGAATCGCTGTCTTAACATCATGTTGTTAATGTTCTAAAAAGTTGTTACATTCTAGCGTTCCGTGAATCAATGAAGTTACTGTAAATTGAACAACGCTGTATTAAAACTAAAAAACACGCTGCTTGTCAAATCTTCAGCAACAATTGCTATGCATAAGTTACCGGCTGTCTTCGAGATACGTCGTGTTATTTTAAAGTTTCTAACAGGTTTGATTTAGAACCGTATTAAACTACTCAGTTTTTATTTGTGTTGTCCATAACGTGTACAAAGAGTTTTCGTGAGTAGTCTTTTGTCGTGTTGATCTTCTCATGCAGTGAACAAAGAAGCGCGTAGCAAAGGCTCGGGACCCGAGAGCCCGTGGAAAGTAAGCACCCTGTTTACAATAATAACACCAGCTTCATGACGTGCCAAGACTGACAGAGCGCTGCGCCAATGGCGTGCCACGGTTGCTTCAGCAACACGCTATATTTGGAAAGAGTTACATCATCGGAGGACTGCCTTTGAGGGGCGGGACATCCGTGAGGATTGACGCTCCTGTTTGGACTTGCCTGCAGTGTGCTTTGTTATTACTTTCCTCGCTGATAAATATATATATAAAAAAACTGTCACGGATCAAAACACGAAGCATGTTCTTTCAGCATTTTAAAAGCATAGAGAAACTAACAGACTATTTCTTTACGATGAAAGGTTAATTCATTATCTGTCGTGGTTATTAAATGTAAAGTTGGCCACTTTAACAATTGAGGGGAGGGAGAAAAGGTGACATGATTTTAATAAATACAATACTAAGTGATTTAAATAAGTGTAGAGGTGGATGAATTAAAAGAAAGGAGAAGACGGAGTCTTAACTTGACTTTGATGTGAATTTGAATGTTGTAGGTGGTGATACTGTTCAGTTGTTTAGTCACCTATTGTGATGGTGGGAGGAAAAGAATAGAGTTTATAGTAGCTTATGACATGCTATAACTTATACACTGAGGTTTTGTTGCAGTTCAAAGTGGCCTTGAGTGGAAGTAATATGGAAGGCCTAAATTTGCATATGCATACATTTTCAATAGACTGAACTAAAACAAGGGATTTGTTAGGCTATATGACAAATATAGCCTAACAAAATAGATTACAATAGATTAGAACCATAATAATAGCCAGTCAAGTTTAGTATATCCAGCATTAAAGTCAAGATCCAGAAATGTTCAGATAAAGTTAAATTTACATGTGACATGCAAAGAGTAGGTACAAAAATTTGCCATAAAGGATTTCACTTTAAAAGAAGTTCATTAGGTATACACATATTCAGTGCAGAGTTGTAGCATTCTGCCTAGTCATCCATGGTGGATAAGAACAGTTTATGTTCTTTTCTTTTACTATAGACACACTTCCTGTTCTGTACTTTATCTTCAAATAAAATGAGTCAGTTCCTTTTCCCACTGTGCACATCCACTTATACCACCATACACTTAAACACAAAGACACGTTTTGTAGTGTTGACTGTGTAGGAACACTCACTCTCAGATATTTTATGTATATTTATGTCAGCAGTGTCATGCCAGTTTATGTGGGTGTGTCTAAAAATAAGAAATATGCATGATGCAATGATGCCACCCAATTATTATTTTAGCTTAAAGGTGGGTAGTTTATGATTGTAGAATAAAGCCATCAAGTTTTCTTTAGCAAAAACTATAGATAGCCTTTGTCTTGGTTTGTACAGTTGCAGTTAATGCTTACAAATTAGGACTGAGGTTTCGAAAGAATTTAGTCACATAGCCACCAGATACTCCTAAATGCATCATCAGGGGTTGCTGGTCAAATAGTCACAAAGCGGTGCCAAATTTTGAAAGTGATTATCCGAATGATGCAGTCGGCAGTAATCAGAAAGGGGCGGATTTGACAGATGGAGCGCAGTTTCTTTCTTCTCCCAATCATCCTTCACGCTGCTGGTGGTGTGAGTGACGCAGCTGCTGTAGTAAAGCGCAGGCTCTGTTGTCAAGCTACTTGCTTCGTCTTCACGGAAAACATCGACTAAACATCGTTCATTTCATGTATTCATCCTTGTCGAGCGACTGCACGCGCACTTTCAAAGTCGGCCATAGAGAAAGAAAGCATGACCGCTAATACCCTGTTTTATTTCCCTGTTAAATTCACGAATGGTGAAAAATAAAGCCCGCTCGCTTTGTGATAAACGCACCAGAAAAGCAGATACTCCAGCAGACGATACATGTTCATGTTAGCGTTAAATCAACCGCAGTTTTAGCGCTGAAATGTGTCTGTTTTTTAAGCAACTGAAACCTTAAACTAAATATTGTATGTAAGCACATACGTTCGCCTGAGACGATCAATAATAGTGTGAAGGCGATTGCAATGGTAACAATCGTTATTTCAAACACCGACTGGCAGAGCTACAGTTAAACCGAGCTCTGTTGGCCGTGTAAGGATATTGTGCGTGGGTTCTTGGTTGCTAGCCGGTTTGAGGGTGCATTTTGTCTCGACCAATCCTGCGCGGTGCTCTAGGTCCCGGCATGCCCAATGCGGGCAGGGGGAGGCTCCGGCCAATTTGAATGAAGACTGGAGCTTTCGGCGCCATTTTCGAGTAAGCAGCCACAGCAACAACAGCTGCCTAGAGAGGCTCCGCACTGTAGTCTAGTAATTTGAGTGAGAGGACACTTTTTATTTTTGTTTCCAGAAAACAAAGCGAGATTTTTTTTTTTTCTGAATTCGACCACAAATTTGAGACGACTGTTTCCCGGTGGATGAATGCGGCGGACACAACAGACGATGTGTAGTGACAACAAATAGTGAAGTGAAGACTGAAGTGAGCTAGGAGGCTAATCCGGCTAGCATCTCCAGCCGAGAAGGGGCGTCCGATTGGAGCCGCGCTGTGGAAACGATATATTTTTGTATTATTTTTCGAAAAAATCTAACAAATACGCGGATGACTTGAAAATTCTAAAAAAAAATCGGAAAATTCTTGCAGGCGACGACGAATAGATTGGTGTGGGTTGTTTGGTGGAGCGAGGTGGTTTTGTGCATTTTTTAAACGTTAAGTTTGAGCGGGATTGGTGATGTGAGCGAGACGGCCGGCGAGCCCGACAGCCTATCAGCGAGCGAGACACCGGGATGCCACACCGACCAACACTGTCCTATTCTTTACTACAGTTTTCTCCTCTCAGCGAGAAAACAGCGATGACCAGAGTGCCGTTTATTTTTTCCGTTTTTCTGCACGAACTGTTTGTAATGAGTGCGCCGTCAGAATTTTTAACTGCAAACTTTTTTTTGTGGATTTACAAGTATGTTCAGGTGTTTTAGGTAAGTGTAATATTTTACATAAAATGTGTTTTTGTTTAGTAACTGAAAATAAAGATTTATGTTGTGTGTGTGGGAATGGTAAATGCATTGAAATAAACATTTTCCATCTAAAGTGTAAAAAGCACGAACTGTTTGACAAAAAAAGTAAATAGGAGTTGGAGATGGAGACAAAGAAGATGAGATGAAAGAGAGTTTGATTAGTTTATAGAACGAGATCATCTCTCGATCGAACAAACACGTCACAATGTGTTGATCTACTGTAGCACGCTATTGCAGCTTCACTCGGGTACATTTCCCTCTTGCAATTTGAACCCCTTGTAAATCACACTAAGTGTTATGGACACGTATTCATACTTTTATACGAGCGGGCCTGTAAATTGAAATTACATAACCAGGTTTTATTCTTGGATAATTTAAGGCCTAGTTGTATAATTGTGAAGTGCGATTATTCGTCATATTGATTGTTTTAGGTGTTAGTGGAAAATGTACTTTTATGTATTGCAGCGAGAGCTCATCATCTTTCAGAGTGATCTTAGGTCGGCAGTCGCTGATTTTGCCGGCCTTTTTTTGTCAGCGTGTGCACCTCAGTTCTTAGACTAGCGCCGTATTTTTTCAGCCTGTTCTTAAAGTAATTTTGATTATGTTTTTCTTGTATTGATCTCGACTCCATAACAAATCATCTATGCCTTAAGGAAAGTAGCACTTCGGGTATTTTTGTTCTCCCTAATGTAGAGGTCGCATGCAGAAAGGTCATGAAGTCATTACCATGATGCTTTGACCTCCTAATTGTGTTGATTGATGTAAAGGCCTGTCCATGTCATGTGATGTCATGGAGGTTAACCCAGGAGAGACCCGGGGTCACTTTGAGCCCAAACAGGGCAAGGGAGTACAGAGAATCCAGTTGTTTTTATCTTTTTAATAGAAGTGATCAACCTAACCTTAGTTTTATGCACTGTTTGTAATGTTTGCAAATGTCACTTTTGTTTTATTTTTGCAATATTTCACAATATTTATGGATTTTAGCTTGTTAAAATTATACTTTGTACACTTTTATATAAATGTGGCCTAAAATAGAATGTTAAAAATATGGTTAATATTTTAGTCCCATATCCCATAAATCTAAATGCTCTCTAGTTTTGCCTAAATAACATAGTTTGAGTTATTTTGGAGTTAGTTGTTTAATGGACATTCACAAAAAAAAGTGACACAAGTTACACCATATACCAACAGCCCTATGACCAAAACCTTACATTATGACAAAAGACCCATTGGAGCATTGAATGACTAGGCACAAAATGTCTGTCTAAATGTTACTGTTACAGATAATTTACATTTGAGGTGCAATCATAATTTATTATATTGCACATTAGAATTGCACATTCACTTGGCCAAAAAAAAAAAAAATCAGCACAGTGGTCAGTGCAAGTCAAAATGATTCTCAGCCTGCCTCTTTCTGAAATATGCATGCAGTTCCCATTTTAGTTGGGTTCTTTTATTTTATTTTTTAAAATCACTGTTTTTGTATTAATGTAGTTGGTTTAGTACAGCCCAATACCAAATATTATTTGTCTTAGTGTCTTTTTACATTAGTTCCTAAGTGTTGTGTATTTTTTTATTTTTTTTTTATTTCCTGGCAGTTTTTCTTCCCATGAGTTGATCCTGCCTGGGACCGTAGGGAAACCCCCACAACTAAACCACAACGATCTCTTTATCATGTTCGCAACATTGCAGTTTAATCAACAGACACGTCATACACTGACTCAAATGCCCCAGTAACAGTGCTTATACTACAATATATATATATTATTATTTTTTGCCCAGTTTTTACAGTGCACAGACACATTTTAGTCATAACTAGGCTATTTTAATCATATTTCAAGAATATCACCTACAGTAGGCATTTTATACTAATTAGTAGTATAACAGTATTACTTTGTATTATCTGTATTTTCAAAGAAGTTCACTGTTGGAAACGCTTTAACAACTTAATCCCACACAAAGTTAAAATTAATGCACTCCATAGGACTGACAGAGTACCTATGATCTATTGCCATCAAAATATGTAATCAGTTAACTTGCTGGTTATTTTAGGCAGATTACTCTTTACACGAAGTTGATATACATCTATTATCTATACCAGTATTATTTAGTGGTATCTATTTTGTACACCTATTTTTGCTCATTTAGGGAAAAAAATAGCAATTTTCCACCCACAGGCTCTTTTTTTAAAACTTATGTCCCTATTCACTTGTAATCTTTGTTTGCATGCTTAGAGGAAAGAATACAATTGTTTTATTTTTTATTTTTAATGCATTTACGTATTTTTTTAGTGTCGATAATATAATGATGGAGATGACACAATTTTAGTGTGGGCAGTTGAACTTAAAATATGTTGCATGTTAAGACATTGTGACATTTTGCTGGTGTCCAGGGCTGAATTTTGGGAGAAGCTGAGTTTTTATGCTGCCAGCTCTACTGAGTTTTTAAAAGTAAAAGTCACCAGACTAGAGAAGTTAAATTGTGGTGTGTACAGAATTAAACAACTAGTTAGAAAAAAACAAGAATACATTAAGTCAGTCATGCTTTGTGTGCTTACGAGTGTGAGAGAGTGTAAATGTGAACTTGCAGGAAATGAAGTCTTACACTTCAGATCTCCTGACCAGAGGCTGTAATATACACACTGTTTTACTATGGGGCTTATTTATCAGATAATTGTGTGGGTAATTTTATGAGATACACCATGTTAATTTTATCATACACCATGCCAGCATTTTCTGAGCTTGCCATTAACTGTGCAATAGTGGTGACGTGACAAGTTAAACTTATTTTTAATTTTTTTTTAACAAGTAGAAACTCCAGTGTTGTTCTTGTTTTAGCCTATTGTGATGTGCAGGAGCAAATGTGCGGTCACAGGCACACAGAATGTCTCTGTGACATCACCCACACTCTTTTAATGATTACAGGGAAAGTAGTTTGTGTGTATATGAGTGCTGCATTCTTTTTATTTTATTTTTATAAAGCAGGCCAGTCCTAATTCTGAGACTTACAGCTCTGATATTGACTGTTTAGAGCATCTCTCTAACAAATGATAAAGTTTAAGTTTGGGTTAGATGAGAGTTGTTGTGGATACAGGCTGTTTGCAGTGCTGCAGAGCTTTCTTTGATCAATGCATGTGTGTAACAGTGAGAGGTTGCAGTCAGGGCACAGGTGTGTATTGCTGTGTAGTTTCAGCCGTACTCAGGTGCAGCAGTGCCGTACAGGTGTGCAGGCTTGCCTGCTGTCATTCTTTCTTTGACTAAATATTTACAGTGAGTTTTTTTTTTTTTTTGATTGCAGAAAATGTGTTTGAGAGAGACACACAACACACACACACACACACACACAGACAGAGCTTTCATAACTACAAATGCAGAAGTGTAGTTATATTTCAGGGTTTGAATATGAATGCTGCGTGTATATTATTTGCACATGACAAAAGTAATTATTCATGGTTTTATTTATTTGTAACATTTTATGTTTTTTCTGCAAAGTTAGTTGCTTCCTACTTCAGTGATCTGAAGTTAAATGTGTGAAATAAAACGTGTCATTTTGCTAAACTTTCTTTTGACCATTTAACTGACAAATAATTACATGGGCGGGTTTCCTGCATAAGGCAGTTTGCAAGCGTGTCACATGCTGATGTTGATGGAGGAGTGGAAGGTGATACCCTTTGACCCTGAGGTCATATGAGCTCAGTAAAATACAAGCAGAGAGAGGTTAAATGTTATACATTCATTCACACCCCCTCTCACTCACACAGACTCGTTTAGGGGCTCTGACGGTCCTCCTCGCGCACACACATATGCACACGACCACTTTTTAGGTTATCAAAGAGTTTTGTGCTCATGTACTGCTTTGTATATAATCAAATTATATAATTACAGCACAATTTAAAATTATAGTGTAATATGGTGCACTTAATGTGCACTTATCTTGTGGGATTACGATGTTGCTAGTGCACAAGATTAAACACCAAAATGGAGGCTTGGCCAACTACACACATTATAGAGTTGAAAGAACTTTTAATATCCCTTTGATGGTAACACTTTTTAAAAAATATTTTTAAGCATAAAAACAACCCCACATATTTTTGAAATTGTTTGATTTATGGAGTTTGAGTTGTCTAACCAGACTGTATTTTGTTTGACCTGCTCTGTTACTCAAAGTCGTTCTAAATGTTTGTTTTTCCTATGTCTCCTTTTCAGCTCTGATAGTTGTCTGATAACTTTGGTGTGACTGAGCCTTTTTTTTCCTCCATGATAAAAATTAATGTGGTCAGATGCTTCCTGTGAAGATACTCATTTATAATATCTTAGCATAAGGCTTGCTGTGTGTGTGTGTGTGTGTGTGTGTGTGTGTGTGTGTGTGAGAGAGAGGGAAAAGAGACATGTGGGGAGTTGGTGAAAGGAGGGGGAAAACGTTTTCTCGTCAGTCTCTGTTTTTGTGCTACACGTGCATCTCTGGTTCACATCTGAAAGAAATGCATAATTTGTTTTTAATTTTTCTAAAAAATATCTAGTGGATTTGAAGGAGCTTTTTGAGACAAACTTACATGAGGTATTAGATGTAAATTTCAGAAATGGTTTCTGTCTTATAATCCATGTCCTTGTATTGGCCAATAATAGTTTAGATCATTCTTATTATTATTTGTATCTTTGAAGGGAATGCATTTTTATGGTTGTATTTAAGATTGATGTATATTTTATAATCTACATATTATAGTAATATTTTACACCTCACACACTACAGTGATATCAGAGAACACACATCCATAGTAACTTTCTCTCACACACACACACACACTGTAGCACCAACTGTGTATCCTTTTTTTTTTTTTTTTTTAAGTATAGGTGTATTTAATTATTTTTAAAAACTATATATGTGCTGCTGTCTGTTACACCAGATTCTTAAAACTGTAGCTGTAAATCTAATGCCTGTATTTTGATGCCCTTTCTTCTTTTTTTCCAGAATTTGCCTGCATGGTTGTGACATTAGAAACTAGAAAACAATTCAAGGTAATAACATTTCTATGCAATTTATTTTATGTGTTGTGTTAATTGTTTTAAGAGAGGAGCTAAAACACATTTTTACAGCAACTAGGCAGTTCAGGTGCTATATGCCCAGTAAATGACACTTTCAGCATTTGGCATCTGGCAAGCCATCATGGTATTAAGGCTTTAAAATCCCCTTCATGCAATGAGATGTCCGCTTTAGATCGGCAAAGTAATTGTTTGCACAAGTGAAGTGTAAAAAATATATATATTTTTTATTTAAATGGATTTACATTTGCCTATCATGATTTTGAATCCCTTTTTTTCAGGCAGTGGTGGCTTGGCCCTAGCTTCTGTGAAAGTGCAAATTCACTGTAATGTCTGTAGTGGTTTTATTTGTATTTCTTGCCTTTGAGGTGTGTTAGCTCAAGTAAATGCTGGAAGAAAAAAAAATATTTCAGATGCCAACTCTTGTTTAGAAGCAATTACGAGTTTGTTGTCATTATCAAGTGCAGGCCACTGCCTCTTAAAACTACTCTAGCATTGACTTTATTGTGTGTGAGAGGTTCTAGTTGTCTTCCTGTTAATCTCATAGATCACAACTAGGCATTAGGTTTTGTTGGGGTGACAGAACTAAATGGCTGATTTTGGAAAATTCATCTACTCTTGTTTGCTGTCAAAATCTCTTAAGCTAGTTTTTTTTTTTTTTTTTTTACAAGAGAAAAAATATTTTACTGTCAGTGACTATATCTGGAGCTAAACAATATATAAATATTGTAGCATTGTCACAATGGCCAGGTCCTTGACCGTGAGTACATGTTGCATCACTGACCCAAATTAATAGTTATGTTAGTCAGGTCGTAACCTTGGAGTCAATGTTACACCTTAGTGATCATAATAAACAGATGCTTGAAACTTGTCATTAATTAATATTTTATTATAATTAATATATTTTAGTATACTAATAAACATACAAACTGTTACATTTCAAGAGAATGATTTAATCGGTTCATCACAAGTGGTGTTGTTGGCTGCAAAATGCTGTGTTATTTAGTACACTCACTGCAGATCTCACCTTTCTGCTGTTTCACATTATTCTACTAAAAAGCAGGCATGGAAGTGTACTTGAAATATTGTTTAATGCTACAATTCTCCAAAATCAAATATAGTTCAACGCAGTTAAATTACATTTTAAGATCTAACTAAATTCTAAATCTTTAGGAAGCTGATGTGTCAAAAGAAAATACTTTGTTGAGATTCTGTGTTTGCCAATCTATTGTCGGGTGTATAAATATATAATATTACTATCAATACTTCAGTTTTTTAAAAAACATTTTTTCTAGGTCTTTATTATGTTAATGATGTCTCAGTCAACTCTGACTTGGTAAACATTAACATGAGCTTTTTTATCGTAACTGTACATAGAGCACAGGGATTGATTCAGAAAGGATTGATCTCTTATTTAGCATAGTGTGGGCATAAGAGATGTCTTCAGTTGTGGGGCAGCACTTTGGGAAGCTGGTGGCAGGTCTGTTCCTGCTGTTGAAGATGACTACGAGGCTGGATGTTGTCCATGCTGAATCACCATCTTGGAGGTTAAATCCAGTCTGGTCTAGAAAACAATAGTGCTAGTTTCTCGTTTTCTTTAATATCATTATTTCTGATGGAGTTGCCAGAGGACAAGTTTCAGTATAATGCTTGAAAGTTGCTGAGAGGTGTGTCTGCAGAAAATCCAGCCTGTGGAAAATAAGAACGGAGGGTAATGTACCTCTGGGGATGATGATGTAAAAATAAAATTTTGATTACTATTTAAAACCCTTGTAAGGCCTAATTTTTGTCATCTCGTGTCCTGTTTTAAAATATAATAAACAGTAAATATGCCAAAAGAGTACAGGACCCACTGGGAATGATGGATCTTTTAAATCGTAGCATAACATTAGTTTTGACTTGTAGGTGCCTTTTTACTAAAGTGTAAAATATTATGTGATTCAGTATGCAATAAGTAGTAGTAATAAGTATACATTTTACTTATGTATACTAACATTCTAAAGTTTTGATTTTTAATCAGACATCAATAAAATATATTTAGAAATGTACATTATAAGCATGCAAAAATAAGAAATAAAAAATATCAACTCAATATGTATATCCTGAACACTTAATTGTACATTAGCAGGTCCTGCACACAAATGTAGAAATTACTTTTTTTTTTAATTATTATTATTGGATGCAAATTGTTTGCAGGCAAACACAGCAGTAGACACTGAATTATTTTACTGCAAACTGACAGCATCACGTCCAGCTGCTGTGTGTATGTTCTCACTCAAGCGTCCTCTCTTCTGTGTTTCAGATGGAGTCCTGGAATCCTCAAGCCCTGCTGAGAGAAAGAGAGAGGGAGGAGAGGAGTCGCTCGCTCTGTGATTCTGGCAGTGCTTGGTCATGTTGCCGAGGGTGTGAGTGTGTGATTGAGAGAGAGGGACCTCTCTAGGTGATGGTGTAGCAGCACAGAATGGTTTGTGGTGATACAGAGATGCAGGCCGTGATGTGCTGCAGCATCAATTCCTGGGACCTACGCAGTCGAGAGAGAGAGAAGAGAAAGTGTGTGTGTGAATGTGTGTTGTCTTGCTTTAGCAGCATGTAAATATTGGAGTTACTCCTTGGCCAATGCCTCCAATATTGCTCGTGCTGCTGAAGCAAGAAGTCACCAAGCAGCACATGCACGTCATCTTTTTATCTCAGCTACCAGGGCCCAGCCGGTGCAGGTAGTGGCTGACTCACTGGTACTGAAATACCTTCATGGACTGAATCATCAAACCAACAGAGAAGCCTGAAGGACCCTCGGCCTCACCGGAACAAACTGAATGGTCAAAGGTAAAGATAGGTGCAGTGTTTCGTTTTGTTTGTGAAGTTAAGTAGCTTTTGTTAAATTCATGTTTTTTTTTTCTTGTTAATAGAAGTTAAAAAAATGTTTTACTGTTTGTTTTCTTAAGTATGCAAAAATATAATTCTACCCTTGTATCCTTTATTTTTTTTTAGTTTCAATGTTTTTTTTTTTTATGAAATATTCCAAATGAAATCACTGTTTTCCTAAACGTGCTGTTGCATTTTTGTGTTAATGCAAGTACATAATAAAACTGAAAAAAGAGGAAAATCTCATCTGACCTGTCGCATACTCATTTGAACCTCGTTAGCGCACCTATTGTCTTTGTATCTTTTCAGCACTTTCCACTGGGAACACAACTTTTATTTTGGAGATCTCATCTTTGTGGTCGCTTTTCGTCTCTACTGTATTTGAATACTGTTGTAGAAAGGTTTTATTTTTCTGTTGATGAACCAGTATAACGTGAAGTGCGTTAATGTCTCTTTGTTTTTGTTTTCTCATTTTCGGTGAGTACACTGAGAGCACAAAACTGACTCCAAATAGACTTTTCCTGATAACAAATAAGCAAGGGTTTTAGATATTTATATGGGGATTATTCCGCTGGTTAAAATGGACGGCATATTCATATTGGAGGCAAATGTCTCCATGTTCTTGCTGGAGAGGTTACCGAACAGCGCATGCGTACCATAGGCCTATCGTTCTTATATAACATCAACATTAAAACGCTTAACACCCAGCGACTTTCTGCAAGTAATTTTTCGGTTTTCCCGGTAGTTGTAAATGATGTCATTTCATGTTAACAGTACAAGTCACTTATTATGTAACCTTACGTGACAGTGCTTATATTAAATAATACACAATTTTTGTGAAATTTCAATACAAAGTTCTGTCGGCCTAAAAAAAAAAGAAAGAATGAAAAAAAGACAGTATAACGCAGTGCAGGGCTCAAATAGCTATCATTTAAATAATTTCCGCCATTTTATGAAAACAAATCAGAAAGACACATTTATGAGCAGGCTAACTCATCTTAGCACGTTTAACCACGATTTGGACTCGTTCTTGCCATGTCTTTGTATTCTGAGAAATTATAATTATCTTATTTATTTGTTTTTGTGTGATTTACCGGGGTCAAATAATTTAGGGTAACTTTGAGGGGTTTATAAGGGACCCATTTAGACGCAGAAGTGTGTGTGTGTGTGTGTTTTAGTGTCTGAATGCTGCGTTTGCCTGATTTTATCACATTTTGTATCTTTGACAATAAAGAAAAGACGTTTAGTTATTTATTTTTTTCGTTTGTTTAATTGACTAGCACTTAAAACCGTTGTTGCCTTTAGCTCGTAACACGATCACTTCTGACACAGGTCGATTTAAGTCTTCTGACGCTTCGTTTTAGTCATATGATGCTTGATCATGATCTAAAGATGGTCAGCGCAGCTGAGATAGTGTAGCAACAGTGCACAGTTTCATAGAGCTGATTTTAATCTATTATTTGGTAATGGCAAAACATACACATTTTAATAATTTAATGGAAAAGTTTTTCAAGATGAAATGGTTCATTGTCCAGTACGCTCATAGGACGTAAAATTGTCTTGAGTTTTTTTTTTTTTTTTTTAGCAAATAGATAACGTGATATGAGGACGTATTTTTTAAGCGCCTCTTTTAATTATTAAATACGTTTTATCAGAACCTAAATTAATGTTTTCCGCACACACTTATTTTGCTGTGTTGTGATGCATTGAGAAGTCCTCTTAAGATGTAATTTTACATGGCTGTGAAAAATATATAGGCTATTTACTCTTAGGTAGACATTTAAATAAAATACATGTTTTTCGCTTAATTTAATTGTGAATAGACTGAATTTTACAACTGATTGCAGTTACTGGTCATCCAGGGCGGAAAAAAGTCCATCTATTTTTTTTTTTTAAGTGTGTGAGTGTGCTTATGTCGGGGAAACTTGGTTATGTCCAAATAGATTCACCTTCATATACATTACAGCTCTCGAAATTTCATCTGCATACAGCTGCTGATTTCCACGCTCTTCTTTTAATTCAATACACAAAATAATGAGATTGAAGTCTCGAATTCTTACGGCTCTTTGCTTAGTGACTTAAATGTTAGATGCAGGGCAGTCTATATGTAAAAGGTTAACAAATGTAATTTTAATAAAAAAAAAATACAATGTGTATTTTATTCATTTATTCTGTTATTTCGACAACCATAACATTTTGTCCGGGAGTTTTGAAACATTTGCAGCTATAGCCTAGGCTAATTGCTGATGTTCCTTATTGCTTCATCATTTATCAGAATGCAAGGTTGTGTCGCTATTTCATGATGCGCCGCATGATACGCTTTAATTTATGCGGCTTAATTGAAATTTAAACGGTGATCATATTATTTCGTGTATCTGGTGTTTTGTGTAGGCTATCCGGATATATAATGGGCAACTTTTTTTTGTTTTAGTGTCTGCAAAAAAGTAACAAAACTAATGCATTTCACATTTTGCAATTACAGGACACAGACGCTAAAGTTTTTTTTTTTTTTTTTTTTTTTACCGGCTCCACAAGTCATTGTCGACGTATGCATGTATTTCATTTGACAAATTTAAAAAGAATTAAGCATAATGCTAGGACTTTAATATATAGCATACATATATGAAGGGAAATTTATTTGGAGTCTCATACCTATAGCAAATTTCAGCTGTAAAAATAAAAACAGGAGAAAATGGCAAAATGCAACTTTTCGGTGTAGCCACTTCAAGAGACGAGTATTGACAAAACCAATTATTTAAACAATTAAATCATTAGAAACATTAAACACAAAGACAAAACGTTTAAAGCAGAAAGAAATAGGCTGCACGTGTGATGACATGACTGCCTTTTTTTCTTAAAAAGTTAGGCCTATGGTGTAAGATAGATGTGTGGTGGAGTGAAGATAGTGTCGTTATTTTAAAGACACAATGTTACATTTGTTTAAAAAGAGAAAATCGAAGAATTGGAATTACATAACACGGCGCCATTTCAGAGTGAGCTTCTTATTTGTCGGCAATGTGTTCTGCAGGCTAAAGAAAAATGTATATTTATTAATAAATTCGTTGTTATTCAATTTACTCCAAGTTATGTAAGGTTTTATTTTGTAAAGTAGGTTAAAGTAGGTAATTTCACTTTTTCATCCCCCAGTTCGCCTGGCAACAGTCGGCTAAATATATGTTCGGTGACGTGCGCAGGGCTCCGGTGGTGACGTCATGTCAGAGCAGAGTCGCTCTCAGGATTCCGGTTTAAACAGAGGCTAAAACGGGGATACCTTCTCTCTCTTTTTTCTTCTTTTTCTCTAAAAAGTCCCGACTTTGTGTTTAATGGTGCACATCTCATGTCTCTCCTGGGTGAAAGTGTAAACATTACCAAGACATTGAGGTCTGATTTTTTTTGTATAAAAATATAAAATAATTTCCCCTCAAACACGAATCGATTACATTAGCCAATAATGTTCAGATAAAGTGTTGTTACGGCACTAATCGTTTCAAAACTTTCTCTTAATGGCAAATGCTATTGCAACATTTAAGCTATATTATCGCAATATGTATTAAATCAACAACAAAACAAACATATAGCAGTATGCAAGTTCATTCTGAGTGAAAAATAATAAAAATACTGAATAACTGAACTTACTGTCCTGGTACGAGACTGACATTCAGTTACGTAACGTTTAACCTTGAGTCTCCTGATAACTTGCACAGAGTAGATAAACGATATCAATGCACAATCGGAATGTGTTCCTCTGCTTTAGGTTTTTTTTTTTTTTTACTTTCCAATACTGGTGTTTCCAAAACTACAATAAAGCATAATATATTAAAAAGTGAAAACTTGTATTCGAGAGGAACGCTTGGAGATTAAGTATAGGCTACAGCTCTACACAAGGCATTTTATTAAATGTTAAGATTTGGTAATGTTATCCCATTAGTAAACAACGATCCATCCACACTTGATTTTCCATTTAAAACCAACAGACAAAATCAGTGCAATTTACTAGCACACAAATGCTGACTGTATATGAATCAGC
The DNA here is from genome assembly GCA_027422415.1 of Schizothorax lantsangensis. Taxonomy (NCBI): domain Eukaryota; kingdom Metazoa; phylum Chordata; class Actinopteri; order Cypriniformes; family Cyprinidae; genus Schizothorax; species Schizothorax lantsangensis. The sequence continues at coordinate 17,223,079 of CM049848.1, forward strand.
CATTCTTGTTACACATTCAAAAACAGACACAAACTAAATTTTCCCAATGCTACAAATCTACGGGATTTTCTAGGTTGGCACATTGTAGGACATAAAAAAAGTACCTAATGAATGGAGTTACAAAATCAGCTGAGGAAATCTGATGTTGTGTTTATCAGGTCCAAAATACAGTTCCGACACAGCTCGGTTAGTAGCGTGCAGATCGCTTCCGCTTCTTTCCAGCAGAACCCAAGCCAGCGCACAATCTCTCCAGGACCGGGCAGAGAAAAGCTACTGAGTGCAACTACCTTATCCTGGAAGCTGAGAGCGAGACAGTCCGACGGGAGAAAGTTCAGCGCTGGGAGACACGCACATACAACCAGAACAACTCTCCACAGCACGCGGGAGTAGCGCGGAGCGGCAGCGGGGGGCAGCGAAGCCAGGTAAGTGCTGCTCTCGTAGGGGGCGCACAGCTTGTCCACCTCTCCAAGACGCACCCGGTCCCATTCCTTCACATCGAAGCTCTGCAGGCCAAGCAACCCAACGTCCACGTCAATCCGCGACGGTAGCGGCGTTCCCCGAATGACGCGCAGCTTTTCCCTGAAGTCCTGCATCTGCTGGAGGAAAGTGAGCGGGTCCGAGAGCGAACGGAAGGATTCGGCGATGCCGAGCGCGCGCTGCTGCTCCTCGAGCGCAGAGCGGAGCTGGTTGATCTCGGGGTCAAAGGTCTGCATGACCGCGAGCTTCAGAGTCTCCAAGTCCGAGAGGATCTCGCTCCGTCTGTGCTCCAGCGTACGCAAAAGTTTGTCAAAGTACTCTGAGACTCGACCCGCGTCCCGCGAGACCCTCTCCAGCGCTTTCCTCTTCGCTCCTTCTAACGATTCCAGGCACGAATGCACCTCCGCGCCCTTCCAGCCCTCCACGACACGAAACAACTCCTCAAACGCGAGCTTCTCGCGTTCGTACGCCTCCTCCAGCGCGCAAAACTTGTGTCCTTTATGATCGCCTGTCGTAGCGCAAAAGCCACAGATGAGCTTCAGGTCCGTGGCGCAGAAGATGTTGAGCGGCTGTCCGCTGTGAACTCGGCAGAGAGACATCCTCGGCATCACTCGAATCCTGTTGTACTTCTCCACGATGCCACGCAGGGAGTAATTGACTTGCAAGCTCGCGATGCCGTTGTGCACGGTCTCCTTTCGACAGGTCGGACATTTGAACGGCGGTCTCCAAGCAGGGCTCCGGTTACCGTCCAGGATGCCCTCCAGACACTTCTTGCAGAAGCTATGAGAGCATGGCAGAACGCGCGGGTCCTCGAAAAGACAGCAGCATATTGGGCATGTGAGGTCCTCCTCCAAGAGCTCCATCGTATCCTAAAGTGGAAAAAGACATCAATATGAAAGCTTGTCGGGGGCATGACACATCAATGCAACTTTCATCATCTTGGCAAGCGTCTTTCTCGTGCATCCCACACCGATTGTGAAGTCTAGAGCACTCAGTGCTGTCCAGTGCCATTTTGTACATCTACATTACGTGCAATAAACCAAATATGTGTTTGCTTTTGCGAGAATGCGTTACGAGTCAACAGTGAATACATAAGAACCAAATTGACTGAGAATGAGAAAACTGCATCCATGTGAAGGTTAGCGAGCAGTTTTTTTTTCTTTAAGAATCAACATCATCTGTATCGATCAGACAATATTTTTCAATGCATAGCAATCGATTCTGTGGAAAAGGCACGACAGGTTAACCAAATATAGTAGGTCAGATTGCCTGATGATGAAGACTCCTGAGTGCACCAGTACTTCATTTTTAATTGCCGCGTGAGAACTTTCGTGCAGGAATATCCGAGGACCTGTCCAACAAACTTCAAGGCATTGATTTAGAAAAAAAGATTCCCCGCCGTCGTGTTTCTCGGTTCGCCCGGGTCCGGTTGTCAAGGTATTACTACGGTTGTGGCAGATTTTGCAGGCGGAAAGCATCAGCAATTGGACCAGAAGCGCACTAGATGCTTAGGCAGTGTGCAACGCAATCGTGGCTCTTGTTGCTGTGCAGACTTCGCCCTTTCCAATCGGGAAATTTTAACTAGTTCAGGTCAAATCAGTATGACCAGGCAGTTAAAAAGAGTGCGCACAAACAGCTAATGAATAGTGCATCTAAAGACAAACATTTCAACGCCACATTCAGCGTAATATCCGCGTAGCGATGTGTATTTGCAGACTCGAGCGCATAAATACAGGTTTTGCGCGGTGAGTAAGAAATGCAGAGGATCACTTCATTCTTGGATGGGGTTGTTGCGGGGGAGCACTCACTCTCTCCTAGATCAGCGTTTCTCTACAGATTACGTCAATACTGGCGTTACCCATCATCTACCCACATAAACGCCTAATTCACCTATTCACTGAGCTACAATAACGAAGTGATTTTCGTTTACTAGTCATGGGTTACAGACACAGACAACCAAAAAGCACGTCGGGGTTTTCTGCCATAAAGATGATCCTTTATCACGCCACTTTGGTCGCATATGCCCGTGCCATGTGTCAGGGTCTTGACGCATCGATAACCAATCGCTACCGAGTCACGTGTCAAAATATTTTGACCTCGATTTTTCTTCCCCTGTTTCCATGCCATCAGGAAGAGAAGGGCTTCCGAGGCGCCGCGCTCATTGGTCGAGTCAGGGATGAAAGCGCATGCAGTGACGTAATTGGCCACGAGAGGGCTCAGCGAACCGGTTTGTCATAGAAAAGGGATAAACGCTTTTTATGATTGTTTGGTTTTATTTAGAGTATGTTAATTCGACAATAACATGTTAATTCGAAAACATACAATTTTATCCCTGTCCAATTCAACACTATGGTATATGGTATGTTTTATTGGCGATTTTCTGATTAAGTAACAAAAGCTGTTTTGGCTTTAAACTTTAAACACCTTGCGTTATGCGTGTCATATGTTTACCTGTCATAAAATAATGTACAAATATATGTGACCCTCTCTGTGAAATCCAGGCTAAAGTCTCAAAATCTAATTATGAGATAAGCATCAAAGTTTGATTTCAATCTTAGACATGGCCTTACTCAGTCAATATTAAAGATATAAAGGTTACATTTTTACAGAATGTTCTTTACCTTATGAAGGATGATTTTATGTAGTAAACAGTAAATCAGTAAAAAAAAAAAAAAGACTTTAGCTGGGTTTTCACAGCCAGGGTCACACATTCTCTGACTCTTGGTGAGGTGAAAGTGGCACTTAAAAGCGGCCCAAAAAAATCCTCCAGTTTAAACTTTCAATTGCCTTGTCACTGTATTTTCAATTCAGTGGCTATTAAAGTTTCTCAGAATGATTATACGGATGTAAATTTTTATCCAGACCGCTGATGGGGCATCACGCACACAGCTTTTGTCACCAGCTATCTGTAACTTTTCTCTACGCTGGTCAGGATGGATCATTTGCAGTCGTTTGTGATTACTGGATTTGATTGCAGGTGGATTTCCATTCAAAAATCAGGTATGAATCACAGATACGAGAATGTAAAAATGTTTTCAATAATAATAAAAAAAGAGTTTTGAATGCGGTCCAATTCTCTATTCGACTTTCTGAGCTGGTTGATAAGAAAAGACTGTCTGAAATTAGAACTAATTTTCTTACATTTCCTGTCAACCCTAAATGTAAAGAGGTGCACTTTAAAATTATGAATCACATTTACCTTGCAAAATACTTTTTAAGAGTAAGTTTTAAATTTTTAATAGTATTTAATATTGGGGACTCAAATATATGCCAATTATGCAAATTGGAGATAGAAACAGTTGAACACTTGTTTTTTCAGTGTAATTTGGTACAAACATTCTGGAATGATGCATTCAGCTACAACTGATCCTCTCATGGGAAATTAAGTTTGGTTTGTTGTTTAAGGATAAAAAGATATGAAATAATTTGTTGCTTTTGCTGAAATTTTACATTCATAAATGTAAATTTTTCATAACTCCCCCAGGATTAGTGGTTTTTAAAAAGGAATTTGTAATATATTTGGAGACGTTAAGAGGGATGAAAAGTCCCAAAGCAAGATATTTGTATACTTTATTAGAGGATTTTGGTTTCATAATGTGAGAGCCTCCTACTCCCATACTTTTTCTTTGTCTTTATATATTTTTTTTCACCCCAATATTTTTTATTTTATCTTAAATTCATTTTGTGATATGGTGTACAGAGTGTGAATGAAAATTGAGAGTAATCTCAGTCGTGATATGTAAATCTCCCAGTTATGAATGCCTTTCTGTGTTGTTGTTCAAAGCATTGAATAAAAAAATAAAAAACTTTCTGAGCCGGTAAGCGCCCCCTTGAGGTGGACCTCTGTGTGTATCAAAACAGCTGCAGTAGTCAACAATGATTTTTTCCAAGGGATCCATTCTATCCTGGAAGCGTTGTGCGCTCTTGAGTTTGACGCGTGTAACTGCACTTCCAGTGATCTCGACGCTAGAATGGCTGCAGTGTTTACGTGTTGTTTGGGCTGCTGCGGGGATGGCGGAGCGGGCCATGCTCCCCTCAAAGAAATGCCCACCGTACAGCTAGACACGCACCACATGGGTAAGAGTCATTTACACTGTTCAGAGAGCTCACAAGTCGTCACACATTTACATTTAAAGCGAAGAGATGTGTCAAGCTAGCAGATGATGCTAAATCCCTAAAAAAAAACGCTTGAACACAAATTAACTAATAAATAGGTTCGCCATCACTGTTTTTAAATAAACAATGTGAATTCGTTCCTAATAGTGTCTAATTAATCAGGACAAGTAGTCCTTACTACTCTGGATCACATGCTAGTTGCTAGTATACAGCTGACAGATCCAGTGTCTGTTTAATCTCTCTTGTGATTGAGTGAATCAGGTAGTGGGTGTCATTTCAGCCTCGTTTTTTTTCTGCAATTATCTCTGAAAACATTATGAAATGCATACCTGTATTTCAGTGCTGTAGCAGTGTGGTCATGAGAGTTTGCTTGGCCTTTTTTCCCAGGGACGGATGTGGTCATAGTGAAAAGTGGGAGGCGGATCTGTGGAACTGGAGCCTGTCTTGCCAACGCCCCTCTACACCAGAACAAGAGCTATTTTGAGTTCAAGGTCCAGTCCACGGGTGAGTGCCTCCATGATTGTTGTTACTATACAGCAGGGTCAGACTTTTCATCTTGTTATATTGTAGGTTTTTTGGTTTCGCTTTGGCTGTTTTTAATATTTTTCTAATGCCTGCGCAAACACTGTAGCACTGTGTAGCTGTCAGATAGATGTACAGGTGCATCTCAATAAATTAGAATGGAAAAGTTCATTTATTTCAGTAATTCAACTCAAATTGTGAAACTCGTGTATTAAATAAATTCAATGCACACAGACTGAAGTAGTTTAAGTCTTTGGTTCTTTTAATTGTGATGATTTAGGCTCACATTTAACAAACCCACCAATTCACTATCTCAACAAATTAGAATACTTCATAAGACCAATAAAAAAAAACATTTTTAGTGAATTGTTGGCCTTCTGGAAAGTATGTTAATTTACTGTATATGTACTCAATACTTGGTAGGGGCTCCTTTTGCTTTAATTACTGCCTCAATTCGGCGTGGCATGGAGGTGATCAGTTTGTGGCACTGCTGAGGTGGTATGGAAGCCCAGGTTTCTTTGACAGTGGCCTTCAGCTCATCTGCATTTTTTGGTCTCTTGTTTCTCATTTTCCTCTTGACTACCCCATAGATTCTCTATGGGGTTCAGGTCTGGTGAGTTTGCTGGTCAGTCAAGCACTGGGGGAAGGGGGAAGTCGTGGCCTAATGGTTAGAGAGTCGGACTCGTAACCCAAAGGTTGCGAGTTCGAGTCTCGGGCCGGCAGGAATTGTAGGTGGGGGGAGTGAATGTCCAGCACTCTCTCCACCCTCAATACCACGACTGAGGTGCCCTTGAGCAAGGCATCGAACCCCCAACTGCTCCCCGGGCGCCGCAGCATAAATGGATGCCCACTGCTCCGGGTGTGTGTTCACTGCTGTGTGTGTGCACTTTGGATGGGTTAAATGCAGAGCACAAATTCCGAGTATGGGTCACCATACTTGGCCGTATGTTACGTCACTTTCACACCAACACCACGGTCATTTAACCAACTTTTGGTGCTTTTGGCAGTGTGGGCAGGTGCCAAATCCTGCTGGAAAATGAAATCAGTATCTTTAAAAAGCTGGTCAGCAGAAGGAAGCATGAAGTGCTCCAGCATTTCTTGGTAAATGGGTGCAGTGACGTTGGTTTTCAAAAAACACAATGGACCAACACCAGCAGATGACATTGCACCCCAAATCATCACAGACTGTGGAAACTTAACACTGGACTTCATGCAACTTGGGCTATGAGCTTCTCCACCCTTCCTCCAGACTCTAGGACCTTGGTTTCCAAATGAAATACAAAACTTGCTCTCATCTGAAAAGAGGACTTTGGACCACTGGGCAACAGTCCAGTTCTTCTTCTCCTTAGCCCAGGTAAGATGCCTCTGACGTTGTCTGTGGTTCAGGAGTGGCTTAGCAAGAGGAATACGACAACTGTAGCCAAATTCCTTGACACGTCTGTGTGTGGTGGCTCTTGATGCCTCGACCCCAGCCTCAGTCCATTCCTTGTGAAGTTCACCCAAATTCTTGAATCGATTTTGCTTGACAATCCTCATAACGCTGCGGTTCTCTCGGTTGGTTGTGCATCTTTTTCTTCCACACTTTTTCCTTCCACTCAATTTTCTGTTAACATGCTTGGATACGGCACTCTGTGAACAGCCAGCTTCTTTGGCAATGAATGTTTGTGGCTTACCCTCCTTGTGAAGGGTGTCAATGATTGTCTTCTGGACAACTGTCAGATCAGCAGTCTTCCCCATGATTGTGTAGCCTAGTGAACCAAACTGAGAGACCATTTTGAAGGCTCAGGAAACCTTTGCAGGTGTTTTGAGTTGATTAGCTGATTGGCATGTCACCATATTCTAATTTGTTGAGAGTGAATTGGTGGGTTTTTGTTAAATGTGAGCCTAAATCATCACAATTAAAAGAACCAAAGACTTAAACTACTATTTAATACACGAGTTTCACAATTTGAGTTGAATTACTAAAATAAATGAACTTTTCCATGACATTCTAATTTGAGATGCACCTGTATGTATGTGTGTGTGTATATATATATATATATATATATATATATATATATATATATATATATATATGTATGTAAAGTAACTTATTATTTGGACCCCCTTGGGACATTTTTACTACAATCATATTTTACCTCCTGAATCTCTGTAATGTCAAGTCAAGTCACCTTTATTTATATAGCGCTTTTAACAATACAAATTGTGTCAAAGCAACTGCACAATATCAAAACGGGAAAATAGTGTCAATAATGTAAAATGACAAGATTAAACACTCAATTTTCAGTTAAAGGCATTTCATTATTGAAATCAGTGATGGCATCGTCCAGCTCAGTTCAGTTCAAAAAGTTTGTTCAATCAAGTCGACGATATTGCTGGAAATGAAGTGTCCCCAACTAAGCAAGCCAGAGGCGACAGCGGCAAGGAACCAAAACTCCATCGGTGACAGAACGGAGAAAAAAACCTTGGGAGAAACCAGGCTCAGTCGGGGGGCCATTTCTCCTCTGGCCAGACGACACAGCAGTTCAATTCCAACTGCTGCAAAGTCAGATTGTAAGGGCTCAACTGGTTCCCGAGGTCTTGTCCTGATGGCTGTCTAGGTGACGGGGTCCTCACTGGGGATCTGTCTCTGGGGCTCATCTAGGTGTCCTGGTCTCCGCTGACGTTCAGGGCTGTAGAGGTCGTCTCTAGGTGCTGATCCACCATCTGATCTGGTGACTGCAGTGACCTCGGAATAAGAAAGAAACAGACTAATATTAGCGTAGATGTCAATCTTTTTACGATGTAACAAGTACATCGTGTGTTATGGGAAGTGTTCCCGGTTCCGGTTGATCTAATTAATGCAGCCTAACAATCCTTTAACGGATTTGAATAATAGAAGTGTATTAGTGTGTTATGTGTAAGCCAGGTTAAAGAGATGGGTCTTTAATCTAGATTTAAACTGAGAGAGTGTGTCTGCCTCCCCAACAGTGTTTGGTAGATTGTTCCAGAGTTTGGGCGCTAAATAGGAAAAAGATCTGCCGCCCGCAGTTGATTTTGATATTCTAGAGTTTTGAGAACGCAGCGGACGTGAAGGACTATAATGTGATAAGAGCTCGCTCAAGTACTGAGGAGCTAAACCATTCAGGGCTTTATAAGTAATTAACAAGATTTTCAAATCTGTACGATGTTTAGTAGGGAGCCAGTGCAGTGTTGACAGAACCGGGCTAATGTGGTCATACTTCCTGGTTCTAGTAAGAACTCTAGCTGCTGCATTTTGAACCATCTGTAGTTTGTTTATTAAGCGTGCAGAACAACCACCCAATAAAGCATTACAATAATCTAACCTTGAGGTCATAAACGCATTAATTAATATTTCTGCATTTGACATTGAGAGCATAGGTCTCAGTTTAGATATATTTTTAAGATGAAAAAATGCAGTTTTACAAATGCTAGAAACGTGGCTGTCAAAGGAGAGATTGCTATCAAATAGCACACCTAGGGTCCTGACTGATGACGAAGAATCGACAGAGCAGCCATCAAGTGTTAGACAGTGTTCTAGGTTATTACTTGTGGGGGTTTTAGGTCCGATAATTAACACCTCTGTTTTTTCAGAATTTAGCAGTAAGAAATTACTCGTCATCCAGTTTTTTATATCGACTATGCATTCCATAAGTTTCTCAATTTGGTGTGTTTCACCAGGCCGTGAAGAAATATAGAGCTGAGTATCATCAGCATAACAGTGAAAGCTAACCCCGTGTTTCCTAATGATATTTCCCAAGGGTAACGTATACAGCGTGAAAAGTAACGGCCCTAGTACTGAGCCTTGAGGAACTCCATACTGCACTTGTGATCGATATGATACCTCTTCATTCACTGCTACGAATTGATGGCGGTCAGATAAGTACGATTTATTTGAACCATGCTAATGCACTTCCACTAACGCCAACAAAGTTTTCTAGTCTATTCAAAAGAATGTTGTGATCGATAGTGTCGAACGCAGGGCTAAGATCCAGTAGAACTAATAGAGAGATACAACCACGATCAGATGATAAGAGCAGGTCATTTGTAACTCTAACGAGAGCAGTCTCAGTACTATGATACGGTCTAAATCCTGACTGGAAATCCTCACAGATATCATTTTTCTCTAAGAAGGAATATAATTGTGATACAACCTTTTCTAATATCTTTGACAGAAAAGGGAGATTCGAGATCGGTCTGTAATTAACTAGATCTTTGGGGTCAAGTTATGGTTTTTTAATGAGAGGCTTAATAACAGCCAATTTAAAGTTTTTGGGGACATATCCTAATGACAATGACGAATTAATAATAGCCAAAAGAGGATCTATGACTTCTGGAAGCACCTCTTTTAGTAGTTTAGATGGAATAGGGTCTAACATACATGTTGTTGGTTTAGATGATTTAACAAGCTTATACAATTCTTCCTCTCCTATAGTAGAGAATGAGTGGAATTGTTCCTCAGGGGATCTATAGTGCACTATTTGATGTGATAATATAGCTGACGGCTGCATGGTTACAATTTGATCTCTAATAGTATAAATTTTGGAAGTAAAATAGTTCATAAAGTCATTACTGCTTTGCTGTTGGGAAATGTCAACACCTGTTGATGCTTTATTTTTTGTTAATTTTGCCACTGTATTGAATAAATACCTGGGGTTTTGTTGGTTTTCTTCTAAAAGAGACGAAAAGTAATCCGATCTAGCAGTTTTTAAAGCTTTTCTGTAGGATAGGGTACTTTCCCGCCAAGCTATACGAAATACCTCTAGTTTTGTTTTCCTCCAGCTGCGCTCCATTTTCCGGGCTGCTCTCTTTAGAGTGCGAGTGTGCTCATTATACCACGGTGTTGGACTCTTTTCCTTAATCTCCCTTAAGCGTAAAGGAGCAACTGTATCTAAAGTGCTAGAAAAGAGAGAGTCCATAGTTTCTGTTACATCATCAAGTTGTTCTGAGCTGTTGGATATGCTGAGGAATTTAGATAAATCAGGAAGATTACTTACAAAGCAGTCTTTTGTGGTAGAAGTGATGGTTCTACCATATTTGTAAGAAGGAGTTGAATTTACAGCTTTAACTATATGGAGTTTACACAAGACTAGATAATGATCTGATATATCATTGCTTTGCTGCAGAATTTCAACACCATTAACATCAATTCCATGTGACAGTATTAAATCTAGAGTATGATTTCGACTATGAGTAGGTCCTGAAACGTGTTGTCTAACCCCAATAGAGTTCAGAATGTCTATGAATGCTGATCCTAATGCATCTTTTTCATTATCAACGTGGATATTAAAATCACCCACCATTAAGACTTTATCTGCAGCCAGCACTAACTCTGATAGAAAATCAGCAAATTCTTTAATAAAGTCTGTATGGTGCCCTGGTGGCCTGTATACAGTAGCCAGTACAAACATCACGGGGGATTTATCATTAATACTTTTTTCTCTAGATAATTTTATATGAAGCACCATTACTTCAAAGGAGTTATACTTAAAGCCTGTCTTCTGAGAAATACTGAGAATATTGTTATAAATTGTAGCAACACCTCCCCCTTTGCCTTTAGGACGCTGCTCATTTTTGTAACAGTAATCTTGGGGGGTAGACTCGTTTAAAATAATGTATTCATCTGGTTTTAGCCATGTTTCTGTCAAACAGAGCAAATCTAGGTTATGATCATTAATCAAATCATTTACAAAAAGTGCTTTTGTAGAAAGGGACCTGATATTCAGTAAGCCAAGTTTTATCAATTGTTTCTGTGTATTGTAAACATTTTTTATTTGTTGAACATCAATTAAATGGTTACTCATAAATTGGTTTTGACGTTTTCTGTATTTTCTAGTTCGGGGAACAGACACAGTCTCTATAGTGTGATAATGTTCTTCAGCTGTCTCATGAAGGTGTGCTGCTGTTTGTGTTCGTGGTGCAGGTGTTTGGGGGATCGGTGTGGCCACTCAGAAGGTGAATTTGAACCAGGTGCCGCTGGGTCGTGACAGTCACAGTTTGGTGCTTCGATACGATGGCTCCATATACCACAACAACGAGGAGAAGAACCGATTACCTGCCAACAGCCTGCCTCAGGAGGGGGATATAGTAGTACGTTTTACTTTTGGAAATCAAATTGTGGAATACACAGCAAGTACATACTGTATAAGACATTGCTTCTGTTCATAAATGTGTGTTTCTGTTTTAAGGGGGTGACCTATGATCACGTGGAACTGAACCTGTACTTAAATGGAAAGAACATGCACTGTCCAGCCTCAGGTATTCGAGGGACTGTGTTCCCCATAGTTTATGGTGAGTTGTATTTCAGTAATATTATATATCATCATAATATATAATGCTGAATCAAAAAAATGTATGTGTGTGTATATATATATATATATATATATATATACACATAAAATTACAAATCATGTAAATCATATTTACATGTTTTATTTTAGCTTCAGTCATGCTAAAACTGTTTAGGCTGTTTTAGGCTAGTCCAGCTAATGCACAGCACATTTTAAAGTAAAAGTCTTTTCCAAAAAATGAATTGGCTCTTTTAATTGAAAACTGGGACTTTTGTTTCTTACAGCCACCATTTAAATGTTACAGGCCTTTTTTAATTATCAAATTATCATTGTTTACTCATGTCTTTCCAAACCTATATGACTTTCTTTTTACTGTCAAAAACAAATAAATATTTTGAGAAATGTCATGCAATGGAAGTCAGTGTTAATGCAGTCATTGGGCTCCAATGTTGTTTGGTTCCCAATGTTTTCAGCATATCATCTTTCATGTTGTGAAGAAGAAATAAAGTCATACAGGTTTGTAACAGTATGAGGGCAAGCAAATGATGCCAGATGTTTCATTTTTGAGTGGACTATCCCTTCAAGTTAAAAAAAAAAGGTTTAAATAACATTTAAGAATGCGCAAGTTGCGGAAAGGAACATATAAAGCAATAATTTTTATTTTATTTGCTGTATATTTAACAAAAAGTTAAAATACAGGTTTTAAAAAAGGACTGAGAAAAATAGATTTGTCATGATATATTACCTATATATTGCAGTGATTAAATGTGACGAAATGATTTTTTTTTGCCATTCATATGATGAACTAATATAATATGTTTGTAATCTCCCCTCTCATTCTCTCAGTGGACGACAGTGCCATCATAGACTGCCAGTTCAGTGATTTCTACCATACTCCACCTGAAGGCTTTGAAAAGATTCTGTTTGAACAGCAGATCTTTTGAATTGTCATCTGTGTGCAGACACACACATAGTGTGGAGCTGAACTGTGTGTGGCAGCACGTGGTTACGATCTCTTTCAATGTTGCTTCTGCCTTTGCTGTTACTACTGCTGCTCTTGTCCATTTGGAAGACAAACCAGGCTTTATTTCTGTCTGTGTGTGTGTGTGTGTGTGTTTGTACACAAATGAGATAGTCTACAACCCAGAAAACACTTTACATAAGCACTGAAGACACTTACTGATATCTATTTTCTGTAGTGGGTGATATTGATAAACTGTACAGTCATTAAATAAAAAGATAAGTTCAATGATCAGCAACTGATCAGCTTTGTGTTTTTGATTTATGTAGAAATTATGGATAATGTATCGTTGACTATATATCTACACAAATATCAGCTTTCTTGAATGAACCAATTGTATTTGCTCTAGTTACATGTGATTGAGAATCAAACCAAACCTCTCTTATTCTGTTGATTTTTGATGAGTCTGTTACTATCGTTTGCCTTTTATCTGAACTAGGCATATTTATAAATTGCTAACAATAGCAGTTTACAATATTTCCCACAGTGTATTTTAACATTTTACCTCTGTAATCTCTATTGCACATAATATTAAACAAGTGACTTTGGCTGAACACATTTCAGAGTGTCAAATAGACACTGAAATGACATGCATGAATCTGTTTAACGTGATCATTTTTGCTGCCCTAGCTTATATCTTAGCAAACTCCTTCAAATGTTAGACTGAAGGTAAACATTTATTTTTGCTTCAGATGTGTTTTGCTCCACTGATGTCTTGGACCTGAAATAATTCACATCTGCACAGTAACATTAATTATAACTATGAACCTAATGTTATTGGTTACTTCAGAAATGTAATGTACTCTTAACACCAAAACCACTCATGCATTAATTTTATTCATACAGTTGAATACACAACTAATTAAGTTTTATTGTTAACAGCATGACCATGCAGCTACCTAAAGCCAATGTGCTTTTCAGAAAAAAGTACTTGTCCTGTAAGATTGGTCAAATCTGATTTTCAGTCCCCAAAAAAAGCTTGAATTCTCTCTGTACACTGTGTCTTATGGTACATTCCACAAGTGCTGTATTTAATAAACCTAAGTATTCTGTCTTTATGTCAAATACCTGTTGTAGTGTGAAATGACAATGACCTCTAACCAAATAAAATATAGACAACAATCAAGCACCTCTACAAAAATAGTTCTATTTAGTTAAAATTCTAAATGTGTCCCTAGATCTTTGGTTGATACTTGGATGAATAATGTGGGTTAGCTATAGTAATAATTTCACATATAGCGATAAAGAGACGTAGATAGATTTATTAGTAATAAATCTGTTGAATTTTGATTTTGACTGAACCATTCAGCATCAGCCAGTAATATTATTCGAAACATGGATGGGTGAGTAACTCTTTGTAAATCCCCCAATGCAGACTCTCTTATTGTTCCTATTGTCTTGATTTCTCAGCAGGTCTAGACATTAGTGATGACAGATAGTAGAGGGTTCAGCGAACATTTTGAAAAAGCCTTTAAAATGTAAGGCTTTACATTTAAAAAAAAAATATCCTACTATTTTTAAGTCTTCACTGCTTTGGTGGTTCTAAACTGAGATAAAAAAAAAAAAACTGAATAAAGGTAAAGGCTCCCTTTTATAATAACGGTCATAAGTAACATTCCATTATATTTATTTTCTAACAGAGATAGTTAAAATACATTCAAATAAGTCATAAAACTATTATGTTTATATCTGAATGTACATGAACTGATCTTGCGTGGGTTTTATTAAAGCATGTTATGTTTTAAAATATTTGTTTAAAAGTATTACTATAATATAGGCCTATAAGTCATTTCACTGAAAACTGTTTAGACAAAGTTTAGACTTCATTGCCAAAGCGCAGTTGAAAGGACAATGACACTTTACAAGTCTGAAAGATCGACGGAAATGTTTTGGTGAGTCTCTAGAAGCTGTTAATGTGTGTCCGCTGCCACCTAGTGTCCATATTGGGAATAAACAGTTTTTTCTCTCTTATAAAGGCACACTATTAAAAGCTTTGACTAGCCCTTCAGGCACGTTTATGGTTGACCTGAAGCCTCATTAGAGGCTGTTTTGTCAGTTTGTTGCTGTGTGCTGATTGGCTGTTCAGTCTCCTGCTCTGAACAGTTTACAGATGAGCAAACGCAGGTGATGTGAGAAAAATATACACCGCAATTCTGTGTAAAACAGACACATACTGCATACTCAAACTCCCCTTTAAAAGTGTCAAAAGCTATGTTTTAAAATACAATCCAAGATACTAAGAACGACATTCTGTCAAGAATGTTTCTTACAGTTGCAACTGTATTAATTGCTACAGTTTTCTGTTTCTAACAGTTGCAAGAATGATTATATCAAAATGGCATATGCAGACATATTTCATGATATTTCTGTCACTGACATACTGTAAACCCCCATTTAAAAAAAAAAAGACATATGCAAGCTGCAGAAATTTTCTGGACTTAAAAAATAAACATTGAAAAAATTAATTGCTAAAAATAATAAAACATCTTAATTCTGTTAGATTGTTTATATTAAACATCTAGTACAGCTTTGACATCCCTCAGTGCTGCTTTTTTCCTCTGCAAATCCTGTTCCTGTTTCTCCAGGTCTGGAAACACAAAGAACAAAGTCATTCTCATGAAACACTGCCATTTAAGTCCCCATAAAAATTCTACTTTCTATGTGATTCATTACAGGGCACAAAAATGTACTAATTTATCCATTCAAATGATAAGTATATAAATTCAAAACTTACTGTTAAAGGGTTGAAATAACGTAACGCTTTAGATTTAGGTGGTTACAATCAATTACTGTACCTTGTTCCAGCTGAGTAATAATGCAAGGCAGCCGTCCAGATGCCCCCAATACTTTGAGAGCAACATCATAGTCTGTGGAATATTTCATAGCCTTTCAGTTGTATAAACAAAAACCCAGCATTTTATTGAGGGTTAAGAACATACAGGGATATTTCAGGTTCAATACAAGTCAAGTTCAGCTGATAGTGTTTGTGACAATATAACAGTATAATGACTATAGATCAGTGATCAACACATACACAAAATAAAAATAAAAATAGACCCATTCCTCTGTTTACTAAAAAAAAAAAAAAAGGCAAATATCAAGGTTAAAGTGAGAAACAGTATTTTAACGTTTGTGGATTGGCCTCTGTCACTTCCATCTTAAGTTACTAACAGCAACTCAGATTGTTTTAAAAGACGGGACAAGTCAAAATTAATGTTTTTGATGGCATGATTATGCCACAATTGCTGTCGATTGAGCTTAAAGGTGAAGTTTATAATTTTTTTGGTTTAAACATCTCTCAACCCATTTTACTGTTCATTGACTATTATAAGAATTCCATTCATGGGTTTATCTCCCAAAAAAGGTAAACATTGAGCCTCCCGGGCACCAAAAAACATTTAGTGTGGTCCACTCAGATTCGTCAGTGTCTTTCCAGGTCAACCTATAGCAAGAGTTTGGACTGTAGCTACTTTAGCAGACAAAGCAAGAGGCTTTATAGCCAGTGTGTGGGACCATCGCTGACACGTTACATGGGAAAATAAATTTAGATTGGTTTGTTACCAGCAAGCCAAAATGTAAAAAGACTTGCCTAAATACAGAGACAGACAATCAGGGGCCTGTACCATGATGGTGGCTGAACAAACTCAGGGTTACAGGATTAGTTTCGAGTGTGTGACATCAGTGGCAACAACCATTAACATGAATATTAATCATAAATATTAATTTAAAACAAAAGCTTTATAATAATTGTTAAACTAATGTTTAAGTAATTATCATTAAAGCCAGACAATTTTGTTGTAATTTTTTTTTTGGTACTATTGAGTGACCTTTAACTTGGAGAAAGACAAACTGGGAGACTCACTTTTTTGCGTCAGACATGTCACTTTGCTCTGATCTGAT
This sequence comes from Schizothorax lantsangensis, assembly GCA_027422415.1. Taxonomy (NCBI): domain Eukaryota; kingdom Metazoa; phylum Chordata; class Actinopteri; order Cypriniformes; family Cyprinidae; genus Schizothorax; species Schizothorax lantsangensis. The sequence continues at coordinate 17,239,405 of CM049848.1, forward strand.
TGGTCCAATTTCAGTTTGAGCTCTCTTACCCAGAACATAACCAGCCCCAGAGCAGGTTAGCTGTGGAGTGCAAGTTACTATGGCAATGAACGCTGCTAAAAGCCAAGCCACTTCCATGGTACCTAAAACCCAGGGCTACGTTCAGACCCGAAAAAACGGTGCAAAACGTTTATTAAATGGAAACGGTGATGCGTTGAACAGCCTGTTCTGATGATGCAAGTGTCGCAACTATGGCAGCTGAGAAGGACATTCTTTGTGTTCTTTTTGAAGAATTTTCGAAGCCTTATGAAATAGGTATAAATACGTGTTTAATACTGCAAAATACGCTCAATGTTACAGTCACTGCCCTTGCCTTCCAGAAAAAAAGAGAACATCCCAATCGAGTGAAGGGATTTGTGGAAACTGTGGTTCCTAATTATTGTGATCCAACATTTGCCTCGCATCTCAGGATGAAAAGACAAACATTTCAGATGAAGGATAATCCACTTCTTACCTCCGAGACTATGATATGATCTATATGACCTTATTATTTTTATTGTGAGTATTAGGCTTATCATTATTGCTGATCACTGTTGTTGTGCTATGATATTGTAATATTTACCATTATATAATCAGAGGAGCATAGAAAAGTTTATGAAAGTGTCACTCCACAATACAATAGCAAAATATATAAATATGTATAGAATTTTTGTTACATTAATCAGTGTCTAGCACACCTTCCTAAGGAAAGGATATGGACCAGAAGACATTGCAATTACTACATGATATTTAGACAGACTTATTTAAAGAAGTTCCAGATCTATACTTGTGCTCTTATTATTTCAGTTATTTTGCCTTTAATGTAAATAAACATGTGCAAACAATATACTTGCTCTTGTGAATTTATTTTGATGTTAATTACATTTACTTACAAATTCACCATCATGATGATATGCTATGTTAATATAAAACTCTTACAACAAACATGTCTTCTAATATCTTCAATTGTTCCGAGCTGCAGCGGACACATATTAAATGACTTCACTTGGATCCATTGTGCGAGCTGTGGTTTATACACGTTGCTGCTGATTGGGCTGACATTTTTGACACACCCACCAAACAAGAGAAAACGTATCTCAAACCCCGTTGCACACCGTTTCCAGGAAACATGTCGTTCAACCCGGAAACCGTAGCAAAACGTTGGGTACCGGTGTGAGCCTGAACGTGCCCCAGGATTTATGCAAACTAAACTGAAACTTACCTGGCTAGCCAGCCAATCCTGCTTCATTGTACAGGCCCATGGTAAGAGGAGGGTAAACATTGGTAATGCTTTTACAAGATGGAGGAATTTGATTCAGTGTTTGGGTTTCATTCGAGACGTTGAACTTTGCTGAAGTTTCTAAACTTGCCCAGATCAAGTCCCAGATAAAATAAATTCAGTCATGACAACTCTCTGAGAATTTAACATGGTAATGTACATGACAATGTATTTGCTGCAGCAGATACATCCACAAACATAGCAGATCTATACAGGTGGAGTTGGGGAAGGTGGAGGGTTTCTGAAGCGCACTGCAACTGCTACAGCAAACACTAGGCAAGTATTTGAATGTTGAGCAGCGAGCTCATTGGCTGCTGATGCAAAAAGATAATGATGTCATTATGCGCCATCTAGAGTTTCATGACAGAACTTTGGATATGTTGCTATGATATGAATAATCGTAAGGGTTTGAGGTTGTTTAAAAATATTCCTTCTTTATGTAATTCCACAATGTGACACTAGTAGCACAGAAGCCGCTTCGCCTTCAACTTGTATTGAACCCAGAATATTTCACAAAACTGCTCTGAATCAAGGCTGTTCTCACCTTGGTGGCTGGCTTTCTGTGACTGGGCTCTTTCTCCTAGACTGCTCAGCTGAGACACAAGCTCTGAGAAGATTTCTTTAGTCCACCCGGCCTCATTACATCTGGTCCAAAATATGGTGGCACTGGACTCAGATTTCACTGTGGTACCCACATCAGAAGCATCTGCTGCAGCGGGACGACCTGGTGATGAAGAAACCCCAGTTGGAGGAGGAGCTACTGGTAGCTGCCAGAGCATGTGAGCGAAGCGGAGCGGCATAACACTCCGCTCAATATTCCTTTGTGGGCGTGCGCTCCGCTCAGTCGCTCACGGTCAAAGCAAACGCTCCGCTAATGTTCCGCTCACTCTCACCGGTAAACCAAATCCCGCTCAGATCACACTGACATAACATTTCTCTGGTAGGCCTAATTGTGTTTTTTTCCCCCGTTTATAATGAAATTCGTACCAGTTGTTTCAGGGTGACGTTTAGCTTGCACTCTTTCAAATTAATTTTATTAATTTAAATGTAATGTATGTCTTGTTTATGAAGCCACTTGGCAAACCTTCCTAAAAAATTAAATAACTGAAAAAGTAGGCTATATTTGATTTTCATTAGGCCTACTTTATTTCCATGAAAACACAGCTTCAATTATTGTGCAACAGAACATTCAAAACACGCACACAAGATGAAATAAATGCACATAGAATTTCACAAAATACACCTTGCTTATCAGGCCCATGAAAAGCACACACACAAGATGAAATGCACCTAAAGAATTATTTAGTCTAAAAGACCAAAACTGCGGGGAAATGCGGTCTATTAAAACATCTGTCAATCTTTACAGGATTTTAGAATTTCCTTTTAGAAACATTAGACAAACTATTGCTTATTCCACAGATTCTCGAACTAGCAAATTACCAAAGGGCATTTTGGGTTGAGCGAGCGGTGCTGAGCGTATTGAGCGAGCAGAGCGGAATCTTCAGAAAGGCGCTCTCCGCTCCAAAGGAAATATGACCGCTACGCTCACATGCTCTGGTAGCTGCTCAGATTTGAAGCGAGATGCTGAGATTGTTTGTACTGAGGATATTAACACTGCTGGCATAGACAGGGAATTATACAGTGACCATATGGAGTATTTTTTTATATTTTAAATCGGGCTATCAAGAGATTAATTTTTAAAAATCTAATTAATTACATAATGTGCTGATTAATTAATCAAATTAATTTCAAATTAGTGAGATTAATTAATTAACATGCACATCATGTGCCGATTAATTAACGGTAGTTCTTATTAAAGAAAATAGTTATAATTGTTAATTTAGAAAAAACACTGAATAGACATTACAAAAAAGTAGCTTTACAAAAAAAATAAGTAGCTTTAGAAAGAAATATTTTAATTCAACATACAAAAATACAAATAAACAGTGAAATATGACATTATTTTTTTAAAAGAAACGATACTCTAAATATAAAACTAAAAGCGGCAGTAGGTGGTAGGAAATCCCTGTCTTAATAAGCGAGTCATTCAATCATTCATTCAGCTGATTCATTCAGAAATGAAGACTGCCATTATGAATGGCTCACTGAATCACTGATTCACTCGATTCATTTAAAAATGGGGATTCATTAATGAAACCCCTCTGTGTGTTGATCAGATGTCAGATCAGGTCCGAATACCATTTTTTGAGCTTTGAAGCTTTGGTAGTAATCAACACCGAATATTCGAAGCTTCGGAGGGAGGGGCTTGAACATATTTTTCTCTCTAATAAAAGGCAGGAATCTCTGTGTGTCTGTCTGTCTGTTTGCATTTTTATTATGTCGAGAACCCTTCATCCAATCGACTTCACGCGTGGCGGGTGTGTTGCTGCGGACCCAAGGGAGTGCAGTCTCGCATTTTGGTGCAATATGGACACGCGACACATTCAGAATTAATAAACTTTTAATAAACTACAGAACAGCGCGAGCCGGAAGCGGCGTGCTTCACGTGGGCAGGGCTTATATGCTCCGAGAACGGACACTGCACTAGTGATACAAAACACACAGGTCTGTTAAGAACAATACTTTTAATAAGGTAGCCCAGTGCTTAATTTGTAAATTGAGAGGTCCCGGAATAGAGCAGGGTAACGGATCCGACATGTGATTAGAGGAGGGAGAGGACCAATCTTTAGTGATTGAAAGCGTGCATCAGTTGCTTTTATAGGGTTCGAGCGGTCATGAAAAACCTGGAAAAGCTATGAAATTTTAAAACAGCAATTTCCAGGCCTGGAAAAGTTTTGTAAAAGTCATGGAATTTTATTTCACAAATTTCTGTATAATAGAGTTATATTTAATCAGGTCCTGAATTTGTGTGTATATCGCATAGTTTTACTCATTCCCGCAGCTTTCGAGTTTATAATGAGGGAAATTCCTGCAAACATTTATTGAATATAGCATGTAGGTTAGATGAGTAAATAAATCCACACAAACTAGCAGATTAAATCAGTCATTTGAAAACAGCGTGAGTGATTCTGCTGGATCTCGTCTGCACTACGAGAGCTACTGCACGCTGATCCAAGACTTTCGCTCGCATCTCGGGACAGTTGACAGACAGAAAACGCATGCATCGCATTCGGTTTTGTGATAGCAGAGTTCACATTTTTGTTCACATGTCGTGTCTTTTGCGCGCTTAAGTTCATTATTTCAAATGTAGATGTGCGGCAAGCGCGCTTATAATTAGAGCTGTCGCGATTTGTCGATTTTGAAAAATCATCGACTTAATTTTGCTCGCGTCGACTAACCGGCAAAATACCGGAAGTGCTGCATTTCAGGACGAGAATCCATAAAACACATTATTAGACTATTTTCTAAGGCTGCATGATATTAAACCCATTTAAAAATCATAATTAAGCATAATTGTGAATTCCCAAAGATATGATTGAATTAAATAATTATATGCGATGCAGTTCTAACACAGTATATGAGCTTTAATTATTTACATGCCTGTAGGTTAAGTATGTGCGTCACGCAGCGGCTCCTTTCACAGTAGTTCCACAGAAACTTATTTATATGTGGAGCATCTTAAACTTCATCTCTGCATGTTGTTGTGAGTTTGGGTTTATTATAACGTTCATTTGGGAACGCAACGTGCGCCATTTCATCAGATTTGTAAGGTAAATCATTTATAAACCTGTGCAAACACAGGAGAATACATCGAGATTTCAAAATAAAAGCTCAAACCCTCACTCTGAGTTTACACGTTTTGATGTCCACATATTAATTTAATTACAGTGGCTATAGCAATTCTGTCCTAAAGAAATGGCCAAATATTAAAGATTAAGTGGACATTTGAATTAAATGGTGCTTGATCAATATTAAACAAGGATTAGATCGCGCAGTAATGTTTCATAATAATCATCAGGCGCCCCCTGCAGGCCTTTGTTGTTATGCGTAATCTTCATTAGCTCTATTGTTTATAATACAATTTTATTTTAACATTTTTGTTCAATAAAACCATATGATTTCTTGCTTTTGATACTTTATTTGAACTAATTATTATTGCATCATTGCTATTATATATGTATTTTAAGTCATTTTAAAAGCTTTTGTTCACTTACATCTATTTATATTACCACAAAAAATATATATATTATAATTATAGGGCCCTATGAAATCCGTCTTATTTCCAAATTTCATTTTTTTCCATTTTAATTTTTCTATACTCCGTTTTAATGGTTAAATTTAATTGTATTAATCAAAAAGCCTGTCTAATTAATTGAGTTTTACAGTTTTATCTGTACCAAATTCTGTTTTCCATTATTTTCTGGATTCCATTTTAATGGTTCCATTAAATTTTAATAATCAAAAGCATCTCCAATTATTATTTTTATTTTTTTCAGAAATACTGCACATTTGCATTTTTCTCCTAAATAAATTCTAGTAAATAATATTTCTGGTAAATACTCCTTTATTTAAAATACTGATTATAATTGTATTATTAGACTAGAACACGTGGATATGTTGTCATTCTTACACTATAATACTGAACTTTTCAGTGATTTGGACTATGAGATGGACACTTGCTTCTTGCACTCTGTTGCACTTTACTTTTGCTTTAAAAAGGAAAAGTTGAGAACCGTTTCGTGGGGGGATGCCAGGTGTTCGAAAAAAAAAAAAAGAAAAAGAAAAAAAAAAGGATATTCGAATCTCAAAATTTAAAATCGAATGCCACCCCACCGAACGAATAATCGAATATTCTGGTCCAGCCCTACGCACAACAGGGCTTTATTTTCGTTGGCGAAATTACTGACAATGTGTCTAAAATGTAATTATTCACACCTTTACCTTATCTTCATATTTTAGGTAAAAACTTTTATGTAATCTATTTTTGTCTTTCTACCAGTCAATGATAATTCTGAAAGAAAACACGCAGTGTTTGTTATAGTAACACAAGCAACTTTCACACGCATCTGACTAACAAAACAGCGCGCTTGTATTTCAGAGTTGCTGTTAATGTTATGGTTATTTTAGCGATTAGTTTGCTCCGTAAATTCAGTTCAACAGCATTACGCTGAAGAGGGTAAACTTTATCATGCGACTGAATCTACACATGCATTTTAGGTGTTCTTGCTCCAAGCATAAATTCACATCTTTGATAGAGCGCTGTAGTGTATTCTTCAACCGCTCAGGTAATATCAATACAACCCATTTCAGGGGCTGCCAAAATTACATTTTAAAATCAGTCAGGACTATAGAAGTCCATATTAATATTTACAAGGAATTATCCATATTATGCGTAGGCTAGCCTATTTTTATGTGACCCCCCCCATCTAGTTTTGATGTCCATCAAGCCTTCTTTAGGGGGGTCAGACCTCCCCAAACCCCCCCCGTAATTCGCACCCTGGGCATAGAGTAAATGGTACCTGGTGAGACATGCTCAGTGGTTGGAGCTCTGGGCGGTGGAGAAGTTCTGTTTGTGGATGGTGTTTCCTTATGTTCAGGGGCAGTGACAGACCCAGGTGAGGTAGACACAGCCGCTGGGACTGCGCCGGCAGGTGAAGAAGGTTCTAGACTGTGCTCTGAAACACAGAGATATAGTGAGTGTGTTTTACACCTCATTGAAATTACAGCATCAGGACGATAGAAGAGAGATGAACACACCTGATTCTGCTGAGAGTCCAGAGTCCAAAATAACGCTACAGGGAATAGTGATACGGTACGTTTTTGATGGTGACAAACTCTGAGACTCTTCCTGAGACAGAGAGAGAGAACAATGTAAGCAAGTACACTGCTAGCTGCAAGCGAGTTAAAAGAGTGACTGAGTATAGTGGTGAGTATAATACACCATTCAAAAGTTTGGGTCAGAAAGTTTTTTTTCAGTTTCAGCAAGGATGCATCAAATTGAACAAAAAAAGACAGGAAAGACATTTATAATGTCACAAAAGATTTATATTTCTAATAAATGCTGAAGACTGGAGTAATGGCTGCTGAAAATTCAACTTTGCTCTCAGAAGAATAAATTACATTATTACATTACAGAGTAAATTACATTATAGGATATATTACAATAGCAAACAGTTATCTTAAATTGTAATAATATTTCACAATATTACTGCATTTTTTTTTACATAAATGTAGCCTTGGTGAGCACAGACTTCTTTTAGAAACATAAAAAATTATTTTTAACAGAAGTATAACTGTACTAGATCGTGATTAACCTTATTGTACTAAACAGTTTAGTAAAAAATGTGTTGTATATATAAAAAAAAAAAAAAGTATTTTTGTCACTATTGGTGTCAATTTTGCTCAAGAGGCCTGGTTAATTTGTTCCTCTGCATTTAATGCTGCTGGCTTGACAGTTTGTTACAATTCCTAGCTATGGAAAAGTTTTCCAAAAAGGTATGGAGGAGCTTTGTTTCATTTATAGATCATCCTCAAGCCTTGGATCTTTCTAGCCATGTATCAGACTGATATATATGTAGCAAACAATACCTTTGTTCTGAAGTGCCATTGGGCCTTGTGTTGTGTTTTTGTTGTCATTTTTGACATGAAAATATCAGTAAACACATCTGCTTGTTTATGGTGTGACATGAGTGTGATGTGTTGTGTACAGAGAGACTCACTGAATCAATGTCGGTGTCATCGTCAGCTTCTGAAAATAATGAGATTGTTTCTTTACATTAAGAAATGATAAATGATACTTCTCGTTATTTTATTTTTTTTCAAAAATACAAACACATTTGTACCTGTGGTTGATGGATTGAGTTTTACACACGGCCTGCAGACAAAGAAAAACAAAAAGTTTCTTTACTATTGTAAGTTTTTGCCAAAATACCATGGTACATTATGGTATTTTTGTATTTGTATTGCTTTCAAAATGGTTCTAAATCCTAAACATACCTTGTTTTTTTAGGCACAGGAGTGGACCGCTATTAAAAGTGAAGAGAGAAACACATCATTGCTACAATTTTACTACCAAATGTTTTTAAGATTCATTTACATTTACATTTATGCATTTAGCAGACGCTTTTATCCAAAGCGACTTACATTGCATTCAAGTTACAGTTTTACATTTTATCAGGTCTTGCTTTCCCTGGTAATCGAACCCATGATCTTGGCGTTGCTAGTGCCATGCTCTACCATTTGAGCTACAGGAAAGATTTAAAATCTTTAAGGGTTAATTCACACAAAAATGCCTTTTTTTGCATTCTCTCACCCTCATGTCTTTCTAAACCTGTACGACTGACTTTCTTCAGTGGAACTAAAAACAATTTTAAAAAAGGTCTGATATTTTGTCTATATTAAAGGTCAATAGGGTCAAGACTTACTTTGAATTCTGACAAGATCATATCTGTTTATTGATACAGTATAATTTGTTCCTTAACATAATACAAGTAAAATGATCATCTGTGAATACGATTCTGTATCCACTCATCTCTGAGATGAGGCTCAATAAAAACAACACATTCATTTGAATTTTTATAATTAAGTTACATTATTTGCTATTAAAAAGTTAAACCAAGCTAAAATTTATGTTATGAAGTGACATTTAGTGATAATAGTACAGAGCAATTTTAGTCTATTTTCTAGATGGTGATGATGACTGTACTGAGGAAAACATTAAGTGTCTTCATGTAGAGGAAAGCTGAAGTGTGTGTGTGTGTGTGTGTGTTCTGACCCTGCCATGCAATTCTCCTGGATTGTCTGCTGATCCACAAGCCTTCTGAGCAGACGTTAAGTTTAATGAACCTAAACAAACACAAATGCATTTCATACTAGAAACTCCTCTGTACAGATGGACTCAAAGCTATTAGTATAATCAGATTAGCTTTTGAAAATCATGCAACTTTCTTTACAGTAAGAAATTAAAAATTACCCTTTACTTTCACACATATAGTTAATTTGTACCTGTGGTTGATGGACTGGGCTCTGCACAGGGCCTGTAAATAGACAGAGAAACTTGTTTAAGGAACTTGGACAAGAATTTTTGTCAGTACAATGGACAACAGCAGTCTTAATCACATCTCGTCCTAGAACATGTTTCAGGCTGGATACTTCCTGTGGATTAATAAAGTTCAGCATACCTTTTACTTTCAGGGTCAGGAGTTGATGGCTATTGAAATTAAAAAGAGAAAAATTACAACAATATTACTAACTAGTTTTAAAATAGCCATGTCTTTGCTGAAAGAGTTGTGAATTTGCAGTTTGAATTAAATGTTTACAAGGTGATGTGTAATTGGAGACATTCACATGATGCATCAAGACAGATTATATCATGAAAACTCACATTGTTCTGATTTGGAGGTGTACAGTCCTCTATATCTGACTGTACTGGAGCATACATAGATTCAATTTCATCATCTATGATAAAATTATAATAGTCCAGTGTTATTAATGTTTTACATTTACATCAACATGCCAAAAACAAGCTATTATTCTCATGTTGACAAATAAACACAAAGATCTTTGAATAAACACTCTACATTTTGTAACTGAACTGGGTTATTGAGTATTACTGCAGTACTGTCTAATATAAAGCTATAATACAATGTAATAATAATTACCAGAATCTAACAAACTAAATGACACGGTCTTCTTCTTTTTGGACAAACTCACTTCTGATGACCTAAAAAAAGTGCAAACACAAGATCATCTGAAATAATCACACTGTAATTAATAATGTGACAATGTTCTGTGATTAATCCAGTTCTGACGAGGATGCACACACCCTGCACACTTACCCTGTAGATGAATCAGAATCTCTCTATTAATAAATTAAGAAAAAGGAAAGACAGGAAATTACATCCAAAATGTCATATTGTAATCTAAATTAATGTCATATTTATATGTATTTATTTCAGAATTGTGCAGTGATGTTTTAAGATGAACAGTAATGTGGTTAGGTAAAAGTCAATGTAAGTGTTCATGAAGAGGCTATAAGTGTGTGTGTGTGTGTGTGTGTGTGTGTGTGTATGCTGACCCTGTCAGGCCTTTTCATGTTAGGCCTTCGACCGTCTGGCGAGCCTTGTAAACAAAAACACAGACTCAGAAAATTCTCACATTGACATTTTACATTTTCACACAAGTTGCTTACAAATTTGCATCACTGACAAATAAAATTACAAAAAAAAAAATCGAAACACTTACTTATTTTTTTGGATTCTGGATCATGTAAATCACAGAACACTCTAAAAGGAAATTAATTTGGTTAATTTCACTACATCTAAAACATAACATAAAACATAAATTGATAAAAGATTATTTCATCTTACTTATAACTGCCTTTAGTACTGTCTTCAACGGCTCTGCCACGATCCTCTAAGGCGCAGGGATAATGGTACGATCGCTTACAACGTTTTACATCACATCCTGCTGTAGCACCGTTTTTTTTACAGTGGTGGCAAAGCTAGAAATAAACACACAGCAGTTATGCATCGAGAGAGAAAAAACACTAGAATATTATAAACGTTTGGTTACAGTTTGCATTTAATGTACAGAAGTATTCATGTTAAAGTATAATGCTGTACTATGCTGAACAATACAAATTACCATTGCAATGAAAATTATTCAAATTTTGATAATGTGGTAAAAGTGATAATGTCAATATACAGTACAATGACATGTTTTTGAGTTAAAGGATTTTTTGGAGTATAGCTGTCATAAATATTCTGTTTTTAACTCATATTTGAATGGTATGGTACAAAATTGTGTTTAAAAAAAACAATTAAGCTTTGGAAACTTTTTAACAAAGCTGAATTACCTTGAGCTGTTACACATATATACATTTAGTCCATGCATGTGTTGAAGTTGAGTAGCAATAGATGGCCAGATCAAAGAGAGCTCTCACAAAAGCTACAGAGAATAAATTATTCTATTACATTAGAAAGGCTATGGCGACAAGAAGATCTTCAAAAAACTAGAGAAGTTCTCAGAGACACAGCTAATTCATAAGTTTAAAATGCGTTGTACCAGAAAACCTTTGAAGATGTTGAAGAAAAAGCACAATATCATCAAGGGGAATAAAAGGTTTGATGAGAGCAACTGAGAAAAACCCTTAATTTACTACCAAAGGCTTTGAAGATGACTGTAGAATGTAAAGCTGAAGATGTAAAGCGCTTTGAGTACCCAGAAAAGCGTTATATAAATGTAAGGAATTATTATTATTGTGACCTGAAGAAAGGTGGAAACAACCTTTAAATGCAGAGTATAAGAAAAACACTAGACAAGCATGACCTTCATGTCGAGACATCTTGCCAAGTGCCACTCAAGCAAGAAGAACACAAAAGGCCCATTTGAATATGCTAAGATTCATTTGGATAGACATGTGGACTTCTGGAAGAATGTCTTATCGAGTGATGTGACCAAACTGGAACATTTTATACATCCAAATCTACTTAAAGCTTGGTTCATGGATCGGTCATAGAATGTTCGAGTGGACTGTTCAGTCTTCAGATTTAAAACTCATTGAAAATATTTGGTGTAATTTGACAAAAGCAGTGGCAATATAAAAACCAAAGATTATCAGTGATCTGGAAGCTTTTTCCAAGCAAATAATGGGCCAAGATTCCAGTAGAGTTGTGACAGAAGCGTCTAAGCACTTACAGGCAGCATTTATTGGAGGTTATAAAGAATAAAAGATTCTGCACAAAATTTGACTTGGCGATTGAATAATTTTGTACATGAATGTTTAGAGCCAATTTCAATTCTTTCATTTTCCATCAACTTTACATTCTCACAACAATCATTCAAATGTGAATTAATAAACTTCCTATAATAGCTTACCAATGGCCTTTGTTGAATTGGTTTCATACAATTTTGTTCTCAGCAGCAAAATGCCTTGCAGGTCAAGGGGAATAATTTTGATTGCAACTTTACATGCATTGTACAGAATGTATACCTGTGGAACATGCCACATAAAATACCCCTAATACACTCATATTTTACACTTAAGTTTATTAATTTGTATTGTAGTTCATCATTAAAGTATTGTGTATGGACACTGTTATGTAAAGTATTAAACAATGTTTTGAGAAAAATATTAACGAGTTAAAATTAATTATAACATTTTAGAGGCAGTTAATGTTAGTTGTGCATATGCTTTTGCAAAGATATTTACTAGTCTTTTTCCTCTCTTCAGCTCTTTCTTTACATCTTCTACATCAAATCCAAACAGGTCGTCATATGTGGGCGAATTCTTGCAGTAGATTCCTGATGCAAACAACTGAGGACACAATAATATAAGATAAGCATTAAACGTTATATATAGAAATTACATTTACATGTATTAATTTAGCAGACGCTTTTATCCTAAGCGACTTACAATTGGGGAATACATCAAGCAATTCATCTTAAAGAGGCAAATAGACACAGGAAGTGCTCGTAATACCAAGTTTCAAGCACAAGCATTGTTCAAATAACTAGGCTACAAGCTAGACAGGGAAAGATTAAAGAAAAGTCAAAACAAAGTTGTTGTTTTTTTCATTTCAAATTCTTCAGTGACTTGTCTAGTTTAAGGTGAAACACATATTAACCTAACCCAAACAAAACTATGAGTAACAGTCAGCGAACAGCATTAATAACTACAGTACATTTTAGTAACGGATGCAATATGAAAACATGCTTACCAAACAGTTTTGATGTGCGGAGATGTTGCCTTTGGAGTTGAGAGGCCCTGTGATTTCAGTTTCGTCTGATTTCTCGCAAAGTGCACAAATAATTTTATTCTGAAATTTATCCGATCCCATGTTGAGCTCTGCTTGATGACATTCAACGACGATTCACGTTTTCATTGCAATGTCTCTTTCAGTGGAATTAAGTTTCGTTCTCTTTCAAGCATAGGTCTCGGTGTCTCACTATGGGATACGCCCCTTCCGCGTATGGAGGAAGCCCGGGGGGCTGTTTCATAAAACAAGTTTACCAAATAAACCAGGCTAATTTCAGTTAGTCTGACTTATTTTGAACCAAATCAAGTGACAATAAGTCAGACTAACTGAAATAAACCTGGCTTATTTGGTAAACTTGTTTTATGAAACAGCCCCCTGGTTGTTTGCACATGACGTCATTGCTGTGGCGCGAAATGCAGCTGGAGGGCGGGAAGTAATTTTTCTCCATAGGAATCAGTAGCAGAAACTCAAGATGCCTGTGTTTTGCGTCGTTTATGAATGCTCAAATCGGTCAAACGGAGAAAACACAAGGACCTTTTATCGTGTACGAAAATGTGTTGTTCATAAGGGGGAAAAGTCAAGAAATTGACTGAAAAATGCAGGAAAAAGTGGCTTGTAAACCTGCGTCGGCAGGAACCGATCGGATAATGCTCATGTGTGCAAATGGTTAATATAAGTTATAATATTAATCAGAGGTGGAAAGTAACGAATTACATTTACTCGCGTTACTGTAATTGAGTAGCTTTTTTGTGTACTTCTACTTTTTAAAATCTGTAATTTTACTTAAGTATATTTTTAGAAGTATTGTACTCCGCTACATTTTAAAACCCCTCAATTACTGAGTAAAAAAAAAAAGCGCTCCCTGTAACTACTGCAGTAGATAATGAGAGGAGAACAAACTGGCGCTAAAATCACAAGAAAGATGCAGACGGACAAGATAGGCGTTATGGTGCAGACCCAGCTAAAAACCAAACCTGTCGTATTCTGCTGAAGTTGAACTCGAAGGAAATGAAGTGAACCCCTGGTCATATTTATGCTCTATTATGCAGTGCAAGCTGTGTTTGCCTAGAGAGACCAAACTAGCAGCTTATAAAATCTCGACATCAAACCTTCTCAAGCATGTAGAGCAGGGATGGAACTGGCGGCCCAGTGTCTTTTAGTACGGCCCGCTGGATTATATTACACTCGGAGTATAAATTTTAAAAACATTTGAAAAGTAAGTCACGTAAAGATTGCTTTCAGTTTATGATGTTAATACTATCTCCAAACCAGGAGAGGTCGCTAGTTTCCAGCCGCTCCCCGTATTATTTTTAGCGCAGTGTAAATATTCACTAACGTTAGCAAATAATAAATGAAAAAACACCATGAAAACAGTATTTTCCAGTCAAGATGGTTAACAGATTATCTTTTTTAACAAGTTCAAGGGGATATGTTTGGAAATCTGTATTTTTATTTAAATCGCCATCACACCACTGCTCACAGACAACGGGACGCCAGAGTTGCACTTGCCTCAAATTTCAAAGGTAAAATGCATAGTCAGCAAAAGCTTTTTACCAAATGCATGATAGAAATGTTTGTACTGAACTATGTTCTTAGGGTCTCTTCGGGTCCTTAAAAAGTCTTCAGTTTATTTGTTTAAATTTATGGCCATGAAAACGTGGCTGGGGATACCGAGGGTTAAAGTAAGGACCAAGCGGCCAGCGGCAGACAGGTCGCAAATTTTTTTTTTTTTTTTTTTGATACAACATTTGATTAATCAATGCATGCTGATGAACTTTTATCATAGTTTATAGTTATAAGGTAACGAAAGTGTTCAACATTCAACCCGTTCTTTTTCATCAGTATTATTTGTGATTTATATTTTGTGACAGGAATTCCTCTTTTTGCTTTCACTTTCATGATCTTGAAAGTGAAAAGAAGATCACTTTCGCTTCACAAGAAAATAAAAATTGTCTGTTTTGCTTATATCTATACACCTTTCACTTTTTAAGACTAAACCAACAGATGGATTCATTGTTATTCTTAATTAAAAAGCACAACAACAATAAAACAGTAGGTTACAATGACAAACTAGCATAACATTTATTAACAAAAACGAATAAGACGAGGCATAGGACACATCACATGCTGTATTATACCGACTAATACATAACAGAATGTTTAGCAAACACTGAGGAATCAAATAATAATAATATTAAAAAAAATAAGGAAAGTGAGGTAAACAGCAAAGATAACAAGCTTTTCAAAACGAAAACAAAAAGTCAAACTAAACTGGCTGTCGCTGACAGGACTTGCATGTTTTCTCTACAAGAATACCAACATGTTCACCTTCTCTGTTTTAAGAAGCGGTCTTTTACTTTAGTTTGAAAACCAAATCCTCCGCTGCGCGCGCACTGCTCTCCTCTGCATACGCGCCGCTTCTGCTGCCTCTGCTCTGCTTACGCGTGCGCGTGCGGTGTGAAACCAGGCTCTACTGAAGCGCTCGCACGTGATCAGTGAAATCTTTCTCCTGCTACAATATGTTGCGGCTGGCAGCGCGCACGCTTTGGAGCAGCACAGACCATGCACTAGCACAAGTGCGACCACGTCAAATTTTTACTCGCACACTCTCAAAAAATGGTTGCATTTTGGTCGCAGTCTAGAGCCCTGAATATATAAAATAATTTTATAAAATAAAGAAAACAATGATGTGCCGTCTCGTCTTGAACAGGAGCACTTCACAAAAATGAACCGAAAGTCAGCAAATACATGACTCACAGACATGATAAATATATCTATAGAAAGCTTTAAATTACTACTTAACGAAATAAATCAAATCGAAAACAAAAACTCTTTCATTATAATCCGTGAAGATGCACTTCTCTCTAAAGGCGAGTCTAATGAGGAGATGGCGAGTCAGGATCTTCATCTGATTCTTCATCTTTGCGACACTGACACAGAAAACACTAGTTTATTAGTAAATAATTCAAATATCTCCTTACTATTTCCCCCTGACACATTCATGGTAATTACTTTTGCTGGGGCTTTATGGCAAGCTTTATTGCGTGTATTTGAAGCAGAACTCTTCAGCTGCGCTGACGGCTCTCTGCTGCTGCTGGACTCTAAACACCGTCGAGCCGCTCTTGACAGTCGCGGTAGCACGGTCTCTGTTGTTTCCACCAGTAAGGCAATTTTTTTCATCACTAATTGATGGATGTCTAAAATATAAACATAAGGAGAAGCCTAAAACAGGCCCGAGGCCCGGCCCGCGTCTGAACTATGACGTGAAAATTGGCCCGATCGAAGCCCGGTCGGGGCTGGGCTGAAATGCAGGGCTCTAGCGTTCCCCTCGGTAGAAATCACGTTTCTCCCTCGGGGGCCCCCTCCCATCGTCGGGCCCTTAGAATCGTCCTAACTCCCCCCCCCCCTTACGGCGCCCCTGTTGGTGAGGGAGTGAATAACCAGCGCTCTCTCCTCCTTCAATACCACGACTGAGGTGTCCTTAAGCAAGACACCGATCCCCCAACTGCTCCCCGGGCGCTGTAACATGGCTGCCCACTGCTCCGGGTGTGTGTTCACTTAGGATGGGTTAAATGCAGAGAATACATTTCATGCCGTTCTGAAAGTGAAATCTGCTGCCAGAGAACGAATATGCATTTTCAATAAGCCCTTCTGCTATTTTTGCTACATATTCTTAAATGTGAACTAGTGGATCGGCAAAAAGCTAATGCATTATAAAAATCTAAACAATTAAGTAATTAAGATATATGTTATTTAATATAATAATTAATTGATACTTTTGACTCATCCCTTTTCTTAAAAATTGTTTAAAGGCTGAAATGTGAAGTGCAGTTCTTAAAAAGGAATTTAAAGGTCTTAAAATTGATTTTGAAAATCCTGCAGATACAAGGTTATTTTATGGTACCATTTGGAATATATATATATATTTTAATAAGCCCTTTTTAACTGTCCTCTTAGGGTGTTTTGAGAATGTTCTGTAGGCCACTAATAATAAAAAAGGACCTCTGTACATTTGTTTGTTGCAAATTTACAGACAATGCAATTAAGATATTTACATTGACTTGTTGGGTAATATTTCTGTCAACTGACAACAAAGTTTCCCTTCTGAACTAGCATAACTGCAAACGTTTTATAGTTAATACAATCTTTAAAAACAAATTACATTAATTATACTTTAATTTCTTTCAATAAAAAGGAAATTGAGTAAAATGGTGTAAAAGGTGTGTGGACGTGGATTAGTAATCTGGCCCCTTGGTCAGGGGTGGATCTAGAAAATATTTTTTAGGGTGGCAAAGGGGTGGCATGGGGTCTATGAGGGGTGGTAACACCAAAGCAAGCCCCCATGCATATTTTTTGGTGATTTATTGTCTGACATGCACAGTTGTGTTCACAAATATTGCATTACCATTAAGTAATCATCTATACTGTTCAAAATGAAAAATAAATAACAACATTTCAATATCCATCATGGCACCAAGTCAATACACAATATAAA
Source organism: Schizothorax lantsangensis (assembly GCA_027422415.1). Taxonomy (NCBI): domain Eukaryota; kingdom Metazoa; phylum Chordata; class Actinopteri; order Cypriniformes; family Cyprinidae; genus Schizothorax; species Schizothorax lantsangensis. The sequence continues at coordinate 17,256,857 of CM049848.1, forward strand.
AAACTTGGTCACACTTTATATTAGGTGGCATTAACTACTATGTACTTACATCAAAAAATAAGTACAATGTACTTATTGTGGTCATATTGTATTGCAAAACACTTTTGCTGATATTGAGGTGGGATACGGTTAAGGTTAGTGACAGGTTTGGTGGTATGGGTATAGGTTTAAAGGTAGGTTAAGATGTAAGGGATGGGTCAACAGTGTAATTATAAGTGTAATTACAGAAATTAATTACAGATGTAATTACATATAGGTATTTTTAAATATATACGTACAATGTAAAAACATATATGTACACAATAAGTGCATTGTATCAAATGATTAATTTCAATGTAAGTACATAGTAGTTAGTTTTAGTGCAAGTTTAGGAGCAAGTTTAAGAGTAACACTTTAGAATTTCCTAACATTAGAAAGAAATACATTAATATCAAAGCATTGAAACTGGATCAGTTTTGAAAACAATGTTTGATTTTCTGTTATTACCAGAGGTGGGAATGTCTGTAATCACCCAGAACACACTATCAATAGTCTAGCAACACTCCAGCAACTGCATAGCAAGAGCCTAGCAACCACCCAGAATATCCTAGCAACCAACTAGCAACACTTTAGCAAACAACATCTAACTGACCAAACTATTTATGTTTAAACAAGACTTTAAGACAAGACAGCATAAATTAGTTTTTCAAACTTTTCAATCTAGTTATTACAGGTATTCTTAAATGCTTACACACAATTCAAATACACAGATGACTCTCCTGCCCAGTGAACACTCATTATTGATCTAATAACACTTCACAAAAAACTCTTATTAGGATTCAGGACTTATTTTTGCAGCTCAATGTCTACTACAGTATACAACTTAAATTAGGCTAAATTATAATAAAATTATAATAATTCAGCAATGAACTTTTGGGAACAGATCATTTTCATTTTACTACTGTAAAGAAATCTTGCAGTAGATGAAAAATACTAGAAAAGTTCAAATACCAAATAATTGTATATGAACTTGGCTTCAATTGTATATACACTGATTGGCTTCATCACTCTGTCTCCTCTCCACCAATAAGCTGGTGTGTGGTGAGCGGTCTGGCGCACTATGGCTGCCGTCGCATCATCCAGGTGGATGCTGCACACTGGTGGTGGACGAGGAGACCCCCCCCCTCACAATGTAGAGCGCTTTGAGTGCTTAGAAAAAGCAGAAAAGCGCTATATAAATGTAATGAATTATTATTATTATTATTGGTATGCACCACAATACAGTACAGTAAAAAAAAATCTAATAAAATAAGTAAATTCAGCATCCTCTGCACATTTGGTCTGATTTCATTACAGTATACAGTACTATAGCAGTTTCCTGGTGTCCTGACATAAGATAAGCTATTCTCTAGCAGTCATTTCTCAGTTCTGTAAACATGCAGTACACATAAAAAATGGTTACGAATAAAATTTGACAGTGTTGTGAACTTTTTTCCTCGTCGAAGCAGAGACCAGGAGACGTTGGGATATCTTTCAAGCAGGAGTTACTCTTTATTGAGAACTCGCTGTGCGTAGCTGCAGTCATCCAAGTCTAACTAAAGCAGTGATACATTGTAGTTTATATACATTTAGGGGCCAGTGCTTAGGAATGGAAACAAAGCACCTGGGTGACGACCTTAAACAAAGCATGCAAATGAAGTATTCAGGTATAGCAACCTGCCCCATTTAACCACTCCTAATCCAATCAGCATAACTGCCCAAAGATTGGGGCAGGGGCACCAAGAGCCATTACAAACAAAAGGTGAGAGTCTCCGTCATCTGGCTCATTTGACTTACAATAAGAGAACAGGAACTGGCAGGAACCTCTTGCTACAAACTTTGTTTAACAGAATCATTCATCTGATGTCATCATCTTCACCATAAATGCTAAATGCAATGTACATAACTTTTTCAGTTTATATACTATTACATTGGAACCTAGATTTAACATTTTATAAATTTGTAATCCCACAATTCCCCCTTTGAGAGTTCTAATAACTCTCACAAAATACAAATTTAGATACTTAAAAGTTAATTCTTGTAACTTGTAATCGTTACAGGCACATTGTACATGTTCTGTGTTGCTTATATGTAATTGCATGCTGACACAGAAACAAAACATGCAATTAGGGTCCGTGAAGTTCTTACGGGTAATAATCTTTTCTGGTTGGAACTGTCTTTTCCTCGTGAGAGGCGGGAGTCATTTGCTGAAAGAAACACTTGATACTGTGGATGCATAGATATTACGCAAGTAGGAGAAACAACAGCAGAATTGCTATTTCCTTGATCCACAGCCAGGGTTTACCTAACAAGTTTCCGAACCATGAAGAATTATCTTCAGTCATCTGGTGTAATTTTGCTGAAAGACCAAGAATGTCTTGTTGGATTTTGTTCAAGTTCTATCTTGATCATGTTGATGGATGACTGAAGTTCCCGTATGTGAGTCTCTGCGTTGTGTATATTTTTTTTCTTCTTTCTTCTTTCTTTTCTTGTGTGGTAGTTGGCTCGGCAATGGGTCTAGTTGTTTTCTAGAGGTTGTGGCTTCATCCGCAGGTGAGAAGGGCGGTGCATATGGATCTCAGGACAGCCATCAAGTGGTATCTGCACAGAGGAAGAAAGAAACAAAAAGAACAGAGACCAACGGCACAGAGCAGTATTTGTTGTAGAGTCTGCAAACATTAGGGTTGTATCCTCTGTTCAAATATAGTCTGCTATTGTTGTTCCTTCTTTCCCTATTTCTCAATTCCTGCGACACCTAAAGAACAGTGAGGTAAGGATGGACTAGTGGATGGGGAAGGCCTATGAGGGAGTCTTCACCGCAGGGTTCGCCCCCGAAGCCTGTTGCTTTCGGTTCTTCCCTGGGCTCCTCACTGGTCCGTGTGTCCTATCCTATCCCTGTAGGTGGGGGAACAACTTTACAGTGTGACACATGAGTCCAGGTTTTCCTTCCCTGACACAACACTGCAGCAGCTGTAATCAACATCACTTGATGTGGTCTGTACCACTTAGGCTCTAATGGCTTGTTTCTGAATGCCTTTATCATGACCCATTGACCTGGGATGATTGTGTGTCCCCCTTCTGGTGGAGTCTGCCAACACGACTCAACTCTCTCTTTGGCACTCTGCACTGCCTTTGTGAGGTTTTCACAGTAAGCGATCAGGGCATCTGAAGCAATGTGCACATCAGCATTTCTAAGATCAATCACACCTGGCATCTGCATTGGGCGTCCAGTAATAATCTCATGAGGGCTCAGTCCTACTGATCTGTTAGGTGATGCTCTCATACTACACAGTACTGCGGGCAGTGCTTCAACCCATGGTACTCCTTCCTGATGCATTTTGCTTAGCCTGGTTTTGATTGTTCTGTTTGATCGTTCAACCTGTCCTGAGGCTTGTGGCCTATAGGGACAGTGAAGGTTCCACTTAATCTTCAACATTCTAGACACTTCCTTGACTACCTGTCCTGTGAAGTGGGTACCTTGATCTGAGTCAATGTAATCTGGTAATCCCCATCTGGGAATGAAATCAGTGACAAGACATTTAGCAGTATGTGCAGCTGTAGCACGCCCTGTTAGATAAGCTTCTACCCATCTTGAGAACTTGTCTATTACTACCAAAACGTCAGTTTTTCCTTTACAAGGGGGCAACGATATGTAATCAACTTGCAGGTGACGAAATGGCCCTGGTGGAGCTGGGGTATGTGCTGCTGGTGTAGTGGCTGCTGGTACATCATTATTTTTCTGACATGTAACACATCTCTTGACTGTTTCAGTGGCTGCGTTTCTGAATTTTGGATTCCACCATTGATTTGAGAACCTGTGATTCATCATTGCTGGACCACTATGACCCAAACTGTGTATTTGTTGAGCCAAATATGGCAACAGTGATTCGGGAGCAACATACTTTCCCCCTTTGGTCCAGCAGCCGGATGAATCCACAGTGGCTCCTTTGTCTAACCACGTCCATGCTTCATATAGAGGAACGTCTTTATACAGATCAATGATTGATTCAGGGGGTAGAATTGTCTTCTGTGCTGTACTACCTGAACACACTTGTACAGTTGCATAGAAACAAGCCTGTTTAGCCGCTACATCAGCGAGAGCATTACCTTTAGCTTCCGTAGTATTAGTTGTGAGATGTGCTTTCACTTTGATCACCGCTAATTTCTTTGGGAGGTTCATGGCAAACATTAAATCTTTCACTAATCCAGCATGCTTAATGGGGGATCCAGCAGAAGTTAGAAATTTTCTGGTTTGCCAAATGACACCAAAATCATGAATTACCCCAAAAGCATACCTGGAATCTGTGTAGATATTTGCAACCGATCCTGAAGCTAGCGTGCATGCTCTAGTTAAGGCTACTAATTCTGCAGCTTGAGCTGAAAAATGATCTGGAAGACGACCTGAAGCAACTACTTCAGTGGTGGAAGTTACTGCATATCCTGCTCGTCTGTTACCTTCAATAACTTGAGCTGAACCATCAACAAACAATTCCAATTCTGCGTTCTCTATGGGAGTTTCTGCTATTTCACTTGTCGCTGCATATGTAAGCGTAACACAATCATGAGTCATTTCGCCTTCACCCTCTAACACAAATTCAGTCATTGCAGACATCATACATGAGGATGGGTTCGTGACTGGTGCACGCTGTATAACAATATTCGGGGCTGTGAGATTTGCTACTGTAATTTCTGCACCTGTATCAAGCAAAAAATCAATCTCTTTCTCTTTTATGCTACCTTTCACAAAAATTATTTGGTCATTGTGTTGGATTACAGGGGAAAGGTAGCTACCCACAGCCCCAACAATCAGTTTTTTTCCTGGTCTTGTTGTGCTCTTAGAAGAGCCTGAACTAGCTGTCCTACAGTTTCAGTGGTCACTGGCGGAACTACTTCAGGGTTGTGTGCAGGCTGAAAAGGAGCAGAATTATGCATAGCATTTCTTTTACTATCTTGCAACTTCTTCCTACACTCTTTCTCCCAATGTCCTAATTTTTCACAGTATTTGCATTTGCTTTCTCTTTTAGACCATCTATTGTCTTGTTTCGTTGTGTTAAACGTAGCTGCTGCTACTCTTACTTTTGCCTTGACATCAGCATCTTTTTCCCATGTAGCTAACCTGTCTTCAGAAAAATTTGTGCGTGCTGAGGGTAAGCTCTGGGATAGTCTCTCTATATCTTTAGGTCCTAGCGCTTTGGCAACAGTTTGTACTTGGACAACAGAAGAGTTGGGAGGAACACTTTCAATTCCCTGAGATCTCCTCCTAGCACCACACACATTGACGGAATTTACAGGCACATCAGTTACTGATTGGAGAGCTACATCTGTTTCAAAAAACGCTTGTAAATCAGGGTAAATGTTATCAGGCTGACTAACTTCCACATCAGTTTTTGCTGCAGCTTTCTTGAGGTTCAATTTCTTAGTCAAAGAGGATACTCTAGCACAGAGCTCTTTGTTCTGTTCCTCTAACTCTGAGTTACGCTGAGACTGTTGTGTAGCTAGCGCTAAACCAAATTCTCTGTGGCAGCAGATAATGCCTTTCACATTGTTCTTGCGAATACATGCTCCTAGTACCTTTTTACACTCATCTACAGACTAAGTCTTATCTGGATGGATCTCATATTTCTGAGTTAGTTCTTGTCTAACTTTCTCAGTGACTATTAGGTACATTTGCACTCCTAACAGTGATTTGAATTCGCTATCTGACCACAAAGGAGTCGCTAGACCACCTTTTTCAGTTGTGGGGATCAGTCTAGCATTCTTTCTAAACATTTTGTGAGTTTCTTTGTTACCACACAATCAAAACACTAAAACTTCTCTGTTCAACAGAGGGTACGCTTGTTAACACATCAACTATTGTTAACCTTCCCTGGCAAAGCAGAGGATAAACCAAAATTATTAGCACGAAATGCTAATCTTCCCTGCTAAAACAGAGGATAAATCTTCCCTGCCTGAACAGAGGATAAACTTTTTAGCACGTAATGCAAAAACTTCCCTGCCTGAAACAGAGGATAAACTTCATCTCTAAAAATATTTTTTTAGAGGATAAACTTAGTTAAACAAAACCCTACAGATGTATGTTAACTCTTCTCTGACGGCACAGAGGATACAAATATTAGCACGTAATGCTAATCTTCCCTGCCTGAACAGAGGATAAACTTCATCTCTAAAAATATTTTTTTAGAGGATAAACTTAGTTAAACAAAACCCTACAGATGTATGTTAACTCTTCTCTGACGGCACAGAGGATACAAATATTAGCATGTAATGCTAATCTTCCCTGCCTGAACAGAGGATAAACTTCATCTCTAAAAACATTTTTTTAGAGGATAAACTTAGTTAAACAAACCCTACAGATGTATGTTAACTCTTCTCTGACGGCACAGAGGATACAAATATTAGCATGTAATGCTAATCTTCCCTGCCTGAACAGAGGATAAACTTCATCTCTAAAAATATTTTTTTAGAGGATAAACTTAGTTAAACAAAACCCTACAGCTGTCTGTTAACTCTTCTCTGACGGCGCAGAGGATAACAAATTTGTTCTGGTCTTAAAGGTTCTTTTGGATAGAGTGACACTCACCAACCTTTGGTTGTACAGAAAAATTCAGTCTGGAACGATCAATCTGGATTCAGGTGAGGAGCTCTATCCGGGGCACGGCACCATCTGTTGTGAACTTTTTCCTCGTCGAAGCAGAGACCAGGAGACGTTGGGATATCTTTCAAGCAGGAGTTACTCTTTATTGAGAACTCGCTGTGCGTCGCTGCAGTCATCCAAGTCTCACTAAAGCAGTGATACATTGTAGTTTATATACATTTAGGGGGCAGTGCTTAGGAATGGAAACAAAGCACCTGGGTGACGACCTTAAACAAAGCATGCAAATGAAGTATTCAGGTATAGCAACCTGCCCCATTTAACCACTCCTAATCCAATCAGCATAACTGCCCAAAGATTGGGGCAGGGGCACCAAGAGCCATTACAAACAAAAGGTGAGAGTCTCCGTCATCTGGCTCATTTGACTTACAATAAGAGAACAGGAACTGGCAGGAACCTCTTGCTACAAACTTTGTTTAACAGAATCATTCATCTGATGTCATCATCTTCACCATAAATGCTAAATACAATGTACATAACTTTTTCAGTTTATATACTATTACATTGGAACCTAGATTTAACATTTTATAAATTTGTAATCCCACAACAGTCACACGTTTGAATGTGTACAACATGTGCTACAATTTACTGTACATATAGAATAGTGAAATTTCCATCATCTAATGTACTGGTACTGTACTGTAATTATACTGAATGTGTAAGTATTAAACCCATAATAGCCTATTATTCGTTCAGCTCTCTCCTCTCTCTGTTGGTAGGATGCAGAGATTTTGATTGGTGTCATCAGTTTTGCTACCTAATGTTTAACTTATTCATTGTTAAACTTTTTTAGAAACGTGTCTTTGTTTTGAGAACTGAATTAATGGTTTGGGAAAATGGGCAAACTAAAATCAGTTATATTATGTTAAAAATCGAGAAAACTGCAATACAAGATTCTTACCTAACTCTGCTATTAGTTCTCGTGATCGGCATCTTCTTATTGATTTCATGTTATTGTTTCGTCCGATATGGCAGAAAGGCCCTATATCCATGATGAAAGTGGAGCGAGCGGTCGGAGAATCGGATCACCAAACAAGGGATGAATCTCAGACATATCCGGACGGGATTAGATTTCTCAGAGGACTTCTGAATAAACCGAGAAGCAGTATCTGATTCACGAACAAATGTAAAAACAATTCGTTAGTGAATGCGCTTTGTGTTTTTGACTCAAAAAGAACCGGTTTATTAGAGTAATTTGTTAATGAAGCCAACTACACTGGGTGCGCGTGCAACCATCGTGCACAGTTTAGTGAAAGACTTTTTTTTTTCATTAAAATTTCATTAATGTAATGGTACTTTTACTTGAGTAGAATATTTTCGTACTCTTTCCACCTCTGACTGGGGCGGACTGGGACAAAAATTCAGCCCTGGCACTGTAGCCACACCGGCCCACATTACCACACCCACACAACCCCACTCACAGACACTTACATTTGTGTACAGATGGTGAAATAATATAAGCAGTACCAAATATGTAACAGATATTTAATCATTTAATGTATGTGTCTGGCAAACAATGCTTACTACTTTAGCACATGTTTATAACAAATTTACACATGCAGTAAAAACAAAAGAAAAATAATCTGAGGATGTTGTAGTGTCTGTGTGCTTATGCCATTTGTCTGTTGTTACTGTCATTCTCTACAGTATGTTGTTCTTTGTCACTGTCTGTCTGTTGGGTTTTTCCTACACTGTAAAAAGATTACTGTAAATTTTACAGTAACTTACTGGCAGCTGGATGCCAGTAAGTTACTGTAAAAATGGTTACAGTATTATTACCGTAATTGCATTTACAGTATTACCGTATTTCCATTTACAGTAGTATTACTGTATTTTCATATACAGTATTATTACCGTATTTTCATTTACAGTATTATTACCGTATTTTCATATACAGTATTATTACCGTATTTTCATTTACAGTATTATTACCGTATTTTTATTTACAGTAGTATTACCGTATTTTCATTTACAGTATTATTACCGTATTTTCATATACAGTATTACCGCATTTTCATTTACAGTATTATTACTGTATTTTTATTTACAGTATCAGTGCTGTAGTGTTTATTTTCATGTAGTTTAAACATTTTTTACCTTTAAAAAACAATCAAATTGTGGTGCAGCACTGTAATCCATGATTTTTACCACCCCCCCTACCCCATAAAAATCACAATAACTCATGAGCATTAGTTCTGATAATATTCTTTTTAATTGTTGAACATTTTCTTTTTAAAAGTATAAATTACAAGTCTTGAGCTCTAGGATGAACTAGCTGAAAAAAGGGCATCATCACAGTCCCCTGGGCACTTTGTATCATGGAAAAACATACACATACTGAAAAGCAAAAACAAGTAAGTACACTAACAGTCAAAAGTTTTTGAACGGTAAGATTTTTAATGTTTTTAAAGAAGCCTCTTCTGCTCACCAAGCCTGCATTTATTTGATCCAAAATACAGCCAAAGCAGTAACATTGTGAAATTTTTACTATTTAAAATAACTTTCTATTTGAATATATTTTAAAATGTAATTTATTCCTGTGATCAAAACTGAATTTTCAGCATCATTGCTCCAGTCTTCAGTGTCACATGATCCTTCAGAAATCATTCTAATATGCTGATAAACATTTATTATTATTATTATTATCATCATAAATATTTAAAACAGTTGAGTAATTTTTTTCAGGATACTTTGATGAATAGAAAGATCCAAAGATCAACATTTATCTGAAATAAAAAGATTTTGTAACATTATACCATTCAAGAGCTTGGATTCAGTATTTTGGAAATTACTACTTTTATTTAGAAAAAGTGAAGATGAAGACATTTATAATGTTAAAAAAGATTTCTATTTCAGATAAATGCTGTTGACAAAACAATTGACTCAGCTGTTTTAAACATAATAATAACAATAGTTTTTTGAGCAGCAAATCAGAATATTATAATGATTTCTAAAGGATGTTAAAAATTCTGCTTTGATTACAGGAATAAATTACATTTTAAAATATATTCAAATAGAAAACATTTATTTTAAATACTAAAAAAATTCAAAATAGTTTTGCTGTACTTTGGATCAAATAAATGCAGGCTTGGTGAGCAGAAGAGGCTTCTTTAAAAACATTAAAAATCTTACTGTTCAAAAACTTTTGACTGGTAGTGTTAGTAAAATTAAATAATATAGTAAAAATGAGTTCGAGTTGTGTTAAATGTCAGTAATTTTCACAGTCAAAGTTGACAAGCTCTCCGATGAGAAACAGCAGGATGGGATTCAGGCAGATCTTTTTTCTTTGCACCCTCTTTCCAGAATTCCAGCTGATTTGTGACGTTCAATGCATCAGGTGCCACAAAGATTGACCGTCTGAATTAACCTGCAAGCACAAAAAAAAAAAAAAAAAAAAAGCATTATTTTTCAAAGCAGTGTTTACATAATTTATCACAACTGTCAAACTTGGTGCTGTATGCACTTTGATGTTAATAAAAACATTATATACTACATCTGAACGCACCTACAAGGGAAGGTACATAATTAGTTGATAATCCATCACATTCAAATTATTAAAGCTCTATTTTTTACAATGCATTCTCAATCTGTAGAGCAACGTGGTAGAATGCTGAATTAATGGGTTTGATTCAGGGGCGGACTGGGGGCCACTTTTTGTCCAGGGCCACTTTTTGGCACAGAGCGGCCCACCAAATCTGGTCGGCAACACACCGCACCACACCATAAATGAGTGGTGTACTTCTTTACATTATAATTTCTCTTTTCTGGTGTATATGGCAAATAGTAAATCATTTTAAAGATTTTTTTTACGAGGGACAGTTTAATATCACTAAAGTTAAATCCATATAATCAGTCCATATGACACAATACTCTGGTATCGTCTAGATTAGAAGACTTGAATAGTGCAGAATGCGGACTGTTTTTATGGGCCTTTCTATTGGTCACCATATACAGTATTTGTCGTTTTGCAGGAGCTTGACATCTATCATTTTAAGGAATAGAGCTCCAATTGTAGAAAAGAGTGCAAATTATTTTGATGAAGAATGCAGTAAACAGTACTGTGAAATATATATGTTACAATTTAAAATAGCCGTCTTCTATGCGAATATATAGCAAAATATAATTTATTTCTGTGATCAAAGCTGAATTTTCAACATCATTACTCCAGTCTTCAGTGTCACATGATCTTCAGAAATCATTCTAATGCTGCTTTGCTGTTTTAGAAACATTTCTGATTATTAGCAATATTGAAAACTCTTGTGCTGCTTCATATTTTTGTGGAAAATCTGATACCATTCAGTCTTGGGTAAGATTAAAAAATATTAATTAATATTTTTCTTGAACAATGTTGCATTAAATCAAAGATTATAGAATACAAAAAGGGACTTTAATTAAATTGATTTAAGTGACAGTAAAGATATTTACACTTATTATGAAGTACTTATTTCAAATAAATGCTGTTCTTTAACTGAGAACCATTATACCAATAATAAACCATTATTAATAATTGATCACAAATAATAACTGATAATAATTAAGCAGCAAATTAAGCAGCATTAGAATGATTTCTGAAGGGACACTGAAGACTGGAGTAATGACGCTGAAAATTCAGCTTTGATCACAGAAATAAATTACATTTTAAAACATCCTAAATAGAAAAAACACTATTTTAACTGTAATATTTCATAATATTATTGTTTTACTGTATTTTTGATCAAATAAATTCAATCTTCTTTCAAATAAATAAAAAGCCTTAATTATTTCAAACTTTTAACCACCAGTGTGTATATAAAATAGGCTAATGCATGTGAATTAATAAGCAAATTATATTTGTATTAGGCCTATAGTATAAATCACTTTCCTATGCACAGCACTCGAAAGCAAAAGTCTTCAGATTTGCAATGTTCTAGAGTAAGATTGAGAATGATTTTTAAACATTTTCTTAGACATGTGAAATCACGGAAGAAAGCCTATATAGAGATTAACTCTTATCTCATGTCTGCTGAAAACTGCTATGTTATGTAGCCTACATTGGGACGAATAACGTACATGGCATTATTTTTTTATTTTATTTATTTTTATCGTAAACGGTTGGCAAATATTGCTGAATTGTCTCGTCATGTTTAGCTGCTTACATCTTACCTCGCATTCAAGTCGCGCACAGCTCAGCGTCAGTGAACAGTAAATCCCGCCTTCTACACTTTGATTGGCTATTTCAAACATTTTGACATTGACGAGCGCTTTTGAGCCACTGCACTGAGCCGGAGTAAGCTAAATTAATTAGAATTTTTGAATGAAGTGGGCCGTGCGGCCCGGGCCATTCGTCGGGGCCGATGGTAGGATATACGTACATTTATTACAATCCATTTATATATATATATATATATATATATATATATATATACAGTATATATATATATATATATATATATATATATATATATATATATATATATATTAGGGGTGGCACGGTACGTTTATTCGTACCGAACCGTCACGGTACAGGCATCTCGGTTCGGTGCATGATGCCTTATGACGAATACAGGCAATTCACCCCCAATCCAGAAGGGGGCGCCCGCAGCAATGAAACGCTGTTTGATAACCGCCAGCAGAAGAACAGCGAATGCCAACGGTGACACAGAGGCGGCCGCGCTGATGTTTGGCTCACTGTATTTTATTTTGATAAAGTACCAACTGGCTTTCAAGTTAGCAATGCTGGAACTGATGTGTGTGTGTGAGTGTGTGTGACGCGATCACTTCAACTGTTATTTAAAAGCTCTTTATATTCTGTATTATTCAACAAAGACAAGCAATAAATCATTGTATAGTATGCAGTGTTGGGCACGTTACTTTAAAAAAGTAATTAGTTATATTACTAGTTACTTCTCACAAATAGTAACTGAGTTACATCATTATAAAATAAACTAATTACCAGGGAAAGTAACTATTGTTACTTTTTTTTTAAATGTTCAAATGTGTCAAATAACTTGGATGTCCCCAATATTAAATGTTAAATGAATGAAATGGACACTAAATAGAATACATTATTATTATAATACATTGCACACTAATCTACACTATTTTAATGTTTCTGTGGGACAATGTGAGAGACACCTATCAAATTCAATTGATTATTGTAAATATGATCAACCCTCTATGGACACCTTGGCAATAGAATCTGCATTGGCTTATCATTTTTTATAGTATATCAGATAATTAATATTAGTCTGGTGAGTAAACTAAAAAAAATGACAAGCCAATGGAGATTATATTGCCAAGGTGTCCATAGAGGGTTGATAATATTTACAATAATCCATTGAATGATTTTCAATTATATATAATTATATCTATATAAAGCTTATGTTTGTAAAATGGCACAGTTTTTTTTTAAATATCTCACTTAGCATCAGTCAGTCAAACATTATAATATGATATTATGATAATTTAGCATTAAATTTTAGCATTATATGATGATATAACTTTAGTAATTAGAATAACCATGTATAAATGCATATTTGTCATGTTGACTGAATTTAGGATTGGTGGTGGTGCTTAAGATATTGTTTGTCATTTAGTGTTTCTATAAAAAAAGGAAAAAGAAAACTACAAATAATACTGATAAGATAACAAAACTACTACGAATTCTACTACTAATAACAATATAAAACGCACTAAGGATTATTGAGCTGCTGGGTTCATGAATATTAATCAGGTTGTCTGCGTTCGCTCGAACTGATTCGCTGAAATCAAAACAGGGACAATGATAGGTGAGCGCCGGCCAATGAGATTGCCGTTTACGCATTAGCTCCGCCCACTAGCGGAGAACCCGGCAGTTCCTAAAAGCTGAAGAATTCTAAAGGAACTCCGTTATTTTGACAGGAAAATACAGCAAAGAATATCGTTTACATGTAGCGCGTCAATTCTGCATGTTATGAAAGACCCGCGGACACGAAAACAATCTGCGGACTTGGCAACATAGCGTGCTAACTTGATGCTTCCTCTGAAGACTGCTTAGATGTGTTTGAATTGAAACAGCGCTGCTAGACCGATCGCTGTGTGTGTCATCAAAGTACTGCGAGAGCTATAAGAGAGCAGACGTCTCCTTATGCTTTATCTCGCCGTACTTCGATGTCATACGATCTATCTTCAAGTCGAACACACCGCTTTACTCCTACTCTCGCGTGTCACGTGACAGTGTAATCGCAGCCTCTGCGGTGGAAGAATCGGGTTTTCTCATATTGCGATATTATCGCAAATTAGGGATGTGCGGATCTAGTCGACTAGTCGACTAAACGGTACAGCTCCTACTAGTCGACACTGAAAACAATAGTCGACTACACGAGAAAAAAAAAAGATAATTTTATCATTCAAATTACCATCATTTTAACGTTACATTTAAAACATTTTAAAGAACAGTTAAAATAAAACTTTTGAAAAAGAATACATATCAAAATATTTAAATATATAAATATTTTTAAAAGCGTATCTGGGCGGGAACTATAATTTTACCTCACATGCGTTTTCTTCATGTCAGTTGCGGCGAGCTCCACGCGAAAGACCAGCAAGGTGTGGGATTATTTTGAATTAGAAGGAAATGGAAATGTTTTTTGTAAACTGTGTAATGTCAAATTGGCTTACAATAACTATACTGGAGCTATGCGTAATCATATTCAATACACGTATGCGTTAGCTTGGAGTCTAGCCAAAGCCAAATGTCAATAATGTCATGCACTACAACCTGCCGCTGCGGTCCGCGATCCTATCCGCGCTGTCTATTCCTCTAAACGAAGACTCACTTCGGTGGTGCTGCGGGATTTCCAGGCTCTTTTCGAAACTGTCTGCTTGCTTGTAGTTATCTCTCTGTGTGCCTGTGACTTCAGTTCCTGCCGAGCGCGGGGTTTTTTTCAAGTGCAGAATCGCCTCTAGTCCTGTCTTTCGCCAGACCACAACATGTTAAATTCACTGAACAAATGCGCACGGTCTAAATAAGTAAAACGAGCTTTGTTTTGTTTTTAGACAATATAGCCAACATGAAGTACATTTTTAAAAGCCGTTTTAATGCTATTCCTTGATAAACTTTCCTATTGTTTTTTTTTACTTTTGTTTTAATATGTGTTTTAATATGTTGGCTAACGTTATATGACAATGAAGAATTCTGTCAGTCTATTGATTGATTTTCAATTTCTGCATTGCTCCAGACGATCTGAATAAATAAGATCTGCACTGGTTTATGAAGAGTGTATGCTCTTCCTTTTTTTCTGTTTAACGACCGCCTAAAATTAATTGATGATAACGTGAGGCAAGCATACGGCATAATCGTGACCTATTTTTAGCAGAATTCATTGAGGGATTTGACAGTGTGATTCAAAGATTAAATATTTCAACTGTATGCTGTTATATAGACACGCACAGTGTTTTTTTTTTTTTTTTTTTGCCGTTTTTGGGGGGTTTCTAGCTTTTAGACTAGTCGACTAGTCGGATTCAAAACTTTCGTTTAAACGACAGTCAAATTAGTCGTAGCGCACATCCCTATCGCAAATGCAATTAATCGTTCAGCCCTAATTTCAACCACAAATAAAGTAAATGGGTCTGATGAGCATGAGCCTCAAGATGAAGATGACAACGGCTTTAAACCAAGTGATAGTGTGTCAGAGGTGATGACTCGTTGTGATAGAAGGAAAAGTGGATCTGTGACAAGTAGCGTTAGTTCTGTGGCATCTTTAACCAGTTCTGCTCGTGTCAAGGCGGAGGCTAAGCATGCAGCACTTTTAGCCCGAGCATCTGCTTTAAGAACGAAGCAAGAATTAGAGGCTGAAGAGTTGAGATTGAAGGCCAAAAAAGAACAGCTTGAATTGGATACAGAAATTGCTGCATCAAATGCGGAACTCAAAGTGTTAAAAGAGTATGAAGAAGGTCAAGATGGCATGAATGATTATTACAGGTCACAGACTGGGTCACAAGCTGGTGATTCATTCAAAGGCCGAAAGAAACGGCAAGTTCAGCCAGTATCTAACCTGTGTAGAAAGTCTGAGCCTATGTCAAGCACCCAGGATCAAAGCTCTATCCAGAGACTATCTCAACTAACCACAGATCATGGTAACACTCAACAGTCGATTGATGATAGCAGATATCTGTTCAATGTGATGCACCGCCAAAACGAAATAACTGAGTTGTTGGTCAAGCAGCAGAGCTTATCCCAATTATCTCAAAGAGATGTGCCAATATTTTCTGGAGATCCTCTTGTCTATATTTCTTTCATAAGGGCATTCGACCACTCGATTGAGAACAAGACTAATAATCCTCGAGACAGGTTATACTATCTCGAACAGTTCACAAGTGGTGAACCACAAGCTCTTGTTCGCAGCTGCGAACATATGAGTCCAACTAAGGGCTATAAAGAAGCAAAACGTCTTCTTCAGCTACATTATGGCAACGAGCTGAAGATAGCTACAGCTTACCTTGAGAAAGCTCTAAAATGGCCGCAAATCAAAACAGAGGACAATAAGGGAATGAAGACTTATGCCTTATTCCTTATTGGATGCAGAAATACCATGGCTGATGTTGAATTCATGGATGAGATGAATAATCAGACAAACATGAGAACAGTCCTTTCAAAACTTCCTTTCAGACTTAGAGAACGTTGGAGAAATACAGCCTTTGATATTCAGCAACGAAATGGACGAAGAGCCACATTTGAAGATTTGGTCAACTTTATTGACTTAAATGCTCAAGTTTTGAATGACCCACTCTTTGGAGATATTCAGGACGTTAAGGTGGAGAGAAAAGGAAAGTCCAGTTTTCCAGAGAAGAACTCAAGGAAGAGTGGTTTCAAAGGTAGTATCTTTGCCACAAATGTCTCGCCGTCTGACAAGGACAAAGCAGAATACTCACGACAAAAGAAACAGAATACAGATAGATCTGATTTTGCAGTTCGAAGAGCTTGTTTGTTCTGTAACAAGGAACACACACTTGATTCCTGTATTAAGCTTAAGAACCAGGAATACAAGGACAGAATTCAGTTTCTTAAAAGTAAAGGTCTGTGCTTTGGCTGTCTAACACAAGGACACATGAGTAAAGATTGTAAGAGGAGAATGTCATGTCCAGATTGCTCACTAAAACATCCAGGTGTCCTACATATCGTTAAACAAGAAGATAAGCAAGATGAAAAGTTTGAAGACCACGACTTTGCAGTTTCAAATGCTTTTCTCTCACTGGGTCAGGAAACTTGTGGATATACTGGGGCTGGCGATGGTGAGTGCATCCTCTCCGTTATACCTGTAAAGGTGAAATCAAAGAAGAGTGAAAAATCTGTAGACTTGCGCTTTCCTATACAGGGCAAGAAGACTGATTTTCTGCTTTGCACTATGGGTCAACAAAAAAAAGGTGCGAGGATACTTGCTGTCTGACTTAGAAGTGTGTGTTTTAGAAGAGAATACTTATATCGATCTACCCACTGTCTTGACTCGGCGACACTTGCCCGTGAAAGAAGGGAACATTCCTAGACAGAAGGATATTGAGAAATGGCCTTACTTGCATGAAGTTCGTCTGCCACATATCGAGGCTGCAGTAGGGCTACTTATTGGAGTGAACGCTCATAAGGCCATGGAACCATGGAAGGTGATAAACAGCATAAGCAATGGGGCCTTATGCAGTGAAGACAGTTCTTGGCTGGATAGTCAAATGGACCAAAGGAAGAGAGCATCAAGACAAGAAAATCTGGTATACAGAGCTATACAGTGAATCGCATATCTGTGGAGAAGATTGAAGATTTGCTGGTGAAGCAGTTTAATATCGATTTTCCTGAACGTCATTATGAGGATAATTCTGAAATGGCACAAGAGGACCGGCAATTCATGATGTCTGTGACCAAATCTACTCAGTTCATGGATGGTCATTACTACATGAGATTACCTTTGAAAGACGACAAGATCAAGATGCCGAACAACCGGGTTTTAGCGGAACAGCATCTCGGGAGCCTCCAGAAAAGGCTCAGAAGGTATCCTGATTTCTATGAGGACTACACCGTATTTATGAACAACATCATTGAGAAAGGATATGCTGAGAAAGTACCTGATGAGAATTTACACCTTGGTGATGGAAAGGTCTGGTACATTCCTCACCACGGGGTTTATCATCAGAAGAAAAATAAAATCTGTGTTGTCTTCGACTGTAATGCATCTTACCAAGGATTTTCTTTGAATAGTCAGTTACTTCAAGGGCCTAACCTCACCAACACACTTATAGGGGTGTTGACCAGATTCCGTGAGGAGCCAATTGCAATGATGGCTGACACTGAATCAATGTTTTATCAGGTTCGAGTACCTAGGGAGGATGCAGACTTTTTGAGGTTCCTCTGGTGGCCGAACGGCAACCTAGATCAAGATGAAGAAGAGTACAGGATGCGTGTACACCTGTTTGGTGCAACCTCTTCACCGAGTTGCTCTTGTTACGCTCTTCGAAGAACAGCAGAAGATGAAATCAACGACACTACTCCAGAAGCAGCTCAGACACTATTGAGGAATTTTTATGTTGATGATTGCCTTAAATCAGTGGCAACTGAAGAACAAGCAGTCATTCTCGCAAGTGACATCAGAGTGCTTTGTAATCGAGGTGGTTTCCATTTGACAAAATGGACTAGTAATAGCAGAACTGTACTTTCGTCCATACCTGAAGAAGAACGAGCCACTGACGTGAAAGTCTTAGATCTGGAGAGTGGGTTGCTTCCCATGGAAAGAGCATTGGGAATTCTGTGGAGTACAGAGAATGACACGTTTAATTTTAAGATTGAAATGCAAAATAAACCACTTACCCGAAGAGGTATATTGTCGGTTGTTGGGTCCGTTTACGATCCTCTTGGGTTCCTAGCACCGTTTGTGCTACCGGCAAAGCTCATTCTGAGGGAAATAACATGGGATGAAGAGATTGCAGGGAAAAAGGCTGAGAGGTGGCTGTCCTGGCTGGAGGATTTGCAGAAGCTCGCAAACATCAGTGTGAGTAGATGTATCAAACCTGCAGGGTTCGGGCATGTCAAGACCTTTCAGTTGCACCACTTTGCAGATGCTAGCGAGAACGGATACGGGACTGTCACATACCTCTTGTTGACAAATGACCATGATCAAAAGAGATGCACATTCATGTTGGGAAAGTCCAGAGTGGCACCACTCAAGCAGGTTACTATTTCAAGAATGGAATTGACAGCAGCCACCATTGCAGTTAAAATGGATAGGATGCTGAGACAGGAGCTTCAAATCAATCTTGAGGATTCTAACTTTTGGACTGACGGCACCACAGTGCTGAGATACATTGAAAATGACTCCACAAGATTCAAGACGTTTGTTGCAAACTGAGTCTCATTAATCAGAGAGGCTTCTAAACCTTCTCAGTGGAGATATGTTCCTGCAGACCAAGCTTCAAGAGGCCTAAATGCGGACAACTTGATCGAAAGCAAAAACTGGATAAAAGGACCTAGTTTCCTGCTGAAGCCACAATGCGAGTGGTCAGTTAGACCTGAGGATTCAGTGTCTTTTGCGGTTGATGACCGTGAGCTCAAAAAGATTTCCATTGTTAACGCAATAGGCACTCAGAACACTAAGGAAGGCCTAGAATGTCTTGTTTGTTATTATTCAAGCTGGCAGTGCCTAAAGAAGGCTGTAGTACGACTAACACATCTCAAAGAAATCCTGCTGGATTTAAGTCGCAAGAGGAAGGAGATACAGACAAGGATCAGTCAAACAGAAAGAGATCCCACTATACAAAACATTCTGGTACAGAAAGAAAAGGATACCTATAAAAGAGGTTTGAAAGAAAGAACACCTACCATGGAGGATATGGTAAACGCTGAGCTGGATCTAATTCGTTACAGCCAGAAACAGAAGTTTCAGGAAGAAAGAAAAATGCTGCAACAAGGAAAGATACATGTCAGGAAAGACAGCTGCATATTCCGATTGGATCCTTACCTTGAGGATGGCGTGTTAAGTGTTGGAGGTAGATTGAGCAGATCGGCGATGCCTGAAAAATCAAAGCATCCTATCATCTTGCATAAATCTATAACACATATACCAAGGCGTTGGTCACTTGGGTCAAAACAGTGTCCTGGCAAAGTTAAGACAGAAATACTGGCTTCCACAAGCAAATTCTGCAGTTAGAAGGATAATGTATGCATGTCTCATCTGCAGACGACTACGTGCAAAGACTGGTGTGCAAAAGATGGCAGATTTGCCAGAAGATAGGCTGCTTCCTGACAAACCACCATTCAGTAATACTGGCGTCGATTACTTCGGACCGTTTGAGGTGAGGAGAGGACGCTCTATGGTCAAGAGATATGGTGTGCTCTTTACCTGCCTCACCAATAGAGCTATTCATCTAGAAGTCGCACCTTCTCTGGACACAGATGCATGTGTCAATGCTATACGCCGATTTGTTTGTAGAAGAGGTCATGTCTCAGTAATCCGTTCCGATAATGGAACAAACTTCACAGGAGCTGAAAAGGAGTTGCGTGAAGCATTGCAGAATTTGAATCAGGCAACGATTCAAGAAGAGATGCTAAAAAGAGAAATTCAGTGGATATTTAACACTCCTGGAGCATCTCACCATGGCGGGGCCTGGGAACGTCAGATTCGCACAGTGAGAAAGGTTCTGAATTCCGTACTGAGACAGCAGGTATTGGACGATGATGGCCTACATACACTATTTTGTGAGGTGGAGTCAATTATCAATGACAGGCCTATTACTAAAATGTCTGACGACCCTAACGACCTCGAAGCCTTGACCCCAAACCATCTGTTGTTGATGAGGAATCAAGCAAGCTTACCTCCAGGCGTGTTCAAAAAAGATGATGTCTATGCAAAGCGCAGATGGAAACAAATTCAATACCTGACAGATCTTTTCTGGCATCGGTGGACTCTGGAATACTTGCCTCTTTTGCAGGAATGTCAGCGATGGTCCAGGTTGAAAAGAAACTTCGAGATTGGAGACATTGTCCTAATTATGGTTTCCAGTGCACCTCGGAATTCCTGGATGATGGGTCGCATCATCAAAACAATGCCTGACTCTAAGGGAAATGTTCGCAGTGTGGGTGATCAGACGAAAAGCAGCACACTGAATCGTCCCATCTCCAAAATATGTCTTCTACAAGAAGCTGTCTGATTGTGAATTGAATGGAAATTCTAATTCTAACTTCAAAGACTCTTATTCTGAAGGTTTATGGCTCTATTTAATTTGATGTGGTAATTGATATACTTTGCCTACCTATACAATTAGGGGCTGGGGATGTAAGAGCCATAATTTAAATAATTAAAATTTAACATTGAAGTTAGAAGTGCTTGAGTAGATATTATTTTAATATGTTTAGATTTATATGTACATTGGTTAAACACCCCCCATGTTTATTCTGTAATGGTTTGCTCCGTATATTATTTATCTTTTTATATATTATATATTTTTTTAAGAAAGAAAGAAAGACGGAGCAACACAGTTTTTTGACCGGAGTTTATTTGTTTCTGTTCATTGTACAAGAACATTCAGTAAACGGTTGAAATTCGAACGAAGACCCGAGTCAATTCTTTGCCCGAAAGAATATAGAAGCTTATTGCTACAACACTAAATGCTAACCAATCTGTTCGTATAATCTGGTAATTCTAAATGTGTGTGCCCAAGAAAATCTTTGCTTATAATACCATGATTAAAAATCTATATTTGTTGCTATACAGTAACAGTAATCTAATTTTGTCAGATGGGGATATCGGTATTATGAATTTATAGGCTACAGTAAGTTAAAGATACCTGAAGCAGCTGCATTTTGCCATTTAAGTGCTGATTTAATAGAAATAATTTTAATGCGCATGAAAACTCAATCTTGATGCGCACAAGACATGGTAATAAAAACATTCAGGGCTTCAGCCCCCTTAGCCCACCCCTAGCGCCTGTTTGATTCCCAGGGAATGAATAACTTAATAAAATGTGTAGGGGAGCGCAGGGCACAAACTAAAACGGGGTTAGTTGTAACACATGGTTTAAATATTTCCACATGCCAGCATAACCAAATTTACAGTATTTACTAGCTGCCATATCAACACTATATAGAGAATAAAGAGCACCAAAATTCTAAACTCTTTTGAAGATGTCGTAAATGTCGTAAAAGTACATTTCTGACTGAAGTAAATTTGGCATCTCAGTTTTAAGTATTCATTTAATATTAGACAAATCTGCTATTATTTTAATCTCCAATCTGTTATTTATCAGTTTAGATAGTTTTATAATGTTTCGCTAACTAGCAGAAGACACTAACCAGTTTTAAATTCCAGTTGCACAGATGGGGAACGTTATAACACTG
This sequence comes from Schizothorax lantsangensis, assembly GCA_027422415.1. NCBI lineage: Eukaryota > Metazoa > Chordata > Actinopteri > Cypriniformes > Cyprinidae > Schizothorax > Schizothorax lantsangensis. Next base: position 17,278,858 of record CM049848.1, read on the forward strand.
CGTTACAATGTGCCCCGCTATTATTAAACTATGCTATTCTATGACATTAGTGATGCAATTTACACCATTTACTTTTATGAGTTTTAATGAGAAGCCACAATAAGCAGGTGAATAAAGACTGACAATCGATGTTTAATGTTCAGAAATTATTATTTCAAGAAATGTAAAGCATTTTGGCTCGTTTATGTGTCTCGTGTCCTGTGTCCTATGATAGATGTGTGTGGAGGGAGGGGAGGGTATCCGTTATGAATTTCATGAATGTGTTTATTCATTTGCGCACTCTGTTTTGAACTACACTGTATACGTAGCTATGTATTGCGATCAGGGCCGTCCCAAGCATGGTTGCAATGTGTTCATTGTCAAACTCCAAAATTAGATTAGTTTTAATTCTTAAAAATCGCCATTATTTTATTTGAAAAAGTTCATGATTTTATTTTGACAAAATATTTTAGTTTGTCTTGTATATTTTTTTCATTAGATCCGATAAAATTTTAAGCTGTCATATGGTTATGTTACAACGTGCCCCTCACATGTTACAATGTACCCCACCTACGGGGCATGCCGTCACGAAAAATAACGAAAAACATATACACTGTAATTATGAAACAACGCAAAATATTTGTACTAGACAAGTGTGAAATTAAAGTGTATAAAAAAAATTATACTCGAACCCCACGTGGATTTACACAAACTAAGAAAGTCAAACAGTGTTAGGTTGTGCCCCGTGCTCCCTACTTTAAATACAATATAACTTGCTTTGGATAAAAGCATCTGGCAAATGTATTAATGTAAATGCAGTGTAAAACAAAATGTATTTTGGGTTACCTAATTCTGCATTTCTGTAAAATGGACAGCTGGCTGTATAATGATTCTGCCCTCATAGTCAGGATCCTGTTTTTGCTTGGAGAAATCTCCTGTAACAGACAGAGTCACAACACCCTATTAGTGTTACTATAGTTTATGATCAGAAAAAAAACAAAAACTACCGTACAGTAATACAAACATTTTTGGTAACACTTTACAATAAGGTGTCATTTGTTAACATTAGTTAATGTATTAACTAATATGAACAAACAATGAACAATGCATTTATTACACTATTTATTAATCTTTGTTAATGTTAGTTTTTTTATTTTTTATTATTATTTTTATTTGTCACATACACAATTATATAGAGAGTATATAACCAGTAGTGAAATGTATTCTCTGCATTTAACCCATCCTAAGTGAACACACACCCGGAGCAGTGGGCAGCCATGTTACAGCGCCCGGGGAGCAGTTGGGGGTTCGGTGCCTTGCTCAAAGACACCTCAGTCGTGGTATTGAAGGAGGATACTCCCCCCACCAACAATCCCTGCCGGACCTGAGATTCGAACCCACAACCTTTCGCTTACCAGTCCGACTCGCTATCCATTAGGCCACGACTGCCCCTAGTTAATGAAAATACAGTTGTTGTTTATTCATGTTAGTTCACAGTGCATTAACTAATAATAACAAACACAACTTGTGATTTTAATAATGCATTAGTAAATGCTGAAATTAACATTAACTAAGATTAATAAATGCTGTAGAAGTATTGTTCATTCTTAGTTCATGTTTACTAATGTTTTTAACTAACGTTAATGTTAACTAATGAACCTTATTGTAAAGTGTTACCACATTTTTAATATTTATTAGCATAACTTACTATATTAATATATTGCTAGCCACTGTTGCCAACTCTCGTGGGACAAATAAGCAACCGCATCTTCAAAAACAAGCCCAAATCAAGCCCAATATTCTTTTTGATGATTTATTATCATCAATATTATTTATTATCAATTATTTATTACCAATAAATGAGCCTGCAACATATTACACTGAAACCACTCTTTTATCTGAAAAGCAAAAACAGAAGCTATTTTACAAAAATTAGCAAACTGCAACAAAAGTGGGAACAAAACTCATCTCCAATCACATGTGAGCAGAATAGGATTGGAGAGATGGAAAAGGAGAAAAGCACAAGAGCTTCAAAGGGGAGCTGTAACATAGCCACATATGTATAGCCTAAAATATATAGGGGTCATTCTATGGAAATGTCCATTTTTCTGCCCCTCGCCTTTACATAAATATTACACTTGAAAAACACTTGGTTACATTTTTTTTTAACAATTACACCTCCTTGAGCCATCAATGTGGCAATATTTGTTTTTAATTAATTATAAAGAATTCCAAGCACCACAAAACTGCTCGTTACAGCCATGTACAGAGGGAACGTGCTTTATTTTGAGGTCAAAAACAGTTTTTTCTTCCATTTAAAATAAAATAATGTATACATAACTATCAAATAAATGACATAAAAAACTAAATGCTAAATAAATATTATAGAAAAATATATAAAATATTATATTAAATTATAAGATATATTATATTAAAAAAGAAAATGTTATATAATATTATTAAAAAGATTATATATTTTTTTTTAAATCATTAAGCTGTGTATTCATGAAGTCAAAAGGTAATCTAATAATGTGGTCTAAGATTAAATGTTAAAAAAAGAAATACATTTTAAGACATCTTGCCATACCAGCCTATTCAAACCAAATGTATTTAATCTTAGTATTAGGATATGACTCTTGTTTTTTTTATTACAGCCTGTGATAATTAATACATTACAAAAACATTGTAAAAATTAGGCTAAAAGAAACTCATCCCACCCCTCTCGTCGTCTTCTATCATCGCTTGGATTACAGCGTCACGCGTCTTCTTTCTGAATGTGATTTTTCTCCAATGAGGGGCAGAACATTTGGCAAATTACTCTACGGCTTATAATACTTATATTATTGCACTGGTTGTCTATTAACTGCGAGCAGACAGAGTGTCAATCAATGTATTGGAGAATACGGCGAACATAAATAAAGAAACGAAGTTGCTTGTCAGATTTCCCAAACAAGCAACCATATTTTAAAAATAAGCCAAAAAAACCGCAACCCGCGACCAGGGATTTTTTCCCTCAACTTTACAAAAAAAGAAGCCCAAAGTCTGGTATAATACGCGGACTTGGCAACTGTGTTGCTAGCCCGTCCCTCTCTTTAAAAAGTAAACTCGTTCTGCGAGTTAGTGAGAGAACAGCAGCCAGTGGCTAATTTGGCTACTTTAGTAACATACATTAGTTAAATTGATGAAAGCTCACCTGTTGTTACGACGGCAATCACAGGAACACACTCCAATACTCCTCCGATGCAGACGACATGACCACAAGACCACAAACTTGAAAATAAAATACAAAAGATGTACTTTACAGTGGTATTTCTTAACTCAGTTTTCCTCAGTATTTCATGTTAGCTCGCGGTTTTATTTTACGTCTCTCACTGAATTTAGGGACCGTCTCTAAAGTTACATACAACATTGATACACACGTTTCTAACTTAAATAGCATTTGAAGAGAATTACACTTGAGATAGTGGCAGTGTACAAAAGATATTATGCTTCTCTGTGTTCGTTAACTTCGGCTAACTGACATTATTCACTTAACGTTACCAGTTGATGTTATCATAGATGGCATTCACAAGAAGAGGCTCCAAAATACACATCCGACGATGCAGATGACATTTAGACTAGAAACTTGACAAGAACAAACAAAAGAAGTAACGTTACTTGAAAATACTGTTTAAAATCTCCACTGAAACAGTGGTGTTGCCAAGGCACTTTACCTCAGTAACGTTATTTCAGGTTAGTTCGTTGTTAAGGTCAAGTAATGGCTCGCCAGATTAACTAACTTGCATTAAAGGGCAGCAGAACCTACAAACGCGTTTCTCGGTTTAACTAAGGTTTATTTTGACTAATATAGGTGACCTTAATTTACTCACCAGTCGATGTTATCACCGTTATGGCGGCGTTAATCCGGTGTTCTGAAATATTCGGTGTCTGAGATTTTCGGTGACGCTGGGCGGAGCAGATATGAATATTCATGAGTTTCCTGTTTCGCGTTAAAGCGCCACTGAAAATGACTCTGTTTTCAGAATAAGAAATGCTTCAAAGTGTGATGAAGTTCAGCAGGCATTTAGGCTACTGTTAATTTAGGCACAATAGTTTGTAGATTGTCGTATGGTATGTTTAATTATTACAGCTATTAATTTGTTGATGTGCCTGAGGATACACTGTAAATTACTGAGCCAACAAACATTTTGTTTATGTACCTAATTTATTTAGACAATCTTTAAAACTGTTAATAACTGATATAAATGTATCTTTGCTGTTGTTGACATAAAGTTTCAGTTGTGATCATTCTGTGGTGTTTCTTATTGTTTGCTCAGATGGTAGCTTATATAACATCAACCCAACTTTAGTAATAAATTATTTTTTTTGTAATATATTTAAATTGTAATATAATCATTCTTAACACAGTGTTCCAAATGGTTAGAAACATGGTGTGATGATAAAAGATAAAGTTGTGGCTATTTAGCATTTATGAATACAATAAAGACAGCAGGTTATTTTTGGTGCTAGTTTTAATCACAAATGTGTGTATAGAGAAGAACAACATAACCTAACCCTTTAATCGCCGACGGCGATTTCTATTCTATTCTATTCTATTGACTGAATGGCTAGATGACAGAGCCCAGTGGTGCACAATAACATGTAATGACCAATTATATATAAGACTCATTTATTAGATTTTGCACTGTTGTGTTGAAGATGGATGAGGCTAAATTCAAAGCACTGACAGACTTTAAAATATTTGGAAAGATACCTCAGGGTCTTTCCAGACATGACAAATTCATATTTCTAAGAAGGCTAAAAGCTTCATTTTTGAAAGTAAGTAATGTCAAATGTACACCTGGATTTAGTGGCTTCACTGGTTGTTTATAATCATTTTTATACTTTTTAGATGAAGCACTTTGGCAAAAGTGGTCAGCAAGAAAAAAAGTGCCCAAGAAATTTTTGAAGAGCTCCACAGCAGCCCAATAGGTGCTCACTGTGGCATTCAAAAAACCCTGGATGCCATAAGCAAGCGCTTTTATTGGAGTTTAATATGTGAATCCTTCGTCATGTTTTCATACATCTATTATTCCATCAAAACTGATTTTGATAATATATTTTAGGCCAAACACTGTGCTGCTTGTCAAAAAAAGCAATGTTCTCTGAAGAACCCAACAGAATATACCCCTATCGTGGTAATTCATGTTTTTATGAAAAACACAAGGAATATTTTTGTTACAGCAGTTTTATATATTAAACATGAATGTTTATTAGGTGGCACAGCCTTGGGATATTGTGGGGATGGATTTAGTGGGAAAGCTCACACCAACGAAAGAAGGCTACCAGTACATCTGTGTGATGGTAGATTACTTCACAAAGTGGTGTGAGGCTTTCCCACTGAAAACCAAAAGCGCAGAGGAGGTAGACACTTGGCTATGTTAGATTATTATTATTATTATTTATATTATTATATATAAACACTACAGTGTATTTTAAAGTTGCACTACCATATTCATTCATGTGTTGTAAATCTTATATTGTTTAGATTGCATGTGACTCTTGCAACAGCTGGTACCACTGGGACTGCATAAACAGGCCAAGTTTGGAGGCATATTTTATTTGTCCGGGATGTCAAGGCCCTATTTAAACTGTTTTTTGTTTTCTTCCCCCAATATGTCTTGTCCACATACACATTTGTACATAAAACTTAACACCAAATCATTTGATGTCTTTAATGTATTCAGTATTATAACTTCATTTCTTTAACTGTGCAAATTAATATGTGGTATGTTACTTTAGCTACTTAATTCATGTGAAATGATTTTCGCTAACTAAGTACTACAATCTGTTATTTACCAGCTGAACAAGCAAAACTAAATATTGTATCAGATCTTTATGCCACCTTAGATATTTGTATACAAGTTATCAAACAAAACTTTAAAAGACACTGGAAAGGGTTTATAACACATGTTAATGGCATATCCTAATGACAGGCAGGCAAATCAATTGCTGTAATCATGAAATCAAACATAACATATACAATCTACAAACTATTGTGCTCAGATGAACAAAACTTCAAAAGCTAAGCTAAATGAGCTGGATCGCCACCGTCGCTGAAACATAATTACATTACGTAAAACTTTCTGTGCGGTGACGATCCTAGAGTGCACTGATATTTTCAGTGGCGCTTTAACGCGAAACAGGAAACTCATGAATATTCATGTATGCTCCGCAGCGTCACCGAAAATCTCAGACACCGAATATTTCAGAACACCGGCAGTGTTGTGGCCCAGAGCGACGGCAGCAGTCAGTCAGAGAAAAAAAAGACCCCAACTCCCAACATGAGAAACGACACGATGAATAATGTTAGTTTGCTGTTAACAAGTTAAAACATCTTAAAATATCTCAGTTTTGCATAAAACAGAAATAATATACTAACCTTTTTGTCCAGATAACAGTGCAAGGAGACTCTTTTGTCCTTTTACCGCTTCTTCCACCAAACAGCAAACAAAATAAATCTCCCTTGCCATTGGTCAGTTTTTCGCGGGCAAGTTCACTACTGTAAATTTACAGTAGTTTACTGTAGTGGCCATATATTTTCCCATAATCCTTTGCAGTTTACAGTAAAATACTGTATATACATTTTACAGTATCTTACTGTACATATTACAGTAAAATACTGTTCAAATTACAAAAATCAGTTACAGTGTACCTCTACCACACTCATCCCAGTCTTTGCTAGGCCTACCGTAGCATCCTTCCTCACAGCACTGCACTGTAAAAAAAATCTGTTAAATTTACGGTAATTTACCGGCAGCTGTGGTTGCCAGAACTTTACCGTGAAAAATACGGTAGCAACATTTTAGGATTTACAAAACTTTATAAATTTACAGTGAAAAACCGTATTTCATTAACTGATACAATGATATACAAACCTTTCAGTTAACTCATTGTATTTGCAGAAACCGACTGCACTTAAATTGTCCAACTGCCATTTGTTTATAAACTAATATTTACGATGTTTAATTAATGTGAGCATAAGGATATTGAGAACTATTGAGAACCTATTGATTTATGTAAAGTCATTAAAAACATCCTTTAAATAAAGCAACATGCAGCATAGCATCAGTGTTTCTCTGTCCGTCCTTAACTTAAACACAGGCTCTACTCTCCAGCACAATGGTGACCCACAAAAAACAACAGGAAGTTGACTGTTAGGTTTTACAGTATTTTGCTGTTTATTTTCTTGATTTTACGGTGAAATACCGGCAGCTGTGGTTGCCAGTAATCTACTGTTTTTTAAGTTTACGGTATATTTCTGTTAAAATTAAGTTTCACAGTGTGTTTTTTTCATCTCACACATTTAACCCCTTTAATCCCACAGCAAAATCCTCAGTTTTAAAGAGCACTTATATGTGTCCACACTACAGAGTTTTGAAGTTAATGAGATAATGAACTGACTAATTAATTGAGGATTGAGCTTTTGTGATGAACACCTGCTGTTAACAAGTAGAATCACCAAAGGAAAGAGAAACAAAAGCAGAGAACCAAAACTTACAGCCAAAGCTAAAGATGAAATCAACTGAAATAAAACACATTAAATCTCTCAAGATCTCAGCAGAGGGGGATGAAACAACTCCACAAACAGCATCACCAGCTTCTTATTACTAACCAGTTTGACTTCATTTCTGTCATATGTGTACAAAAGCTCTTATTGAGATTTTAGGTGTTGTACTTTCATTTGAAGTCACCATATTGGCGATCAGTGGTTGCTTTAGTTGGGCTCTTGAACCTGGACGTTTTAAAATTATTATGTTTTTGGTTGCTTTGATTAGCTGTTTTTTTAAACAGTTTTTTAAAGCAAGAAAAGCCAAAAAAAATTGTGTTGAGAAAAGTGATGTTTGTGATGTCAAAACCATCATGATCCAGTCTGATTCACTGATCTTACCCAATGTTTAATCTCTTATTAAAGATGTGATATATTAATAGACTTAAATTGCACCGCTGACACTAACGTTATCAAATGTTGTTAAACAGTTCTAAGCACAATATGCACAAATAAATGTATTGAACTACGGCAGAACTTAAACACACACAGACATCAACAATCAGCGTATGAATCTCAAAATTGGTGACAATCAAAAATTATGAAAAAAAAAAAAAAAAATCGGTTCTACTCTGAACATCACAAAACAGTCTACTGAAAAGTCACAACCAAAACAACACCAAAATAAAAGCAAATAAAGAAAATAGTAAGAACATTCAGCTGCATAATTTATTCATGCTGCAATGCATGCTGGGAGTTTTGTACTGGCACCCAGCATGCTTTGAGGCATGATTTTTTTTTATTTTTTATAATTAATAGTCACCATTGTTGAGGTTCATGTGCTGATTATTGATGTCTGTGTGTGTTTAAATGCTGCTGTAACTCTAAAGGTTTTGTGTATAAAATACTTTTAAATTCATTAATAGTTTTTCAACTTATCTTGTAGAGAAATATTATTACCATAAACAAAATGAAATTAATTACAAATCACCCATATCTTTTGACACTAATTAAGATCAGTGAATCATCAACAGTTAACCAAATCTATTTAACTGTTATGTGTCTTAGTATTTCTTGTCATATCAAATGTGTGTTACACAGTTACAACAACCAGAGAAAAACTAATGTTAGAGATTCAAGGGTCAAGAACATAACTAAAGCAAACACTGATCACCAAAATGGTGAGGTCAATCAAAACATTTGAAATAAAATATAAACCTCTGTTAATTCGTAGATATATGACAGAAATGAAGTCAAACTGGTTAGTAATAAGTGGAGCTGGTGATGCTGTTTGTGGAGTTGTTTAATCATCCTCTACTGTTTTATTTCAGTTGATTTCATTAAAGGCTGTGGCTGTATGTCAGTTGTAGTTTTGTTTCTTGTTCTTTCCTTCAGTGATTGTGTTTGTTAACAGCAGGTGTTCATCAGTGCCTGAATTCACTTGTTTGTTCTCAATCACTCTGTCTAGTGGACTATATAGTCAACTAATGTGGGGACTAGTGAATGAGGGTGTAGTGAGGGTGTAGGGTGTGGTTTCAGACACAGTCTATGAGTGTCGACTCTGAGGCTACTTTCTCGAAAACAAAGGTTAGATCTATTACAGTTATTCACTGTATATAGTAAGGAAACTTACTGTTAATCATTTAACAGGTTTTTACTGTGGCATTTTTACAGTCTTTTACCGTTAAAATCACGATCATTTTTTACAGTGTGGTATTGGAAGACCGGGGTCTCTGGCTGTACTGATTCCAGCAGCATCCTAGTTAATGAACACAATATAGGATGTAAACATTACAGCAAAATATTTTCTCACTGACTGCTCTCAACATTGGAATACACATGAATACAAACAAGTAATAATAGCACAAAAGGAAATAGAATATATAGCAAAAACTATAAATAGTAGCAGCAGTGAATCCTTTATGATATACAATTATTTGTGAATTAAAGTATGCTGAAGGGTTGCTAGTATTGCTGCATGTGCATTTGTGTGTGTTCACTACAAATGTCTATAGTACTATGGCTATTGCTATATGTTTTTGATGTGTAAGAATATCTATCAGCCTACATCAGTGTTTACCCTAAATCCCACTTTATCTGCTGATATTTCAGTCATGCAATTCAGTAACAAGCTAGCTAACACTTGTAACCAATTATCACAAAGCAATGACATTTTAAAATAGGCAGCGGCTATTTACACTAAGTGCAAATAGCAATAGATATGCAAACAGCATATTTTCTTAGCAAGTGCAAATAGCAATGGATTCTATTTACACTAAGTGAAAATAGCAGCATTTTTTAGTGATATGCTATTTACACAAAGTGCAAATAGCAGGATTTTCTGCTATTTATACTACTTATTGCAAATAGTGGCAGTTATCTGCACCTCGGTATTTTAGTACGTTATAAAACAGTATGCAATATCTTATTGAGTGTAAATTGTAATTTTAATTCCAATTATTAAATGGATGCTACCTTATTGGGACAATAAAGCCCTCCCTACTCCTACCCGATACTTTATTTTCAACTTTTTGGTTAAATCCTTAATTTTTATTGAAAATAAATGCTTTTCTGATGTGATTTGAAAAGGGAGAAAAAAAGTTCGCCAACAGGCGTTTTCGAACCCGGGTCCATCGCGTCAAAATGAGTACGGCACACATTTTACCATCTGCGCCACTGGAGCTGACAACAGACAACAGTCTTTTGTAATGTTAATCACTGGGTGGAGTTAGTGTAAATAGCCTCTGCCATCAAGGCAGGCACTTAGTGTAAATAGACACTCCGTTTAAGATATACTGGGGTTCTTCCTAAGCTTACCAAAAAAACCACCAAAAGTGTACCAGAAGTAGTGTGAAAATGACTTGTGCTAGCTGTATTTTCTGTTTTCTTCTTACCTCTGCGGCACTAACGTTACTACTGTCCTCCGCAGCAGCAGCCGAATTTAAACCTTTTGAAAAGAGTTCGGTTAATGTTACGCATTTAGCAGCGTCGGACTTAAGCCCTTTTTTGTTTTTTGTTTTTTTTGCTCTCTCAAAGATTTTCTGCACTGCCTTTTGGTCCATTGTCTAGCTTGAACTGAAAATTAGCTCGGTGTTGCACTCTCTCTGATGACGTGCTTGATTTTGACTGAACGGTTCGGTCGGCCCAAGCTCGCCGCGTCTCGGGCCCATCTCGGGACTAGGCGCGGCAATTCCGGGTGCAGAATTCGGCTCAACACCGGCCCTTCTGGCATTTGCCAGAATTGCCAGATGGCCAATCCGCCCCTGACCTCTGATATTAATACAGATTTAAATAGATAATCCAGGGCTGCCACTTCTCAAGCATTCAGCGAGAGACAGTCAGAAGTCACTCAATGCTAAACGCCACACATAAACACGATGTAAATAAGATATTATTTGCAGTTCAGAGAGCTTCATTGATTATAACGGAACTGTCACAAATCCTGACCATGGACTTCTGTTTGTTCACCACTAGAGGTCACTCACCCATCACATGGACTTTCACACCACACAGTTACAGATCACTCATAGACTGCATTTCCCATCATCCACTGCACCAACACAGCTGTTCACACTGATCACGCTTGCACCTGTTTACCATCTCACAATCACCATCACCCAATCACACACACACACACACACTACATAAGCTCTGGACATTCTCCTACTCTTTGTGAAGTCTTGTTCTTGCCCCGGCCGACATTTCTGAGCGTTTCCCCATTCTTCTGATTTCTGTGTTTGACCCCGGACTGCCCTGATACTCTGAACCTGTGCTTGTGACCCCGACTCCTGCCTGGAACTGTTTACGTCTCTGCCCTGCCTCTGATATCCCTGTTTTTGCTTGCTGACCTTTGCCTGTTATTCTGCCTCTGTCTAATAAATATATGCTGCACTTGGTTCCACACGCCTCAGACCAGTCATTACAGAAGACTTCGCCATACCAGGATTCAGCAGCCCAGTATTCTCCCGTCAACGAGGTATCAGTTCCAGTCTCTATGTCAGCCTTTCACCAATCCCGCCTAACCATAGATCCAGTCGACCAGCTACTAGGACTACGGCAAGGAGATCGATCTATTGAGGACTATGTTCAACAGTTCTGTGAGTTAATATATCAAGTTCCTCTATATGATGAAATTTTGTTTAAAGATCTATTCCAGTTTAGACTCAATGAACCAGTTAAATCACGGTTACCCAGAGGGCAAGTTAATGTCCGATTGAGCGAATTCTTGGACTATGCACTAATGTTGTGTGACTCTCCTTTTACTGTGGGTGTCGTGGAAGAGGAACGCGACGCTGCACTCACACCTGAGATGACGGCCGCACCAGAGCACGCTCACAAAATGGCGGCGACAGTGGAGTCAGGTCGCACAATGGCGGTCACAACAACACCCCGTCATGTCAGAGCTGCCAGTCATGAGCCAAGTCAAGTCCCAGCTGATGTTAAAGAGCCAAGTCAGGTCCTAGCTGATGCTAAAGAGCCAAATCAAGTCCCAGCTGATGTTAAAGGGTCAAGCCAAGTCACAAGCGATCTTCGTGAGTCAAGCCAAGCCACAGTTGATCTTCGTGAGTCAAGCCAAGCCACAGTTGATCGTCGTGAGTCAAGCCAAGCCACAGTTGATCGTCACGAGTCAAGCCAAGCCACAGTTGATCGTCACGAGTCAAGCCAAGCCACAGTTGATCGTCACGAGTCAAGCCAAGCCACAGTTGATCGTCACGAGTCAAGCCAAGCCACAGTTGATCGTCACGAGTCAAGCCAAGCCACAGTTGATCGTCACGAGTCAAGCCAAGCCACAGTTGATCGTCACGAGTCAAGCCAAGCCACAGTTGATCGTCACGAGTCAAGCCAAGCCACAGTTGATCGTTATGAATCAACCCCTCTCTCAGCTCATCAGCCAGAGCCACACCATGTCCCAGCTGACCAGCCAGAGTCAGACCACGTCCCAGTTGACCAGCCAGAGTCAGACCACGTCCCAGTTGACCAGCCAGAGTCGGACCTCGTCACAGCTGACCAGCCAGAGTCAGACCACGTCCCAGTTGACCAGCCAGAGTCAGACCTCGTCACAGCTCTTCAACTAGAGTCTCTACTCGTCTCTGCTGAACAGCCAGAGCCACACCAAGCCACTGTTGATCATCATGAGATTACCCAACTCGCAGCTCTCCAGCCAGTGTCATGCCGCACCACGGCTCATCAGCCAGCATCACCCATCATCAAAGCTCTTCAGTCCGAGCCTCGCCACTGCACAGCCGAACTGCCAGAGTCTCTTCAAGTCTCAGCCGAACTGCCAGAGTCTCCTCACGTCTCAGCGGAACTGTCAGAATCTGTCACACCGAGAGATTCAAGGTCAATCCTTCGAGTTCCCTGTCTGGTGTCCAGCGTAAGGGATGTACCGCTGGTGTCTGCACACGCAGCTGGTATCCCCAAACCTATCCATTTATGCCCTCCTGTTCCTGAACTAATTCCCCTGTCTGAAGCGCTTCCTAGGATGGGGATCGCTTTATGCTGCGTTTGGGCCGCATACACCATCTCTGAACTGCCCCAGGGGATGGCATCTGCTGCAGCTCCCCCAGAGGTGGCGGCACATGCTGCAGAACCTCCCCAAGCGGTGGTGCTTGCCTCAGCCCCTTGTAAGGTGGTGGCGCCCAGCAATGTACTCTCAGCCTGTCATGTTACATTCAAAGAGACTGTCACTGAACTCCACCTGCCTCCTGATTTTACCACCGTAGAACCTCCAGAGGTGGCGGCGTTAGCTGCAGAACCTCCAGAGGTGTCAGTGGTATCCTCTTCTGAATCCTGTCCTGTCACGGCTATGGAGGCCGTCTGTGAGCTCTCACCCTGTCCTGTCACGGCTATGGAGGCCGTCTGTGAGCTCTCACCCTGTCCTGTCATGGCTAGGAAGGCCGTCTGTGAGCTCTCACCCTGTCCTGTCATGGCTAGGAAGGCCGTCTGTGAGCTCTCGCCCTGTCCTGTCACGGCTATGGAGGCCATCTGTGAGCTCTCGCCCTGTCCTGTCACGGCTAGGAAGGCCGTCTGTGAACTCTCACCCTGTCCTGTCACGGCTATGGAGGCCGTCTGTGAGCTCTCGCCCTGTCCTGTCACGGCTAGGAAGGCCGCCTGTGAACTCTCGCCCTGTCCTGTCACGGCTAAGGAGGCCGTCTATGAACTCTCGCTCTGTCCGGTCAAGGCTATGGAAGCCATCTGCAATCCCCTGTCCTGCCAAGTCACGGCTATGGAGACCGCCTGTGATTCCCTGTCCTGCTCAGTCACGGCTATGGAGGCCGCCTGTGACTTCCCCGTCCTGCCCTGTCATGGCTACGAAGACCGCCGAGGATTTCCTGTCAGGCCTTGCCACGGCCCCTGACACCATGAATGCTCTCCCTGTGTTGTCTGTCTCTGTTCTCCCAGTGTTGTCTGTCTCTGCTCTCCCTGTGTTGTTTGTCCTTGTTCTCCTCTGGTTCCAGGTTCTGTCATGGCTACCTGCCCAGTCTGCTTCCCTGCGGTGGGCTCTGGTCCCGTCTGCTCCGCTCTGGGGGGCTCTGGTCCCGTCTGCTCCGCCCTGGTGGGCTCTGGTCCCATCTGTTCCGCCCTGGTGGGCTCCGGGTCCGTCTGCTCCGCCCTGGTGGGTTCTGGTCCCGTCTGTTCCGCCCTGGTGGGCTTCTGCCTTGTCTGTTCCGCCCTGGAGGGCTTCTGTCTCGCCTGTTCCGCCCTGGTGGGCTTCAGCCCCGTCTGCTCCACCCTGGTGGGCTCTGGTCCCGTCTGCTCCGCCCTGGGGGGCTCTGGTCCCGTCTGTTCCGCCCTGGTGGGCTCCGGGTCTGTCTGCTCTACCCTGGTGGGCTCCAGGTCCGTCTGCCTGGGGGGCTCCAGTTCCATCCTCTCCGCCCTGGCTTCCACATGGACCTGGCCCTCCATCCCTCCGCCTCCGCTCCACCGCCCTCCTAGGATTGTTTAGGAGCGTCTGGAAGCCGCTCCTTGGGGGGGGGGGCTATGTCACAAATCCTGACCATGGACTTCTGTTTGTTCACCACTAGAGGTCACTCACCCATCACATGGACTTTCACACCACACAGTTACAGATCACTCATAGACTGCATTTCCCATCATCCACTGCACCAACACAGCTGTTCACACTGATCACGCTTGCACCTGTTTACCATCTCACAATCACCATCACCCAATCACACACACACACACACTACATAAGCTCTGGACTTAATAAATAAATATATGCTGCACTTGGATCCACACGCCTCAGACCAGTCATTACAGGAACATTGTGAGATTGCAATAAATTGAAGTGAGTGACAGCTTTTTAGTGATTATAGAAGCGCTATTTACTAGCTGTCTAGACTGTAAACAATTCAGAATTTGAATAAAAGTTTTGCTTTACGTGCTGCTAGGACCAACGTACACAAACCCTGTATACAGCAAAGTGTCAGGAGTAACAGAAAAGAGAACGGATGAGAGAGAGGAAAGTCCGTAATGTACTGGTTTAGACGCTATAACAAGAGAAAGATATAAACAGAAAAACACAATGTTACGTGATCCTTATGTTATAAAGAGGAGCGATTTTTGAACTAAATTAGACTAAGCAACTTACCCTGAATGCAAACAAGCTATTTATAAGTGAATCATATGAGGGATGTGGATATGTCACTCCTGAAACTGCTGCATACAGGGTTTGTGGCCGTGGGTCCCTGTTAGCAGCACGAATTTGATTATAGCCTAGAAAACGAGCAAATAGCACTTCCATGTAATCACAATGTTGTTTATCACAATCTCACGGTTCCTTTATAATCAACGAAGCTATCTGAACTGAAAATAATATCTTACATCGTGTCTACGTGTGGCGTTTAGCATTGAGTGAATTCAGACTGGGTCACCTTGTATCTATTTATATGTCTTTATTAATATATTATTATATCTTATATTAACCATTTACACACACGAGCATTATCCGATCAGCTCCTGCCGACCGCAGACGCAGGTTTACAAGCCACTTTTTAGTCATTTTCTTGACTTTCCCCCCCTTATGAACAACACATTTTCGTACACTATAAAATGTCCTTGTGTTTTCTCCGTTTGACCGATTTGAGCATTCAGAAACATCGCAAAACA
This sequence comes from Schizothorax lantsangensis, assembly GCA_027422415.1. Lineage (NCBI taxonomy): Eukaryota > Metazoa > Chordata > Actinopteri > Cypriniformes > Cyprinidae > Schizothorax > Schizothorax lantsangensis. Next base: position 17,294,477 of record CM049848.1, read on the forward strand.
CAGGCATCTTGAGTTTCTGCTACTATTCCTATGGAGAAAAATCACTTCCTGTCCTCCAGCTGCATTTTGCGCGTCATCAGAATCACGTGTTTGCAAACAACCATAGAGTGGTGGTGGTGGAACTATGATGTCACTTTGTAGGCAAAAACCCGGAAGCGAGTTAGCAATTTAGCTAACAAGTTGCTTAACGGTTTTTGTGCCATTTAAAGTAAAAAAAAAAATTAAGATTATGAGATTAAAGTCATAATATTTTGAGAATAAAGTCAAAGCAATATGAGATTAAATTAGTAATATTTTGAGAATAAGGTCATATTACTACTTTATTCTTGTAATTTTGTGTTTACTCCCAAAATATTATAACTCTTATCATATAACATTTTATTAAAACTTTAATCACATAATCTTAGGTTTATTTTAATTTATTTTATGTACCACTAAAATGCCATAATATATATATATATATATATATACACAGTGGGAATTTTTTTTTGATCCCCTGCTGATTTTGTACGTTTGCCCACTGACAAAGAAATGATCAGTCTATAATTTTAACGGTAGGTTTATTTTAACAGTGAGAGACAAAATAACAACAAAAAATCCAGAAAAACGCGTTTCAAAAAAGTTATAAATTTATTTGCATTTTAATGAGTCAAATAAGTATTTCATCCCCTATCAATCAGCAAGATTTCTGGCTCCCAGGTGTCTTTTATACAGGTAACAAGCTGAGATTAGGAGCAGTGCTCCTAATTTCAGCTTGTTACCTGTATAAAAGACACATGTCCACAGAAGCAATCAATCAATCAATCAGATTTCAAACTCTCCACCATGGCCAAGACCAAAGAGCTGTCCAAGGATGTCAGGGACAAGATTGTAGACCTACACAAGGCTGAGTTTCAATCATGAGTTTCAATGATCATGAGAACGGTGAGGAATCAGCCCAGAACTACACGGGAGGATCTTGTCAATGATCTCAAGGCAGCTGGGACCATAGTCACCAAGAAAACCCACCAATTCACTATCTCAACAAATTAGAATACTTCATAAGACCAATAAAAAAAAAACATTTTTAGTGAATTGTCAGCCTTCTGGAAAGTATGTTCATTTACTGTATATGTACTCAATACTTGGTAGGGGCTCCTTTTGCTTTAATTACTGCCTCAATTCGGCGTGGCATGGAGGTGATCAGTTTGTGGCACTGCTGAGGTGGTACGGAAGCCCAGGTTTCTTTGACAGTGGCCTTCAGCTCATCTGCATTTGTTGGTCTCTTGTTTCTCATTTTCCTCTTGACAATACCCCATAGATTCTCTATGGGGTTCAGGTCTGGTGAGTTTGCTGGCCAATCAAGCACACCAACACCATGGTCATTTAACCAACTTTTGGTGCTTTTGGCAGTGTGGGCAGGTGCCAGATCCTGCTGGAAAATGAAATCAGCATCTCCATAAAGCTTGTCAGCAGAAGGAAGCATGGAAGTGCTCTAAAATTTCCTGGTAGATGGCTGCGTTGACTGTGGACTTCAGAAAACACAGTGGACCAACACCAGCTGATGACATGGCAGCCCAAATCATCACAGACTGTGGAAACTTCACACTGGACTTCAAGCAACATGGATTCTGTGCCTCTCCACTCTTCCTCCAGACTCTGGGACCTTGATTTCCAAATGAAATGCAAAATTTACTTTCATCTGAAAAGAGGACTTTGGACCACTGAGCAACAGTCCAGTTCTTTTTCTCCACAGCCCAGGTAAGACGCTTCTGACGTTGTCTCTGGTTCAGAAGTGGCTTGGTAGCCCTTTTCCTGAAGAGGTCTGAGCGTGGTGACTCTTAATGCACTAACTCCAGCTTCAGTTCGCTCCTTGTGAAGCTCTCCCAAGTGTTTGAATCAGCTTTGCTTGACTGTATTCTCAAGCTTGTAGTCATCCTTGTTGCTTGTGCACATTTTCCTAACCAAATTCTTCCTTCCAGTCAACTTTGCATTTAATATGCTTTGATAGAGCACTCTGTAAACAGCCACACCTTTCAGTAATGACCTTCTGTGACTTAGCCTCTTTGTGGAGGGTGTCAATGTTCGTCTTCTGGATCATTGGCAAGTCAGCAGTCTTCCCCATTATTGTGGTTTCAAAGAACAAGAGTTACCCATAATTTATACTGTATGGATGGTCATTTATTGAAACTCAAATGTAAATATTATAATATTTTGAGATACTGATTTTTGTCTTTCATGAGCTGTAAGCTCTAATCATCAAAATTAAAACAAAAAAACATTTGAAATGTTTTACTTTACATGTAAAGAATCTAAAATATATGAAAGTTTCACTTTTTGAAAAAAGTTACAAGAAAAAATGAACTTTTTCACCACATTCTAATTTATTGAGATGCACCTGTGTATATATATATATATATATATATAAGTAAATTAACTTATTATTGGGACCCCCTTAGAATTTTTTTGCATTGTGACACTTTTACTACAATCATATTTTACCTCCTGTATCTCTGTAATGTTCTTCACCTGTCTCATGAAGGTGTGCTGCTGTTTGTGTTTGTGGTGCAGGTGTTTGGGGGATCGGTGTGGCCACTCAGAAGGTGAATTTGAACCAGGTGCCGCTGGGTCGTTACAGTCACAGTTTAGTGCTTCGACATGATGGCTCCATATACCACAACAACGAGGAGAAGAACCGATTACCTGCCAACAGCCTGCCTCAAGAGGGGGATATAGTGGTACATTTTACTTTTGGATTGAGAGCCATTAATAGCAAAATTGTGGAACACAGCATGTAAATACTAAGTCATATTGCTTCTGATCGTAAATGTGTTTCTGTTTTAAGAGGGTGACCTATGATCATGTTGAACTGAACCGGTACTTAAATGGAAAGAACATGCACTGTCCAGCCTCAGGTATTCGAGGGACTGTGTTCCCCATAGCTTATGGTGAGTTATATGTTGAGTAATATTATGTTATATAATTCAGTTCAATTCAAGTTTATTTGTATAGCGCTTTTCACGATGCAAATCGTTGCGAAACATCTTTAAAGTTTCTACATTACATTTATATTTAGAAATATATGATATATGATATCAATATTGTCATTATAAGCTATTTACGTTTCTTAAGCTTCAGTCATGCTAAAAACAGTTTTTCAGGCTAGTCCAGCTAAAGCACAGCACATTTTAAAGTACAAATCAAAGTCTTTTCCAAAAAATGAATTAGCTCTTTTAATTGAAAACTGAGACTTTTGTCAATGAAACAGCCACAGTTTAATTGTTACAGCCCCTTTTTGTGCCTCTTTTGTGAAAATTAAAAGGATTGTTTGTGCAAAAATTAAAGTTGTCATCATTTACTCACGCTCATGTTTTTCCAAACTTAAAATACTTTCTTTTTACTGTCGGAAAAAACAAAATATTTTGAGAAATGTCATACAATGGAAGTCAGTGTTAATGCAGTCATTGGGCTCCAATGTTGTTTGGTTCCCAGTGCTTTCAAAATATCTTCTTTCATGTTCTGCAGAAGAACTAAATTCATACAAGTTTGTAACAGTATGAGGGTGAGCAAATGATGCCAGATGTTTCATTTTTGGGTGGACTGTTCCTTTAAGTTTAAAAGGTTAAAAGAACATTTCAATCATGACAACTCTCGGAAGATTTTAGCATGGTGATGGATATGACAATGTTAATGTATTCGGTCTTGGTGGAATAGATCTGCTGCTGAATTGTTGCTGCTGTTGGTTATTGCTGTAGTTGTAGATTGCTACTGCTGCTGCAAGCAAGTACAGGAACTTGCTACTGCCAATGCATGTATTTAAGACATACTGCTGCTGCACAAATAGCATATGAAATAACCCGTAGCAGATCTATACAGGTGGAGCTGGGGAAGGTAGAGGGCTTCAGAGAAACTCTGAAAGCGTGCTGCAGGAATCTCAAGTGAATGCTAGCCAGCCATATAAATGCAAGGCAGTAAGCTCATTGGCTGCATATGCAGCATGAACCAATCAGCTTGTGCCAAGTCGTTTAACTCTCTGAATATCATCAGTTACGTTAACAACCCGTCAGCCTGCGCCATCTGTTTCATGACTGAACTATATATTTAAGTAAATTGTTCTTATGTTGAAGGGAACATGTCACAAAGCAATAATTTTAATTTAATTTGCTGTATCTTCAACAATAAGTTTCAATACAAGTTTTAAAAAAGGACTGAGAAAAATTGATTTGTCATTATATATTACCTATATATTGGAGAGATGAAATGTCATGAAATGACAAGTTTTTGCCATTCATATGATGAACTAATATAATATGTTTGTTATCTCCCCTCTCATTCTCTCAGTGGACGACAGTGCCATCATAGACTGCCAGTTAAGTGATTTCTACCATACTCCACCTGAAGGCTTTAAAAACATTCTGTTTGAACAGCAGATCTTTTGAATTGTCATCTGTGTGCAGACACACACATAGTGTGGAGTTGAACTGTGTGTGGCAGCACGTGGTTACGATCTCTTTCAATGTTGCTTCTGCCTTTGTTGTTACTACTGTTGCTCTTGTCCATTTGGAAGACAAACCAGGCTTTATTTCTGTGTGTGTGTGTGTGTGTGTTTGGACACAAACAAATGAGAGAGAGAATCTACAACCCAGAAAACACTTAACATAAGCACTGAAGACACTTACTGATATCTATTTTCTGTAGTGGGTGATATTGATAAACTGAGCATCTTTTTGTTTAATGACAGTGTACAATGATCAGCAGCTGATCAGCTTTGTGTTTTCGATTTATGTAGAAATTATTGATATACCAGCTTTCTTGAATGAACCAATTGTATTTGCACTAGTTACATGTGATTGAGAATCAAACCAAACCTCTCTTATTCTGTTGATTTTTGATGAGTCTGTCACTGTCATTTGCCTTTTATCTGAACTAGGCATATTTATAAATTGCTAACAATAGCAGTTTACAGTATTTTCCACAGTTAACATTTTACTTCTGTGATCTCTACATTTACATTTACATTAATGCATTTAGCAGACGCTTTTAACAAAATCGACTTACAGTGCATTCAGGCTATACATTTTTTATCAGGATGATCTCTATTGCACATAATATTAAACAAGTGACTTTGGCTGAACACATTTCAGAGTGTCAAATAGACACTGAAATGACATGCATGAATCTGTTTAACGTGATCATTTTTGCTGCCCTAGCTTATATCTTAGCAAACTCATTCAAATGTTAGACTGAAGGTAAACATTTATTTTTGCTTCAGATGTGTTTTGCTTCACTGATGTCTTGGACCTGAAATAATTCACATCTGCGCAGTAACATTAATTATAACTATGAACCTAATGTTATTGGTTACTGCAGAAATGTTATGTACTCTTAACACCAAAACCACTCATGCATTAATTTTATTCACACAGTTGAATACACAACCAATTCTTACGTTTTATTGTTAACAGCATGACCATGCAGCTACCTAAAGGCAATGTGCTTTTCAGAAAAGGTCCTCTGAAAGAGTTTTGTCCTGTAAGATTTGTCAAATCTGATTTTCAGTCCCCAAAAAAGCTTGAATTCTCTCTGTACACTGTGTCTTATGGTACATTCCACAAGTTCTGTATTTAATAAACCTAAGTATTCTGTCTCTATGTCAAAGACCTGTGTAGTATGAAACCAAATAAAATATAGACAACAATAAAGCACCTCTACAAAAATAATTTGTTATATTTAGTTAAAATTGTAAATGTGTTCCTAGATCTTTGGTTGTTAATTGGAGGAATAATGTGGGTTAGAAATAGTACTAATTCCAGATATAGCCTTTGTTTATTGTATATAGAGAGAGAAAGAGAGAGAGAGACGTAGATAGATAGTTTTATTAGTAATAAATCTGTAGAATTTTTATGTGTTCTACTCATATGCCACAGAACTATATAGCATCAGCCAGTAATATTATTCGAAACATGGATGGGTGAGTAACTCTTTGTAAATCCCCCAATGCAGACTCTCTTATTGTTCCTATTGTCTTGATTTCTCAGCAGGTCTAGACATTAGTGATGGCAGATAGTAGAGGGTTCAGCGAACATTTTGAAAAAGCCTTTGAAAAAAGGCTCCTTCTAAGAGCTTACATCCTATTATTTTTAAATCTTCACTGCTTTGGTGGTTCTAAAATGAGGGGAAAAAATGAATAGGCATTTTATAATAACGGTCATGAATAAGTAACACATTCCATTATATTTATTATCTAACAGAGATAATAGTTAAAATACATTCAAATAAAAGTCATAAAACTATTTATATCTGAATGTACATGAACTGATAGTCTACTTGCGTGGGTTTTATTAAAGCATGTTATGTTTTTAAAATATTTATTTAAAAGTATTATTATAATATTTATATAAGTCAATTCACTGAAAACTGTTTAGACAAAGTTTGGACTTCATTGCCAAAGCGCAGTTGAAAGGACAATGACACTTTACAAGTCTGAAAGATCGACGGAAATGTTTTGGTGAGTCTCTAGAAGCTGTTAATGTGTGTCCGCTGCCACCTAGTGTCCATATTGGGAATAAACAGTTTTTTCTCTCTTATAAAGGCACACTATTAAAAGCTTTGACTAGCCCTTCAGGCACGTTTGTGGTTGACCTGAAGCCTCATTAGAGGCTGTTTTGTCAGTTTGTTGCTGTGTGCTGATTGGCTGTTCAGTGTCCTGCTCTGAACAGTTTACAGATGAGCAAACGCAGGTGATGTGAGGAAAAATATACACCGCAATTCTGTGTAAAATGGCCACAAACTGCATACTGAAACTCCCCTTTAAAAGTGTCAAAAGCTATGTTTTAAAATACAATCCAAGATACTAAGAACGACATTCTGTCAAGAATGTTTCTTACAGTTGCAACTGTTTTATTTAGAAACTGAGAACAGAAGAATGATCATATCAAAATGGCATATGCAGACATATTTCATGATAATTCTGTCACTGACATACTGTAAACCCCATTTTAAAAAAAAGACATATGCAAACTGCAGAAATGTTCTGGACTTAAAAAATAAACATTGAAAAAATGAATTGCTAAAAATAATAAAACATCTTTAAGAAAAGAAACCACAACTAGATCCTAGTGGACTGGCAAATTGCAGACCTATCTCAAATCTTCCGTTTATGTCTAAAATTTTAGAAAAAGTTGTGTCTGCTCAATTGTGCTCCTTCTTGCAAAAAAATGATCTCTGTGAAGAATTTAAGTCAGGTTTCAGGCCCCGCCATAGCACAGAAACCGCACTTGTTAAGATTACAAATGACTTGCTTCTTGCGTCAGACCAAGGCTGCATCTCATTGCTAGTTTTACTTGATCTTAGTGCTGCGTTCGACACTATAGATCAGGGGTCCTTAACTCTGGACCTCGAGGTCCACTTTCCTGCAGAGTTTAGCTCCAACCCTAATCAAACACACCTGAACAAGCTAATCAAGGTCTTCAGGATCAATACAAAATTGCAGGTAGCTGTGTTTAATCCAGGTTGGAGCTAATCTCTGCAGGAAAATGGATCTCGAGGTCCAGAGTTGAAGACCCCTGCTATAGATCATGACATACTCATAGATCGATTACAAAACTATACGGGTATTGAAGGGCAGGCTTTTAGATGGTTTAGATCCTACCTGTCCGATCGCTACCACTTTGTTTATTTAAACGGGGAGTCATCTCAATTATCATCAGTAAAGTATGGAGTACCACAAGGATCTGTCCTAAGTCCTCTGCTATTTTTAATATACATGTTGCCCCTTGGTAATATTATTAGAAACTACGGGATTAGTTTCCATTGCTATGCTGATGATACTCAACTATATATCTCAACAAGACCAGATGAAACTTCTAAATTATCTAAGTTAACTGAGTGTGTTAAAAATGTAAAAGATTGGATGACCAATAATTTTCTCCTATTTAATTCAGATAAGAGAGAGATATTACTTATTGGACCAAAAAACAGTACACAGAATCTCTTGGATTACAATTTGGAACTAGACGGATGTCCTGTTACTTCCTCTACAGTCAAAAATCTGGGTGTTATATTAGACAGCAACTTGTCTTTTGAAAAACATATTTCCAATGTTACAAAAACAGCATTCTTCCATCTTAGAAACATTGCCAAGCTACGGAACATGTTACCTGTTTCTGATGAAGAAAAGCTAGTTCATGCATTCATGACCTCTAGACTGGACTATTGTAATGCACTGCTAGGTGGTTGTCCTGCATCTTCAATAAACAAGCTACAGGTAGTCCAAAATGCAGCGGCTAGAGTCCTTACCAGGTCAAGAAAATATGATCATATTACCCCAATTTTACAGTCTCTGCACTGGCTACCTATTAAGTTCCTTATCAGTTACAAAATATTATTACTTGCCTATAAGGCCCTAAATGGTTTAGCTCCTGCGTATCTAACTAGTCTTCTATCTCGCTACAATCCATCACGCTCCCTAAGGTCGCAAAACTCTGGACTCTTGGTAGTACCTAGAATAGCAAAGTCCACTAAAGGAAGTAGAGCTTTTTCATATTTGGCTCCCAAACTCTGGAATAGCCTTCCTGATAACGTTTGGGGTTCAGACACACTCTCTCTGTTTAAATCTAGATTAAAGACACATCTCTTTAGCCAAGCATTCACATAATGCATTCATATAATGCATCTCATAATCTTGTACTGCAGTTATATCTGATCAAACGCACATTATTATTCTTTAGCTTGGGTTGAACAAATAATTTTTGCTTGGATGGAACAACAGCTACGCTAATTATGTCTCTTTGTTTCTCTGTTTCTGCCACGGGATGCAACTAGGAATTACACAAGCTTCAGTCTGGATCCAGCCCTTAAATGATCTGAGATGACCAAACACCTGAGAAAAGATGATGCCAACCCCTCAGAGGACCTCAGAGGATGCCAACCTCTGATCCCCCAACAACATACAGAATTAACAAATTTTGCCATAAGTTAATATATTAAGTTTCTACAATGTATAAATATATTGTAGAAACTTAATTTCCTGTAAAGCGCTTTGCAACGATTGTATCGTAAAAAGTGCTATACAAATGAACTTGAATTGAATTGAATAAAACATCTTAATTCTGTTAGATTGTTTATATTAAACATCTAGTACAGCTTTGACATCCCTCAGTGCTGCTTTTTTCCTCTGCAAATCCTGTTCCTGTTTCTCCAGGTCTGGAAACACAAAGAACAAAGTCATTCTCATGAAACACTGCCATTTAAGTCCCCATAAAAATTCTACTTTCTATGTGATTCATTACAAGGCACAAAAATGTACTAATTTATTCATTCAAATGATAAGTATATAAATTCAAAACTTACTGTTAAAGGGTTGAAATAACGTAACGCTTTAGATTTAGGTGGTTACAATCAATTACTGTACCTTGTTCCAGCTGAGTAATAATGCAAGGCAGCCGTCCAGATGCCCCCAATACTTTGAGAGCAACATCATAGTCTGTGGAATATTTCATAGCCTTTCAGTTGTATAAACAAAAACCCAGCATTTTATTGAGGGTTAAAGAACATACAGGGATATTTCAGGTTCAATACAAGTCAAGTTCATCTGATAGTGTTTGTGACAATATAACAGTATAATGACTATAGATCAGTGATCAACAGATACACAAAATAAAAAATAAAAAAATACAACATTGACCTGTTCCTATTTTTACTTAAAAAAGGCAAATATCACAGTTAGAATGAGAAACAGTATTTTAACGTTTGTGGATTGGCCTCTGTCACTTCCATCTTAAGTTATTCACTGCAACTCAGATTGTTTTAAAGAAGGGACAAGTCAAAATTAATGTTTTTGATGGCAAGATTATGCCACAATTGCTGTCGATTGAGCTTAAAGGTGAAGTTTATAATATTTTTGGTTAAAACACCTCTCAACCCATTTTATTGTTCATTGACTATTATAAGTATTTCATTCATGGGTTTATCTCCCAAAAAAGGGTAAACATTGAGCCTCCCGGGCACCAAAAAACATTTAGTGTGGTCCACTCAGGTTCGTCAGTGACTACGTTTACATGGACATCAGTAATCTAATTATTTACCTTATTCTGAATATGACAATATTATGATTAAGGTGTTTACATGAGTCGCTTTTAGAGCAATCCTTTCATGTTCCCGTTTTACATGTTATAGTACATAGATCGATTAATGGCATGCATCATTACGTCGCCACGCGACGCCATCTGACTTCCCCTCAAGAATTTCACGTATAAACATATAGAATCAGAATCAGAATCAGAATGAGCTTTATTGGCCAGGTATGTTTACATATACGAGGAATTTGTTATAGTGACAAAGCTCCACAGTGCAACAGAATGACAGCAACGGGACAGGACACAGACAACAAGAGAACAATATACAAATATACAAATAGGCAATGTACAAAATAGCAGAAACACTATGCAATACAGACAATCATGTGTGTACAGGTCTGACATGTGCAAATTTGAAATGGAAAAAAAATAAAATAAAAAATATTATATATGTATGTGTGGTGAATAAATAGTTGTAAAATAGTGTTGTGTGTTCCTTGTTAATGTCAGGTGTTCATGAGATGGATTGCTTGGGGGAAGAAACTGTTCCTGTGTCTGGTCGTTCTGGTGCTCAGAGCTCTGTAGCGTCGACCAGACGGCAGCAGTTCAAAGAGGGAGTGTGCTGGATGTGCGGGGTCCAGAGTGATTTTGCCAGCCCTTTTGCTCACTCTGGATAAATACAGTTCTTGGAGAGTAGGGAGGGTTGTACAAATGATTCGCTCAGCAGTCCGGACTACCCTCCGTAGTCTTCTGAGGTCAGATTTGGTAGCTGAGCTGAACCAGACAGTTATTGATGTGCAGAGGACGGATTCAATGATGGCAGAGTAGAACTGTTTCAGCAGCTCCTGTGGTAGGTTGAACTTCCTCAGCTGGCGAAGGAAGTACAACCTCTGCTGGGCCTTTCTCACAATGACTCCATTACTCTATAGCCCCTTTCACACAGAGATTCCGGAAAATACACGGGTAATGTGTTCCGGCATCTGTTCCCGGATCGTCAGATTTGCTGCATTCTCACTGCCAGTGATTTTCCGGAATATGTGCGTGCATTCACACACAACCCGTAAAGATCCCGTAAAGACACGTGACCTTTCATGTGACGTGCATAATGCGCGCTCACCATTTCACTAAACTGGAGAATGATTTCAGCTTCAGCGCGGATAGTGAGGAGCTCCCTGATCGCTGCTTCATTCTAGTTTACACATTTTTCGTCGTGTGAATGTTGATCTGCCTTCAAAACACCCGGTAAAACTGTCGAACGATAAAGTGCGTCATCACTACGACACACCCTTTACGGCATTGATCCGGCTTTTGTTCACACAGCGCTCGTTCCGGGACTGAACCCGGCAATGTTACTAGGTCCCAACCCGGGATCAATCCCGGAATTAATCCCGGGACGTGTTTGCGTTCACACAGAAGGCACTCCGGCAATTTTCTGGCAATTTTCCGGGACCAACGTGCAGTGTGAATGGGGCTTTTGTGAATGTCCCACTTCAGGTCCTGGGAGATGGTGGTGCCCAGGAACCTGAATGACTCCACTGCAGTCACCGTGCTGTTCATGATAGTGAGTGGGGGGAGAGCAGGGGGGTTTCTCCTGAAGTCCACGATCATCTCCACTGTTTTGAGCGTGTTAAGCTCCAGGTTGTTAAGACTGCACCAGACAGCCAGCTCCTTAACCTCCTGTCTGTAGGCAGACTCGTCACCGTCCTGAATGAGGCCGATCAGTGTGGTGTCGTCTGCAAACTTCAGGAGCTTGACAGAGGGGTCTTTAGATGTGCAGTCATTCGTGTAGAGGGAGAAGAGCAGTGGGGAGAGAACGCAGCCCTGAGGGGCTCCAGTGCTGGTGGTGCGGGTGCTGGATGAGAATTTTCCCAGCCTCACAAGCTGCTGCCTGTCTGTCAGGAAGCTGTTGATCCACTGACAGACGGAGGTAGGGACGGAGAGCTGTGTCAGTTTATTCTGAAGGGTGTCCGGGATGATGGTGTTAAAAGCAGAGCTGAAGTCTACAAACAGGATCCTCACATAAGTCCCTGGTCTGTCCAGATGCTGCAGGGTGAAGTGCAGTCCCATGTTGACTGCATCATCCACAGACCTGTTTGCTCTGTAGGCAAACTGCAGGGGGTCCAGTAAGGGTCCAGTGGAGGCCTTCAGATAAGCCAAAACCAGTCTTTCAAATGATTTCATGACCACAGACGTTAGAGCCACAGGTCTGTAGTCATTAAGTCCAGTAATTTTGGGTTTCTTTGGGACAGGGATGATGGTGGAGCGTTTGAAGCATGAGGGGACTTCGCACAGCTCCAGTGATCTGTTGAAGATCTGTGTGAAAATGGGGGCTAGCTGGTCAGCACAGGATTTAAGGCAGGCTGGTGACACACCGTCTGGGCCTGGTGCTTTCCTTCTTTTGTTCTTTATGAAGACCTGCCGCACGTCATCTTCACTTATTTTCAGTGCAGGTGTGGGGGAGAGGGGGGTTGCTGGAGGTGTTAATGGTTGTGTGGAGAGGTGTTCAGGGCGGGTGTGGGGTGTTTTTTCAAACCTGCAGCAAAAGACATTCAAATCGTCTGCTAGTTGTTGATTCTCCACAGTGCTGGGGGATGGTGTCTTGTAATTTGTAAAGTCTTTCATACCTCTATCCATATAGTTCATCTTCGTGATGATGCTATATACAGTTTTGGGTGTTTCATTTTTCATTTTATGAAAGTTTCAAGTGCAGTTAATTATTTTCGTGCATACAGACGACGGCGGTGTTGAAGCTCTTTTATTTGCCGTCAAACGGTTGATCACTGCCGTGAGTGAATCCTGTCGCAAAATGCGGCGAAAAGTCGTACACGACGGTAATAGTTTGATTAAGGTGCATGTCTGTACCGCACTCCAATAATGCGACTAAAATCGGAATACTCCACATGTCTTAATTCGATTTATGTTTACTTCGATTATGACTTTAGCCGGATTAAGGTAATCAAAAATCTGTTTACATGGTAGACTCTTAATCAGAGTATTGTCTTAATCGTATTAAAATCATATTATTGATGTCCATGTAAACGTAGTCAGTGTCTTTCCAGGTCAACCTTTTTTTTTTTTTTTTTTTTAAGTGACGTTTGGCCAAGTATGGTGACCCATACTCGAAATCTGTGCTCTGCATTTAACCCATCCAAGTGCACACACACAGCAGTGAACACACACCCGGAGCAGTGGGCAGCCAATGCTGCGGCGCCCGGGGAGCAGTTGGGGGTTCGGTGCCTTGCTCAAGGGCAGCTCAGTCGTGGTATTGAAGGTGGAGAGAGCACTGGACATTCACTCCCCACACCAACAATTCCTGCCGGACCCGTGACTCGAACCCGCAACCTCGGGTTACAAGTCCGACGCTCTATCCATTAGGCCACGACTGCCCAAACCTATAGCAAGAGTTTGGACTGTAGCTACTTTAGCAGACAAAGCAAGAGGCTTTATAGCCAGTGTGTGGGACCATTGCTGACACGTTACATGGGAAAATAAATTTAGATTGGTTTGTTACCAGCAAGCCAAAATTTAAAAAGACTTGCCTAAATAAACACAGAGACAGACAATCAGGTAAGAGGAGGGTAAATGCTTTTACAAGATGGAGGAATTTGATTCAGTGTTTGGGTTTCAATCGAGATGCTGAACTTGAAGTTTCTAAACTCCAGTTTTTTTGCCACTTTACTGTCAAGTCCCAGATAAAATAAGTTCAGTCATGACAACTCTCTGAGAATTTAACATGGTAATGTACATGACAATGTATTTGCTGCAGCAGATACATCCACAAACATAGCAGATAAATACAGGTGGAGTTGGGGAAGGTGGAGGGTTTCTGAAGCGCACTGCAACTGCTACAGCAAACACTAGGCAAGTATTTGAATGTTGAGCAGCGAGCTCATTGGTTGCTGATGCAAAAAAGAACCAATCAGCTGCATCATGTGATGATGTCAGATTGAGTTATCAGATGGTGCCATCTAGAGTTTCATGACAGAACTTTGGATATGTTGCTATGATATGAATAATCGTAAGGGTTTGAGGTTGTTTAAAAATATTCCTTATTTATGTAATTCCACAATGTGACACTAGTAGCGCAGAAGCCGCTTCACCTTTAACTTGTATTGAACCCAGAATATTTCACAAAACTGGTTTGAATCAAGGCTGTTCTCACCTTGGTGGCTGGCTTTCTGTGACTGGGCTCTTTCTCCTAGACTGCTCAGCTGAGACACAAGCTCTGAGAAGATTTCTTTAGTCCACCCGGCCTCATTACATCTGGTCCAAAATATGGTGGCACTGGACTCAGATTTCACTGTGGTACCCACATCAGAAGCATCTGCTGCAGCGGGACGACCTGGTGATGAAGAAACCCCAGTTGGAGGAGGAGCTACTAGTAGCTGCTCAGATTTGAAGCAAGATGCTGAGATTGTTTGTACTGAGGATATTAACACTGCTGGAATGTCTACAGTGGGACTTGAATGCTGAGGTGACGCGGCCTGACCTGAGGGATCACAGGTGAAACATTCCAGGGTAGGCATAGAGTAAATGGTACCTGGTGAGACATGCTCAGTGGTTGGAGCTCTGGGCGGTGGAGAAGTTCTGTTTGTGGATGGTGTTTCCTTATGTTCAGGGGCAGTGACAGACCCAGGTGAGGTAGACACAGCTGCTGGTGCTGCACCAACAGGTGAAGAAGGTTCTAGACTGTGCTCTGAAACACAGAGATATAGTGAGTGTGTTTTAATAGATTTAATTACACAGATTTACACCTCATTGAAATGACAGCATCAGGACAATAGAAGAGAGATGAACACACCTGATTCTGCTGAGAGTCCAGAGTCCAAAATAACGCTACAGGGAATAGTGATACGGTACGTTTTTGATGGTGACAAACTCTGAGACTCTTCCTGAGACAGAGAGAGAGAACAATGTAAGCAAGTACACTGCTAGCTGCAGGCGAGTTAAAAGAGTGACTGAGTATAGTGGTGAGTATAATACACCATTCAAAAGTTTGGGTCAGAAAGTTTTTTTTTTTTTTTTAAAGAAATTAATCATTTTATTCAGCAAGGATGCAACTTTGCCCTCAGAAGAATAAATTACATTATAAGATTTATTACAATAGCAAACAGTTATCTTAAATCACAATCACAATTTTACTGCATTTTTGATTACATAAATGTAGCCTTGGTGAGCATAACAGACTTATTTTAGAAACACTGAAAATTCTATTGAACAGAAGTGTAACTGTACTGGATGGTGATGATTGTAATAAATAGTTTATTAAAAATAATGTGGTGCAAGATATTAAAAAAAATATTTTTTTTCACTTTTGGTGTCAATTTTGCTCAAGAGGCCTGGTTAATTTGTTCCTCTGCATTTAATGCTGCTGGCTTGACAGTTTGTTAAAATTCCTAGCTATGGAAAAGTTTTCCAAAAAGGTATGGAGGAGCTTTGTTTCATTTATAGATCATCCTCAAGCCTTGGATCTTTCTAGCCATGTATCAGACTGATATGTATGTAGCAAACAATACCTTTGTTCTGAAGTGCCATTGGGCCTTGTGTTGTGTTTTTGTTGTCATTTTTGACATGAAAATATCAGTAAACACATCTGCATGTTTATGGTGTGACATGAGTGTGATGTGTTGTGTACAGAGAGAGACTCACTGAATCAATGTCGGTGTCATCGTCAGCTTCTGAAAATAATGAATTGTTTCTTTACAGTAAGGAATGATAAATGATACTTCTCGTTAATTTTTTTCTTCTTCAAAAATACAAACACATTTGTACCTGTGGTTGATGGATTGAGTTTTACACACGGCCTGCAGACAAAGAAAAACACAAAAAGTTTCTTTACTACATGGTACATTATGGTATTTTTGTATTTGTATTGCTTTCAAAATGGTTCTAAATCCTAAACATACCTTGTTTTATTAGGCACAGGAGTGGACCGCTATTAAAAGTGAACAGAGAAACACATCATTGCTACAATTTTACTACCAAATGTTTTTAAGATTCATTTAAAATCTTTAAGGGTTAATTCACACAAAAATGCCTTTTTTGCATTCTCTCACCCTCATGTCTTTCTAAACCTGTACGACTGACTTTCTTCAGTGGAACTAAATAAAACAATTCGAAAAACTGTCTCCGATATTTTGTCTATATTAAAAGTCAATGGGGTCAAGTCTTGCTTTGAAAGCCAATACAGGCACACAAGACTGGAACAACATGAGGGTGAGTAAATAATGACAGAATTTTCATTTTTGAGTGAACTGACTCTTCTAATTTGGACTGAGCAGTTTCAGTGAAGTTTAAAATGATACATTGGGACATATGGACATATCATAACAGTAACACATATCAAACAGTCCAATTTTATGATAAGAGACTCACATTGGGCTGTTTTTGAAGCATAGAGTCCTTCAGATCTGACACCCCTGGAGCTACTACACGGTCGGTGCTGGTTGGGCTTTCATCATCTAAAACAGAGAGAGACACTTTATTCAAATTGTTTTGATTTTAATGACTTTTTATGCAGCCCAAGAAATATCTAAAATTCATATTCCCATTTTGACAGAGAAATAAAACTATATATATAATAAACACCTGAGTCTAGAATGCTTTTATTTTTTCCCTTTCTGGGCGTTTCCACTTTTAGTGATCTAAAAAACAAAACAAAATGCAGAATCAATATAATAACACTGTGATTACTAACTAGACATTATTCTGTAATTAAACGTTTTCTACAGACTACTCACCGAAATGTACATGCTCTGTGCATAAATGGATAACGTTTACTCTGTTATTAAATAAGATAAAAAAAGACAAAATTAGAATAAGCTGTACTTTTAACGAATATTATTTTTCAAGTAGGTTTGTCTATTTGTCTTCTAAACAAATTCTGACAAGATCATATCTGTTTGTTGATACAGTATAATTTGTTCCTTAGCATAATACAAGTAAAATTATCATCTGTGAATACGATTCTGTATCCACTCATCTCTGAGATGAGGCCCAATAAAAACGACACATTCATTTTTATTTTTTAAATTATGTTACATTAATTGGCTATTCAAAAGTTAACCCGAGTAAAATTTATGTTATGAAGTGACATTTAGTGATAATAGTACAGAGCAATTTTAGTCTATTTTCTAGATGGTGATGATGACTGTACTGAGGAAAACATTAAGTGTCTTCATGTAGAGGAGAGCTGAAGTGTGTGTGTGTGTGTGTGTGTGTTCTGACCCTGCCATGCAATTCTCCTGGATTGTCTGCTGATCCACAAGCCTTCTGAGCAGACGTTAAGTTTAATGAACCTAAACAAACACAAATGCATTTCATACTAGAAACTCCTCTGTACAGATGGACTCAAAGCTATTAGTATCATCAGATTAGCTTTTGAAAATCATGTGACTTTGTTTCTTTACAGTGAGAAATTAAAAATGACCCTTTACTTTCACACAGAGTTCATTTGTACCTGTGGTTGATGGACTGGGCTCTGCACAGGGCCTGTAAATAGACAGAGAAACTCGTTTAAGGAACTTGGACAAGAATTTTTGTCAGTACAATAGACAACAGCAGTCTTAATCACATCTCGTCCTAGAACATGTTTCAGGCTGGATACTTCCTGTGGATTAATAAAGTTCAGCATACCTTTTACTTTCAGGATCAGGAGTTGACGGCTATTGAAATTAAAAAGAGAAAAAATAACAACAATATTACTAACTAGTTTTAAAATAGCCATGTCTTTGCTAAAAGTTGTGAAATTGCAGTTTGAATTAAATGTTTACAAGGTGATGTGTAATTGGAGACATTCACATGATGCATCAAGACAGATTATATCATGAAAACTCACATTGTTCTGATTTGGAGGTGTACAGTCCTCTATATCTGACTGTACTGGAGCATACATAGATTCAATTTCATCATCTATGATAAAATTATAATAGTCCAGTGTTATTAATGTTTTACATTTACATCAACATGCCAAAAACAAGCTATTATTCTCATGTTGACAAATAAACACAAAGATCTTTGAATAAACACTCTACATTTTGTAACTGAACTGGGTTATTGAGTATTACTGCAGTACTGTCTCATATAAAGCTATAATACAATGTAATAATAATTACCAGAATCTAACAAACTAAATGACACGGTCTTCTTCTTTTTGGACAAACTCACTTCTGATGACCTAAAAAAAGTGCAAACACAAGATCATCTGAAATAATCACACTGTAATTAATAATGTGACAATGTTCTGTGATTAATCCAGTTCTGACGAGGATGCACACTTACCCTGTAGATGAATCAGAATCTCTCTATTAATAAATTAAGAAAAAGGAAATACAGGAAATTACATCCAAAATTTCATATTGTAATCTAAATTAATGTCATATTTATATGTCTTTATTTCAGAATTGTGCAGTGATGTTTTAAGATGAATAGTAATGTGGTTAGGTAAAAGTCAATGTAAGTGTTCATGAAGAGGCTATAAGTGTGTGTGTGTGTGTGTGTGTGTGTGTGTGTGTGTGTATGCTGACCCTGTCAGGCCTTTTCATGTTAGGCCTTCGACCGTCTGGCAAACCTTGTAAACAAAAACACCAACTCAGAAAATTTGACAATAATTCTCACATTGACATTTCAAATTTTCACACAAGTTGCTTACAAATTTGCATCACTAAAACAAATACAATTACAAAAAATAAATAATAAAAAATAAAAAATCAGTTTATGATAGAATATCTGAATTTAAAACTGAAACACTTACTTTTTTTTTAGATTCTGGATCATGTAATTCACAGAACAGTCTAAAATGAAACATTAATTAGTTTAATTTTACTACATCTAAAACATGAATTGATGTATTATTTCATCTTACATAAAACGGTCTTCAAGAGCTCTGCCACGATCCTCTAAGGCGCAGGGATAATGGTACGAGCGCTTACAACGTTTTACATCACATCCTGCTGTAGCACCGTTTTTTTTACAGTGGTGGCAAAGCTAGAAATAAACACACAGCAGTTATGCATTCACAGAGAAACAAGACTAGAATATGATGACCGTTTGGTCACAGTTTACATTTAATGTACAGAAGTATTCATGTTAAAGTATAATGCTGAACAATACAAATTACTATTGCAATGAAAATAATTCAACCCTCTGGAGACTGTAATAATTTACAAAAGTGATACAAATTAAAAGTGATAATGTCAATATATAATGTAAAGTTTTTGTAGTATAGCTGTCATAATTATTCAAACCCTATGTAACTGTGCTATTTTTTTTTATCTCATATTTGTATGGTATGGTACAAAAAAACACAATTAAGCTTTGGAAACTTTATAACAAACTGAATTAGCATACATGAATACACATACATAAATGTAGTCCATGCATGTATTAAAGTTGAGTAGCAAAGATGGCCAGATCAATAGAGCTCTCACAAAAGCTACAGAGAAGATAATTATTCTATTACATTAGAAAGGCTATGGCTACAAGAAGATCTTCAAAAAACTAGAGACAAGTTCTCAGAGACACAGCTTATTCATAAGTTTAAAATGCGTTGTACCAGAAAACCTTTGAAGATGTTGAAGAAAAAGCACAATATCATAAAGGGGAATAAAAGGTTTGATGAGAGCAACTGAGAAAAACCCTCAATTTACTACCAAAGACTTTGAAGATGACCTGATGAAAGGAGATAACATGCAGAGTATAAGAAAAACACTTGACAAGCATGACCTTCATGTTGAGACATCTTGCCAAATGCCACTCTTGAGCAAGAAGAACATAAAAGGCCCACTTGAATAGGCTAAGATTCATTTGGATAGACATGTGGACTTCTGGAAGAATGTCTTATGGAGTGTTGAAACCAAACCCATGGATCAGCGGTACATCTGGTGCAAATCAGGTAAAGCTTATGACCAGAAGAACACCATCACCACAGTCAAACATTGTGGTGGACCAGTCTTGATATGGGGGTGCTTTGCTATTGCAGGAAGTGCTAACATTGACTGTATGAAGGACATCACATATTATTTGAAGTACTGGTCATTTTGGCAAAGATTGTGATGCCTTTGGTGCAGAGACAGAAGTTTGATGATCAATGGACTTTCCTGCAGGACAATCATCCCAAATTATACATCCAAATCTACTTAAAGCTTGGTTCATGGATCGGTCATAGAATGTTCGAGTGGACTGTTCAGTCTTCAGATTTAAATCTCATTGAAAATATTTGGTGTAATTTGACGAAAGCAGTGGCAATATAAAAACCAAAGATTATCAGTGATCTGGAAGCTTTTTCAAGCAAAGAATGGGCCAAGATTCCAGTAGAGTTGTGACAGAAGCGTCTAAGCACTTACAGACAGCATTTATTGGAGGTTATAAAGAATAAAAGATTCTGCACAAAATTTTGGGATTGAATAATTTTGTACATGAATGTTTAGAGCCAATTTGAATTTTTTCATTTTCCATCAACTTTACATTCTCACAATCATTCTTAAACGTCCTATAATGGCTTACGAATGCCTTTGTTGAATTGGTTTCATACAATTTTGTTCTCGGCAGCAAAATGCCTTGCAGGTCAAGGGGCTTGAATAATTTTGATTGCAACTTTACATGTACTGTACAGAATTTATACTTTCGGAACATGCCACATAAAATACCCCTAATACACTAATATTTTACACTTAAGCTGCAGTTTATTAATATCTATTGTATAGGGGTGTGAATCGGCACTGTTTCATGATTTGATTCGATTCAATATCACGATGCATCATGATTATATAAAATTTATTTTGTGCATTTTTATTAAATTATATAAGCAGTTTTTTTTATAATTACAAATTAATAATAAATCAAAACTGTTGTTAAGAATTTAACCAAGTAAATATAGCTTCAAAAACATACAAGCAAATATAAAGTAATAAAGGGGGGGGGGGGAAGACAATTACAAGTGATAAATAAAAAGTACTTTCAGTATATGAGAGTGCTTTAAGTATCAGAAAGTTTACAGACAATCATAGTTCTTTTTTGAGCTCAGCATTATTGTCGTTTGATTATCATGAGTTCATAGACAGTGGCAGCTTTAATAGGCTGCATTCTCACTAATGCACAGATCTATTTCGACATATCAGATGTTTGTCCTGTTATGAAAACATAACTGACAGTTTACTCACATCAATTTCGTATGATAAAAGTATTCGGAGCTGAAGCGTGCATTTAACCGCAACCGCGAGCTTCAGGACAAACACACACAAAGCGCACGCGAAAGTCTGTCAGTAGCCTGCGTGAGTTTCGTGCATCTAATACGTACTGCATTCCATCCAAACGGCATAAATGAAAGCGTATTTAAAGTAAAAGACTGAAATAACGGCGGGAGGCAGCACAGTCAATCAATGCGCACGTCTCGCGCATATCCTGCGCGTGTGTAAGCCCGCCGCGATTGTCTCTAGAGCGCACAAGTGCCATATGCGGGAAAAAACAAGCTCAGAATCGATTTTGAGCATGTTCTTTAATATTAAAGAAGTTTTTAGTTTATCATTAAAGTATTGTGTATGGACACTGTGTTATGTATATTTACATTTACATTTATGCATTTAGCAGACGCTTTTATCCAAAGCGACTTACATTGCATTCAAGTTACAGTTTTACATTTGATCAGCTCTTGCTTTCCCTGGGAATCGAACCCATGATCTTGGCGTTGCTAGCGCCATGCTCTACCATTTGAGCTACAGGAAAGCTTATTACATGTATTACACAATATATTTTGAGAAAAATAACGTTTTAGAGGCAGTTAGTGTGTGTTGTGCATATGCTTTTGCAATGATATTTACTAGTCTTTTTCCTCTCTTCAGCTCTTTCTTTACATCTTCTACATCAAATCCAAACAGGTCGTCATATGTGGGCGAATTCTTGCAGTAGATCCCTGATGCAAACAACTGAGGACACAATAAAATAAGATAAGCATTAAAAGTTATATATATAGAAATTCTTAATTGACTTGCCTATTTAAGGTGAAACACATATTAACCTAACCCAAACAAAACTATGAGTAACAGTCAGCGAACAGCATTAATAACTACAGTGCATTTTAGTAACGGATGCAATATGAAAATGCTTACCAAACAGTTTTGATGTGCGGAGATGTTGCCTTTGGAGTTGAGAGGCCCTGTGATTTCAGTTTCGTCTGATTTCTCGCAAAGTGCACAAATAATTTTATTCTGAAATTGATCCGATCTCATGATGAGCTCTGCTTGATGACATTCAACGACGATTCACGTTTTCATTGCAATGTGTAAGTTTCGTTTTCATTTTATTGCGTAGAAAGGCGGGTCATCTTGCATGCATAAAACACTCTTGTTAACTACTCGAGCTCCAGACAGTAATCTCGATTATCTCGGGCAGTACATTCAATCAAACAGATCTTCAAACTCAACCAAACATCAAACTAAATCAATTTATATAAAAGCCAAAGTTTTTTTTTTCATCTCCTGTAATCACAAACGACTGTGATCGGCCCATCATGACCAGTGCTGAGAAAAGTAACAGGTAGATGTACCACGTAATCACAACTTTAAAAGCATTACAGTAGAGACAGAGCGCATTTAATCCAACTCCACTCCATTGACTTTAAAGTGAAAGTGACGTGACATACAGCCAAGTATGGTGACCCATACTCAGAATTGGTGCTCTGCATTTACCCATCCAAAGTGCACACACACAGCAGTGAACACACACACACCGTGAACACACACCCGGGAGCAGTGGGCAGCCATTATGCTGTGGCGCCCGGGGAGCAGTTGGGGGTTCGGTGCCTTGCTCAAGGGCACCTCAGTCGTGGTATTGAAGGTGGAGAGAGCGCTGTACATTCACTCCCCCCACCTACAATTCCTGCCGGCCCGAGACTCGAACTCGCAACCTTTGGGTTACGAGTCCGACTCTCTAACCATTAGGCCACGACTACCCATGAAACATGTCAGGGTATTTCACGTTGGGCCATTCAGCTAGATCATTTCTCAAACAAAACAAAGGTAAGGAAAAAGGACACTGACATAGACCAATAAAATTGAGTTTCTCAATATATCTCCTCCTCTCAGGTTCACGTAGGGTGGTGAAATAATCCTTTGACATGGTTAAAAATAATGATCGTACTTAAATCATTATATGATGTATATTCAAGTAGTCGGAAATGTCATTGTGAATATTTGATCTGTTAAATTTTATATATTAAAATAGGCAAAAGTCATTAGTCAACAATGGTTTTATTTTTATATGCATATATATAAAACAATATTGATTTGTAAACATATTTTACATACAAATGGCACAGGGTGATCACAGTCACTTTGAGAAACAACATCTCCATATATGATATGCTTGTTTTACACATAGGTCCTAGTTTCCTGCATTGTACAGTACACAATGATATGTCACATGCTTTCACATTGGAGATCACAGGAATTGACAATAGACATGCCATATCCCAATATGGACATCATTACTGTGACAGAAATAGCTACTAAGTTTTAAGGGATATGAAACATGTATCACAGCATACTATGAGACAGTGTGTAAAGAGCTAGCTCGGGTGTCTCTGTAAAACACATTATATTGGTGCATTCCAAGACTACACTCTTAAAAATAAAGCTTCTTGCAAAGAATTCTCTTAACAAAGTCATTTTCCACTGTATGCAGCTCTTTGGAGAGTCAAAAAGTTCTTGATATTACATTACAGGTTTGTCAGTTGGTCAAGACGGTTTCTTATAGATTTAAAGAATAAAAAGGTCCTGTAAAACCCTTTTTGGCACTAATTTTTTGTTTGTGGCTGGTTAGTATGACCTCTGCTGGTAGATGTTTGGTTCTAAAAATCATTTTTCTCCATTGACAGCCATTTTAAATTAGCTGCATATTCTGACAAAAAAGTATTTTTTCACACTGCCATTGAGATGAAGGTGATTGCTAATGGACAGCTTTCTCCATGTAGGTTATTCATTAAAACTCTTTGGTTCTACCAGAAACCTTTATTTTTAAGAGTATGCAAAACTTCAAAGTTAATGGTTTATATGTCTAATTTCCCTATTTTCACGAGTTATGCATGAAACCTGGAGTATTTGTTGTACACTGATGGCAATACACACACATTCACACTCAACTCTCACTTCTCAGGATCCTCAGTCTCTTCAGAACACTGGATCTCTTCCTCTATCCTCACAGACTGCAGCTCAACTGCACACTGAAATAAAGATAAAGAAATGCCTAAAACATGACACCCTTTTGCTTTTAAGTCTGACAGTGAAAAACAGACTTGGTCTCGTACCATTTTATCTTCCTTCTCCTCTTCTGGGTCCGAGGTCACCTGCTCCTCTGCACTAAAGTATCCATCATGCTCCACAGAGGCATCCAACGAGAGAGATCCTTTAGTCCAACCTGAGACAGAGAAGAAAATAGTTTAAAGACAAAAGGATGGCAAATAGGGATTGTATTGTAGGTAAACATGTAAATGAGGTCAGAAATGACAGAGAAAGTACCACTGAAACCTCAGCGTGATAGACAGAAGACAGACTAGTGACCATTTCCCAGAGCACAGAAAGAGCATGCGTGGATGTGTGTCAGTGAAATGTTCCGGGTTCAGTACAAGTTTATATCTATCAACAGCATGGATAAAAGGACAATTTGTCCACAAATACAACATTTTTGTACAGAAGAATTAATAAAAGAGCTTTTCTGCTGCACATTTCTGCTTTGAAATCCTCTGTAATGTCCTGCTACATTAACTTCCATTGTAAAGACATCTCTCTCTCAAACTGAGGGACTAGTCAAACGTATTTTTTGTGTAACAGATGCTGTCGATAGAGCTTAACCCGAACCAATTTTGTAAAGACAAAGACGTAGCACCTCTCAGAAAGCATCAAATGAGACACATATAACCTACAAACACATGCTATCCTATAACATCTCAGTGGATTATGCATAAGTGTGCACATACGTGTGTACTCAGTATGTGTACCTCTCCTACGATTTTGAAACAGGCTTGATGTACTGAACCACCTGACTCCGCCCATGTTAGGGTGTGGCCCTGTTTCTGGGAGGAAAATAACCAATCAGACTGCATCTCTGCATCTTCTTAGTTATTTCTTAGAATGGCACACCTGTTTTTGTGTGAGCTATATATCAGCTCATGTCTTTACCCTTTAGAGAGCTTGGTGCCTTGGTGATAATGAATTAGTTATTTTTAACATCACCTATTTTCTATTTTTATTTAATCTCTTGAAAATGAGACAGCAATTAAACTCTATATTTGAATTTCAGTTTGCTGAAATAGGTCACCTAGAGGTGTAGGGTCACTCCGGATATCCTGTCGTTTTTGTTTTGTCTCAAAACTGAATGAAGACCCTGTAACCATCAAAGAAACAGAAAGAAGTTAAAGGGGAAGTTCAATCAAAATGAAAATTCTCTATTGACATGAGTTTTTCACTCACCTTTTGCTCTCCCTGTCATTCTGGGCTCTAGAATGTTCTCAAGTTCTTTGCCTCTTTCCTCGTCTGCCTTTGGTTTATCCACTCCTCCACTCCTGAGGTTACTACGCTCATTTCTCACCAGTCTGAAGATGAGTTTCACTTATGAAATGAGCTCACATATGTATGTGTAAAAGTGATGATGTGTAATCGTACCTGTTAGTTGAGCTGGTATCTGAGGAGAACTGCTCAGGTGCCCTCTGTTGACTTGCCTCTACATAACACAAACATTCATTTGATGCATGATTAGTGGTAATTCTGCATTTTGCAAGTTATCTGAATGAATCACATATTGTAAACCCTCCTCAACTACTTATTTACAAACCAACCTAAAACCAGGTCCATACCTTTGCAGGCCTCCAGCTGTCCTGTTAGAAGTTTCTGGATTTCTGTTACCCAGATGGTCTTAACCTCCTCAGACACGGCCTACAGAATAACATATAAACCCAAGTTATCTGATCTATGCAAACTGAACACATGTAACAGTCTTCTTAGAAAATCTGACCTTAAGACACACACTCTTGTGCTCACCTGTACTGTGTAGACCTCGTCTCTTGAACCGGAGCAGATTTCAAACTTCTTGCTGTCCCCTTTAGCATGCTCTGTTATTCCAATAGCAGCCATCTTACAAAGACAGAACAGAGATCATCAGGTAAACAGGCTATTCTTTCCTTTCAAAATAAACATTTTCAGTATGAAAATACTCTTTTTTTGACCTTACTCATTTAAATATTTAAATATGCAACTTAAACATGCACAAATTTGAATTACAGATTCAAATGTTTCTGAAGGGCATTTAGCCAACAGATTTAAATATTTAAGTTTGTACATTTTATAAAATATGCTTCTTGATTTTAGGATTAATAAAATATTTCAATTTTTAAAATGACCCATAAAATGACCCATAAAAATATGAAATGTCACATTTGCTATTTTAGAAAAATGTCAGATGAGGAAAATAACCTTTTAAAGATACTGACTAGAGCAAATTTTACAAAAAAAATCCTCAGTTTGGGAGAAATGGCATGCTTGACAGAACATAACATAAAAGAGGTGATTTATCAATATGAGCTCAACATCATTTTGTGAAATCTTTAGCTAAGTATTATTACACTAAAGACACACTTACCCTGAGCTCCTGCTTGAAGCTATATGAGGGTGCTTTCTCATATCCCTCTCCACTCTCCTCTCGTCTCTTGCAGAAGAGCAGGGCTTTCTCATGCAGGAACAGGTGTCTCTGCATGGGCTTAAACCTGGCAAGCTCCATCACCTTCACGTGACCTCTCTTATGCTCCGCCCACACGCTGAACGACCCCTGCATCTGCAGGCGACCCAGGTCTCCAAGGTTACCCTGGATGGAATCAATGATCATTGCTTGGAATATCGTGGAATAAGGAGTGACAGAAACATTAATGAACAGTAATGGGTAAGATGAGAGTTGTGTGTGCATATGTGCTTTACCTCATATCCTGTGATGGCGATGAGGTGCATTGAGTCATTTACAGCCTTCAGGATACCCAGTATGGAGGAAAGAGCTGCCTGCAGCTCCACTGAGCCCTCACAGCCTTTACTGTACTTAATCATCTCCTAAACACACACACAAACACATACATTGAAAAAATCTTATCGATTATATGACCCATTTAAAGTCATGATGAAATGGAGGTAATGACAGATCTTTTCTTCTGTATTATGATGTATATCGGAGTGAAACATATTATTAAAATAGAAAAACTTAGGGAAGGGATCCATTGATTTTTGATCGGATGAAGACATATATGAATGTGAGTTTGTACGAAAGAGGGAGAGGCTTAAGCAGAGTAAATGTTTGGAGATATGTCACCAGAGAGAAGTCTTTGTTTTCATCATCAGATTTAAAACAATTCTTTAAAATTGAAATTTATACATGAACGAATCATTCAAAATAAGATGAACAACATGTATTTAGAAAATAGAGTACATTTTCATCTCATGCTGAATTTAAGATGCATTTCAACATTTATCCCATATTCAGATGTCTAAACCAAACACTTCAGTTATGACATCCCCATACACACATAATGCAGTACCTTCAGCAGGAGTTGGTATTTAGTGATCCTCTGCACAGGCTTCAGTAAGTATGAGTCCAGTCCTAGTTTGTGCTCTAGTTTCTTCTGACACTCCTGATGGCACAAACACAATTTGATAAAGTTGTTTAAACTGCATTCTGTCTCAAAGAGACAGATGTCATCAACAGATTGCAGTTAGTGTATATGTGACCCTGGAACATAAAACCAGTCTTAAGGGTCAATTTTTTTAAATTGAGATTTATACATAATCTGAAAGCTGAATAAATAAGCTTTTCATTGATAGGATAGGATAGAACAACAGTTTGTTAGGATAGAACAATATTGATAACAATAAAAATCAAAATCGCCTTTAAAGTTGTTCAAATGAAGTTCTTAGCAATCATATTACTAATCAAAAATTAAGTTTTGATATATTTATGGTGGGAAATTTACAAAATATCTTCATGGAACATGATCTTTACTTAATGTCCTAATGATTTTTGGCATAAAAGAAAAATCAATAATGTTGAATTTTTGGATATTGCTACAAATATACCCCAGCGACTTAAGACTGGTTTTGTGGTCCAGGGTCACATATGTGTTTCTGTGTGTGAGTGTGCATGTGTTTCGACTGAAAAACAAGAGTACTGCATTCTGCACAGTATTTATTGCTTGTTACCTATTATTTAAAACTAAAGCATGGAAAACACTATAGTATTCACCAATATTTTTTCTGCATTCTTAATACAATCTTGTAAAATCTCTTAGTGTAGTGCAATCAAATAATAAGTGAAGCAAGAGATGTTATAAATCATATTACTTCTGTTCATTAGTTTGTAGTATACAGTATTTTACACATTGAACTTTCGGGCAAATGTAGATGGTCATTCAAATATTACATGCATACAGAACTTTGTTAATGTGCACTGTAAATGCACTGCATAGTGCTAAGCAAGTATTAGTTTTATGGTAGTATAATGTTAGATATGTATGTGTGTACCTGGAAGAAGGCACAGTCTGAACACTGCCTCCAGAGGCTCTCAGAACGAGGCTTGTTGTGACAGTATTTCTCATAAATCTGCAGCTCCCCCATCTAAACAACCACAATTACCAAAGATCTGAGAATCACTGAGAAAAATAAACTCCCAAAAAAGTTCTTCATAATAGTTTACTTCTTGTTTTGTTTTCTTGCCAGTTATATAAAACTCACCCAGTCCAGAAAGCAGCGGCCCACAAGCTCAGGGCAGTCAGTGTAAGTTTCCAGCTCTTTGAGGAATATTCTAAGACAGAACAAGACACATGGGTTCAAATTAATCTTGAATTGTTTATTTGATATGATTGATTTATTTTATTACTCTCCAAATAAGTTCAGAAAGGAAGATCTGGCATGCCCCCCAGATCTTCCTTTACTACTGACCTCTACACCACTAGATGGCGCTTACCTTTTGTGGAAATTATAAATTTCCTGCATGTTCCCAAATAACACATCCTTCTTGTTCTGCAGGGCTGCAGGAATGAGAGGAGCCATGGAGGGATTGTCCATTTCTGCAGCATATCCCTATAACACATGTAATGAGGGCATATCATGGCAAACAGGATTTTCATGGCTCTTTTAAAATCAAGAGTTTGATGTAGACTTGCTCTAACATTCACAACACACATCCACCTCTCAAATCCAAGTGGTCTTTATAGGCCAAAACCTGTTACAAAAGTGTAGGATATGGCCTACATATTTCAGAATATGTCCACCTACATAATAAAAAGCACTATTTTCTTGATGGAAGCTCATTTTAATTTATGAAAGAATTGATCGTTTTTCACTCACCTGCAAAACACACATAAGCTCTTCCACATATGCTCTTTCTGTTTCTAGTAACTCGTTCATTACATGCCTGTGAACAAACACACATACACACACAATGAAGCTCAGCTAATGACTATGCTACAGGGGGTCTAGTAAGGCACATGTGTTCCCCTCTTTCCTCTTTGACCTTTGACCCTGGACTGACCTGCGCAGAATAGCCAGGGTTTCCTCCTCCTCAGATACAGAAGGATTGCGATTGCTCCTGTCAACTTGATCAGAGTTTACCTACACAAAGAGATTCATTACTGAATAACAATCAAGTCACTTGCAGTGTTCACTGTAATAAAGATAGGTATATATCATTTGCTTATACATAGAAAGTGATTTAAAATCATTAAAAAGAAAGGACATACACTAAAGGCATTGTAGATTAATTATACATACTTGTTTACAGGACACCCTGCTGTCTGAGTCCTCACTAATACAGATGTTCTCATGCTCCCTGTGAGCTGAAAGAGAGAAATAAACCAATCGCCTCCATTTTACACTTAAAAAAGACAGATAGATAGATAGATAGATAGATAGATAGATAGATAGATAGATACAACCCGAATTCCGGAAATGTTGGGACGTTTTTTTAATTTGAATAAAATTAAAACTAAAAGAATTTCAAACAACATGAGCCAATATTTTATTCACAATAGAATATAGATAACATAACAAATGTTTAAACTGAGAAATAAAATTTGTTTTTTTGCACAAAATGAGCTCGTTTAGAATTTTATGTCTGCTACAGGTCTCAAAATAGTTGGGACGGGGGCATGTTTACCATGGTGTAACATCTCCTCTTCTTTTCAAAACAGTTTGAAGACGTCTGGGCATCGAGGTTATGAGTTTCTGGAGTTTTGGTGTTGGAATTTGGTCCCATTCTTGCCTGATATAGGTTTCCAGCTGCTGAAGAGTTCATGGTTGTCTTTGACGTATTTTTCGTTTAATGATGCGCCAAATGTTCTCTATAGGAGAAAGATCTGGACTGCAGGCAGGCCAATTCAGCACGCGGACTCTTCTACTATAAAGCCATGCTGTTGTAGCTGCAGTATGTGGTTTTGCATTGTCCTGCTGAAATACACAAGGCCTTCCCTGAAATAGACGTAGTCTGGAGGGGAGAATATGTTGCTCTAAAACCTTTATATACCTTTCAGCATTCATAGTGCCTTCCAAAACATGTAAGCTGATGACACACTGGAAGGTCTCCCTCATCTTTAGCCCGGAGGACACGGCATCAGTGATTTCCAACAAGAATGTCAAATTTGGACTCGTCTGACCATAGAACACTTTTCCACTTTGAAACAGTCCATTTTAAATGAGCCTTGACACACAGGACACGACGGCGCTTCTGGATCATGTTCACATATGGCTTCCTTTTTGCATGATAGAGTGCAAAATTTAGTTGGCATCTGCAGATGGCACGGCGGATTGTGTTTACCGACAGTGGTTTCTGGAAGTATTCCTGGGCCCATTTAGTAATGTCAATGACAGAATCATGCCGATGAGTGATGCAGTGTCGTCTGAGGGCCCGAAGACCACGGGCACACAACAAAGGTCTTCGGCCTTGTCCCTTACGCACAGAGATTTCTCCAGTTTCTCTGAATCTTTTGATGATGTTATGCACTGTAGATGATGAGATTTGCAAAGCCTTTGCAATTTGACGTTGAGGAACGTTGTTTTAAAAGTATTCCACAATCTTTTTACGCACTCTTTCACAGATTGGAGAGCCTCTTCCCATCTTTACTTCTGAGAGACTCTGCCTCTCTAAGACATCCCTTTTATAGCTAATCATGTTACAGACCTGATGTCAATTAACTTAATTAGTTGCTAGATGTTCTCCCAGCTGAATCTTTTCAAAATGTCTTGCTTTTTCAGCCCTTTGTTTCCCCCGTGCCAAGTTTTTTTCAGACCTGTAGCAGGCATTAAATTTGAAATGAGCTCATTTAGTGGATAAAAGTGTAAAATTTCTCTGTTTAAACATTTATGCTCTCTGTGTTCTATTGTGAATAAAATATTGGCTCATGTGATTTGAAAGTCTTTTAGTTTTCATTTTATTCAAATGTAAAAAATGTCCCAACATTTCCGGAATTCGGGTTGTAGATAGTTAGATAGATAGATAGATAGATTGATAGATACCAGGAGATGAGAGTGACTCTGGTCGTGGGGCCACAGGTTGGACAGGTCGTGTTTGTTTGGCTGCTAGTTTCTTCAGACTGACCCTCCTCCTCTCAAACATCTCCTGTAGTGAGGCTTTCTTTTCAAATGCACGCTTTACTTGCTCCTGTACATTACACATTACAGTATACAATATAACACAATATAATACATTATACATCATTACACTTTTTTAAAACCACAAATACAGAATCTGAATCACTTATTCTGTATTTTTTATTATTTGTTAAAGATGTATAAAATTACTTACTTTTTTATTAATAAATAAAAATATTTGGCAAACTATCTTTTTCCCATTTCATTTTGTGCTAAAATATAAACTGAAGAAAAAAACTGAATAAAATCTGAATTGCAGATTTCATATCGCCATACCCTGAGCTCATTGTTCAGTATGTTCTCATATTCCAGCCAAACTGTGCTGATCTCCCACTGCTGTTTCTCATTGGCTGTCTCCAGGTAACACTCCAGCTCTGACAGTGCTGACTCCGCCCCCTCCTGTGACTGGCACTTGTCAAGAGGCTGTGACGCTAGCATGTAAATCCCATCATCACACCATTTACACACCTAAAAGCGAAAAGGAACAGAACGGAACGTGCTGGAATCTCATTTGCATACACATTACGTATGAAAGTGTGCTATGTGTGTCTGCCTGTGTTTGTAGAACATTTGCATGTAACTGTGCAACTATGTGAAGGTGATGAGTTTAAGCACTGTCACTATAATGGTTTATGGGTGGTGTACGTTAGTGGAATGAATATATTCAAACATAAACATAAATGTGCATGTATTTCTAGTCACCATTTCCAATCTTCTATGTAGCTCCATAGCCTGTGTCAGCATGGTCCTCTTGTCTTTGAGCTCTTGGGTGAGATTCTCTCTCACTCTCTGTAGCTCACAGCATTTCACTGCAACAGTGTTGTCAACATTCTGAGAGCTGTCAATCAAACATTGGCCCTCGGCAACCACAGACCTTACTCTGTCCAGCACTTCCTGCAGAGAAAGTGCGTTAGCAAGAGAGGAGGTACAAGGGTTATTGGAAGCTTTCATATAAATTAGACTGACACATTCACGCATATAGGTGTGTGGATGCACGTTTGTGACTGTAAGCATAATACACTAAGATTATTCAATAGGCGGAGACTCACACAGGCTTTCTTCTCTTGATTGGTCAGCTCTTGAAGGAGGTGTTCTGTTTGGGCAGAGCTTATTCCAACATCTGAGAAAGCATTCAGCGTGTCTGTTGTCTGCTCCAGCTCTGTTCGCAACTACAAGACCGTAGCAAATAAAAACAGTGCAAATGTTACTAATTAATCTTATGTTTAGCAGTAATAAGAATAAGCTATATAAGCATGAATGTTTTTAAAAATGCAAGACCTGTTGAAAGTTGTGCGCAAACTGGCAGAGTTTCAAA
This sequence comes from Schizothorax lantsangensis, assembly GCA_027422415.1. Taxonomy (NCBI): domain Eukaryota; kingdom Metazoa; phylum Chordata; class Actinopteri; order Cypriniformes; family Cyprinidae; genus Schizothorax; species Schizothorax lantsangensis. The sequence continues at coordinate 17,327,515 of CM049848.1, forward strand.
CATAGATCCAGTTTATTTTGATGCTGAATCCAGAACTCATCAAATGCTGTAGAGCTCTCATTTAACTGGGATAACATCCTGTAAGTTAACAGGGAATAGAAGAGAGAAAAAAAATAAACAGGAAATAACTGACAGTGCATACATGAAACAAAACAAATATTATAAAATGAGATGAAATCGTGTGAAAACTACAAGAACTGTTATTGTTAGCTGAAACTAAAACTATTAAAAATATTCAATGGAAATTAGTAATGTAGCTTTGACAACTAACTGAAATAAGTTTAGGTTGAAGTACAAAAATAACTAATACTAAAACTGAAATAAAAAATATGGCTATATAGAAATATGTGTATATAAACAAAAACTTAAACTAAAATTAAAAAATGAAATAAGAAAATATAAATATAAAAGCTAATTCAAAGTATTAATATATACTATAATAGTATATAAATAAAACTACAATAAATGCAGCCTTGAAGTGTAAATCCACTCAGTTGTGCTATTCAAATTACTTAGAGTATGAGATAATGGTGAGATATACTGTAAGCGTGAAGATGTGAGAGGAGGCAACGCCCCCACGTGATTGGCTAACCACTCTGCCAATGTAATAATACCTGACTATTATCAAAGACTATAGAATACCCAAGAGGTGTCACTCGTATAGTTTTGAATAGGGAAAAAGGCAATGCTCAAAATGGCTGCTCATCCGCAGGAAGCCCTGCCTTCTGAATGAAAGAGCCAATCGCTAATTGGTAAAGTCAGCGCGTCACTGCAGCTGCCATTAGAAGTCCCAGTTGCTATAGAGACAGTCAGCGTTCTGAGACGTGCGCCTAGGACTGCACATGCACACTGGCTGATCTAGCCTCAAAAATAAGCTTTTTATAACGCTATTTGAGCAAAAGAAACAACATTTATGATACAGTTGTTGTCAGATTTCTTTGGTGATTTCAAATATGAAATTTAATCGTAAGCTTAGTGAACAGTTTGGGAGAATTTGATGTTTCCCCATTCCCCAGGAGCCGCACTTGCATGCCTGAGAGGCGTTTCAAAGATGGCCGCTGAGTGACATGACTTGTCTTAAAGAGACTTTGCTATTATGTTTGCAACCATTCTGCAGATCATCCCAAGATGAAGGTACACTGCAAAAAAAAAAAAAAAAAAAAAAGCCTCTAGTGGGAACTGACAGGATTTCAACTATGAAAGACTCACAGACTTACCTGTGCACTGTAGCAAGGTTCTCTAGTTGATCAGGGTTTAGACTGCTGTCCGGATCTCTGCGGACCGGTTCCCTGATGTTCTCCAAGAGTTTGCGTCCTTGGCTTAGAGCTCCTGCTATCTCTTCCTAAAGAGAAAACAGTGAAACAAAGAATAGTTTTGTTAGCTAAAAATTAATGTGTGAGGTGGTACATATCGAATGCTTTAAGAACAGCTTTTTACATACTTTGAAACGGTCTTTTCTGCTAGTTTGTGCATTGAGCAGATTGCTGGCTGTTACGAGGTTGTTAGGGAGCTCTGTTTCTGCCAGCTCCCTGCCGAACACTTGCAGTCTCTCAGCCATCCTCTTCACTAAAGCAGAAAAGCTTTCAAGATCCTAACGGCACAAAGAAATGATCATTTCACATATGACGTATATTACTGGTTTAACTTGTTTTGTTTCATATATGCAGAGAGGTTTTTCATGTGTTAAAATTACTTTTAAAATAATCTTAATGTACACTGAAATGACAAAGATTATCAGTAGCCTGGCAAAAGATGTTTTACTCTATATGAAGCAGGTTGTCTTAGGGTGGCCACTATGAAAAGCTGAATATTACTAATATAATGAATATTATTTAACTTTATCCCTCTGATTATTGGCCACTTTGACTTACGAAATAAATAATTCACAGCTGACTGCGAATTCTGCATTTCTACTTATGAATTGGTAATGCAAAACAATTTGCTTTTGTGTGATGATGCATCCAAACCACTAAGCATCGTAAGCTTTAGTTGATCGTAGCTCCATTGGTTTCAATGGGTATACGATGTACTTAATCTTACAATGCTTTTGGGAAATGCAACCCTGGACAACTGCAATAATGCAACATAACCTAAATAATTAGTGAGTGCACCTTTAAGGTGTGTATTTGCTCTTACTGTGCGATGAGAGATCCAGGTCTTGTGGCAGTAGTATTGAGAGCCATCCAGTTCTTGTGTCAGTTGACTCCGCTCAATATAAGAGTGCAGATCAGCTAGTGAGCTTAGCATGATAACCTTTATTACACACACAGGCCGCATTATTTACAATGACATGACACTCACTAACATAACACAACACATTCAGATTACTTACCGGTACTTTAAAGTCATCTTTCTGGAGTTTGAAGAACACATCAGACAAAGTTCGCTGCAGGATAGCACTGGGTCTCAGCACCAGAACAAGTCGAAGATTACCAGGAAACCAGCCCTACACACAAACATAAAAAAGCACTCAAATTCATATTAAATATATTAAAGACATATTTTAATATATTTTAGACAAAAGCTATCCAGATGTGTGTAAAATATCAGCAAAAATATAGACCATTGAAGGAATAGTTTACCCAAAAAAGAAGGTTTGCTGAAAATTTACAATCTGTTTTAGTCTGTTTTAGATGCTTGTAAATAGTGCGCGATCTGTGCACATTTCTCTCTTATTTAACTTGGAAACACTAATTTAAAGTTTAAAACATCTTAATAACAGATTTGATCATTACAAACACGCAGCTTTTCACTTCACTAGATGTTAATTGATGGACTGGTGGCTTGCTGATAACTTGTGGATTACTATGATATTTTTATCAGCTGTTTGGACTCTCATTCTGACGGCACCCATTCACTGCAGAGGATCCATTGGTGAGCAATTGATGTAATGCTAAATTTGTAATGCTCCAAATCTGTTTGTATGATGGCTGAGGACATTTTCAGCACATTCTTATTTTGGGGTAAACTATGCCTTCAAAAACAGTATTTGTGTGCATTCATATTGGAGTCAAGACTCACTGAGATACGCAGTAATGTCCCCTTTAAACACGTCCATCGATCTCTACGCCTGTCAATCACTACAATGAAGCCCACACCCGCTGTACTCAGACTGGTGAAGAAACACATGTGTTACAGCTGTCAGCCTGTATGATATTCAAACAGGCTTGCTAATGTGTGTATTTACCTGGGAATACTTGTCAGGTAGGTAAGAACATTACGAAACTCTTGGTCTCCAATTTCACAAAACGAAGGGAACTCTGGAAAGATAATGATAGGGCTTCCATCCTGTCCTCTTCCCCCTAAAACAGACAGAAATATGAAGAATCAAAGAGGAAAAACCTGGTCCTATGATGTGTTCAACAGGCTAACAGCAGGGGGCAATAAATACCAGAAACCATGCTGTCTTCTGTGTTGGCATGCATCAGAGATCTTAAATTAGCACACAGGCTAGCCAATGAAAACCTGCTCATGCCACCTGTATGCTGTGTCAGTCTTATTGTGTGCAACTGCTACTGTTTGAGAGCGCTGTGACAGCTACACTACTGATGAAATATTTTGGGTCTGTAAGATTTTTGAATGTTTTTGAAAGATGTTTCAAATGATCACCAAGGTTGCATTTATTTGGTCGTAAATACAGTAAATAGTGATATTGTAAAAAGAGACCAAGTCTCTATGATATCCTGGTTTCTAGGTTTGGATCCTTCCCATGTAAGTGGGTTTGTTTCGACTATTTTACAGCTTAGAAAAGTGGTTAAAAATAATTGTTCTTCTAATATAATGAGTGCTCCTCTCCTCAAAAAGTCACACTAATAAATATAACCATAAACTCTGCAGCCAAAATGAAGGCACTGCAGAGAGTACGACATATTAGTGTTGTCAGTATTCCCTCAGGACAGAAACTATGATTATACCAATGTACAAAGCGAGATCCAAAAATGTCACTCCGATCTTTCTATCTGTTCGCTCCTTTAAATCTGGTTGAAGATACAAGGTGATGTTTCAGTGTTAAGGCGGTGATGATGGAATGGAGAGCGAAAGAGAGAAAGCCACTGGGTGAAGATCCCCATGTGACAAAAATATAAATTTGGCAAGTCATGCCTTCTTCTCCTTGTCTCCATGACAACAGGACAGAAATTCTGCAAGCATCGTTTACTCTGTTCAGTTTAACAGTAACAACTTGTCATCAAAAACAACACATATTCAGATGAATACCTTAAAGCTACAGTGTGTGTACATGCCCACATCACAACAAAGTTTCTAAAACCCAGAACATCCTTTTCCTTTCCCTTGCTTTTTACATTTTTCATACATGTTCAGAGGAATTATCCAACCATCTATTTCAGACAGAAGCAGGAAATTATGGAAGGTGATTTTGACTAACAAATCAAACACACACAAGTACACTCTTTCATGTTCATGCACACTAGCATTTATAACCTCATTGAGATTAAGGAAAGACAAGTGTTTTAGTGTAATATACTAGAAATGTGCTGTATGAGTAATACCTCTTGGCATAGCTCTTATTATATTTTAGTCTCTGAAGAATGTAATATTGTGAGCACAGTTTGAGACCTTGTTGAGATCTGATCCAAATCTTTAAAGGGGAAATTAATGAGTATGACTACTGGGGTCTTTTTTAGGAAATAGATCCAAGAATTAAGAAGACATGAGAATCTATGAGACAAAATTGAGATATAATTATGGGTCCTTACAGGGTGTTCATACTTGAGTCCCTTAAGTGGACCAAGTGTGAAAACTCCCTCTGAAACAATAATGGATAATATAATATTTAGGTTTTAAGGATAAATAAAGAAATGCATATATAATGTAAAGAATATTTACCAGACATGAACACAAACTGTCTCTTGAGCTCAGTGATAATGTCAGCAGCGTAGAGAGGACTAGACTCCCTCTGCATGATCTCATCTGAAACAAACACACACGAGGCACACTAACATCACGTCTACAGTCATAATATAACATTATACATTATAGAATGACATAACATGAGTGTTCAAGTTTTCAGTGTAACCTGTTTAATACAATCATCCCGCAGTATCACCCATTAACTCTTAAGCTTAACACTCTTTTGCAGTTCCTTTATTGCACAACAGCAAATAAGAAAACGGAAAAAAAAGCACTTATTATTGTTACTTGACCATAAGATGAAATAAACCACAGGTGAAGAAGCTAACCACAGGTAAGAAGACCCTACACACACTAATATATTACTGGCTGTCTTGACTGCATTGTGTCTTTTGCTGGTGTATGTTACCATCTGAGGGAGGTAAACCTTGCCCAAAGCCATTCCCATGCTCTGGTCAATAGCAATGTTTAGAAAGAAAAGAGTAGGTGATTTCCTATCTATCTCAACCAAAACCACCTCTGGATACAGAGCCGTAAAGTGCATACAACTAATAATCTTAATACATACTCACCCCTTCTATTATATATTATATTATAGCCTCCAGAGCTTTTTATAACTGCAAGATTAAGAATTGTATTTTTTTAACCCACACACCAATTAGATATTATAAGCGGCACTTCAAAGTGAATGACAAAAGAGGTCTGAAAAGAGGGAGAATATATCTATTTCCTTCTTTTGTTCTTCTAAAATAAGAGTGTGTTGTTCCACTGGAGTCAGATTCAGACCCTTAGGATGTTCACACACATTGGACAGAACGTCATCTGTCACATTTCTACTGACTTTTATGGTAGTGCTCACCTGTTCTGTGTTGCATTGCTCAGCACCGCCTAATGCTGCCCACCTTTTATACACTGACATTTTAATATTAGTTTTTTGCTGTTACAATTAAGTAATGCACCTACTGTCTCTCTCGCCTGCTCTCAATTCTAATCAATTTTATTTAGTTTAGTATAATAAAGTAAAATAATAACAGTGCAAATGGAGTAAGTACCATTAAAAAAAAATATTAAAATAATTGTATTTTTTTAATTAAATTATAAATAAAGGTTAATATTATTATTAAATAGTATTAATTAATTAATAAAATATATATTTTAATATATAAGTTCTCACTTACTTTGGAGCCAGTGGCAACGTCTGGAAAAGCGGTAATATTTCTCAGCCTCTGCTAGAGGAATGCAAACCGTTTTCCCTTCGTTCTGTACATCCATCCCTCTGTTTTCTGCTACCTCTTCCACTTGTTGTCTAATATCTTACTAACTCCCTGGTCGTCTTGTAACCATAAGCAGCGACCTGAGAATGAGTTACCTGAGACAGGTGCACCAGTTAATGACTTCCTGTTTCTCTCTCTGTCTCTCTCTCTCTCTCTCTGTCTCTCTCTATCTCCTCATTTCCATCCTTCACACTGACTTCCTGGAATGGATTGGTCTCCTGACGCACATACACAGGTTCCCTTCACCTGCTACATTTCTATATCTGATAACAGACTGATCAGTGACTGTAAAGAACTGTACTTCCTTTGTTTCCACTCTCTATGTCTGTCTGTTTCAGCACAATCACCCCAAAAAGAGTCTGCCGCCCCCCACGAGCCCCTTCCCCCATCACACTGGAGGATGAATGAAACCCTGTGTGTGTGTGTTTGGTTGGTTTCTCTCTGGTGCAAGAGGAATCTGAGTGCGATCTGATCTTGTTGAGGAGAGAAAGATAAGAGCTGAATTCAGACCAAGTCACTCAGAAGCCATTCAAACCAATAGATAACATTTAAAAGAAGAAAAAGTCTTTTTAGTCTGGTAAATCTCTCTAGTTCCCTCCATCTCTTTCAGACACATGGGAATGTAAATACGCACTTTTCCTTTGGAGTCTCTGTGGGCAAAAATAGCCAAACTAAACTTCAGACAAAAGATAAAACATCAAGCACATATAATCCATGTCACAATAAATGGCTCTAAAGAAAGAGGAATATCTTAATGAAAAATAACTATTAGAGCTTACCTATCACTGTAATGTTTTAGTACACAATATTACAATTATTCTTGCATATAATGTATATCGGATCCAAAAGTCTCAGGCCATTTTGAAAATCTGGGATTCAAAATGTTAAAGTGTCAGTGAAAAATGTAAAAAAATAAACATTTTTTCTATAAGCCACTATGCAAATAAGCAAATGTTGTGACATTAATCATGTGACATTAAGTTGTGACATTAATCATTAATCATCTCCTTTGTACAGATTGTCAGATGAAGCTTAAGATGCTCTTTGGGTCATTCTCAAATCATACTGGAGAACACGATCATAAGGTTTTACACAAACTTGTGGACTTCTGCCAAATTATATAATTTGTAATAAAAACAACAACAAAAACAACCACAACAACACAATTAGAAAAGTACAAAATAGAAGATTTTTCATAACTTTTTTCAACTCCACTGCACATACTTTTCAAAAGTCTGGGGTCAGTCAGATTTTATTATTTATTTAGCAAGGACACATTAAATTGAGACATTTATGAAGTTACAAAATATTTCAAATCAATCCTTTTGTTTTGATCTTTATATTCATCAAAGAATCCTGAAAAAAAATATTACGGTTTCCACAAAAATATTAAGCAGCACAACTGTTTTTAACATTGATAATAATAAGAAATATTCTAAGAAATATTTTAATAAGAAAAGTTATTTTAAATGTTAAAATATTTCATAATATTACTGTATTTTTGATCAAATAAATGCAGCTTTGGAGAGCATAAAAGACTTTATTCAAAAATATTTAAAAAAGATATTGTACAGTGCAATTATTTTGAACATAAAGTGCTAAATTTTTGACCGTGTTAGCATGCTTTCACTCACTCTGTTCTTGTACCAGCGGGACCAGAGGAAGCTGTCCACGTTCATTGTCTTGTTTTGGATGCCTTTTTCTGGATTTCCTCAGCATAACTTTCCCCTTTATTGTCGTCTGACACCTGACCTCACACTGTTCCTTTAGTTACGCTTTATGATACTACATGGTACTAAACTCAAATAATTTACTGCCATTGTTAAAGCATTAACCACTAAACTCCAATTCAGAACAGCTAGCAGTTAAACAACATACGTGCTTACCTAAAGCCAGTGTACTAACTACTGCAGCAAGCTGTGCTGCTGCTGTGGAAAACTGTGTTTTATGGTATCTGTTTTTGTACTCAGTGGAAACTCTGCCAAACACACACATTTTAGTCAAGTCACCCCCAGCATGAATCTCACAGGAGAGTCTTTGGGAATTCTCTTTCAGCTTTTAGGCTTTTGAAAATGAGGGCAAGTAGAAAAGTACATTTAGGCACTGAGAAATATCTTTCACATGTTCTTTTACAGTAATATTCCACTGTTAAACGATGAGAAATTAGTTTAGGAATTCCTGCTGTCTCATATTTGATACATTTTTAAGACCTCTAGGTTATCACCATGATCAAAACTGCTGAAAAATCTGTTGCACACAATCTGCTACAAGCCTTCTGTAGTCTGATTGACAGTTCATACTTTGGTTCAAAGTTAGAAAGAAAAAAGGTCTTTATGTATAATTGACTACATTCGATACAGTAATTGGCTTTTTTGTACATCACTCATCATTGTCTTGCATTATATGCATTATGCATATTTAATATTTATATGCATTCAAAGTTATGCTGTTATAAAAATCTCACATTACAAACTAATATAAAAAGAAAAAAATATATTTTTTGACTATTATTTCATATGTCAGGCTTTACAGTGATAATATTTAAATAAAACAGTATCACACAAGCAAAATGCAATTGTTCTTAATATGAGCTTGGCTATAATTTGGCCAATACTTTGCCCATAAAGTGACCAAAATTTGTGGCCACATATAAGATTATGCTGTACCCATTCAAAAGGTGAATAATCCTTATTAAAGCATTATTGAAGCTATCAACATTAAAATGCATGTAAACAGAACCAAGCACCTCTTTAATAATTGCGTGCTGAGTGACAAACAAGATACTCATTCACAGTCCTTACCAATGCTGTGAGCGACATTGCTCAATCTGCGTTGTAGCTCTTGCACGACCGCCTTCTCTGTCTGCATCCAGATCATCGCCATCCTTCACTCCAGAGGGAAGGAGGACGGATAGAGTGGACGTTATGGGAGGAATATGACCCTCTGCCCTTCAGTGATGGGCAATTCAGCATCAGCATCACAGAGAGAGACGGGGGAGGGGCTCTCCGATGACACCTACAGAGTCAGACAACCAGAGGCCCTCACACGCATGTGCACAGAATGCTGCTCCAGTTAGGACTTTGGCGCCATCACCAGGAGTGTTTCTGATATTACAAGCACACCACAATGTACCTGGAGGCAAGAGGGCGAGATTGAAAGGATGTTAGGCTACTGACTGTGATTGATTTTCTTGCTAAACAGAACAAAACGTTGAACAGAACATTTAGGAGTCAACGATGAAAACCTTTTAATATGACAACAGATAGGGTAAATAGAGATGAAGATTACTCAGACAAATTTAGGCTAATGTTTGAAACTGATTTGCATTGGTCAGTATACAATCTGCTGTCGGTATTATAAGTGAACATTCGCCATGAACGTAATCTGTATATACAATTACACACTTTTTACATTTTCTGAGAGAAATGCTTGTGGTTCTCACCTATGCAGCTGGTTCCTGGTTGGCTGCCACGGTGTTGCTGGTGTGGAGTTTTATGCTCGTTGCTATAGAGGCTATTGTTGAGACTTGAATGCATCCCTCAACTCTATGGATGTATTGACTACACAATTAAGTTTAATACTTTGAGTTTTGTTTCGGTGGTACATAATTGAGTAAATGCGGAATTTAATGTTTAACGTTACATATTGAAATGAAGACATAGCTCATAAATATTAATCGTCTTCCGTTTGTCTCATGAATATTATTTATGAATAGGCTATTAATCAATCCTGTCTTCCCTTTGTTATTTTTCAAATCTCATTAATAATATTATTAAAGCCTTCACCACAGCTGTGAGTCCCTGGCAACCACGATGGAGGGGAGGAGCATACAACTCCCATCATGCACCGGTGCTTGCGGTTTCATTCGTCAGTCTCGCGGGCTACGCTTTGTTATGGCGGTATCGTTCGAAACTTACCGAAGTTCAGACGTCAACTGCTGAAATCTTTAAATACCCGAGTCGGCAACCCAAATCAAGGTACGGCATATTCACTTCATCAAAAAAACTCAGATTTAAGAAAATGATATTGCATCGAAGTCTGGCTTTATATTTGAAAAAGCTGACAATCTTGCTGTTTCCTAAAACACTGTTAAATAATTGACGGACACATTCACGGTGTTAAAACTGTGCTGCCTAACTTAACGTTACCCAGACAGGAGTTTGTTCGTCACTGACAGTATACTAGACTTGAAGACACAGCTAACGCTAGTCTGTCATTTCAGTTTATTTACATTCAGTGGTTTCCATTAACGTCAAATCCAGCTGCTTCAGAAGTAACTTAACGTTACTAACAGACAGACATTGTTTATTTGAGTGTGTTGTTTACCTGAAATAGAGCGTTTTTTTTATTAACGTAATAGGATAAACGTAAGATGCTAGGAATTTTAATCTTAATGCAGTTAACGTTATAGCCCATCTCTAACAGTCTTGTACAGGTTAAATTACCATCGAATCAACCACAATGCTCTTGGGATAAGACTGTAGGAGCAGTCTATTTATAAATACATAACAACTTTCACTTTACAGTGTATCTAATGATAACATATTTGTTGTAGTCAATGTTGAAAGTGAAAATTTTATGGGGTAAGATGCGTCACCCATTTAATCTCGCAAACTGCACATTATTATTATGGGCCCTTTCTTTTGTGGTCACATGATATACAGAGAGATGCACGTGAGGAAAGTGAGACGCAAAGTAAATTTCCCAAACGCTGGGGTAAAATGTATCTTAAATATTCTAAAACTAACTTTATATGGCTCAACTAATGATAATGTGCTTTGCATTTAAATGCAGGAAATATTACTGTAAAAGGTGGCACAGTTTACCTCACTCCCCTCTACATGAAGCAATATAGTACTCTAATCTCTTATCTCTCTCCTCTTTGTCTGAATAACTCCTCACAATGGAGTTAACATGACCAACAGTTTTAACGTGTATTTGTGAACCCTCCTTTTCAGGGTTTGAGCCAGGTCAGCATCATCATGATGTCGTCTCCAGCTGGACTCCAGCAAGGGCAGTTTCACTTCCTTTCCCAGTGGATGCCAGACAGCTCCCGCGCTGGGGTGATATTACACGGGTCCCCCGGAGAAGCCGGTTCAGGGTCCGTCCGGAGCAGTGGCAGTCTGGTGGTTCAGGATCTAGACGACTCTTTCAGCTGTCAGTTTGCCCCCCTGCCCCTCTCCCAGAGAAGCAGCTGTGCCAGCGTGGATGTGTGCAGTCCAGGTGGAGATGGCAAGACACTCAGGGAAACTGAGCTGTTTGATGCATCTTTAAACAGTGAGATGCAGAGTATCCAAAATGTTTTAAGAAACACACGTGATCTGCCATTAATAGCTAAGCTTGAACAGGTGGGTTGGGGACCTCAGTTAATATTACTTTTGCAATGATCTTGCTTTATTTAATTTTTCTGCTTGTTATTTTCTTCTTGGGTATTTTAATCAAGGTTAATTTCATGGATGTTTTATTAGAAAAGTATTATGGTATTTTACTCTTTATCACAATTATGTACATTTTGATTACTTATTAAGAATGCATTTCTTTATTGTTGCATTTTAAGCAACAGTTATTCAAATGTTTAATGTTTAGTTTTGATAGTAATCTAACGGCTTATTTATTTGTCCAGCTGAAGCAAATGCAACATCGCATGCAAGAGCAGCTAAAAGCCCACCAGAAGGAACAGCTGCTTAGACTACAACATGAACCACAAAGACTTCTGGGAAAACCACAGAATACTGCAGGTATGTGATTTATGGTACATGAATGGTACGTGTATGGTACGTGTCATTCATCTGTACACAAAGAGCTCTTATTTAGTACATGGTGTTAAAGCTTTTTTATTACACTATAAATATACATATGATTGGGAGGGCTAAACTTCACTTCATATGGTTGATAACCAGTAAGACAGGTTGAGATTTGACTGGCTGTCTTCATATGCCACTCTAGAGATCACTGGGTGGAACCAGGAACAAAGTGTGTTGGAGATGAACAGTGGACATGACGACAGTGATCAAAATTATGAAGAATCACTTCAGTCCACTATTGAACAGCAAACTATGTACAGAAAAGTGTGTGACTCAGAGCCAAAAGACAGGTAAACTTCAAAACTGTATGATTGAATACAATGCTATGGACAACTGCAGTGTGTCAGCCTGGTTAAAGTGTTAAGTGTGTGTCCATTTTAGACCTATCAAATCGGGGTTTGGTGGGAGAACATTTGAAGAAATACTGGAAGAGCAGCTCAAGATGGAAGACCAGAAACTGATGGGCAAGGTCAGTTACAGAACACAAGGTTACTTACTGTACAAACCTTAGCATGAATTAATGTTGTTCATGTTGAGAATGATGTGTCTAGCTGAAGACTGAAGAGAAAATGTCAATGATGTTTGGAATCAGTAATACATACCATCAAAACTTGTCAAGTGTTGATTTTGAGGTACAATTTTTTTGCTATATTTTATAAGCACCTTTTGAGGTATAGACATTTGACCAAAGAAATTATGATAAGTGTAATATTAATTGCATTTTTGTAGCTTATTTTTCTTGGATTGGCCTCATCTTTCTTCACGGCTCATCTTCTTCTCGTCTTTTTTCATATTCACTTATGTAGAACGCTCTGGCTGAAAGCGTGAAGGTGAAAAGACCCTTTCTTAAACGAGGAGAAGGTCTGGCCAGGTTTACCAGGGGAAAAGCCGCTGTGCCACCACACAGAAAAAGTCCACCTAACCCCAAGCCCTCCTCATGTCCAAATCAAAAAGTTTCCCAACACCTGAACATGAGGTCCAACAAGAAATCTGTCAAAAACAAAACCGAAGGCTTAAAATCCACACATCCTGTGATCCAACGTAAGACTGCTGTGATCAACAAAGAGAATATTCCTCAAAATAAAACCATAGCGCCAGTCACCAAGATGACCGTTCACCCTCGTGTTCTTGTTGGACACCAGAGTGAGAATATGAGCCCCATCTTAGCTCAATTCCAACAAAAACCTGATCCCTCGTCCAAGCAGAAGATCAACAGTGTCACCACAGTAGACAGCAATAAGGAAGGAAAATGTAGTGGTGTGGAGGATAATGCATTTGTTGCAGAAAACTCATTTGAGGTGTGGTTCACAGAGCGGAGACAGCACTGGGAACAAGATCACCAGCGTGAGTGTGTCGAACTCGGAGAGTTTGAGTTGCTGGAACGAGCAGCGGATGAAATATCCTTCTCCAGCAACTCATCCTTCATCAGCACTCTCCTTCAGAGAGACCGCAGGCGTCTCTCCTCCACACCCATCAAAGCGACCAGTCAATCTGCACTACCTAGCCGTGGTCAAGGTCCCGCAGTAACTCCTGAACCCATGTTGGGTCCTAGTGCACCAGTTCCTCCTACAAACACTGCGATACAGAGAGACATCATTAGCATAGGGCCGAAAGAACAGAGAGTGTTCTCCGAAGAGGAAACTGATGAAAAGTTGGATGACAACTCATTGAGTAGTAATTCAGGGTTGCAACCTCTTCCCAATCCACCCATAACCCACTGCTTTCAAGTGCCTACCACTCTGCCTTATGATAAACGCACCTATCAAGACAGGGATGGTGCCAGCAGTCCAGAGGAGGATGAGAGGAGTTTGAGTACCAATGGAGACTCTACTCTCATAGAATCAAGGGCCCAGTTAGAGTTTGATGATGATGATACCTGGAATGAACCCGAGGAGGAGTCCTGTTGTCCTGCAGAGGAATCCCCATCAGAAAGGGCTCTGAAAAGGAAGGTTGCTTTCTCTAAGGGGGTAAAACCAGCAGGTGGCAGTCCACATGCAGTTGGAAATCGGAAAGAAGCCCCACCGACATGCCAGTTGGTATCAAAGCTGTTTCCAGCGCTCAAGCCTAAACCTTCTCCTCCGGTAACAGTGGTGCAGGTTCAGGAACCACAGAGCGTGCCCAGTGAAGAAGGAGCAGGTAACATACAGCTATCAAATGGGCTTATTTGAAAAAAAAAAATTGCTAGGGATGCATGATATATTGGTACTATATTGTTTACTGCAATTAATTTGTAAAATTTAAAACTATTGTTTTAGTGTTTTATTTTATCTAGTTAAAACAGTATAGAATTTTAATATAAACCATTTATCAGTTATTGGTTGTAAATTTAAATATAATTTTCTGCTTATCAGTATCAGCAAGTGTGATTCTCTGCATCGAATCCTCTATTTTCCTGTTTATCTCTGTGAAGCTGCTTTGAGACAATCTGTATTGTATAAAATGCTATAGAAATATAGATGACTTGACTATAGTTTATGAAAGCTTTTAGTACAAATTAAAATGTTGATATACAGTCAGAATTTTTTTTTAAACGTTCGAGTCTCATGCTCACCTAGGCTGTTTTTTTATGATCAAAAATTCAGTAAAAACACTATTACAATTTTAAATGTTTTCTATTTTAATACGTTATGTAAGCTTTGCCATTAGTTAATTTTTTTCTGTGATTGCAAAGTTAGTTTTCAGCAGCCATTCTCCAGTCTCTATTACATTATCCTTCAGAAATCATTCTAATATGATGATTTGGCTCTGAAGAAATATTTCTTATTATTAATGTTGAAAAAGTACGTAGTAATTCCTGAAACTTTATTTTCAGCTCAATCAAGACTTCTTCGTGAGCGTTTGGTGGAGCTGGAAACTGAGATTGAAAGGTTCAAATCTGAGAATGCAGCACTGGCCAAACTAAAGCAGGAAAACCAGGACACAAGAGATAATCTCAAGTATAGTCCCTTATCTTTCTTGTTCAAATCCTCTGTTTATTTTGAGATATTTCTCTACTGTTCACAGGGAAATTGCAAATGCTTTAGCAATATGATTGTACAGTTATTTGTCATGCCGAAAACATATGATCTGAAAACTATTTAAATAACATTTTTCCCATACAGAAAAGAAAAGGCTGAATTTGAAAAGAAGAGGATGGAGGACATTTCAAAATGGGAGGAGTTTAAAAGGGAGGAACACAAGAAATTGCAGTGTGAAAGGAAGCTTTTTGAAAAGCATGCAGCAACTGTGAGAGCAAGACCTGATAAACAAGAACGAGATGAGATCCAGGTTTGGATTTATTATCGTCTTTTGTAAAAGTATATGGACACTATCGATTTTGCTTATTATAATTAGTTGTTTTATGTGTTTTAAATGTGACTGTTTATGTCTGTATCAGGCTCTAAAGCAGCAGTTAAATGTGCTCCAGGAGGATTTGCGCAAACGAGAGTCTCGTTGGAGCAACACACAGAGCCGTCTCCGACAGCAGGTAGACGCTCTGAGTGCAGAGAACGCGTCCCACAGAGACCAAGTGCGGACACTGGAGAAACTGCGCCTCAGTGCGTGGAAGAGTGCTGAGAAAGAGAAGGAAAAAGGAAGGTTCTCTGTGTCTAGCAATAAAACTAGTACTGGATCCAAACGTACAGATTCCAGGGTAAGAGTAGAAGTGGCAAGTCTGAAAGATTTTTGCATCCATCTGTTTAAACATACTGCCGTTCAAAAGTTTGGGATCAGTAAGATTTTTAATTTAGGTTTCTTGTGCTCACCAGGGCTGTATATATTTGATAAAAAATACAGAAACTGATCTTGTGAAATATTATTGCAATTTAAAATAAGTTTTCTATTTTAATATACTTTAAAGTATAATTTATTAATGTGAAGCAAAGCTGAATTTTCAGAAATGATTCTAATATGCTGATTTATAATCAATGTTAGAAACAGTTGTGCTGCTTAATATTTTTTGGGACCAGTGATAATTTTTTCAGGATTCTTTGATAAATAAAAAGTTAAAAAGAATTGTTTTTATTCAAAATAGTAAATTTTGTTACAGTAAACACTACTATTCAAAAGTTTTGGGTCAGTGATTTTTTTCTCTCTTTTTTTAAAGAAATTATTACTTTTATTCAGCAAGGATGTATTCAATGGATAAAAGTGATAGTAATGACTTTTATTATTATTAATAAGATTATATTATTAGAAAATATTTATATTTTTAATTAATGCTGTTTATTAAAATGTTTATTCATCAAAAGAATCAAAGAAAAAAATGATTACAGGTTCCAAAAAAATATTGAGCAGCACAACAGTTTCAACACTGATAATAATTCAGCATGATGATTTCTGAAGGATCATGTGACATGGAAGACTGGATTAATGACTGATAAATTCAGTGCTGCATTATATAAATAAATTATATTTTAAAGTATATTAAAATAGGAAACCAATATTAGAAATTGCAATATTTCACAATATCACTGTTTGTTTCTGTATTTGTCAAATCGATACAGCTTTAATGAGCATGAGACTCCATTAAAAAATCTTACTGATCCCAAACTTTTGAATTTCAGTGTATATAAACACTTAAAGCGCAACTAACCTAAATTTGTTATTTAAATAACTTAGACATGCCTATAAATGTGTGTAATATTTCACACTGTCTTATGTTTTTTATGTGTTTAGAGTCCCTCTCAGAGTTCAAAAAACAACAGAAAGGGAAGTCCAGAGACACGGATCCCTCTCACAAACTCTGGTACTATTCATCAAGATCACTAATGCATTCTTTTTGTGGCTCTAACCATACAAATGTCTTTGTTATATATATCGGTGTTCTTGCATTGTGATTGCCATGCAGCATGACTCTCAATTAATTCACCACAGCTTTTTTCCCTGAACAAATGAAAGAGAGTATCAGCTTCAAATATGAGCAAAGTCCAGTGGAAACCCAGTGTTCGGATGGACTAGTTACGACTGCGATGAACCATGATGCTCTACTAATTAACTCGCTCTCTGCCATTGAACAATCAGAGAAGGAACAGGAAGAGATCGCACAGTCAGACAAGGTACTCTTTAGCTCCAACTCAAAGTTTCAACAAATTCCAGATTGAAGGGAATGCCATTTCAAACAAAACTGAGCCACAGAAACCCCCATCAATTAAGAAATTGTAGAAATTATGGTTCCATTACATACATTATCAATATGTCCATTTTCAAATGGAATTCAGGGTCTAAAATCAAATATTCATGTGTTTCAGATTGAGAAGGTGTTTCCTGATGGAGGCCGACTTGTTGTTTTTCCAAATGGCACGAGGAAAGAGCTTTCTGCAGATGGACAGACAGTCAAAGTCATGTTTTTCAATGGGGATGTGAAACATACAATGCCTGATCAAAGAGTGGTGAGGAATAGACTTAAATTATGAAAGTATTTATGACGACGTTAGCACCAGTGTAATGGATCAGTTATTTATATGTAAAAAAAAACATTCCACTATTTTATATGCTGGAATTAAATGTTTAAGTTGTGCAAAGGTTTTTAGTATAAAGAGATTTTGACTTTGAACTAGCAATTGAAAATAAGTGAATTTAAAATCAGGAAGTTATTATAAGCATCTCTTTTTTGTTATTTTTTAAGATTTATTACTATGCAGAAGCTCAGACCACACACATTACCTATCCAGATGGGATGGAAGTGCTTCAGTTTCCTAACAATCAAACAGGTGGGTCTGAATTTCTTTCAAAATGAAATTTTAGTAGTCAAAATTTTAAGTCTTAATCTTCCACTCTGTCTTATCTCAGAGAAACATTTCCCTGATGGTCGTAAGGAAATCACTTTCCCTGATCAGACAGTCAAGACACTTTATCCTGATGGAAGAGAGGAAAGTGTTCTCACAGATGGAACAATAATACAGCTGAATCCGTGAGTAAACTCATAGCCCTCAACCCCAATTTGTTATAATGAAGAGTCACCTTAAAGTCACACCATTTTTATTCTGCTTTCAGGGATGGCAGGAAGGTGATCCAGTTTAACACAGGTCAGCGAGAGATCCACACTACAGATTTCAAAAGACGGGAGTATCCAGATGGTACGGTTAAAACTGTTTACTCAGATGGACGGCAAGAGACACAATACCCAACAGGACGTGTGCGGTTAAAAGATGCACAGGGTCATGTCATTATGGACACTAAGGCATGAAAGACCCAAAATATTGTTTTATTTTAAATGAAAGGAAAACAAATGGACTTGAATGAAATTGTGAAAGAATATCTGCATTGTGTAAATGTGTCAAGTATTTATTTGGAGTGTAATTTCTGTAAAAAAAATAAATCTTTGTATGTTGTGTTTAACAGAGTTGCATGAAAAGGTAATTATAGTTTTAAATGATACTTTTAGAGAGATAAAATAGGCTTGATGCCATTAGATGAACTGTAAAGTATGGTGGATTACCATCATTCATATAATTCCTCAGAGAGAATATGGACATGCACTATATTGCCAAAAGTATTGGGACACCCCCTTCTAATGAACATGTTTGACTACTTTAGTCATTTCCATGAGTAAAAATCTTAATGTTAAAGCATTTAATGATATTCTAGGGAATATTTGTGTGCTTCTAATTTTATAGCAGAAGTTTGGACAGGACCCTTTTCTTGATTCAGTCAGTGCGGAAGAACTTGACTGGTCTGCAGAAAGCCAAGTCCTAATCCCAGCTCAACACCTCTGGTGTGACTTTAAATGCAGACCTTGAGCCAAAAACTCATCACCAATGACTTGTACATACACTATATAGACCAGGGGTGGTGAACTCCGGTCCTGGAGAGCCGCAGCCCTGCAGAGTTCAGCTCCAACCCTAATTAAAACTCACCTGCCTGTAGCTTTCTAGTAACCCTTCAGACCTTGATTAGCTTGTTCAGGTGTGTTTGATTAGGGTTGAAGCAAAACTCTGCAGGGCTGCGGCTCTCCAGGACCAACGTTCGCCACCACTGATATAGACTATTAAAAAAAGTATTGGGACACCCCCCTTAGAACAGAAAATGGCACTTCCAAAACTGTGGCAAAAAAAAGGTGGAAACAATTCATGTATTTAATTTTTTATTTCCATCTCTGTTGCAACAGTTTTGGACGCGACTAAAAATGACAGTACCCTTATGTATAAGTCATTGGTGTTTGGTGATGAGTTTTTGGCTCAAGGTCTGCATTTAGTCACACCAGAGGTGTTCAGCTGGGATTAGGACTTGGCTTTCTGCAGACCAGTCAAGTTCTTCCACACTGACTGAATCAATCATTTCTTTTTGAACCGTGCCTTATACACCGAGGCATTGTCATGTTAGAATAGAAAAGGGTCCTGTCCAAACTGTTGCTATAAAATAAGCACACAATTTCCTAGAATATCATTATACGCTTCAACATTAAGATTTGTACTCATGGAAATTACTAAAGTAATCAAACCTGTTCATTATAAGGGGGGGTATCCAATACTTTTGGCAATATAGTGTATTTATTCATGTTTAAGGTACTTAAAGGACGATGATTTAAGCTGGTGAATTGTGAAAAGGTTCTGCAGGATACTTCTGGTAGTGGTCTGAAGATAAAAATGCATCGATTGGTCACGATTGGGCTATGATTGATAACACCCAAAATTTCAAAAAGTCAATTATGATTTGGCACAAAAAAACTTGAGCAAGTTCAGAGTCTACAAGAGTTTTACTTCAGCTCTGCTCAACATACAGAGACATTAAATATTAACAAAATATTTTTGCTACTTTGAAGCAGCTTTGAACTTGAACAAAAATATTTAACAAAATTAGGCATAGCTGCACAAACAAAACTGGCTAAATGTTTTAACATAAAATGCCTGCACACAAAAGTAGCATAAAACCCCAAGTGCTTGAACAAAAAATGAGAAAATGTTTTGCTGTCTCAGAAGCTTCTATGAAATCTGACGATCTACAGCATCACTGACAACCTACAGAAACAGAAATATAACATGAAAGAAACAAATGTTTATAGACAGTTTCCTTTAATTAAATTTACTTTCACACTTACCTTTACAAGATTTATGCATAATTAGCGAGGCCTTTCTCCACAAGAGGTATGTGGACGAGTGTCCCTTCCGCATTGTATAACAGCACAGTCAGCTGGGGTTCAGTTGCCTGAAATTGCACATTTGGATAGTTTCACATACATTTTCATGCAACTGCTTTGAATATAAAGAAAAGTGTTTTGCATTGTTACATGACAATTTGCTCCCCTTTACACCTGTGTTTGTCCTGGTTAGTATATAAATGCACAGTTGCATTAAAAGTTAAATTAAACTATCTTTTTATTTTCACCTTCGAGTTGTCATATCTACTCTAACGTTTAAAAGCCATCAAGAGCAATCAGATCATGAGCAGATTTTCAAAAATGCATGTTATGCCAGGTGTAAAGGCAGACACATTTCCCCAACTACGAATGAGGCGTACAGTGACCACTGCAGTGAGCTCTCCGTTCAACAGGTCGATCATCTCCATCATAGCTTTCATACTCCACTCAGGCCGGTAAGGTATCCTCTCCGACTCCAAACACACGTTTGTTGGTTTGAAGCCTGCTAACTTGACATAAACTGCTGCACATGGGAAATGATGAAGGGATGCAGAGAGTTGCCGCAATCTGCAGTGACAAGAATATACATTATTTTGTATTTTTTTTATTTGTTATTTGGTTTTAATGCTTTAAAAATGCCAAGAACAAAAACCTGGATATATGAGAATTTTAAGTGTAATTTTAAGACCTGGTCTTTATATGAAAATTTTCTGTCAGGCTCTAAAATATTTTAGCAAAAATTCATAGAAATTTCTATGTGAATTTAAAAAAAATAATTTTAATAAATCCCTGTAATCACGAACACCATTCGTCAAAAAGGTTGAGAACTACTGTTCTAATGAACCTAACTGAACCAAATATTTTTTACATTTCTACAAGAACGAAAATTACTCAAAGTATTAAAATATCAATAGCTGATTAATCTTTATAGTCTCACTTTTGTGTTGGTAAGATGTCATCCGAACCAAAATCCACATGTCTCACAAGGAGCTTCACGGAAGGAGCGAGTTGAGAAAAACCCAGTAGCTTTGCACGATAATATTTACCATCGCTGTACTCAGCCAGACAGGGACACTCTGCACACAAACACACAATTAAAAACATCCATCTATTCTCCAAGCCATTTAGCCTCTGTAGGGCCACAGGCAGAGAATGAAAAACATATGGTCTCAAAGTTTCTGGAATAAATTTGATAAAATAGGCATGTATACAAACAAAATACCACAGAAGTGTTTGCATACACTGAAATGAACCATAATCAAATGACAAATATAAGCACCAATGGGGAAGTCTGTCAGCAGGCTCAGATTTTCTATATTCTCATTCACACACTCAAGAGCTTCCTCCAAACTCTCTTCCTGCTGCTGTTCGCACAGAGTCTTATCCAACACACACAGGAACACCTGCAAGCACACATTAGATTCAAATGAAAGCAAGAGATTGTAAAAGTATGGACACATGTACCATTGTAATTGTTGCAAAAGAAATTCACAACGGCTTCAAGTTGGTCACATAGATTTACTGTGTTGATCAACAGAGAGCTGCTTGGTTTGAAAGTGACTCCTGTGCTATAAACAGGATTCCTACACATTTTCCATTTCAAAATTCCATACTTTTCCAGACTCAAATTTCCAGAGCTCTCGGTGGATTTTCAGACCACATTTAACCTAAATGGTTCATGGAGCATTATTTTCAGCCTTATATTTGGTATATAATACAGTCATCTGTAAATATTTTTATTTTCATTGATTTTCTCAAAGTGACAACATACAGAGCCGCTAAAATAAAAAATAAATAAAATACACACTTTTACATGCACACAATAAACTTTTTTGTGCCCTCAAGAAACTATACACGTGCATGGGAATGTTTTGCATTCTTACGCATTACAATTTCTACTTTTATATAACCTATTTCCTTTGTGCATCTGCCATCTTACTACGAATAAAATGATAGCATGGAAGCACATGAATTAACAGATCTACCTGCTCAAAATTTTGCTTTTCTTTCGGTAGTACCTCTAATATCAAGGCCTAATTTCCAATTTAACACATCCTCTGTGGTAGTGGAGAAACCATGACACAAAATGGGCTGATGGCATAAAATTGGCCAAATTCAAGGGTCTATAAAAAGACTGGTGCTGTAAAAAAAAGTGTTTAAGATTTGGCTTTCATTGGGGCAGTATGCCATATTTCAAGGCCTTTAATGCATAGTCTGTGGCGGCCAAGAAACCACACCGCGAAATGGGCTGATGGCACAACAGGTGGCTCAGTGTGCATTGTCCTATATGCTAAATGTAATGGTTTCCAGTGTGCACATAAAAGTCTGTATATTTTTTATTTTTGCAAAGGTCCTTGAGGTTATGTTATACGGTGCTAAGAATATAGTGTGAAGAAACCAAAATGCTTATAACCTGCATTTTGCATAATGAAAATGTGCACCTTGCATTCATTCAGTCATATTTGGCGATCACTAAAGAATCACTAAACAGCTGCCATGAAACCTCACTTCTTGTACGATAAATTTATTTTCATTAAATTCTTAATTTTCTATTATATATATATTTTTTTTATATAATAATAATAATAATAATAATAATAATAACTAAATAGGGGCAAAGTCTGGAAACACAAATATTTTTCCATACTCTATTTTCCAGGTCTGGAAAAATATGGAAAAAAGAAAGCACTTAAAACCAAATTCCATGGCATCTTTATTTTATCTTACAGTAGTGTTCATCACCAGAAGGTTAAGGCTAGAAGGGATACGTATGCCGCTACTGGGCATGCGCACATCAATAGAGCGTAATTTGTCACACTGTACAACAATAATTTATATTTATTAATTATTGTAAGGGTAAGTTTAGGGTTGGGGTAGGTGTAGACTTTAATAAAAATCTAATAGGTAGAAAATTTAATTTCACTGTTAGTTTCTGGTCGGAGCTGTATACCTTCTAGCCACAACCTCAGCAGGGCTGTTTTGTTTACAGCCGTTACCGGGGAAACCACTGTTTCTGCCACTCCAAAAGCGCCTCCTGCTAGCAGAGAATGAATTTGCATGTTCAATAAGCCCATCTCCAGCAATGTTTCTGCTGTTGCTCACTCTTTTTTTCTATTTTCTGCAGCAACTCTTGAGCACTTTTAATATTCTTTATCCTGTCTGAAGAACTTGTTTAAATTTATAATAATCATCAGCCTATGTTATAGTTTAAAGTTAAAGATATTACTAAGGTGAGTCTGAGAGTCTTATAATTATTTGACGGTGATTTCACATTTCTTGTTAGTATGAAGGGTAAATATAAATAAAATGTACACAATTTATTTGTACCGTTTTTATTTCTAAAATATTATATAGTTTTATAGGAAGAGGTTTCATGGACTTGGCAAATTAATTTTTCAGAAGTTGGTAAGTACGGTCATCTTTTGTGGGTGTTCTTGGCAGTTTTTCTGAGGCTTTTTTTAAATATCGTTCATGTCGACAACGGAATTACATCATATCGACCGAAATTGAGAAATATATTGTGATATAAATTTTGGCCATATCGTCCATCCCTAATCAGCTCACATACCTCATTTGGGGTGCGGATATGCTTGACCCTGACAGGGAAAAGTTTTCTTGCTTTAGGAATCTGGAGTTCTTTATAAACACCTAATACAGGCTGGGGCTCCTCCAACCCCTGAAAACACAACATATTGCTACTAAACCAGCTCTGACATTTAGTAAGCAAACTGAGTGACTTCTATGAAAATAATTTAACCAGAAATTCAGGAATTGTATGATGTCAACAGAAATGAAACATCTACCTCTGTGTTTAGGTCCCAATCATCCAAATCAGGGACAGGAGGCTTAACCACATAATCCTGCACATAAACACAGTGTCAATATCTACACCTTACATAAGCAAAACAACTCTGCTTTTACTAATATCCACTGATCAGACCTCCTGGCTGCTGATGGCAGGATCAAAACTGGCATATTGGTGATGCACCATTATCTTGCTAAGCGCCATTCCATCCACCGTTATCTCAACCTTTACACAGCCACATGGATCCTCTGGGTGCTCCTGCAAAACAACAGGTTTATGGGGAGAGTGCTTGTCAACACATGATAATTGACATTTTAGTGATTTAGAGTTCTGCTGATACATGGAGTGGTGTAGATGTAAATTCACTTACAATAATGTGGACATTGACTGAACGCCCAAGCAGCAACTCCTTCATGAACACCACAGCATCCCACTGCCATCCCTTCCCAATCTGTAACAGTTAAAAACCGGGGATTTTGCCAGAGTATTTAATCACATAAAAAAAAAAAAAAAAAAAGACTTTCAGGCCTGGTTTCACAGACAGGGTTTAGACTAAGCCAGGATTAGGCCATAGTTCAGTTAGGACATTTAAGTAATTTTTATAAATGTGCCTTAGAAAAAACATTACTGGTGTGCATCTTGAGACTAAACAAAGGCACTGATATATTTTAAAATCAGTCAGTGAAAGTTTCTTTCAGTTGAAACAGCTCAGACTTGCATTTTAAACTGGGACTAGGCTTAAGCCTTGTCTGTGAAACCGGGGATCAGTGTATTTGGAATAGTTATTTTTAGTACAACCGAAATACCCTCATACCCACCAAAACCCAAAAAAGGTGTGGTTGAATTATTTTTCACATAATTTACCTTTATACTACACCACTCTGTCCCTTCTCTTATGAACGCATTGATCATTAGATATGAGTTGAGACTGGAAAACTGGACATCGCGTTGGTTTCATACGGATTACTTTAACAGAGAATATTTGTTTTGGACGTGACTTACTTCATTTAAAAGTAGACATTTCAAGCTTTCTATACATGTATTTCTCATGTCTTTGAGGCAAGTATTCGTGGAGATTCATGTTTTATTTACGTGTCTGTGAAGAGAGGTGACAGAGATGGCAGAGAACTGTTTATTTTCTTTATTTTACAAAAGCATATTGTTTTATTATGACTATACACAAATAAAAGTAGACCCTTTGCAGTTTCAAATGATACCTTATTCTTATCTGTACGATCAAAACTGACGGAGTATTATTAGTTATTTTCGCGGTCAAAGAAAATACGAGACAGACTGCACTGGTGCAGGCTTCGACCCCAGGGGTTTAAACTGCCATAATTTTGAAAGACGATATCTCAGTTTGCATTTAACTTTCAGCGCCGCAACTTTGCAGATATTGTTTATGCTCAAACAGCAACATTACACACTAACTAACAAAAAATAAATAAAGTGAAAATAGCAATCAACCACCCCTTTAATATGCTTCCTCCAGCTATTTACTGGTCTAAAACTCCACAATTAAAGTTTTGGAAGTTATCAATTGGAAGTAATCAAATTCAAATTAGCACACAGACACGTACCGGTATGACTCCATTTATCTGACAGGGCACACAGAGCTGCGGCACATCCTCACAGAGAACCATCGGGTACACATGACAAACCGGGATACTCTCCACAAGTCCCTGATCCACATATTGGACCTGAAACAATTACATCACAAACTGGTAACAAAACAATATGACACAAGGTGTTTACATCTGAGATTATGAAATTAATTACATATGAAAGTGATGCAATGCTGTGAAAGCACACTGACCTTCACGTGTCCTCCAATGACCTCCTGCACCTGACCTCTGTACCAGAACATGTCGGTTCCCATGACAGCACATCCCAAAACTCCTTTCCAGTTGTAGTTCTTCTGTCTTGGCAGGGTTTTAATGTGCTGTTGCAGCCGCTCCCGTAAGCGATCAAACTCACACACTGAACACGACAGAAAAAAAAAGGATCTGTATTATGGAGTTTAAGCATTTTCAATAACATATTTCCACATCAGTAACTCATGACTGCCCACATACATGAGTTTTCAGTATTCAGTAACTTTGCAGGAGTAGCTGCAACTAGCCAATCCTAACAGATGTCAATTAAATAAAGTCTTGAAGGTTTAGCAGCAAAAATGCGATAATAGAAAATTGTCATAAAAACAAAATTACTGACTGTCTTGGTGAGAAATAAAACGGCACACACCTGCTTGGTGTGTCATTGCGTAAATGACACCTTGTTCGGAGATGGCTGAGATGCTCATGAGCGTGTGTCCGCAGGGAGGCAGCTCTGGAGGGGTGAATGAGTTTGTCTGCACTCTCTCTGGTGGTGGGTTGATGCGAGGGGTGGGTGTGGGTGGTGTCTGAGGTAGGCTCGTGATTCTCTGTGGCTCAGGAATCTTCTCGCTCAACACACACTCCTCTGAGAAGACAGTCTCGGATATGGAAGCAGCCCTAGGAAAACAGTTTACTTGGTATACACAGAGATCAACATTAACGGTCGTGTGAATGATCAGCGTACGGAGCAGAAACCTTTTCTTACTTTCTCTCCTTTAGAGCAAGTCCTTCACTGATGAGGAAATCGGCGAAACTGACATTTTGACCAGCACGGTTTGAACAGAACAGAGACACCAGCACTGGCCTGGCGGATGGGTCCTGAGAGGAAAAAAATACATAGACTCAGAGACAGGATTGTAACAGAGATTTTAACTTTATAACTCCTTTACATTCATATGGGATAAAATTCCTGCTAAATTTATAGTCATGGATAAAAAAATAAATAAGCATGAAACCAAAATATAAAAACGCAAGTAAAAATTTAGTGCACAAAATGTAAAAATGAAGGCAAAGTTTTCAGAATAGCAAACAATGGTCACAGATCATTTTCATATTTTTACATATTTCATACTTTCACAATTGTTATTTTTTCCCCGTGACTGCAATACATTTGGTGGGAATTTGATCCCATACATTTGTTCTAACCTTTATGGTCATTACAGCCATGGCACCGGTCAAATAGTGAGAGATGAAGTCACACGCCGTGGCTGTCCATGTGGAGCGACCACCAGCTGGCCTGAGAGTTGGAGAGGAAAGTAAACATGAACAGGATGGAAGAAAATCAATATGAAATGACAAATGTTTAAAAACAACTTCACATTATGAAACACTAAAAAGCAGTAATACATTACAAATCTGACTGGGTTAGTCTTGTTTGAAGTTGTAGTAAAATAGTGGACCGTTTAAATGTTAATCATTTGAACAAAATAAGATTTTAATTTTTAGTACTCCCCTTGAACAAGCTATTTTACATAAAGAGGTTTAAAAAAGTCCTCCATGCACATTCATTCTTTGATTTTACAGCATCTTCTGCTTTACAACTCTGTGTAATTTTGAGAAGCATCTTTTCGCACTTTTCGATTTACAGAAGACAAAATAAGTACAATTTAACCTAGTAAAATGATTAACACTTTGCAGGTTATGCAAAATGTAAACGCATGTTAACTGTGCATACACATCTGAGACTGTAAGTGAGAAAAAAGAGCTTCTATCAGATCGTTTACCTTACACCACTGAGGTTACATTCGAGTAAGAAAGATCCGATCAGATCAGGACTGAGTGGTCTGAGATTGTTTACATGGAGAGTCACTTTATTACCAAAGTCACAACGCAAAACCTATAAAAGAAAACACAACACAAATTAAATAGAGGAAAAAAAAAATCCCACTCTTTTCAGATTTATTCAACTATGAAAGTGTGTGCACAGTGAACCTCTACCTCTGCAACACCATTAGTGGACACACTGCACAGTTTTCCTCTTTCCCAAACCCCAGTGTTGTTGGCAGCACAGAACATCTCTGCTTCCCAGAGCATCTCCTGTGGCTCTGACTTAGAGAAGAGACTCTTCAGCGTGTTGTGGATTCTGCAAACATTGCATGCAAAATGGCAGCGTTACGAATGAACACCATCGACTTGACCTAAATAGATGCGCCACTGAAAACAGGACTTTTATTATTTTGAAAAGAAATTTGATGTACAATAGGGTTGTGCCGATAGACGATATTGTGTATCGACGATAGTTAATGATATTGCGTGTAGCTAATTCCTTTGATAATATCAAGACGATTATTATTATTATTATGATAATAATATTAGGGCTTATTCGTTCCACTATATTTCTTTTTCCACGTTTTTATAGTGTTGTTCGTTATAACCAATCACACACGATTCCGTTGAGTTTATGAATGCAATGGCCAATCAGAGGCGTTCAGATTAGTCATCGCTGAAACACCAGAGTTTTGTTGTTCAGTGCGTGCTCGCTGACAATTCAGTTCTCTCACTAATTCTCTCAGCATAAACTACGTAATAATTTCTATTAAATTGTTATCCTGTTAAATACAAATTCAGTCATATTAAATATTTTAGATCATCCATATGCTACTTGACTGCAAAGATATAATGTGTAGTTAATAAATTACAATAAATAATAAATTATGAATCAATGTAAGTAAATAAATAAATTAGCATGATAAAATCGTGTATCGGCGATCTTACAGGCTAACGATAGGACAATATGACTGGAGCATATCAACCAACACTAATGTACAATTATGGACTGAGGAAATGGGCACCTCTTCAGCTGGCCGTCAAACTGCAGCAGCTGCACACAGATGTTTCCAGGAGAGGTTACATGCGTCACACGAACTTTGATGTCTTTGACACATGTGGGCAGAATCAGGCTGGGCTTCAGCTCTTCAGAAGCAGGAGTCAGAACAACAGACAGAGGCTCCTCTTCAAATGGAGGGTCCCATACGGTCGTCTCCAAGGGCTGGGCGTCTTTAATCTGGCTCCTGATAAAGCAGGAGAAAATGAATATTGAATACAAAGGACTTAGCCAGAAAGAAGCAAGAGGAAGTACAGTAAGAAAGAAAAAGAGACAATGAAAATGAATGAAATACAGATAGACAGTCCAGATGGTCTCTTTTTTGAGACTTACTGTTTACTGGAAACAGCGAGACCATTTCTGACCAGTCTCTCTCCAATACTGGCTCCAGTGCAATCATCACCAATCTCATACAGACACACAGGCACAGGTCTAGTGCCGGGCACAAGCTCTGCATAAAAGTGAGAGATTCAAGCAAAGATATACAGTATACCACATTACTCTCCAAATTACGGTTAATAATGATATCACAATGCACACGTTATTATGGACAATAGATCGTTGTTTAAAGCAGTGATATTTCAGATGCATGTAGGAGTAAACTTACTTTTCGCCACAACAGTGATAAGTTTATGCTCCACAAGTTCCTTGAACACAACACAGGCTTCATCATTCCATGTTTCCTGCGGACTGACCACATCATTCAGACTGCACCACAAGGCCTAAAAACAAATAGACAGACAGACTTCTTTAAGTTTGTTATTTATCAGAGGTATCATGCAGATGATTCAGGTGTGTTTTAAAGACCTGCTTTGACAGACTTGCCACAGTATCATAATTTTCACAGCAGTACAGTATCCACATTCAAACTGTTACACTGCTGGTGGTGATATGAGGTGCTGTGGGGTAATTTTCTCCGCACAATTGCTATGTACTGGCAAGTATTATTCATTAAGACCAATGTGATATTGATGTAGGAACAATTATCAAGTAAGTTTCATTCATATTGTTCCTCCTTTAAACAATATAAAATTTTGTCCATCATAGTATCCAAGTACACACGTAAACCTAAATCTTACCATTTCTGGCAAAGCAAAGAACTCATCCTTTATCTGTCTCAGATCTTTCACAGACAGAGTCTTTCTGTAGCCAAAGTCCACATACCGAACCTCAACCATCCGACCACCAGGGAAACCTGAAAGATGAACACAGGCAATCCTTTTAACCTTTAATCCTTTCTTTTCTTGTATGATTACTTGTTTGATATATTGTACACACATGAACGCACCTATGACTTGAACCCTGCACCATTCTTGGTCATAGCTAGCGACGCAGGCCTGTGAGAGAGTAGGGCAGTAGATCTGGAACTCACTGTTTGCCTGGGGATGACTGTAACAGTCCTGGAGCTTTGAGTGCAACAGCAGGTACTCCGTATTTTCAACCTGCATTCACCAAGGATGTGTAAATCTCATTTTCAGTTAATTATTTAATTTCATTTTGACGTTATAATAAATGTGTTTTTATACTCACTAGTTGTACATAGAAGTCTGACGGTGTGTTCACATGAGAAACCATAGCATTGACCTCAACACTGAGTGCAGGGTGAACTGATGGGTAGAAGAGTAGGGGTGCACTGCCAGGGGCGACTATAGGAGAGTAGAATCTGTACAGAAGTCATATAGCAACATTGTTAATGTTAACAAAATCTTAATTTTGTTTTATTCTGTATTGTGTCATGGTTTACATGGTTTGCAGTGTTTTGCTTCTGAAAGAATCCACATTTTGAGCGAATCAGGTGAACCAATGATTCAATGGCCCATTCATAAAGAGAGCCATTTACTTAAATTACTGTGCAACACAGCTCTAAGTGAATGAAAACATCCTGCAAAATTTTTAATCCGAAAGTGCACCGTGAATAAAGTTATTGTCTCTCAAAAGAAAGAGTCGACTCCGAATCATTGAAACAAGTCGTTTTTAAAACGAATCCCAAGCCGTTTCATGTTGACATCAACATGAAACATTAGCATATTGCCCGCCCACTTGTTGCGCGCGCAGACCCGGGAAAACATTCATTCTTTGCCACTAGGTGCTGCTTTTGGAGCGGTAAAAATAGCAGTTTCCCTGATAACGCTGTACACAAAGCAGCACTGTGCTCACAAACTCTGCTTTATCAGGCATTACAGGCATGATGAAATGAAAATAAAATCAACCAATCATAGCAGATTAGTGTCATGCAAAGGAGGGTTTTGGAAAAATGAATCTTTGAGCGAATCGTTTGGGAGTCGTTGAGCAAATAATGTCAAATTAAATACATATTATAAGACAATGAAAGTGTTTTTTTTACCGTGCATGCATGTCAACCTGTTGTTGGGGACTCCCAAAACTAAAATATGAACCTTTCATAACCCATATAATAGGAGCACTTTAAAGTAGAGGTCTGTATTCCCACGGCTGTACCGCGGGACCCGACCAGATTTCTTGCTGCGCGGGATTAAATTCCCGAATACAACGCAGTAGCGGTCGGTAACTCTGGTGCAATTTGAACGGGAGCGGGCGGTCTAACAATATCCCGTTCCCGACGTCCTTTCAGTACAGCATATCTGCGCTTTATTCTCATTGACCACTGGTACAGCCTGCACTCAGGACTGTTATGCATGCGCTGCATGCATGAACCAGTGCTTCGTTTTATTTGCGGGGTCTGTGCGCAGCATGTACTTAACGATGCTCAGAGCAGGCTAGCCTACCAGTGGTGAATATATGGCCCGCAGACAGAACAGGCAGGTTGTTGATGAGTGACAGAGCAGAATAAAGATGTTTTTTGTTTATATTTTGCTTAGCCTATAATTTTAAATGATAGATGTCGAATTTATTTATTTATTTTTCTTCTGCAACACTTTTCCTAGGCTACTGTGTTTACAGCAAGACGTTTAGTATGAATTTAGTATGAATTAAATGTTTAGTCGAATGTAGTATTTTGACAAGACCAATAAAATAGGCCATTTTTGTACAACCTACATTTTTTTTCTCTCTGCGACACTTGTTCCTATTGTGTTGTAAATGTTAAACGAATTGTATCCTGACAAGACGAATATAAATAAGGAATACATTTTTTTTTTTACATATTTATTTTCTCTGTGACACTTTTTTTTCCCTACTGTGTTGGCAGCAAAATGTTAAACGAATTTCGTTTAACATTTTGCTGTCAATAAAAGACTCTTGACAAGACGAATAAAATAACAAATACAATTTTGTGCAGACTACACTTTTATTTGTCAGCCTATCTCTCTTTCAGTAGAGGAAATTTAAATGTGTGATTCTGGAAACGAGATCTAAATTTAGCGGGAACGGTCGGGAAGAAAATTATTCAAAGCGGACGGCGGGTGAACAAAGAGTGAATATATCGCGGGAACGGGTGGGTGCGGGATATAACCTCGCGGGAGCGGGACTTAAAAAACAGTCCCGCGCAGACCTCTACTTTAAAGTCCTATACTGGCAGTTTTAGTTTACTCACACTCATGTCGTTTCTTTTGCGAAACATAAAAAGATATTTCGAACAATGTTGGTCATCGCTGACTATGTAAAAAAAAAAAAAAAAATCTCAAAATGTTCCATAGTTTGTTAATCCATTGTATTTTAAAAGTTAGTGTGTAATAACAATACGATTAATCTGAGATTAATTAGATTAATCACCACGTCATATAATTAAAGTCCCCCTGTAGTCAAATATTTTATCCCTTAAAACTTATTTGATCATCAAAATGACATATTTAAATGTTTTTTCTTGTGAAAATAATTTTCTCATGCCTTAAAATAGCTTGAATGTAACAACACCCTTGCCTCATTTACTATACGCAGATCTATGAATATGCAAATTAGCCCCGCCTCCACTCAGTCATAGCAGCCAGCGCCTCCTGATCCACTGAACTGTAGTAAATGCAAAACAATGGCATACATGGATAATGACTGATAAAACTATGTTTTTACTAGCGGACAACTACAGTGAATACTGTAACATACTGTAATACTGTAACAAGTTACTTACTTGACGATATTGTGTCCTCAAAATGCCGTTAAGACTGAATGCAGCCGTTTGTAATTCTTAATTCGCACCCGCGAGCATACGCGAGTGAAGTGCAGACGCCGATGCGGGAGAGGTGGGTCTGACTCCTGGCTACTTTTGCACGGTTGCCGTGGGTTATAATCCAAGTTAGCGGTTCTAAATTCACATTAAACCACGGCTTCAAGGGTTTTTTGCTCTAATTTATGTTTGGTTTTGTGCTGGTATTGGTATATTTTGCATGCTAGTGATAGGAATCGATCCCTTGACGTGATCGGTTATTGGTTTGTGACGTAGCAAACCGAGGGCTGTTTCAAGCCGCATTTCTGGGAGTGCCATGGGGAAACTAGTTTTAAAGAGAGAATACTCAGCAATGGTGTTGATTAATGGATTGGCACATGGTTTGTCTAAAAGCATATTAAAAACACCACATAGACAAATAAACATAAAAAAAAACTTGATTTTCACTACAGGGGGACTTTAAATTACAAATATTTTTCGCTTGACAGTCCTAACTAATATATAACCTGTACCTTCCTAGCTCATTTATACTAGAAGTTCTTTGCGTCAAAAGAACTAAATAGAACAAATGGAACCTTTTTATCCAGCATACTTTAGGCCATTTGTGGCATTTATTTATTACTTATTTTATAAATCATGTTCTACCATTTAGTCTCAAAATGCTCTCGAGTTATAGGTTTAATTGATGAATGTACTGAAAAAAAAAAAAAAAAAGAGAAGAAGCCCAGATAGAACCAAACAGATGAAGATTAAAAAAAAATGCTGTAAGGATGGGACTGGGAGCCCCAGATATGACAATTACATACCTGGCCAGCTCCATGAACACCAGGTGCTCCCGCAGAGACACCATTGGCGTTTTCTTTAGATCCACTAACAGTGAGTCTCCGTCCTCACCGAACACCAGCATCTCCACAGCCTCAGATCCCAGCAGGCTCCTCATCTCGTCAGCTGCCTCTAAACTCCACCCTCTCACCTGATAAAAAAAACACAAACAGGTCTTGCCAGTTATTGATTGTGCCTAGTCACAAGTGATGCTAAAATTCTTCATATTTTCTAATAACATCTATAAATACAAAACTAGATCAGAAACACAAATTATTTTTGCACAACTAGATGGCAGCTAAATGCCTGAATATTTCTTTTGAATAAATACAGAACTTTTAACATGTATTTTGGTGCACTCAGCTGCAACACTAATACAGTAAATACATCTCCACAACTTATACCAAGTCTGCAGGAATAATATCTTTAAGGGAGCATTTGATGGCCAAAGGAGCCCAGCCATTCATTTCAGCCAGAGTAGCAGCATCAGGTCTCCGCAGACACTCATTCAACATGCTTAAACCTCCATCACTGAAGATGCACAAAGAGAAAACATGCATACAGTGAATGAAGGAATTTGCAGTCAGATGCAATGAGCAGATTTACTTGAGATACACGAGTATGCAAAATATTATGCACACAACTAAGAAATAAAGAGAGCATCTCTGTCTTTAAGTGTTTACAAAGGTATACACCATTTATTTCTCACCTTGGAATTGAAATGCCCTTGGAGAAACCAAAGTCCTGGAAGTAGACACACAGACGGGAGACTTCTGATGCAAGGCACTTGGTCACACTCTGGAAACACTCTTTCTGAAAGAGCTCAGTCACTGTTACCCTACACCACATATCCTCCTTCCAATAGATAAAGAGCATAGAGCCTGTGCACAGAGATACAAACAATCAGATAGCCACATCTCAAAGTTGATCTTTTGATCTTCTTTAGAAAGCATTGTTTGTAAGTTTACTTATGCTCATTCATTTTCTATGATGTGCATAGGGGACATTAACAATAAAAAAATTAAAATAACTTCCAAATGTTAGTTTTAGTCAATAACTTAATAAATTAATATTGATGAGTGATGAAATTTCACTGTCAAATAAGAGACCATCATTAACCACTTAAGCTTATGCTTCATGCATATACCTGTCTTGATTTCATCACTGAACGTGAAGAGGCTACTGTCTCCTGAGCAGCATTCATTGACCTTTTTGGTCAACTTTAGGCCTGACTTCTGTTCCATCATATAGCGTACATAGAAATGTCCAGGGTTCACAATGTGAGTCGCGATAACATAGTGCACCACTACAAAAGAAAAAAAAAATATATAAAAAAAACAGAAAGTGCAATTGAATAACACAAACAAGGGAGCGGTCTTATTAGTTCATTCAGGAGATAAACCTACAAATAAGCCACATACGTTTAGGGTGTTGAGTTACGGGCCTATCAAAATACTGCCTGCGATGTCTTCTAAGTGCTTTGTGTCGTTCATTGCGCCTTGGTTCAGGTCCTGGGGAACTATGAGCTAAAAACACATGAGCTCAACATATTACACAAGAACATAATTAGATTAAAAATAAAAGTCACTTAACAGCCCTAATACAAACATATCAAATATAGTCACATTCAGACAGACAGAAAAATTATTCATATCAGTATGATGATTTTTTTCCCAACCCTGCATACACACACCTATTTCCACTATCTCTGATGAAGTGTCTGTGTCTTCCATTATTTCCTCTATGAAATTTGGCCTGTGTGTGCTTTTCTTTTTGGGAATGGGTTCTGCATTTCCTCTAACAGACTGACTGGAGCTGTCCCAGACCTCCACACCACTCTTCACAACGTGTTGGAAAGGCTCCATTGTAACTTCTTCTAAAATACTGTCATGATCATAAAATGAACAAAAATCAGATTACAAGGTTTCAATTCAATAGAGCACATTGTATAAACACTTACCAGTCATCAGTGTCATCTATAATTTTAAGACAGTTTCTCAAACAGTCAACAAGACTGTCCATTTGAAAACTGCATCTATATATAAATACAAAAATGAGAGAGAATTAATTTTAGTATGCATGTAAAAACAACAGAGCTGTGTGCATCCATTTTTGTGACAATATTAATTGCATTCTGAAGCTCTTATACTAATTGTGTACAATGGTCCCCTACCTGCGTCCTGAACGCAATGACATAGAGCTCATGTCGTATGATTTAGCATCCACTGGAATGTGTAGCGTCTCCAAAATCTGAAAACAATTAAAACAAAGCAAAAACTGAGGAGAAAATACATGATACTTTTAACATTTCTTATTTTGAGATGTATTGTAAACACAAATATATTATATAAATAAATTGCGTCAGCACCACGCTTCAGACACGCCCTCCGTCAAGCGTGAGCCAGAGCGCGCACACACACGTCACACACCGGATGTGTGTGCGCACTCAGATCACTTGGACATGGTTGTGTACAAGAGGTAAAAAACGATATAAATACTGTTCGTTTTCTCACACAAACCGCTCGTTTCGTGTCTTAGGCCATCAATGTGTAGTTACGATGGGGAATTGTTTAATTTGAATTTCTCTGTGCATGTTCTTTTTCCCTCTTATAGAGACAGTGACCTATACCTGCCATTATATGACTGACAGACTAGAACGGTTTGACCTAAAAACATCAAAATTGGATCTACTGAAGAAAAAAAACACCTACATCATGGATACCCTTGGGGTAAGCTGATAGATACCAAATTTTAATTTCAAAGTGAACTATCCCTTTAATAAACCGAGTCATTTTCATGTTATCCGAGCTCCATCCAGACCATTTAACATTATGCAGAACATTATATGGAATCTACAACAGCGTTACCTTGTCTAGGTTGCAATAGGCCTCCAGAGAAGGAACCTGTCGGACATGCCGTGCTGTCTGGATGGCTGTTTGCAGCTCCTTTATTCTCTCTTCTATTTTCTTACATTCCTTCCAACCGTCCGTGAAGAGTAGATCCACATCACTCAATTTTGACACCAACATACTCCGTCTACAAATTCCACAAAATGAATAACAAAATAAATTATTTACCAAGTCTGAAGATACCTACAAGACACCACAGAATAGTTCATCTCAGTTTGTGCCTCTAAAAATTCTGTCCACGTACCTTTTCTGCAGAATACTCTTTGCTTTGTCAACAGCCTCATCAATTTCTCTGATAATTCGAGTTCTCTCTTTCCTCAGTTGAGCATGAATACCACTGGAAAGAGTCTTAAATCACACACAAAACAGCAATTTCACATATACTGTTGAAGAGGCATCAAGTAATCATGAAATCAAGATGGACAATTCCTTTTAAATATAAACAATTTCTCTACCCATCATTTAATTTTCCTCATAATCTTTCATAAAACAATAAAGTTTCCTCACAGCAACATCTCTTCTAAAAACAAATCTACCCATGCAAATGATTCCTACATAAGAACACATATTTCAACACAAGACTACATACAAGATTTTGTTTCACATTGTACCTTGTGAAGTTTATCAAGTTGACTGAGGTTTTCTGTTGCTTTCCCAAGAGCTTCATCCAAAACTTTAACAACATCTGGCCTCTACATAAACAAACATACACCTTCATTACTGAGCTCTTATCTTGTTCTGAGAATATTAAGGGAATTTGATCTTAAAGAAAAGATGAGACTACATAACAGTTTAGAGTAGGGCTGTGCGATTTGGGCAAAATATCTAATTGCGATTTTTTTTTGACAGATATTGCGATTGCGATTTGATTTGCGATTTTAAATTTGCAAAGTCAAGCTTCAGCTCAATATTGTCAATAATGTGCATCACAGTATGAGTATCGTTACCCTGCTGAAAAACATCAATAAAAAAAAAAATCAATAGAAACCATCACAGATATTCTTATAGTTTCCATAAAAACCATTACAATTTTTTGTTTTTGTTTTGGGCATTATTCCAATAGGAATTACTGTTGTTCTATTGGTTGCCATCTGCTAGATTACATCCCACCAGTAGAATGCATCAAATACCAGTAGACACCATTGTAGTTCACATTAAAACCAATACAATTCCCATAATAACCTTTAAATCCATTAAAAATACTTGCTATAATGGGTTTTCACAGGAAAGAGGAACTGGTCCATGTTACACGGGCTGTTTAAGTATTTGGGATTTTTTTGCTGTTTTATTTCATTGAAATTTTAGACTTAATTTACATTCGTTTTTTGACACATCAGGAGATTTTACTGCAGAGCATTACGTGTAAACGGCTCGTTTACTATTTCAGAGACAGAATTAGTGAACATGTTTATTTTTTATAAATAAAGAACTGTATTTCTTTAGTCAATTATTAAAGTATTACATGTTACACGGGCTGATTTATTCATTTTTAAGTATTTGGGATTTTAAGAACAAGTGGGAAATGTGCTGAATGTTTTATTTCATCCAAGTGAAATTGGCAAGCAGTTAGACTTAATTTACATTCGTTTTAAACGGGGAGCCAGGCGCGAGTTGACACAGGTTGCGCGCGTGCGTCAGGCCTCATCCATATTACCAGATGCGCTCGTGAGAGACTTGCGGAGCAGAACCGTGTGCAAGACTGCGAGTATAAAAGAGCATTACGAGACAGACTGCGTGTAAACGGCTCGTCCGTGAGACGCGGGAGACGCGCAGCGTGGGGCAGAGCGGAGCAACTATGAGAAGCATTCAGAGACACGGGCTGTGTGTGTGGTCTTCTGAATTAGTGAACATGCATTATAAACTTATTTCAAATTAATCTGGTGGGGAGATAACGTTCATGTAGCCTACTAATAAAAACATCTAAAAATGTATCTTTTATTCTCCAGTACTGAAAGCAGAACCGATAAGGGAGCTCTTGATATGCGTTGTGATGCAGCTCTTGCAAATTACCTTTTTTGTTCATTGTCTATCATTTCGAAGCTTAAGTTACATACGTTTTTCTTTAGTTTTAATTTGCCTAACTTTTGATCTGATCCTTTTTAAATGGTGGGCGTTTACGCAGTTGGCTAGAGCAGTGCTGATCGGGGAGAACGGAGGTGCGCTCACTCTATTGGTTAGTAAGACTGCCACTCAAGGCTGGCAGTCATGCATATGCTCTGGAACAGAGTAATATCGCATCCACATCGCAGGCTTTGCGATTAGCAAATCGCAACGTCTCAAATCGCGATTGCGATTCAATTTCGATTAATCGCACAGCCCTAGTTCAGAGTCATACAAGTGGAAAGTGTCTGTACCCCTTCAGCATTCTCCTGTGTGTGGACGGCTGCCGATGACGGTGGGCTCTTAAACCTTTGAGATTTACACCTGTCTCCAGATTGCCTGCTGACAGTAACCTTTATTTTCCAATTTCTATTTTAACTTAATGAACCAATTATTAAAAAAACAGTTCTAGAGTCTTGTTTAAAAATATACTGGTTTTTAAGATTAAAACTGCATGTTGCTGAATACCCCTTCTTTGTGTTCATCCGTGCTGTATAGATGAGGCCAATGATTCTGCTGTCCACCTCCAAACCATCAACTCCTTCATCAATTCTGGTGTCCATCTATATTAAAACAAACAAAAGACTCCCATCATCATCATCATCATCAACACCAATCTGAATAATCCCATTTCACAGGAGAGGTTAATAAAGATCAATAGGACTGCAAACCAGGCTTGCTGCGATAGACGGTGTTGGTGGTGATACCGGTGATAAGCCGCAACACCGGTTACGTCACTTGCCCACCGCGTCACCGTCATTTTGATTTTTTTTATAGTAATAAAAATCATTTAGTTCAGTTAGAGGACACTACAATTAAAACTGAACGCGGCTGCTCAATGCAGCACACCGAACGAACGACAGTCACGCATCACAGATCAGATTTATTTTATCACGTGAGGAGAGTGAGTTCGAGCAGACTGACAAGATGAGTGAGGTGAGACAGAAGACGATGGCAGAAGAGTTTCAAAACGAAATGTAAAAGTGCCGGTTTTATGATCTAGCCATTAATCTATGTCAGTGGTTCTCAACCTTTTTTTCCACCGGGCCGCACTATGGTCCAAGTATCACTGGCTGCATGCATGTCATTTACATATTACATCATCAATACAAACCAACCAGATTTATAATATTATTTATAGCCTAAATATTATGATATCTAAATGATTACATTAAGACGCGCACGGAAGCGTATGACACGCAACACTGAAATAAATAAGTAAATAAATAAATAATTCTACTCACCATTAATAAAACACCTGACGCTGTCGGGAGCTGACGATATATTGGGATATTTCTTATTTTAGGAATAGGATAATTTTGTGAAATTCTGCATAAATAAAAATTGTTTCGAAAGGAGTAACAGCACACTTTTTGTGCATAAATGCGTTCCTTCGCTGGTAGCTTAAATGTATGTATAAAATGATTGTAAGTTGCAGTCTGTAAGACGCGCACGGAAGCGTGACTTGACACGCAACACTGCAGAAAGTGTGCGTACACAAATGTAGCCTATGTTGATCCAAATATGAAAAGCATTTTCGAATTTAATAATCTGAGGTTCTCTCCAGAGATGTTTTGCCACATTTCTGTAATTAAGGATGATTGCTGCGTAGTAGGGCTGTGTATTGGCAAGAATCTGGCGATACGATACGTATCACGATACAGGGGTTGCGATACGATATATTGTTTACACAAACTACATTATTAACGATACTGTAAGCTAATTTATAGAAAAAAAGAACACAATTACCACATAGCACACATATTTTACCTTACGTAAATAAATCAAATATATTGGGATATTTCTGTATGATTGTGAATGGAGATTATTTTAGGAATAGGCATTTATTTTTCACATATATTAACAAGAGCAGATTTAGGTTACATTCATAAACAAAGCTGTCATTAAGAACACACCACCATATGCAAACCTTAGCAATAAATAAATACATAAATAAAAATTGTTTAACCAGAACACACTGGGATCTGCATTTGCAATAATCAGTCCCTGTAACATTCAACATTATTGAACCACTTTTTGTGCAGTACTACGAGTCAAGGGGGAAAAATTAAAGTGCTTGCAGGATTCTTTACTTAAATGTATGTATAAAATGTATTTTATCAAAAAGACCATATATATTTTTAGACCCTGCTTTAAAGGTTCACAGTTTAAGTTTACAATTGTAATATACAATGTCATAACATTTTGATCTGAGCAAAAAATTACATCTGCTTCGTATTAATGAAAAATAAAGTGCTTGCTGGATTCCTAATGAAAACAAAACAAATGTAAACAATAAAATAAATACAGATGTTGAACATTCTCAGAACCTTTCCACTTGGATTTCACAGGTTTTTCAGTTTGTATTTATGTTCTGCGTGGAATCGGAGGGTGACCACCTGGCAATAGATCTGTTGCGGGACAGTAGATATGATTTTGCGGGACACATGTGAGACCGATACATTTACTACTGTTATGCCATTTAAATACTGATTTAAATTACATCTGTTTGCCCATTGCCCACACTCGAGGTTGCGCTTCTGGCAGCATTTAATCCAGGAGAGAGTATAAGGTTTGAGCACACACACGTAGGCCTAATGTCTGATCGAGAGAGAGAACGCATCTGTTTTGTGTGAGAGTGAAGAGAATCCTGCGAGCGGAGACATTTGTTGCGCTCTCGCATTACAATAATGCGCTCTGGACACTTGTCATTAAAATAACGCCATAGAAACCGCCTCAAACTAACTATTAAAATGAGAAGAAAGTCATGTCTGAAAGGTGCAAGCTTTTTTTTTTTTTAAATGAAAGGAGAATATCGTGTTTTTCCGTGTGCGCTCGACCATTTCCGTCGGTGGTGCTCGAGCACTTGATGAGGTCCGCACATACTTTGCGCCGTCCACGCAGTCGTCATCAGCGGAAAAAACCCTCTTTACGACTGCGTCGGTTGGTTATTTTCACAGCTAGAACATGCTGTGGATTTTTAAATGCCAGTCACAGTTTTAATGTATTTCTTATTTTGGTATTTCAATTTCTGGGATGAAAAAAAAAAATACAGAATACATAATTGAAATGCGGGACGCAGCTTACATCTTGCGGGACGCGGGACAAAGCTCCCAATTTCGGGACTGTCCCGCAAAATGCGGGACGGGTGGTCACCCTACAGAGACTGCGACGCGAGCACTGCCCCAACTACACAAAACGCCCCCGACACGAGAGAAAGCTGCAGCCGCGCAGCGACCCTGCCGCCCGCCACACCTCGCGCGAAGGCTTTTCACACAGGGCGCGGCAAGCGGCGGGGCCGAGGTGGCGGGGCGGACATTACCACAAAAGCCCAAATGACGCCACACTTCAGCTTTGTACACCGAAACGAGAGCTGGAACAATTCTTTCATCCTCCATTACTGGCAGCGAACTATATTAACGCGGACATTAGTGGTGTGCTCTAATGCTAGTATTTCCTGTCACTGTTTAAGTTCAGAGATGAAGACTGCCATCTAGCGGTCGGGATATGAACTCAAAACGAAACAACTGCCATGAATCCTGTATGATTTTTTTATATCGATATTCCATTTTTGAGAATCGATACAGCATCGCCAAACAAAATATCGATACACGTGAGTATCGCAATATTTTCTTACACCCCCAGTAACCTATGGGTGTTTATTTTTGCCTGAACATCTTCAAGTGAGTGGCGGGGGGCAAACCGAAAGTCCAGCACTCTCTTCTCTGCGCCTATTCTTGTTTGAATGCGTTCCTTCGCTGGTATTTTCCACCTTTATGTTTTCTCCCTTAACAAATTTGTCCATTCTGATGCTCAATTTTACAGAACTAATGGCTGCTGATGACTATTTGCATTGAATTCTGCCAAAGTGCGTGCTTGTAAGTGTTCGTTAAAATGCGTAACATTAATTACGTGAGTACATAGATCTGCTCATGTCTGAAAATAATATATGAAAAACAAAATTATTTTACATAAAAAACATTATAGCTTATATTTGTTTAGTACATTTTTTAATTAATGTAAAAATTAAATGAATTGTAAAACTGAAAGTTATTTTTTAATTGTGTTCATCACGTGACGGATTCGTTAGAACCACTGATCTAAGTGATAATGGAAGTTTTTTTAAAACATTCGTTTCTCATTTATTTGGTTCCACAGTATGCTGATTTTTATTTTATTTAAACTGTGCATTTCCCCCCCCATTATTTTACATAAACGTGTATGCCGTCCGTGCCTCCAAACTTTCTTATTCGTTTTGCTAATAAACGTTCTACATTTCATAATTATTTGTTCCTCATTCTTTACTGATTTTTAGTTTTTTATAGCCATTTAAACTTTGTAAGTTATTTGTTATTTTATATTAGGCATATAGCATGGTGTATTTTTTATTCGTTTTGTTAATAAAAGTTCTAATGTTAAACTATGTTGTATTTTGTTGTTGCTTGAATTGAATTCAAGCAATTGATGCCGAATTGCTGCTAATTTAAAAGTGAAAGTAAAACGCGCACAGAGCTTTTATAAGCTATTTAAGCAAAGGAAAGTGAGGAAAAGTGGGAAAACTCAAACGACCCCCCCACCACGGTGATACCGGTATTACCGGTGTTGTCACACATCGATTAACCGGTGGGAAAATTTCCTCACCGTCACAACCCTACTGCAAACTAGAGGCTGACATTTTTTCGGGAATCCCGCGGGTCACGGGAATCCCACGGGATGGGAAACAAAATCGCTACGAATCACGTGATTGGGACGGGACAGGAAAAAATGCCAGCGGGAGTGGGCGGGACCGGGAATAGTAATGATATACCCAACTTTATACACAAATATACCTTTTATATAAATAAACTATAAACTGTATATTTTAATTCTGAACTCAATTGTAGTTGCCCTGTCTCTTTATGCTCTCCTCCTGTTTGCTTTGGTGTGGCTGGTTAAGTGAATGACGCATTCCGTGACGGACAGGTTGTTAACGGCTGGTCTATGTGGTATCCAAACGCTCACCTATCATTAATCGACCT
Source organism: Schizothorax lantsangensis (assembly GCA_027422415.1). NCBI lineage: Eukaryota > Metazoa > Chordata > Actinopteri > Cypriniformes > Cyprinidae > Schizothorax > Schizothorax lantsangensis. Next base: position 17,370,948 of record CM049848.1, read on the forward strand.
CAAATATGTCTTTTCATCTGAAAGATGTAGTAGCAACTTTACATGGCCGCTCAATATGATGTTAACCTAGAGAAATGTGCGCTATTGAAGTGTGTGGAGAGTGGAAGCTGAATAGCGCGCTCGCTGCAGGACAGGCACCAGTGCGCTCACTTGCTCTTAAAATCTCTGTATAATTTTTGGTCATACAGATAAAAGTAGCCTAATACATCTTTCGAATCTGTAAAGACTCTACGTTTATTTGTGTGCACTCAGAATAACAATGAAACGTTGCGCTTTAAAGCAAACAGGATGCGCTTTAGGTCTCTGTGAACTTGAGCTAGAAACTTCGAAACTCCGTCTTTGAAAAAAATATCTACTTTCTAGAATTTCTATTTTTAGAAATGTCTACTTTCAAATGAAAAAAGAAAAAGAAAAAAACAAATAGAAAACGTGTGTGTTAGCATGGACGATTTACATGAAATTTTAATGTGTGCAACACTGTGCATAAGCTGGCTTTCAGTTCAATATAATAACAAAAAACTACATTTTGGGTTTTTATTCAACTAAGGTGGGCACGCTGTGATCTGTACTATATTTTTACTGTAACTGACAGATTTCGGCCCAAAAAAAAACAACAAAAAAAAACACGGGAGTGGGAGGGAATGGGAGTCATTCTTCCGGGAGTGGAACGGGACGGGATTTTCCCCGTTTTTTCGTGGGATTGGGACGGAACGAGATTTTTTTCTGTGGGAGTGGGACGGGAGAGGTTTGAAAATCCACTCCCGTGTCACCCTCTACTGCAAACCAGTGCTTGAAATTGGGGAATTTGCTCCTGTGAGGCTAGTCTCGCGTAGCCAGACCTTCAGACTGACGGCTGAAGGTCTGGAATAGATGTCCGCTTTCATTGGCCAAGGCCCGCCCATGAGGCCGTTTGACCGATATGTCAAACAACCAATCATAGTTAGTTTCGTTTAGCGTCACGTTTCGGGGCGTGGAAATGTTGCCACACTAACAGACCAGTGTGTGAAACTCTCGGATGTATTTTAAAGATTCTATGCCGCGAACTTTAAATATTTCACATACTTTTGAAAATCCAGTGTTTAGTTGATCCTGATAAGCGTTCGTCGTCACATTTGTAAACACGATGGCTTTTCTTCTTTCGTGAGGGGGTTTGGCCCCACGGCATCTTTGTTTCCCGGTGGACCGAAAATAAACGCGACACTCGCTTCTCCCGGAAATCTGATTTAATTCAACCAGTCAGATGACGACTTCGACCAGTGTTTCCCACACATAGACTTTACATTAACGGCCGCCCAAGTATATTTGGTGACACATTTTTGTTTTTATTACTATTATTATCTCTTACACTTGTTTTTTTTTTGTTTTTTTTATCCGCCCGAGATAATGAAACCATCCGCGATCGATTAACTAGTTGAAAATCTCCCCTCGCCCGACGCGTTTCGCACTGCTCGTTCTGTGTGCTCAAGAACTGTAGACACTCCCACAGACAAGCTCTCTCTCTTTATTTGTGGCGGGCCGCAACAATATCCACCGCCCACTGCCATCAGCTCCCGCATCTCACACACAAGAGCGCGACTTTAGCACAATATTTAGCAACTTTCAGACCCTTTTGGCGGCTTTTTTTCCACAACAGGTACATACTGACAAACCTAGCGACTTTTTTGAAAAAACCTTAGCTATCGTTCAGTTGGAAGATGTCTCCAGTACTGCCCCGCGAGCGTGAGGTCTGACTCTCCCCGCGCAGTGTCGCCTCTCTCTGCGTCTATTCTGTGCAGTGAGCGGCAGTGAAGCAGCGCATTCGGTTGGCCGTGACGCAGCAAAATCGTCAGTAAATCATTTACAAAACAGCGTTTCCAAGCACCTGTCGCTTACTGACTGTTTGGACTTTTAAATATGAACATAATTCGTCGGTTAATATGCGCATAGTTTGTTACTCAGACGCAGGCAGTGCGCTGAATGAGACAAAACAGTAATACAGCCAAAACCACCGCATATAGTCGCTTTTTAGTGTAAGTTAGATGTATATTGATTTTATCAGACGATGTTGCGATTATAAATCAGGATTTAAGGAGTATAGTGAGTGATTCCTGGTTAACATGTAAAATTAATGGTTCCTGTTTAATATTATACTTGTTTTATGTATGACAACAGCAAGTATAATGTGAACAGCTTTATTGGCATTGTTGTATTAATTACAGTGTGACATTTAGAACAGATCTTAAGTGCCAAAACACGTCTGAACGCAAACTTGACACAATGACGTCATGAATATGCAAATTAATGTGACGTCACCTGCCGCCACAAGTCCCACAAAATCCTGTGGAAAACACTGCTTCGACACTCCTGAAGTGTTTCCAGAAAAGTGTGCCATATGCATCAGACGTTTAGCCAACGGTCCGTGGGCGTGACGTCTGAGGCTGAGACTACTGTGAGGCTAACTTCAGTGGTTTCTTTAAAGTGTAAAAACAAAATAAGTAAAATGTCCCTTACTTGTACAAAAATGGAGACTAACAAAATGGGAGATGAGAAAGCTTCTTACAGACTTTTTCTGGTCATTTCAAAGGCCTTTTGTACTCCTACATACATGCCATAAATTGAACAAACTTATTCTTGCTTACACATTTTTTATTAATACTATTTTAAATTAAAAAATACATTGCCTCACACACCCACATCTTTCGTAGGTGCAACGGATAAGTCTAATATGAACTCTAAAAAGTACAAACATTGTATAAATCCCAAACAATACTCAAACATATGAAATTTTATTAGTCAACTGACTGAAATGTTGCTAATAAAATTGCATTATTACTACCTTTTTTAATATTTACAATTACAATAAAGTCATCAAAACTGACTTGTCATATCACAATTAGGGATATGCGGTATGATGAGGAGTTTATTGCTGTGACAATATTGTTTATATTGCAGTATATAAATATCAGTGGCGGAGCCAGAGGGGTGTCCAGGGCAGCGCTGGACACCCCTGACATCTGATCGGCCACCCCGTGTGCCACCCCAATAATGCTACTATTTCATTTTCTTTGTTTAATCATACTGAAAAAAAGCATTTATTTTAGCCTCGAACTCAAGGATGCGACGCGTTTGGTGTTCTGCATCGCGCTTCATCTCGTCCATTTCCAGCTTCTACGCGATCTCGTGCCATACGTTTTCTTACGGAGAGAAAAACATTGCAGAGCAGAGAGGACAAAGATAACGAGCTGACAGACATAGCAGGTCACTTTTGATAATAGGAAAAATAATTATTCATTAAGAACTTCAAACGTTAAATTCCGTTTGAGCTCTTTTAGTGGCGCGATGGTTCATGCGTGCTCCCGCTTTGCCTCAAGTTCAAGCGAAGCAGGAGTGCATTCTAATTAGCATCAAATAAACACTGAATGAACGTCCGATCCATGTTGAATGATATACTACAACTTACTAAATACATGTCTCATGTAATCACTCAATGAGTGCTTCAACCAATGAAAGACAGCACCTTGAAAACACTAGCTGCGTTTCCACTGTCGGGCCAAAAGCGGGCATGCTAGTGCGTGCCAGGGCCAGTCGCGTTTCCGACGAAAACCTTGGGCCAAAGCGGGCCAGCTGGGGCTAGAGGAGTGGTTATGAACAAAGGCGGAGTTTCTCTGCGTCAGGAGAGCGTCAGCGCCGCAGATCATTTCATATATTTAACAGCTATAACACCAGTATATAGACTTTTAAAATAATTTTAGCTCAAAACTCACTTTCAAACAGCAGCGAGTGTTTGAAATAACTTCTGTTTTTGATCCGATGTGGATTATGATCCCCATACAAGGCAGAAATATGTATAAGTGATGCAAAAGTCTATGCATGCTAGCCATTACCATAGTAAACATGGTAAAAACGACTGCTTGAAGAAATAAGACGTCAGCTTCTCATTCAGGCTATCACAATGGTGTATTTATTTAGTAACATTTTATCTGTCATAAGTCTCGTCTCGATGTCGTATGTCATAAATATCATAATAATGTTTTGTGTTCGGGAGCCCCATCTGCTAATCAGGTCGTATTTTTGATGGAAAAAAAATATAGAAATGATCATTCTTTCTACAACCCCAAATCAGAAAAAGTTGGGACAGTATGGAAAACGCAAATAAAAAAAGAAAGTAGTGATTTCTAAATTTACTTTGACTTGTATTTCATTGCAGACAATATGAACACAAAATATTTCATGTTTTGTCTGGTCAACTTCATGTCATTTGTAAATATACATCCTTTCCTGTCATTCAGACCTGCAACACATTCCAAAAAAAGTTGGGACAGGAGCAATTTAGGGCTAGTAATGAGGTAAATTGGTTAAATAATGATGTGATTTGAAACAGTTGATGTCAACAGGTGATTGTAATTATGATTTGGTACAAAAGCAGCATCCAAGAAAGGTCTAGTCCTTTAGGAGCAAAGATGGGCCGAGGATCGCCAGTTTGCCAACAAATACGTGAGAAAATTATTGAAATGTTTAAAAACAATGTTCCTCAAAGAAAGATAGGAAGAGATTTGGATATTTCACCTTCAACAGTGCATAACATAATTAAAAGATTCAAGGAATCTGGAGGAATTTCAGTGCGTAAAGGACAAGGGCGCAAGCCTAAGCTGAACAACCGTGATCGCCGATCCCTCAGGCGGCACTGCATCAAGAATCGTCATTCATCTATAAGCGATATCACCACATGGGCTCAGGACTACTTTGGCAAACCTTTGTCAAGTACCACAATACGTAGTTACATCCACAAATGCCAGTTAAAACTGTACTGTGCCAAAAGGAAGCCCTATGTTAACAGTGTCCAGAAGCGCCGTCGACTTCTCTGGGCTCGGAGGCATCTGGGATGGACCATCACACAGTGGAAACGTGTACTGTGGTCAGATGAATCAGTATTTCAGGTATTTTTTGGGAGGAATGGACGCCGTGTGCTCCGGACCAAAGAAGAAAAGGATCATCCAGACTGTTACCAGCAACAAGTCCAAAAGCCAGGGTCTGTCATGGTATGGGGTTGTGTCAGTGCCCTTGGCAAAGGTAACTTGCACTTCTGTGATGGCACCATTAATGCTGAAAAGTACATAGAGATTTTGGAGCACAATATGCTGCCTTCAAGAAGACATCTTTTCCAGGGACGTCCATGCATATTCCCGACCTGTCTCCAATAGAGAATGTGTGGCGCATTTTGAAGCGCAAAATGCGACAACGAAGACCCCGTACTGTTGCCCACCTTAAGACTTGTTTGCAGGAAGAATGGGACAAAATTACACCTGAAACACTTCATCACTTGGTGTCTTCAGTCCCTAAACGTCTTTTAAGTGTTGTGAAAAGGAATGGCAACATTACAAAGTGGTAAATGCTTTACTGTCCCAACTTTTTTTGGAATGTGTTGCAGGTCTGAATGACAGGAAAGGATGTATATTTACAAATGACATGAAGTTGACCAGACAAAACATGAAATATTTTGTGTTCATATTGTCTGCAATGAAATACAAGTCAAAGTAAATTTAGAAATCACTACTTTCTTTTTTTATTTGCGTTTTCCATACTGTCCCAACTTTTTCTGATTTGGGGTTGTAAATGTGATGTATACTGTGACTAACTTAGCCTACAAATAAACAGAAATAGACTCGACTGAAAGTAGGCCATGTGTCCTCTTTCTTTTGTGAAATAGGGGTTCATACTAGGGCTGCAACAAACGATTATTTCAATAATCGATTAATCTAACGATTATTATAATGATTAATCGACTAATCGCCGATTATTTCACTGATTAATCAGTAGACTTTGATTGATTATTCAGTTTTTGCAATTAGTTAGTATATTAAGTTATACATATTCTAACATAAATAAAGGTCAGTTCAGCTTTAGAAAAGCATATTATGTAATTACAATTATTACACAATTAATTGGTAACACTTTACATTAAGGTTCATTAGTTAACATGACTGCACTGTATTTTATGCATAATCATTTTCTATTCGTAACGGTTTTAAATTCATTTTAAATAAATTTTTATATAATTTCCTTGTTTTTATTGTTGTGATTATTATTTTTTTTAATTCCTTGTTTTTATTGTTGTGATTATTATTTTTAATGACTATTTCACTTCCTTTTATGTAAAGCACTTTTGTGTTTTTTAATTTTTTTGTGTATGAAATGTGCTATATAAATAAACTTGCCTTGCCTAACATGAATTAAAAATGAACAATACTTCTATAGCATTTGTTAATCTTAATGTTAATTTCAGCATTTACTAATGCATTATTAAAATCACAAGTTGTTTTTTTTTACATTGATAAATGCATTGTGAACTAACATGAACAACTGTATTTTTATTAACTAACATTAACAAAGATTAATACTTAAATGTAATACATGTATTGTTCATTCATGTTAATTAATACATTAACTAATGTTAACAAATGATACCTTATTGTAATGTTACCAATTCATTATAAAAATAGATGTATTTGGCACACAAAATGAGATGACAGACAGAGACACTCTCTCACCATTTAATTAGCTACATGAAAAAGTAACTGAATGACACATTTTGCACATTCTGCCTAACATCTCCTTTTGTAAGTCATATAGATAAGAAACAAAATAAAGGTAAGTGATAAGATGCTTTGGATAAACTATTTTATTCACAACATAATGTCTTAAAATACCTTATAGGGTTATGATAATCAAAACAGCCCTGAGCTAGATCAAGCTTTGATCTCTGCAAACCAAACTGTCACTTTAATGAAATTATTTATTTTTTTCCCACTAATAAAAATATTTTATCATTAGCTAGCTCACACTGGAGAGCTGCTTTATAACAGAAAATCAAGTTGTAATTCTAACTGAAAGCGACACTGACCTTCATGTTTAATACCGTAAAGCTGCTTCAATTAAGGCTATCTATTGCATAAAGTACTATATAAATAAACATAATGTGACCGAACTTTACTGGAGTAATGTTACGTTACTGAACTGCAGAGCTTATGCAAACATCCACATCGTTGTAATCAGATGCATTTTTAACTGTTGCTTTCACACTGCTGTCAGTTTTTGTTGTTTATTTCGTTACTGAGAGGAAAGCGCGCAATATATATTTACATATTCATCCAAACGCCGCTCAAGTTTGGATGCATTTGCTCTGAAGTGCTGTGTGTGTGTTCTTCTCTTGATCTGCATCCAGGAGGGCTGAACTAGAGTCTTGCGCTACAGCGCCACACTGGTCAAACCGCAGTATTGCAGGCTCTTACATTAGGTCATATGAGATCAAACGACTACTCGACAACAAAAATATTTGTCGACAATTTTTTATTGTCGACGTTGTCGATAATGTCGACTAATCGTTGCAGCCCTAATACCGCTTTATTTCTGTGTGACTATAATTTTCAGTCCTGGGGCCAGTTGCATAAACTAAGACTAGTCTTAAAAAGTTAGTCATCAATTTTTTTTATCTTGAAGACTGGTCATAACTTTTTTAATTCAGTTATGAAAAGGTAGACTGGTCTTATTTGTATTGGAAAAGTAAGACTGATTACCCCTTGGCTACTGCTATTTGGTCAAACTAGTTCTTAAGACACAGTCTTAACATGGTGTCTAAGGGTGTTTTCACACCTGTAGATCGATTGCTTTGTTCCGAAAAAGGGATTAAAATTATTACAATGTTGCTTTTTATTCTTGGTGCGGTTCGCTTTCACATGGCAAAGTTTCTAAACGGACCAAAATTATTAATACAAGTCACGTGCGAGTAAACTGTCCTCTCATTGGTCAAAGTTCCACGGAGCTGGAATGACAATAAACAGGATTCATTTGGAAAGAGAGGCAAACAAATTCTCTCTCACACACGTAGAACACAGAAAACGTCAAAAACTATTTATGAGTAACCATTTAATTGATGTTCAACAAATAAAAAATGTTTACAATACACAGAAACAATTGATAAAACTTGGCTTACTGAATATCAGGTCCCTTTCTACAAAAGCACTTTTTGTAAATGATTTGATTAATGATCATAACCTAGATTTGCTCTGTTTGACAGAAACATGGCTAAAACCAGATGAATACATTATTTTAAATGAGTCTACCCCCCAAGATTACTGTTACAAAAATGAGCCGCATCCAAAAGGCAAAGGGGGAGGTGTTGCTACAATTTATAACAATATTCTCAGTATTTCTCAGAAGACAGGCTTTAAGTATAACTCCTTTGAAGTAATGGTGCTTCATATAAAATTATCTAGAGAAAAAAGTATTAATGATAAATCCTCCGTGACGTTTGTACTGGCTACTGTATACAGGCCACCATACAGACTTTATTAAAGAATTTGCTGATTTTCTATCAGAGTTAGTGCTGGCTGCAGATAGAGTCCTAATTGTGGGTGATTTTAATATCCATGTTGATAATGAAAAAGATGCATTAGGATCAGCATTCATAGACATTCTGAACTCCATTGGGGTTAGACAACACGTTTCAGGACCTACTCATAGTCGAAATCATACTCTAGATTTAATACTGTCACATGGAATTGATGTTAATGGTGTTGAAATTCTGCAGCAAAGCGATGATATATCAGATCATTATCTAGTCTTGTGTAAACTCCATATAGTTAAAGCTGTAAATTCAACTCCTTCTTACAAATATGGTAGAACCATCACTTCTACCACAAAAGACTGCTTTGTAAGTAATCTTCCTGATTTATCTCAATTCCTTAGCATATCCAACAGCTCAGAACAACTTGATGATGTAACAGAAACTATGAACTCTCTCTTTTCTAGCGCTTTAGATACAGTTGCTCCTTTACGCTTAAGGAAGATTAAGGAAAAGAGTCCAACACCGTGGTATAATGAGCACACTCGCACTCTAAAGAGAGCAGCCCGGAAAATGGAGCGCAGTTGGAGGAAAACAAAACTAGAGGTATTTCGTATAGCTTGGCGGGAAAGTACCCTATCCTACAGAAAAGCTTTAAAAACTGCTAGATCTGATTACTTTTCGTCTCTTTTAGAACAAAACAAACATAACCCCAGGTACTTATTCAATACAGTGGCAAAATTAACAAAAAATAAAGCATCAACAGGTGTTGACATTTCCCAACAGCACAGCAGTAATGACTTTATGAACTATTTTACTTCCAAAATTGATACTATTAGAGATCAAATTGTAACCATGCAGCCGTCAGCTATATTATCACATCAAATAGTGTACTATAGATCCCCTGAGGAACAATTCCACTCATTCTCTACTATAGGAGAGGAAGAATTGTATAAACTTGTTAAATCATCTAAACCAACAACATGTATGTTAGACCCTATTCCATCTAAACTACTAAAAGAGGTGCTTCCAGAAGTCATAGATCCTCTTTTGGCTATTATTAACTCGTCATTGTCATTAGGATATGTCCCCAAAAACTTTAAATTGGCTGTTATTAAGCCTCTCATTAAAAAACCACAACTTGACCCCAAATAGGGCTGTGACGGTCACCGTGACAACCGCGTCACCGGCGGTGGTCGTTTGTCACCGCGGTTGTCTATTGCCACCGGCGGTAGTGCACGTGACGTCACACACTTTATAACAAGCATAATACAAAGTTGTGTATACAAGTGTAATATAGTAACAGTTGCAAATTGTTTTATTTAGACTATAAATCTATGCTAATTCACAAATTACCTCAAACGCCATAAACGGCGTTTCATTTAGATTGGAAGGTTTGAGCGCAGGAAAATGTGTTTATTCTGCATTCAGCAAATTAATTTCGTGATGAGCGATGGACCTTGTTACAAACGACAAACGAGTTACTGTGCCTCCTACATTCCATTAATGAGTTCTCGCCGCGCCACTCGCGTGAGGTGGACAGGGTGTATTTAACTTTTTTTATTTAAGGCTACTTTCCTATTTAACTATTATTTCTTTGATATATATTAGTGTTTTACAGGCTGAGTGTTCACTGACGGAAGTGCTAAAATAAACACGCACGTTTGTTAACAGATGATTGAGCCTCATTTATTTATTTTTGCGTTTCAGAATTATATATATAAATATGTACACAACACCGCGCCACCGGCGGTAGTTGGTCCATTACCACCGCGGTGGTAAAAATCTGCCACCGTCACAGCCCTAACCCCAAAGATCTAGTTAATTACAGACCGATCTCGAATCTCCCTTTTCTGTCAAAGATATTAGAAAAGGTTGTATCCTCACAATTATATTCCTTCTTAGAGAAAAATGATATCTGTGAGGATTTCCAGTCAGGATTTAGACCGTATCATAGTACTGAGACTGCTCTCATTAGAGTTACAAATGACCTGCTCTTATCATCTGATCGTGGTTGTATCTCTCTATTAGTTCTACTGGATCTTAGCGCTGCGTTCGACACTATCGATCACAACATTCTTTTGAATAGACTAGAAAACTTTGTTGGCATTAGTGGAAGTGCATTAGCATGGTTCAAATCGTACTTATCTGACCGCCATCAATTCGTAGCAGTGAATGAAGAGGTATCATATCGATCACAAGTGCAGTATGGAGTTCCTCAAGGCTCAGTACTAGGGCCGTTACTTTTCACGCTTTATATGTTACCCTTGGGAAATATCATTAGGAAACACGGGGTTAGCTTTCACTGTTATGCTGATGATACTCAGCTCTATATTTCTTCACGGCCTGGTGAAACACACCAAATTGAGAAACTTATGGAATGCATAGTCGATATAAAAAACTGGATGACGAGTAATTTCTTACTGCTAAATTCTGAAAAAACAGAGGTGTTAATTATCGGACCTAAAACCCCCACAAGTAATAACCTAGAACACTGTCTAACACTTGATGGCTGCTCTGTAAATTCTTCGTCATCAGTCAGGAACCTAGGTGTGCTATTTAATAGTAATCTCTCCTTTGACAGCCACGTTTCTAGCATTTGTAAAACTGCATTTTTTCATCTTAAAAATATATCTAAACTGAGACCTATGCTCTCAATGTCAAATGCAGAAATATTAATTCACGCGTTTATGACCTCAAGGTTAGATTATTGTAATGCTTTATTGGGTGGTTGTTCTGCACGCTTAATAAACAAATTACAGATACAGGCGCGTTTCCCCCCTTAGTTCGGTTCGTTTGGGCATATGTGAACACGGCAATCGCGCTCGGATCCGCGACAAAACAATCGGTCCGAGATCGTCTGAACGAGGTGGTCTCGGCTCGATTGGAAACGAACTCTGGAGCGGTTCGGTTGTAGTGAGAAAGCAATCCGATCCAACGGACCAACGAACCAGGCTATATCACACGGTATAATGGGTAATTACGTAAGTTCCGTGAAAAGCAGTGGGTGAGCACGTCTTCGCCATTCAAAATCAAAGCGCGCCTTTTCATTTTATAATGCCGTCTTAATGCTCTTCGTATAGGTGCATTTTAACAATGTTTTGCCGACGAATCCTGGACTCCTGCTCAAAATGATAAATTAATAAATATATTGACAGCTACAAAAAACAAAACAACAAGCAGCCCTCAAAGCTGTTGTCGTTCCATCCTGACGCGTGTGTGTGTGTATGTGTGAGAGAGAGAGTTTGTTTGCCTCTCTTTCCAAATGAATCATTAATTGTCATTCCAGCTCCGTGGAACTTTGACCAATGAGAGGACAGTTTACTCGCACGTGACAATTTTGGTCCGTTTAGAAACTTTGCCGTGTGAAAGCAAACCGCACCAAGAATAAAAAGCAACATTGTAATAATTTTAATCCCTGTTTCGGAATAAAGCAATCGATCTACAGGTGTGAAAACACCCTTTATTCACTGATAATCTACTGATTATGGTGAAGATGACATCACGTAATCATAATGCAAAATCGTATAATATAATATCAATATAAACTACTAATTTTAAATACAACATTGAATTAATTAACACTTACACATATTTGAACGATTACAATTTAAGTTTTTTTTTTTTAGCAAGTAAAACTTCACATTCTGAACAATTATAGTAAGCAGTGTAGCCTATTAGTAGTTAGTTAGTAAGTTAGACTCTAATAAAAGCCTGTAAAAGTAGGGCAGAATCTACTATGATAATATGAAGGAATTTTCCGTAATTAATTTTCAGGTTTTTTTCTTACATGCATTTTAAATTACACATTGTATTTTGGGGTTAAAGGGTTACAACAGATAATGGAAAATGGATAACAGAATGTCCTGGAAAATTAAAAGCTGCTTTGTGATTTTTATTGTGAAAAGCTCTATTATACAAATAAACTTGAATTGATTTGAATTACTAGTACCTTTTACATTTATCTAAATGCTTTTCTTACAGTGTACTAACTGATCAACAATTGCAGGTAAAAGCTACTCACGAAGTGTATCATAAATTAACAATTATTCAGTTATTAAATTATTATTACCATTAAATTGAACAATTGCAATTAGCAGCTACTTTAATTCACGTGATGGGTTTACTGCTAAATTTGTTGCTAGGTGCTTTTGGAAGAAAAAGTAGCCAGGGTAGTCTGAAAAGTTGCTAAATTTAGCAACAAAATTGCTAAGTAAATTACTCATAAATCACCTGACATTCGGGACACGTGATGACGTTTTGCGGGGACTTGAGCTCGCGCAGGCACGTGCTGCAGAAAATATGACTGCACAACAGCACATGAGGAAGATTCCCCCCAGCTTCATCTTCTGGAGGAAGAAAAACAATGCAGTAGATTAATAACACGAACAATATTAACATCAGCTTTTCTATACCATGGCACTAACGCTTTTCTGGAACATTCAGTCACGTGTTGTCAAACGTGCTCGAGCACGATTAGATAGAACAAAAACGTATAAACTTAATATACACTATCGTATTATCATACAGTTTAAGTTTTGTTGTTTGTTACCAGGTAATGTGTAAGATGAGCCACAGATATTGCAAGCAACCGCCATCTCCGACATTTTCCACAAGACTATTATCTGTGACCTGTTTCATTAACTAATGAGCTCGACTGCCAGTCGTCCAATCAGAATATGTCATCGCTGGGCTTTTTGTCCAATCAGAGCCCTCATTATTCGCATTGCTTGCTTCGTGCTATAGTCCAATCAGAAGTTCCCTTTTTTTAATTGAGTGGCGGTTTCTGAGATGTTTGCCTTTTAGTGTCAAAAGAATATTTTTGTTATTGCTATTTGTGTTATTGTTAGACTCGTAGAATTTATTTAAGTTAATTTTAGATTCAGCGAGCCATATCACCTCGAAATTACTGACAAAATACAATTCAAACTTTATTCTAAATGAATAAAGATTCAAAGTTTTTGTGCTTTTGTCTGAATTACTGGTGTATCTGTACTCTAAACAATTGCTATTTATTAGGAGTTTTCAACTCCTATTTTACAACTCTGTAAAATTCAACATAGATTAAGTAAAATAGTATAAATCCACAATAACAGCCAGCATATCAGTGATAAAACCCACAATCAGCTATTGGAAATGGTTAAGTGTGTGTGTGTGTGTGTGTGTGTGTGTGTGTGTGTGTGTGTGTGTGTGTGTGTGTGTGTGTGTGTGTGTTTGTTTCATGAATGTACAAACGTATTTTAGGGATTGAGAATAAAGATCACAGTCCCATCACCACTAGGCTGTATTAAGATCCAGGTTAAGGAGTTCATTGTGTGGTATTTTCTGCACAACAAAAAGGTCAATGAGCAGAGGCCCTCTGGCAAGCATGTCTGGCTGTAAAAGAGCACACACACAAAAAAATCTGACCTCATTCAAGCTATACATTTTTTAAAGTACAGTGCATGCAAATCCATCTTGTTATTTCTAGTTTCACCTTGTTTAATTTTAAATTGTTTACATGTATGTGTGTGTAAACAAGCACAATAAATATTATATGCACTGTATCTGATTCAATATTATATTAGTTGTTACTGGATACGTGCTCTTCAGTTTTGGAAGATAACATTGTGTTGCATTCTTTGTGTACTTGAGTCACATTCAAACTGATACTGCACGTTAGGAAATGTTATAGTGGTAAATTGCAACAAAACAGTCACAGTACAACCTGACACATACAAGTAGGAACACCTTTTAACCTAGACCTACCCTTTTATTATACTAACAGATGAAATTCTCTACATTCCCATCTCTTCTTTATCTTTGTACACATTCATTCCTGACAACTCCCTCTTTTTCTTTGTTCTTTCTGCCTGATTACATATTTACTTTATGCATTCTAGGAATTATTGAAATATGTTACATGTGTCTGCTGATATCAAAAGAATGGTTTGATGATAAATGTGAATGACTGGCACCAACAGGAAGGGAACTTTTCAAAACAATGATACTAGAGAATAGGACTTTAACCCATTAATGTTAATGTAGCTCATTAATCTAATTTTGTAGATTAGATCTGTGGCCTTTTAAAAATGTACTAATTTCTTACAATCTAAAATTTTAAATGGTCAAAATACACATTACTTTATCAAGTAGGTGAGGGTGACAGACTCAAAATTCTCAGATTTTGAAATTGAAAATGAACTGTGAAAATTTACATAAATTTGAAAATAGGCCTAATAATAATAAAAAGATCTCAGTTTTGTTGTTTGCATAGTTACTGCATTTTGACTTCATAGCTCAGAGGGTTGTGGTTTATTTTATTAGAAGGTCAGCACTAGTCTCATTTCTTGATTTTGACATTTTACGTTTATTTTTCTTTTTGTGCAAAAGACAGATTTGCTAAATGCAGTTATATGAACTGTGGCTGGACAAAATCAGTATACAAAATGGACAATCTGATAGAGTACAGTGAGGAAAGTATGATTATAGTTTGAGCAACCGTCAATCAAACTGGCTATCTGGTGATAAAAGAGGCTTAAGATTGTCTGACCATTTACTCATCCCAGTAAGGAGGGGGCAGGGTATGAAGATAAACTGGCATAAGGAATTATTATAGCTAAATACTAAATAGATTCTTCTCGAAATACTTGTCAAAATGTCTTATTTCCAAAGACAAACAGATATAATTAAAGAAAGTTGTTTCAGAAGGTATAAATATTCTCTCCTCTGTCAAAACTAGCCATATGTTGTATACACACAGACCATATCCCATTATGTACTGAGATCCCGCCTCCTAAATCCTCCCCCTGCTGCTCAGAGACACAGACATAATCTTCCATCTTTCAGAGAGGAAAGACAAACACATTGTTCAAAGTGTGGACAATCAAATTGTGGAGCTTGCGAGGAGGACAGGATAACTGAACACACCCCTGGATTTTGTATTTCTATCACACTGAAACAAAGAAGAAGGAGAGCAGCAAAGGGAGGATTACCCAGAGGCAGATGATGATATGGAAGCATTGATCTGATCAGTCCTCTAAATCACCTACACAGTCTTTTTACCTGGATTTTAACCATGGGACCACTATATGAGGCAGGATGGCAGAAGAGAAGCCGAACCAAAAGTTTTGGGGAATACCAGCACTCCAACGTAAGTAACGGAATATAAACAGGTGCTCAATGCTGGTACACAACACAAGAATCTATACCAATAAAAGTAGCCAATTTCATTCCATTTTCATAACAATAGTTAACATGCCATGCTTTTTCTTCCATTAAGCATAATGGCACTGGTTTGTTTTGTTAACATCACATAGTTTTACCAGATTCAACAGAAAAACAGCATGTCTGATGCACAGCTGTGATTTTCCAGGGTTTAGCTTCAGCATTCAAAGCTCCATTATGAAGATTAATAAAACAAATTCCGTAAAATAATTAAAAAGTAGATTTGAAATAAAAGCAAAAGGAGATTAGTGAAATAAAATAATCTAGAGTAGAAAGTGTAAATAAAATGATTGCAATGTTGAAAAAGGCACATAAAAATAGCTCAGATAAGGACAGCACAACTCTGTATCAATATAAGAGAGTACTGAATCATTTATACACACAGCTGTACTGTGATTTTGCTGTGTTGATGCAGCCAACACTTTAAACTTCATAAATTAAGTTGGCAACAAAATCATCATCATCATCATAATAGAATAAAATAATAATATAAATAATAATTTAAAATATTTTTAATACCAAAGCCATAGCCTTGTGGGTAGCGCTCCAATCTACTGTGCAGCAGTGCCTCTGGTGACCCAAGTTTGAGTCCTTACCTGTCCTGCTCTCCTCTCTCAGTGCTTCCGGTCTCTCCTGATGCTATCAAAAATAAAGGCAAAATGATAAAAATACAACTTTAAAAAGAATAACAATAATAATAATCATAACTTTTATAGAAGTATTAATAACAATAAAAAGTAAATTAATCTAGAAAAAAACTGAAAAACTATTTAAAGGAGGAGAGTAAAGGTTTTACAACAAATGCAATATCATCAACCATAACCATATATATAACCTTAAATGTATAATAAAAATGAAAAACAATAAAAGTAAATGAATCAATTTAGAAAATAACTGAAATATATATATAAGGAGGAGAGTAAAGGTTTTAAAACAAACGCAATATCATCAACACATATAAATATACATTGTGCTACGCATTAATTGATTAAGCTTAATTAACTTCTTCCAATATAAAACTGAACAAATAAACAAATGGCCATATTTTGTTTAAATTTTTGAAGCTTTTTGTTTGTCAAAATTTTATAAAGATATAATCAACAGATGATAATTGTTCTGTCAAACCAAATATCAGCATGGCTGTGATCACCTGTGTGTTTTTATGTGATGCTGATTATCTCTTATTCTCTTTTATTATATTACTTTACCCTCTCTGTTATTTTTTCTCTAGAAGTCTTTCTCTCAGCGCAGACAGTCGGCACCCTCTGTTATTCTCAGCAAAGCCCTTACAAAGTCAAAAACTGTCGCCAGGTATGATTTTTGAAAACTAAAACTGTGTGTATGTAATGATGCATTCTGTAAACATATATATCAGACTGCGTGGCCATTAGATTATTTTACAGTCTCAATGAGACTTTGTTTGTTTCCCACTTCTGGCACAATGTCACAGCCAGTACTTGTGTGCATGCAAGAGGCTTCTGAATATATTTGCATTTCATATAAGAACCAGCCTGTGTGTGGTCTCACAACCAGCATCTGCACATGTTTGAGCGCGTGAAAGAGTGACACAGAGAAACAAAGTTGTCTGCTGTCAGACAGGCTGACTGAAGAGTATGTGTACTTTTTGAAATCTACCTTTTGTCTGATGTTCAGCTGTAACACTGGAGCTAATTTATCAGTGAAGCACGTGAAAGAGCGCTCAAGTCAGAAGCTTTGATTAATTACAGACTGACTGATGAATTGGACATGTTTTCATATGCAAAGTTGCAAACATTAAAGGGAAGATGCCTAGGGGAAATTGTGTATTTTGTATAGATTTTCTCATCTCAAGTACTGTCTCTTTTTCTCTCATGTGTGTGTCAGGGATAGTGCATCTCAGGTTAGCCAGGACATTTTTGCCCTGATCCAGTCTCTGCTCAGCCCAAGCAGGAAGCTCATTTGCCAAGGCAATGTGGTGCTGCAGACAGGCCTTCAGACCCAGGAGAGAGTCCTCATCCTCTTCAATGATCTCCTCATCATCACCAAGGCCAAGTATGGAAATGCACTGAGAATTAAAATACATAAAAGTCATCCAATTGATAAAATCCACAAACATTCAGAAATGTGGGGTCGGTAAGGATGTTTTAATGTTTTTGAAAAAAAGTCTCATATGCTCAACAAGGCTGCATTTATTGGATCAGTAAAATTATACAGTTGAAACATTATACAATTCAAACTAACTGTTTCCTATTTTAATATATTTAAAAAGTAATTTATTCCTGTGATGGCAAAGATGAATTTTTCAGCAGTCAATTACTGCAGTCTTCAGTGTCACATGATCCTTTGAAATCCTTCTAATGTGTTAGTTTGGGGCTCAAAAACCTTTCTTATTATCAGTGCTGACAACAGTTGTGCTGCTTAATATTTTTGTGCAAACTGTGATACAGTTTTTGCAGGATATTTCTATGCATAGAAAGTTCAGATGTTCAACATTTATGTGAAATATAAATATTATGTTGTAAATGTCTTTGTTGTCACTTTTAATTAATTTAATGTGCCCTTGCTGAATAAAAGTATCCAACATAATGATGTCAAATTTCAGAATGGTAGTGTATAGAGCTACAAAGTTAAAGTGCTAAGATGGTATAGTTCTATTAATTTGGTCTTGGAATAATTTGAGATGTTTTTTTTGTTTTCTTCAGGTCAGTAATGCAGGTGAAGCAGAAGAAGTGTGTGCGTGTTAGTGAGATGTGGACGGCCAGCTGTGTGGACGAGGTGTGTGAGGCCAGTACTGTTTCAGAGAGGAGCTTCGTCATGGGCTGGCCAACTTACAACTGTGTGACTACTTTTAGGTACACACACACACACACACACACACACACACACACACACACAGTTACAATATATAGCCAATCTAAGCGGACCCATTGATTTCCTCCTATTTTTATTATTTATTTATTTTTGTGTGTGTGTGCACAGCACTTCAGAAGAGAAAGACAAGTGGCTGTCTCTCATTGAAAGGTCAGTTCTTCTGCTGTTACAATAAACACAGTAAAGAAATAAAACCTCTTACCTAAATTTCTGTTCTCCCTCTTTCCAATAGTTGTATACAAGACGAAAAAAAGAGTGATGATCCAAAGATGATTCCACTCAAGATATTTACAAAGGATGTTGGGAACTGTGCCTATGTGAGAACTGATAGTTTTGTGATTATAAAATGATGTACTGTAGCTTTGATGTGTAAATGAATGTGAATTTCCTTATATCTCTCTAGGCAAAGACTCTTTTTATCAGCAACACAGACTGCACCTCTGATGTCATTAGCACAGCACTGCAACAGTTTGGTCTTTCGGTATGTTAAAACTGCACAACAGCTAACTAACTAACTAACTATAATGAATGAATGAATGAATACTATTACTTATTTTTATTTAACTGATTGATTGCTTTTGTCTTTGTACACAGGGTGGAATAAAAGATTACAAGTTGTGGGTGTGTTCAAAACAAGATGAAACTCCATACCCTTTAATTGGTAAGAGCTTATCAGTAATTCTCACATTAACAAAGTACTGTGGTATTAGTATTTGATACTTTCCCTGTACAGTAGCTTTTTTAAAGGGTCCTTTGTTCCACCAGGTCATGAGTTTCCTTACAGCATCAAGATGAGCCACATTCGCCTGCTGCAGCAAGAGGCAGTGACATCGTCCTACAGCCAGATGGCGCTTTTGCCAATTGACGCTCACTGTCAGTTCTTCCTGAGGCCCAGTCAAACAAGCGGCACCTTCACAGGTGAGAGACATGCCTATTTTCTGAATAAGTCTGAATATGAAGCCATATATTCTACAAATACATACTTTATAGAAATTATTTGGCTTGAAAACAACCTGTGTCCCAACCCATTTCTTCTGGCACTCAAATTTCACCAATCCCTTCACCCCAACAACTAACACACATACACAAGTTGCCTCTTTTTAATCTCGTTTGCCTCTTTTGCACACATTTCTCATAGCAGAACAGAAAAGCAAGAAGAGGAGGATGTCTCTTATTGGCTGGCCATTTAAACGAGGCTTCAGCACTGAACAGAATGTCCAATCAAAATCTCCTTGCCAAACCATTACAGCGGCTACTGGTCATCTGTTTGGTCGGCCACTCAGTGATGTGATAAAAGACAATACCCTGCCATCACCCATTGTGGTATGTACTGAAGGCAATTTTTAGGCAATTATAAAGATAATCCCTACGGTATTACTTTTCAAACTTCATGGCAATGAGAAAGATTGCCGGAAACTGAAAAGCTGTATAACTTTTTTGCATAATATTCAGCATTATTAATGTCGAAAAACACCTTAAAATATTCATATTCCATTATGAAAAAGTTATAATAAACCTAATATATTTAAAAAAAAATATATGATAACATCCATGTACAATAACAGTATTACAATAAAACCACCTGTTTTTTGCTTTTTAAAGGACATGCTGAAGTGTTTGTGCAGTGAGGGGGCCATGACGCGTGGAATATTCCGGCGCTCTCCTGGAGTGAAGGCCTGCCGAGAATTTAAGGAAAAACTGGATTCTGGTCACTACGAAGAGCCACTGAGTGGAGAACCTGTACTTGTTACCGCTTCAGTGTTCAAGGTAGATATTTATAGATATTATTTTCACAGTAATGTTTTTAAAAAAAAAGTTTCATATGCTCAATAAAGCTGCATTTATTTGATTAAAAATACAGTAATATCGTGAAATAAAACTTTTATATTTTAATATATTTTAAAATGTAATTTATTCCTGTGATAACATAGCTGAATTTTCAGCAGCCATTACTTCAGTCTTCATTGTCACATAATAACCCTTCAGAAATCATTCTGCTTTTGTAACATTATAAATGTCTTTACTGTCACTTTTAATACTCTTTCCAAAAAAACAAACAAACTAAAAACTTTGATCCTAAACTATTGAATGGTAGTGTAAGTCAAGAATAAACATTGATTGTATCATGACGACTCTCTGTTCTCATATCTGTGTTTTTGATGGGTAGGAATTCTTACGCAATATACCGGGCAGCCTATTATGTGAGGAGCTCTATGAGCAATGGCTCCAAGCAGTGGAGCAGGATGGTGAAAGAAATGGACGAATGACGGAGAGAAACCTGCTACAGGAAGTTCAGAGGTAAAATCCCAGTAACACTCGGATTAGTTTGTCAGGTTTTGTAATGCTAGTTAGTAAAGAAGGATAAAACCTTGATAATGATGGATCAGGGCAGTGATATTACTGCACACCTTAAGCAGATTTAGCTTTAGTAGCCAATTTCCTTTAGCTTTATGAGTTATATAATCATGATGACAGTTAACTTGGATGAGTTGATTCTGCCCACATTCACAGGCTTGTTCAGCTTTTACCTAAAGAAAATCTCCTGCTGCTTAGACACATGATAGCGATGCTGCACCACATACAGCTCAACGCTGAACACAATCAGATGACCTCTTTTAACCTGGCTGTGTGTATAGCACCTAGCTGTCTGTGGAATCGTAAACTACAATCTCATGAAAAAGACGCCAAAACGGTAAGTGCACATGCGCGCTTTATTATTACCAGATTATTATAATATCTGCTGAGTGCATGAGTATCAGCTGAAGTAATTATAGTTATTGATCTCTAAAGAACATGAAAATGCCAGTAGGTATGGAAATGTAAATTTAATTTTCCAATGTAATCTGTACACAGGTGTGTGACCTTGTGCGTGTCTTGATTGACAACTGCTGTGCGTTGTTTGGGGATGAAATTATAACCCTCTTAAAGGATTTGACTGAAGACAATAGAAGCAACTGCGGATCAGGTTACTATAAATACAAACATAATTCACAACCACATATTGTAAACACCAATACAAAACAACACTGTATAATATTTTGTCTGACTGAACAATGTGCTTTATCTAATTTAACCGCTCGACTATGAATAAATATGACAATCAACTTGAAAAAAAAAATCACCCTTGTAAATGTAAATTAAAGTAATTTATTTATTGCATTTTGTTGTTAATATTTATACTTGTTATTCTACTTTTAGTAATTTTAGTACTTCAGCTTACACTTTTTTTTTTATTTCAGTTAGCTGCCAAGGCAAAATTTTGAATATTCATTTAAATTATGTGTTTTCATCTAATATTTATATTTTATTTCAGATTTTTCAATTAACAAAACTGATTTTAATACTTTTTTTATACAATAACAACACTGTCTTTTCCTAAAAGGACCTGAAGACCTCAGATTAGTTCAACAGTATGTAACTTCATAAAGTAACAATGGCACATTTTCACACGTCTTTCACAATGTTTTCAATGTTTTACAGTCTATATATTTCTTTTTTCTTCCTGCCTCTAGTTGGGTCCCTGCAGCAGATGTCAGATTCAGGTTATGAGAGTCTAAAGAATGAGGTGAATACTGACACCGAGGACATTTCTAAGGCTCGTCCTCTTAAAGACAGTCGTAGTATGGACTCACTCATGTCACTGAGTGACTGTGACCTCGATTGTCCAGAAAACCACCTGCCGTCTTCCAGCACATTGGCACAAATCAGAAATTGTACACCCGCGGTGCGTCAGCTCCGATCCCTTAAATTACACTGGCACTCCATGTCCACCATTGCTTTGACTTCTCATGAGCAAGAAGTAACCATAGAAAGTGGAAAATATGACGAGTTTAAGAGACCTGATGAGGTCAATGATAATGTGTTTTTGGAACAAAGCTTTCAACAACTGAATTTTATGAGAGAAAAACAAACCTCACCAACCTCCAATGTATCATCACCAGTAACTTCACCAACACGCTCATCTGTGAGTTCAACAAACAGTCCATTTTCTCTGTCCAACTGTAAGACCCTTCATTCTCCTCAGGACTCTCCAGCCAAGGGACAATCTGATTTGCTTGCTCAAAATGACGCAGATTACCAACACTCAAACAGCTTGCCCATTGAGAAATCATCTCCACCAAATCATCAGAGGAACGTCACTGATATTGAAGGGGGTTTACAGCCTAAAGTGCCCAAAAATCCTCCTTCTTATCAGCAGGCCTTACAAAGGCTCAACAGAAAACAATTCTCACGGACTCCCACTCAAACGCCTTTACATAAAGGAAAAGGCCTTTTCTACAAGGGGCCTGGGAGCCCCACACACAGCCCTTTAGGGGACCCAACGGTTTCCACTGACCCTCAGACCATCGGGTTCAGGACTGAAAAAGAGGTCAAGCTACCACAGAGTGTGTTTTATGGACAGAGCTGCAAGTTGAAGGTGCACAAAGTCAGGGGACAGAATGCAGGTTTGAAGTCTGCCAAACTCTCTGGGCAGCAGTTGAGGTTTAAAGCACTTGATTTGCACCCCTCCTCTGGAAAAATAGTCAGGGACTACTTTATGGATGCTTCTCCTCTCAGAGAGAAGCAGACTATTGGGAGAGGCCAAAGGCTCAGCTGTTGCAGTAGCAGCCAGTGGATTGTGTGAAGCCAATGGGAAGTCATTTCAAAAACAGCACAAACACTGGGACCCCATTTATGACAATAATCTGCAGTTTCTTATAATTAACAATTACATGCTCCATATTACAGTATGATTAATTTTTTTTAGAAATAGTTGTTTTATTAATACTTGCAGTTTGAGGTTTGTAATGCCTTTTTTGTAAATATGCACGAGTATTACAAAAATATTCATGAGATTTTATTCGATTTACAATTCAGTTTTCAGGTTTCTGCTTATGCAAGTCAAACTGAAGCATTTAAAAACGGCACACACTTCACATACTCTCACATTCACCAAATCTCCTTTTCATGATCACATACAGTAGGGATATATTACCCATTTTTGCTTGTTGATCCTAAAACTTAATTATTCATATTTTGATTCTGTAAGCTGAATGCCACCATTTTGAGGTCCAAGAGGATTTCATTTTAAGATGATTACAATGTGTGCATTGTAATGCCTTTTTGTAAATGTAGCCAAACCTTTTTGTAAATGTATACAAAACTGTTTGACAGAAAAAAAGATGTATAATTACAATGTTTTATTGCACTTTAAAAAGAAAATCATTTTAATACAGTTCTACAGTATTTAATTTGAATTTATCATGTTTTGTACCAGAAATCTTATTAAAACTAGTAATCCCACTTGTGTGTGCCCTAGTTTATTTTAACACGTGTTCATTCTTGCGAACATATTTTGGCTCAATAAATCACATTCTCACTGTGCTCATGTCAACATTTTTAACACCTCAATATAACTATAATAAATTACATGTACGTGCTTGAGGATGATGTTCCAGCTTTCAAATACAAAAAACAAACAAAGCAACTTAAAATGTTAAACATCATATTTATTACAATAAATCAGTTACAGTTATTTCTGCATTCAAAATGTATAACAACAAGACACTCCCACCTCTCATTGCGACACAAAGAATTGCAGAATCTGCACAATTAAAAAATGACAATCACCAAAATTATAAAAACTACTCACGGCAGCATGTAAATAATATTAAACGATAAATGTTATCATTTAAATTTAAGTTTTCTATTAAAATAGTACATATTAAAATACCTGTAATTAAAGATATATCCATAATGCAGAGTTTATGAGATACAGCTAGGCTTTATTTTATAGATTATATTTTGGGTGGGGCTGTGGAGGACTCTTTTTCACTGTCAACTCGAGCATCAGATATCACGTCTGGCACACGCAGAATCATCCCATCCAGATCCTTCCTCAAACACACCTGACAGCCCAGACGAGATCTGAAAGATATACATGCAAAATAGAAATGTGAAGATTTGCCATGAATATTCATATCAAGCCAAATCATGAACTGCTAAAACAGAAAATGAAAAAGACGTGCACGTTTTAATGTGCCTTTTAAAGGGATAGTTCACCCAAAAATGAAAATTCTGTCAGTTATTTACCCTCAAGTTGTTCCAAACCCCTAAGACTTTCGTTTATTACAGTTGAACCACTGGAGTAACATGGACTACTTCTATGATGTTTTCGCTACCTTTCTGGGCCTTCAAAGTTAAAGTCAATGGAGGGACAGAAATCTCTCAGATTTTAATTAAAATATCATCAACTGTGTTCTGAGGATGAATGAAAGTCTTAGGGGATTGGAACAACTTGAGGGTGAGTAATTAATGACAGAATTTTCATTTTTGGATGAACTATCCCTTTAAGGTGAAGTCAGTAATTCTACGGCAAGTGTTGAATCCATATGGAAGTGGGTTTCAAACACAAACAGATAACTCTGCCTCGGCCAATGTTACAGTTATGGGCTGGTCAGGATGCTCAAACAAACAGAGCAATGATAGTGAGCTACAGTGTTTACATTTACAGGGGAATCAAACTATGAATGGCTTACTAATTGTTGTCTCTGCATACATAGAATAGGAAAGTGTATTTAAACATCAAAAAAGACACTTTCTTCATCTTTAAATACAAAAATATCAACAGCTATTGCATGGCTTCTGAAGACAATTTTAAAATGATCTCCTATTGTTGAGTGATTTGGTTCACTCACGTGTCTGTAAGCCCATAAGCCAAGTCCAGCATGTCCATTTCCTCGTCAGAAACAGCTCCAAGCTTCTTATAAACGGCCTCCTCGAAAATAAGGTGGCACGTAGAGCAGGCCAAAGTTCCCTCACATGCACCTAGTTCAACAACCCAACACAGATGCACAAAAATATTAGCCTGCAAGCTAGTAAGACTCACAATCCACTTACAATGCCATGACAAGCATTCAAATATTTCTCTAGCTGTTCACCTCGTTTTACCTTTGGATTACATACACAGTCCTGTAAAGCTTTGGTCTGTTCACATTGACCAAATCATTTTTGCCTTTCTATAGCACTCACATATGTTTACCTTTGCTTTTTTGGAGTGAACCTGCAGCCTTCATAGACAGTGCACAATATGCACTGGAAAAAGCTTTAGTCAGGTTAGTTTAAAAATGTGTTTTATGTGGATTTATTAAAATCAAAAATATTATTGACCTAAATCAACCTGACTACATTAGGTAACAACACCATTTTAAGGATCAGAGCAGGAAGAAACTGCATGTTTTTACTTTTTATAGTGTGTAAAGGAAAAAAATGTATAGTTGTCTGAACAAATAAAACTTAAATGTTTACACTATGTCCAATATTTTTAAATAACTTACCAAATCCATCAATATCTAGATCATTGTTAACAACAACATCGAGTAGTGATTCTCCAGTTAAATCTTTCACCGTAATCCTTTTTCCATCTCGATTCAAAAAGTGAACCGTCACCTTCTCCTCGGCCCTGCACAGAGATATTTTTAAGACTTAAATTACAAAGATAAAGCCATCATCATCATAAGTGCTATATGAAAAACCTACAACAATGATTTGTTGTATCCTTAAGCACCTTTTGCTGAAAACTTTGGCTAAACCTCTTGTTGTTGTTGTTAATCAGACCATTGTTTAAGAAGCCAAGGGATTTCCCTTGAAAATGTAGATCCCTGAAAAGGGATAGTTTCATAGTTTTATCCCATTTCATTGAGACTTTCTCTGACATAACTCTGTTTTTCATTTTCAGGAAATTTTAAACAACAGCTAGCTTCTGTGCTGAATGGAATAATGAGTAGTAATCTACGGTTCAAAACACAACTACAGCAATATCCCAAGCATGAATTCACCGAAGCCCTAGTAAAACCCTCCTGAGAAAAGACGATTTATGCATGGAAGCTTAAACATGGAGGGAGCATGGAGGAGATTTAGGTGCAGTGGTCTTCAGTAGGCAAAAGATGATATTTTGAAAAATGTTTGGTTATTTTGCCCATATACAGTACTACATTTTGGAGTAATATAGAAGTCCTTTGAGGTCATTTTAATATAATCAGCAATCATTTGAGTTAAAAAATAACTTGCATTTGTATGTAATGAGAGAGAGACCACAATGTAACACACTAGACATGCAAGTACCGGTCATATTTTTTGAAAGAAGTGAAACTATACTCAACAGTAATACTTGTTGATATATTACAACTTAACTTAAAAAGTTGCTTTCTAAAACTTTTTGAATACAGTTGCTTTCAAACAATAGTGTAGGTATGTTAGTAATAGTATGCCAGCAGTCAGGTATATAGCATATAGCAACGCCCTGAACAACGGTCAAGATTGGGAAATATTTGACAACTCAATGTCAAATTTGACCATTCAGATCAAGTACTCCAGAGGTTTGGTGTGCGTGTGTGTATAAAATCACCCTGAGGAAGCTTCAGTTATCAATGTATCAACCATAGCAATAGTCACATTCTTAGTCACCAGGCATAGACCCAAAGATAAAAATCAGATAAAGACAGATAACATAAAATAAAAAGGAACACATTATTACACAATGCACACACATGCTCAATATACTTGTAACCCAATAGCCTTGACCCACAAAAAGAAACCTACAACAACACGACTAACCTATTGCACAACTGGAAGTACAGTAAGCCCCAAAAAATTGTTGTACACTTATGCCACACATTGTATTGGACATAAAATATCAAACCATGTGTCAATGCTAGATTATGCAAGCAGATTACGCTAGATCATTTAGAACTTATCTGAACCATGCTTTTAATGACTTTTACCCAACAGATCTCAAGGTCATTTTAGTCAATGTATGAAATCAGTTCTCCTCACGTTCACAAATGTGTCCTTACAGACTACCACAGTTGTAGTTCATCACATAAATTATGAACATGACTCACTAACATTTGACAACTATTGCATTTTCAACATTATGTCTATTGTTTTATCATGTGTGAACCCTAAGGCATGGTTTGTTTGACAGAAGCGCTAAATAAGTTATTTAAAAAAAAAATGCTATTCGTTTTGACATTTTGTTATCTAACTGTTAACCTATTGACGTTACGTATTTTATGTAAGCCACACTTTTGGGGACATTACATCACCACAACACTGCAGACAAAATTGCTCATATGGATAAGTGTTAACGACTCAATACTTTTAAAAAGACAGTTTCTTACCTTAGTGAATTTGTTGTGTTTATTCCTCTACTGTGTGTGTAGCTCCCGGTCACGCATTGAGGAAACGCTCTCGTTTGACTGAATGTTTGGTGCGCCGCTTTACGCATCACAGCCGCTCGCTGGAGAAGCACTTTCAATGCACATGCAGACATTGTGATATATTTTGTTGACAGACGACTAAAGAACTAATTACCACCGTTGCATGTGTGATGGAATTAAACTTTCGACTCTTTATAGCTGGCGGAAATAGTGCTGTTCAGTCGTGACGTCAATTTGTAGGCTAACCCGGAAATAATTCGTCGTGTGTTCCTTCAGGAACGTCAAAGAGTATAGAATATAGGCTTCTATACTCTTTGGGAACGTCCTATGGGTTTTTTAGAACAGCGATTTGGGATTTTTGAGTAAATTGTAGTTTGTATTTTGTTTTACACTACATACAGTTATACATTACATGTTGCTAACAGTGGGAGCCTGCTTATTCAATATAATTACTTTATCTGTATTTGCAAATATGACGTTATATCTCAGTAAAGAACAAAACAGACCAATATTTAAATATCTTAATTGAACAATGACCAACATTTAAAAATCTTTAAATCTCGTAATTGACATAACAGTAAGTCTTTTAAGATTCGAAACAATGCGTATTTTGAAAAGAGCAATACAAATACATTTGACTTGACTAGTCATATTCCACAGTATAATAATCAAAGTCAAAAGTCAAAGTCAGCTTTATTGTCAATTCTGCCACATGTACCGTACATACATACAGAGAATTGAAATTGCGTTACTCTCTTACTCCCTGGTGCATACAGATAACACTAAACACTAACAGTAGAACGCAAAAATACAGATAAGTACAAATCAAATGCATATACATGTATATATCAGAATGAGTTTTTTTTTTTTTTTGGAGAATGTAAAAATGCAAAAGGTTTCCTTTAAGGGGTAGGTTTAGGTGTAGGGCGATAGAATATACTGTTTGTACAGTTTAAAAAAAAAAATAATAATGTGTGTGTGTGTGTGTGTGTGTGTGTGTGTGAGAGAGAGCATGTAGGAAGACACTGCCACCTAACGGCTATTTCTGGTAACAGCCCCAGTTTTAAATCGATGCCTGCCATGCGGTTTGTAATATATTGTTTATTTATATAAACAAAATAACCCTATAACACTATAGTGTTCTTTATTATTTTTCGATGCTATTTACTTGTTTTCTTTTTATTTATTATAAAAACAAATGGACCCTCTTACTTTATAATTAAAAAACCTTGTTACCTGTACTGCGTTACACTAACCAGGACTTCTCACAGCACTTACATAATAACTTACATACATAACTCTTTTGTTTGGTTTGGTTGCTTCTGTTGTCCTCATTTGTAAATCACTTTGGATAAAAGCAATTATTATCCATTTTTCTCTATGAAAAAAAAGCTGGTTACCAATGGTCACTTCCTTGAGTTGAGGTTATTTGCAAATGCATTTCCAATTGGTTCCCAGTTTTACAACAGAACATTTGCAACCACAGAAGCTTTCACTGCCCACAAAAATCATTTACTAACCCAGCCATTTCAAAATTGCAGCTACACAACAGTAAAATTACCCAATGATCAATAATTAAGTAGGCTAATCTGGAGTAATTAGGTCTACATTTGATATATATATATATATATTAAATTAGTTAGAAGCCAGTCTGTACATCACTGATGTTTTGTCTGACATGTTTTCACAGACTCAAAATGCTAACATGACTGGACAACAACAAATAACAGAGAACAACTCCAGAAAGCCACACAACTTTAACCACGCCAGTGTCGTCATTGGCCTTGTTGACTGGTTGCTTGTGATTGTTTTCATTACTTTAGGTGCATAAATGATAAGTTCAAGTTTAGAAATATCACAGCTGGATACCAAAAAGAACATGATACGGAAAGCTCTCTAAACATCGTAACAAATGTTTAAATATAATTTTAGAGATATTTCTGCTATTAAATATTATCTAATCAATGTACATTAAATGAAGTGACTTCAGACACCACAGATGTGTGTGCAGTTTTATTCATAGGGCCATAGGAATGACATGTTTAATTGATAACATGTTTAATTCATTTAACTGTCTCATAACCTGTGTACTATTATCTTCTGAATTACAGGAAATTATCTAAAGCTGTTTGTTCTGCATGCTTCACAACAATTAATTCCTTTCACAGTCAAAGTAATGAATTAGAAAGTAAGATATGTTTCTTCATTAATTGCATATTGAATGTGTATTTATCATTCTAAATGCATTTTTCATGAGATGAACTGATTGAGGCTTTCCTATGCATCCCCCTCAGATTTCATATCTGACATCCAGCAATAAGCAATGCACTCATGAAGTAATCCGATGAGGTAATCCAATCACAGACTAATGCACTATAACAGTTTACAAAGCAGTGTTATTTTAGTATCATTGAGATTGCAATGTTTTTGATTGCACAGATAATATTTTGATTGCAAATCACAAATGCAAAATACAAACAAGTTTTGGAGCTTGGGTCAAGTCAGTACCAAAGCTGCCCATGCACAACTCCCCCCCCCAATAATAACATAACTTTTATGTAACTTTGAAGAGACTTGCTCGTTTTGTTTTATAACATGTCATAGTCATAGATACGAGTTCAGATTCTTCTTCTTCTTCTAATGTTTTGGAATTACATATTTTTGTAAGTTACAAAAGTAGGCCTACTTATTAAGCAAATGACCAATAACCAATTTGGGCAGGACCAGACTCAAGACTTAAGTCTATGAGTCCAAAATCAAATTTTCAGGAGCATTTGGACTTGGCCTGGACTCTGACTGGAATGAGCTGATCTCATTATTGTTAAAAATCAATTTCCCCATATGGAGAAAAATAATTGTATTTTTACCTCCTAAACCTCACTGCTGCACTATAGGCCAAAATTATTTTTTACACAAAGTATAATTAATAAAAATTAAGATAAAAGAAATAGCTTTATATTTGTTTCATATAAGTGTTCAAGTGAGGATGAAGACCACAAGTGTGTGTCGAACTTTTCATTACCTGATGGGACACAAACTTATAGTGTTGTAAAAATGCAAGTGTTTACATAGCTTTATTTTAATTTAAATTTGAAATACTTTGCATTTTAAAATCAACTTCTAAATGTCTGTTCAGTAGTCCATGACATAATTTAATTTGTGGTGCTTCCAATTAAGTGATAAAAAGCAGTTACAAATGTTGTACAAAATAAATATCACCACTACTCATTTTTGCGCCAATAAAATGTAAAAACACTGTTTTTCTACCAAATTATATGTAATATCTAATTATTATATTAATATTTAACTTACATTGGAAAGGTTTCCATGACCTCTCGCGAGATCTCGGCAAAAAGTCCCATGATTTATATCCAGAACATGATGCATGATGGGATACGCTTAGAGATAGTGTGGATTTAGTATCCATTAAGGGCACTGCACTTTGGCATTTTGAAGACATGGGACAGACTTGCACACTTTCTTCCTGTCGCGCGCACGCGCTCTCAAGTGGCCAAGACCGCAAGAGTGGGTATTTGGACAAAGCCTAGTAGTTACATTTACTACTCATCCACACCTGTCCCTCGTTAGCCCCTTGTTAACTTGTGTATATATACCCCTATGTTTCAGTTGTGTTTTGTAAGTCATTGTTCCTGTATGTGCTTTCCAAGTTGTTGTTCTTGGCTCCTCTCTGTAGACTGTATTCTTGTTTTCAAGTCTAGCTTATATATATATGTTAGTGTTTTTCTATTAAACATGTGCTTGCATTTGGATTTTTGCTTCATTCATTTATCATTCATGCCTCAGAATTTAAACTATATATACGTATGCAAATACACATGAAAATCAGACATAAAGTCTACATTTCTTTTATGAAAATAAAAAATAAAATAAAAAAGAGGATTTCATAACCACTTCAAAGTTAAAATATAAAGACACTTTTATGATACTGAACATTATGAGGTTATTGTATGAGAGTTAGTACCGGCTATTATGGATTGAGGTGAATTCCAACAGCAGAAAAGAGACCGCATTATGTTGTCAGCATCTCTCCTCATGAACAAGTACAATAAACAGTCAGCAAGTGGGTTGAGATACAAGAGAAAGTGACAAAAAAGATAAACTTTCTCAGCAATAGGAGGTGCGGGCTCCAAAAACATCAAACACAAACTTGTAATTGAGAGGGGAAGAATAAGCAATGTGTAATTCAGCAGCACAAGAGACAGACTGCCCAAAATTAATTTCCGCTTATGAGAAGTAAGTGATATTGCATGAGAGAGACCCCTCCAAGTACCAACAAAACACAGGAGGATTACTGAGTAAGGGATAAAACATGCCAGACATTGGGATAACATGGTAAACATCTCTTGATCTCTAATTTTTATAAAGGTCAAAGGCATTAACCAGATGATAAAAGAAATAAAACAGGACATTTTTACTGAATGGTGAGATCTGTACCAGTGAGGATGGGAAACTAAAATGTATCTTTCAATAGCAATAAATGCCATGAAAAACAAGCCAACACTCAAACAATACTTATATGCACCCCACAATGCAGCAGTCGCTAATTCGGTTGTTAATATGTTTATAAAACAAATCTGTAACAGATCTGAAAGAATCAAATGTATCACATAAACTGAAGCAGCAGGATGAGACTTGATGAGAAAACACAATGCAAACAGGGTTAAGCAGACGACTGGAATCTCAAAGAGGCTCACAATCCAGATAAACACTGCTTCCACAATCTCTACTTTATCAGTATTGTTCATTATATGTGAC
This sequence comes from Schizothorax lantsangensis, assembly GCA_027422415.1. NCBI lineage: Eukaryota > Metazoa > Chordata > Actinopteri > Cypriniformes > Cyprinidae > Schizothorax > Schizothorax lantsangensis. The sequence continues at coordinate 17,403,300 of CM049848.1, forward strand.
TCGTTGAACCCATCAGAGCCGTTGCTGAGCTGCGTCATGGTCTCAGAAAGTCTTGGAAATTAGCACTGAAATAACAACAAACCTGAGATTAATTTACTGTTTAAAGAGAAAAAAAATCACACACACGATCATGTCTGACTATAACTGTGTACAGGTGCATCTCAATAAATTAGAATGTCGTGGAAAAGTTCATTTATTTCAGTAATTCAACTCAAATTGTGAAACTCGTGTATTAAATAAATTCAATGCACACAGACTGAAGTAGTTTAAGTCTTTGGTTCTTTTAATTGTGATGATTTAGGCTCACATTTAACAAAAACCCACCAATTCACTATCTCAACAAATTAGAATACTTCATGAGACCAATAAAAAAAATTTTTTTAGTGAATTGTTGGCCTTCTGGAAAGTATGTTCATTTACTGTATATGTACTCAATACTTGGTAGGGGCTCCTTTTGCTTTAATTACTGCCTCAATTCGGCGTGGCATGGAGGTGATCAGTTTGTGGCACTGCTGAGGTGGTATGGAAGCCCAGGTTTCTTTGACAGTGGCCTTCAGCTCATCTGCATTGTTGGGTCTGGTGTCTCTCATCTTCCTCTTGACAATATCCCATAGATTCTCTATGGGGTTCAGGTCAGGTGAGTTTGCTGGCCAATCAAGCACAGTAACACCATGGTCATTGAACCAGCTTTTGGTACCTTTGGCAGTGTGGGCAGGTGCCAAGTCCTGCTGGAAAAAGAAATCAGCATCTCCATAAAGCTTGTCAGCAGAAGGAAGCATGAAGTGCTCTAAAATTTCCTGGTAGATGTCTGCGTTGACTGTGGACTTCAGAAAACACAGTGGACCAACACCAGCAGATGACATGGCAGCCCAAATCATCACTGACTGTGGAAACTTCACACTGGACTTCAAGCAACATGGATTCTGTGCCTCTCCACTCTTCCTCCAGACTCTGGGACCTTGATTTCCAAATGAAATGCAAAATTTACTTTCATCTGAAAAGAGGACTTTGGACCACTGAGCAACAGTCCAGTTCTTTTTCTCCACAGCCCAGGTAAGACGCTTCTGACGTTGTCTCTGGTTCAGAAGTGGCTTGGTAGCCCTTTTCCTGAAGACGTCTGAGCGTGGTGACTCTTGATGCACTGACTCCAGCTTCAGTCCACTCCTTGTGAAGGTCTCCCAAGTGTTTGAATCAGCTTTGCTTGACTGTATTCTCAAGCTTGCGGTCATCCCTGTTGCTTGTGCACCTTTTCCTACCCAAATTCTTCCTTCCAGTCAACTTTGCATTTAATATGCTTTGATACAGCACTCTGTAAACAGCCACACCTTTCAGTAATGACCTTCTGTGACTTGTCCTCTTTGTGGAGGGTGTCAATGTTCGTGGATCATTTCCAAGTCAGCAGTCTTCCCCATTATTGTGGTTTCAAAGAACAAGAGATACCCAGAATGTATACTGTATGGATGGTCATCTATTGAAACTCTAATGTAAATATTCTAATATTTTGAGATACTGATTTTTGACTTTCATGAGCTGTAAGCTCTAATCATCAAAATTAAAACAAAAAAAAACTTTTGAAATGTTTTACTTTACATGTAATGAATCTAAAATATATGAAAGTTTCACTTTTTGAAATAAGTTACAAGAAACTTTTTCACGACATTCTAATTTACTGAGATGCACCTGTAAATATAACAGATCGTAATAAACTTACAGTTTATTTTTGTCAGTATCATGCAAAACTATTAGCATTAACAGTTGGCTAAACTGACTAACTAGTTTATCAGCTTTGTTTTTTTTCCAACAGATAACAAACCCCACCCATTTAGAGGGAAGTTTAAATTTTAAATTAGTCTTTCATTGATTTACTGTTACCTTGCCTTCTGAAAGCGTTTGCTGGAAAAATTCTAATATGAAGAAAATGGCCGTCTTTCATTTAAATTCCATCTCAAATTCCAACTCGAACTGAATAGGCAGATCTGAAGAGTTTATTTCCTCAGAAACATTTTATATAGATGTTTATTGTCAAGTTAGGAATTGCTAAAATAAAATTGAAACTTGTGACTATGGATATAAATATGGGTAATAAAATTTGGATTTACTACATCTGTTCATGCGGTTATGTGACCAACATTGTCAGTTCACTGCCATTCTCAATTCCTCTTCCATAGTCTCATTTGATAACTTCAGATTCTCACCAGACATAGTAGGTCATCCACCTATTGTTTTTTTACATACTACTCTTTTGGCATACATTCTTTCACATATTATATAGTTGGAAAGTATTCAGTTTCAGATGCAACTGTCTTTCACAGTGAGTAATTGAATGATTTTTTCACTCTAATCAATTAAATTGATCTGAAAACTGATTCATTCAGAATTGCTAATGATTTGTCTTGTTTGGAAATGCATAGCTAAGACTTAAACATGAAGTAAAGGATGCAATACACTACATGACTTTGCCCAGACGTTTTTGTCTGATTTGCAGTCTGGACGTGCATAGCCTTAAATTTTATTTGCTGTGTCTAAAGTTATCCAATATTGACTTTTATTAACTTAACTGTTGTAGAAAATCAATATCACACTTGTAATCTATCTGTTGGTCTGAATATCAGCAAGGCTGTGTGAAATTGCTAAAATATCATGCAATCGATCAAAGCACTTAACATTTTCTTTTTATCAGAATAACTGCATTCTGGTTACTCATCAGTTTACCTATTCACGAATCAAGCAAATTTAGCTAACCTTCATTAAAAACTAAAAACCCTCAATCCATTTTTGTACAGATGTATTTTAATAAAGATTATTATAGCATGATTTATGTATTGGCATTTACTCCTAAAAGACGATAATACTGGTATGATCACACTTCATATGGTATGATCTTACCTGGAATCAGACTGTAGATGTTCGTTATAGTTGATGATGGTACATAACATATATGGTGTTCATACTTCATAAACACATCTAAATGAACAAAGAACCAGTGTTTTTAAATGCACAGTAATTAGGCTAGATAGGAACTTGAAACCAAAAAGGCATCATTTCAAATGCAATGCATGCCATAAAATACATAACCATGTGCAAGCAATACTGATCTGCACTAATCAATGTCATTTCCTTTCTTTGGATAGTTGAAAATATAATAATAGGCTACTCTTTACCAGATCAGAAAGAACCAAATGCACTGCATTAACTAAGCTGTAATGATGACATTATTCCTAACATTATTCCTTTATGAGACTTAATGAGAAATCACATTGAAAACAGGTTTTCCCTTCCACATCCACAAAAAAGGCAGTCTTTAGAAGTTGTAACTCATCAATATAGACAGGGCATTTTCAAACATATAAGAAGACTTTCTCTTACCTAGAATCTGACTGTAGATCCACACAGCGCTAAATATGTTGCTCATCAGCTGATGATGATGTTCTGAGGAATTTGACATATACAGTAAGTTTAAATCACTTTCTGAGAAGCTCCAATATTTTCCCTGGGGGTGTTGAGCAAAAACCACATAGTGTTTTTACTCAACTCCCCTGGTGTATAAATTGTTTTGGTCTCTGCAATTATAATCCATTTCCACCATTAACAAACTAAAAGCCTGTTAAAAAGTCTTAAAAGCATGCAATGAATTGATTACATTGTGGCTGCACATTTCCGATCTCATTAGTCCATGTTCATTAGACACATTATCAATGTATATTTTTATGGATAGTATATCTAATATTGTTATTTAGTTTGTGAAATAACAGTGTAAATAATTGTTTTCTTGGAATAATTGTTTAAATGTCAGTTTCTTTCTCACATAAAGATACAATATAACCTAAAAAATAAAATAAAATACAATTTTAAGTTATCAGTAGCCTCCTTGGAAGTTTGTGGAGGTCTTGAAGAGGGATCCATAATCGTAGAACAGCCACTGAGAAAGCCCTATCACCCTTTGATTTTATTTGGTATATAATGCAATATAGAAATGATGATGCATAACACGTCCATGAACTTTGTTTTGTAATCAACGTCAAGGTTTTATACAGTATACATAGAGGGAATTCAGGTAAAGTGCATTAAATAAATAATGTCCTTTTAATTAAAGACCATTGTTATGCTCTGCAAGTGTAAAGCCACTGAGCACAATACAATCAGTACAATCTTTACCTGAATTCACCCAATATACATGTGAACTTAATGATCAAAATGCAAAAATATTAGACTAAAACTGTAAATTTGTTTCTACCAAACATTCATCAGCTAATGAAGAGAACATGCAAACATTGTGTTTAAAGTGACGTGACATATGACCAAGTATGGTGACCCATACTCGGAATTTGTGCTCTGCATTCAACCCATCCAAGTGCACACACACAGCAGTGAACCCACACACACCGTGAACACACACCCGGAGCAGTGGGCAGCCATTTATGCTGCGGCGCCCGGGGAGCAGTTGAGGGTTCGGTGCCTTGCTCAAGGGCACCTCAGTCATGGTATTGAAGGTGGAGAGAGCGCTGTACATTCACTCCCCTCACCTACAATTCCTGCCGGCCCGAGACTCGAACCTTTGGGTTACGAGTCCGCCTCTCTAACCATTAGGCCACGACTTCCCCTGAGGTTGTGGAACTTCCCCACAAATTTTATACAGTGTGGATTTCCGATATCACACAAATAATTTATTTTTATTTTTATTAATTAATTATTATTGTTTTTTTATTCAAATCACATAAAATAAAGTGCTTACATTCATTGCACACCTGTTGGTCTACAGCACATTACAGTGCTGAGCATTGGTACTGGCTGTGTGTTAAAAGTCTATATGTCAATATGGTGCAGTAGGCAACATGGCGGTAAAAAGGTCAAAAGGTCCAGAACCTCACTGCTGCACTCTATAAGTCACCAAACAGACCAATAGTCTCTTTTTATGATTTTTTATTTTATTTTATACAAAGTAAATAATTTAAGATAGAATAGCTGTTAGAATAGAATAGAATGGATGTTATGGATTGAGGTGAACTGCAACAGCAGTGAAGAGACCTTCATTATGTTGTCAGCATCTCTCATGAACAAGTAAACAGTAAGCAAGTGGGTTGAGATACAAGAGACAGTGACAAAGTAGATAAACTTTAAAAGCAGCCCTCAAAAAAAAAAAATTGCAATTGAGATAAGTAATGTGTAGTTCAAAAGCACAAGACACAGACTGCTATTGCATGAGAGAGACCCCTCCAAGTACCAACAAAACACAAGAGGATTACTGAGTAAGGGATAAAACATGATAGACATTGGGAAAACATGGTAAACATGTATTGAGCTCTAATGATTGCAAAGGTCAAAGGCACTAACCAGATGATACAAAAAATAATAAAAGCATGACATTTTTACTGAATGGTGAGATCTGTACTAGTAAGGATGAGAAACTAAAATGTATCTTTCAATAGCAATAAATGCCATAAAAAATAAGCCTACAAACAAACAATACTCATATGCACTCCGCATTGCAGCACTTGCTAATTTGGTTGTTAATACGATTATAAAACCAATCTGTAACAGATCTGAAAGAATCAAATGAATTGAATTGACTTGAGCACCATTGAGATGCTTTAGTTGAAGTTTCAGAGCTGACAAACTTTGCAACATTGACACTGAACATGTGAATTAACAGTGAACTAAACCGAGCTGAATAATGACACTTTTGTATTTTTAGTGCTGCTTTGGTACTGTTAATACTGAAGCTGCTAATATAGCGCTACATAAATAAATTGGCTTGACTTGTTAGTTACTGCACATTATGATGATGAGTGCTGGTACTGGTTGCGCGTTGTGCTGTATTCTGATGTCTGTCAGAGCCACTACAGCGGTATAGAAATGCCAGTATATCAACAACATCACTTCTCATGAACAAGTACAATAAACAGTCAACAAATGGGTTTAGATACCAGAGACAGTAAAAAAAAGTTGGAAATTCTTTGGCTTACAGAAAATCCAAAGGATTTAATAAAACCCTTGAATGCATTGGGGAGAATGAGAAAGGTGTAATTCATCAGCACAAGAGAAAGACTGACCAAAATTAATTTGCGTTTATGAGAAGTGAGCGATGTTGAGTGAGAGAGGCCCCTCCAAGTACCAACAAAACACAGGAGGATTATTGTGTACAGGATAAAATACGCTAGACATTGGGACAGGCCATGAAATTTTAGAGTATGATTTTTTTATCCCTGCAAAGATCAGAGGCACTAACCAGATGATGAAACAAATAAAACAGGATAATTTGACTGAATGGTGAGTTCTGTACCAGATAGGATAAGAAACCAAAAGGTATCTTTCAATAGCAATACATGCCATGAAATACAGACCCACAATCAAACAATACTTATATGCACTCTTTGATTCCCTAGACTCCCATTGTTGTTGATATCAACACAAGAATGATCTGTAACAGATCTGAAAGAATCAAATGTATCACATAAACTGAAGCAGCACGATTAGACTTGATGAGAAAACACAGTGCAAACAGGGTCAAGAGGACGACTGGAATCTCAATAATACATAAAATCCAGATAAACACTGATTCTGCATGCTCCGCTCTAGAGTACACAGAGCCGGTGATGTTGAATTGTGTCATGGTCACACAAAGTCTCGACAGTCAGCACTGAAATAATAATAATACATTTTGTTATGAAAAGAAACACAAAAAAATCACACTAATTCATTTCTGACTGATGGTGTCAGATAATATCATGCAGTTGTTTAATACAAGACTTGTTCATTCCAGTTAAAATTCACATATGAGCTGGACATGATCTTACCTGGAATCAGACTGTAGATCCACTTAAACCACTGAAGATGCTGCACATCAGTTGATGATGATATTTCATAAGTCTAAATAAACTAGCAAAACGTCACTTTAAAGATTAGTTTATTTCAATTACAAGACTCTAAATAATTAAACTGGAAATGCTTTTGTGGTAAGCTCCATAAAGATGGTCAAAATATTTAAGCAATATGTTTTTTATAAGCTCTGAAAAAGGACCACAAACAATGCCAGTGATTTCAGAATGCAGCAAATAGCAGAATTTTATAAAGTATTTATAAAATGCCAGTATAACCTGGAATTAGACTCTGGATCCTCTTACAGGACTGATGATGTTACTGATCACAAGATGATGGTGTCTGTGAAAAGTTCATCACATCATGAATCACGTCACATTAGGGAAAGTGTTTTTCAGTCAAATAATGGCATGATGAGACTTATAAAATGCTTCCATTACATTTCGGTTTCAAAGATAAATAAATGATGCATTTTACCAGTTATCACTTCAGCAATGCTGTCTTCTTTTGTTGCATAGTGTGCTTAGCCTCTTTGTAGGCTATTTGATTTCTCTTTGAGAAAACTACATCAACAACAATGATTCTTCCTGATTTTCTCTAAAAATATATATTTTTTCGTTGATAATGTCTTCAAGTGTCTCATTATTTTGGAACTACAGAGCCCAGACAAAATACATGTTTACTTGACACATGCAACATCACATGTGAATGTCTGAGTTCCTCAGGCTTGGAAGCACTGGTACAGCTGGCTGAACGGTAGAAAATATGTAGAAGAGAAATTAATTTGAAATAACAAGTTTATATATCACACTAGCCTATAATTATGCCCTTTTCTGCCACAGTTTATCTGAAGAATCATGCTGGGAAGACGTGCGTACATGTAGCCAGTTACAGACGGCAAATAAAAAAAATCCTCTGACAAAGTCGAAAAATACAGTTCTACATAATAAATGTAAATATCATATTGTAGTCACACGTCTTAATTCCCCCCTCCACCAATGTGCACGCTCACTGCCGCGCAAGCGCAAACAGAACCAAAATAATGATGCCGTGGCTAGCCTCCGTTTAACAGGGCGCGATGGGCGGGTTTTAGAGAAATATCAGCCAATCAGAGTGCCCCACGACCAGTGGGCATGATGTCTGCTGGCCTGACAGCAATGCGAATGTCCAGCGTGTCTATAGGAACTTTATACGTTAATTCAGTGATTTGACGGAGGAACGAAAAAGTAAACATGGTTGCCATATGCCCAGTGGCCCACAAACTACTAAACTACGTTCCTTTTTTACTAGTTTTGATCGATCTTCGATACGAAGGTAAGAGGTCAGTTCTATTGTTTAAGAAATGATTTTTAACCAGTTTTGTTCATCTTCATGGCAGTTATTTAGAGAAACTGGCTTTGTTGTTTTTATAAATTAACTCAAAGCAAAGTCAATGAGAGATGAAAAATCCCAGCTGTTTAGATGTCTACACGTTACTCATGAACTACATACGAAGAACTGTTATAATAGTCCATAAACACACTGCTGAGGATCCAGTTACCTGTCAAGCATGCTTTAAAACTTAATAATGGTTTCTTTATTTAGTTTGTGTGATGTTATGTTGTCTATGGCATTGTTTTTTCTATTATACTGCTCTAAAGGAATACTGTGATTCCAAGTCACTGTTTCACTTCACTATAATGTTTACTAATCTAGTCTTCCTGACACTATTGTACTCTACTCGACTCCAGTGGACACGGTTCGAGGCATACTATGCTATTGCCATACTAACTACACTAATGTGCAATACTCCAGTGTGCATTACTTCTACTGAATACATGGTTCAGGTATTGCATGTATACCTTATTGTGCTATGTGGCTCATCTAGACTTAAAACGTATTTGTCTTTGCAGGAGTTAATGGTGGGAAGGATGGTGGTGTTGAGAATCATCTGGAGATGGGGAAGAAGCTTCTGGCTGCTGGACAGCTGGCAGATGCTCTCTCTCACTTCCACGCTGCTGTTGGTGAGGACTGGATCTTTTTACATGAGAACTTAAATTAAATCTTGTGTGTAATGCATTCTTTTCCACACAGTGCAGTTTCTATGTAAGCAATGTGTCTAGATTTAATCATATAAAATAAATAATATGCATAAATAAATAATACACTCCCCTCCAAAAGTATTGGAACAGTGAGGCCAATTCCTTTATTTTTGCTGTAGACTGAAAACATTTGGGTTTGACATCAAAAGATGAATATGAGACAAGAGATCAGCATTTCAGCTTTCATTTCCAGGTATTCATATCTGGATCTGATAAACAACTTAGAAGATAGCACCTTTTGTTTGAACCCACCCATTTTTCATGTGAGCAAAAGTATTGGAACAGATAGAATTAGCATAGATTAAAGTGAAAAATACTTTTAGTTGCAAATCCTTTGCTTTCAATAACTGCATCAAGCCTGTGACCCATTGACATCACCAAACTTTTGCATTCTTCTTTTGTGATGCTTTTCCAGGCTTTCACCGCAGCCTCTTTCAGTTTTGGGGGGTTACTCCCTTCAGTCTCTTCTTTAGCAGGTAAAAGGCATACTCTACAGGGTTTAAGTGTGGAGATTGACTTGGCCAGTCTAAAACCTTCCACTTCTTGCCCTGATGAACTCCTTTGTTGTTTTGGCAGTGTGTTTTGGGTCATTATCTTGCTGCATGATGAAGGATCTCCCAATCAGTTTGGTTGCATCTTTCTGTAAATTGTCAGACAAAATATTTCTGTAGACTTCTGAGTTAATTTTGCTGCTGCCGTCATATGTTACATCATTAATGAAGATTAATGAGCCTGTCCCAGAAGAAGCGATGAAAGCCCGAGCCATTACATTACCTCCACTGTGTTTCAGATGAGCTTGTATGTTTGGGATCATGAGCAGATCCTTTTTTTCTCCAAACTTTAGCCTTTCCATCACTTTGGTCCATAAAATCAGTCCATAAAACCTTGTCCCAGAATTTTTGAGGCTCGTCTCCTATTCTTCTTGCTAATGAGTGGTTTGCATCTTCTGGTGTAGCCTCTGTACGTTTGTTCATGAAGTCTTCTGCGAACAGTAGATTGTGATACCTTCACTCCTGCCCTCTGGAGGATGTTGCTGATGTCACTAACAGTTGTTTTAGGGTCTTTCTTTACAGCTGTCACAATGTTTCTGTCGTCAACTGCTGATGTTTTCCTTGATCTACCAGTTCGAGGTGTGTTAGTACACCAGTGGTTTCTTTCTTCCTCAGGAGATTCCAAATGGTTGTACTTGCTATTGCCATTGTTTGTGCAATGGTTTGATTGATTTTTCATCTTCTCTCAGCTTCACAATTGCTCGTTTTTCACCCATAGACACCTCTCTGGTGTTCATGTTGGTTACACGTCTAACTAACTATAAATGCAGTCTGCACGGATCTGAAACTGAGCGCAGACATTCAGTGCTATTTATTGTTTGAATAATCAATTAATAGGACACACCAGGGCAACAAAACACACCTGTCAGTCACATGTTCCAGTACTTTTGGTAACATGAGCAATGGGTGGGTTCAAACAAAAGGTGCTATCCTTGAAGTTGTGTATCAGATCCAGATGAAAATACCTGTAAATAAAAGCTGAAATGTTAATCTCTCATCTCATATTCATCTTTTGATGTCAAACCCAAATGTTTTCAGTCTACAGCAAAAATAAAGGAATTGGCCTCACTGTTCCAATACTTTTGGAGGGGAGTATATACATGTGTGTATATATATATATATATATATATATATATATATATATATATAACAAATATTTTTTTTTCATTTATATATTTTAAGTATATATACACACACCACACACTCTTTTTTTTTTTTTTTTTATTATCAGATGGTGACCCCAAAAATTACTTGGCATACTATAGGAGAGCAACTGTGTACCTTGCCATGGGAAAGTCAAAATCTGCATTACCAGACTTGAGCAAAGTCATCGAACTTAAACCGGACTTCACATCGGTGGGTTCAGAATCATTTCACACTAAAATATGTACAACATTTTCATATGATTTACCGAAACCTGTGTAACCAGTGTTTCATCTTAATCCACAGGCGAGGCTTCAGAGAGGAAATTTGCTGCTGAAACACGGCAAACTTGATGAAGCAGAAAGTGATTTCAAAAAAGTGGTGCGTGATATTCGGTTTGCATTAGGGATGCACCAATTGGACACCGGTTATTCATTACCTGCCATCTTTAACTTGTATAATAACATCCGAATGTGAATTGATTTCTGCAATTTTACTGTGTAGTTCATTTTTCTGTAGCATATGGCTCAATATTAAATCTGCAGTAAAAAAAAAATATATAGCAGATAAGGTTAGTATTGGTTGAACATAATGCTAAAATACAGGCTGTTTGTATTGGCCTCAAGTTTTCTGATCAGTGCACACCTAGTTATCACGCCCACATAAATCTTCTCAAGAAAATGTCAGTACATTCTATATCACATTAATATTTCAATTGTAATACCTATGAGGAAACAATATTTAATTAAGTCTCCCTGAAGTGCCATCATCCTTCTCCTGAGTATTCTTAGTTGGGTGAGTCAGTGGGGTATATTTCCTGTCATTACTCCAAAGGCTTCGTTTAACCTGCACAATTGAACTGTTCTGCTGTTTTGACACTTGCTATCTGTTCATTGTCTTAAGTGTGACACTTTTTTTTTTTTGTCTTTTAGCTCAAATCAAACCCAAGCAGCAGGGAAGAGCAGGAGGCACAGAGCCAGCTGAAGAAATCTGATGAAATTCAGAGACTGGTGGGCCAGGCACAGAGCGATTTCAATCGCAGAGACTACGGCTCTGCTGTATCGCACCTCGACATTATCATTGATGTGAGTTAACCTGGATCAGGGTTATCATCATTAACTAAACCTAGAACTATAGCCAAGAAAACAATGTACTTTTGTTTTTTGAAAAACACTGATCTAAAACAAAACATCTTAAACTTAAAAACTTAAAAAACTTAAAACTAAATAACTAAAACTAATAAATGAAAAGTAAGAAAAACTATATATGCATATTTTAAAAAAAAAACATCAAAAGCTACAAAAAATTACTATAACTTCAATTAAAATGAAAGTGAAAACAGAAAATATAAAAATGAAATCTTATTTGAAATATTAACAGAAGCTATAATAGTACATCAATGACTATTAAAGTAACAAACTTAGAAAGCTCACCAGACTGCTGAAAAACTGATCCAAAGAAGTATGTCCCAAACATTGATTTATATATAATATTCTCTTTTATAGATCTATGGTCCCAAAACTATATATTTCGTAAATAACAATAAAAAAAAAAGAAAATTTAAAAATAGAACCCAATTAAAAATATTAAGGAATTTATAATAGTATAGCAATGATACTAAAATAACATTACCCTTGAACACTCAAATGTTTGAATTGACCTTAGAGGTTCCTGTTTACTGTAGGTGATCCAGGTGGTTTTGTCCTGGTGCACAAAGGGATTACTTGTGCTCAATAAGGGCACTCTTTGTTCAGTAATGTCATCATGTTTGCTTTGTAGGAACTGTAAACAGAACAAATATCAAGTTAACTGCCAATAGCAATGTATTATTATTAAAAAACAAGATTTGTCTTTTTATTTGCTTGTCATCTTTTCAGACGTGTTGTTTGGGATGCAGACTCCAGAGAGATGCGGGCAGAGTGTTTCATTCAGTTGGGTGAAATGGGCAAAGCCGTCAGTGACCTCAAGGCTGCTTCAAAACTAAAAAGTGACAACACTCAGGCTTTCTACAAGCTCAGCACCATCTATTACAACCTGGGAGACCATGAGATGTCCCTCAAGTAAGACAACATGTAGTTATTAATGCTTTAGGTCTGGGAGTTTGGAGTTCATGTATGCTACAAAAGCATTCTAGGTCTACTAGCGTATTGCACAACATAGACCTTAACTTATACTGCCTTCTATGTTTTAATAATAGTATGTGAAATGAAATGCAACATATGCAAAGATAAATGTACAAGTGAGCAGCTTCCAGTTTTCAGTCTGGTTATTTTGAATTTGTAATAAACATTTAGAAGCTGAACCCATGCTTAATAGTGTTTTTTTTTTTGCAGTGAGGTGAGGGAGTGTCTGAAACTGGACCCGGATCATAAGCAGTGCTTCAGCCACTACAAGCAAGTTAAGAAGCTCAACAAACAGATACAAGCTGCCGAGGAACTGATCCAGCAGCAAATGTATGTCTCAGTGTTGCTATATTTAAATAAATAAATAAATAAACCTTTTTAAAGAATATAACATTAATAATAATATTGTGAGATAGGTGAAAATAAGAAAAATAATCTGTTATTTTTAGTAATGTTTATTTTTTTATTGTTTTATATTTCCATATAATATAACACATCCTTACATTTTTCAAACTTGTCCTATGCAGGGTCACAGGGATTCCAGGATACCCTAAATATATAATATAATATAATAATATAAAACAATAATATAAAATAAACATTTTCATTAATTTATTCATTCATTTGAATATAATGAACTAAAATAATATTACATACACACTATCATTCAAAAGTTTGAGGTCTTTAATTTATTAAACTTTCTTTTATGCTTAACAAGGCTGCATATATTTAATAAAAAAAATAATCAAAAATACAGTAAAAACTGTATAATTAAATATTTTTACACTTTAAAAAACTATTTTATTTTAATATATTTTAAAGTGTAATTTATTCCTGTGATGGCAAAGATGAATTTACATCTTCAGTGTCACATGATCCTTCAGAAGTTGCACTCAAGGATTATTTTCCAGGATTCTTCAATAAATAAAAAAAGAACAGTTTTTATTTGAAACGAATATTCTTTACTGCCACTTATAAATTTAATTGAAACACATTAAAGTGAATGTACACTCATTGACAATCTAAAGAAACTAAATGATTGTTTTACTGAATCCCCAGGTACAGCGATGCAGTTAGTAAATACGAGTCTGTTATGAAGACAGAACCAAATGTTCCTCAATTCATACTTAACGCCAAAGAACGCATGTGTCACTGTTTGTCAAAGGTGAGACTGAGCTCCTTGACCACAAGGTGTCGCTATCTACCAAAGCATACACTGCATCTGCGTGTAACTGATGTGAGTGATTATGCTTTGGTCTTATTCCTCAGGACCAACAAACTGCTAAAGCCATCTCAGTGTGCAGTAAAGTTCTGAAAGCAGACCCTCACAATGTGAATGCTTTAAAAGACAGAGCAGAGGCCTACCTCCAGGATGACCAATATGAAGAAGGTAGATCTGGATATATAGACAATTTTATTTTTTAATTTGAACCATTGTAACAGTTTTTATATTTTATAAATAACTGGGTGATGTTTTATACATAGGATGTACAATTAAAATATGATTTAAAAAATAGTTTAAGTATTCTTGGCAAATTGTTACTTTTAATACTTTTTCCTCAAGATTGCTCTTAAAATGATTAGGTGAAGTGACAGAATTGTTCTTTTTGCAGCCATTAAGGACTTTGAGAGTGCTAAAGAACATAGTGAGAACGACCGGCAGATCAAGGAGGGTCTGGAAAGAGCACAGCGGCTCCTCAAACAGTCCCAGAAGAGAGATTACTACAAGATCCTGGGTGTAAAGAGGTTAGATAATACATACAAACAACTGTCTATCATCTGGTAATCAATGCAGAGGTCTAATACTCATTTTAAAGTAAGTAAACACTCTCATCCAACTGCTGTGGTTGCAGAACCGCCCAAAAGAAAGAGATCCTGAAAGCATACAGAAAGCTGGCACAGCAGTGGCATCCAGACAATTTCCAGGATGCAGAAGAAAAGAAAAAGGCAGAGAAGAAGTTCATAGACATCGCTCAAGCCAAAGAAGTCCTCACCGATCCAGGTATATTTTAGTGCCACATTTGTAGCTTCACCCTGTTGTTGCTCGGTTAATGTTCTGTGGTAACTTAGTCCAGTTCTTCTGTTTCTCTGCAGAGATGAGGAGTAAGTTTGACCAGGGTGAGGACCCCATGGATCCAGAGAGTCAGCAGGGTGGGGGGCATCACCACCACCACCACGGTGGCTGGGAAAACTTCCAGGGATTCAATCCTTTCGGTTCTGGACCTTTTAATTTCAAATTCAATTAAGGACCTAGGGCCTGGATATGTGCTGGAGTCAGCCAATAGGAACTGGCACCTTCTGAACCCGCCACCCACAGGCACAGCTCTGACATGACAAGCGCCTTCAAACACCGATCTTACGCTATCAAGTGATCCCGTTTGCTAACTGTCATTCTTCGAAGCAGCTCCTATACTTTCAGGGATCTTACAATCCAGAGAGCAAGGTTAATAGACGAGCAACGTCTGTGAGCGCTGACCTTTTCATTCCCAAGAATAATATGTACATAGAAAACAATGCTATTTTTCTATGAATCAAACTATGCTGTAAATAAGGAAATAAAGAGATATGAATGCTTATTTAAATTAACATGACTTTTTGGTCTGTTTTTAACTATGACTGAAGAGCATAGCGGCGTTTAGATTAAACAAATTTGTGCAATCAAATGCTTTTAACATTAAAATGAATGAATTTAAATCAAGTGTATCATAAAAGACTTGTATCCCCTTTCAGAATAAAAATAACACTTTATTCCTGAGAAAATCCACATCTTTGAACATCAAGGCATAGAAACAAATGTGTACAGAGTTAATGATGTAATATAAATAAAACAGGGGATGTAAAGGATCCGTCTCAATAATTGGGATACAGAGACAGTTTTAGAGAATGGATCTGCAGATCTGACCGACAGCAATGAATATGGGAATTTGATTTTCCCCCCATAATAGTTTACAATTGTATGGTTTATTCTGGAAATATACTGTATATCTTAGAGAGCTCTACTTGGTAGTGTTCAGACTTTCAACGGCAACTTAAAAGTGAGTTTATTAGGGAGACCTTTGCTTTAAATCAACAATTTGCAATCACAGATACCTTTCATTTGCAAACACTGACTGTTAAAATATGATGACAGAATATTTACTGAAACTATGAACTGTGAAACAGTATAAACATCTATAATCTTATCTGAAGGAATGTACACAATATTGACATGTTTGTCCCTTATAAATATACACCAGTGCCACTGTAATTTCATAAACTGGCCAAAAATATCAGAAAACACTGCAATTGTTTTAAATCTTTGTCAACAATTATTTATAAAAAGTTATTTATACAGTTTACATCTTGAAGTCAGAGAGCATTCAAACTAAACCATTCAAAATCATATACATAAAAAATGTCATGAAGTCCTTTAAAATGTTTCCTTGTGTGTATTTCCTCAGTGTTCCTGTTGTGGAAAACATCTCTGTACGGTTGAGTTCAAGATTCACAGGAAGATAGGTGCAAACATGAGCACTCAAGTGCTAAAGTTCATCACGTCGAGTGCCTGTTAAAATACAGATGATGTTTATGAACTGTGCTTTATACACAAGGCTTACTAGAGAAAAATCATTTTAGTGATGACTAAGTCTTACCTGTGTGCTGTGGTGATGATGATGATCTACCCTCAGTAATTTTCTCCTTCTGCTCCTTCACCCGTTTGAGAAACTGTTTTATCTCATTGTCGTACTTGGACCATTCTGGAACAATCCTCACCGCTGCACTTAACTTGGGCTCTTTGGTCTTTGGGTTATTGCACTGCAATAAATCAACACAAAGAAAACAGTCAATTGTGGTGGCAAAACACTTCCTTCAACCTTTTCCATCAGTGCTTAGAGTGGCCTTATTTAATTTCTTGAGCACTTAAAGTGAAAACTGCCAATGCCGTTCATCTATAATAGAGCTTGATATCAACACTTTCATGACTTCTGAGTCACAAAACACATTTTTACAACATAACGGCACTTTGATTGTGCCACTGGCACAGAAAGTTCAGAAAAGTTACATCATACCGGAGAATAGACAGCAAAACAAAAAGCACACCACAACTGAGCTCAAACTGGTTACTAGTTTGGACATCAGTTGAGAACCAGCTATTTCACTGTTTTTAACACTGATAACAAATAATGGTTCTTAAGCAATTAGTTTTTACTGTATTTAACATTTACAAATAAAAAGTCTTACCAAACTCAAATTTTGAAAAGGCAGTGTAGATTAAGAATAAATTAACATTCACACAACACATCATATTGTAAGAAACACGAGGCCCAATAGCTTCTCTGTAGAATCATCAGATTTATATAAAAATGTGTTCATGGTGAACAGAAAAGTAGCAGCAACTGTGCTAATGACAAACAATGGCTAAATACACTAGATCAACTGTATGACTGAATTTAAGAACTGAATCTTTATGCAATGAACATTATTGCATTAAAGTTTCCATTAAGGCTTTTCTAGTCATCTGATTAATATATATACATACATACATACATACACACACATATATATATATATATATACACACACACACACAGTATATATATATTAGTGCTGTCAATAATAATAATAATTTTTTTTTTTTTACAATTAATCGCGATTAATCCCACCTAACATTAAAGTTTTTAAATATACTTTTATATTGCAATAATTTCACATTCAATCTTTAAATGTACAATGTACAAACAACATAAAGACAGTATATTTTTTTATATTTCTTTAATGGCATCTTTTTTATGATTGAAGGCCAGCATCACTAATATCAATACTACTGATGTCTCTATAAAATTGTTTTTCCCTCTTAATATTTAACCATTGTCTAGCCATTCAGCATTACAGTATTATTGACAGCTATCAATTTTAACATTTATTAGACTTAACTTCTAATTCAAGTGAACTTAAAACAATCTTCACACAAACACATTACAATAAATGACATATTTAGCTACCTGTGCCTTCAGCAGAAATATACAGAAAATGAATAGTTACCAAACACTAAATTAAATATCTGATGAACCCCTTAAAGCTATAAAAGTTATTGATTTCCTCTTTTTTTTTCTTTTGTTCTTGGATTAATAGACATCACAGCAGCTGGTTATTAGCTTATTGTCCTGCTATTGCTTTAAAAGCTGCTGCTGCTGCTTTCTGACCCACTTCAGGTCTTAGTCTCATCTAATGAGCGGACGAGTTGAATCGGGTGTGTTAGATGAGGGAGACAGACAGTGCTGGAGTCCCTCAGGAAAGTTTTGAAAACCATTTCAGAGACATGTTCTTAAATGTGACGCATATCATATTGCATGCATGCACACAGTTTTAAGGCAGCTTTAATCGCCTTTTTGGTAACTTCATGCCTTAACTGACGGCATAACTAGGACATTGCATGCACGTAGTTTCTTTCGCTGTTTGATATGAAATGATACAGGCTACAGCATGCGCCGGCACCTTTGTGTGTGTATTTGAATAGCGCACGCTACGAGCACAGTATCTTTTCCGCACGGAGGCGACGTTAGAGTGCGCATCTGAAACGTCTCCCGTTTGATGTGGTCATAAAGACGTTCTGCATCTAAATAAACGCAATCCTTTTCAAGAAAAAAGAGAGAGGCAGCAGTTGTGAATGGGGTGGCCAACCCTAGCCCCGCCCCTGCGTTAACGGCGTTAAATATTTTTAACGCGTTAATCTGAAAAAAATTATCTCCTGCGTTAACGCGCTAATTTTGACACCACTATATATATATATATATATATATATATTAAACTAAAAGGGATTTAAGTTTTTTCAGTAATTAGCAATCAAACGTTTTTAAACAGCAAAACGAATGAGCTATTCATTATTATGGAATGGTAAAGCAATGATATTATGGGGCAAAGTTGGCACGAAAATAAAAGAATAAAAGAAACAAAAATGACAATTGCTTCCCTATAGTGTGTTTGAGTAAAAATAACCCCACACAGCACTGGAGTAAGACTTTCACAACTAAACTTGGTATACATTAATGAGGTGAAAGTGCTGGATGGAATGCGGAGGTCAGCACTCTTTTAAACCTGCGTCAGACCTGAGTACAGCCTGTGCTGTGAGCTGCAGCCCTCACACCCATTTCCCTCACTGCCGTCTCTAATGAGACGTTTCCCACTCCACCTCCCAGGAGCAGCCGGCAGGGAGGAGGAGGGTGTAAATGAGACTACTATTTTTGTCGCTCTGTGTATGCGCGTTAGTCATAGTGGGAATGAAGAAATCTGGGTATGATCAGACTGCAGGCATTTCAACCTAATATCACTTCAAATATCGTCTTCAAGGTGCTCTTTTTTTTAAATGAAACAAAGCAAATTGATCGTTATTGCTGAAATTATAATCAGTGCCAAATACAATATTTGGGGTTATGCTAGGGGATATAAAATATCTAAACTCTAATGTTTATCTGTAACACTGTACAATAAAGTCTTATGTTTGGTAACATTAGTTAACTATATTAACTGTATCAGTTAACATGAATTATCAGCTATAATACTTCTACAGCATTTAATAATCTTAGTATATGTCAGTTATGTTAATTTCAATATTTACTATTACTTTTTTTGGGATAAAAAGTTATATCTTATAATAAGTTATATAAAACAATGAACAATATTAATATTTTTATTAACTTATATTAACAAAGACTCATAAATTCTGTAATATATATAATAGTTCAGGTTTGCGAATGCCATTTACTGGCATCTTCCCAATGGGTCTCCCGTTCCTGCTAAGCTGTAGTGTTTTGGTAGTTGAAAGATAGTGTGGTGTGAATGCACACTAACCAGATCTATGGTCTTGGATGTAGTTTTGGAATTGTCATCACACCAGGTCTCACACCACAGCCACTCCTGAGGTAAGGACTTGATGGCTACTTGATGGATCATGTTGTTGGGAAGGTCCTGATAGCATCAAACCCCATAGAGAACATTCAAATTACATTTGAATTAAAGTCTTCTCTAATGGTCAACATGTGTGATGTCAAGGACATACCTGGTCCAGGTTAGACAGACTGTTGGGATCTTGGCTTAAGGCTTGGTACTGCCCTCTGAGGCGGTCTCCAGCTGCGATCTTCCGGAATTTTTTTAAGTCCACCACATATAATGCACTGGAGAAAAAGGGCAACATTTATTAAATATTACCCATATCACAATGTCATATAACAACAGAATCCTCTCAAAACATTTTAAAATGTTACAGCAAACCTATAATCTATAAAGATGAAATTGACAATCTGTGTTTTCAACATACGTTATTGTGATTTGTTGAGGTCTAACCTGATGTGGTATTTCCTGTGTCCAAGATGAGAAGCCCAGTAGCCAGTCTTCCAAAAACGGTAGCCTTCCATCTCTTTTCGGCTGTCGCAGAATGGTGTGTACCCATAGGGGGCGCCCTCTAGATCCAGATCTCTCAGCTCCTTCAAATCTGCCCTGACAATCTAAATATAAAGTATGCCGGGTTATGTTTTGCAATAAGAAGGTATCACTATTTGCTAATGTGCTAACAGGATGAATTGTTGGAGAAGTGCCTGTGAATTCTCTTGGCTGCTATTAACTAAAAAATGGCAAACTGTAAGACATGTATTGTTCAATCAGATTCACAAGTTGGAAATGGATGCATATCAACATGAAAAACATAAACACACAATTTTTTTATATATCTATGACTAAATCTGCTAATATGTGCAGCATACAACAGAGAACACTGTACAGAGTACTGTATCCCACAATGCAACAACCTCTGCATGCCCTTCATGTAGTATGGATAAACTAGAAGTAATATCAGCCATGATTTTTATTATCTTTTTCTTGACTCATTTTGTGTTCAGACCGCCAAGAATTGAGATTCACCCAAAAATGAAAATTGTGTTATTATTTACTCTCCCTCATGCTGCTTGAAACCCTTAAGACTTCCGTTCATCTTAAAAACACAATTGAAGCTGTTTTTAATGAAACTGAAAGTCCATTCCCCCAAAACTTTGACGCTTCAAAAAGTTCATAAATCAACTGTAAAAGCAATCCATTTGTGAATGGTTCCGAAGGGACACAATCATGTCTTGTATATGAACAAATTCAATTTAGGCTTTCATTCACATATAAACATGGATCAACATCAAAACACATTAAATATGGTATGGTCAAACATGCTCAAATGTAATGGCTTGACATGCAAAACCAAACCTGACTGTTATGAAGAGGAATCAAAGTCTTTATGTGTTTGGAACAACATGAGGATGAGTAAATAATTACAGAATTTCCATTTTTGGTAGAAATAAGCATTTACATTTACATTTATGCATTTAGCAGACGCTTTTATCCAAAGCGACTTACAGTGCATTCAGGTTATACATTTTTTTTGTCTGTATGTGTGTTCCCCGGGAATTGAACCCACAACCTTTTGCGCTGCTAACGCAATGCTCTACCACTGAGCCACAGGAACACATTTAACATGAATTTGGATTAAAAAAATATACAAAAAAGCTGTAATTACTTCTGAGATGCCACTCGCTGAATTTAACCTGTATTGAGATCATGTTTGTTGCTAAATGCACAAATATGCTTGTATTTCATTCAGAACCACTGTTTTTCTCATGTGCAAGGTCACCTGATCAGCATCTACAAAGATGATCTTGTCCACAGCCAGGGGGAAAAGCACATCCAGGAAAAGGATCTTATAACCCCAGATGATACGTTGCTTTTCTGTCTGCTGGTGAAGCCAGCGGGGCCATTTATACTGGACCAGCTCATACTGGAAATCATAAGCCTTCGCCATGTGAGAGATGGTGTCCTGTACACACACAAGCAGAAAGGGATAGACTACAGAGGTCGACACGCTATATTTGGCACAGTACATCTATTAACACATTCATGGATAATTCCTCCCCATTTTCATTGCTAAGATTATGAAAAAGCATCAATTTAATCTTTAATGTTGGAGCATAAATTGCAAAGCATGACTTCTGTTCTGCTCATGGTTTAATGTTTGAAAATTAATTTAAGGCAGGCATAAATGTATTAGTATTTTACTGTTTTATTATTAGATTCTTTTTCTTAAATATTTGATTTTTAAATTCTACAGTGAAATATTGCAGTAGTAATATCTCTTATTTTGTTTATTTTTTTAATATTATTACTGTATTGTATTGTATTATAATCACATTGTCATATAATCACAAAATGTTAGGGCAAATTGTGTTGCCATGCAAATAAGCATAAACAAAACAAAAATAATTTTAATTCACAATTGTAATTTTTTATCAGAACATAGCAATTTGATTTTTTACTCAAATTGTGTAGCCCCTATATTAAAAGTATAATTATAATTGTATAATTAAAACTGAAATCGGACATCACACTGAGAGCAAAGCATCACAAAATAAAACTTACATATCTCATTAAAAAAGTAAATGAATATAAAAAGTTAAAAATGTGATAAAACAAATCTGATGCCATAAACTTTGTAAAGTCAGTCAAAACCAAAATTAAAAATAAACTAAATAACCTGTGCATCCTGACTCTTTAAAACATAACCTCAGCAAGGCAAATTGGAAACAGTCATTTCAGCCAGCTCTT
Source organism: Schizothorax lantsangensis (assembly GCA_027422415.1). Lineage (NCBI taxonomy): Eukaryota > Metazoa > Chordata > Actinopteri > Cypriniformes > Cyprinidae > Schizothorax > Schizothorax lantsangensis. The sequence continues at coordinate 17,425,629 of CM049848.1, forward strand.
GCTATGTTTGTGTACAAAATGCATCAGTCAGTCAGTGAATGGCCAGGTGAGTGCCTAGAGCATGCTGGGAATGATAGCCATCTTACCTTAAATGAGGGGGAGAGGTAGTTTTTGAGGAACCAGAACTTGACAGGGGTTTTGGTGTGTTGAAGGACAGAGAGCATCATTATTCTATAAGGGGAAAAAATGGGAAGTAGAAATACATGAGGAGTTGAAGATGACACTGACATGGGTGCGTTCATACAAGTGGTGGTCCTACCTCAGGAAGCGCTCATATAAATGTCCAGAGGCCACTGAGAAAATGTTGAGAATGTCTTTCTTCTTGTCATCCTCGTCCACACTCGGGCCACCGGCAAAGCTGTAAGACACCCAAAAAACACACACTTATCTCAAAAAACGTGGCACAGCAACAGGGATACAGCTCTGCTAATAATCTGTTATAACAGGATTATGTGAACCATTTGTCGATTACAAAAGCTGAATTTTCAGCAGCCATTACTCTAGGCTTCAGTGTCACATGATCCTTTCAAAATCATTATAATATGCTGATTTGCTGCTCAAGAACATTTTTTTTTATTAGCAAAGCTAAAAACAGTTGTGCTGCTTAATATTTTTGTGGTAACTGTGAAACACTTTTTTCAGGATTCTTTTAAATAGTTCAAAAGAACAGCATTTTGTAAATAGATTTTTAAAAATAAATTACAACCCCAAATCAGAAGAAGTTGGGACAGTATGGAAAACGCAAATAAAAAAAGAAAGTAGTGATTTCTAAATTTACTTTGACTTGTATTTCATTGCAGACAATATGAACAAAATATTTCATGTTTGTCTGGTCAACTTCATGTCATTTGTAAATATACATCCTTTCCTGTCATTCAGACCTGCAACACATTCCAAAAAAAGTTGGGACAGTAAAGCATTTACCACTTTGTAATGTTGCCATTCCTTTTCACAACACTTAAAAGACGTTTAGGGACTGAAGACACCAAGTGATGAAGTGTTTCAGGTGTAATTTTGTCCCATTCTTCCTGCAAACAAGTCTTAAGGTGGGCAACAGTACGGGGTCTTCATTGTCGCATTTTGCGCTTCAAAATGTGCCACACATTCTCTATTGGAGACAGGTCGGGACTGCAGGCAGGCCAGTCAAGTACCCGTACCCTCTTCCTCCGCAGCCAGGACTTTGTAATGTGTGCAGAATGTGGTTTTGCATTGTCTTGTTGAAATATGCATGGACGTCCCTGGAAAAGATGTCTTCTTGAAGGCAGCATATTGTGCTCCAAAATCTCTATGTACTTTTCAGCATTAATGGTGCCATCACAGAAGTGCAAGTTACATTTGCCAAGGGCACTGACACAACCCCATACCATGACAGACCCTGGCTTTTGGACTTGTTGCTGGTAACAGTCTGGATTATCCTTTTCTTCTTTGGCTTCTGGACACTGTTAACATAGGGCTTCCTTTTGGCACAGTACAGTTTTAACTGGCATTTGTGGATGTAACTACGTATTGTGGTACTTGACAAAGGTTTGCCAAAGTAGTCCTGAGCCCATGTGTTGATATCGCTTATAGATGAATGACGATTCTTGATGCAGTGCTGCCTGAGGGATCGGAGATCACGGTTGTTCAGCTTAGGCTTGTGCCCTTGTCCTTTATGCACTGAAATTCCTCCAGATTCCTTGAATCTTTTAATTATGTTATGCACTGTTGAAGGTGAAATATCCAAATCTCTTCCTATCTTTCTTTGAGGAACATTGTTTTTAAACATTTCAATAATTTTCTCACGTATTTGTTGGCAAACTGGCGATCCTCGGCCCATCTTTGCTCCTAAAGGACTAGACCTTTCTTGGATGCTGCTTTTGTACCAAATCATAATTACAATCACCTGTTGACATCAACTGTTTCAAATCACATCATTATTTAACCAATTTACCTCATTACTAGCCCTAAATTGCTCCTGTCCCAACTTTTTTTGGAATGTGTTGCAGATCTGAATGACAGGAAAGGATGTTATATTTACAAATGACATGAAGTTGACCAGACAAAACATGAAATATTTTGTGTTCATATTGTCTGCAATGAAATACAAGTCAAAGTAAATTTAGAAATCACTACTTTCTTTTTTTATTTGCGTTTTCCATACTGTCCCAACTTTTTCTGATTTGGGGTTGTAAGTAACAAAATATGAAACTAAATGGAATCTTCAAGTAAATGATGCTAGATAATTTCTTGGCAATAACTTGCCAAGTTGTTGGTTCAGCCTAGGTTTTGAGACAGCACGAGTGATTTTATTTCCTTTTATTTCATGTCGACAAAGAATTCTGTATGTATGTTCTGAGGTGGTTCAGAGATTTCTGAAGATTTCAACCTCCATCATTACCACAAAACAAAACCAAGTGCCATCTGTAGCTTTCCACAACCACCCTAGCCAAGATCTCACCTACTGCTGCCTCTACACAGAAATTCACATTAGACCATTTTTTTTTATAGCAAGCATCACACCTTTGGAACATTTCGGTCTCCTGTTTCCAAGCTACATACTTCCCAAGAAAAAAGGTGAGATGAGGTTTGTTTAATAATGTGGAATGGAGGTGATGTAACACTGCTGAGACGAGGTGGAATTTTGAGACAACCTGGCAAACTATTTCTAAATGTGGAGAATGATGTGTAAAAATCAAGCTGAGGGGAAACTCTGTGAAAAAGATAGATCACAGATTACTAACTGAAATTCTGCTGTGTCACTTACTGATGCAAGAAAAAGAGAGTAAGAGAAAAAAAAAGTAAAAAAAGTAGAGATCAAGTTCCCTACCTTTTCTCCAAAGAACTCCACACACTTCTCAAAGACAGCAATGAACAAATGAGACAGATCACAAAACGTAATAAACAGAGCTGTTAATTAAAATGCAAACCCTCTGCATTTTAATATGCAAAATATACACTACTGTTCAAAAGTCTGGGGTCAGTAAGTTTTTATAAAGAAATTAATACATTTATACAGAAAGGATGCATTAAATTGATCAAAAGTGACATTTATACTGTTAGAAATTATTTTTATTTCAAATAAATGCTGTTCTTTTGAACTTTCTATTAGTCAAAAAATCCTGAAAATGTATCAGTTTTCACAAGTATCATGTGACATTGAAGCCTGGAGTAACGGCTGTTGAAATTGAGCTTTGCTATGATAAATTACATTTTACATATGTATTAAAACAGATAAACCACTTATTTTACACAGGAAGAATATTCCACAACAGTACAGCGTTTACTGTATTTTGATCAAATAAATGCAGCTTAGATGAACATAAGAGGTTTCTTTCAAAAACATGTACAAATTTTACAACTCCCAAACTTTTGAATGGTAGTGTGTGTATTTACATAGAGACAAAGTCATAAGACAGGCCTATCCAGGATCTGCAGATCTTTTTTTCACACTAGTTCTAGAGATTTTTGCAGAACTTGATGATAGTTGAGTCTGTTATCAAACTATTCAAAAAATTATTAAAAAAAGGTAATTGTAGAACCTTGGACTTTCACATTCTGTAGAAATCTGTAGATTCTACGCAGACCCAGCCATAGCAAAGATCTTGCAGTCTGTTTTTCTGTGACTCTGATTGTTTTGTGATTATTTAGAAATTTAAAGCATTGTTCCCCTCTAGCTTTTAAGAAGTGATCTAAGATGTGGTTAGTGCTTCAAAAATCAGACTCACCTGGTTATAGAATCCCACAAGCCTTTGGATTCTGTTCCTTCACTTAGAAGATCCTCATTGAGTTTGTCAGGCTTTTTCTGGACCTAATATTTGAACAGATGTTATTTTTTCATTGGTCCCATCAGCTGGTGTTTTATATGGAGGCAAAGTCTGTAAATGCTTGTTAGCATAACAGATTGTGAATACTATAATAACATTACAAACTTACTCTAACTTTGATGATCTTGCTGTGGAAACTGTTGAGCACCACAATGACATCACCAGCATCAACAGGAGAGTCCGTGCCATCATGCCTAAAACATACATACACAACACTATATGAGCACAAACATACTATATCTGCACTCCCTGAAGGAAATATCAGTGCTTACAAATGTTACAGACCTGTAACTCTAATTACACAAGGCTTACTTTATCTACAAAAGTTTGAACGGTGTCTATAGGTTTTACAGTTGAATTAGAGATGAATTAAATTGCAGTAAACTTAAGATGAACAAAAACAATTCAGAAGAAGAAGGGGAAGAACAACAACAATAGAAAAGCAACAAAATGACAAAAAAAGAACTAGAACAAGACAAACAGAAGAACAACAAAGACAAACAATAAACAGAATAACTACAAGAACAATATAAACAGAAGAACAAGAAAACGGACAATAACAAGGATGAAATAAACAGAAAAAGAACAATAAGGACAAAATAAACAAGAACAACAAGAAAAAGATGAGCAGAAAAACAACAACATCAACCAGCAGAAGATAAACAGAACAATAACGATTACAAGATATACAGAAGAACAACAAGAACAACAACACAGAGGAGAAGAAAACAATGAACAAAAATGACAACAAAGAACAAGGACAAAAGAATGAACATGATTAAGAAAAACAACAAAAAAGGGCAAGAACAAGAAGAACAACAAGGATGAAAAACGATGAAGAACAGCTAGTAAATAATTTGAGGAATATCAATAGTGCTGCCTTGCAATCACTGTAATTACTCTGATTCCTCACTAATGACTCACAATTCAATACTGGATTTATTTTGAGCGTTCCTTTTGCCAAGTTGTTCATGTCTCAGAAAGAAGTTGTGATGACATGAAAGCATAATAAATGTCCAGTGATACAGGACACAGGGTGCCATTAGTTCCGGCATCATAAATGAAACCCTGGATCCATTAGGCTGCACTTCTTCAGAACAGGATATCAGTGAATTGCACACTGACAAAACACTGCCTTTCCATTCATTTAGCAGTCAGCAGTGTGTGTGTCTGAGAGATACTCTCTTTTCTCTCTCTCTCAGTTGGTTTTGTTTTGTGCCAGACCTCAGACTGTATGAATAATCACACCAACAGTGTGAAAAATGACACTGCGCTCTAACTTTAACCTGCATGAATTTTACTGTCTTCCGTAATTTTCGAAGAAACCACAACTGTCTTTCCTTTAAAGAACGGCTAAAATGTGCACAATCAGAAGGAATGAAAATTGATGACAAGCATTTTAGTTTTGATGTGGACTATTAGTTAGAGGTGGCCTGTTTCTTTTTGTCCTTTATTTTGGATGGTATCTGTGTTCCTCGTACAGCCTATTGCCAGCAGACCCAAGATGACAGGTTTGACTCCCTCAGAATGCATGCGCTGATAAAATCCATAACTTGAAAGGATTTTAAATCATTGTGGAAACAAGATATGCCAAATGTAACCTAACTTTCAAACATTTGGGGTCAGTAAGATTTTTTTTTTTTTTTAAATTAATATATCCAGCAAGGATGCATTAACTTAAAATGTGGCAGTAAAAGACATTTATAAAGTAACAAAGATTTCTACGCATATGCAGTAAATGCTGTTCTTTATGAACTTTATATTCATCATAAAATTATCATCCAGCCTGAAAATCGATGCAAAAAAACTGGGCAAAAGTAAATTCATTCCAGCTTTTAGAATTATTTCTGAAGGATCATGTGACACTGAAGACTGAAAACTTCTTTACCACGACAGGAATAAATTATTACATATTATTACAATTTAAAATAGCTATTTTTATTGTATTTTTGTTCAAATAAATGCATGATTGTTAAACATGAGATTTAAAAACAAAACAAAACAAAATCTTACTGACCACTAAACTTCTGAACATTAGTATATAAATGTAAATCTGTGAAGAGAAAAAAAACTCACGCTTGTATCTGATAGATGTCCTCTGAACGGCCCTCACGCAGCCTCAGGATCCAAGCACCGGGGTTGGCCTTCAACTGGAAATAGCCCTGTGAAATGCGGTGGGTTAGCTTTTGATTTTGTGTTCCACAGAAGAACATCAGTCATACAGGTTTGGAAGGACATGAAGGGTGATGAGAGAAATCTCATTTTGGGTCCATGTAACTCTTATCAAACTAGGAAAACTCCAAGTACAATAAATACAACATATATTCAGTAAGAAGAGAGAATAAACTCACCAGGTTGGCCATGACAATGGTGTCATGCATGAGAGGTTCCTGTCTCATGCCCAGTGTAAACTGAAGTCCTCTGGGAGGCTGACCTGTGGACAGGTCAAAACAGTGGCCCTCCAACAGCAGATACTCAAGCTCAAACTCTGCATTGACTACACCGCTGACCTGACAATACAGTAGGAGAAGACTCATTTATCCATCCAAATCCATCATAAGCAGCATTTATTATATCATACAAAGCTTTTGATTGGAGATTCTGGCTGATCAAGACAATGCAATCAGTTACACTTAACAATAAAGTTTGTTAGTGAAACATGAACCAGGCCATGAACTATGTATCATAAAAATGTGAACATTTCACAGCACTATTGCAGCAACTGTGCAGTCTGAACTACAAAAAACTATCACACGTGCACTACTCAGTATTGGTAAATGTATAAATACTGCATTTAGAGTTAGAATTCATACCTCCTGAAGGTGAATGTTATCTAGATCATATGGGCTTCTGACCGCCTCTACCATCCAGCTCTCTGGTGTGATCATATTAAGAGTGAGCAGAGGGGATTCTGGGATTTCAGTAAAGCGGGCCATAGGGCCAGGGGAAAGGGAGTTGTTGCCAAAGAATGAAACATCCGGTTCCAAAACATATTGATAAAAGCTGCCAGAAAGACAAATGAAATGTATTAGACATCAATCTTATTAACTAAACTGGTGATCTGTTGTTATTTGGGAATAGCTAGAAATTCCATGACTAAATATTTTCAGTATACTTCTAATCTATACTTCTAAATCTGACTTCAACTTTTTGGGGGAATAAACCAAGTATGGTTATTTAATTAACATTTTTTTTTACCTTTATTTTTATTACTGATTTTTCAGGAAAATTATGTACATAATATTAAAGAAAAATAAAATAAAACAACAGGACAAGGGATATACAATCTGATTTTGAGGTAAGTATAATACGTTTTTTCCAATTCAGTCACTGATTATGGTTTGCATTACAATACACCACCCATTTCTTCCAATATAATATATATATATTTTTTTTCCTGCAGCATGAGATCACTATGGAAGCCTGTTTCCGCCACTGAATAAAACATAAAAAAAGCATATTGCGACATTTTATCTCACAATTCTGACTTTTTTTCTCGCAATTCTGACTTTTTTTCTCAGAATTGTGAGATATAAACTTGCAATTGCGAGTTATAAAGTCAGAATTGCATTATATAAACTCGCAATTGCGAGTTAAAGTCCAGTTTTGAGGGGCGAGTTTATATCTCACAATTCTGACTTTATAACTCGCAATTGCAAGTTTATATCTCACAATTCTGAAAAAAAAGTCAGAATTGCGAGAAAAAGAGTCAGAATTGTGAGTTAAAAAGTCGCAATAAGCTTTTTTATTTTTTATTCTTTGGCGGAAACGGGCTTCCATAGATCACAACAATTTCAATTTCATAATTTCATATCAATTTCTATGAAATGCAGGCGTCTCAAATCAGCGCAGCTGCTAAAATGTTTCGACACATCTTTTTTTTAATACTTCAGCTAAGGGATAGTCCACAGAAAATACAAAATTCACAGATCAGGGGCTATCAAACTCCAAAAAGGAGCTTCTAAACTGGTGCATTAGATTATGTAGATTCTTAAAAAAATGTGCCTTGTGTTGAAAACACGACCCCCCCCCCCACATTTTAACCACTGAACTCTGTTAAAACAACAAAAAAACAAGATAATACCTGCAGAACAGCACTAGCTGCTATATGTGTGTGTGTGTGTGTGTGCACATGCGTGTCCCCCGACCCTCTCAGAGCTGAAGTTTAATTAAGCTTTTGCTCTCACCTCTTCAGGGGCATCTCAGACAGCTTGGCTCGACAGTTCATGAACACCTGCACTTTCATATTGACCACTTGACCAAGCACCTGCAGCACACACAGAGGAGAAGGCCTGGTTATTAACCACTCACACACTCACAAACAACAGGATTCAGGAGGGAAGGCTCCAGGTCACGCTCCACAGGACCGCATACAGATGAGCCAACAGCTCTCATTTCACATTCTACATCTATATAAAAAAGTTCTTTACGGATCCAGACCATAAAAAAATAATGAAACGAATAGGAAGTTGGATATTAAGACTGATTTTGGAAGCCTCTGCAATGACAAAGCTCATTGTCTCTCAGCTGAATCACAGCACAAACAAGGCCAGAGAAACAATAAGCACTTAGACGTGAACAAAGTTGTACGTACAACTAATAAAGGAGCCAACTTCTGTGCATCTCTGGTGAGAGGATCCACGATGGCAACCACATCATAGAACACCTCATCTTCCCGCTGTGCCAGCTGAAGAACGCTGTAAAAAAACACATCTGGTCAGCTTGATTCATTGGTAGTGTTGCGTTAATGAGAAAAACTGAAGTAGAGGCTTTTAACATAATGATAACGCAAATGGACTACTTCAGTGTCACAAGTAGCTGTGAATATGCATAAATAATAAGAGGAGCTGATCATAGCCATGGAAACCCAGTTGGGTGGCAGGGGTTTATTATTTGAATATGCAGCTGACTCACACTTTCATTGAGTGAGTAGTCGGACCAATTTGTGATTTAGTTCCAGACCCATTTGTGAACCGGTTAGAGTGATTAATTGAAAAGAACCAACTCAAAGGATACATTTACAAAGCAGACATCATCACTGAGACACTTATGCAACCATGTTATTTTCAATGGTCTGCAATCACAAAAGCAGCAAAAGGGTCTGGTGAAATGCATTGGGGTGAAAGTATTTATTTTCTTTTTAAAGTACGAACACTCTTGGTACTGCACCTGTGTTTGTCCTTCAGAAATTTGACGTCTTTTCTGGCCTCCCCTTTAGGTGATGCAGTGAGGAGAGCATCTACTTTCATGATTAGATCACTGGCCCTGTGAAGAGCAATAACAGGTTTCGGTTTTCCTCACACAAACAAATAATATTACATCTACAGTCACATCAGCTTGGGGTGACAAGCAAAAACATAGCATACTTTTGGGCATTCAAGTTCATCTGCTTGATCTTAGATTTAATCTTTTCTGCTGAAGTGTGAAGTGTGATCTTCTCTAGCAGATGGAAATCTTCCACACTGAACTCTTCTTCCTCATCCAGTAGGCTCAGGATCTAGTGAAGACATTGACCTCATTGTTAGTCAGTATGAAGTTCGGGGGAAGTCACAGGCTGAATTTCAGTCTGCATCAACTATCAGCACCACAGGTCTAAAGTGTCAGAGCATGTGTGCTTACCATTGTACAGCAGCTCAAACTTCTACACCCAGAACCCTTCAAAACCTCCCATATACAAATGAGAGAGACAGTCATTTATATGCATGTCCATGGTAGAACTTTTTTAATGCTAATTAAAGCAAGGCCGACTGCCGGAGAGTCGCTCTGGCTTTTAATATCATGTTTTTTTTTCCACCCTGAATGTACTCTCGAGTTTTTTAACACAGAATATGAAAGTTAACCAGCTTTTCATTTCTTGCTAATTTTGTTTTGCATCTTTTCGTTTACATTTGGCTAGTGGACCATGTCATCTGCAGAGCAAAACCCTTTAATGGTTTAGAGCCAATTAGACTGCAGCTAGAAGAAATGAGTGAAAAATACCTCATGCCTATATTTAATATAATTTTTTAGATCAGTTACAAAATCATTGTGCCTGTATTAGAAATGTTTATTATTTTGCTCACATTTCAATATTTATTAATAAATAAATAAAATAAATAAACAAATATAAAATATTAAAATGTTATATAAATATTAAAAAATGTTATAAAAATTCTTAAATATATATTTTAGCCCCGTTTTATATTAAAGATGCACTAAGTGATTTTTGAAAAATGCTTTTGACCACAGCGTCGGACCGAGTCCCAAAACACACTTGTAGCCAATCAGCAGTAAGGGGGCGTGTCTTGCAATGATCGAAAGAAGAGAGAGCTCAATTTGAGGGCACAGGACGTATATTAGCAGATCGACTATAGATAGAGAGAGAAAAAAGATCAGAGAAACAAAACATTAAAAAGAAGGGTTGCGATCAGGCAAGAGGTAGGACACGTGTAAATATCGGAGCAGCTTTCCAGCGGTGGAGAGAACTCAAGGAGTGGGAAGGACTCGAATCAGACGCTGAGGTTGCGTTGTTTCTTCTTGATAGGTGAGTAATGTTGATTTTGCTTCGTTTCACACAACTTATCTGTGTTGGCTTTTGCTTGAATATACGTGTGTCTAGGGCTGTCGCGATAACCGCAATTTCGCGCTATTGACGAGCATAACCGCAGAGGAATGCAGCAACCGCGATATTTCCTTTTTTTTTTCGTAAGGTTACTCCCTTCTCGTTTTATACTTAGTGCATATGTACTGAATATTAGTAATGATAACAATGTGTACCATGCTGATTTGTAGAGAGGCTCAGTAAATTTGCACTTAACAAGCCTAGACAGACAGCGAATAAGAGAGAGATCGACTGAGCGCGTGTGATTACCTGAGTCTGTCCTTCAGGTGGAGTCATGTATATTTGGGAAAACAGGTTGTCATGTCCAAGGAAAGCGAAATCTGTCTTAACATCGACGCTCTGCTGGTCAGCTGAGCCTTTAAAAGTGGCGCTCAAAGTTAAAATGATTTCAGCAGCTTTACATATCATTATAACATTACATATCTCGAATGAATCAGCCTTTTTGAACGTGTAGTTGAATGAACGGTGACCCACTCAAAGACAGTCTTTTACCGCCACCGTGTGGCGCAACAATGAAACTGCACTGATACTCGTCTAAAACGCAGGTGAAATATCAACAGAAAAAGTCAGTCAGTCTTGTCAGTCAGATTCGAGGATCAGAACTAACTGTTTTATATATATATACAGTGGGTACGGAAAGTATTCAGACCCCCTTAAATTTTTCACTCTTTGTTATATTGCAGCCATTTGCTAAAATCATTTAAGTTCATTTTTTTTCCTCATTGATGTACACACAGCACCCCATATTGACAGAAAAACACAGAATTGTTGACATTTTTGCAGATTTATTAAAAAAGAAAAACTGAAATATCACATGGTCCTAAGTATTCAGACCCTTTGCTCAGTATTTAGTAGAAGCACCCTTTTGATTTAATACAGCCATGAGTCTTTTTGGGAAAGATGCAACAAGTTTATTTGGGGATCCTCTGCCATTCCTCCTTGCAGATCCTCTCAGTTCTGTCAGGTTGGATGGTAAACGTTGGTGGACAGCCATTTTTAGGTCTCTCCAGAGATGCTCAATTGGGTTTAAGTCAGGGTTCTGGCTGGGCCATTCAAGAACAGTCACGGAGTTGTTGTGAAGCCACTCCTTCGTTATTTTAGCTGTGTCTTAGGGTCATTGTCTTGTTGGAAGGTAAACCTTCGGCCCAGTCTGAGGTCCTGAGCACTCTGGAGAAGGTTTTCGTCCAGGCATCCCTGTACTTGGCCGCATTCATCTTTCCCTCGATTGCAACCAGTCGTCCTGTCCCTGCAGCTGAAAAACACCCCCACAGCATGATGCTGCCACCACCATGCTTCACTGTTGGGACTGTATTGGACAGGTGATGAGCATTGCCTGGTTTTCTCCACACATACCGCTTAGAATTAAGGCCAAAAGTTCTATCTTGGTCTCATCAGACCAGAGAATCTTATTTGTCACCATCTTGGAGTCCTTCAAGGTGTTTTTTTCGCAAACTCCATGCGGGCTTTTCATGTGTCGGGCCACTCTGCCATACAGCCCCGACTGGTGGAGGGCTGCAGTGATGGTTGACTTTCTACAACTTTCTCCCATCTCCCGAATGCATCTCTGGAGCTCAGCCACAGTGATCTTTGGGTTCTTCTTTACCTCTCTCACCAAGGCTCTTCTCCCCCGATAGCTCAGTTTGGCCGGACGGCCAGCTCTAGGAAGGGTTCTGGTCGTCCCAAACGTCTTCCATTTAAGGATTATGGAGGCCACTGTGCTCTTAGGAACCTTAAGTGCAGCAGAAATTTTTTTGTAACCTTGGCCAGATCTGTGCCTTGCCACAATTCTGTCTCTGTGCTCTTCAGGCAGTTCCTTTGACCTCATGATTCTCATTTGCTCTGACATGCACTGTGAGCTGTAAGGTCTTATATAGACAGGTGTGTGGCTTTCCTAATCAAGTCCAATCAGTATAATCAAACACAGCTGGACTCAAATGAAGGTGTAGAACCATCTCAAGGATAATCAGAAGAAATGGACAGCACCTGAGTTAAATATATGAGTGTCACAGCAAAGGGTCTGAATACTTAGGACCATGTGATATTTCAGTTTTTCTTTCTTAATAAATCTGCAAAAATGTCAACAATTCTGTGATTTTCTGTCAATATGGGGTGCTGTGTGTACATTAATGAGGAAAAAAATGAACTTAAATGATTTTAGCAAATGGCTGCAATATAACAAAGAGTGAAAAGTTTAAGGGGGTCTGAATACTTTCTGTACCCACTGTGTGTGTGTGTGTATATATATATATATATATATAGGCTAACAATAGACTAACGATCTTATTGTCAGGTTTATTTTGTCATTCTCTTCTGTTTACTTCACTTCCTGTTTCAACGTGATTTAGTCTGGGTTCCATTGGTTTCTGAATATGACCTCGTTACATCGTTACATCGTAACACGTACACACAGATTATATATATAATCTAATCACAGATTATATCATATATGTGTATATGCGGTATATATGCTTATGTATACATACACATATACGTATATGTATATATATAATATATATATATATATATATGTATATGTATGTATGTATGTATGTGCGGTAATACCGCATACCGCGCTATTGAGCCACTCAAAATTACCGCAAGGGAAATTCCTTAACCGCGACAGCCCTACGTGTGTCATCTTCACTTGTTTCCGCGATCGTCGTTGCCATGGTTGCGCACGTACGTGTGGGGCTGAGATTTCAAAATAGGGGCGAGGTCCTGTTGGGGTATGGTCGTGTTTGTTTTGGTGCTTTCAAATATCAACATCGTTTGGCAAAAATCGCTTAGTGCACCTTTAATTATCTAATAAACCCAAAGAAAATAGCGGAAGTTATGAAACCATAGCTTTTTTTAGGATGAAGAAAAATTCTGGGGATCACTATGGTGTGTTGGAGAATGATGGAATGTCACTAATGTTTCAGGCTGCAGCCATTTTGTGCTTGTCTGTCAACAAAGACTCTGCTGAAAAAGCACAGCATTATGACAGTACGGCAGTTCCATGTGACCCCTGCAGCAGAGGATGCTGAGTGGACGCTGGTGAATTAACGCCAGGCTTCATCTCTCTCCTCCTCTCCTCACAGGTTAGGACAGGCCAAGCAAACCGCTTAATACTGAGTCAACAAAATGAGCGGTCCCATCTGAGGGACCAACTGGTGGCTTAGAGTTCAGACTATTTATCATCCAGATCAGCGGTCCGAACCATAGGTCATTAGGTTATAAATGATTTCATAACTCCCATGGAAATTTTCTTTAGTTGTCCAAAGGAGGAGGGGTTGTTTGTGAATCTCACCCTGCCATTGCTGACTACAGCTCTCTGTCCGGCTTTCAGCTTCAGAACGTCCTTACAGTACTTCTGCTGGCTGTGCAGGAAGTCCACCTCCATCGTGTTGAACTTCTTCTCAAAGGCATCATGGTCCATACCCTAAAGGAGACCAAACACATATTTAACACTTAAATACCTGAAAAAGTCAACATAAATAAATAAATAAAAAGAAAAAAAATCAGCAGCTACTAGCATACTCCAGTCTTTGATATCACATGATCTTCAAGAAATCATTGTAATATATGCTGATTTGTTGCTCAAGAAACATTTATTATTATGACCAATGTTGAAAACAGCTATATACGGTACTATATGTATATATAATACATACTGAATCTTTACTGACACAAAGAATCATTATTTTCAGAATAATAATTCTTCTAAATAAATTTTGCACTGAAGATATAGGGGGTGAAATCTTGTGCGACCCCTGGTTTGACCTGAGTTGAACTAATGGCTCGTTTCCACCGAGTGGTACAGGTCAGTACAGTACAGTACGGTACGATTCGGGACGGTACACCCTAATCCAGCTTGCGTTTCCACCGCCAACAGTACCCTTACTTGATAGGCGTGGTATATGCCAGAAAGTAGCGATCGATGATAAAGCGCAACAATAAGCACAACTCTGCATCTTTTTGTTAAATGTCAGTTTTAAATGGACAATAATAGCCATTATAAAAGTATAATTACAAAGTATAAGAGGCTTATATAAGAGGAAATAAAGACAAAAGTAAACAATTCAGTCAAACGTATGCTACAAAGTCAGCGCTGTACTACGATCTAAGGCTGAGGCTAAGGCTGCTCTAGGCGGATACATGAGCACGGAGCACCCGGTGATCACCTAGAGCTCCGAAATCGGCATAGCAAATTTTCAAATAGGCGCTATCTTTATAAATAAACCGCAGATTTGAGTTTTAAACAACTACATTCTCTACAACTACATTAAAAAAACTCTTAATACTACATTTCATGAAACAATAACAGTAATATTTTGAAAATTATGCGGGTTTTTGGGCAATGACGTTTCACAAGTTTCCCAAGAACAGACAAGAACGCATATTGAGAAATGGCTATTGTCTGTATAAAATTATAAAATACACTTATATTTTTTTGTTTATGCACTCTGATGTAAATAATCCCAACACTCATGGACAGCAGAGATGAACAAGTGAAGGAGAAGCTTTATTCCCTTGTATCACGCACAAGTGATGATTCTAGTCAACCAATCAACGTTCTGCAGTGAGTTTAGCTCCACCCTTTTGGTACCCTTTGCTGTGCTAGGTACCAGAGCCTTACCCCAACGGAAGGGTACCAAAAACGTGGTATGGTACGGTTCGTTATTTTGGTACCATTCACAACTTCTGACAATGGAAACGGACATAATTGCGTACCGTACCGTACTGTACTGAACCGTACCGCTCGGTGAAAACAAGCCATAAGTGTAGTAAAAATGTGGAAAGAACAAATCGATCAGCTCATTAGTTTGTTTTTTGATTACACTGCAATGAGGAAATAGTCAATCAATGAGTTATTGACAACTAAAGGGGGCACATTTGTGCAAGTGCAGTCATTAGAGTATTTTGAGAGGAGTATTAAATAGTCTAGACCTATGAAAAATGTGTTGCCATTGGAGACCGTGTAGCGCTAATCAATCATTAAACATTTTCATTTATCAGACTTGTAATGAAAAAATGGCTTCAGTGCCGATAACAAATCTCGGGTGTATGAGCTGTGCAGAGTCAGATTATTAGTGATTCCAGCATTTGGCCCTTATGAAAAGGAATAAAATGCTAATATCAGCACAACACCTCTCCCTGCCATCTAATAATAGAGCCATTACAGGTCCCAGACATGAGCTCTCAGGGAACCAAGAATCTCTCTCCAACCATTTTCAACTAATAAAACTCAGGAATGCCGGGTTGGATGGAACACTTTCTCTTATCTTATGTCATATGTTACGATGGAAATAAATTGAAGGAGCAGGCGGACAAAATAACGAGAGGACAGAAAGAACCAAAAGAAAGCTCTCCATGTATCTTACAGACCAATCCGATTTTCTGAGAGTTGCAATACTCTGTCAATAAGACCCTAGATTCCAATTGCGGTTGTAGGAGGTACGGGGCAGCCATTCCCAGAAATGTCCTTTGTGTGTAAGTCTGAGAAAATTACAGGTGGTTGAGTGGTTTTCATTGGAGGTGGTGATGGGGTGAAGGCACACCATGGAAAAGAAGAGAGGCCCTGCTTGTGTCATTTCATAGTGATGACAGGAGGAAACTATAAAAGTTGTTGTGTGCTTTGGAAGACACAAGCCTTCTAGACTGCAAGTGGGAGGACAAAAGCTACTATGTTTTAAGAAAACACATTAAATGAACGTAATACATCATAAAAGGCAGCTAGTGCATTACAATGATTTTAATATAATTAAAAAGTGTTGAAACTATTATATTACAGCTAATGATGCACCATATAGCTGTTACTGCACAATATTTAAGATTAAATGTTTTACTTTTATCAGTATATAATAGAATGGATATTGTATGTATCCATTCTATTATATACTGATAAGAGTAAAACATTTAATTAGTGTATACACACACACACACACACACACACTGTCCATATGGACAAAGTTACGGTTTAAAAACACTAATAATTTGATAACTGTTAAAAGTAATCTTTTTTTAAATTAATATCCATCTTTTATACTGTACATAGTAAGGTTGTGATGTCTAAATTCACTTTGACCAGAAATTTAATATCGGTGCACCCCTAATAGTTTTTTTTTTTTTTTGTAGTTGTATAAAATGTTCTTGCTCCAAAATCTGGTTGTATCTTGAGGTCATTCATTTGCATCAATATAAGTCCATAATAATCTTGCAGCCATAAACAGCCAACATGGAATTAACAATCTGTATTTCTGTAATATACTTTCTGGTCTTACAAATCAGACAGGAACGACAGCACATTTCCAGGAACTTAACTCAAATGACAAATTAAAATGGAAAAAGAAAAAAAGACAGACAGGCTAGAAAAGAACAGGTGTGTTAAGATAAATCCAAGTCAAAATGCTCTACACATAATTCCACATTACCCAGACACAGTATTTCACACTCCACTGACCTGTTTAAGTAAGTGCTTAATCTTGGTGCCTTGTTTGAGGAGCTCCACATTTTCTTCTTTGAGGAGTTTTAGGGTGAAGTCGAGCGTGTTCTTGCTGCTTTGGGTGAGGAGAGAAGCCCAGATGGCTCGGTATAGAGCACTGTTGTCCTCTGTGGGCTTTCCACTGGGGTTATTGATCACCCCGACACGACAGTTAGAGCTGCTGGATTTCTGCAAACAAACACCGTGGATTAGAGACTCTCTCAAAAAGGAGACCACAGCAAACCAGTAACATTAACTATGCGATTATGAATGTCTTAAATCATTTGGGTAAGTTTACTTAACAAAATGAAACCGTGATCATCATATAGAGATTTTGGGAGGAAGAATCGTGATATTAGTAAAGTTACTTGTACGTAAAAAACAAAACAAAATAATATTGCGATATTCAAAGCGGGGGATTACTCTGCATTGTACTTTGTGTGTGTGTGAGTGTGTATATATATAGATAAGTTGGATCATTAACTCTGGATTTTGTTCATTAACCAACACCAGAAGAATGCTTTTAAAGATTAATTGCTCTCAGATTAATTACTAAGATGCACGTATGCCTCTGCTCTCTGAAGATGCGATTCCTGTGGTTACAACTAATTGGAAATAAAAACTGCAGTAGTTTACCATATGTTTCAAGGCATTCCGGAGCAACTGCCTCCCAGAGGGCTGTTCAATATCTGCTACTATCCACATGGTCACTCCGTATAACACCTCCTCTTCTACAGAAGAAGTAAAAAAATGTTACTTAAGAATAATGCTTTTTAGAAAAACACAGTTTGGATAGGTTTTTAGCTAAGAAATCTACATGTATTGTGTGTTAAATTATTGAAGGTAACATTAAACCAACAATGTAATGTTAATTATGATGTTATACAGGCAGTGTAATGTCAAACACTTAATTGATGGGAGCTACTAAAAACATTATAAAATATAAAACCCTCACAAAACCCTCACAAAATATCAATTAAAAAGTCACAACTCACCATCTCTGATGAAATACTTCATTCTCTTAGAGACAACTGCTGTTTTGTCTTTGGAGTCCAAGTATGAGAACATAGGTGTGTCATCCCAGTCATCAGCAACTATTTGTTCAATTATAACAGACATTATTAAGGCAGTTAATAATGAACACTGTAAAGGTATGGGTAATGATATGTTGATGATAGTGACAATGATACTGTGAGATGACAGATCAATATTGGCACTGGTTTGGGCCAGGTGATCATTAAAGGGCTACCTGGTGAGGAAGTGAAATCCAGATATCGCCTCTCAGAGCTCAGAATGAGAGGGTTGATACGGGGAACTACATTGGCCTGCTCCATTAAGAAGTCCACCACATCAACACTCTCAGTGATCTGACCCTGGATATGACAGGAAACGCCTTAGAACTTGCTAACCAACCACATTTAAAGGAATACAGTCAACAAATCACATCACATAGTATGCATGACAAAATAAATGGTCAAACCAATGAATTTGAAGAAACACAGTAAGAGATATAAAGCCAAAAAGGTACCCTACCATAAAGACAGCTCTCTGGAAGAAGTTGGTAGTTTCCATGATTTTCTGCAGAAGAACCGTCTCCAATTCTTCTGGGTCCATCTCCTCACTACTGAGTGGAATACCATTGAACAGACCCACTGGTAAAGCACCTAAACCACTCTTTCTGTAAAACCCTCCTCCAGCCTGAAAAAATATAAATATATAAAACATTCATAAATGCACTGACATATATTTCCAAATTAAATCTTATGTCCATGATTTCCTAGGAATTTTCAACAAGCAGTGGTTTATATTTACCAATGCTATGAAAATCATCTTTCCATTTTTTAAGTTGTATTTCAATTATAAAAATGCAATGTGCACTGAAACTATTTTGTATGTAATTCTCTGCACATTAAACTTGGGAATTTTAACAGGAAACGTACATACAGCAGTTTAAACTGACATTTTTGTCATCATAGAGCACATAACACTGTGTAATAGCATTACCTTTCTGTTGTCATCATAGCTTGAGTCCACTCCAAGAATTCTGGCAGCATTTGCTTTTGGAAATTTCTTTTTCAGATATGCAGTTACTGTATCCACAGAGAGAATCTCTCCAACTTCCACCCTGTTATATATCTGTATGTCACAAAAAAAAACACACACACTAGAATTTAATGACCAAATTAGTACATTTACATTCACAGAAGTCGTCTTTGGAGATCCCTCCTTCCTGGTCCATAAAATGAATGTCTTGAACAAAAGAATGTGTACATTATAACTGAAAATATATGCTATAGTACATAATATAAACCAGGCCTTCAAATATCACACTTAATGTGAAGGAGAAGCCTAAAGTAACATTAAAATCATTTTGATTTAAAAGAGAGTCAGAGCAACCACAAAGATACTCACTGACACCATGGACGTAAAAGCCTGTGCTTCGTCATACTCCTCCGAGATGTAGTTTAACAGCCTAAAGAGAGCAACACCTGCATCCAAATAACCATCCACTTTATCATCTGCACTGACAACCAGCACAAACCCAATCCTAAGAGACACAGAAACATAAATGCATATCAAATCTGGCATAAAATCTCACAAACAATAAAATTATCAACAAATAAAACTGAACAGTACCGAAGGGCTCATGATAATAAAATGAGGTTTGTTTGTTGAATGTTAAGTAAGGCATAATGTCAGCTGCTTATTACATGGTTACTTACCAAACAGATAAAAATGGACATTAAATATTGATTTGAGTTGAAATTATACATAAGAAACCATTAAGTGATATGAAAATAGCAGAGCTATGTACGGAATTTTCTGTGACAATGGTCTATTATACAGTTTAGCAATCATTATTCAAAAGTTAACACTCAGAATCACATATTTCAGTACAAGGCATAACTGAAAAAATGTTACGGCTCAAGTAAAATGTATTAAATGCTATTGTGGAGTGCACATACCTGAGAGGAATGTTATGTTTGTAGAATAGTTCTGCTAATTTCACCAGCTCAATGCTCTCTTCTTGTATTGGGTCAAGAAACAGAACCTGCAAACAACAAATAAAACCATTTTTCATTCTTTCTCAAATTAGAATTAAAATGAACAAATTCACACAAAATGGGTCTTCAGCAGTGCTAAAAAAGGGGGGCATCAGGGGATAACCATCCCTGCATGAACCTGCGCACACAGCTAGATTTCAGCTTAGACTATAATCAACTCACGGGCAAGTTGACTCACCAGGTTATAGAAGTTACGGCGTATTTGTCGAATAACTCCAGGAAATGTTGCTCGGAGGAGCTCCTGGACACTTGAGGGCCAGTGACGATACATGGAGTCCTTCTCAATATCATTAGCCCACTAGAAAACAACATTACATTTGTAAACATTGTGAAAGCCTTTATGTGAGCAGTGAACACCCATTTTATCTGCAGCTTGGGTTCCAGAAGTATTTTATCCATTTAACTTTAGCATTGAAAAAAAAAAAAAAAAAATCATGACATTTGATTCAAAGTTGATACTTAACATCCAAGAAGCTCATGGCAGGTCAGTCTTAAAAGGTTATTTTATACATTAATCAGTTAGTACTCAAAACTAATTTCTCTATGTAGACTTAAAATATGGTATTTTATTTCCAGAACTAATTTTTTGAGTTCTACAACCACACTCAAATAATTAGCATCTTACCATAATGGATGAGTGGCGGATGTCCAGAGCGTAGCTATCCTCTACAGTGGTTGATGGTGGTAAATGCAGGAACTTACTAACACTGCTTCCTCTTATGCCAAGGTTATGAAGACCTTCGAGAATCTTAGCCTCAGTTCTGAGAATGTCCAGGATGCTACAGAGCAGTTGAGAATGAACAAATGTACAGAATGAGTTTAACATACAGTACATTAAACATGTTGAGGAACGTTAGTGGTGCCAATTACCAGCTGGTAAGAGGATCTTGTGCTGGGATCATACCTGAAAGAGTTATGAATGTCCAGGTCAACGTGTATTCCATTAATAAACAGACTGGCATCTCCAGGTTGGATCCCCATCGACTCACTCAACCTCTGAAATTTAAGGACCCGTCAGCTACACCATCACTTTATGGACTTCACATCATTCAGTATGGACATGATTTGCTGAAACATGATCTTTTTGTATTGGATTCATCATCTGAGACTCTCAAGACACTCCAGTGTACTCACCAAACTTAGAGAGGACATGTTTAATTTTCTAAAAATAAATCAGAAAAATCCTGGCCCACATGGCTGCACTTGAAACTTTTTTTTTACAGTGCTCATCAGAAAAGTTGTTGATAAAACCTTACCTTTTGATTGTCTTCTATTTCTTTCCTCATGTCTTGGTTTACGGCCACTCTTGTCAGTGATCTGTGGGGACAGTAAAACATGTACAGTCAGTACCAGCTCTAGCCAACATCCCAGAACAGTCATAAAAACTCATTTTAATCTCAGAAAACCTGTTCCCTCTTAGACGCCATATCGGCTATGCTGACAAACTGTAAACCACAGTAACTCTGACTCAGCAAATTCTGAACACTGCACATAAAGCTGTCTTAAGCAGCTGTGGAGGAAAGTCACAGTCACACATTAAAAATGACCTACACAATGCATATGCATGCATTCGGTGCCGTTATACATGCAAAAATGCATAGTGGAATATTCTACAACAATAACTGTTACAAATATTCCTGTTCTCAACATTTTTAGTGTTTAAATTATTTTCTTTTAAGTATTGGACTTAATAAGGATTCTATAAGGATGAACCTTTTAATAGGCAACATGTGTTTAAATCTTTCCTTTTTTCTTTTTGAGTTCTGATGCAGAGTTGTAACAAAGGTAATGATTTCTGTCTAGGATTTTCTCAGAGAAACCCAGACTGAATTTCAGACTTTTTACCTGGCTCTGCTTGGGAAATTTTGGCTGAGGTCTTGCATCAATTTCAGAGAATCAAACTTTGGCACAGTCATGATCCGAGATGCCGCCTGGAAACTGAGGTCTTTTGGAAAGACAGAAAAAGGCATTTCAAAATCTTTTTTAAAAGAGCCAATAATCCTTGAAGAATGCCTGCAATGTTAGTTAAAACTATTCATAATTAAAATATAAATCAAAAATTTTGTAATTAAACAAACAGTTGAATTCAACATTGTCATGATTTACTACACAAACACAAGATAATTTTGAAGAATCTATGGCTGTTCTCTTCTATGCAATTACACTGAACGGGGACAAGAGCTTCTAGTTTCATGATGAAAGGGTATCATAAAAAATATCATAAAAGTATTTCATACAACAGTTTTTGTGATGAACATTTTGAAATTGAAGTCATATATAGAGCAAGTGTGGACATCTGCTCTAGCTCTTCTTAATGCATTCATCTTAAATACAGCAATTCTTGATTTGTGAATGAATCTGGATGAATGAGCT
Organism: Schizothorax lantsangensis; assembly: GCA_027422415.1. Taxonomy (NCBI): domain Eukaryota; kingdom Metazoa; phylum Chordata; class Actinopteri; order Cypriniformes; family Cyprinidae; genus Schizothorax; species Schizothorax lantsangensis. The sequence continues at coordinate 17,447,934 of CM049848.1, forward strand.
TCATTATTACAATAATTATAATAGGATACATTATGGTATGGAAAACAGTGACTTTTTGTGTGTGTGTTCCAAGAAAGAACGAACATCATACAGCTTTAGAACAACATAAGAGTAAGTACAATGTTTTCATTTTTGGGAGAAGCAATTAATAAATGTATTTTTGATGAGTGAAAACATTATGACTGTGGTTGCCATACAGCTTGATTTTTAAACTAGTCTAAAGAGTCCAGACGAAAGGGTAAAAATTCCAAATCAAAGTTATTACTACTTACAATTCCACAAAGTTATTACAAAATCAAACGACTGTTTCAATAACCATCCTGATAACCATCATGAGAGCCATTCATGTCAAGTAAAATAAATTGCTTAATTTATCTATCAGCACAAAACTAAAACGGCTCTTATTTAGCCACTTTGCTCCAGGTCTCACAGTGCAAAACTGAACTCGGCTGTGAACATGAGCATCTGTTCAGAAGTCTGAACAGGAATAGGACAGATCGCTGCAGCAAGCATAGGGTACAAACTGCAACCTTTCCACTGCTTCCCAATTCATCAAGTGGACAGTTCTCTCCAGGAACCATGTGGATCGCTTTAATCTCACTGGGTGACGCAGCACCGAGACCAGAACCCCGTAAGAGAGGACCATCAATAACAGCAGCCTGCCCACCTTGGAGCTCCCACACTTTGAGAGGAGTCATGTCATTGGTGCTCTCCAGTAGATGCTTCCTCAGCTCTCTAAGTTCCTCCTGAAGCTCTGGGTGAGACTTTCTGGAGGTGAAAAAGGACACAGTGAGGCACTGTTTCACATATTGTAATGTAATGTGCAAAATACATTCATTTTTATCTATTGTATGGATAGATATAAACTGTATAAGAAAAAGAAAAAATTCAGAGAGCTCACTTTAATTTGCCAAACAGAAATCCTTGGACTTCATCACTGTCATCCTCATTATCAGTGGTGACTGATTTGGATTCTGTAAACAAATTCAGGTCATGTCCGTTTCAAATTATTTGTTTCAATATCATTACCTTCTTCTATTTATATGGAACCAATAAGAAGTTTCTCTACGACTAATTTTGTACTGTAGTTTAACTACGCTACAGTTCAAAATTTGGGGTTGGTTAAAATTTTTATTTTTTAAAAATATTTTTATACTCTTTAATAGTCTTTTATACTCACCAAGGCTCTATTTATTTCATCAAATCAGAAATCATTCTAATATACTGATTTGGTGCTCAATAAACATTTTGGGAATTATCACTGTTAACAATTGCACTGCTTAAACTTTTGTGGAAACTGTGATAGATTTTTTCAGGATTCTTTGATGAATAGAAAGTTCAAAAGAACAGCATTTACTGTATATGAAATACAAATATTTTGTAACAATGCAAAAGACTTTACTGTCACTTTTGATTATTTTAATGTGCCTTGCTGAATAAAAGTATATTAATTTCTTCCAGAAAGTCTTACTGACCTCAAACTTTTGAAGAGTAGTGCAGTTTGTCAAGCTAAAACTGACTATTATAATAAAACTGTTATTGACTTCTGTCATTTATTACTTTAACACTTTTGTTACACAAAAGGCAATTTGACATTGTATGATACCTTTAACTTGTGTGTCATCAACAGCTTTGTATTCAGTGCTTTTAATTGCCATTTCAACACCATATCCAGACAGCAGCATCTTTTCATTTTTTGGCTCCTGTGGTGAGAGATCAGTATGTGGGGCAACAGGTATTTACTATATAGCACAGACTAATAATTTCATAAACTATATAAAACATTAAATCATGATGAAATTACACTAATAATACTCACAGACACAAAGTGTCGTAGCACATAGACGAGTTTGCCCTCCTGTGCCCGCTCTGACAGAACCTTATGAAAAGCATTGAAGTCCTTTGTGCCGATTTCAGCATAAAGAACAGCTACAGGCAGGTCTGTCCCATTGACCACGGGGTACTGGTGATCAGACTTGTATAGGTAAGGTCTTGGCCTGCATAGGACACATAAAAGAAAGGTTTTGACACAAAACCACGTATAGACACAAATGTTCCCCAAATATTTTTGAATACGGTATACTGTTGGTTAGTATTACCTGCCTGCTGCAGTCTTCAAGAGCTTCTTCATATCTTTGGTGCTGCAGGCATTTTGACCGTGAACAACCACGAAAGCAGCGCAGCCATCAGGAGGAGGTTCATCACTTGCTATCTATAGATTGAGAAGAAACTGTTACAATGCATCTATGGGGTAAACCACATAGTAGCAGTCATTTCAAATAGACAAATATTTTAAATAAAAAGCTATAATAAAATAAAAGCTTCAAATTTATATAAAAAAGACTTATGTACATACAGTATGTTATTGATAGTATACTTTACTAAACCAGAAGTGTCAAACATTTGGTTTTGTATGAAATCATTATTATGATATACAGAAAAGGACTCACTTGTTGGAAAGCATGCACAGCCGGTGAGTAAGCCCTGAGAGACAGAGACAGCTTCAGCAGGTTGACCTGAAGATCTGTCAAAAACTGTCCAGCCTTCTTGATGATCAGGTTATAATATGACCGGACAGACTCTAAAGACAGGGAAGTAAATATCTGTCTCTGTATATTTTCCACTTAATGTGTAGTTTAACCAAACACAATCTTACGTACCACTCAATGAATTAGGAATCAAAGCAGAAACGATGAAATGTCAGTCATTACCTCCGTTTTTGTAAACAGTTAACTCCTTCACAGTATCGACAAACTGCCAGAACTTCTCTTCACCATCCTCTCTGATGAACTCACTGCGGAAAAAAATAGGTTTACAAAACAACAGATACATAAGACAAACACGAAACACAGTACTGCATACAAACAGTAAAAAAAAACTCAACGTTTCGCTGTAAAGAGATCATGGTAAAAGAAAATTTTAGGTGTTAACAAATTCAAGGCTATTAAAGGGATGGTTCACCCAAAAATGAAAATTCTGTCATCATTTACTCACCCTCAATTAGTTCCAAACCTGTATGAATGTCTTTGTTCTGCTGAACACAAAGGAAGATATTCTGAAGAATGTGGGAAACAGAGCAGTTCTGGGGCACCATTGACTTCCATAGTATTTTTTATTCCTACTATGTAAGTCAATGGTTCCCCAAAACAGCCTGATTACAAACTTTCTTCAAAATATCTTCCTTTGTGTTCAGCAGAACAAAAACATTCATACAGGTTTGGAACTACTTGAGGGTGAGTAAATGATGACAGAATTTGTATTATTGGGTGAACTATCCCTTTAAGGCAGCAAATTCAAATCTGCTGCCATAAGACACATGAAAGGCAATATTTAAACTTTTTAAAATCATACTAATTTTTTAATAATTATAATAACGTCTACATTTTCTATAATTTCACATTAGAGTCCACATGAGATATCTGCACTGTATCACACTGTAGGACTTCATGAAACTCTGATTAAATTGTTAACAACTAAAGAAATGGTAACTAGCTGAAGCATCTAAAACATCCAATATCCATTATATACATTTTAACGTAAATACTTGATATTTAAAAAAGGTTAATATATGTACAAATAAACAATATTTTTTATGCATGAAGTCGGTTATTTAAATTTGAAGGGTAGCCAGTGAAATAATGAACTACAGGAGAATAATAAATACTCCAGCCCACCTTGTTTCCAGCAGGAGAGGGGTCATGGACCATTTAGCCTGAAGACTGGCAACGACTCCTTTAGATGCTGAGTGCACATACTGGACCCTCAGCAAGACCAGCACAACAAAGACCACCCTCATGATCAGACACTGCTAAAAGAACATAAAAGATAACACTATTGTAATTGTAATAATTCATAAATATTTAAGAACAATTAAGAAATGTTGCATGCATTTATAAAATGGCTAAAATTGCCAATAAAAAAGAAAATACATTTTTTATTGATGTTTTCACACATTAGAGAACACATGGACATGTCATTAAAAAGCTCCTATTAATTGTTTTGTGCTTCAGAATTGCAATAATATTAAAACTATAACCCAAATTTCACATACAGATAGGATGTGGAAGCTGGCATTTGTTCGTGTCATAGTATTTTCTATATCACACAAAATATTATTTTCAAATCATTGTCAATATGCAGGTTCCCATTGTAACAACTTATCCCATTGAGACGATACACTATAGGCTCAATGTTTGACAATGTTCAATGTTCTAGGACAATAACGTGACAATAAAATGTCTCAAGAGAAAATAACTTCCATATTCACCGGAGCAAAAACTGGGAAATGTGAAATATTTTTTCATTAAAGTGACTGTGAACTATCGGTAAAACGAGGAAAGGTAAGACTAAACTGTCCAGTAAAACGCCACGTAGCTACAACGTAACGTTATGTGTCGATTAGCTGCTACATAATAATTGTTAATTTTTTTCGTTCTTTTACAGACATGAGCGTCACTGTCAAGCTACATACACTTTATGCAAATCAGATGAAACAGGCTATGATTGTGATTGGTCATTCTTGTGAATGAAGAAACAATAAGACGGGAAAAGGGATAAAAGACATCCAGCACAAACTGTTCAACCCCTATCAGCATTTCTTTCCAGAGCAACAACAACATATTATTCAACAGCAATAAACCGCGACCGGACTCTGTGATATAGACTATGAATATGTTTTAAAAACACACCTAAATCATCGAACGCTGAGCCGCTGTATTACCCGGTTTCACAGGACGCCGCCATTGAGGGGTCCTGCATCTTTAATTCCCTGTTCCACACATGGGAAAGCGATGCATTGTTTCCGCTTTAGCAAAAAGCGTCAACATTTTAGTGACTTGTAAGCCGAGTATTTTAGATAAAGTTCAGCTTAGTAATGGAAGAGAAATATCTTTCAGCATTAACATATTTGTAAGTTGTACGCAGGAGTACGTTGTTCAGGCATTTTCATGGACAACTAATGTTATTGATGCAGTAGGAAAGTAACGGTAGAGCTCCTGCTTGAACACACGGCATGGTTTCCCAGTGTGATTAATCAATAAAATCTAAAATATTGATACGAAATCAAAATATTGTAGCTACAAATTACTTCCCATTCATTTCTGTTTAAACAAATCACACATTTGGCTACTATTTTTAGATATATGAGTTGTTTTGTAGCCTATAATTAGGGGGAGGGGGGAATTTTTTTATTAATTTTGCTTGTTTTTTACTATAGGCCTAAAAAATTTGGGATTGCTGACCTAAAGGTGAAATAGACATATTTACATGTAGGCTATTGTGTACTAATTGAATTAAAGAGTTTATTTAATATTGTTAACATTTATATATTAAAGAGACTGTGACTGATATTTTAGATTAACATAATAAATATATTTACATAATATTTTATGTTGCTATGCTCTTCAGAAATCGTGACTTTATGTTAAATTAGTTATTCCATAGGATATGCATTAGAATTTAATATTAATAATAGGCTACTAATTTAAGATATGATATATTCCTGGAAAATAATTACTTCATAGAAATAGGTTAAAATATCCAGAGAACTTAGTACCAGCTCGCACTCTGGTCGCGCTCATAGGGGGCGCTGCATAAGAGAAAAGTGAATATTGACCGAGTATGACAGATACATATCTGTCAAAAGCTGAAGCAATCGGTCAAACCCATATGTAAAAATACAAACCGCCTATTGCATTAATCATTTACAAGTAAAAAGAGATGTTTTCCGACTACAAAACACCGCATGCGCATAGTGAATTTGAGAAAATGTGCAGTTTGTTTTTGTATGTAGCCAGGTTAAATAAAATTGACAGTTTATTTACATGCTGCGTGAAAGAAAAATAATTAGATTTTGATTTAGGTCTATAAGTGAAAAAAAGAGATGTATAAAGAATCAATGTCCAGTTATTTGGCTAGCTCGGCTGATTATTGGAATTACAAAAAGTTAAAAACAAAACGCAAGAATATTAAGTCTCAGTCTGAAATATGACATTAGTCTTCAAAGATATAGAACTAATATCTAATTTGAGTTTGACAGTTGAGATGCACATGCAGAGTTTATTGCTTGGTAGCCTTCTAATAAACACAAAGAATAAGTATATGAGGTAGAACATGCATAAAATGAGCAGCATATATCGCGTGTGAAAAAACAAACAAACAAATTATTAAAAATAAATCCTAAACGAATTTACAATAAGCCATAAGGCTTCTCAACCAATTAGGATTGGCTCCAAATCATGTTAATCTTCCCTTAGCATTCCTTTATAGGATTTCCACAAAGTGATATGGCACAAAGATTGCACAGTGCACAGAACTGTGAAGAAAATAATAACATGCACACAGTGAATTCTCTCAGTAGTGGCGACACTTTATTGCTGAATATAGCAGAGCACTGGACTGGGACCAGGTGCAGATGAAATTGTTTGCGTGCTACGAAAGAGCTCGTGCTATACCGGTGCGACAGCGCTCGCGTCTCACTGACATCATTCGCATCATCCCGCTGATGCGCGTCGCGGGATGGATGGAGAGCACGGTCTCATCGCGAGTGCGCGGACATTCCGCAGAATAAAACAGACCAACGAGGCACTTCAAACCGTTTCATCTGAACACAACGAGCAGACGTTAGTATTTTGAAGACTTACACTTTATTTTACCACGATGTTCGGTTCTTACAAAGCATTTGGTTATGCATTTTGTTTGGTGACTTACACTTTCTTTACAACTTTGTGAGAGAGCAAGTTTGGATGTCACACGTTTGCACATCTTTTTTACTATATCAACATGTGGCATGGGTTTTTTGGGCTGGATCCCACACGAGCGTCCTGGAAGAAGACCTGGAGAGGAGATCATGATTCACACTAACTGCATGAAGAATTTCCTTGTGTTAAAATGAATGATAAACCCAACAAATGGATTTTCATCCCAATTTTAGCCATTCTTTTTGTCATGATTGGGTACCAGTATATTTGTCCGGCAGGCGGTCAGGCTTGTCATTTTAGGACAGGAGACAAACTCGTTAGGATCGGTCCCCCGTCCACTCCAGACCCGACCACCGATGACCCGGAGGAAGACAGCCCACCTAAATGTGCGTTCAAATTCAACTTCACGGAGCGCGATCTGACACGCGACGTCGATTTCAACATCAAGGGAGATGATGTGATTGTGTTTCTGCACATTCAGAAGACAGGCGGGACCACCTTTGGCAGGCACCTGGTCAGGAATATTCGCTTGGAGCAGCCGTGCGACTGCAAAGCGGGACAGAAGAAATGCACGTGCCACCGGCCCGGTAAGCAGGAGTCCTGGCTCTTCTCGAGGTTCTCCACGGGCTGGAGTTGCGGTTTGCACGCGGACTGGACGGAACTGACCAACTGCGTGCCTGTGATAATGGACAAAAGGCAGTCTCCAAAGCGCAAGAGGTAACGCGCCTCCCTCTCTCTCATAAACTAATTCGAAGAATTCATTTGCCGCTCTGTTGCCTCTAATGAAGGTAATGATGAAGTGTAAAATGTAGTCTGAGGGTGTTTTCACACATGAGTCCACTCAGACCACTTTGAGTAGACCAAAATTGCATTCACACTTTTAGAAAAGTGGGCTTAGATCTCATTAATAAGAATACTAATATTACTACAACAACTATACTACTAATAATAATTATTTTTTTTTAAAATACACTGAAAAATTTGATTAAGGCTATAAACAATTTTTACTTAGAAATAGCTATTAAATTTAAAAAAAGAAAAGGGCATTATTAGTTAATTAAATTAAATGTGACATTTTGAAGAAAGACTTCAGTTTTTTGTAAAATGTACTCCAATAATCTTAATTTACAACTTAGAAAATCTTTTTTTTTTTTTTTTTTTTACGGTGTAGAGGCTATAGTCAAGCCATAATTTCATCACTTTTACCTCAACTTTAAGTCCTTAAGCAATGCAGTGAGGATATTTTGAGTGCACCCCATTTAATTTAATGGGGTCTGAGTTCGTTTGAAGCGTTCACATACAAGCTAAGCCAAAATTTGTGCCAACCACTTTTGCACCCCTGAAATGAAGTACTTAAAGGTAATATATTTCCTCTGGCATGTACTGATCTTGCTAAGTTTGGACCAGTTGACTGAGAAATGATTTTAAACACAGAAGCCAATCAATCACTCCATTTTGTGATGTAGAATGCAGTTTCTCCAAAAGAGATCTGTGCATTATGAATTTTGTGGTGCCTTTACTAAAACCATGTCCCTTTATGCTTTCCAGACTCCGAGTCATCCATTATGCACTTACTCCTATCTGTAATGCTTTTTTTTAGAAGGCATTTTTGTCCATCATTAGTCTTCTCTACCTGTAAAGATTAATCTACTTCACATATGATTTTAAATAGTTATATTTACCCTGTCAGAAAAGACAGTATAATTGGGGGGTTTCTTTGCCTGTGGCCTCTCTGTGTCACTCAGTGATATTATTAATGTGACAGTGATATTATTAACTTATCACCCAACATGGTTTATGGCAAACACAATAAAATGCACAACAAAGAGATAGCCAGTCAAAATGACTAAATGTCAAGCCTAAAATGCTATTTTCTACAGTCTCTGTGACCATAGCTGTCTTACTCAGATTCTGCATTCCTGTTTAAATGACTGAGAGCCTGCGCTGTAATGAACTTTAAATGAGGTATCATAAAGCCGAGCCGAGCCGTCGAGCATTTCCATCTATAAATCTGACAGTGCCAGTCTGGACAAGCAAGCCATTAAAAAGTTATTTTAGTTGTTTACTAAGTATAATGATGGCTTAATATGGTGAAAATATGCAGACTTTCACTTTTATAAGTGCCTGCGAATAAAAGACATATGTGTTTTTAGTGTCTGCGAATGCTGTTCTCGTAAATAGCATATAAAATAGCTTTGTCGTCATCCTCGGCTACTTGCTGATCTAATGTTAGTCCATGAATTATGTTTGACACAACTGGCTGTGTCCGTATCTGTTCTGCTCTGTTATCATGAACAACTTAGTTTTGGCAATCACTCATTTTAACAGTTGCCAAGCAAATGGATCAAGTTAATTAGTTGCTCGGCCTAAATGTATTGTAATGAAAGAAAATATGAATACTTAATAATACTGACTTTGAGGAACAGCTGTAAAAAAAAAAAGAAGCATTTTGCCTTTAAGGAAGTTTCAGAGAGGAGACATTTATTGGGTGAAGAGAAATTCACACTCGTACCCCAAAACTGCAAGACCACAGTTATATGATTCATCTCTGCAGAATCAGCCGACTCGTTCTGGAAGTTCACAGTCTGTATGCGACAGAGAACCGAAGCCCACATGAAACATAAATCCATCTCTCGCTCTCTCTGTGCTTTCAAAATGCTGTTTCGCATTGCTTCTTTAAAGATACACCAGGAGACGCAAATAAATCTCTTCTGACAACAGATGCTTTTGCTCTCTGAACCGCATGTGCTAAGTGGTGACTGTATGAAAATTTCATCCTGATACCCAACTCTGTTTATTTCGGTTAAGATGGATCACTCTGTGTGTGGAGGAGGCTTTTCACGGACATACGATCCTCATTTTTTTCCTGTGTTTAAAGGCCACTTGAAATTTACAGCACTCACAGTATTCCATAATCTAATAATCCAGATTAGTGCAGTAGTGCAAAAGATTTGTGCGTTTTTTTGTTTTTTTTTGTTATTGTGAGCATGCATAAGTAGTTCTTGCCGATGGTGGGCTGGTAATGTGGCAGCAAGGTTTCTCAGGCATGGTGTGGCCTTTTTAGCCTGGCACGAACAGTGCGGGCACATTGCAGGACCTGGAAAGGTCAGCCATGTCAGAACAGATCAACAGACACTGTTAGAGTCGATGAGAAGGGAGAGTTGAAGTGATCTCTTCAGGGAGGCTTCCCTTCTTGTGTCTCTTATTCTGGGTTGTTTGTCTTCTTCTACGGTCATGCATTTCTCTTGCAGGTCAAAACTGTCAAAACAAGCAAACAGTTAGAGAATCTAACTGAGCAGGTTTAAAACAACATTGACCAATTTAATTTTTTTAAAGCACATTGCTGGTCTTATTGTACACGCTGCATTAGTGCAAGTTGTTATAAATAATATGTAATGCCTACTTTTTAAGATCCAATCAATTCCTCATGAATAATAAATAGTCAAGTCAAGATTGTTTCAAAGCAGCTTTGCAGTAATAAACAGGAAAATAACAGAATCAGTTATGGAATCTTAATTATGGAGACAATTCAAATTCTGCTGTGAGCAGCGCTAAAAAGACAATAGTGTCATTATTCAGAGCAAGTGTTGGTACAGTTTGAAATTAGTTAAATTCAGCTATTAGTCGTTCTAGAGAAGGCAGCAATGTGGTTATTCAGCTCGAGTCAGTTTAATGTTGACTCAGTTCAGTTCAATAACAGTGTCAATGCTGCGAGGTGCGATTCAATTATAAAGAAGCTTTACAGATGACAACAATGTCATCATCCAGCTTAACTTTTTTCATCTGATGGTGTCAGTGCCATCAAGTCAATAATAATAATAAATATTAAGTGTTTTTTTTAGAGCCCAACTAAGCAAGTCAAAGGTGACAGTGGCAAGAAACCCAAACTCCATCAGGTGACAGAAACCTTGGAAGAAACCAGGCTCAGTGAGGATAAGGGCTTGTCCAGTCAGCGAGGTCTTCACTGAGGATGTGTGCCAAGGCCTCGTCTGATCAAGTCCCATCCAATTTTCTCCACATTAAATATTCTATTTCACGCAGAAATACGACCTATTGCGTAAGTAAAATGGGTTTTGTAAAGCATTTCAGTTGTTTTTAATTAAAGATTCTAATCTTATGATAACTGACCAACCATATAACAGTACAATTAAGATGAATTTCAGACCCGACAGGGTTTTATTTGGATGCAGTCCTCACGTATTGTATACCCATAGGCATCACATCAATTTAAATTATGTTGTTCAGATGATAAAACCCCCTGATTTGGAAAAACCCCTGACTCGTTCTTTTCACCTTCCTTTCTCGTTCTTTCATAGCTCTGCCTCTCTTCAGGACCTCTCTCTGCCTCTTTTTATTTTAGCACTAATTAAATTTGCCATGTCCCCTGGCATTATAACCAAATGGAGTTTCTGGGCAGTCACGAATGTGCAATCTGCTGAAATGAGATGCAATTAACTAAGTCAACTGCACACAGGTTCTGAGATTAAAGGCACCGCAAACGATCTGCACATGTTTACAGAAACAGTCTCTTAGTTTGCAGTTAAAAAAAAAAAAAAACTAAGACAGCTAGTCCATAATTAGGAACACAAAAGCATTAAAACGGTGTTCTGTTCTTTCTGCCCAACTCTTATTTCATAGTGTTGTTGCTTGCTGGAATAAAGGTCAAAACGCATTTTACAAAGTTTCAACGTATATTATGGAGAGAGAGAGTCCATTTTGGCATTTTACGATTTCTTACGTAAGAACCTTAGATATGACTTGAGCCCCTCCATCTCTGTATTTTCATTTTTGTCTGTTTTGTTCAGCAGGCAAAACCATAATTCAGATTGATTAAAAAATTAATAACGCGTCATTAGTGTCTGTAGCAGAATTTAGAAAAAATGTATTAGTTTTAGTGAGTTTGAATTGAATTGGCTTTCCTTTTTTGGAAATACAACCCGATTTCCGGAAATGTTGGGACGTTTTTTAAATTTGAATAAAATGAAAACTAAAAGAATTTCAAATCACATGAGCCAATATTTTATTCACAATAGAACATAGATAACATAACAAATGTTTAAACTGAGAAATTTTTACAATTTTATGCACAAAATGAGCTCATTTCAAATGTGATGCCTGCTACAGGCCTCAAAATAGTTGGGACGGGGGCATGTTTACCATGGCGTAGCATCTCCTCTTCTTTTCAAAACAGTTTGAAGACGTCTGGGCATCAAGGTTATGAGTTTCTGGAGTTTTGGTGTTGGAATTTGGTCCCATTCTTGCCTGATATAGGTTTCCAGCTGCTAAAGAGTTTGTGGTCGTCTTTGATGTATTTTTCGTTTAATGATGCACCAAATGTTCTCTATAGGTGAAAAATCTGGACTGCAGGCAGGCCAATTTAACTCCCGGACTCTTCTACTATGAAGCCATGCTGTTGTAATAGCTGCAGTATGTGGTTTTGCATTGTCCTGCTGAAATACACAAGGCCTTCCCTGAAATAGACGTCATCTGGAGGGGAGCATATGTTGCTCTAAAACCTTTATATACATTTCAGCATTCATAGTGCCTTCCAAAACATGCAAGCTGCCCATACCGTATGCACTTATGCACCCCCATACCATCAGAGATGCTGGCTTTTGAACTTAACGCTGATAACACGCTGGAAGGTCTCCCTCCTCTTTCGCCCCGCAAAGACCCGCAAATCAGTGGACACAGAACAGCAGAATATGAATGCAATGCGCAAAGTCTCTCGTTAAGCATTTTCCTCCAGTAGAAAACCATAAACACTTAATATGGCTTAATGTATTAAGATAGAGCTATTAAAAGATCAAATTCGATATACAGATTATTAATATAATGTATATTTATATGTATAGCCCAGGGTTCCTCAAATCTTTCCCTGGAGGTCCAATCTGCGGCAGAGTTTAGCTCCAACCCTGATCAAACTCACCTACCTGTGATTTTCTAATGATCTTGAAGACTCTGATTAGCATGCTCAGGTGTGTTTGATTAGGGTTAGAGCTAAACTCTTCAGGAATGGTCCAGATTTGAGGATCCCTGGTATAGCCTATATACCCCCGGTTTCACAGACAAGGCTTAAGCTAGTCCCAGACTAAAATGCATGTTTGAGCTGTCTCAACTGAAAATATCTTGCTCTGACATATCTTAAAATAGGTCAGTGTCATTGTTCTGTCTCAAGATGCACACCTTAATGTTTTCTTCCAAAGCATTTTTGTAAAAGTTTCTTAAATATCTTAATTTAACTAAGGCCTAGTCCTGGCTTAAGCTAAGCCCCGTTTGTGAAACCGGGCCATAGTGTTTTCCTCCCACACCGCAAAACGTGACATAATGTGGCATAACGGACTAAGATGATAGATTACGCCTCATTATTAAAACATAACTAATATGTACAGACAAGCAGAGCCCAAAATAATTGCAACGTGCAAAGTTTCGCACGTTAAGTGTTTTTCCATAGAGTAAACTACAGCCTTTTTTATATCATGAACTTTGTCCATTAAGCTACATTACGTGTTTTATTTATAATTTTCTATGGGAGGAAAACATTTAACATTCAATTTAAGGCATTGTGTTCTGGGCTTGTCTGCTTGCCTGTATGGAGTTGGTCCTTTTAATACCACTTCCTAATGCATTTCTTAATGCGCGTTCATATCTGTCTGTATAGTTTGCATCAACAATAAGACTTATAAGTTACTGAATGTGGTCTTTATCATCTTAGTCCGTTAGCCTATGCCACATTATGCCGCGTTTTGCGGTGTGGGAGGAAAACTCTATATACATAGGCTATACATAGACTTTGCGCATTGCATTCATATTCTGCTGTTCTGTGTCCACTGATTTGCGGGTCATGTCTTTTTCTCCTACAGATGAATTCCAGGACCCTGTGCATCATGGTACTAATTAGTTTTAATCGTTTAACCACCACAGTGTCTTGTCTCCATTGGCAACACGCACGATTTGTGTCGATTGCAAGTGACGTTGCAGGTAGCGAAAAGTGCAAGATGCGACTGCAAGTGACATTATAATTTAGTTTCTTTTTTCTTGTCTTCACCACTTGGCTACTGTTGTAAAATGTTGAGCGATTCAATTTAAAAATAATAAATAAATAGAATAAAATAAAAAATAAAAAAAGATTGCAAGTGACGTCACTAGTGGAAGCGCAGGTGTCTGAGAGTACAAGTCTGAGAGTGCAAGTGCAAGTCTTCAGCCAGACCCTTCTCGCTTTAGTTGGCATCTGCAGATGGCACGGCGGATTGTGTTTACCGACAGTGATTTCTGGAAGTATTCCTGGGCCCATTTAGTAATGTCAATGACAGAATCATGCCGATGAGTGATGCAGTGTCGTCTGAAAGCCTGAAGACCACGGGCATCCAACAAATGTCTTCGGCCTTGTCCCTTACGCACAGAGATTTCTCCAGTTTCTCTGAATCTTTTGATGATGTTATGCACTGTAGATGATGAGATTTGCAAAGCCTTTGCAATTTGACGTTGAGGAACGTTGTTATTAAAGTATTCCACAATCTTTTTACGCACTCTTTCACAGATTGGAGAGCCTCTGCCCATCTTTACTTCTGAGAGACTCTGCCTCTCTAAGACATCCCTTTTACAGCTAATCATGTTACAGACCTGATGTCAATTAACTTAATTAGTTGCTAGATGTTCTCCCAGCTGAATCTTCTCAAAATTTCTTGCTTTTTCAGCCCTTTGTTGCCCCCGTGCCAACTTTTTTGAGACCTGTATCAGGCATCAAATTTGAAATGAGTTCATTTAGTGGATAAAAGTGTAAAATTTCTCTGTTTAAACATTTGTTATGTTCTCTATGTTCTATTGTGAATAAAATATTGGCTCATGTGATTTGAAAGTCTTTTAGTTTTCATTTTATTCAAATTTAAAAAATGTCCCAACATTTCCGGAATTCAGGTTGTAAGACTTCATTAAATTAATTAAATATGATGAAACATATAAACAAAATACATTTCTAATGGCATTCAATGCCAATATTTAGTGTTTGTAAATCTTTATAAACTTATCTTTTTTTAGTATAATTTGTTGAACTTTCTTTACATTTCAAATAATTGTAAATATACTTTATGTTCAAACTGAATTGCAATTTTGCATCACAGTTGCCACCTCAATTCAAATTCAGGAATTGAACTGGAATTTAAATAGCATTCTCAATTCAGGTTTTAAAAGGCACTCTACCCCTGTCTGTGGCAAGAGTTACAAACTGAAGTATACTTAAACATGGGGTTTGGTACTCTAATTGTACACATCTAGAAAAAAAACCTTTTTGTTTGTTTTTACTAAATTTGTCCTCTGCATATTGCGTAACAAAGTCACATTCACCCGGTTTCACAGACCAGGTTTAAGCCTAATCTTCGACTAAAATGTAAGTCTGAGCTGTTTCAACTGAAAGAAACTTGCACTCACTGATCTTAAAATATATCAGTGCCTTTGTTTTGTCTCAAGATGCACACCAGCAATGTTTTTTTTCTAAGTACGTTCATAAAAATGGCTTAAATATCCTAATTGATCTATGGCCTAATCCTGGTTTAGTCTAAGCACTGTCTGTGAAACCGGGCCATTATGTATTAACACATCAACTCATCAATATTAAAACATGCAAGTTTTGTTTGCACGTGTGCCTGAATGTGTGTCAAGTTTTCATGGCTTCTGTGGTTAGGGTTTTCACACTAATGTAATGAGACCTAGAAAAATCTCCCATTGTTCTTATGGAAGGCCAAACATTCAGTGCTCTGAACAGCCGAGGTCCTCCGTTCCCCCTCAACAATTAGAGTACAAATAGATTCACAAGCTCCTTATTTCCCAGACAATCACAGTAATGAGTAACCTGCAGCTGCACTAATGGGCCATTATTACTCACACGGAGAATGCGATGACATCCTCTTGGCACAATAACACTCTTTGCATGATATTTTATTCATTATAGTCAACACAGAGACACACAATTACTGTCAGCATCTGCATGGGCACAGATCAATACTGAGACACCATCACCCACCTTACGCAAGGAAGCAAAGCGCTTTTTCTTGTCACCTTTTAAATTCTTCTTCCTGTTCCTCCTTGTATGTTCCTCACATCACTGCGCTTGTTAGATGGCTGCTGTTGTCATGTTCAGATCTTTTCTGCTAGATCTATCAGCCCTAGCAGGTTCTCTGTGAGCATGCATGGGGCTGCGGGAACTAAATTTGTTGGATTTACAGCCTGGAGGGACCTGCTCGAGTCCTGTGCATCCTCATTGGTATGGGATGTTTATTAGGTGCAGGGCTGAGCATGCCCTTGTGGGTTAGACGCGGCGGGGTCTGGAGATTGCTTTCACGTGTCATTAATCCAGGTCACCATATTCTCTGGAGCAAAAGTTGTAATCCAGTTGCGGTGATAATTATGTGCTAACAGGAAAGGGAAAGTTGGTGCATCTTTTGAGTTGACTGCTTCGACTGTTTGAGCTAGAATCTATGATATGAGCAAAAAAGGGCAAAAAGGCCTTTGAAAAACAATTTGATGCTTGAAGCAGCATTTTGTTACAATGCTTTTGGGAAAAAACACAGTAGACTATGCCATATTTCAAGTCAAAAATCCATGCTAAAATTCAGACCAACAGCTTGACTCTGATTGTGATACAGCTTTCAACTACAATAACAAAGAGGTTAATATAGAGTACACATTTTGGACACAAGTTTGTTCTGCCAGTGAAAAATAACCAAACAAAACCAAAGCACAAAACAAATCTCCAGGCAACACACAGTTGAATAAATTGTTGTTTGAACAAATTAAATTAATTTTTAATTTTAAATTAATAATTAATTTAAATTAATGATTCAATGACTTGCTTATTAAGAGACACTTGCTTCTTTACTGAATGAATCTAGCTGCGTCTGAAATCGCATACTCTCTGAGTATAGGTACCACCCCGCACCGCAACAGCTAAAGTCTTTCTACAATGGATGCGACAAAGCGACTATTGCAAATCATTTGAACTTTGTGTCAGTACATCATAAATAGAATGAGGCATCAGTTTACTGTTGGGGATTTGTCGCGTCGCACCGCACCACACCACATCCAGCTTAGTCAGACAGCATCACTGATTATAGTATTTTGTCGCATCGCTCCTCGCCGCTCGTGTCCAGTGTAGCCAGGTTTAGGCTAGAAGGGATACAGCTAAGGCCACCAGGGCTTACTGGGCATGCATACTTCAATATTGCCTCATTTTTGTCACGCTGAGAAACAATAATTACTGTATTTGGATTATTGTAAGGGGTAGGTTTAGGGTTGGGGTAGGTGTAGATGTTAATAAAACAGAAAGTGATAGGTAGCAAATTTACTTTATTGTTATTTTCCAGCCGTAGCTGTATCCCTTCTAGCCACAACCATGTAGACATGGTGAGAGTCACGCAGTTGCACGTGAACACTGAATTCCATTCACTTCTGTGTCTATTTGTGCCTGAAATGACACATACGTGCAAAACTATGTCAAAATGCATGTCTCTGCAAGTATCCTTGTAAACACAGTTGTTTATGGCTTAGATGAAGGTAAACAATTGAGAAAGAAAATGGATGTTCCTGTTGCTTTCTGTGTCATGAATGTTAATCAAACAACAAAACACAGAGAAAAATCACTTTTGTAGCTGTAACACATTTATTAGATTTAATTTATACAGTGAAGACTATGCAGTGTTATTTTACATTTGATTATTCAATTTCTGTACCTGAATACTGTTAGACTTACCTGAAAGATATAAATCACTGTTTATTTTATTTGTATCTTTGTTCTATTATATCTATCTATGCTTGTAATTTGTTTATTTTCTATGCTGATTTACTCACCTACAAAATCACCCCAATCATTTCTTTTTTTCTCAAATAGAGCTATTCAAGTCATCTGGTGATTTGTTTTCATATCGCAATATATATCGCATAAAAACACAATGTGAGTTTTTTCCAATATCATGCAGCCCTAGCATGCAGTGCACTACATTTCACTGCACATGTATACTTGTCTTATACAGTATTCTGTAAATCATACCTGTAATTTCATACCTCAGTTAATTGACTCAAATGGGTTAATTTGTCCAGTTCATTTCATTGTGTGCTTTCTGTTATACAAAGAGCCTCATTTCTTCCCCAAAATTGGTTAACAAACTAACATTTTGCTACCTCCCAAGTCAGAGCTGACAACAGTCCTCAGGACAGGAAGAGTAGCTGCATCTCCTCATGTTGATGAAAATCTGTATAAATCTTGAGCGGTTGAGGCGTGTACTGTGAAAGCTACTCAGTGTAATGAGCCAGGTCTTGCCAGAGCAGACGCTCAGCTCTTTTGACACTGCTGTCAAAAAATGCTGCTATAGCATATATGATTTTCCAATAGTCTAAACCAGTTTTCTTATTGGATGCAGTTGTAGCTTTGGCCTTGACTTATAGCTGATGTCTGAAGAGAATATAGAAAATAAAAAATATTAAATGGTGTTTACTGGATATGTTGTAAAATGAATGCACTTTAATTATGAGACATAGGTGAACGCAGTCTTTATCTGCAATTGTTTTCAGTACAAGAGTACGCAGGTGTTGAACACAGCTAGGCCTTCTTCATCTCTGGCAAAGACAAACATGAGGATGACAGACGATTTAGTTTTAATGGATTGAGGGTAAATATCCACTTCAGTTAGTGCCTTTTTTGTCCTGTGTGTTATAAAATATCCTGTCTGAAAAACCACTCCGAACAAACGAAACGTAACCAAACTGTCTGATTCAGAGTGAATTGTGAACTAATTCAAGCAGTTTTGCTAATCCGTTTAACCAATGAACTCAAAAGAACCAATTCACTTGCGAATCGGACAGTGTTAGTTTTTATTCTAAACAGCCAACAGAAAAACGTGTGAAACCCGACACGCTTGCCTAAATATGGTCAGCGAAAATTTATTCTGTATCTTCATCTTTTCTTCCTGTATCTTCATTTCAAACGGAAAAATCCTAAACTAAAATGAGTGGCTCTGTAAATGTGGTGGCACAAGTGGCAAGTTCCATAATTTCTTTGTTTGACAGTTTAGATTGGGTCATATTTGTTAGATTGAGCCATGATTGGCTTCATGAAAGTAAATGTTTAACTGTTCTCATAATTACCATAGCAGAAGTTGGAGTTTCATTATAGACTTTTCTCAGAATCAAGCTGAGCACAATGTAATGATGTTAAACATAGATATTCATTTGATAACAGATGAGTCACACATAGAGGTGAGGCCTGCTGGGAATCACACTGTTTACTTCTGAACTCTTTGGAATATAGTCTATATACGAATATTTGTACTGCGGAGAACAGACTGCCTTTATACTGTGAGCTGCAATTACTGTTATTTGTTAGAAGACCATGTACTCAAGTAATTACTGAGCTGCACTTCCCAGGTCGGTCATACGTATACAACTCTGAAAAAATCTTCCGAATTCAAAACAACTTTTGCCGTTTCTGCTACAGGTTATCACTGACAATTATTTTTGACATGTTCCTAGTGCGTTTTTATTTTTTTAATGTAAACTGTGTTTACAGTTATGCACTTACTATGAAAATCTATGGGGCAAGAAATTTAACATTGTTCAAAAGAAGAAATGTACATCTTGTATTTTTATTTTTATTTAAAGCGCTAATATTAATTCCTCTACAATCTTGATAAGTAAGCTATAAAGTTGTTTAATATTTTTAGTGGTGATGGGACTGCTATTCTAGGCAGACAAACTTCTGGTTTTGTATTACCAGCATAATTCTTGTGGGTGGATTTTTTTCTCTGTGTAAACAGTCCCTTTTTAGGAATCCTTGTGGGTTAAAATTATTTCCTGTGTTAAAAAGCGTATTTTGAAGCCAGAAGATTTCACAGAGCTGTCTAGTTATTAGATTCCGAGTCTATTTCTGGGATCTACCAGAATTGCTTACAAGAGGCCCAAGTATTTGAAACAAGATCTTGAGATATCTTTCTAGTAATAGAGCAGACATGGAAAAGAACCAGTACTTGTTCAGTGATGATTATGATATTATGCTAGAGGAAACATCTTTCATTCAAGCCCTTCACACAATAATACCTCATTTTGTGTGGTAACCAAGTATATACCAGTGAGTCTTATTTTTATCATCTTTTATTTTGGAAGGAAGCCAGTGCAGTGCAAATTTAGTGTTGCAGATGTCAGTGTTGCTGCAAACAGGGATTTACTCACCTTTCACTACTTTCCTGAAGCCCTATTTATTTGACAGATTGACAGATCAAACTATGACAGGGAAAATGCCAGCTCAGAGGCTTTCTGCGTGTTATTTTTCAACCGTGATCAGTCAGGCCTGACCAAAGGTATCTGTACAAAGTAAGTCACTACAAGCGTGATTCATCACCGCTACATGGTAAAATGTCATATTTCCTTATTTGGCGTAGCCCTGCTGACAGGTAAATGATGAGAAGTGTGGGCGGTCGACAACAGGGAAGGGGCCAAAATAGAGTCACCTTCATAACACCTAATCTGATCGGCAGACCTAAATCTGACGACCTGTACTGTTCAGCTCCTTTGACAATTTTACTGTGCCTTACAGGCTAAGGCAGAAAATACTGCAGCCCCAAAATATATGAACTAGTAAAATGCTGTTTAGTTGAACACCATATTATAATTTTTTAAAATATATATATATGTGAAATAGCCTATGCTGGAAAAAAATGTTCATGACATATTTTTTTTCCTCAAATCATATCACTAAAAATGTCATAGCTATATATTTCAGTATTCCAGAGTAATTGTAATATTGTTTTGCTTAGATATTTTTGTTTAGTATATTTATGTATAAGTGTTTTGAGCATTGACAAAGTATTATATTTACTAATACTACTACTACAGTCCATTTATTTACTGTATGCTTAAAATTTATTTCAATCAAAACAAATAATAGAAAAAAGACTGAGAATACATTTAATAGAATAGTTGGGAAAAATGTACGAATTTTGAAACCAAAACTAAACAAAAATCTTCAAAAGATCTTCTTGTTCCGCAGAAGAACGTCATACCTGAGAATGAGCACATGATGAATGTTCATTTTTGGGTTGAACTGTCTCCTTTAGTCTTGTTTCATTTAGTTCTTCATGGTGCTGCAAGTGATGTTAGCTGTTTCACTAACTTAAGCAAGGCAGTGAATTAGACCATCCACTTTCTTTCTGTGTTCTAAGATATGTCAAAGAAGCCAAACATCCAAAATAAGAAAGTGTCTCAAACTTGTCTGATTGGCTAAACATCAGTTTCCCTGTCACAGACACAGGTGGGATTTCTCAAGCCACTTCTGAATTATTTGTATGGTAGGGACATTTTATCATTTTTATATAAAAATATGAGAAGCAAAAGCTTTGGTGAAACTCCCCATCTTCCCTTGTATTCTCATAAGTGTCTAAGAGAAATGGATGAAAAATAAAGAGATCTTTTTTTTATTTCAGATGTGGTCTCTTTCTTCCTCTTTATCACATCTGGCAGCTCTGTCACTTAAAATGGGACCATCAGTGTTGTTCTAAAATGCCTTTTGTATGTTTGGATATTTTCATGAAGTGCCTTGAGTGGTTCTGAATGCTGAGAGCTGAGTGCTTGAGAACAGGGTATGATCTCAGTGAGCAGATTGCCGTCCAGATTGCATCTTTAATTTTCATGTTTATAAATAGGCGACTGTATGTGACACAGCTTACATTTGCATGACCATTTGATATGTTTGCCTGAAATAAGCACAGCACTTCTTAAAATGTATCTGATTTGTATCTTTGAGTTTATGTCAGTTGTTTGATAGTGTGATCAAAGAAATACACAAACTTTCATGTGCAACCTGCAGTTTCCTTACTTGAGAAATATATAATTTTAGGAAAGGTAATTTTGATTATGTATTGTGTTGCAATTTTACTAATTAAATTTTTTTAAATATAAAGAAGTTAACAGCACTATTTGATACATCTGCAATCATATGATGTATTACTCTGAAAAAGCTGTTTTATACATTGCATGGGTCACCCCCCTCATGGGTGTTGACATCACATGACCGGTTGTGTCATAAGTTATTAATAATAGTACTAATAATAATTACTTCAATGTTCACTTTAGATATGGCTTCAGCCAGTCTGCAAGCCTTTTTATCAAAACATAAACATAAATGTACATCTAAAGAACGTGAACCTGTGAACCCATGAATTCCAGATTTTGATAGAATAGATCATGTATGCGATCCAGTGGTCCCGAAAGAATGAGTTTGAGTGGAACAATAGAAGTCCAGTCAAGCAATCGCTGCTGGAGTAATAAAATTAACTGCATCTGCGATGACCTGCAGTTCCCACACCACAGACCAGGGACAAAACACAAAAACTACACAGCACAAACAAAAGATGGCCAATGCAATATCCATTTTATTATGTGCAGAGGCTGAGGAAAACATATATGATAAAGCAAAAGATAAACAAGCAGTCTTGTAGTGAAGTTGCAGCAGATAATAGGCAAACTTAATGCATCCAGGCCAGTAGGTGTCAGTATAAAGTATAAAATGACTGGGATGAATTTAAGCCAGCAGAATATAAACAAACCATGGCTGCATTTGAAATTGCATGCTCTCTGAGTACTTCTTTTGAATATGTAGTTACCGTAATGAATGCTGCTCTTGAGAGTTCTCTTGCCCTGCCACCGTAGGCCTGAGTATTAGCCAGGGTTACACTGTGAACTACATTTCCCATAACCCCATACATGGACTGATTACATCCTCACCTGCTATCTATTCCTTAGACCATTTAAAGGGATAGTTCACCCAAAAATAAAAATTCTGTCATTACTTACTCAACGAAATTTTTGTTTTGTTTGCACACAAAAAGTATTCTTGTAGCTTCAAAAAATTAAGGTTGAACCACTGATGTAACATGGACTATTTTAACAATTTCTTTACTACCTTTCTTGACTGTAGTTACATTGCTGTCTATGGAGGGTCAGAAAGCTCTTGGAATTCATCAAAAATATCTTAATTTGTGTTCCAAAGATGAACGAAAATCTTACAGGTTTGGAACGACATGAGGGTGAGTAATTAATGCCATACTTTTCATTTTTGGCTGAACTATCCCTTTATGTACTGAGCATACGTGGCTCAGTGTGATGTCTTGTTTTCCCTTGGCTGACGTTTCTGATTGTTCTTTGTGTTACCTTTGCCTGTGTATTTTGACCTCCCGATTGTTTACCTCATTTATGATTCCTTGCTGAGACCCCTGCTCTGTATTGCCCTGACTTAGATCTTAACTGTTTGCTGCCTGCCTCGAACCTGTGCCTGTTTACGCACTGTGATTTCTGATCTGCTCCTGGTTGTATGTATTGCTTTCTCGTTAACAACCCACACCTGTGACTAGTCTTTGTTCTGCTAATAAAGCCGCATGTGGATCTTAACATTAATTCCTCTGAGTCTTTGTTACACTTACTTTGTGACTGTTACAAAAATATGTTCTATATGGTAAGAATGTGTCTAATGTGAATTATATGGACATATTCATCATGTTATCATTGTCATGTGACCTACCGTAGTGTCACTGCCATTTAAAACTCCTCTCCCATGGCCTCATGGGATATCAATTGATGTGCACTTGAGAATCTTGCCAGATGTAGTAGGTTACCTGGGGACTTTTTGTCTACTGTTTTATCAATTTTGTGAATTCGCACACAGTACTTTTTTACATACTGTTTTTCAACTACTAAAGTACATAGAGAAATATGCATATTCAGATTCAGCCCTTGTGTCTGAATATAAATGCTTCCTTGTGATATAGTATGAATCTGGGTCAAAGGATAATGCTCAAAAAGGTGGTGGATAGTGTGTCCAGAAATGCATCCATACTGCATAGGAAAAGAACGCATTTTGTCAATGGTCAAGAATTTTTTTCGCATTAAATACAGTACTTTATTTTGGTTTTACCAAAAAGCTTTTTACTTTCATTTCTGTCATAGGTGCCATTTTCTCTCAGTGTGTGTTCATAATGAAATTTATTTCAGCAACATTAAGCTCAGAATGGTTGGGCAGTGGTTAAAATAAAATGTTCGCATAATAATGAAGGAGACTGAGAAGTGTTGAGATAAGATGATGTTGAAACATAATGCTAATTGCTCCACATGGCACACTCCACAATAGAGAGAATAAATAAGAGCCTGGCAATATCAGTAGCTAAATTCCTGCTCATGGGATCATGGGATCTGTTTACTTTTATCTCTGCATAATAATAATTAGTGGGAATGTTTTATTTTAAAAATAAAATTAGCTTTTTGATCATTTTTATTTTTGGAATTAAGTCTGTTTCGTTTCCCCCTCCTTTTATCAAGGCTACATACTGTATGCCCTCATTTGGGAGCTTCAAAGGCTTGCTTGAAATGCTTAGTTTGATTACACTATGAGACTTTAATAATATTTAATAATGATTTAATGACAGTATTTGAGATTTGGCTGACTGTATACCATCAATAGAGTAAGACCTTCCTCCCACATGTGATATCAGTTTTTTTCTGAAGAAAATGTGAGTGGTCTGTGGATGGTTGTTAAGTGTTCTAAGTGGTTTTTAGCATGTTGATTTGCAGTTGCTAGGGTGTTCTGCTTGGTTGATGATGCCTTTGTTGGTTGGCACAGTCTAAGATTGAAACCTGGCTGGGATACTGACATTTGACTCTCAGAGTGATGTTTTATAGAGTATGTGGGAAATTATGTGAAAAATCAAATCAAATATTTTTCAACATTACGTGTGCGCAACTGTTTTTGTGAGATATTAGGGGTCTGTAACATTAAAGATGTGCTTGCAAATACCATTTGAGTAGCTGTTTGTGTGAATATGATAAACACGTCTCTTTGCAACATTGATACCGTTGTTGAACTAAATTGAACTGAATAATGACACTGTTGTCTTCAGTAGAGCTGCTTTACAGTTTGAAATTGCAGTTGTTTCATAGTTGATTAATAATTTTTCTGTTTATTACTGTGAAGCTGCTTCGAAATAATCTGTGTTGTATAAAGTGCTATAGAAATAAATGTTACTTGACTAATGAACAGTAAACAGACATTGGTGATGTTCGTTAGGTAACTGTGTTAAAATATGTTGACTCTAGTGAACATATACTGTATATGAATGATACACATTTATTGTAGTTACTTCTGTAATGACTTGAGTATATGACAAATCAAACCTATCATATGCAGAGAACAGTATGTACCAGACTGTATTTAACATTTCAGAGGAGGAATTCAGCGTTCTGCATTACTATGGAATGTGGAGTGTTGTGAGCACTTTTATGTAGTAATCACAAAGGAAAGTGTAGTCTGGTGTACAGACTTCAAGCCCAATAAAAAAATGTTTTATTTTGTGTGCCTGTACATCTCAGTAGGGGAGTGTCAGCGTCATGTGGGACCAGCGGTTAAAAGCCACTTCCCTGCAGCGTGGTCAGTCATGCGAAATGTGTTTAGTTTTTAATTGTGTGATGAATTCATTCTTTAGCTCAGCAGACGTGCATGGATTTGTTGTCGGACTCAAATACAGGTACTTAGTCTTTGCATGTATTCATTAAAGACCGCACTAGATGGCCACCTGAGGTTTCACACATTGATGACTAGGAGTTTCAAAACCAAGCTGCTTTATTTATAAGTAAGCATGAATATAAAGAAGTCCTGCAAACAGTTATCATAATCATAATAATCTACATATCAGATAGATATCAGATAATGTTTTCCACAAATATATTAGGCAGCACAACTTTTTTATGATAACACAACATAGATTATGATAAGAAATGTGTCTTGAGCAGCAAATCAGCATATTAGAATGATTTATGAAGAATCATGTGACACTGAAGACTGGAGTTATGGCTGCTAAAAATTTAACCTGCTATTTAAGAATAGCAGGTAGAAATAATATTTTAAAATATATTAAGATAAAAACAGCTATTTTAAATGATAATATTTAGTTTTTTCAAAACACTTACTGTATTTTAATAAAAAAAGGACAAAAATCATATTCTGACTTAATGACAAACTTGTAAGTTTTAGTGTAGATCTATAAATTAAGCTTAAGCGAAGTTACTGAGAAATATTTGAGTTTGTATTGTTATCTTTGAGTTTTATTTAGTATTTTCTTGCATTTAACAGCGAGTCATTATTGCGAAAAATCTCCCTTTAATCTCATTGCTGTCTAAAAGAAACGCTTGACATCTTATTACATGTTTTTTCGTGTGTGCCTACGTGAAGTCATACATTGTTTGATGGATATTAAAATTTAAGATATGCTTGCTGGCAGACAGTTTCTTTATGAATTTTACTTTAAACATACAGCACCTTTAAAATAGTTTTCTGTTCTTCTGCCCACATTGACCATAATTTTTTCATCAACACTGGCATTGCAACATGGTTCCTGTGGGTTTTGAAATTCGAAATGAACATAGACAGATGCTTGTTTATACATGACTTTGATAAATGGTTTCTCGCTCCACATAAAGAAGACAAACAACATGCAGAAGAGGGTAACACTACTGCTGTGTTTAATTACTGTACGGCACTTGCAATCACAGCAATAAACCTGTCCAGCGCTCCTGTTTAATGAAGGCAGATCAAAGTTAAAGCTGTCCAGCAATGCTTTCATCCCCTCTGCTAATGCAACTCATCTGGGAGTCTTCAGAAATATTTATTATGTGTCCATCGTCACTCACCTTAGCTGGACTGAGGCTTTCTCAAATAACCAATGGACATTTTTCATTGTCAAGTCATTTGTTTGTATACCTCTTTTCACAATACAAATTGTTTTAAAGCAGTTTTACAGAAAATCATGGTGTTAATGTTCATAATATTTTATGCATTATAGTCACATTTAGCAGGTTAGAGCTGGGTGATAAATGCAAATATAGTATATATATATATATATATATATATATATAAATGATAATATAGTTTACATGTTACGACAATACAAATTTCGCTATATATCACCCTATGCGAATATACTGTATGTATACAGATAAAGTTGGACATGTGCTTTTATTGATGATGGTAATTTTTATTTATGAAATGATGACAGATCTGTCTCAAGATCATTTTTAGTGGTTACACGATGTCAGCTCCCCACATGTTCATAATTTTTGTGTATCAAGGTAAAATTATATTTAATTCCTGAATGTTAGTCTATGGCAGGGCCGTAAACAGCTCATCATGTGGTATAAAATGTACTGTAATGGTAATACTATGGTACAGTAGACAGTAGTTTGATAAATACTATTATACTGAATTATATATATTTAGATAGTAGTCTTTGGTACTTAAAGGGATAGTTCACCCAAAAAAGAGCTCTCGGATTTCATCAAAAATATCTTAATTTGTTTTCCGAAGATGAACGAAGGTCTTACGGGTTTGGAACGACATGAGGGTGAGTAATTAATGACAATTTTCATTTTTTGGGTGAACTATCCCTTTAAGAGTATAGAAGCGCCGGTGTTCTGTCGTTTTGTGCTACCCTGTCAGATTTTGCTACCTCCCATTAAAACAATAGGTAGTACAATTAGACAACGAAAAATGCTACCTGTCAAATTATGGTTTATTAACATCTACACCTACCCCAACCCTAAACCTACCCTTACAGTAATGTAAATACAGTAATTATGTGTTGTTCAGGGTTGTGGCTAGAAGGGATACAGCTATGGCCGAAAACCAACAATAAATTAATTTTTCTGCCTATTAGATTGTGTTTTATTAACCTCTACACTTACCCCAACCCTAAACCTACCCCTTACAGTAATGCAAATACAGTAATTATCATTGTTCAGCCTGAGAAAAATTATGTAATATTGATTTGCGCATGTGCAGTAAGCCCTGGTAGGACAATCGGGTAAATTAAATTTAGGATAAAATGGGTAGGGTAAAATGTCAGGACACCGGGTATTGACAAATATTTCATGATTCAATTTGATTCATTTGGATATATATCAGGTACAGTACATTGCACATTTTCTCAAAGGAAAAAAAAAAACTTTCATTGCTGTAAACTATAGAGAAACCCAGTCAGTTGGTACATTGTTATAATATCAAAGGTTAATATTGAAATAGAACAAATATGTCATGTAATGAAAATGCCTAATATGCTCTTCTCAAGAGTCTTTTTTTAGTTAGTTTGCTTAACAAGCTATGGACATTGAATGGCTTTCCTGAGGTAAATGTAACATTTCGTGACATATAGTTTACAAGCTTTTATTGACGTCTTTTTGTGGTTGAAACATTGATTGAGCAATTATATGAGACATGATACATTTTAGTAAGTGGTACTGTTCTTTTAACATCAAATTTATCTTTTTTTAACTAATTTTAAGCTTTTTAAACTAATGACATGTCACATTGAAGAGAGCCAAAATTACATTTTTGTTTGAATTTCATGATCGAATTGGTCAAATTTACCATGGTACACATCTCAAAAATGGTTCTCTGTCCAAAAACAGTGGTACCTTTTGGTTAGCACTGATATGTGAAAAATTGCAGCACTGGTGTAGCAGCACACATTTGGAGTTGTTGTGCACTGAGTTGTTGTATGAAGGGCAACGCTGAGTTCAAGTCCTGGCGAGAGCGACTTGATGAGACAGAGGGAAAAAATCAATACTCTCAGTGTGGATGGTTTGTAACAGGGCCTTCCTGAGTGGTGTCTGTCACACTGTGCTCTCAGAGGAAGTGCTGACCAAGAGGTGTCAGACCACAGCAGGCAGAGATAGCACTTGAAGATACAAAGACAGCACTAGATTCTTCAGGACCACAGACAGGGATGTTTGAACCTGATTTAGATGCATTTTCTTTGCAAATACAGCTCTTGATGTACCAGTAGAGGAATTTAAAGTAATTATGTTCAGATTATACACAGGCAGCTAGAAAATTAGGTTACATCTTATTGAATGCATATTCAGATATGTTCCAAAATTTCATCTCCCGCTTGTTTGGCCTAAAGCTAAGTAGGATTCATTTGTACTCCTTCGTTTTATCACAGTCATGGTATTACGGCTCCAACCAAGAGCTGCCGCCGATAATGAAGCCACCAATATGGATGATTCCGTCACTCTTGATTAAGTGTTGTGTCATGCTCAGAGTAATTGCCTTAATTAGCTATTGAGCAGTTTTCAGGGTTAATGGGACAACAGGTTGGTAGCGAATGTAATGTAGTGCTGGAAGCTAATGATTTTACTTTCATCTTCTCTGAAATGATTTGATTAACAGTAGAGAGAAACAGATCCCCCTTGTTTGTTATTACAGAATCAATTTCATGGCTGGATGAGCTTTCTCCTGAGAAATCTCTTGATTTAAAAAAAAAAAAAAATTTGGCCAAGAACAGACCACCAGGCCACCAGACAAATTCAGTAAATCTGGCTTGCTCTTAAAACCAACTTAAGTGGTTTTCTTTCTTAGTTGGTAATAGTTTTTATCCCTCTGCTGCTTGTTTCCATTAAAACTTTTGTAGAATGTTCTCTCAGGTGCATAGAGCAGCTTTTTGGTGAAATATTTGAGGAGTAGGACACTGAGGATAATTATAGAGAATATGCTGCCAAGCACCAGTAAAGGCAAATGAATGGGCTTTTACTAAAGTAATGTTACAATATATATATATATATATATACTGTATATATATATATATATATATATATATACGTATATATATATATATATGTTTACTATATATATGTATAGTTTGTATTTTTTAGTTTATGTATAGGTTAACATTGATATATAGTATATTTATAGTCAAAATCTGTCAGTAGGTTAGTTGTGTATAGGTTTATAGTGTTTTACTTCATTGTTGTATGTCTGTATCTATGTAGCACCGTGGTCCTGTGAGGCATTTCGTTCCACTTTATGTCCCCACATGTAGCGGAATGACAATAAAGCTCAACTTGAACTTGAACTTGAACTTACCATGATCAAATGCATGTGTTTTATGCTACTGTAATATATTTACATTATGCCTGGGATCTTGTTGTTTCTTTGTAATGTCTGTTAAGATCATTAGCATCTCAGTAGAAACCTTTTTGATTTTTCAGAAGTCATCATGACAAACTCCACTGTCACTCTAGTGCATCACAAGAAGTCTTTCCTCTCCACTTGAGTGTCTGATGAAGTTTTAATGACTTCTGTGACCGCAGCCTCTCCATAAACACCTTATTTTCAAGCTCATATGTCTGTCTATTCTCTTCTACATTAATATTAAGAATTGGCCTTCACAGGCACTGAAAATGCAATTTCCTCTTTAATCTTGTGTACGGAGGGGAAAATGATTATAAAACAATTGAAATTGAAAATATATGAGTAACAAATAATAGCATAAATAAATAGATTCAACATAATTAAAGCCTTTCATTATAAAGCGAGTGTGAATACTGTATATCTGTCCAATGTTGGAGATGAAAATTGGATGGTGATAATTGTTGGAAGATGAAAATTGTATTGCATCTCGAGTGTTTGAATTGAATTGAGGCTCTTGGGGCGTCTCCCCCACCTCACTTTTTTTTTCCCAAAAAAGAACCGCACTTGTTAAGTTTGCTTTAATGTAATATATCAAGAAAATATTCAAAATTAAAATTTGATTAACACCCAGCCCTGCTTAGCTAATATGAAAAATTATAAACTTACAGAGCTCACATTTACTAAATTGTTAGCATGCACTAGAACTATGCAGTGTCTGATTGGGTCAGAGGTAATAGCACCTCAAGTTAAATTGCAGTGAATATTAGGAGTGCACTCTAATTTAGGTTCATTTAAGTCCATTCTAGTTAGGAACTTGATCAACTTGACATCAGAGCAGTAATGAACTTTACATTTTCAGAGACACCTCTTTGAACCAAATCATGCACTTGAATTTTAAAAGGAGTAGTTATTGCATGAATTAGTTCATGTTACCTAAAAGGAAAAAAGGCTGAATGAAAGCTGATATTATGTCAGGGCCAGTGTTGGGGAAAGTTACTTTTAAAAGTAATGCATTACAATATTGCGTTACTCCCTAAAAAAGTAACTAATTACGTTACTTAGTTACTTTTTATGGAAAGTAATGCGTTACATTACTTTTTAAATATGAGCAGGGCTTGATTGTTTTTAATACAAGAAGTTCTAATTATAGCAAATGTAAAAGCCCTTTCACACCAAAGTGTAATGAATAAACGTCAGGCTGAAGGAAAAGTAAATTCACGTGTGTAAAGTAGAACGCAGTAGAAG
Source organism: Schizothorax lantsangensis (assembly GCA_027422415.1). NCBI lineage: Eukaryota > Metazoa > Chordata > Actinopteri > Cypriniformes > Cyprinidae > Schizothorax > Schizothorax lantsangensis. The sequence continues at coordinate 17,478,870 of CM049848.1, forward strand.
AAGGTTCAACACTCTTCAGCAATAAAAAACAATGAAGCACAATTGATAGATTATCTAAAGTCATTTTTGCTTATTATTATGGTTTAACTGGATCATCAAAGGTCAGCAGCAAAGACATTGGTTAATAAAATGGGATTAGATACATTTGTGTTGTTTAACATATTTAATTATTGCGGGTTTGCGTCATATTCTGAGTTTGCATTTCACTGTTTTAATTCATTTTGATGAATACTAAATCTGTTTTTTTGCGAGTGGGATGAATTAATGCACATTCACATTTAGTCTAGAACTACAGTAACAGCATGTTCACACCAAGGTTATTATAGTTTAGAATTTTTTAATTCGTTTTAGTGTAATATCGTTTTCAAATTTGCTATAAAATTCAGTTTAGTTTTTATTAGTTTCATTAATATTTTTGTTAGTTTTAGTTTAGTTTTTATTTTGTGAACACATTTTTATTTAGTTTTTATATAGTTTAGTTTCGGTTTTAATTTAAGTTTAGCAGAATCAACAGATCACTTCCAGAGCGAAGGCCAAAGAAAGACTTTAATTTAACTTAGTGAGGCAAACGTTTAGCGACACAAAATTAACGCATGCTGAAACACATAAATCTACACAAGTTGCGATAATGTAATCTAATGGTGTGTTGAGATATTAATATGAAAATAAATGTAGCCTAATTTGGTTATATTAGATGTATTTTTTCTTATTTAACCATAATCATGGTATTGTCGTGTCCTGCTCACTTTTCCATGAACAGCCGCGCATAAATCATCTAATGAATGATGACTAATGAAATTCAATAATAACGGCAATGGTATTTAACAGTAAAGGCTCATATTTGAATATGTTCTTTTCTTTATTTATGAAGAATTATAAGCATGTGTATGATGTGATTTAGCCTATGCATATTTGTTCTAAAGTTTGGCAGAGTGATCACGAGATGCTCGGCCAAGTTTTGTATTGTTTACAGAAAGGCACGTTCTCATCTTTTTTTCTGTTAATTATCACGTTGCTCTGGATGTCTGTTTTTCTTCAAAGCACCAACTTAGAATGCCTAATGTTGGTTTGATTGCTTGTGTTACACGAGAAAATAAATAATTTTGCCTACCTGATGTTGTAGATTAATGCGTGTGCGGTTCGGCTCGCGACTCGCTGTCTTTATGTCAAACGGTTCTGGTCTGGTACAGAATTAAATTAGTGCTGCTGTCGGATAACGGGTCAGGTGTTCTGTAAAGTACTGCTGGTGCACGCTTACCAAACAGAACCCGTGCAGGACTCTGCTTTAAACTGCTTTGCGTCTCTCCGTCAGATAACCCCATGTGCATGATGCGCCATTTACAGGTATTTCCCTAAACTGTCACACAGCTCAAATATTTTTCCGCCAAGGGGTGAGAACGTAATGATTACGAAAACGATTATTAATTTTTGTTAATTATTTTATTTCAGTTAGTTTTTCAATAACTGTTGTTAGTTTCGTTTCGTTTAAATTTTTCAAATATTTTGACATTTTTTATTTTATTTCAGTTTACGAAATAGTTTTTTCATCAATCGTTTTCGTCTTAGTTTCGAAAAAGCACTGTCAGTCAATAAATGGGAAAAAAGTAACTGGCCTTACCTTTTTGAAAAAGTAACTCAGATATTTTCTTGTAAATTAAAAAGTAATGCGTTACTTTACTAGTTACTTGAAAAAAGTAATATTATTACGTAACTCGCGTTACTTGTAATGCGTTACCCCCAACACTGGTCAGGGCAATGATTAGAATACTTTTATTTATATACACACTATAGAGGTATTTAAGTATATTTAAATATATTTAAAAATGTAATTTATGTGATGGCAAAGCTGAATTGTCATTACTTCAGTCTTCATTGTCACATGATCTTTGAGAAATCATTATAATATGCTGATTTGGTGCTCAAGAAACATATTTTCATAGTAAATGTTAAAATCAGTTTTTTTCTGCTTAATATTTTTGTGTAAACTATGTATATCCACTTTTATTTGTCTTTTGTTTTTATAGGGGTCTTAAAACGTATGATATGGCCATGTTAAAGCATTAGATATAATTAGCTCATCTGTAGAATGTCATACTGAAGCTTCTCTTCATAACTTGTGATCAATGAGAATAATAATTATGACAGTTCCTCTGAGCGCATTTATCCTGCAATTAAGCCTGGAAGGGCCTGTACATATCCATATATAATATACCACTTTTGATACTTAATTGCAGGCAGTTATGTGTGTTTAAACATATAACCCAGCAAAAAAAGAAACATCCTCTCACATTCAATGTGTAAATATTTTTATTAACATGAATTCAGCATATTTCCTCTGGTGTTTTTCAGTCAGCTCTCTGTCCTAAGTTAATATAACTCTAACCCTAATTGTCTACTGCCTGTAAACTGTAAGTGTCTTAAGGGCAGTTCCTCATATGTACGTGATGAGTGATGCTAAATTTTGAGAGTTATATATATAAATATACAGTATATATCTTAACAAAATTTAGTGTCACTCATCAGTGGCTGGTTAGGACCAAACAACTTAGCATAGAACAGAAAGCTTTTGTCATTACTTACATACAATATATGAAATCTGGTTTGATAAGTGGAATAGATGTGGAGCGATGATTCATTCTCTCCCCTTATGAACTCCTGAGTGTATGATATAATTTCCTGATTATTAAACGCTACAGCAAAGGATATTAACCAGCACTAGATCGTCAGCTATTACAAGAGTGATGCCTGGATTGATGCTCCGCTTGAGCAGGTTGTTCTGCTCTTCAGATACTTAAGTTTTCACATCTGATAGGTGTAGCACAGCTAGACAAGCAGGGACTCGTAGGTAAGTTCACTTTTACGTTTTACTGTGAGAGAGGTGCTGTTGCTCCCGTCTACGCTTCTGACAGCTTGAGAAAATGAACACGAAGCCCTTTGTTAGGTCCTAGGAACAGGCATGTGGAGGGTTGTCCAGTTTCTCCAATTTTATGGCCCGTCATCTGCCTATGTACGTCAGATCTGTCATCTCAGGCCAAACAAGCGGTCTAAATCTGGGTTCTGGATACATGAGTGACGAGTGTGAGTAATGAACGACCTCAGTGTGACGTTTCGTCTGAAGCTCAATTGAGCAGATGCACCAAACGCTGCAGGATCCGTCTGTGTCCATCTGGTGTGATGGTTTACACTTGGCAGGTTAATTTGGCTCAGAAAGAAAACTTTAAAATTTAATGATTAAGAACACACAAAGCTAAAACTCAACTTGTGGAGACACAAGAACTAGTGTTATGCAAAACTACATTTTTGTTTATTTAACTAGCTTGTATCTATAGGTTTACTGAGCACTTGTTGTATTTTTACAGGAATCAGATTATGTTCCAAATGCTTACCATCTGTTGATCACAATGGTCGAATATGTGTTGCTAAAACTGTTTTGTAAATTTTAAGGCCGCCACATTTGTGCACATATATTTTATCATAAAAACACTTGTTCACTGAACAACTGCAGTTCAGTTTAACCATGCTGTGGCATATTTAAAGGAGACCTATTATTCCCCTTTTTACAATATGTAATATAAGTCTCAGGTGTCCCCAGAATGTGTCTGTGAAGTTTCAGCCCAAAATACGCCACAGATCATTTATTCTATCATTTTGAACATGCCCATTTTGACTGGAAGCAGAAACATGCTGTTTTTCTGCATGCCTCTTTAAATGTAAAAGAGCTGCTGCTGCCTGCCCCCTTTTCCTGAATAGAGCTGTGCCTTTACAGCTGGTACCTCAGGATACTCTGCAGGATACTTTGAAGAAAAATAGGTGCACAGTGCAACATGGTAATTAACAGAAAAAAAAGATGAGAACACGCATCCTTTCTGTAAGCAATACAAAACCTTTGCCTATACATCTTCCATTCTATTTGATCTGCCTGTCTATTTAAAAAAAAATGTGCATAAACCAAGGTTACATTAAGTCTTTCTTTGGTCTGTGCTTTGGAAGTGAGCGGTTCATTCTGCTGAACGTTAATTACAGAAACTAAAGCTAAAACTGAAACTAAACTACGTATATAAAAACTAAATAGAAATGTGTTATCAAAATAAAAACTAAACTAAAACTAACAAAATTATTAAGGAAACTAATAAAAACAAAACTGAATTTTATAGCAAATTTGAAAATGATAAAATAAAACAAATTTAAAAATGCAAAACTATAATAACCTTGATCACACGGCATGTGAGCACTAAGTTGGTAGCACTTTATTTTACAGTCCTGTTCCTCATGTATATACTATGTACTGCTCTCTTGTCTCCTTCGAGGCTGAGACTCTAAATAGTTTTCTGTGCTCGTCAGTGCAGCCAAAGACAGAACAGTTAGCATGCTTTGCTCAAACTTTTGCCATGGCGTTGCAACTGGTACGTCGTTGTCGCTTGCGAAAACACTATGGCAGTTCCTTGGGTGGAAACGTGCAGATTAAGGGGTGGTAATATTATAATAAGATCCCCTTTCTATGTCACAGGGGGAACAAAACCTGAGCGGCTCGTTTTTTCACATGCTTGCAGATAAAGGCTTACCAAAAATAAAATTACTGGGTTGTTCTTTTTCACGTTTTCTAGGTTGGTATCTGCACCGGGGATCCGATTATAGGACTTAAACACAGAAAGAGATTTTCATGATATGTCTTCTTTAAATGAAGTAACTGTCATATGATATGTATCATAAGCTTATCATGGAATGCGCCTCATTCGTAAAACTCTTCATAATACATTTGTGGGTGTGTTGGCACTTACCTGATTGAGTAGTAATAGTAATGGGTCACTCATAAACAATTAGCTCATTTTGAACAATTCTTTCATATGACTCACTTTGGAGTGACGGATTGTGTCAGAGAATAATTCATTCATTTTTTTTGTGAACACACATGCACAACATCCATTCTTTCGTGATTGAAATGAGTGAGAACTAATTAAATGATTAGTTGATTATTAGGAAACATATGTTATAAGGGTGGCTGTGATATTTTACTGTGACTGCGATATTTTAGGTCTGGAAGGTAAGTTTGGGATGAGGAAAACAACCTTCCGGACTAGAGAGGTCAACTGTAATCATTTCTTTGTACTTATCAGAGCCTGTTCGGCTGTCACATATCAAGAGAACGAATGACTTGGACTGGAGTAGCGATTTGAGAGGTGAACTGCTTCCTGCAAAAAATGAACGACTGGACAGTTGAGATGCAGTTGAGTGGTGAATTAATCATTAATCGGTCATCATAATTTGTCTTTGGCTGAAATTATCATGACTTCCTTGGAATATGATGCTGATTTTAAAGGATGAGTTCACTTCCAGAGTAAAAAAATCCTGATAATTTACTCACCCCCATGTGATACAAGATCATGTCTTTCTTTCTTCAGTCGCAAAGAAATTAAGGTTTCTGAGGAAAACGTTCCAGGATTTTCTCCATATAGGGGACTTCAATGGGGGCCAATGGGTTGAAGGTTCAAATTGCAGTTTCAGTGCAGCTTCAAAGGTCTCTACACGATCCCAGCCGAGGAATAAGGGTCTTAGCTAATGAAACGATCTGTTATTTTCTTAAAACAATAATGTATATACTTTAAAACCACATTATCAGTACATTTTTATTTTGGAAGTGAACTTATCCTTTAAGTTGGTGTACACAGATGTGTTGGGGGAGTTTGGCTGTTGAAAATTTAAAGAATTGAAAATAAAGATTTGTTCATTTTGCTATACAAGACTCAAAGATACAAATAAAAAAAATTAATGATCTTCCCATCGCTATAACAATGGCCACGATTCATTTTTCTGAATCTTCCCAGAGGGCTGTTTCTAAAATGATCAAGTGGGGCACTTAGTGAGACACTTCCTCAGCTTTTTTGACTTCTGAACTATGTTGATTAAATTAAAAAAAAATCAGCCAAAGCCAGGTGCCAGTTAGTAATTAGCATTTTTCAGAGCATTTCTTCTGTTTCTATGGTTACAGTTTCTTATTGCATCCATCCAGTTATGTTTGTCCTGAGGAGAACATAAAGGTTTTTCATAATCATGGTCAGGACCATTGGCGAATCGTTTGTCCGATGTTGCAGTTATTGCAAATTCATTTCATGTGCCTTGATAATGTAATTAGGTGTATTGATTGATTAACAAACTGGCTGATTGAAGCAGTTGATTGTTGTGGTCCATGTTCGCTGTGTTCATTTTAGCGGTTCAGAACCGTTATGTGGTATAACCTCTAATGCAACTGGAGGACTATTGATTCCAGTCCTGCTCAAGATGTTTTATAGATCGTTGGATTAAATTCCTCTCTGGTATAGATTATGGTTTTTGAGGGCAGCTCTGACACACAATTTCTGGAGGGCATCATCACAGGGACTGAGCATGGATCAATTCCATGCGAGATATTATGTTTCAAATCAATTACCGGAACATTTGAAGGAAGTAATCAGATTAAACTATTAATATCAGAGAGAGATTGCTCGTTTTAGGTTACGTTTGTGGAAAAGACCAATTTCGGGCCACATATTTTCTGTAATTACACACAAATCACAATCATACCAGGCCGGAGCTGGAGAGTAAATGTCATTGAAGCTATAAAATGAAAATAAATATACATGAAGGAACCAGAGATGCAGGGTAGAGTTGAAAATAGGAGAATATATCAGCGGTGGTATTGTTGTCCTGTTGACTGTTAGCTGAGATGTTTTTTGTGTAATGAGGTAAGGAGGAACCATCACTGTTGGCTCTTGGCTTCCCACACACACAAATCTCTCATGAGAATCACGCTGTGGCACCTCACGTGGCGGCAATGGCAGATGCACAGACAGCGGTGTTATATTCCCATTCAGATGGCGATTATTTTACACTGACGTCGTGATCTGTAAATAATTGTGTGCATGTTGGAACATTTTTGTTTGTTTGTTAATATTTGATTTATTTGTGTGAGCGTGCACGTGAAACACGGTGTATAGTATACACATATACAGAGTTTATCTGTGTATTTTTGGCATTCTTGATGATGGTGTGTTTGTGTGTGAGTTTGTGTTCGGGCTGCGGTCCAGCTCTGCAGGGCTGTGGAATCATCCAGGTCTCCAGCATGCATCAGGATTATCTCCCGCTCGCAGGAGAGGGGATCGGCGTCACAGCGCTCTGCTCTGCCCAAGGCCATCAAACCTTACTAGCACGCAGCACACCATCCTCTGTCATCACTGTACACAAATACAGAGATGAGCTGCAAATTATGTATATTTATGCATACTGCGTTTACACTTTTGCATTTAAACAGATCAGTTGAGCGGCAAAACTGATCTGTTAAATAAAAACTAAAAAGTGAATGTACAGAGTTTGATGCAATGTTGGAGCTTTCTCAAAACAAGGTGACAGTCCATCCCCTGTTCAAAATCAACTTACATATTTTTTTTAAACTGTTTTCAGTTTTAACGGTGTTTGATCTGTGCATATTTCTCTCCTGATTCAGATGAGATGACTTTTTCACTGGAGAAAGCAATAGCTATAGAGGGCTCATTTAAAGCTAAAAACATCTTGATGCATTTGTTTTGTATAAACATGCAGCTTTTTGCTTCACAAAATGTAAATTGATGGACTGGAGTTGTGTGGATTACTTGTGGATTATTGTGATGTTTTTATCAGCTGTTTGAACTCTCATTCTGATGGTACCCATTCACTGCAGATGATCCATTGGTGAGCAAGTGATGTTATGTTAAATTTCTCCAAATCTGTTCAGACGAAGAAACAAACTCATTTACATTTTCATTTTTGGGTGAACTAATCCTTTAATCACACATGTTAGCTAAAATGTTACATTTAATCATTTTATCCAATACATGCAAATACAAGAGTTTCATTTTGATGGGTGTGCGGTTAAATGCCACTACAGCAACATTTCCTTGTGAGATTCATCATTAAATGGAACAGAGTAATTAAAATGTGAGGTGACTAGAGTTAAGGATTCATACTTTGACAACCATTAAAGCTGATCTTTTAAATAGGAAGAGGACTGAAAATGGTGTTTGAAGTTCTAGAAGCATGTATAGAAATTTACTATAAATCTCTACAGTAGTTCAGCAATCTGGACTGATTTTAACCGAAATAAATCTGGCAGCTGAAATAGTTATTGTGAAATCTGGCATGTCAGTATCTTTTCCAGAACAGAAAATATTTCATGACACCCTCGTAAAATCCACAGCTCCTAAATCAATAAGACCAGATGAGGAAGGTGTTTCATTATTCATAAGAAAACAGTGTCACTTATTATATCTGTGAAATGATGCTGAATATTCTAACCCAATCCTAATTAGGATGTGGAAATGTTTTGGGAAGTGTTATTTGGTAGTTGGAAAATCCTATTCTTTTACACATGCGCACTTTAGGTATTTCTTTTTGCAGACTGGAGAGAGTTCACGGCCGCAATATGAAATCAAATATGAGTTCTAGATTTTGCCGGGGAAGGGGGGAGAATTGTAGAGAGGTAATCCAGTTTTTGAGACAGAGAATGAAAACGATCGTTCAGCTTCAGTCCCGGTAATCCCCTGAAATAACAAGCTTATGTACCAAAGCTTCCATAATTTTATCTGGAATCTTTCATACAGTGGCATTAGAATGACATCAAAGCTGGACCAGTAATTCATGGCCAGCAAATCAATATACAGATGAGCCGTATTAATTCTTAATACGTGGCAGAGTGCAGCATGGGCTGAAGCTGGTGTCTGTGGCTCAGGTAGGGTTTTCCTGAGATAACCATTCTTGTCTGATGCTCATATCACTTTGCTTTGTGCCTTATGTATAAAATACATAACTTTCAAAAGTTTGGGTTTTAATGTTTTTTTTTTTTTTAAAGAAATTAACTTTTATTTAGCAATGAATGAAATGTGATCAAAAGTGACATTTACAGTGTTATGAAAGATTTTGATTTCAAATAAATACTGTTCTTTGAACTGTATATTTATCAAAGAATCCTGAAAAAACTATAACATTTTCCACAAAAATATTAAGCAGGAAAACTGTTTTTTATATTGATAATAATAAATGTTTCTCGAGCACAAAATCAGCATATTAGAGTGATTTCTAAAGAATCACGTGACACTGAAGACTGGAGTACTGACTGCTGAAAATTCAGCGTAACAGTCACAGGAATAAATTGTACTTTAAAATGTATTAAAATAGAAAACAGTTATTTTAAATTGTATTAATATTTCTCAATATTAACGTTTTACTGTATTTTTGATCAAATAAATGCAGCTTAGGTGAGCAAAAGAGACTTTTTTAATAAAATGCTGCTAATTTGTATAAAGTTAAACTCTGTTCAGTTTATTTTACATCACTGTGAATGCATTTTACAGTTTGTTTCTGCATTAGGTATTTAATGACTGGCTCCCTGAATGAGCTGTTGACGGTGTACTGAAATTGTGTCAGTGACAATAAACTCATTTGGGGTTACAAGAATTGTAATTAGGTCTGCTGAAGCTCTGCTGTAATCCCTCTATTAATAAAGTTTTTAATTATACTTAACAGCTGAATTGGGTATATACATTGTTCCTGCTAGGATGTTTTGTTTACTGAATCGCAAGATTTGTCTCCAGAGCCTTCATTTAGCAAAATAATTTCCTAAATAAAGGTGCACTCAGAAATGTTTTTCTCATTAAAAAAGTTTTATAAATAAATAAAAAAAGCTCTTTGGAGAAATCTTAGAATAATTTTTGCTTAGTTTAATTCTATGAGTGGCCCCCAGTTAACATCTTAGAAATAAAAAAATGGTTATTGTAGATTTTTAAGATGTTTTAATGAGTCCTGAAAAAAGACGGTAAAAATCATGGTAGATATTAACTTCAGTTTATTGTTCACACTGGAAATGGTCAAGTTAAGTGCATTGTATCATACAGTATTCCTTGTAATGTATAAATAAAATACAACCCCAAATCAGAAAAAGTTGGGACAGTATGGAAAACGCAAATAAAAAAAGAAAGTAGTGATTTCTAAATTTACTTTGACTTGTATTTCATTGCAGACAATATGAACACAAAATATTTCATGTTTTGTCTGGTCAACTTCATGTCATTTGTAAATATACATCCTTTTCTGTCATTCAGACCTGCAACACATTCCAAAAAAAGTTGGGACAGGAGCAATTTAGGGCTAGTAATGAGGTAAATTGGTTAAATAATGATGTGATTTGAAACAGTTGATGTCAACAGGTGATTGTAATTATGATTTGGTACAAAAGCAGCATCCAAGAAAGGTCTAGTCCTTTAGGAGCAAAGATGGGCCGAGGATCGCCAGTTTGCCAACAAATACGTGAGAAAATTATTGAAATGTTTTAAAACAATGTTCCTCAAAGAAAGATAGGAAGAGATTTGGATATTTCATCTTCAACAGTGCATAACATAATTAAAAGATTCAAGGAATCTGGAGGAATTTCAGTGCGTAAAGGACAAGGGCGCAAGCCTAAGCTGAACAACCGTGATCTCCGATCCCTCAGGCGGCACTGCATCAAGAATCGTCATTCATCTATAAGCGATATCAACACATGGGCTCAGGACTACTTTGGCAAACCTTTGTCAAGTACCACAATACGTAGTTACATCCACAAACAACTGTATCCAGTGTAGAAACTGTATCTGATGACCATCACACAGTCCCATGTTAACAGTGTCAACAAGAAGTCTGTCCAAAAGGTAACTTCTTCTGGGCTCAATACAAGAAGACATCTGGGGGCAAAACCACATCACACAGCTGGAAATGTGCAGTACTGTGGTCGTATGAGATCAGTATTCATCAGGTAAATTTGTTGTGGGATGGAATGGCTTTACTGCCAGGTCTGAATGACAGGAAAGGATGTATATTTACCATGAAGTTGGACAAAACATGAAATATTTTGTGTTCATATTGTCTGCAAGAAAAGTAAATTTAGAAATCACTACTTTCTTTTTTTATTTGCGTTTTCCACTGACTGTAGGGACCAGCAACAAGTCCAAAAGCCAGGGTCTGCACTGATGGTATAGGGGTAATGTAAACATGTCAGTGCCCTTGGCAAATTGGTAAGCTTGCCTGTGATGGCACCATTAGCATTGAAAATGTGGAGATTTTAGGAGCACAATTATGCTGCCTTCAAGAAGAGCATCTTGATTCCAGGGACGTCCACGTGCATATATTGCATAACCAATGCAAAACCACATTGCTGCACACATTACAAAGGTCCTGGCTGCGGAGGAAGAGCGGTACTGGGTACTTGACTGGCCTGCACCTGCAGTCCCATGACCTGTTCTCCAATAGCGGAGAATGTGTGGCGCATTTTGAAGCGCAAAATGCGACAACGAAGACCCCGTAGCTGTTGCCCACCTTAAGACTTGTTTGCAGGAAGAAATGGGACAAAATTACACCTGAAACACTTGCAGCATCACTTGGTGGTCTTCAGCTAAACGTGCTTTTTAAGTGTTGTGAAAATCTGGAATGGCAACATTACAAAGTGGTAAATGCTTTACTGTCTCTGCAACTTTATTTGGAATGTGTTGCAGGTCTGAATGACAGGAAAGGATGTATACTTTACAAATGCACATGAAGTTCAGACAAAACATGAAATATTTTGTGTTCATATTGTCTGCAATGAAATACAAGTCAAAGTAAATTTAGAAATCACAATACTTTCTTTTTTTATTTGCGTTTTCCATACTGTCCCAACTTTTTCTGATTTGGGGTTGTAATATATAATTATAAATATTTTAGCAACCAACAGTTCATAAAACTGTTGGGATGGTATTTATTATGAAGTTAATTAAAGTGTGTGGTATTAGGCGGTGAAATCACACTGGCAGAACAATAAAAGATCCTGTGTAAAAGTGGAAGCAATTAATAAGAAAACTTTTGATTTCCTTTCACAAAACATTCATTTGTTTGCTCATTTGGTAGAGTGACCTTCTTGTGAGACAGTGGATGTGTGCAGTGGTGACAAACAACGTTTAGCTCTCCTATAGGAACAGATTACAATAGCTTAGTCAAGACAACAAATTAATACAAAAGCAAAACAGGCAAACAGCACTCAGAGTGCAGTATAGGAGAAAGACAGAGGAGAGGGGGTGGAGGAAGAGGGCAGTTAAAGAAGCGCTCTGCAGCATGGATGCTCTGAGGTAATTAGGCTCGGAGGAGTCAGATCCAGTCTGGCTCAAGGACACAGCCGAGCAGCACAGACATCATTTCCTCCTGCATGCTGCCACTAAAAGTTCTGCTCACTGAGGAGAGGACAGTGAGAAAGACACGTGTTCATTTTAGGGGCTTTGTGATGGCATGTGCCTGGCTTTGCAACAGAGTCAGAAAGGGAGGCTGGGGGCAAAAAACAAAAAAAAAAAAAACACTGAAAATGACAAAAGCTGTAATTGCAGAAATGACTAGCCTATGTGGTGAACACTTAAAAAAATGTAGGATATCATTCTGGAATCATTCTACACATTTTTTAAATAACAGAATATTAATTTTTAATCTTTTATTAAATACATGTTTCAAATTCCTTATGTCTGAACTTGTTTTGTCATGTTTTGTACATGTTTATGTGAGATTTAAGATTTATTTGATTAAAAAAACATTTCTTATTATTATTATCAATGAAAACAGTTGTGTTCTGCTGCTGTGTGAACGTGGCCTAAAAGGTTAAGTAAAAATACTAGTTTTTATTGCAATACTCTTTCTTTATTTTAAAAGTAAAATAAAATTCCACTTGTGTATTGTGTAATAATATTGTCCTAGTGTATTGTGTAATAACATAAATAGATGGTAGTAGGGATGCACCGATCTAAATTTTTCATGGCTGATTCCAATTGCCATTTTTAAAATTGGTTTAAGTTTTTTAAGCAAAAGACAAGAAAGAATGAAAATATGAGTACATGAACAAGATGTTCATTTGCTCTATTACAGGCCATCTGCAACCATGGTATTTTAATCACTATCAAAAGATGTTGCATACATGTAGCATGAGCAGTTTTTTATTTATAATAAAATTCAAAATTTCAAAATTTGAAGCAAAAACAAAATGATCTGACTTTAGATTTGTTAAATTAGTAAGAAATAACTGATGAAGGGCCATTAAATTATTAGAATATAATGCACACCCGAGGTGGTGATGTGACCATGATGCAAAGCACTTCTGAGAAATGATGTAACTTTGAAGTTATTGAGCTATTTTACCAATAAAATCATGAAAGCAGCGCTGACAATACGTTTTTGTGTGCGTGTATGTTTCCGTGTGTGAGTGTGTCTGTACTGTATGTGTGTGAGTTTGTATAGGAAAGAGAGTGAGAGAAACAGAGTGCTTTCCGCACATAATAAAACATAACTTTGTGTAAATAATTTGTCATTTTTACATTAATTTGTCATTTTTATCCTATTGTCCTATTGACTTGACTTGACTTGGCCTCTGTTAATGGCTGTTTACAGACCTTATATATTTCCTCACAAATGACATTTTGGTAAATGATTGCGATGCAGTTTGTGCAAGTTCAGAATGGGTCAAATCAAACTTGTTATCGTGTAATATACCACTATACACTGGCTGTAAGTTGTGACAACAGATTAGCAGGGTGGCCATGGAAGTGCTCAGTCATTTAAAAAGTTGTTTCCTCATTTGAATTCAGCCATAAAGATGCAGATCTTCATTCAGAGAGCATACAGCAAGGGTCAGCCTGGGCACACCAAAGGGAATGTCAGCGAACACCTTGAAACCGCCTTCATTTGTCACAATCAGATTCTTGGCCCCTCTCATGCTTTTTGTATTCTGTGCAGTTAGGGTGACATGCTCGCAGGGACAAATCGCTTATCCCTGATTCCCAACAGCTCCCTGCAACATCAATAACAGCAGTGTTTAACATAGCCTGTGCTCTCATTATCAATGACTCGTGTTGTGGGCCGCAGTCTAGACTCTTTATCTGTGAGAGAACGTTTCAGTTGTTTGAGGTGTTTTGCAATTTTCTCATGCAGGGACGGAGGCTTTGTTGTCAAAACTTTGATCTTTTGGCGTATCCAAAACATTCGTTCAGTTGTTTGTAGTTGAATCACCAAAAAAGTTTCTTAACAATTTCCAAATCCATTTGTCCTGTTGTCAGATGTATCCTCACATGGATATAATGAAACATTTACTGAATTTGAATTTGTTTTGGCTGTAAAAATCATTTTTGGAGCATCTGTACTAGGTCAGTTTGACATAGTTGAATTGATTTTATTTATGATTATTGTATCGCACATAAAATATTGCATTATTAAGTTATTGCATATAGCGTTCATCTTGAATATTGTGCAGGCCTAATGTGTACTGGAACATCAGTTTTCTCAGGTCATCTGCAAGCACATAGTTTGGACAGCTACTTGTAAATATCTATTTTTATAGCCCTGAAGTTATGTTCTGCTAATTAGTGTCCATTGAGAGAGGCTCTGCTGATGTTAATGTTTTGTGTCAGGTGCATTTGTTTTTGTAATATAATTACCTTCAGTTTTGCTAGTAACATCACTCTGACCTCAACCGTTTGTGCGGCACATTTTAGTAATGCAAGTAACTGCCTGTTTAATTCTAAGGGTCAGAGAGTATGAAAGTTGGAATAAATCACCTTTGCTGGAGGGTTCCTTCTGGGAAGGGCTCACAATTCATAACTTTTTTGGACTACATAAGTGAGTTTGTTGGAGAATATGAGCTGCTTATCATCTTAGAGATGTTTGCTGAAAGTTTCCATGTCAGAGAAGGGACACTTATGAATTATAAATATGTGGTTATCATATCAGATGTAAAGAGTAATCAATAGTATCACCACTAGCACTAAAGGCTGTATGCAAAAAAAAATAATAAGTGTATTAAAATGAATCTGGATTCAGGAATCGATCTATTTGCTCATGAGAATACAGCCACATGTATTTCAGTTAGAATGATGTAACAGTAAATATTTGTATGTAATAGTGAGTGGATTTATATCTGGACATTCTTAATAAAAGTAATCATTAATCAGCTGACTTACTGAGAATGTAAAGTCTAAGAATGTAAAGTAAATCAAAGTGACAGAATAAAACGTAAACAGGTAAATACAACAAAATATCTTAATTTACATGACTATGTTGAAAACATAGGACAGGGATTCAAATCAGGAAGTCCAAATAAACTTTTAGTATTGAGAGAGAGGACAACTTGGGAAGAACGATGAATGAATCATTGACCAAATTATATTTTATGATGTTTCATTTAAAAAGCAGTCCATGTTTAACATTGAGAATAAATGCTATCAGATCAGAGGCTTAAAGATGTTTGTTCATGTTTTTTAGTGGCTTTACTCTGAAGGTGGGTGACTGTTTTTGTGACACTGGGTCCTTCTGAAACCCTTAGAGAGAGCTATCCTAGCCCTGCGATTTATCTCATGCACAAATGTCATATAATTCTTGTGCAAGTGCCAAAAACCCAATTGTGACAGCCAAAAATCTGCAGGCAATATAAGAACACTGAATTGAGTTCATTAGATGTTACCATGCAATGCTATGAAAAGATATTGCTGTGTTTATCTCAAGACCACTAAATACAAAGAGCAAATTGTGCTGGTTGTGGATTGCTGGAGAGCATTAGGAAAATTTGATAACATGCTTGCTTGCTACTAGCATGCTTGTAATTCTAAAATAATGGCTTGGTGGGTTTTCTGCAACTCTAGTAAAAAGTTGGTGATCATGATATTGTTCCAGAATAACAGAATCAATCACAAACATGGTGGCTGAAACTAAAGAAATTGCTTGTTTCAGAATGCCATGTTAGAGTCCTGACCCCTCAGTCTTATTGAAACTCTGTGGCGTGATGTGGGGTAAACCATTCAAGCAAGACATCCCAAAATACAGAAAGTAAAATGGATTATTTTGAGGGAAATTGGGCAAAAAGGCATAGAATTGTTGCACATATTTGATAAATATCTACGAAATGCTGATTAAATGAATTTTTTTTATTTTACATCAGTATGATTGTTTAATTTTTTTTTGTTAAATAAGATTAAATATTTATTATTAGGACTATTTTACTATTTTATAATATGTTTTTAGACTACCCAGATATACAATAAATACAATATACAGTATTACATATATTTCAACAAATTCTCATGACAATTTGTAAATATTTTCTGTTTGGGTGAATTGGTGATGAATTTGCATGAATTTTTAATAATCTCTTATGTATGTTTTTGTACAATCTGCATACTGTATACTCCACTGTCGGTTAGGTTTAGGGTTGGGGTTCGGTAGACCTGCATTCTTGTTTTTTTTTCCTAAAAACTGGACATTTTCATAAGAATCAAATCGTACAAATTTGTCCCCAATTTGGAAACATTTTTACATTTTATGTTGAGGTTGGGTTGTATATTTTCTCCCAATTAAATAAATGTTTCATGGACACATATATGCATTCACCTTCACATACATTTACTTTTCTTTTTCAATTTAAAGATGTCCCCAAATAGAGGTTTTGTCAGATTTCTCCCACTTCTGAGGAATCCCAAACTGTAGCTAAGTAAAGCCACACACAAACACACCCCTCCCAATCGGTGGGGTGGAGATTAGCCTCTTCCAAACGCTCTGCTGTTCCACAGATTTGCCAGGAAACAGAGACACGAGGCTGAGCTGCAGATCTCAGATTAAACATCTTTTATCCTTCTATTCTCTCTCTGTGTGTACCAGTCTGGACTGCTGGTTTGATAACACAAAATAGGCTGTAAGCAAAGATATTGATTCTCGCGCTGACGGAGTGCTTCTAATACAGTGCATGCAAATACTTGGCTTTGTGGTGATGCTGAATGAAGCTAAACTCAATCAGAGGAAGTGCCCGCTGCTCTGTGAAATGTGCCACATTCATTTTCCTGCCTTGACCTCAATAGGCATAAATGGCCAGTGATGTAATTACATTCACGTTTCCGCACAACAAATTATGGCAAATCATTAAAATACCCAGTAAAATTAAAATTGGAGTTCCGTGGCTGTTAGACCATTTCTGTTAGATTTGAGGCTGTCTATATGCATGTGTACTCTCTAATTAGTTAGTGAAAAATTGTAAATTATTATTTTTTAGATAAACACATTTAAAATGTCCTCTTTTCTGGTAAAATGTGCAAATATTAGCTGTGATTTAAGACAGTAAACATGTCTTGAACATTGGGTAAGACAAAAACATTTTTTATTTGGGGGGGGTGATGGGATTCAGTAATTGAAGTATTATAATGGAACAAATGAAAAAGTCAAATAGTAAAGAATGTAAAATAATGCATTTCAACTAATTGCAATTAATATTTTTATTCACACAATCACTCTTGATCATATTGTGTAAAGTGCCTAAAATGGCACTTTTAATGTTTCTCATCTCCTCACATTCAATAACGAAATACATTATATGAATTAGGAAAATGATGAAGACGAATCAATTCAAAATGGCAAAAAAGTTAAGTACATGGATATCACTGTTGTTTAATATTTCTTTCATTAAAAGGTTGTCAGATATTAAATATTTAGCTACTTATTACCTTGCACTGTTTCATTAATAAAACAACGCATCACACTGTATCTCATGTTCAGATTCTGTGAACAGTAAAACCCGCCTCCTTTGATTTGATTGGCCATCTCAATCATCTTGACGTTGATGAGCACTGTTAGACCTCTGAGGCAGACCAGCCTAAAAATGTAACACTTTAAACTTGCTGTCATCCTAATAGCACAGACAGCAGAGCGTAATGGAGTGTAGCAGAGAAGCATCAAGACTATCAATTATTTGGCGGACAATCATGAAATAAAAATGTATCATGAAATCTGACATTTTGGATACATTTGTTTAACTTAAAACATAAAAATATGTACAACATATTATCAAAAATGCCAGGTTTTACGTTCAAGGCGGATAGAAGTAGGATTTGTATTTGTTGGCCTATAAAAACGGATTAATTTTTCAGTTCCTGTGAAAATTTTGAGATGATTTGAGTCTCTAAAAACAGATTGGTGGTGTGCAGGTGTTGAGAGCCTGCAGAACCAACAGTATGTCATCACCATGTACTGAGTGCTTTTCTGTGTTTCACACAAAAGCAGACTTGTCATTTTCTCTCAAAGGGAATGCAATACTGTATGTATATAACATGTATCTGTTCTCCTCAGATTTGGAGTATACTATTACTATCTTTACCTATTGAAAAACATGCAGCTGCTTTAAAAGGCACTTAAAGGGACAGTTCACCTAAAATAAAAATTCTGTTATCATTTACCCATACTCATGTCATCCCATCAAAAATTTTTCAACTTCTATTGTCCATACAAAGAACATCAGTTTGGTATAGACAAGAAAAACACATTATTTCATAATATCTACTTTTGTGTTTCACAGAAGAAATGTTTAGGATGACATGAGAGTAGGCATTGACAAAATTGTGTTTTGGGTGAACTATTCCTTTATGAATTACTTAATGCTGAATGAGTCAAAGAACATAGACTTTCAGCCCTGCTGAAAAAAAGAATACAAAAAAGCTTAAACCAGACCACTCTGAAGCTCTAACTGGGCTCCCAGCCTGGTCTGGTGTTCAGCTAAACCAGAACAGACCAGCTAAGAATAGCAAGCTTAGATTGATTTTGGTGTTTCTTCAGCCAGTAAAGAGCACCCGATTCAACTTTCTGTGCTCTGAACAGTGATGCGGTTGTCGTGGTGCACCTGGGTCGAAGGGTAGGCTTTTCTTGCTGTATTGTAACTGCCAGCGAGTGCCATTTTCAGTATGCACACCATGTCAACTACCCCTAATGCCAGCTTCCTGACAAGTAAATGAAGGGCCGCTCGTTCCTCTTGTTTCTTCCCAGGTGACATGCCGTCCCCATTCCGTCACTATCAAAGAGACAGAAGGAGATTCAGAGAGTCTGGAAAACGGTCCATTATGGTCTGCCAGAGGGAGTACAGGCACCATTAGGGAATGATATCCGTTACAAATAATGCATGTTTCCAGGCTCTTGCTCCATTCTGTCAAGGGCGACAACGGGAGAAGATTGCAGAGCAGCAGAAGCGAGCACATTACTGTTTTAGTGTAAGACTACAGAAAAGAAAGTGATGAGCCTATGTTGGGTACATTTGTATCCACAATTCAGTCGATCTACATGTGTCAGCTTAGTTTCATGTGGCTTGTGTCAAGATTGAAGCAGATCCAGAGATCTATAGATGTGGGATTCTACTTAAAAATACCCTGATGAAATATTTAGTATGCTTAAATGAGACAGATGTGTTTAAGATATTCAATTTATAATCACATTAAACAGCGTGCTTGTTTATGTAAGCGGTGAAACTTTAAAGATCGAGTAGATCCACCATTATATGTGACTCTGGACCACAAAACCAGTCATAAGGGTCAATTTATGCACATCTGAAAGCTGAATAAATAAGTTTTCCATTGATGTATGGTTTGTTAGGATAGAACAATATTTGAAAATCTGGAATCTGAGAGTGCAAAACAAGTAAAATATTACTTAATTACTTATGATTTTTACTTAACCTTAACTGTCACCGGACGCTTGGCGCTCTTTTTTTTCGTTGTCTTTTTTACCTATCAAATATTTTAGTAATCATCATACACGCTTGGCGCTCTTTTTTTTTCGTTGTCTTTTTTACCTATCAAATATTTTAGTAATCATCATACACTATATATCATTTGAAAGCTTAAAACCTCAAAATTCATGCTGTGAAAACCATTCTGAAATCGGACATTGCATTACCATAGAAATTGTACTTTAAAATCTTTTGGCGGTCTCCTCCCCCGTAGTGGGCGGTGTCAAGTGTCATATTACACAATGTATTATGGTCTTTTAGAATCAAAACTTTTTATAATCTTGACAAAATACATATCGTCGGAAAGGTCTGACTCTCAGGATTCTTTCTTGTGATCAGAGTAATATTGACAGAGAAATTTAGACATTTGTGACAGAAAAATGCATAAAAAAATCTATGGAGTTTGATGGCACCCGGTGGCTGTTTGTGGTATGACGCCCTATAAATAAAATCTCACAGAAACCTCAATTTTTTTCATATCAACTTCAAATTTGGAACATAACTTATTTAGACATAAGGCTTTAATTTTATATCAATTTTAGAGTAAAACCTGTTATGTAAAATATTTATTTTATATAAAATATTAAAAAATGTAGTATTGTGTATTTTCTTTACAGTAAATGTAGACTTCTATAACTTTTTTGTACTTTCATATTTTAAAATAATTCTACTTCTGCAGTAATCTGCTGATTATCTTCTTTAAAAAGAGTCCAACCTTATGTCGGTATTCCAAAGCATTCATTAATTATAAGAGTTTAAGTTTGGATAGTGCACTTTCACGTATATGTTCAAAAATGGGGGGTGACAGTTAAGGGGTATCCTAATGACTTTTGGCATAAAAGAAAAATCGATAATTTTGACCCATACAATGTATTATTGGCAACTGCTACAAATATACTCTTGTGACTTAAGACTGGTTTTGTGGTCCAGGGTCACATATTGTAGATGGGCACAGATTCTATATTTTCTCATGGTTTTTGTCATTTGCCAGATGGCTCATTTGATTCGGTATGCCATTTTAAACTGCTATAAAGATGATAAGTATGAGTAGGAAATAAAACACCTTCAGTGAGTTTGGAGTTTAATACCAAAATGTAAGGTTATTCAATATAATTCAGTTTTAAGACATTTATGAGGATTTAATGGAAGGGCTAAATTGCTTTGGAAATGGTGTAATAAACAATTTCCTGATAACTGGGGAAAGTAGAAGGCAGCCTGATAAAATAACATTTCAAATAAACATAAAAAATATTTATGCTTAATTTTCGTATATGAGACTGTGATTCATTTCTTTCAGGATTATTTGCTGAATAGAAAGTTCAAAAGAACAGGATTTATTTAAACAGAAACTTTTATTACATCTTTACTGTCACTTTTGATCATTCTTTTATTTTAGTATTATTTTATTTCTAAAAAGAAACTGTGGTCTAAAACTTGGTCAAACTTGACAGAAGCTCTCAGTGCTAACCATAGACTATAACGGTATGCTACTTCAAATGAACTAAAGATGAAGCGTTTTGTCAGGATTTCTGATCAACGTTCATCTGAAATTGTTAATTGGAGCTTTTAGGCGACATTAAATATATACAAACTTTAATGTGTAGGGAAAAAAAAACGCTGTCAGTTTTCTTTTTTTATATGGTTCCCTTTGTATTTGTGTTACAAAAAGAGCACTAATGATATTGAGACTGAGGATCGTGAATGTCATTTCTGCTGTTAGGGCAGCATATCTATTATAATGTCAGTGCAGAATGAGAAATCTTAAGTGCAATGACTTATTTAATATGCATGACTTGTGCCTTTCGCCTTGTATCCATCATCCTTAAAAGTCTAAAAATCATTTTCAGGTCTAGATTTTGCATGATTGTGGTGCAAGTTATGATAAAAATGTCTTTTGTAATCTTTCATAAAAATATTTGTTAAAATATATCTTACTCTGCCTCTTAAAATATGTTCCTTTTCGGCTGATGTCATCAATCCCCTTTAACCATCTGTTACATAACTTTTCATGACGCAGTTTTTGTTGTTATTGTATATCTTGTTTCACTTGGAAATATGTCACTTTATGAAATTCAAATGGGATGAAATTGCCATGTCATGTCGACTATACCTTGTCTGCTCTCATTTGCCTCATGCTGTGTTTTCTTCAACATTTGAGCTTCAGTATTGAGTATAGTTGGTAATGCAGTTTCTGGCCTGAGGGGTGTAGTGCTAGGAAACCGTATTGGGATTACAGCTGCCGTTTGGCCTGAGGATCTGCTTGAGGCAAACTCAGATTTACAGAATAAAAACCTTTTGACTGCTTAACACAACATTTAGAAGAACAATGAAAACCCGATAGCCCTAAACCATTTGACCAAGACAAAACACAAAGATTTGTTACAGACAAACTGGACTGGATGTTGGAGTTGTGAAATCTGTTTGGTTTTCTGGGAAATTCTTTAGTCAGATGTCTGCAGCTTTGCTTGTGTGAATATGCCAGGGCTTTAATTAGATTTTTAACTGAAACCATTTGAAGAGATTTATATGCAATATAATTTACAGAGAAAGGAGTTTTCCCATTTCCCTATTCAGTTTGTTATGTTTTTGGCCTATTTTATTGGTAATGAAATTGGAAAGATAACAGGAAACCTTCTTTTCCCTTTTTTATTTGATAGGGTGAATAAAAAAGTGTGAATTCTGAGGGTACACTATAAAAATATTTGTCAAAGTTGTAAATAAAACAAAGTTATTTTAATGTGTTACTTGCTGATTAGCTGGCTAGCTGAAAACAAACCATTAAATAAAGAACATATTAAAACGATATCAAACATATCAAACGATTAATCGCGATTAATCGTATCCAAAATAAAAGTTTTATTTACAAAATATATGTGTGTACTGTGTATATTTATTATGTACAGTATATATATATAAATGCAAACACATGCATGTATATATTTTTAAAAAATATATGTTTATATATTAAATATATTTATATATAATATAAAATATAAATATATAAATGTATATACATGTAAAAATGTTCAAAATATATACACCTTATTTTTCCTGTAAGAGCGGTCGCAGCCATTTGTAAATTTAATGTGTCTGGCTTCTCATCTGCGTCCAGCTATTTTTAGCTGTGCAAAACAGCTCATTTTGCTGCTTGATATTGCAAATGGGTGTGTCTTATTATTTTAAATTTTAATGTTTCATTATTTTAATGTATTATCTTATTATGAACATACTGGCTTGTAGTGCAAACAGTTTTACCGTTTACTGCACTTTGGTATTCTTCTCGTTATTTCCCTACGGCAGCTAATGAACCGGAAATCTCACACATTCACAGAAAACGGCTTACTTCTGCATTGAAGAATAAGGTGGATACAGTATGTGTGTGTATTTATATATATATACAAAATAAATGTACACAGTACACACACATATTATTTAAACAAAACTTTTATTTTAGATGCGATTAATCATGATTAATCGTTTGACAGCACTAAAAATAATTTCAATTATTTCTTCTGTTAAACACAAAAGTAGAGGTTTTGAAGAAGGCATTGACTTCCATAGTATTATTTTTCCCATACTATGGAAGTCAATGTCTACCAGCAACTGTTGTAAATAGTGATATAATTTTTATTTTTGGGTCAACTGTCTCTTTAAGGGACAGGTATGTGTATAACTTTGTGAATGGCAGGTGTTCCAATTTTGAAATAATCTGCTGAATCACTTTTAGTTTAATTTTTGTTATTAGCCTCTGTTCTTCTCCTCAGACAGCACTGAAAGATCATCCTTATCCGCAGGTTTATCTCCCAGTGTGACTTTGGTCCAATGTAATTTCACACAGAATATCCCTGTACTGAGACAAAATGTCATATCTGATACCAATAATTAAGACGAAAGAACAGGAGACGGGGACAGTGACGAAATATGTGATAGACGGCTGCCGAGCGGAGGGAAAGAAATAGAAGGGCGAGGAGGGGAGGGGAGGGGGGGGGGGGGGGGGGGGGTACAGATTTGTGTGAAATACAACCGAATCAGAGGCGTGATTAATCTAGAAACCTTTAGAGGAAAGGTCTGAGGTCCCGTGGGAGAACTGATGGCTGTGAGACACAGGAAGAAAATTGAATGAGGAAAGGGCAGAAGTCAATAGAGGTGCTGAGTGCATTCTCAGCCTCAATCATAATGCTGTCACTGTGAACTGTAAATACATCAGCTTCCCTGGGTGACTGAAGAGACACATCGCCCTAACCAAGAATCTTTACTGAAGTCATAATTGCAACGGATGTGTCAGATGCCTTTGTCCACAGAAAATGGACTGAAAAATCTTTGGACACTATAGGTTTTGACTGAAAATTTTGTGAATATGAAAAATATTGTGAATATTTGTTGTAAATACATATTTCCAAAGCTGAAAAATATTTTTTATTTAAATTTTATATTTAGAATATTTTACAAAATCAAAATGCACTTCTGATGCAATAAATTTAGCCTTACAAAGGTCAAGAGTGATTAGCAGGGAAGTTGCTTTCTGACAAATTAGTAGATGTAAAGTGTAAGTGACAATAACAAGAATTCCTACTAAAATGTATTTTCCCCACTATATTTTGCACTGTTATACATTAAGTTTTAGTTTTTTTTTCTATATTTATTTCTTTTTTATTATTTTGCTGTATATTATCAGGGCAATTTTTTTAATTTCTAAAGGTTTCCAAAGGTAATAAACAGTTATCCATCTGTTGTAAATTAATGTCTGAGTGTAACACGTAAAACTCAGTAACACTTTAGTATAGGAACTCTCACTAATATTCTAACCAGTTCTCACTAATATTCTAACTAGTTGCTTATTAGCATGCCTATTTAACATATTGACTGTTTATTAGAACTTACTGTATAAAGCACATATTCTTCATGACCATATTCTATATCCCTAATTAATACCTAAACGGTAGGAAATGGTCTAATCCGATTCAATTAACTATGCTAAGCTAAGCTAAAAGTGCTACCGCCAGACCCGGAGATCGGCTGGATTCAAATGGATTCAAAAACGGTAAATCTCAACTTTTTAACTCTAGGGGAGGTGTAAAATGAGCCTATTTCCAAAAAAAGTGGAGTGTTCCTTTAACAACCTGGAGCTCAACACGCTCAAAGCCGTGGAGATCATAGTGGACTTCAGGAGAATCCCCCCTGCTCTCCGTCACTCACCATCATGGACAGCACTGTAACAACAGTGGAGTCATTCAGGTTCCTGGGCAACACCATCTCTCAGGACCTGAAGTGGGACATTCCAACGCTATCTCACGGCAATTCGTATATATTTTACGAGGTGGCTAATTCATACGAATTCATATGACCTCACTCGTACGATTTAGTACGATTTGTCTAAACCCCAGTGACGGTTAGGTTTAGGGGCGGGGTTAGGTGTAGGTCATTCGTACAAATTCATACGAATTGACAACTCGTAAAATACGTATGATTTAGCAAAAATCGTATGAATTTGTACGAGTGAGGTCATACGAATTCGTACGAATTAGCCACCTCGTAAAAATGTACGAATTGCGTGAGATCGGGCTGGACATTCACATAGACTCCATTGGGAAAAAGGCCCAGCAGAGGTTGTACTTCCTTCGCCAACTGAGGAAGTTCAACCTGCTACAGGAGCTGCTAAAACAGTTCTACTCTGCCATCATTGAATCCGTCCTCTGCACATCAATTAGTGTCTGGTTCAGCTCAGCTACCAAATCTGACCTCAGAAGACTACGTCGGATAGTCTGGACTGCTGAGCGAATCATTGGTACAGCCCTCCCCACTCTCCAAGAACTGTACTTATCCAGAGTGAGCAAAAGGGCTAGCAAAATCCCTCTGGACCCCTCAGGCAATCCATCTCATGAACACTTGACAATAAACATGGAACACAACACTATTATACATTTATTTATTTAACACACATACTTATTTACATTTCAAATTTTCACCTAACATACCTGTGCATACTAAATTGTCTATTTTGTATATTGTGTTTTTGCTATTTTGCACATTGTCTATTTTGTATATTTGTATATTATTCTTTTTATTATCTGTGTCTGTCTTGTCACTGTCATTCTGTCGCACTGTGGAGCTTCTGTCACTAAAACAAATTCCTCATATGTGTAAACATACCTGGCAATAAAGCTCATTCTGATTCTGATCTACTACCTTAGTAATTATTAACAAGCAGCCAATTATGAGTTTATTGAGGAAAAAGTCATAGTTAATGGTTTGTTAATAGTGAGAATTTGACATTAAAATAAAGTGTGATCTAAAACTCTGAATATACATATAAAAAGAGACAAAACCACATCCAGTAAATTTACGATATCAGCAAACATATCAGTTATTGTCATAACATAAATAAAGAATAATTTAGGACAGACCATATATGGCTGTGACCATATTACCACCTTGTGTGTGCACTAATTTTGAATAAGTCAATGGTGAGAAAAGTGAAAATGGCCATTTTTATGGTAGGATGTCTGACTTTTTGAAGCCTCACCCTAGTATATAGGCCCTATGGGGTTTGTGTGTGTGTGTGTGTGTGTATTTTGTTCTGCCTGTGTTCATAAGTGTGTGACATCTGTGAACTTTACAGCATCTGATACAGCGAGATCAGATATGAAATGATGTGAGTCATCTGATTTTACTGCAGAAAAACAGATGTTCGGCAGTTGAATCAAACTGCTGTATAACTTAGAAAAATAAGCTACATAAGGCCTCTTTTCAAGGAGTACTAAAGTAAATAGTCTAAAGCAAATAGTTTTTGCTCTTTCTTAGCTGATATCACTTAGGCCACTTAACCAGTCACAACACTTCAAGCAACAAACAAAAGACTCTGGGCTTTTTCAAGAGCTTCTCTCATCAGAAAGCATTTGCCAGGTCAAAAGAGAAAGTTAAACCTTCTGTTAGTAGCAAGCATATAGTTTGGCTACATATATTTGGCTCATTGGCAGAATGTAATTGGATAGACAATTGCAGAGCGTGATTGTGCCATTGTGGCTAATTACAGGCTATTACAACCCATAGGTCTGAAACTGACAAAGCTAGAGAACAGAGAGCTCTGTCTGGACTGTTTCAGTTAGCATAATGCTATTAGAAAGTATCTCTTTGTCCCTGTTTGGTGCTGTGCCATATCCAGTTGATTGCACATAGTTGAGCAGCAGTATAGAATAATTAGGGTTGCTCTTTAATAACTCAGGAGTTTTAATCGAGTTCTCTGTTATTTAATTACAATACATGAACAATCTGAGAATCAGAAGATTCAAATTCAATGCTCAATTTGCTCTATGTTGAAAGGAATAATTCACCCTAAAATTAAAATTTGCCACAAAAATGTATTTATTTTCCAGCCATCTGAAGTTTGCATCACTTGCTCACCAATGGATCCTCTGCAATGAATCACATCACAATAATCCACAAGTATTCCACACAGCTCCAGTCCATCAATTAACCTCTTGTGTAATGAAAAGCTGTGTGTTTGTAAGAAACTAATCCATCAAGATGTTTTTTTTTTTTTAACTGATGTATTTATCAGCTGTTTGGACACTGCATTGGTGTGCAAGTATAATGCTAAATTTCTCAAAATCTCAAAAAAACTCTACATCTCGGATAGACATGTGCCGGTATTCGGTAATGCGATATATCACGATAGTGAACATGGCACGATGTTGTTATCGATAACAATATCGTGCATGTTCATTATCGTGATATATCGCATTTACCATGA
This sequence comes from Schizothorax lantsangensis, assembly GCA_027422415.1. NCBI lineage: Eukaryota > Metazoa > Chordata > Actinopteri > Cypriniformes > Cyprinidae > Schizothorax > Schizothorax lantsangensis. The sequence continues at coordinate 17,506,199 of CM049848.1, forward strand.
TTCGTGGGCACTTCAAAATACAGAGAATAATTATTTATTCCAAATTATTCAGAATTTTGAATGCATTTTAAGAATACTTTTCCCATCAACTGGTCACAATGCACAACACCGCTGTATGTTGTGTCAAACACTCATGCGCACTCTGATGTAAACAAGCACGGATGAAAAGCGCATGGCGGAGCGCGTGAGAGACGCTCTGGATAAAAGCGCACATTCACTCTCTGACAGCAGATGCGCTGAACAACAGAAATGCAGCCATTACCCCGGAAACCCTGTAAACACAGCCATTCAGATTTGTGTATTCACGATGCTGCTCATCACAGCTCCAAATACTTACATATTTAGACTTAATAGGCTATTTATTTTCAAACTTCTTTGCATTTTTAATCTGGACTACAGCATGCCCTAGATATTGTTTGAAAATGTTTTGATTCTTTATTGTTCGGTCACACTTTACATTAGGGCTTCATTAGTTAACATTAGTTAATTCTTTAGTTAACATAAACTGCCAAAGAAAAATTATTCTAAACATTCATTAATCTTAGGTAATGCCAATATTTAATAACACGTTTTTAAAATCAAAAGTTGCAACTGTGTTATTTAATGAGCTAACATGAACTAAGAGTTTTATTTTTTAACAAAGATTAATAACATCTGTAACAAATGTAGCTATTGCTCATTGTTAATGTTTATGCATTAACTAAGGCTAACTAATGAGATATTATTGTAAAGTGTCTATTGGCCTAATCTGTGTAAAATATTTAACTTTTCAAAAAAATTTGTGTGTAGGCCTATTGCTATATGGTATTGTTATTTATAAGTTTAGGGATATATACCATTTCCCTACTCTCGGATGGCCTGAGGGTCGGTAAATTTTCAGCAAATTTCCATTTTTGGGGGAACTATTCCTTTAATCTCCATACAGTATGATAAAAGATATTAACGATTTTTCCACATTACACAAGGGTCCACTACAGTTTGAACATAATGTATAAGCAGATCCTTAGAGGAGTCTAAGAATCACTCATTAATGTGCAGTGACATTTCATTTCTTCGGTCTCACCTGTTTTCACGCTTCCTGTAGTTACTGCACTCTGTGAAATCTGCCATGCTGAGCTGTGTTTGGCATATCGCCTCTAGTCGTTGACAGCTGAGTGTTATTGAGACACATTGTTCCACTCCACGATCGCTCTCCCTGGGTTTGAAGAGCTTCACTGGGCTTCCGATTTCAGACGTTTGGTAAACCTCAAGTAATCTCTAAACACATTTGCCTCGGTCTATTTTAGATGAACGGCTGGGCTATTTTTGCTTGTTTGCAGCAAACTTTCCTTAAAGAAATAGTTCAGTCAAAACTGAACAACCTCTTCATACAGATTTGGAAGTCCTTCTTTGAATACTTGGAATGTGACTAATGATAACTGAATTTAACCTTCTTCTTTAAGTGATGTGGTTAATTTGATAAAATATAGCGGTGTGTAAAAAATGTATTTATTGGTATTGGAATAATTTATGATTTTTTCCCCCTCTTCTGTATGTGTATAATATGTAGAGATGTTTGTATGTGCTGTTGTATATGTACACAAGTAAGAATGATGTATGTTTATGGAGGTGTATATGTATTTAATTGTACTGTGTGTGTGTACTTGTATACTTGTATTCAGCAAGGATGCATGAAACTGATGAATGGTGACAGGAAAAACATTTATAATGTTACTACAGATTTCTGTTTCAAATAAATACTGAACTTTGTATTTATCAAAGAATCCTGAAAAAGTCTATCAAACAAAAATGTATTTTTCTCTGATAATGATAAAAATGTTATTTGAGCACTAAATCAACATATTAGAATAGAATTTCTGAAAGATCACGTGACACTGAGGACTTGAGTAATGGCTGCTGATTTTTTTATTTATTGCAATAATGTTTATTTTTTTTGGCAATAATATATAATAGTAATATATAATAATTTGGTAATAATAAATGCAGCCTTGGTGAACATAAGAGACATTTAAAAAAATCTAAATCCTTTCCAAACACAAACTTTTGGATAGTGTAAAGGATTTAGTGTCCATATGCATCAAAAATGTAAAATACAATATTAAATACAATATTTCTATAATCAAATTATTTGACTTTAATATAATGACAACATAAGAGTCAAAGTGTAAGCAGCTTTTCTGCTTTTTCTGCACTCTAAATATCTCTCTTTATGTTTTAGAAAGACAGTCCATCAAAATTGGAACTCCTAAAAGTTTGAAAATCCCTGAATTCTTTTCTTCCTGTTACTATAAGCCAAGAGAGACAGGCAGTATATTCGAAGACATTTCCCAGTTATTCAGTAACATTTTGTGGGCAGAAATGGGTTCTTCGTGGAACAGTTGTGGGCTATGACTCAAGTACATATCATTGAGCAGAAAGAAACGAGCACAGCTCACCACAATTGCACCTGGGTTGTTCTTGGCTGAGGAAAAGGGCCGAGCTGGAGCCGTTTGAGGCTAATATACTGTGACACTGATGGTGCTCACCATGACCTTTTTGCAGTCGGCTTGTTCTGACACCACTTCCTGCATGTGTTTGTGTCCCTGGGACAGGCTAATGAGAGAGTGTCTGCACTCCACCCACTCTGAAAGAGGAGCTGGATACAGCTGCTGCCGGCAGGGTTCTAATCACACCCTACAGCCTGACACCCCTCTATATGTGTGTGTGCGCTAAACCCTGACACGTCTCCCCTCCCACACAACATCTTCATCGTGTAACGCTAGCTACTGAGTTTCCACTGACACATTTACAAATATGAGCGTCTCTTTTCTATTTATACTTCCTCACCGGAGTCTTCGTAGATCCATTTATTCTGAGTTTAAATGTAATGTGTGTCTGTATATATATATATACTATATTGCCAAAAGTATCGGGTCGCCCCCTTCTAATGAACAGGTTTGACTACTTTAGTAATTTCTATGAGTACAAATCTTAATGTTAAAGAATATAATGATATTCTAGGAAATTGTGTGCTTCTAATATTATAGCAACAGTTTGGACAGGACTCTTTTCTATTCTAACATGACAATGTCTCTGTGTATAAGGCAAGGTTCAAAAAGAAAATGATTGATCGAGTCAGTGTGGAAGAACTTGACTGGTCTGCATAAAACCAAGTCCTAATCCCAGTTTAACACCTCTGGTGTGACCTTGAGCCAAAAACTCATCACCAAACACCCATATATATATATATTGTATATATATAATATTATAGTTTTAGAATACTTTTTCCAGTTGCAGGTTAAAGATGACTACAGATACAAATTTCTTTTCTTTTCTTTTTTTTTTATTAATAAATTCAACAAGTGGTGTGAATTTGGGACACACGGGGGACTTAAAAAAATATGTTGCACCTTTAAAGTCCTTTAAAGTATTTTAAAAATTGATTTCATCAGTAGTGCACCTTACTTGTCTCATGGTGAACACTTAATCTGTGCAAGTTAATCCACAGGAAAAAAAAGAAATCTTTGTTTTATGTCAAAATCTGAATATTTGCTTCCCCGGTCATTCACAACCGTGATGAAGTTGGTCACAACCACACAGACTTAAACTCTTCAAATGGGCTAAATCAGTGTTGTTATTGTTAACTAAAACTATTAAAAATAAACTTAAAAATTAGACTTAAAAATTGCCTTGAAGGACTAAAATTACTACATCTACAACTAAGATAAAAATTAATTTAAGGTAAATAGAAATAAAATAAAAAAATAAAATAAAATATTATATTATATATTATAAAATATAATAAAATATAAATATAAAAATTAAATGTCTAAACTGGAAACTGAAAATATAGCAATAATAGCTCATTCAAATAATATAAATTAATAAATACTATAAAAGAATAAAAATAATACTAAAATAACACTGGGCTAAACTTTCAAACTATTACTCCAATACAAATTATATATGGTATTAAAGCTACATTTTTAAAAATAAATAAATAACCAAATGTTATTAAAGAGAGAGTGCAAAAAGAGTACATCTTCCAAACCGCATCTTTACTCTACCCAGATACACTCTGATAAGTTTATAACAATTATTTCTCTTTTAGAGCGGTCGGCATTCATTTTTGCAAGAAACTGCAGACATCATTTACCAATGCAGGTCATGTCAAATCATATTCGTAAAGAGAAAAAGATCAGAGATAGACTTATTATTGGTACAGTAGATAGCAAGGTCTGCAGCTCTACCATTGGAGAAAGCATAACAGCCAGCTTGGATCACGTGTGCCTTAGTAATCACATCACAGCCTTGACGTCATTGAGTTGTACGACAGCCAAGTCGCTGTTTGCAGATACTGTAGAAATGAATGAGAAGTGCTGTAAAATGAATCCGACCAGTCACAAAATTGCATTGACTTCTCTTATAAAACAGCATTTTTTTCCCCAGTTGTAAACTCTAAAAATAGGTAAATTCAAAACTAATATTTAATGGCAAACATGCCCTCTCAGAAAAAAAAGGTACAAAAGCTGTCACTGGGACAGTACGCTTTCAAAAGGTACACATTTGTACCTTATTTACCCCTAAATGGATGCATTTTAGTACCTTACAGATAATTATTTGTACCTAAAAGGTAGATTTTAGTACCTTTTGAAAAGCTACTGCCCAGTGACAGCTTTTGTACCTTTTTTTTTGTGAGATTTGCCGATAGGCTGTTGAGTGATTAAATGGTAAGCTGTTTTCCCACAAAATGTTAGCATATTGAAGCCTCTTGTCTTTGCTATTAATTAAAAAGAATGGTCTCAGGTCTCCTTCCCTGTGCACTGCAGCATTCAACAGGAAAAATAGTTCATTGTACTGATACATAGCCATGAGTTCATATTATAACATTTGAGCTTATCAGACCAGCCATCGTTATGTCCAATGTTGATGACTTGTAAACTTTTGTTACATCATTATGCAACAGCTTAATATATAGATTTTAAACTGCAATTGGGCCAAAAATTACATAGTGTATCTTTAAATCAGTCCCCAATTACTTGAAAACTGTCTTGTCAGAGGTACAAAACAGTCAAAGCCCTTGAAAGCTTCAGGAGTCGGAGAAGGTGAGAGAGAGGCTGTATTCTCTATCCCGGGCGTCTGTCCTCTCAGGGGGAACATCAGAACTGCCTCATTCACTATTCTTCCAGCACAGAGGCGGTCGCCACCTGCCTCAGTCCCGTTCTCCATCAGACCATGACTGTGCCTGGTTCCTCTCTCTTCATTAACGCATCGGCCTGCTGCTAATAACACTGTGGTGGCATCTGTTCCCTCACGTGTTTTCAAATGTAAGCGCAAACGATAACAGTTGTGATTAATGTACAATGGCTGACAATCTAATTGACTGTGAATGTAGATATGGCTGTATCTTCAACTGTTCTTTACAGCATCATACAGCTGTAACTTCTGTTAATAGATACTGTTACAGCTAGACAAAGTGAACAAAATGGACCCTTTTGTTTTCTTAATGCACTTTCCTGTCATTCAGACTGAGTCATTCCAAACAAAGAAATTGTTTGTCTTTATAATCTTTAATCCATATGGGTTATTGGATTATATAAACCAATCGCCAAATACTGTAGCTATTTCGGCATCATTTTATTAAATTTTGATTTTCACTGGCTCCCTTCTGGTGTGTACTGTAACATGATTCCCAAAATGCATTTTATTGTTTCACCTGGAAATACACTGTTACTCTAGAATATATGTCAAGCCCTGCACATGACATGCAGGGGGAAAAATATATATTGTGGCCACAAGTTAAAGTTAAATGTGGCCTTGTTTTAGTTCAATTGTGGCCTCATCAATTTGTTTCCTTGTTTTATGTAAACAATGGCCACGTTGTACTAATTAGTTCCCTTATTTTAGTTACATTGTGGTTGTAATATACGTTGTAATTTATATAAATAAATTGAAATAAAGAAACAATTTGGAACAATGTAGTTAATATTTACCTAAAACAAGGCAACAAATTAATGTGTTAAATAATTTTTCCCTCGCATGTCAAGTGCAAGTCTCTGTAAAAATGGGTAGGAAACAATACATTCTGTTTTAGCAAATAAAAAGATTTCTCAGCCATTAAGTGCTATGCTATGTAAGTATACTCTAGAAAAACAAAAATGAACAATCTTTAGCTTCCATAAAATTTTGGCTTAAGTTACACACTAAAAAAGACACACACATGGTTTTCGTTCTTGAATTTTTAGTAATTTATTCAGCATGTCACTATTTAACCTACAAATGTCCTCCATGGTGCACTGCTGAGGACGGATGAATTGAAACATGTATCAGTTTTTCACCCTTCTGTGTCTGTCCTCCAGCTTACAAGGATTGAGAAGATGGTCTTTCTCTGTAAGAGATGCAGTGGTGTGTGTAAAAAGAATATGTTCTGTTTTGCAGCCGCTCTGTGCTGAAAGTGCTGGTGTACAGTATTATATTGAACAACTGAAATGTTGAAGCTAGATGACAGGTCGATAAGTTCATCACAGTTATAACAGATTTTTTTTTTTGAGAAAGAATAATACATAAAGCTCTGCAGAATATAGAGCTGTTCAGTCATTATGCTAATTCGCTCACCAGAAAGGCTAATTCTCCATGGGTTCTGTCTAGAATTTCCCATGGGTTTTTAAGTGTAGTTTTTTTACTTGAAAAAAACTTGTTTTAAAACATATTCAAGGACTTTAAACACCACAACGATGTGAGTTTACATGCTTGATGAATTGTGTTTATCAACATATTAGCAAATAATTTTCATTTATCAATCATTTAACAGGCAAATTTATCATGTTTACCTTCACTCTGCAGATATTCAGTCACAATCTTTACTCATAAAACGGTTTTAATTTCTGAGTAAAATAGGACCTGTTGTTAAAGGGATAGTTCACCCAAAAATTGAAAATTCTGTCATCATTTCCTCACCCTCAAGTAGTTCCAAACCTGTTTGAATTTCTTTGTTCTGCTGAACACAAAGGAAGATATTTTGAAGAAAGTTTGTAACCAGGCTGTTTTGGGGCACCATTGACTTCCATAGTAGGAAAAAAAAATACTATGGAAGTCAATGGTGCCCCAGAACTGCTCTGTTTCCCACATTCTTCAGAATATCTTCCGTTGTGTTCAGCAGAACAAAGACATTCAGACAGGTTTGGAACTACTTGAGGGTGAGTAAATGATGACAGAATTTTCATTTTTGGGTGAACTATCCCTTTAACGTTAGAAGAGACTTTGACGTTTTGTTCTGTAACATAAATTACCTAAATTGCTAACAAGTTGCTATGACTTCAAACTTATGTTTACATGCTTGATGGGTTGTAGTTTAGAAAAGTATTAGCAAAGTGTTATTATTATGTTATGTTTAGTCATTTAGCAGACACATTTTACCATGTTTAACTCCATTCTGCAGATTTTCGCTCATAATAGACTTTCACATTTTGTTCAATAATGTAAATTACAAATTAAAATGATAACAGGTTGCTATATAAGGGCTCCAAACACCACAAGGATGTGAGTTTACATGCTTGACAAATTGTTCTTTAGCAATGTATTAGGAAAGTGTTTATATTTAATTTTGTTTTTACTGCGTTTACAATGTTTACCTTTAGAAATTCTGCAGATTTTGGGGCCATTAGTCGTGGCCTAATGGCACTACCACACTGAGCACAGGTGCCCCACAAGGCTGTGTGAGAGTTGGACTCGCTCCAACCACATCATAACTGATGACCAAGTGGTAGGTCTCATCAGCAACAACGATGCACTACAGAGAGGAGTTCGGAATGGTGTGGCACTAACAAGTCTGGAGAAGACAGGTCCACTCCGTTGACCACCCCCCAGACCATCGAATTGTATTCCTGGGGGGTGGGGATCTCACCTGGACCACCAACACCAGTCACTCTCCAAGAAGGCACAACAGCGAATGTGAAAAGACAGCTCTCAATACCATGACTGAAGTGCCATTGACCGCAAGAGCAAGGCACCGAACCCCCATCCTGGACTGCTCCCCGCAAAACCAACAGCGTGAAGGCCGTCTCTTCCAACATAAATGGCTCAGAGCCCGCCCACTGCTCCGCTTTTTCCCCCTGGTGTGTGTTCACGCCTCCCTCTGAAACCCCATGCAACCCCCTACCTCCTGAAACATGTGAAAAAACTGTGTTTTTTTTTTTTTTTTTTCTTCACAAGTGTGCTACACACAGGTGAGTGGGCCTGTACAAACCACCTGTGTAACACACTCTCCTCTATGTGACACTTTTCCTAACACTTAGTACACAAACCCACAAAAGATGCAATATATGGTTAAATGCACCACTACAAATCAGAGCACACTCCCAATGTTTCTCTTCATGTACAGTATTTATGTGAAGAGTATGGGTAACTTTAGTTGTATAGGATAAACATACAGTTTGTTGGTATTTTCCACTTTAGTTGTATGTCATTTATATATAGTATACGTCACAGTAGGTTAGTTTTGTGTATAGGTTTATAGTGTTTTTTCATTGTTGTATGTCTGATTTTAGCACCGCTGAGGCACGACATTTCGTTCCATGTTCCCCACATGCAGCGGAATGTGAAGCTCTACAACATGACTTACAAACTAAATTGCTAAAGAGAAAGTAAAAGGATTTTTTTTCAAGTAACTTTGTGATTTTCATTTCAGGAACTTCTACTACATCACCATGCTGCGAGACCCTGTGTCACGTTACCTGAGCGAATGGAAGCACGTGCAGCGTGGTGCCACCTGGAAGACTTCTCTTCACATGTGTGACGGCCGGTCGCCCACACAGGACGAGCTGCCCACCTGCTATAACGGAGATGACTGGTCGGGGGTCACGCTGCACGAGTTCACGGACTGCCCTTCAAACCTGGCCAACAACCGGCAGGTGCGCATGCTGGCCGATCTCAGCCTGGTGGGCTGCTACAACCTCTCCACCATGAACGAGAGCGAGCGCAACCCCATTCTCTTGGCCAGCGCCAAGAGTAACCTGAAGAACATGGCCTTCTACGGCCTGACGGAGTTCCAGCGCAAGACGCAGTACCTGTTCGAGCGCACTTTCCATCTGCGGTTCATTTCCGCCTTCACGCAGATCAACAGCACGCGTGCTGCCAATGTGGACCTGCGTGACGACATGCGCAGGCGCATTGAGCAACTGAATTTTCTGGATATGCAGTTGTACGAGTTCGCCAAGGAACTTTTCCTGCAGAGATACCAGTTCATCCGCCAGCGTGAGCGGCAGGAGGAGAGATTGAAGAGGCGAGAAGAGAGACGCTGGCTCAGGGAGCGCAGAGTCAACCAGAACAAACAGCCCAGTCTGGAAAACCAACCTCAGGTCACCACAACTGAGGACTATGCCAGCCAAGTGGTCCATTGGTGATACCTCTTGGAAACATGCACTAAGGACACAGAGAACGTAATGGCTCACTTGAGGAAGAGAAGGTCACATTTTGGGCTCTGTCTTTCAGTTTAGCACTCTTGAGCTTTATTTTTTATTTTTGTCATGAAGCCTGTTGCACTGGAAAAAAAATCATTGCCTTGAACAGTATTTTTTGACTTATTTTCCAGGAAAAAAATAAATAAATAAAATTACATAAGAAGCAAAATTTTAATTAGACTTGTTTTCAAAATATATATTTTGAATTACATTTATTTTTCTTACCCTTCTTTTTTAGTTTTAAACATTAAAAAATAGTTTTACTGCTTAAATCGACACACACACACACACACACACACACACACACACACACACACACACACACACACACACACACACACACACACACACACACACACACACACACACACACATGTAAACTCAAAGGTGAGAAAAATAGACTTGTATTTGATGATACAACAACTGTTCAAAATTTGGGGTTGGTACTTTTTTGAATGTTTTTTAAAGGCTATCATCAATCAATTTGTTCAAAACTACAGTAAAAGCAGTAATTTTGTGAAATAACATTGCAATTTAAAATAACTATTTTCTATTTAAATATATTCCAGTAAAAGCTGAATTTCAACAGCCATTACTCCATTCTAATTTGCTGATTTGGTTCTTAAGAAACATTTCCTATTATTATCAATGTTGAAAACAATTGTGCTGCTTAATATTTTTGTGTAAACTGTGATATTTTTTCTGAATTCTTTGATTTATATAAAGTTCAAAAGAACAGCATTTATTTGAAATAGACATTTTTGTAACATTATAAATGTCTTGTCTTGTCACGTTTGATTCATTTATTGGGACATTGCTGAATAAAAGTATTCATTTCTTAAAACTTGCTGACCCCAAACATTTGAACAGTGGTGAATATTCTCTGAGAAGTGTTAATATTTTGCTTTGCACAAAACATATTAGATTAGATTCAGCTTTTTCATTGTGCACAGTGCAAGTACAGATCCAGCTTTTCAGTAATTAAAATTTTTACATTACAATTACTCATTTAGCACTCAGATTTAGTTTTTCAATATTTTTACTGTAAAACATGGCAAAAATACTGATTAAGAAAATGATTTTTGCAGTGTGGTTTATTCAAGATTTCTGCTGATTCCTTTGCGATGTATATAGACTGAAAAAGGAGGATCTGTTCTCATTCGCCAAGCAACCTCCAACGTCTTTGTGAAGGATCAACAAACCATACACCACAGAGTTATATAAAGCTACAGCCCTGGAAATGAGAAGGGTGTACACTCAAGATGCGTTCCTACATTCAAAATCAGCTAGGCAGTGAAGGGAGTAAAATGCTGACAAGTTTTTAATGCTCAGGCCTGTTGCCAGTAAAGATTCTCAGTAGACGCTCTCTCTCGCTTTTTTTTTTTTTTTTAAAGAAGCAAGCTTGCAGCATGTAGACAGTTTGTTCTGAAAATCTCTAGTATAGTTTCTCAATGATATGTTGTACAATTCAGGGTTAGCATATTCCATCACAACAAGAGCCTCATCTGTGACACAGTAGCAGAGAAATTTTACAGTTGCTACTGTAAACACTATATGATATTTAAAATATTTTTTCTTTGTTGTTTTTGTCAAATATTATTTATTGGAATATGAGTTGCACAAGATGAACACTTAAAAAATGAAATAAAATGCAATGAAAATAAAAGTTTAAACAAAAAAGACAAACAAAACCCATACAGCTCACTAAGCCATGATTTAATAAGTTAAAACACAATGCTTATGACTTGAGAGATTATGTATATAATGAATGCAAAAAAAGTTAAAAATAGCACAGTTGGAATGTGAAAACACTTCATGTTTGTACGCTCCCTAAAGGTTAAAGAAAATTCACATCACAAAAAAAATAAAAATAATAATTGAGAGACAAAAGATTGCACACAGTTGTTCAAAGTTCAATTGCTTGTCTCATTAGTTCACTTTTGACCTGCAATGGAGCTGTATAAAGACTTTAGGAATATTTGTACACAGGATAAATCCAATATGAAATGTATTAAGCAGCAAGAGAAGTATGTGTTTATTTCAGGAAGATTGAATGAATGGGTGAGTATTTTGTTTCTTCCCCAGAGCTGTTTCACACATTTCTGTAGTCCGTCCACTAAAACTTTCTGAAGCCAGAACTTCCAAGTCACAGGGAATGAAACGCTTGTGGTATTTACATCCTTGAACCATTGGTGGTTTAAAAGAAAACTTTTTCTGGTCTGTGCTTTGTGGCACCTTTTAAAAACTAAATGCACAGGTGCTGTGTGCAAATGAATAAAAGATATGAACCCTGCTGATGCAAATCACATCTGGAAAATAATGGGTGATTTTTCTATCCCTAAAAGCAAATAAACTATCTGTATTGCTCATTGTGGTTATGGAGAACATGGGAATGCTACATTTAAATATCAAAGTTTTGGAATGCAGTACCAGAAATGTATGATTGCAGACCAAAAAAGACTATAGAAGTTTAGGGTTTTGTTTTCTTTGTATATGTTGTTTCAAATGTTTTATCTTGAATCTGTGCTGCTATGTTTTTTTTTAACTTGAGCCTTTTTTATGTGAGGCCAGAAGGCCTGAGGTTATGTACCAATGCAAGTTTGTGTGTATCTGTGTGTGTGTGTGTTTGTGTTCTGAAATGAATATAAGTGTTGCAATGTGTTTTAATTGCTTTGTTCACTTAAGTGCAATATGATATTAAAAATAACCCCTTATGGGAAATACAAATCTTAATAAGTCTGTACATTTTGCTGTTTTGGCTTGTTTGATACATTTTACTTTTAATTTAGCCTTAATATAGTTAATTTTATTCATTCTTACATAAAGTAAAATAACACATACCACAAGGACACATTAATGAAAAAAGTGATGCTCAAATATGTAAAATTCTAAATCATATTGACCACAGGCTGAAGCATTAAGCATTTGTTTATGCTGCATATTTCACGTTTCAATGAAGTTTTAGTTCTGCTCAGAGGTCTGGCATCACTTGTTTGCAGGTGCCATTTGGTGTGATATTTTGTATCTAATGTAATTGTATTTTTACAGAAAGTGTGGCTTAAGTGTCCAAATGGGGAAAAATCTCAAAGGTTCCATATCTCTGTGTATGTGATTCAACCACTAGAGGGCAGAGAAACTCCACCAATGTTTTACTGTATCCCATTCTTTATACAGGGTTAAGAATACTGTAAGTGTGTGAACCCCTTGAAAATTGCATTGATTGCTCATAAAATGTGTTTTGATCTTAACACAAACAACTGCACGGTTCAGATTTTTGACTAATTGACTAATTTTATTTAAATCATTTTACATTCCATTGAAGTATTTACCTTTTTAAAAGGTTATACAACTAAGCAATTTTTTTCACGTTTTAAATAATGTCCACTTATATGAGATGATGACTCCTGGTCCCCACTTCTGACCAGCCTAATACTCACTTTACCCAGTAATCATGGGTAACGATTGTGATTTTTGTGTATGTCTAAAATGGAGCTGGTAACTGAAAAACATTATTTAGCACACCTTTATAAGAAACAGTTGGAGTGACCTGCTAGAGAAAGGTAATCAGGAATCAACCTGCACTACAAAATTACATTCCACGACACATTTCTGGTAATTTAGCAGAATGAAAAGATGCCATGTTATAAGACAATGACTGATTCATCCACCGGTTACCTGAAAACCATTTTACATCTCATGGTCTGCAATGACATATCCTGATTATGTCCTTAGTGACAGAAATTGTCCAGTTGTCAGAAATATAATTTTCAGAACACTTGAAATAGCTTTTTCACTGAAAGATTGTTATGTCTTTGTTACTCAAGTCTTAGAGAGAGAGAGAAAAGTAGAGTAAAAAAGACACGTGCATTAGTGCCAAAGTATGGTTTTGGTGCAGATATTTATTTATTTATATTTTTTGGGGGTTACTGTGTGATGACAGGAAATAAAAATGATTTTATTGTTTGTTATGCCAACAAAAATGTCAATAATTAACCTGCAGTATTAACAGATGAACTTTGCCATTGTTACTTCTGTGCAAGTTAGATTTCCTTTAACCATCACCATATGCACACAATAGAGCTGTTCAGTCACAACATCAATTTGCTAATTAGGCTATTTGCCATCGCTTAAGGAATATTTATATGGCTTTTTTATGGTTAAAGTCAGTGTTACAGTCCACATTTCATTTTACAACATAACATAGGAATTTTGAACCTATTGTGTGCTTTAAAAGAACATTATTGCTAACAAGTTGCCAAATCCAAACTACACCAAGGAAATGGGTTTGTGCTTGACTGTTATCTTGTTAGCAACTTACATTTAAATCACAGTTTCAAACTTCCTGTTTGAGATATTTTTTATTTTTGTCATAAATGAAAAACAGTATACTACTATTTATCATCCATATGAATCTCTTCAAATAATGCAGTGATATGGAAGAAGTGCAAGTGATCTCTTTTGATCTCAGTGACTTGAGTTTACATGTGAGTATAGGTTACAAGAGTGTCCATTTGTGTAAATATGAATAGAATAACTGAATAAACTCGACTGATATGATGAACTGAACAAATATCATTGGTCAGCAGATGCGTGTGCACAAAGGATATCCTCTGTTCATTTCCACACCAGTTTCTGTCTGTGCTCTGATGGTGTGTGTACTGTATTTGGTGTGGAAAAGTAGAGGATTTCTCCTAAATGAGCTCATTTACCTTGTTTTTGACAGTCCTCACAAACATTACAGTGGAGCAAAGAGCAATGTTCATTGTTGATTGCTGAAAACTGACTGAGCTGAAGGAATGTCAGGCCACTTATACTAATGCTTCCTTATTGTAATGTAATAGCCTATCTAATGTCTACTGTAGTACTTCTGGGATTGAAATAGCTGGAGAATAAGATTTTCCAAGACTGGATGAAGTCTCATGGATGAGTGGAGAAACTTTTTAAATGAATACAAAAGCATCTGACCCAAATGACCCAGAATAATTTCTAGATGAAATGTTTCAAATAAAACATACATAAAGTTTTTTGTAACTTTTTTTTTTCTTGGGCCTATATATATATATATGGTTTAATACTTTTTTATAATTTAGATATATATAATTAATAATATTTACAATTTAAGTTTTACATTACCTTACAATGACACTAATTCATTTAAACTTTTTTTATAATGTTCACAGTACAGAACAAAGCAGCAGTAATACAGAATACAGTAGTTAAAATGCTATTACCCACTATTTTACATTTTGTACAAGTCTGTAAAATGACAACAGTATTAATATACATATACACAACTGTTCAAAGTTTGGGGTCAGTAAGATATTTCTTTAAAAATATCAAGTCTTTTTCCCCCAGCAAGGATGCATTAAATTGATTAAAAGTGACAGTAAAGACATTTATAATGTTACAAACATCATTACATCATTATCGTTATAACATTTAGTTTTAAAATAAATGTTGTTCTTTTGGACTTTCTATTCATCATGCAATCTTGAAAAAAAAATTGCATAATATTCCTTTTTTTTTAAATTATATTTTTATCAAATAATTGCAGCCTTGGTGAGCATAAGAGGCTTCATTCAAAATCCATTCAAAAAATCTTACCAACCCCAAACTTCTTTATAGTGTCTATAAACAGTACATATGCAGTATATACACACTTTATATCAGATCCTCATGAGGTCTTTCTTTGACATGTTGTTTGGAGAGTGGATTACAAATATAGTGCTGCTTGTGTGCTCCTTCCTGTGCACAAAGCTCCAGAAAGCCTGCTGAAACTTGTCTCCTGCCAGTGTATACAGTGCTAGGTTGAAGAAAGTGTTGAGGCCAGCCAGGGGTCGTGACAATATGTATGCTGCATGGATGCCTCTCCTCTGCATGCATGACACACCAGGTCTGCGCAGGCTATCCACCCTCAGTAAACGCATGATATGGTATGGGAAGAAGCACAGCACAAACACGACCAGAATCAGAATGGACAGCATGCGGACTCGGGAACGACTCGGTCTGTTTCTGGATATGCTGCTGCCCAGAGAGCCTGCAATGTGAGTGTAGCTCCAGCACACCACCAACAATGGCAACACATATCCAAACACTGTGAGTATCCAACCGTACCACCACACCACCTGTGGATCATTACTGGCAAAGTCAAGGCATTTTGTCATGTTGTCCTTCTGCTGTACAGTAATCATCCCCAGCATCGGGCCGATCTCCACCAAGGAAATGGCCCAGACTGCCAGACAAGCCAAGATGGCCCATCTTTTCCTCCGGATCTCAGCAGCCTTCAGCGGGTGCACCACTGCGACGTAACGGAAGATGCTGAGGCAGGTTAGGAAGAGGATACTGCCGTAGAGGTTGTAGTGGAAGCAGAAGCGGATGAAACGGCACATGAACTCTCCCAGGGTCCAGTTTTTGGTAACGTAAAACTGGACCAGCACAGGTAAACTCAACGCATACAGCAGATCAGCTACTGCCAGGTTCACCATTATAATGCTGCTGCTCTTCCAAGGCCTGAGTTTTGCCAGGTAAATGATGATCACCAGGAAGTTTCCCACAAGTCCAACTACAGAAATGATGCTGTACATCACTGGCAGATAATAAGTCTTTATGTAGTCATCAATTGGAAGACAGTCAGTTGAATTCGTTTCCAGACCCGCCATTGCTTTCTCTTGCTTCTTGAGAACTAATACAGAGAAGTGACCATTTTTACACTGAAAATGTAAATTTATCTTATTTATTTAATGAATAAAGGTAGCCTTATATCACAGTATACTGTATATAAGTATATAATTGAAAAATACAGAACATAAAATATAAACTTAAAAACATTGGCTAAAAGTGCCGCTTAATGGCCACAAGTGGCCTTTATTGGAATATGAATTTCGTAAAGACAGAAAAAAATACACAGCAGTGAAAAATATGACACTAATAAAAAATATGAAACAGTACTGTACAAGTGATAACGATTCTGTCTCTTACAATATTTGTTCTAAAATAGAGATTCGGTCATGGTTGAAATAGGCTATTAGCAGAAATTAGTGCAGAGCAGAAAGACAAGCTGATGTGCTATCAATAAACTGTGGCTGTATTTGGTACACAAATTATACCACAGTAAACGCCCAAATAAATATAGAGCCATATTTAACCATGATATTATGATACCATGTACAAATAAATCAATGATATGAAGTCTCAGGCATTAACATACACATTTCAATAGGTTTCAACATAAGATATTTTACATTAATTTTAACTCACTTGTTGTTGATCCCTTACTTTCCCCTCGGGATAGTTTTCAGTCTTTAAGTGTGTATGGATGCAGTATCGTGGATCCACACAGTCATCACCAGACATTCAGAGACGTGTGGTTGTCTTATCAAGTGTCATCTGTGTTTTTGTATTGTCTGCCTTCACTCCCTAGAAACATACGTATGTGGAGTGAGTCAGCTTCTTCATCACAGAAGTGAGCTTTATGCCTTGAGTTACTATTTAACATTTCCTGTAACTTCCTAATACACTCACATTTCCTCAAACACTTCACGAGAGATTAGAGGTCTTTATAGCCCACACAGTACACTGGGAGTGGAAGGCCTATGTGATTATTCGTTTGACACTCATAAAGATGCAGTTCTCAAAATAGTTTCATGCAGACCCACCTTCATGCATGTCACTTCCTGTGACAAATATGTGCAATGCTTGTGTGGAAAAATGATTCAATCTGAATCAAAAGTCACCAGTTCAGATCATAGATGACTGCAGCTAAAAGTTTCAGTCTGCAGCTAACAGTATGTTTGTTTGTAAAAAATCAGGTGCACATGAGCACATGCACTGTTAAAACACTCATTTATTTATGTTTTATAGATTAAACCGGGAAGTTCTAAAACACACCCTGAGGTATGAGGAAACAGGAGGTCAAAAATAGCCAGAAGGTCTTAAACTTTACTGTTTATTGTGTGAAATCAGTGTGCTCATCCAGGCAAAGATTCTCCTGCAGAGTTTCTTGTAAAATTAGTGCTTGTGTTTGAGTGCTCAGCATAAGTGCAAACTGTCATTCACCAATTTTTAAAGAAGTCTTCAATGCTCACTAAGGCTGCATTTCAAAAATAAATTGTGACATGGTAAAAAATACAGTAAAATTAGTAGTATTGTGAAATATTCTATTGGAATGTATTTTAAAATGTAATTAATTCCTGATGGCAAAAGCTGAATTTTCAGCAGTTATACTCCAGTCTTGAGTGTCACATGAACCTCAGAAATCATTCTAATGCCAAGTAAATATAAACCTCTGTACGAGCAATGTAACCTGAATAAGATCTCATGTCCTGTTGATCTTTCCATTAGATGAAAATACTAAACATGCATTGGTCAAAAACAGACCGACAACAATACATTTGCTGTAATATTTGCTGTGCACCAGTCACTAATCATGTTTTACCACTAGATGGCGAGCAGTATTAAGTTTTTAAAAATACCCTACCAGTATTTTCAAAACCCCATACTCACAACAAAATAAAGGGGAAAAACATATTCATATATATCCTTGTGGTTGCCGTTTTCCCATCAAATGTCATTTTGTAAGTTCTGAAAGAACCAGTGAAATAACTCTGATTACTGAGAACATACTGAACCCAACTTCCAGACAACTGTTATTCCCATCACATGATCAGTCATCTAGAACTGCCTGATCTGACAGTAGTTAGACAAATTGTTCCCAATACCTGGAGAAAATTTGACTTTAAAAAGAAAAGAAAAAATGGCAGAAGCATCCACTATTATAACTATAAGCAAACTATAAGCAACATAGTAAAGTAAATAAATAGTAAACTATAAGCAAAATAGTACAAAAAAAACAGTTTGAGAGTAAATGCTTACACTGACATATTCTATTTTTTTTTTTTTTCAAATTTACAATTTTTATTTAAAATAGAGATAATAATAGTAAAACAATAATAAATAAATGAAATGAAAACAACTGTATATCTGTTACATTTAAATAGTTACCAGCAAATAGATTTTCCCTTAATAAAATATAATAATGAGCAAAATGATGTTCCACTGGTTGATTACAGGAGATGGTTAAGAGGGTGTTGAGTGCTGATGCATTCAACAGTGTACAAGTATAAGCCAGATGGCCATCAGTCTCCATACTTCATTTGGCAGCACAAAGGTTTTAGAATATATATAATACTATACTACATTCATTTTAAAATAATACATTTACATTTTTACATTTATGTGTTTGGATGCTCTTAAAGTGACTTATATTGCATTTAAAGTTGACATTTTATCAGTTCTTGCCTTTCCTATAGGAATCAAACCCATGACAAAAACTCTGACTGCACTCTGAATTTCTTTCGGACTTTTGATCACAGACAATTCTGAGTGCAGTTTGAGATAATATTGAGTGAATCTCTGGAGGAGACGCATATGAGTCTTTTTCTCAGAAGAAACATGTGAGACTTAAGAAAAAGTTTTCTTTGTTTGTTCTTCGTCTCTTTGTTTAATGTCATTGCTGTTGGAGAAACAATTTAAACATTAAAGAGATCTCATTTGTGATTTTTCTTTCTTATGGAAGTCATGCACCATAAGATGAAAGAAAGAACCATTTCATTTCAGCCAATGGTGTTTTTTTTATTCCAGAACACACTAAGAAAAGAGATCATTCACTTTGGTCTGTGGCATTGCAAGACTGGTTTCTATCTTGCAGGAAAATCTTGTAGCGAAGGATTTACTTCATTTTCAATGGCTAAATCGACTGGACTGGTGTCTGGTCTTTCTGAAAGGACAGACACTTCATTAGCGGGAGTGTCTGTGTGGTTGACATGATGACAGATTCACGTGTTTTTCTGTTGAGCAACTCTGTGTCCGCTCTCTCCAGGCAAAAGCTGGAGTTCGTGAGCAAATTATCTGAAAAAGCTGAAGTGTGGTGTTCATGTGAGATTCTTATCAGAGCACTGAGACACACTCCACTGGGTCTTGACCATGACTAGAATATAGGATGTAAGTAGAAGCTAATTATTATTTTTTCTTCTGAACAATGTTGATTTCAACCCACAAATTATCAAATGTTTAAGATTAATTTATCTATCCTTATATTGAAATTTCCAGTGGAATTTTTAAGCTTTTGTTATGTTTGTTTGTACAGTACATCCTGAGTAAACTCTTGGCAAAAACTAAGCTGGTGTTTATTGCTTCGACATTTACTTTTATGAAAATTGAATGTCAAGGCATTTTATTTTTTGTTTGCTATTCATTTTTCCTATTTCTCTCCTTTCCGAGTATGTGATGTAGTTACATTAAACATTTGCACCTTCTCTTCACCTGTGTGACCCCTGTGAACATGATACATGGAAGCTCACGCTATTCACATTCAATTTTCAAATAACCCACATGTGCATCATTAGCATCTGAGAGCCTATCGTGAGCCTGGCTCTGAGATGATGTTTTAGAGCACAGCATCACCTGAACTGTCCAACATGTAGCACTGCTAATGGCATGGTCATGCATTTGTAGGCCATTTGGACACAACAAATGGATAAGCAAATAAGTAATTTTACAAAAATGTAACGGACAGAGATATTACACATATAGAATACCCAAATGTTGAAGTACCAGACTGATCTATCCATTAATTATGACACATTTAGCTGATAATAAACAATTTTTCATTTTAGCAGATACACGCATTTAAAATGTACAGTCTTTCTCTTGTGGGAAAACAGATGAAAATATTGTACAGGTATATTATTTAGGTACATTTCAGATGTTGTGTAGCTTAAGTTCTTGGCAGAACCTTCTTAAGTGCTGTGCCAAGTGTGCGACAACACCAGGCCTCGCGCCAAAATAAAGTGACAGCTGACTTGATATAAAGCCAATAGTTTCAAAGTTTCATGATTTTGTTCTTCTAAAACTTTAATATCTAAAAGCCATAGCTAATAGAGTGTATCATGATGCTGTATTATTCTGCTTGTTAAAAATGTAGCCTATTATGCAATAGAACTTTCAATTTCAGGATTTTTTTTTAACAATTACACACTTGTCATAGTTGATATTGAGGCATTATATATGGTCAGACACTTGCATGTGTCATTATATTATACAAATTTTTCCAAAATCAAGCTCAAGTGGAGTTACAAGGTTATAAAGGTTCAATTTACAGGTTATAAAGTTTATTGGAACTACGCGGGCACTCAGTTGTTTTCTGTCATTTGGCTCAAATCTCATGTTATAAAAAATAAAGTGCTGTGCATAGGCTATAGAATTATAAAACGGATAGTTCTGGTCCTTGATTCTGATTGGTTTATGTGGAATAACCTTTTATAAAAGCAGTAAGCCCTGTGAAGCCATGGTTTACAGTAAATTTATAACAGCTATAAGGGGGTCCACGTTGTGCCTAACAACTCCCCTTAGCTGTTATAAATTCTCTGTAAGCCACAGCTTCTTGGAGCTTATTGCTTTAGGAGTAGGCTTGATATGACTTGAGGACAAATGCAAAAAGTTGCATCCCAAATGATGCACTACACACTATAGATAAGCACTTATGCACTACCAACTCAGATATTAGGCTATCTGAGAAATTCAAGTAAATACTACAAATCCGCGCTCATTTAGAAACGTACAGTTCTAGGCTAAGTGTCAAAAATGGATTTGCACCCTTACTTTCGGTTAGATGCATATGAAAGTTGCATTCTTTACTACAGTAAGGTTACAGCAGCACCACCACCCCCTAAATCTACAATTTAATTGTGGTTTAACATTAAATTCATTTAAATGATGAATGATGGAAAAGGCTATCCTTGGCTGCATCCGAAAACCTTGGCTGCGGACTTGCTGTCTTCTACCTTATCAGGTAATGACTTTGCAGGCAGCGTTTTTGCACAAAGGCACCTCAGGCTTCTGAGGCAGCATTACAGTTTAATGATCTACAACAAAATAGAATGAGTTTTGGTGATAACTAAATTAATATTTCATTACTATAATACTGATTTCTCACTAGAAATAACATCAAAAGTGCAGAACGTTAGTCAGAAATATACATTTACACAAACTGACCACCAAATGCAACTTTAAGACGTCATCTTTATTTTTTAGATCAACCATCACGGAATGGAACGCAGAGGATTGTGGGATATCAAAGGAAGCGAAGGATAGGCTACATCTATGCTGCCTTCAAAATTAGATCAGAAGAAGATACCTCCGGAGACAGGAAGTAAAGCAGAATTTGGATTCGGACGTGCCTTGATGCCTTCCTGCCTTGGAATGCTGCCTCTGAAGACAGCATTTTAGAGCTTTCGGACACAGCCGTTATTTCCCTACAGCGGCTAATGAACCGGAAGTCTTTTGCAGAAAGGAAGACATTTACAGAAAACGGCTTACTTTCACGTTCAAAAATAAGGTAGATAGGCTAAATATATATATATATATATATATATATTAGAAAGAAACATCACAGATGCTAATCAGTGCTGAGCTGTGATGCCAACACAGAGTATTTTCCCCTCATGTTTTATGGTGCCATACTTAATTGATGCACTTGCAGAAATGCTTAAAAAAAACATCTTAAACCAGCCTAAAATGGTTTACTGGTCTTAAGTTAATCTTAAATCTGGCTATGGTGGTCTGAGGGCTGATTTTGGACTACTTTAAAATGGTCAGGCTAGGAGAAAGCTGGCTGTCTATCTAAATGTTTTCTGGTTAAATGTGTTCTTTCAGCTGAGTAGAAAGTAAAAAAAAAATTTGTACTTATAATTTCATAGGGTCGTCAAACCTATAAACCTATCATGCTCCTCGATTCTATAGATTATTGAAGGATCTCTCATGTGATTAGAGCATGTCTCACCTCAAGACATTTAAAATGGCCTGAGCTTTGCTCCAGATACTGAAGCGCTTCTTCCGAAATGGCTGCTCTGTAGTGCTTTAAAGCCTTTTGGGTGTTATAAGTTTCATAAGTTACTTTTTTGTCTCACTTTTAAGATAAAATAAATGAGCCATGTCAAATAGCATTTCCTTTGGGAAAAATTCACAGTAGGTGATTTAAAAGTTAGCATATACTGTATGTCTAGTTTGAAGTAAATGTGTTTGGGGGAATGGTACTGACCTCAATTTTTGCCATCCTAAAAGCTTTCCTTCCAACAGAAAAACACATTTTCATTAGTAGCTACTCAACATAGAGCTTTTAAACGACCACATATGAAAACTCTCAGTGACTGGACTACATTTTCCATTCTTTTTATTAAGACAGGAAGGTTCAAGGGCAGAAAGCATTTTTTTGGCCCCATTAGCTTAAAGAGCATAATGATAAGGATTGGATCCAGTGCCTACAAAAGAACATCTCCACACCCTTGTTCTAGATCTGAGGACCACAGATGATTATCATCATCACAGCTCTAAGCTAATTGCAGAAATACAACACCAATGCAAAACAACAAGCACAAAGGAGAGGAGAGAGAGATATGGCAGCTCCTCCACCAACAAACAACTTCTTGCACATGTGATTAATGGAGTGTTGCTACAGCAACTGAGGTAACGCAGCGTTGCTTGCAATTATCTTGCAGTCGGGAGGAAAGTTCGAAGCAAACTAGGTGTTTAAAGGACGGGACTTGTGTTATTGCTTAGAAAGCTGATGCATAATGAGGTTTAGAAGTTTTAAATTGCCTGTAGGAAGTTCTTTTGTGATGCTTCTGTCCGTTTCTTTGTTCTCAGTATGTTTACCATTCTAAGGGCTTCGCTCTCGTGTCAGTATATTGGAAGTGTGCTGTTCTATTAATATTATATTATAGTTTTTTTTTTTTTCTCAGTCCATGTATAAACACATGGAGTTGATGCGTGTTAAATTACAGTACAGCTGAAGCTTCTACACAGTGATTGAGCTGTCCATTGGTGACACTGACAGTAATTGCTGTGTAAGCTTTACATTCCCTTGAGGTAATTGTTATAATTGCAATTATCATGTCATACAGATCTACGGTATACATTATCAAATGCATTTTTTAACATGAAAAAAAAGCTCGCCTCTGTTCAGTGGCTTGGAAAAAAGTTAAGGTGCCTAAATAGGATAAAAGAGTAAGTGACTATTAGTCTTCTGCTAACTGTGCCATTTGTTGGCGTGCATATGATACGCATGTACCCCACAACCCTAATCCTACCCATCGCGTAGCATATACACGCCAAAGTCAATTTTTGCATATCAATACCACGAGTTTTCGTTTTTATTTGGCGTACTATTTATACGCACATTCATGAGCTTGGGTAATATATATATATATATTATACATTGGTGTATGATTTTATGTAAACCGTCAAAACATTTTTTACAGTGCATGATTCAACATGATATTTGTGCTGAAAAAACTAATATCTTAATAATATGTATGTAATGTACTTTCTTTTATGCTGTGAAAAATTGAATAGGTGCTCTTATTCAGTTCAGCAAATTAACATCACACATCGAAATAAAATTCAATAGGAAGAAAAATACTAAGGAAAGAGTAAGAATTTTAGAGTCTGATAATGTGTCTCAATCATAGTATTAATTAGATAGGATGATAAGCCGCCCACATACAAATTTGTACAGGTCATGGTACCGTTTTCAACAGGACACATGCAGTTAATACACAGGAGCTTATGTAACTGTTCCTTAACTTATTTTCCTTATTATACTGTCATTGTCAGTCTAAATGCACAGCATACAATTTCATAGACTAGCTGTCAAGAACACATGTTTGTCAGGCCAAGTTCTGCATTCTAAACGTAGTTAAAGTTCTAATTGGTCCATGGTGTTGATTTCATTGTTACACCCATCTGAAAAATATAGACTGAGCTTCAGGTTTAAATATTCTTCAAACTAATGAAACTATGGTTATAATGAATTTTAACTAGTGGAACAAGCAAAAAAAAAAGTATATATATATATATATGTGATGCTTTTCACTGAACTCAACAGACTGAATAAGACTCGATGCAAAGGTACTGGCTGAGAATAAATTATATTTAATCAACAGAATTCACTTTAATTGGACAATTACTGACTAACAGAACTGCAAGGTGGTATGTTTTTGAAATTGTAGGTAACACTTTCTATGAAGCCCATATTTATAATACATTATAAGGGTATTCTTAATGTAATGAATGTATAATGCAATATAAAAAACAACAACAACCTTATAATATGTATCATCTCATGAATATTCATAAGAACTGTTTTAATGTATTGTAAAAAAAAAAATCTCAAAAAGCCATAAGATCAGATATCAGATCAGATGAATGTGTAATATTACATATTTGCTTTGAACATTTAATTTTAATATCAGTTTGATTATTTTGATACCCTTTGGTACCCTTTAGACGGCTGTTGATAATTAACTCTGCAACTACATGACAACTAGCAGTCATTAGTTAGTTGACATGTAGTTGCAAAGTTGCTTATAGTCAATAAACTAAGAGGACCATCAAAATAAAATGTAACACTCAGCACCTAACCACTCACAAGATGTAGTAAGATACTGTGCTGATCTTAAATAAACAATGTCAAGATATGGTATAGTCCATCATAAATGAAGTAGATTTAATATGGTGTTCATTGTGTGTTATAAATAAACATACTCACAAGTTATAACCACAAATACGTAAGTATGTATTTTAATGTTGTTAGGATTATTTATGAGATGATACAACATATTATAAGGTATTTTATAATGCATTATGCATTCATTATAATGCCTTAAGAATACCTTTATAATGTATTATAAATATGGCCTTCATAGAAAGTGTTACCAAATTGTGTTTAACAGTAGTTCTGGTAATCAACTTCAAACTCAAGCTGTTAACGATAAGATCACAAATCAGATCTTGAATATAAAAAAAACTCAAGTTCAGGTTCATAGATTCAGCAGAAAAGGACATTTTATAAATGACCATATATATATATATATATATATATATATGTATATAATTATAATTTTTTTTTTTTTTTTTTTTGCACAGACAAAATCTGCTGTTTGTGCGTTTGTGGACCTTTATGCAAAATGTTGTGTATGAGGCAGTAAATATTTTGAAATATGTGCAAGATATTAGAGGTCTTCACTGGTCCAAAAATTCGTAAATATGCTGCACGGAACCGACCCGGACCCGTATTTTATTTGAAAGTGGGACCCGAACCCGCGCAGACCCGAGAAATGCCTTAAATGTAGGCCTACTACCCGGACTATGGAGCTCATAATATGACAAAACTATTTGAATTTGAATTGTGTAAATTTGAATTATTGGCAAGTGTCATTTAACAAAACTGAATATTATGTGGCATTTAACATAGCTCTGAATTTTATTTTTTAACTTGAATAATGAACATTTGAAATTTAACACAATTGAAATTTTTATGGCAGTTTTTTTACATAGACATGTATTTTCAAACAGCATATTTTTTGTTCTGAATTCTTTGACTGCAAATATCCAGTTTTTAAAAATACAGCTTCACGTTTTCAAGATGAAGAAGAAATTCAGAACATCAAATTCAATATTTAAAATTCAAAGCGCAGAAATTCAGATTGTACAGAAAGTAGGTCAGAGGTCATCCACAGGGAAGAGTAGATGATCTCCGAAAAGTCGAACAAAGCATTTACTGCGACGGGAGGGGACATGCTCGGTTCACTTAGTCTAGTTTAGTCGTGGCCACGACATATTAACTCGTGGGAGCTGATAATATGTCGTGGCCACGAGATCATTTTGTGGAGGTAATAATGGAATCGCCGTGCGGCTGCCGCTTTCTCTCGTAGTGGAAGTGTTTTGTGCGGTCTCGGGGCAGACATTGCCATAGTTGCAAACAACAAGGTCACATTTGACTTTACTAAAAAGAAACAAAACATAACGGAAATTTAGTATATGTGTTATTTGCTATTTATCATTTCATGGGACTAACTATAGTGTAGTTTTCATGTCAAACACTGTTAACTATGACAATTACACAATTGTATTTTTACAAACCAACTCGTACACGCATGCTCTGGATTTTTTTCTTTATAATATCTCTGTAAAAGATTTTTGATTGATCATCCAATGGGAATTCTATTAGCCTACATTTTAAATGATCTTCATCATATTTTCAACACTAGGCCTATCTACATGAGCTCAGTGAAATGTTCTATTGGTTGTTCATAATCTGCCCAGTAATTGGTTAAAGCCGAAAAAAAGATTATTATTATTTTTTTAATCTCTGGCGGCGCCTGCAGTGAAGAGCCGTGGAAGCGGCAGGATGAGTGCACGAGCACTGCCAGCGAAACCGCCTACTTTCCTGCTATTCACAATTTGAATAAAAGTTTTAATAAATGAGTTTTGTCTACCACATGTAGGAGATTTAATGCGGGTGTGGTTCGGGTCGGACTCGGATAAAGGGTTGGGTGTTCTGTCAATTACTGCAGGTGCGGGTATCAAACAGAACCCGTGCAGGACTCTACCTCGAGATGCTATATTTTTCTCGTGGCCACGAGTTTAATGCATAAACAAACCTGAGTGACCATAGCAACCTGGGATTATCAGAGATTTATTTATTTATGTTTAATTTTAAATTAAGATATTATTATATTAATTATTAGAAAGTATTACATTATTAAATTATTTTAACCATAGGCCTAGGCTACCGGACTGTATTGCGCGCGATGTAGACAGCATTCAAATGAAGTTTATCATTAATAAATTACATAAAGTACATAAAATCAAATAGGCCTACAAGAAAATATTTTTATCCATCCCAAGTCCATTAACTGATCGTCTTTTTCCATAATATTTGTATATTATTATTATTGGTTTTATATTCGTTGTTATGCATTTGATTTATTTTCCCTTCATTTTGATCTCTTTACTTAACGTTCTGAATAGTTTTGTAAATAATAGCCTACTGTAAATGCCAACATGCTAATAAAGCTTTGATTATGCTATATGAATTACGGGAATTTTTACTGGAAGTGCAGTTTAAAGGTTGAATTTAACATATATTTAATTTTATTTCAGCTAATTAATAGACTATTATAAATAGAGTGTTTCGTTGAGGAATGAATCATTTGCGTAGTTTCATTTGTAAATGAAAACACAACACGCTCATTATCACATATGGACATAAATACAATCATAAAGTCAAAACATTGGCATAATTGTCAGGCGCTTACAGTATTTGCAAAATATGGTAGCATATTAATAATACTAGCATAATTATACAGAATGTTAATTAGGTAAAGCTCTACACGAATTGAAAGGGAAATAAGCATATATAACAATAAATATAAAAATATAGCCCTAACCAGTTAATATAATAATTATATATTATTATTACAGTTTTATAATAATACATTATATATTATTATACATAATAATTAAAAAAAAAATCTAAATAATTACATGATGTGGCGATTAATTAATCCCAAAAGATCACTTCAAGTCATTGTTGTGTAAAGCAGACATTACAAAAAGTAGCTTCAGCAAGAAATATATTGTTTGATAAAATGTAATACATATAGGCCTACTCTTTTGGACCATGAGGGTTAGTAAACGATGACACAATTGTCATTTTTGGGGTGAACTATACCTTTAATAATTTATTTGATTAATTTTATTATTATTACTATGAAAATATGAAATTATTTATTTAATGAAATGATACTCTAAATAACAAACTAAAACTGCCAGTAGGTGGTGGTAAATGTCTTAGTGATTAAGTCATCGAGTCATTTATTCATTCATTTGACTCGTTCAAATGGCTGATTCATTCAGGAGTGAAGTAAATGGTTCTTTATGAATGGTTCATTGAATCATTAAGCTTGTTCGACTTGAAGCGGATCATCATCATCAGACCGATCTGTGTATGACATCAAAGTACTGCAAGAGCTGTAGAGAGCAGATGACTCTGCATGCTTTTGAACCACTCTCGCTGTACTTTGATGTTATACAGCGATGGATATGATGATGATCCGCTTCAAATCCAAGGTGCCTATGGCCAATAGTTCAATGCGCCAAATGATTCACCTAATTCGTTCAAAACGTGCATTAAGAAATGAAATGCCGCTGTGTGTTGCTCGGAGCCGAACAGTTCTGCTTGGTCTTTATATTTTCATTGGCAAAATTGAGCAAAACAAACAACATTGTGTCTAAAATAACACAATATTAATGTCCATACGTACTGAACTGTTGCATAAGATGACGCCCTACGTCAAGCGCCTTTTTGACAGCTGACCAATGACAAGCGAGTGGCGAGTCGTTTCCATAACAACAAAAACAACAACAAAAAGGAGAAGATAGCCACAGATCGTACTAGTTTCGGAGCACAAGGAGTTGTATGAAACCGTGCATCATCCAGCCGGAGCTCCATACTCCTGGACTAAATTATTGGAAGCACCATACAGTTTCCATAATGTCGCGCTCCCACAAACGTCATTGTGAACCGACATACCCTCCCCATTAACTTCAAAAGCCAACGTTAACTTCAAAACCCGACATTTCCTCAGCACACAGCACTAGGCTACCATTGCAGCTGTTGTTATAGCAACAAAAGCAGTTGGCTGCTATTTGTAACCAAAACGCTGCCAGCTTTTTATTTTACTAAAAAAGTCAACTTTTTCTAGTCAAAAAAGACGCCAAGTGTGAACACGGCCTTAGGCTACAAGACTGTGGGATGGAGAAAAATGTTTTATCCATCTCTGATAATCCCAGGTGCAGGTTTGTTTACGCATTAAACTCGTGTCCACGAGAAATGGATGACGTTTTTCCCTCAACTTCACATCATGTGGCCACGACATAAGGATGTCCTTATCTAGACAAAATGATCTCGTGGTCACGACATATTATCAGCTCCCACGAGTTAATATGTCGTGGCCACGACTAAACTAGACTAAGTGAACCGAGCATGTCCCCTCCCGTCGCAGTAAATGCTTTGTTCGACTTTTCGGAGATCATCTACTCTTCCCTGTGGATGACCTCTGACCTACTTTCTGTACAATCTGAATTTCTGCGCTTTGAATTTTAAATATTGAATTTGATGTTCTGAATTTCTTCTTCATCTTGAAAACGTGAAGCTGTATTTTTAAAAACTGGATATTTGCAGTCAAAGAATTCAGAACAAAAAATATGCTGTTTGAAAATACATGTATATGTAAAAAAACTGCCATAAAAATTTCAATTGTGTTAAATTTCAAATGTTCATTATTCAAGTTAAAAAAATAAAATTCAGAGCTATGTTAAATGCCACATAATATTCAGTTTTGTTAAATGACACTTGCCAATAATTCAAATTTACACAATTCAAATTCAAATAGTTTTGTCATATTATGAGCTCCATACCGGACCCGACGCGGACCCGACCATTATTAGAAAGTTGGACCCGAACCCGGCTGGGAAGATACAGACCCGACTGTACCCGTCCCGATCGGCACATATTGCACAGCAAATGCTATTAAGTCAATAAACAAGTTGCGAAAAAAAAAAAAAAAAAAAATACTACTTTTTGCCTTACCTACTGTTAGTAGCCCTGACTGCGATGCATACAATCCTCCTTGCCAATACATTTCCATCCATGTTAGGCTGTTCCTCTCTCTTGCCGTCTGAAACAGATTTAGGCTTAATCCACTCATTATTCCAGCTTCAAAAGTCTACTTGCTGTCACGGAGACGGATGACTAATGCAACTTCGCAGTTTTTTTTTTTCATCTCGAGTCAACTTCGACTGTTACGTTTACCCTTTTAAACTACAATAACGATACTTTTTGTTGGTTGTAATAAATACTTTTTTGTTGTTTTTTTTTAGCAAAAAAGCACAGAATTAGAAGTTCGTTACACTTAACTGCGTGCGTGTTCAATAACAGGTCCATCTCTTCAGTTTTGTTTCAGCTTTTTTTCACATCACTCATGAAGGAATCCATGATCACCGTCCGCTTGCAGTACTACATTAACTCCGCGCGCTTTGCTTCTGGCGGCTGAGGTAGCCTAACGCGTGTGTTTTTTTCTTCCACCTTATTTCCCGCTCACACTTTTCTCATCCTAATTTTACAAACTGCAAGTTACACGCATGCTGACTGACGCTGATCTCTGGAGGGTGCGGTGTTCTCCGATCGACTCGGGTATTACACACAAAGTTAAAAAGACCCGGGACCCGAAGTAATAGATTGGGACCCGACCTGGGGCTGACCATTTAAATTATAGACCCGAACCCGTACGGGTCCCGGGTCAGGTCTCGGGTCCTCCGTGAAGACCTCTACAAGATATATATAATTAAACACAAGTTTCTGTAGGTGAAACAAAGATTTTCAAACAAAGATTATTAATATTTGACATTTATGAGAAGACCAAATATATTGATAACATGTTAAATTTAACTGTATTACACAACACTACTGTCTTTTTTCATTATTATTATTATTATTATTATTATTTGCACTCCATCCTGTTTAATTCTACTCCTTGAAATGTAAAATGTAACTATGTTACATTGTTGTTGACTGGTACCTCAATTCAAATTCAGTAGTTAAATTGGAAATTTCTGAATAGTGCACAACCCTGCTTGGTATAAACCAACTCATTCCTGACCCACATCTTTTAAAATGGTTGAATAACTAAAGGAAAGCTGCAACAACTTTATTGGAGCAACAAACCACCATCATTTGTATAGTGCAATGAAGCAAATTGTTTTGTTTTTATGCATTTCTGTCCAATGTCCAACCATGGGGAGAAATATTTTAGTTTTAACGTAGCAAGATTTGTTTTCGTTCAATATATCTGTGTTACCATGAAAAGTATTGAAGTACCCTGAGAGCAGTGGTGGTCAGTAACGAAGTAAAAGTAATTCGTTACTGTACTTAAGTACATTTTTCAAGTATTCTGTACTTTACTGGAGTAGTTTTATTTTGAGTAACTTTTACTTTTACTTCACTACATTCCAAAGCATAAGATCGTACTTTTTACTTCACTACATTTCATAAAACATATCGTTACTCCTTATAATACATCACGTGCTCCGAGACGCAGAAGCGGTGTCTGATTCATGAACAAACTGATTCTTTTCAATGAACCTGTTAAATCGGCAAATCGCAACACGCGCAATTGCAATTGTAGCTGTTCTCGAGTCGAAAACTCACTGATTCAAATGAACCGTTTAGAGCGAGTCTTCAGTGAACTGAACTCACAAGTAAAGAACCGGGCGCGCGTGCGCAACTGATGCTGCGAAAAGTGAGTTACTAATGTCGAATTTTAGGATTAATTATTGTAACTGAAAATCATATTTAGCTCAAAACTGTCAGTTGTTTGTGAACTAAATCAACTGTAAAGGGTGATCTATTTAAGCCCACTGAAATGCTTGAATGCAGACAGATCAATGGCAGTGTCTCTATGTTTTAGGTCAAAAGACGAAACATTAAAATAACACAGATTAAATAAAATAACTCATGCACGTTCATATTCCCCGCTGCTGTAACGTTAGCAGTTTTATTAAAATACTACGCATTTAGCCCTATGTGATGTCTGTTTTTATATTGTTTATCAACAGTATATTTTTGTATATTGTTTAGATCAACTAGCCGAGTAGACAGATATGAATGTTTATTCATAACCATACTGAAAATAAGTAAATATTGTTACCTGATGCTAACTGTCTAGCTAACAAGCTTGCTGGTGCTAAGTTGAGGAAATTTTTAGATATAAAATCAACCACCTAGATAGATTCCATCTGAGGTAAAAAGAAATGATGTGATGTTCAGAACATAACTACAGTAATTATCAAAGTGGAAAGTGATGCCCTCTGGGGGCATTTGGCCAGGAGTGTTTTTACACCACAGACAAGGTTTGAGAAGAAAAAAATCATTATGAAAATATAATTATATTTTCCTTAAAATGTTCTTCCTAACTTCAGGCCTAATTCTCATTTCATATATAACTGTGACGTTCTGCAAAACAACAAGTTTTAAAACACTTTTTTCTTACTGGTGAAAATTAGATGGTCAAATCTGTTCTCTCTCAGGTACATCACAGTGTAAGCTTCACAGTGAACATTACTACATCACTCTCATCAACGTAGTCCATATCAACAACAAAATATATATCTTTACTCCATATAGTGGTTATTTTGGGAAAATCCCAGGTATTTTGGGCAGTAGGATTATAAAAATATGTGCTAATATAAAATTAAATAAAGTAGTCTATATAAAATTGGAAAATAAATCTATCTATCAGTACTTTTTTACTTAAGTACATAAAAAATCTAGTACTTTTGTACTTTCACTCGAGTAAAATTGAAAAAGCAGTACTTTTACTTTTACTGGAGTAATATTTTATTATACGTATCTGTACTTTTACTCAAGTACTTGATTTGTGTACTTTGTCCACCACTGCCTGAGAGAGACATTCACAGTTGAGCACAGCGAAGATGAAAGTACTGTAGGCAGAGTTCATGATCTCTTCAAAAGCCAGACCCTTATAGCATGCTTCCTTTGCCAAAGTCATATCTACAGGACAATTTCCTCGTTCCCCTCTCCTGCTTTTCACATCTTTTTATCCTTTCCTAGCTAGCTACGAAAATATGGATGTATGCTATGATCAGGCTTCTTTTTCAGTAGGTGTGTCGAGGATGGGAAAAGAAGTCTTTGAAAAGTTGAGCTCAGTCAGATAAAAGGAAGATTTCTTTCATCATACCTGCTTTGATTGACACTTACTTGCTTGGCTGATCTGAAAGTAGACTGTCACTGGTGAAAACACAGACTGCATGAGAGAGGCAAAGATTTATTTTTGCACAGCATATTAGAACAATAAGCAAGAATTAATAAACATCTCCATCAATGACCACTGCAATCCAGATGCATTGTAACATTTGATTGTATGTGTAAGTTTGGGTCAGACGTTGTCTCGCATAACCAAATGAAGTCTGGTCTGGATTTCAACTGATTCTGGTCCAAAAGCATGCACAGTGATTTGATCATTAGAGATCACCCAGTCATTGCACTGTTAGTTGCTAGTAGGCATTCCAACTCTTTACAGAAGTCCTGACATTATTGGTTGGTTGCCTAATTGGCAATAGCTTTTGAAACCTGATTATAAATTGGCCGATTCAGGTTTGTAACTTTATAAAATTTGTCATATATTTGATTCCATATAAATTACAGCATATACACACAAAAATAAATAAATTAATAATAGTAAGAATAATGAATATCAATGCATGAATCAAACTTGCTCAGAATGCTTAAAATTTTTTACGTTCTTTATAGTCAGTGGGCCGAGCCAAATCATATAGAACAATAAAATGGCTCACAGTAACACTAATTCCTATTTTTCTCCTATAGTCTGCTCTTCCCATTGATCATTGTTGCTCATTTGCCAACTTGCCAACTCTTCTTGAAACTGAATGACTTCTGGTTGCTTTGACATTACAAATGACTGAACATCACTTTAGACAGAAAGTTTCTGTCTGTCAAGTTATTTTGTTTGTATGTGAATTTTACTGACAGGTAAATGAGAAATGGTTGACATCACAATAATAGATTGGCATAAACGTACAATTATCACATCAACTTGCTACTAAAAGTATATAGTAAATTGTCTATTGAAGTCTAATTTTTTCAAAATCACTATTTGCATCAACCTTCCTCATGTGCCTCCTCCATTATTGTTATGGCATTGTTGTTAATAAAAAGACAGACAGTATTATCTATCAGAGCAGAAGAAACATAAACATTGTCCTTTACGTACAGTATTTCACCGTAAGTCTTAATCAAATGTTAATGCTTCCACTCAGAGAAGCTCTGAGTTATTTTGAAGTTTCATTCTTTTTCTTTCTTTTTTTTCTTTTCTTGAGTACAAATGAGCATAAATGTCAGCACAAATTATACAATAGGTCCCAATGCGCATAGTGTTTACAAGAACTGCTTGGTTTGATAGAAGCCACAAAGCTGTTTGGAGAAAGTAGAACAGCGCTGACATTTGAGTGAAGCAACACTTGAGGCTCACCAATTATTGAGCAGGAGTTTTCCAAATCAAGGAGGAAGCAACCTGAGTGCGTAATATACTGTATATTTAGAAGGCATATATAATTATACATAATTCAGTTTTACATTAGCGTTACAAATATCTAAATGTCACCTTATAAAGAATTAAAGTTATTAAAAATTAACCATTATAAAAGTTATTAAAATGACCTGTTTTGTGTTTGAATATGTTTTGAAATTGAATTCCTCTTATGGCAAAGCTGAATTTCACTGTCTTCAGTGTCACATGAGTGTCACATTCAAAAATCATTCTAATCTGCTGATTTGGTGCACAATAAACATTTATATTATTATCAGTGTTGAAAACAGTTGTGCTGCGTAGTATATGAGGAAACCGTGATACAAATAACATAATTTATTTGAAACAGTAATTTTTTGTAACATTATAAATCCCTTTAAATCAATTTAATGCATCCGTGCTGCTGAATAAAAGTATTAATTCCTTTTTAAAAAATCTTTCTGACCTCAAAATTCAATTTGTTGCTTGTATTCTATACATATAGTCTTAAACATCACAACATCATAGTGTTGCTCTCTCTGTAGTCCATCAGCGTAATAAGAGCTGAGTGTTCTAACTCTTAGAGAGGTGCTGGCTTTTTTACTCTGCAAGATTAGGAACTTAGTTTTCTTTCTTGCCAAACTTTGCAGACTTTCTTCTCGCATCTGCTTTGCTTAATTTAGCCAATCATGCATTCTTTATGTTATTTTTTTTTTCCAAGAATAATTTTCTTAGCTGGCGGCTAAAAGAAGAGTTTCATGGGACAAGTAAACAACAATGCCTTCTAAAAGACTGTGTGAAAGAAAACAAATCCTACATAGGTTGCAGAAATAGTGCAGGATAATGAAGAGCACAGGCTATTTATAATTAAAATAACTCTTAAAAAATATGTTGCAGAGTGTTGCTGAGAATTCTCCCAGCCATATTTTATGGGAGAATGTCAAAATAGAAAAAAATAAAGCTTGGTTAAAAGTGCAAGAACATGGACTTGAATCTGAATTTGAAGTATGGTTTTGCTTTGAATAACATGAGAAATTGTATTATGTGAGCAGAATTGAAATAGTCTGTATGTCTAGGTAAGGTGCAAAACGACACAAAAGTGGTCATACACACTGTTCTGATCTGTTCTGGAATGAGAAATCAAATGCAAATACATCACATACTGTTGAAAACATCTAACAAATAAGCAGAGAGCAGCAAAACTATCATGGAACAGACGCTATCTTACAGTATCTAAGCATCTGTCATGAGAACATATTCACAAACATGACAGTGTGTAACCACAGAAGCTATATTCGTTTTTTTGCCATAGACAAATCATATAGTGCCATAGGCTGCAGAAATAATTTTAATTGGTTTAGGCCAAGAATGATGACACTAAATAATAACAACTCCCTTTCCCTATCTTAGTTTTAGCAAATTGTAAGCCACCACAATTTTCAAACCCATTCTACCTGCCAAGGTGTCAAAAACTGAAGCATGGTTAAACAACTTTAATATCACTAAGATGCTAAAGGCGTCAATCAACAAACTAGGAATGTCATTGCTTTCATTTGTCATATGCATCAGATCAAGACATTTGTTTGCTTTCATTTTTAAAATTATAAATTATTTTTATATAATAATATATGTACAGCCAAGGTAATTTACTGCAATAACTTATTAAAGATATTTTTTTTTTATTAAAGATAAAAACTTATTAAAAAGTATTAAAGATAAATCGTGGTGCATTCCAAGTCTTCTGAAGACATATGATATCTTTATGTAAGGAAAACGAGTGAAATTGCTGAAAATGACTCACTCCACTCCATTCATGCAGCAACATCTTATTCAAAAGATGAATCTGAACGTTATCATGATGAAATCAGTCACAAAACACACACGAGAGTCAAGGGCATTTTACAATCAAAACTGATGTAACAATTCTTTAGGCAGCAATTTCTGAATGTATGCAGGATTTGAGTGTTACTGTGAATGGAGACAGTGATTGCTTTTGAGTTTGTTCCTCACACAAAGCAATCGTTCAGCCTCGAAATAATTGAATTAATTGTAACTGTAGTCAAGGTTAGGTTTAGGAGCTCAAAAATGTCTAAATAGTGTAATGTAAATACAATTATTGTGGCTGTTTAAATTGAACATATGTCAAAATGACAAAATTATACCCCACTATATCATTTTATGACAATAAATGTTCCATGCTTTTTCATGTGTATTGGCACCAAAGGTTTCCCTAGTTTGTCTACATAGTGACACTTAGAGCCTAGAGGCCTTTAGCGTCTTAATTACATTTACATTTATGCATTTAGGAGAGGCTTTCCTCCAAAGCAACTTAAAAAAGAGGAGGAACAAAAGTAATTGTCAATATTCGTAATACACAATGCCAGGTTTATTAGACAGCTAGATTAGAAGCAATCTAGAGAAGAGGAGAAATGGAGGGGGAATGTGTGTGTGTGTATGTGTATTGAATCAAGAGTGTAGAATGGTTGAGTGCTTCTAGGAGAGGTGTGTCTCCAGCTGCTTTTTGAAAGATGTGATGGCCTCAGCATTTTGGATGGAGGCTGGCAGCTCATTCCACCAGAGAAGACAGAGAAGGTGAAGGATTTGAAGAGTGACTATTTGCCTCCAGGTATAGGAGCAACAAGGCATCACTCATGTGAATAGTGAGGCTGAAAATGCTCGAGCTTCGAGTTTTTGACGTCTTGTGAGTGAAAATAGGTTGAATTTTCAGCACTTCTTCTACAGCTGGACTGAAGTCTTTTTGAAGCAAAAGTCTTGTTGTTTGGGTGACTAATAGTAAACAGCACATGAGAGTTTCAACATAAGTAAATAATAAATCAGATCAAGCAAATGTCTCTAAAAACTTTGTTCTACTGAAGCACAGCAGCATGCTGCACTCTGGCCATTTCAGGTTTCACCAGGATTCATGTGTATTTGGCCTCAAATCCAGATGGTTATCAGCAGGGTTCACTCCTTAGACTTAAATTATTAAGAATTAACTATCTGAAAAAAGTTTGCTGCACATTTATGTCTAATACATATTTAGATGAGTGATTCCTAAGGCATCCTTTATTATCTTGTTCACTTGTATTTCTTTATTCTTTTTTTATTATTCTTATTGAAGCTTATTTTAGATTTCAGCATTTTCAGCAAACCAAAAAAAAAATCAACTTGGTGTGCTTTTCTAAAACCACCTGAATCGTTTGGATTTTTTTTATAGTTTTCTTCAAGGGCCAAAAAATAAAATATAAACAATAAATAATTAAAAACCATAGATAGGTAAATAATAAAAAATGAAATGACTTAATGCATGCATGCAATGACTCTTACTGTATTCAGATCTTGAAACATAGTTTTACAGAGAAAGTTTAATCTGACATTTGTTTGCATTAATTATAAAAAAACTTTTATAGGTGTTTGTCTGGAGCTTTGGGTTGAAATGAAATTTCTCTCTTAACCACAGGAGATCAGAGGAAAAGAGAACCAATAATTCTAAAAAAGACAGAAAACGGGCCCTCATCATTGAAGGTTGTGGGTAAATTAGAAGTGTGTGTCTGCCACGGCTGAGAGTAACAGCAATCACATCTGGCGATGAAACACAACAAATCTGATCCATTGAGAATGACATGGAAACACTCCCCTGCAGTTTACCAATTAGCAGGGATTGCAGATTTGGACGCATCTAACAGCTTTGCGCACTGCTGTGAAGATTTTTCAACACTTTTGACATATCCGACAAATTAGGAATTTACACATACCAGTTGTGTTCAAAATAATAGCAGTCCAATATCACTAACCAGATCAATCACTGTTTTTGGCAGAAATTATATTTCTACATGGCAAATATTTTACTAGTAGGTGTGGTAGAGTAATAGAAAACCAACAGACCCAACAGTCATGACATGCATGCTGTTGATTCTGTGCAACTAAATCATTAATTGAAAAGGGCGTGTTCAAAATAATAGCAGTGTGGAGTTTAATTAGAGAGGTAAACCATTCTGTGAAAAAACTGGTGTCAAACAAGTGGCCCTTATTTAAGGACGAAGGCAGCAAATGTTGTACTGTGCATTTCTCTCTGAAAATCGGATTAAAATGGGTCATTCCAGACATTGTTCAAAAGAATAGCGTACTTTGATTAAAAAGTTGATTAGAGAGGGGAAAACATTTAAAGAAGTGCAGAAAATGATAGGCTGCTCTGCTAAAATTATATCAAATGCTTTAAAATGGCAAACAAAACCAGAAATGAGAGAAAACGGAAAACTACCATTCAAATGGATCGAAGAATAGCCAAAATGGCAAAGACTCAGCCAATGATCAGCTCCAGGGTGATCAAAGAAAGTCTAAAGTTACCTGTGAGTACTGTAACAATTAGAAGACGCCTATGAGAAGCCAAGCTATCAGCAAGAAGCCCCCGCAAAGTCCCACTGTTGAAAAAATGAAGAGGTTACAATTTGGCAAAGAACACATTGACTGGCCTAAAGAGAAATGGCGCAATATTTTGTGGACTGATGAAGCAAGATTGTTCTTTTTGGGTCTAGGGGCCGCAGACAGTTTGTCAGACGACCCCCAAACACTGAACTCGCCACAGTACACTGTGAAGACAGTGATCATGGTGGCACAGCATCATGATATGGGAATGTTTCTCATACTACATGTTGGGCCTATTTATCGCATCCAGGGATCATGGACAGTTTAAGTACATTAAAATACTTAAAGAGGTTATGTTGCCTTATGCCGAAGAGGAAATGCCCTGGAAATGGGTGTTTCAACAAGACAACGACCCCAAACACACCAGTAAGCGAGCAGCATCTTGGTTCCAGACCAACAAGATTAATGTTATGGAGTGGCCAGCCCAATCTCCAGACCTTAATCCAATAGAAAACTTGTGGGGTGACATCAAAAATGCTGTTTCTGAGGCAAAACAAGAAATACAGAGGAATTGTGCTATGTAGTGCAATCGTCCTGGGCTGGAATACCGGTTCACATGTGCAGACTCCATGCAACACAGATGTGAAGCAGTTCTCAGAAACCGTGGCTATACAACTAAATGTTAGTTCAGTCATTCACAAGAAAGCTAAATCTTCAAGCATTTTTCAGTTTAAACAGTAAATGTTTGACTTTGTAAAGAAAAATGCAGACACTGCTATTTTTTTGAACAGCCTAATATTCCTTTTTCTTCACTTTCTGTAAAGTAATAACAAATTTGCAAAATTTTTCTTCATGTTTTGATTTAGAATAGAATGTGCAATGTTCCCAATGCATTTGTGTGTATTGAAGTAAAAGTTATTATAAGGATTTTGAGCTTTACTTGCTTTTTTAAACACACTGCTATTATTTTGAACACAACTGTACTTACATGGGTTTGCCAGCAAGATCAAATGGATATTTTTTTTTGAGTTGTAAAGAGATAATCAGTGTTCCCTGGAGCAAATTATTGCTTTTATAATTAGGAAGATATTAACATTTCTCACAAACAAGAAATGTATCACAACATAGCTAATTCAACTGTGTGTCAAATAATATTTATTTTAATAATATTTTATTTATTAAAAGCCTTTCTCATAGATCCTTTCACAACAGAGAATGAGCAAACTTTTAAGAAACAGATACTAATGAAATAAACATGCATGCACCTGTAGAGTCAGTGGTAGAAATAGTGCTGTGAGATTTAAAAAGACAGATGGAGGAGTTGATGCAGAGATTCAGAAGTGAGTTCCAGTTCCAACAGATTGAAAGTATTTTCTATAAGAAAAACAATTCACCACATAACAATCAGCATTCAACATCGCCTGATATGTTCACATTTTAATTTTAGAGTTTTGCTTGAGGATATGACTTTTAATCAAATCACTTTTTATGTAAATATAAGATCAAGCAGCACTGTACTGAAATTAAATTAAAGGGATAGTTCCCTAAAAATGGTTTAAAGTTCTGTTATTTATTCACCTCATGTCTTTCAAAACCTTTACATTACATTTCACTTTTGTGGTACACACACAAAAAAGATATATATGGAAAAAATATCTCGTTATTATTTGGTCTTTACAATGAAATTCAGTAGGATCAAGTGTTGTTTTGCTGTTGACTTTCATTACAAAAACAATTCCTTAACATTCCTGATTTTTTTCTTTTTCTTTTTGTGTTCCACAGTAGATAGAAAATCATGCAGGGGTGCGTTTCTCAAAACCATCGTTAGCAAACTAGGCTCGTTATTTCCATTGAACTCTATTGGTAATGACAGAACTTGTGGCCATAGTTGCTTTTGGGAAACGCACCCCAGGTCTGGAAATGCATAAGGGTGAGTAAATGATGACACAATTTTCATTTTAGGGTGAACTGTACCTTTAAGAGAGGTACATTTATTTTCAATACAGAGACCTTGTCTGGGATTGGCTCCATCATTGCTATTGTGTATTGATGCCAATACAATGAGACTACATCAGCTGGGCATTTGATGAGGCTGCAGTATTCCTAAACAAATAGTAATACATAAATCAGAAGGCCTTCAAAAGTATCTGACTGTAGCCAGAGTAAATACACTGAAATTTTTAATAAAACAGGTAAAGTGTATTATATCACCATCCCATAATAAGATAAGTAAAAGCATCAGTCATGTATGAATGTATGTGTATATGTGAATATAACATCTAATCAATGTTTAAAATTCATCTAAACAGTCAAACTTGTTATAATAATTGTTTATGATAAATGCTTGTATTTTAATAATTATGGTTCTTAATATATGTCATGTGTTAATGAATATTTACGATATTTCGTTTGGCTTGTTTACACCATAAATTGGCAGATTGTCCTTGTTTTGGTCTTAGAATGCTACATGCAAGTTTTATTATATTAATTTATATATTTTTTAACATTACCAGTAGACATCTCAGTTGTTGTTGACTTAACGGTGGCCTGCTTGTTTCCAGTGTGTGTGTGTGTATGCAGATTAAAATATGGAGATTTCTCCTTTTAATTTTTTTTAAACATTTATAAAATGACTGCCTGGTCTTTTATTGTCCTCTTCTTAATGGTTTAATGAAAATGACCCTGTGAAAATATGGATATGAACATTTACAATAAAAAAGACAGTGTCAAAAGTTTGTGTAAAGAGGCTGTAAGGTTGCTGTGAAGACATGCACTAATGAGGTCTAGTCTGGTGCAGTGCATGTGTGCTTCAGCTAGGAAGTGATAGGAAAAAAACTACAGCATTAGAGAAAACAACTCAAGGAAATCCTCTTAATGTTGAACACACTTCACAATATGTGACATTTTCAAGCAGTTCAGATAACTCTGAGCCATTTTGAATCTGTCTTAAGTGGACCACCTATAAATTAGGGGATTTTGGT
Organism: Schizothorax lantsangensis; assembly: GCA_027422415.1. Taxonomy (NCBI): domain Eukaryota; kingdom Metazoa; phylum Chordata; class Actinopteri; order Cypriniformes; family Cyprinidae; genus Schizothorax; species Schizothorax lantsangensis. The sequence goes on from CM049848.1 coordinate 17,547,986, forward strand.
AAAAGCTGATTTGGTTGGGTAGAGACAGACATGACATATCTCCTACTTGAGATTTTTTAGACACAAATCTCTCTCAACGCTGCTGCCTTTACCAGCCAAACACACAATCTTCAACTTCTAACACTTTTGAATAAGAAGTAGCAATGTGCCAGTTAAATGCTGCCAGTACAGGCTGGTACTGGAACTATTTGCACCTCAAACAGTGGGAGCCCAAAGTCTGAGTCCACTAGTGAAAATGTTTCCAGTTTGCATTTTTCCTATTTAATCAGGTTTTTTTTTCTTTATAAATGATCTTTTAGCAAAACAATTTGAGTAAAATTTAATTGGCATGATTTAGAAATTTACACATTTTACTTTAGCATGTACTGGGAGGCATGGACTCTAACCTTTTGTTCAACATGATTAAAACTTGTTTAGAATCTTTAAAAGTTTCTAGTTTATCAATAGGTTTCTTCAGTTTAAATCTTAAAACGTTATTATAGATTTTAAATCCCAGAGTTTCAGCATTGACTTGGACTTTTACCCCACTGTTTTCAAATGTTTGTACAGGTGACACCAACAGAAAAAGACAAATATACGAGCCATCTGAAAGTCACTGTCTGCAGAAGAAAGGCTTTGATAGGATGATCAGTCTCTTGTAGTAATTGCATCAGATGAGCTGCCGTTTATGAATTTTAAACAATGCACTGCACTCTAACAACTCCTTTCTAGGTGGTGCATGTTTTGAAGCTCATTACTCCACTTGCACGGAAAGGAAAGGATTGTTCACTCAATTAGAAACAGAAGATGGTTATGAGATTGCTGTGGAATTTGAATTGAAGATATTTCTCTGCTAATTTGCATGTAAATCCTTTAGGTTTAGGCAAAACTAATAAAGGTGAAATTGCAACAGTAGCACAAATAAAATGAAAAGCAGAGTGTGAATTTTTCAAGGTAGAAAATTAAGGCCTTGATAGATTCTTCTTAGATTACTTGTATATAAATGCAAAAAAAGAATATATTCAGCAAAAGCAAATACATCATGTAAACAAAAGAGCAATAAATATGTCAATACTGTTCTTTGAGCAGCTATTATTTACAAAAAAAAAAAAAAAAAAAAAAAAATGGACAGAGCATGGTCAGAAAGATGCTTAATTCTTCATAGTGGACTACTCTGTGCATTTCTTGCTTACATATCAGTGGTGATGATTAATGGTGATGTGATTAATAGGAATATGGACATATGAATAAATACCAGGTGTATCAAATGTGTCTTATGTGACTGATATAAAAGTTACAATCTCCACATGAGACCCTGAGTAATTGGATCCGAGATCGTTATATTGAACCTTAAACTTAAACCTGACAGAGAAATGAAGCTGATTTGTTCCAAGTCATTATCCAAAATGTGGCTTTTATTCACATATTTTATTCACTTTCATTAAATATTTTCAGCCACTTTTGGATCAAGTCAAAAAGAGAAAACCGAATGTGAGCTCAGTTTCTACAACGGTTAAGCGGTGGCCTGTCGCTTCCTCTTCAAAGAGATTGAATCCAACTGATAAGAGTTATGCTGAATCCTCAGGGCTGCTCTGAATAGCTAGTGTGCTGTGTGAGAAAATGTGTTGGCTTTTTGCACCCAACAGAATTCCTTTTTATAATGTTAACCACACATTTTCTACACAAGGTTTCATTTCTAGACTGCATTATTAAATTCCTCTTATAATAGGCTATTTCACCTATATTTGAGTGAAATGTAGAATTGTTGTAGTGAAATGAATAAAAGATGCGGCTAAATAAGCAGTCAATTGGGAATTGGGTTTGCTAGTTGGTGTTTCAGCACCATGGACAGGTCCACAACTTAATCTTATTTGCAGCTTCCTGAACACTAATTTGGTGATTTTACTTATGAGTCACTCATTTCACTGAACCTCCCTGTGGTTTGAACAATCGGATACCAAAGCAGAATATACCACGCATCTCATATATAAAGCCAGCAGTTCCAAAGAAGAGCCTTAAGGTGGATGCAGAGATGGACCTTGCTTTTTTGGAAGAACCTTAGGTTACAGGACCTTACCTTTTTCACATTACCATCTGGTACTACTGAGTCACAGCCCAGCAGGCACACAATGTCATAAGACATTGATATTTGGTTCAATTTTGGTTGCGATGTCGGGTTCGATTTTCTGCTCAAATCGAACACAACTTTATGCACTCTGCAAACGGTGCGCCCATGCTCCTCCAATTAATTATCCATTAACGGTTTAAATAAATAAGTTTGTTAAGAAAACTAAGGGGGCACAAATTCTTTCCTCTTTTGCATGTGAATGTCGAACATTCTGCCTAACATTTGCCTTTGTTCCACAGAGGAAAGAAAATCACAGGTTTGGAATGTCTGATTTTTCGTTTTTGACAGAACTCTCCATTGTAATTAGGCTACCTGTTGCAGGATAAACTAGGTAATAATAACAATATGATTTGGAAGCCATCATTAGTATTTCATTTATTAACATCAATTACAGAACACGAAGAATCATTGAACAACTTACAGAAAGTTAAAGACTTTATTTCTTTCTCAACTCTTTGAAGACATGACGAGTAAGCGCTGCTTATTACTGCGTCAGTATTTCTGCGTTGAGAGATGAGCGGAAGGACAAATAGTTCCTGACCTATACAACTGTTTGCTCATATGACTCATGTTTTGATACGCTATCGATACACATTCATTTTCGAGAATAAAGAAAGAAAGAAAGAAAGAAAGAACGCACTAGTTAAAACACTTAGTGTCGATATTATTGATGTGAGAAGGACCAATCATCGCGATAAACTCAATAGGCTACTATAGATATTTTGAGATCGATCCGCCCGTCGTGGGTGAGAGTGAGACGCTCGCTTTTTGTGACGGGAGGATCGTCTCTCATTCAAGCGCCTCATCTCACTCACTGTGAGTCCGTCTGCAGAACTGACCGAAGGGATTTCATCGTGGAGTACACTTGCAAACTTTCAGCTGCTTTGCTTTTAAGTTACGCTTTTTTTCTGTGAAGGAGATGTGAACGTATTTGAACTTCGCAGAACTACGACGTCTTCGGTGCTTAATAGATTCAGTGCTTTTTATTCGAAACTGAAGAAAATAACTAGATGTTTAGAATGAACGAGAATTAACGATGTTTTTCACTGATGACATGAGCAGATCATGGTCGCTGGGGGGTGTGAGTAGACACACAAAGTCTTAAGGGAAGAAGACTGCTTGTTATCTCGACTAAAGCTTCACCTCAGAAACATGAGGGATTGTCTCCTGTGGAACTTCGCCAAAGTGATTCTGTTCTGGACATTAGCTGATGCTCAGGTAAGACACTGGGTCTATACAGGTGTGTCATGACAGTTTTTTTCTTTAAACGTTAAAAATGTTAAACACTGAAACAACTTAATAGTGCATATTGCTGCTGCATATACATGTTTAAGACGTGTTTTGTGTTATTTTATGCGAATTCCTTTTAGAGTTTTTATGGTACACGATAATGAAAGAAATTTCATTAAAGCAAACTATCTGCCAAAGACCTGTCAGTGTTTGATTTCAACCTCAGCATTTTATCATACACTTCATCTAAACACTTTAAGCACATTATGTATGTATGTATTCATGTATGTATGGGTATCAGTCTATTAATTTTGATTCTAGATCTGTCATTATTATATATATGCTTTTTTAACTTGTGTGTGTTTTACATTTTATTCAAAATCCAAGTTTAATCCAATATTTTGTTGAAACTACATGGTACAACTCAATAAGGTGCAAATGAGGCTTTAATCTGATCCTTAAACTCTCTTTTGCTGAATAAAGCCAGTTGATTCAGTATAGATGTTCCCACATGAAGCATGTTTTTCATGCAGACAAAACATTTTTAAAATGCAGTCAGATATTGACTGAACTATGATTCAGATGTAAGTGCACAGCCAACTCCATGTTTTTTTTTGGGATGAAAACTGTAATCCTCATCCCTAGTATACGCCTCTGAGAAATGGAATGGAACAGTGGATGTTTTGATAAAAGCTTGGTGTGTTTCACAGCCCTTATCGTCTCTCCTAAACTAATAATCCTGATTATACTTTATAAAGAGTTGCTACTGCCTGCACTATAAAAATGTGTTGTCAGGTGACCTAAAATGTGCCTCATGTGAATTTTATTCAATAATATTATTTAATATGACTGAATCAACCTGACCATATTAAGTGGAAATAGACCCTTATGGTAACAACTTCACATTTCCATTTTTTTACAGTGGGTATGGAATCTATATAACATGCATGCATTTTTTTTAGCTTGCCATTATATGTTGTTGAAGCATTGTTCACTCTTGTTCTGTCATTCCAGACCAATAAATGCAGCAACGCAGTCACTCAAGTGAGCACATAGACCTGTGCAGTGGGTGAAATGATACATAAAAACACACTTCAGTGGCATGTGCATTTGTTCATGCATTAATGAACTAAATCAATTGTGTTTTGTTTTGCAGAATGATTTATGTTTAATGCACAATTTTTAATCAGCCGGAATATATGCTACTGTATGTACTTTGCAACACCAAAACATTATTCTTGTTCATCTCACAACTGTGCAGTTATCAGCACAGCACAGTTAAACTAGAAATGCATTATAAGATTTATTTTTCATGCGGGTCAGCTTGGTCATATTGCATGTCTTGTGCCTGTTAATTATTACCTTTAAACAACTGAAACTTATTCCCACTACATTGCCAGCAAGTTACAGTAATAAATTAGCAAGTCATTAATGCAGGCATAAATGTGCTCGTCCTGTGAGAATCATCTAAAAAATGTGCTACATGTTGCACACCTACAGTAAATTAAAAAGTTACATCTGAATGTGTTACTTATAGATTAGTGGTTCACAATCTTTTGACTCGAAGACCCACCATCCATCCACCCACCCATCCCTAGTGTTGATTTTGCAGTAAACTGCTGGTATGTGCTTTGTAATTATATCTGTTCTATCCAGATCATGTTTTATCATGGGGTTAATTATCATCAAAATTTGGAAAATTGCCCAGCCCTATTTGCGCCCCATGAAGAAGATACAGTATGATCAGGATAGAACCGCTATTGTTACAAAATATATACCAGCTATTTAAAATCAACACTAATTGTAGATATAGTGACCACTTGCAGCTTTTCACTAAATTAACACAAAAGTAACATCAATGATATATAAAAAAGAAAGTGCAAAGTTCCTACAAGTCGTATTGTTGCAATAACAAAGTGAACACTTTGAAGAACAAAGAAACACATGATGAACAAAGAAACTTATTGCACTTTACATTAAGTGGCAGTTCTTTTAGTTTGCATTTAAACTCCAAGACTTAATGCACAGACTTAAGATTCACAAGTGTGAACGAATACGCCAGTGTTTTGAGTTTTATGTGAAACAACTCTGCTGTGTTCATTGTGTTCGGTGCTGATTGGCTACAGTGCTCATCTCATTGATTAAAAACCTTTGACGCTCTTCACAGAGCAGTCACACATATGAAATTGAGATTTGAAATAAGCTGTCATAGCCATGAGACATGAGTGCAATTGGCTTACTGTCTTTATAAAGCAAAACTTTTAACAGTATTGCGATATACAAGATATTCCCTAATTTTATATTCTCAGCAAAGATGACAAATTTTCAAGTAGTTCTGCTGTTTACATTGTGAATCTGCTTGTTTACATTGATTGCATTTTTATTTATTTTTTTGCATTTTAACTTTGATTAGAGTTTGATTTAAATGATTTTTAATACATTAAAATAATAATTTAAATAAGTTATCCTGTGGCCCTCCTGCAAGTTTGGCTTCCTGGTTGAGAACCACTGATTTAAGTGGGTGTATTCAAGCCATTTTTTTATGTACTATTTATTTATCATAGAAATGCCTCATAAATCACTGACTGAATCATCCTGAGTTCAACAGGTTTCACAAAAGCCATCTTAAGGATTAATCCGGTAGAAGCAGTGCCTTAAGGTGCACCTTTACACTTTTTACAGTAAACATGCTTTTCTCTCAGTTCCTGCTTTGCTATAAAAATCAGCTGTTGTGAAAATGTATGATACATTGCTTTTGAGATGAACAGCACTAATCATGCAAAATTCAGTTTAAATGGCACTAAGATTCAAAAATAAACGTGATGTCCTAGCAACAAGATGTAGGAAGCTTATTTCTCAAATTTTCATTTGAATGATAGCTGTATGGTGTATTTTTGTCACATAATACAGACAGGGTTTTATATTAAAGTAATACAATTGTAAGCTCCTACCCAGTTTTCGGTAATGTAATCGCTTCCAGACACATTATCATCCTGTGCCAAATTGGAGGACATAATTGTAACCGATCAATCTCAGAATAGTTTCCATTCTAAGCTTTAATCACTTATTGATTGTTTAGATACGTTTTGAATCACTTTAGGTATTTGAAATGCACAGCAGTCTCACAGTGTTGCTTGATGAACGTCAAGGAAGCTGCATGGCTGTTATTAAATTGTATACTGCTGGAAAACCACCAGACAGTCCACCTGAAAACTTTATCATAGATGCATAGTAATTCCCCACACAATGAGTCCCAATGAGCCCAGCAGTTTTATGCTAATTTGACTCATACTGTATTATCAGTGCAGCAGTGGATGATATAAAGGAAGTGGAGGAGGAGATACTTTAGAAATGGCTTTCTATTATGTGTGAAAATATGGATTTAGTTTGACGTATGAAATCTTATGGGCTTTCCTGAATAAAAGGCCTACATATTGCTTGTGACATGTTGTTGATGTCTCTAGCTGCTCTGTAATGTATGTGACATAATGTATGTCTAACATTGTTTGTGTTTACTACTTGGTGTAAAAAGGGCATACAATTGTAATGTGTGTAAATACAGTTCAGGTTTTCTCAGTTTCTATGAAACAGAGCTACACTATATTGCCAAAAGTATTGGGTCGCCCCCTTCTAATGAACAGGTTTGACTACTTTAGTAATTTCTATGAGTACAAATCTTAATGTTAAAGCATATAATGATATTCTAGGAAATTGTGTGCTTCTAATATTACAGAAAGAGTTTGGACAGGACCCTTTTCTATTCTAACATGACAATACCTCTGTGTATAAGACAAGGTTCAAAAAGAAAATGATTGATTCAGTCAGTGTGGAAGAACTTGACTGGTCTGCATAAAACCAAGTCCTAATCCCAGTTTAACACCTCTGGTGTGACTGTAAATGCAGACCTTGAGCCAAAAACTCATCACCAAACACCAATGTATATATATATATATATAATGACAAAAATTTTTGTATTGTGAGATTTGATGTGACCTACTAAGGACTTATGACTTTAAACCCAAGTGATCAGGCTGCACTTCCATCTCTCACAGCCAGGCTAAAAATACTAAAGTAAGAGATTAATGGATGCATTTCCATTCAGCTTTAATTCATGTTATATTTCATAACAAATTTAATTTTTTGTTCCAGCAGTGTTTTAATATCCTCCTGCACAATGCTAAATGTACAATGCTCACAACTGTATCTTTGCTTTGCATGACTGAGAAAATGATTTTAATTGAGGTAGAAATGACGGCTCCAATACCCTTCTGATACACTTTTACATTAATTGAAAACCTTTCTCTCATTACAGAGAGTGAATCTTTTAATTTCTTTCATCTCCTCAGGGTATTTAGAAGTTCAACTCTTCTCACTCCCTTGCAGACTCATTTAAGATACCTGAAATGAGACGGAGAGAGAAAGTCACCACTAACCCTTTGATAACCACACCAACACACACTCAGTTTTACATAATGCACTCTTCTTTTGATAACTGAAGGGAATGAGACTATTTTTTATGGACCATTTTTGAAAAATGTGTCATTATTTTCTCACCCTTACATCACTCCAAAGTGTATGACTTTATTTTTTTCAAAGAAACACATTTGTTTTTTCAGCGAATTTCAGATCTGTTGCAATAAAAGTAAAAGGAAATGGCAAAAAGCGCAATATTATCATTTTGAGTGAGAAAGAAACTTTAAATCTGATTTGTGAATCAATGGAGTTTACTAATTGATCTTAAATATGCCTCGATGGGCCGAGATAGGAAAATAAAATGACATTTGCAAATAACATCCTCAGATAAAGCTATCTGATGGCTTTAGAAGATTCAGTACACAATGAAGAAATAAAAATGAGCATTTTGTTTTGGACAGGCAGGTGAAGATGAGATTACAGCTGAAGAACAGGTGCAGATGCTGCTGGATGTGAAGCTGCAGTGTCTACAGAAGATCTCCACAGACGACCCTGCAGGTAGATACCGTTTCCACTCTGTTTCTTTCACACAGCTTTTAATTAAGTGTCCTTTTCAATTCTCTGCTTCAACTACTGTTGTTGTGCACCAAAGTTCATCTAGAAATAGTAACATATTCACCAGAAGTATGACCATCAGCATCTCTGCCAAAACGTGTTTTGCATAAAGCTTCAATGAGTCAGCTCAGTCACATGAGGTTTGTAGACGTAAATGAAGGCGCTCAGCTAATGAGACTCCTTCAAGACCTTTCTAAGGGGCAACTCTTGGTTAGGCACTGCACAGTTTGTTAATTCATTTAGCTTCATTATAAACTTGTCACAAGTGATGAGGCAGAACAGGGAAAAAAGCTCTGTTGGAGATGACTCATTATAAAATGGCCTTCCTGGCCGTTTTATCAGTAGTGACCTGGCAACTCAAAAATATTAATTTGGCTTACTCCCATCTCCCTTTAATCTTAACGTCATGGGTTATAGGGTTATGTGTAATTCAAGGAGATACAAATAATTATGTTCTGTACAAGGAAATTATGTGCAGAGGACGTGGGTGCAATGATTGCTATCTACAGTACAAAACATATTTAGTTTTCAAACAAGTCTGGATTGATTAGAGAATTGGAGAAATGTTTAGTATAATTATGACTAATTTTATAATGTGCATGTGTTCTTTTGGTTTCTGAGCTTACTTCTGCCAACATAAGTTAACGTAAATTCTAATTTACCCTACTTTATTAATACATATGTATTTTCTAAAGAGGTCAGCAGGTGACATCACCTAGGGTACGAGATAACAAAAGAACAATCTGATATTTTTATGCTTAAAATATCAAAATCAATTTTAAATTTTTGCCTGTTTTAGTGGATGTGCTAAACATAATTTTACAATTAAACTAGGATTTTTTAAATTAATTTGGCACAAATGAAGACCTTTAAGATCCTTTGTGTAGTTTATAATAATGTTTTAACATGCTCCTAAAATTAAATTATTTCTATAGGAATCATGCAATCTTGTGTGAGGGCAAAATATTTCAGATTTCGCAACGGGTTGGTCATGTGAATGTAACACATTGGTCAACAGAAACCTGCTTGGTTTGAAAGTGACTTTTTTGCATCATTTTTCCTGATGGATGAACTCAAGTACCATCTTACATTGTCTTCTTGTTTCATGTTTCACTTGGAAATGTTACATTAATGGATAACAAATGCTTCATTGCTTATGTTGTCTGATGCTGGCAGAAGTCTGCTACTGCTGGACTGACTCTGTTGAAACCTCTAACTATCTGATATTAATTGCATAATTTTTCTTCAGCATCTTTTTATTTCAACAGAAATCATTACAGTCATTGTTATAGTTATAAATTGTTTGATTGTTTTAGCACAAAATGATAAGAGCATTGATCAAGTTCAGTATTCATAATGTAATTAAACAATTGATTTATTACACAAGCACACTTGTTGCCTCTGCATGATGTGGCAATGTGGGCCAATGTGGGTGCTCGTGTTAGGTAATGCCAGTTGGATATAATCCAATATCCATGCCCGACATCCCCCATAGGTGTAACTTCACATTATACTATGAATGATATTTTTTTAATTTAGCATCTTTTATCCAAAGGAAAGCATGATTCATTTGGAGATGGGAAGGATGTATGACAGTTTCATTCTGGGCTTTTACTATAGCTCATTTCATGTTTATCTTGCTATAGAATCTACTCTAAAGATCAGGAAGGAATGAATATGTGCTAGGTGCCACGTTTATGCGGCAATATTCTATGATTTTACATGTCATATCTGAACTTGCCCTTTGGTGAATTGACATCTCTGCTTTGAAACTGTTCTGCTCTCAGTTGGTGTGTGTGTCCCAGAGTGGGATGGTCTGATATGTTGGCCACAAGGCTTCCCTGGAACTCTGACCAAGACCCCCTGCCCCAGATACATCTATGACTTCAACCATGCAGGTTTGAAACATTTCTCATCATCCTTAGATTTTTTCTGCCAGTTGTTAACATGCATGATTGTTAGCTGTAATATTTCTTAATTTAAGCTTTAAATGTAGGAACAACTGACAACACTCATACGTAAGTCTATAGGAAGAATAAGAAATAAGAAGTCTATAATATGGGTTAGGTGTTTGAACTGGTTTTGAGGATGTAGATAATTATAATAAAAACAAAATCCATTCAATAGACTTTTGCACTTAAGCCCTAAGTAAATGTGAATTATTATGGATATTTTTCTTTCTTGTTTTCTCGTTACACAACGCAAATTTCTTGTGATCCCAACATATCAAAAGTTGCTTTTATTTTACAATTATTGTTTAATTCTGAAACAAAATGCACCAGAGTCTGCTGTTGCTACAGTTCCCGCACATCTGATCGATAGATAAACTGTGCTCTTATTTGTTGTTAATGTTGTGGATATTGCAGCTAAAATAATGCTTCACTTAATAATAAAGTAAAAAAAAGAATATATATATAGTCTAATCAATTATTGATTTTTTTTCAGAGACAGTCTAACAACAGAGCATTCAGCAACGCAAGTGCAGGCAGAATGCCTTCACTTTATTTACAAAGCAAAACAAATTTGTAACGGGGTGAACAAGACGTGAGGCATGCGGATCCATTTGCAGTAAGCTTTATTATAAGACATGGTCAAAACAGGCAGGGTCAAGGAACAGCAGAACAGGTATGGCAGAGGCAAGACACAGAGCAATCCGAAGAGTAGCGTGGGTCAACGATCAGCATACCAAAATCCAGAGGGCTAGGCAGAGAGATAATCCAGAGAACGAGCAATAATCCAAGCGAGGTATAAACAGAGTCCAAAGGGCTAGGCAAAGGGGTAAATCCAGAAACACAGGCAGGAATCAAACACGGGTAAATCTAACAAGGAAAACAAGAAACGCTTTGTACGGTAGCTAGGCTAAACAATACTCGGCAGAGAGCAGGAGAAAGTCCAGAGCTTATGTAGTGTGTGTGATTGGGTGATGGTGATTGTGAGATGGTTAACAGGTGCAAGCGTGATCAGTGTGAACAGCTGTGTTGGTGCAGTGGATGATGGGAAATGCAGTCTATGAGTGATCTGTAACTGTGTGGTGTGAAAGTCAATGTGATGGGTGAGTGACCTCTTGTGGTGAATGAACAGAAGTTCATAGCCAGGATTTGTGACAAAATTACATAATTTGTTTGTGATTTTTATTAGTCATATACGATAGGCCATCTGACCATTACATGTAGGACAGCTTCTGATCAAAACGGACTCTTGATTTGATGACGTCATTACTGCTTTATTTATTCAGAAGTAGTAGACGTAACTTAATGATATTTGTGTATTTTGGTTAGTTATTATAGTTCTGCTGTCAGATTTTTGATTTTAGGACTTTTATACAATGTAAAGACTGTAAGGGTGTACTCACACTAGGCACAGTTGCCTTGAACCGAGCCTGAGCGTGATTATCCCCCCTCCCCCCTCCCCCGCTGGCCTGCACTAGACGTATTATAAACGTAAATATACTTGATTGAATTAAATTAATTGAAAAGTGTAGTGTAGCAGTAGTAATAGTATATGTTTGCGGTCATAATGATGACAGTAGCGCACACAAAATAGTAGTTGTTCCGTGCTCCGGCATGGTAAGCGCTCACACTACATGCGTACCTTGCCCGAGCCCAACGGAACCGTGCCCTGGCCCACCTCTTCCATCCGGGTCAGGGACGGCTAAACGAACCGTGCCCGAGTGCGGCACGGAGTGATCACACTAGTCAAACGAACCGGGCTTTGATGGTCAAACGCGCTCGGGCACGGTTCAAATGATTTAGGGTGTACGTGTGAGTACACCCTAAATCTATCCCTCAAAGCCTCATTTTCATTTCACAGTAATATATCATGATGTAGCTATTTTTGCTTTAAATAAGGTCTTTATGATATCAACATTTTTGATACCATCGAAATTTCATAATTCTTGTCACCAGTGTCAATATCACAAAAAACTAATACTAGCCTAAAAAAAAACTAAAAAAAACAAGCTTACTGAAGACAAGTAAACAGTCAGTGATTAAACAAAAAACTAATTACAAGTAATAAGACAAAAATACAGTAGAACAAATAGGCCTAAATAAGAAATGCTACATATATTGTATAAAGTAATCAAATGTATAAAAACACTGCATATTCCTCACTGTGTAAATTAAATATATATTTCTTCTTATTAAAGTTACAAAAGTTATTTTAGTCAAGAGCAGTGAGAAATTGTCTCTCTTTTATTGTTTGATTAACATGAATGACAGACAGGAGGAATATTAGACTGCTGTCACTTTAAGAGCTGCACTGATCCAATATACTGTTACACATGTGTTTTCTTTCAAAGCTGTTTGCTTTCATTTAAGTTACTTGAAAAGACGGACATTTTGATACATACAAGTGTGTATTTAACCATTCAAAAATATCTAAAAGATAACTGTTCAGTACTACCGCACTCTTTGAGCACCGTCCTCATGTGCGCATGTTTCATTCGCTGTTAATTGTGTTTCAATGGCTTAAAATCACTTGCTTTTAAATCGCAATGCTTAAAAATTAATGCAAATGAGATGTTTTTGTGACCATGTAGCACAGCAACATCACATGAGCGTGTAACTGTGATAGAGACGATAGTCCAAAATTTATACTGGTTGACAAATTATGTATTATTAGTGCATATTATTAGTGAATCTTATGTTTGAAAGCACATACTACAATACTACCCATTCTACTCATAGTGTGTAGTATGTATACTAATGTATATACATATGCACATTTTCTGAATGCATGGAATACCCACAATGCAACTTTATTGATTTTACCTTCAATTTTACCCTTCTTTTCTTTTCTTTTTGGGGAAAAACATAAAAAATGTAAAATGAACTAACATTTACTACAGTTTCAAAATTTTATTGTTGGATAATGTGTACTGTTTCACATACTATTTCTTACAGTTAATAGGCAGCATACTGTGCAGTATGCTAGAATTCCAAACTGGCAAAGTTCATGTTCAGCAAAGTTTTTATCAATCTTTCAGGACATGCTTACAGGAGGTGTGACTCTAATGGTTCTTGGGCGCTTGCAGAAAGCTCAAACAAGACCTGGGTCAACTACACTGAATGCATCAAATCCCCAGAATCCAACAAAAAGAGAGTAAGCTACATTACAGTCATTTGTCTTTAATGGACCGAAATCACTCGTGATTTGACGCGCTACGTCTTTGTCCCCACAGCAGGCCTTTTTTGAAAGGCTGCACATCATGTACACAGTGGGCTATGCAGTTTCCTTCAGCTCTCTTCTAGTGGCTATCTTTATTATTGGATACTTCAGGTGAGTAACTAAATTTGAACGTGTGTCTGATGTACTTCTTCTCATAAACTGCAAGAAAAAGAGTTTTCTTGATGCTTTAAATAGTTTTCTTATACCCTCAAGTCTAATATTATATTTCTATTTCTATCACACTGTAATTCCACATATGAGAATCAGCGCTGCTGTGTCTGTTTCTCTCTCTCTGTACTTCATGCTCCATTAGCAGCTCATCGGATGCGTCTTGAGTTCAGTGAGAACGTGCCGTTAGATGTGACATGCCAATACTATTCACACAGTAAAGGAAGTGCCTTCGCGCATTTTCTCATTTTCTGTTGAAGATAGACCACTAAAAAAAACATAATTAAATTGATCGAAAATATACCCATGGCTTGAGATAAATAAAGAGTGGCTCGGTTTTCAAAATGTGTGCATTTAACTAATAATACAAAATGTCAATATTAATAGCACCGCAGACAAGCAGAAAGCAACCTAACATTGCAGAATTATTGCTTACAGCTTCGTTCAAAGCAATTTGAAAAGAAAGACAAGTGCAATCTTGGAAATAAAGTTTTTTTCTCTTTCTTGTGATTTAGTTTGATTGTTTATATGCATGCCGACATGTTTTTTATACATACTGCAGATTATTATCAATACATCCATAAATCCACTATACATCCTTTATCTGTTTCCATCAACTGTGCATTCTTTCAACTTTAAAATAAATTGTTCAAGCTTTAAGGCCAGAATTGTAATAAAGTATCTCCCAATGTGCAACTTTCACATAATTGCATCGGGCCTTTCTGGGAAACAGATGGTGGTGGTATTCTGTACAGCAGACCTGGGCATTGTACGGCCCCCGGGCCACATCCGGCCCTCTGGCTATCCTTGACCGGCCCGCATGAGTTAATTCGTGAATTAAAAGTCAATCGCAAATAGGTGTAATTAGGTGTACGCAATACAACCGCACTGCTTTTACTTTCAAGGCAACAGCTTTGTTTCCTGATAATAAAACAACTTAAAATCAGTTCGAAACTGATTTTAGTTCTGTAAACTCATAAAAACAACAAAACGTTGCTTTTGTAAAATAATGAAAGCAGGACGTGCTTTCTGCCATCTCTGAAGCTGGAGCGTGTCAGAAAAAAGAACTGAAACTCAGCAGCGTACGGCTGCCTCACAGACATGTGAAATAGGCTATATCTATAGAAAGTTTAAAATGTCTAATTTTAAACGAACCAATTCAAAAACAAATAATTCCTGATTATTGTAATCTGTATGAATTTTGCATTTCTCTCTAAAGGCGCGTCCAGTACTCTGGAGATGAGAGAAAATTAATAAATAATTAAAATATCTCCTTTTTTCCAGCACATTCATAATCATTAGTTGACTTTTGCTTGTGCTTGGTAGCAAACTTTATACTGTACGTGTGCTTGAGCGCGGAATATATTGAAGCTCATTGGATTATTATCTTTAATATAAACATGCGATTAGTTAATAATGACTTAAATTAACGACTAGTTAAGTTGTTGGGGGCAGCCCTATTAAATACCAGCTAGACGTCTCTGTTAAAGTTTTTAAAGCATTTTAGCTACGCGTTTCCATTGTCGGATAAATTCCGCTTTCAGAAATGTCATGTCCATAACGGAGAGATGTCCGTCTGTAACATTGATTTTTCCTCTGAAACACAAAAACATAGGCTATATTTTATGTTATGAATAGCCAACCCTTTCCATCCAGCAGATATTGTTGCTTCTGGGCTGTGCATTGTAAATCACAGAAAGTCTACAAATAGGCCTAAGTTGTCTCGCAAAAACTCGGGTCTTTTTTGTCACTTCTGTAATGCATGTGTATCCTATTTTCCTCATCGTTTATAGACTGATACTTTACTGATGTCTGGACTCTATTTTCAGTGGTTTAGAAAAATATAAAGAGATGGTTCAATATAGCTATTGGTAATTAATACATTCTATGAGAATGTGTGTTTCAGGTTTTGACTGCAAATGTAACATCCATGATCTTTGAAATACTTGATTTTTTGTTCAAAGTTGTGATGGTAGTTTTTGAAACACTACAAAAAAAAAAGCACATTTTTCAAAACTGTTTTTGTGAATGTTCATTAGCTAGTGGTATAATTGTGTGCTCCACATTTTGTTTGTATGATTGTAATGTTCCATTTATAAAAAATATATAAAATATATTGAGCAGAATTGAGTTGTGTATTGGTCCGGCCCTCTGCAACTGCCCAAGTTTCTCATGTGGCCCCTTGGGAAAATTAATTGCCCACCCCTGCAGTACAGTATATATATATCCCAATTGCTATACATATTGAAATATGTATTATGATATATAAATATATAATATATATTGAATACACATATTCAACTCCTCCACTGTTATTGGTTGGGCCATAAGATAAGAAAGTCACTCTGTATGGGATAATGCCACAATTAGTTGGCATATTTAATGTAATAAAAGTAACAAAAACATCAAATAATTGTTTTGGTCCTATTGTACTTATTTGTACTCAACAATTGTACTCAATTGTGTTTGTGACAATTTTATATTGAAATTGTCACAAACAATTTTATGTATTCTGCCCCAATATTTGTTTATTTTTTAAAGATTTGATAATAAGACATTTCTAGAAATTATTATTATTATTATTAGTAGTAGTAGTAGTAGTAGTAATTAAATAAACTATGAAATGTTGCTGTGAAATGTTATGTAACAACTGTAGATGAGGTAAGAATGCTGTTTAAACTTTTGACATGAGAGATGTAGCAAATCAAAAGACATTTGAGCTAAATAAATTATGACAAAGAAATCACATCCAAGGTGCTGTATACAGTAGAATATGTAAGTGTTCTTATGCACTTTGAAGTGTCTGATGCAGTGGATTGACCACAGCAATTGCTGACGAAATACACCTGTCAACGCATTTGCTCCTGAGGCTTTGTGTTTGTGTTGAAGTACAGGAGTCAAGCCTGCTCTCAACATGTAGTGGTTTTTCTAACGCTAATCAGAAATACACACAGAAGATGAAGACACACTCTCCTTCAGTACATTATGGCGTTCTTAGAAAACCTAATGAGCTACCTATCTAGAGAGCATATTAAGCCATCATAGGCACACTTTCAATGTGAAGATTGTTACAAATATTAAAGAATCTAAAAATATAAAACACCTCATTATGCTATCCTTCATGGATAAAGCAATCCCAGAATGCAGTGCAGTGAGCTCACTGAATATATCTAAGGTGTGCAATTATTTTAAGGGAAACGCACGGCGAACATAATTCCAGGCAGGTCTTGACCACATTAGATGTCCATATCACTCACTTCGCCAAATGATTTGAGTTATTTCAAATAGTGATGGGAAGTCCGGTTCTTTTACGCAAACCGGTTGTTTCGGACAGTTTGTTTCAATGAACCGGTTAAAAAAAACGGTTCATCTGTTCTTTTACACCCTAACGTAATGATGTCATTCGCGATGACGTAATGATATCAAGTCTATCGGCCCGGGCAGGGATGAAAATACACATTCAAATATATAAAGTCAGTATAACTTCAGTTAGTTAAAACATCATAATAATGATCTGACAAGTTTAAAAATAAGTTTTGCAACTAAGCACCCAAATACAGGTACAGGCAGTGATGTGTATACGAGGATTTAAGTCTTGAAGACGTAAAGTGAATAAATTAGTTGTCATCAGCGCAGAAACCATAATCCACTTACTACACAATCCATTGCGATTCATGTGTTATTAAATAAATTTATGTTTCGCCAGATTGCCCCTCATTCAAGTCCACGGTTTACCCATGCTGTCAGAATCAGTTGTCCAAAAGAGCTAGTTCGGTTCAGACGTGCTGTGTCAGTAGGCTACTGTTCGGTAGCTTCACGCTGAATCATGCATGTGCAGTATCATCAGCCCATCAGTTCTCAAATCGGACGTGTCTGAAAGGAACAGTTCTTGGTTCAGTGTACTGGTGATCCGAAAACCGATGCAACGATTCTTGACTCGAGAATGAGATCCGCTGCAGGCACGTTCAGTATCTGCTGCTCTGCTCGTGCTCATCAGTTCTATTTACTACAAACTTGATTTGTGAATGTGTCATCATTAACTATAATTACAGTACAGGTATTTCATAAATCATCCCTTATTCCTATTAAAAATAGAGCAGGGTTTCTCAAATCTTGCCCTGGAGGGCCAGTGCGCTGCAGAATTTAGCACCAACCCTGATAAAACTCACCTACCTGTGATTTTCTAATGATTTTGAAGACAATGATTAGCATGCTCAGGTGTGTTTGATAGGGTTAGAGCCAAACTCTGCAGGAAAGTGGATCTCGTGGGCCAGATTTGAGGATCCCTGACATAAGCCCTATTCGGACAGTAATTGTTTCTCAGGGGGACGCAAGTGATTTTCACCAGATACAGGGGGTAGTTGGTGATTTAATTGCCGTCCGAATCCAGGATGTCGGTGTTTTTCTCTCACCACCCCCGTGAAAATCCCCGGCTGAATTACCTACTGTTTTTTGACAAACACCGGGGTCGTGTGGTAATTTAATTGCCGTCCGAATCCACATCTCTGAGTTTACGAGATGAAATCGATTCAAAATTCAGTGTTTAATCCCTTTTTGAGCACTCCCGAACACCATAATGTTGTACTTCGGTGTAATTTACATATTATTTCTGAAATGCTGGAAAGTATTTAAAAGAACAATACTTCATGACTGCTCAACCACAGCGACTGGGAGCAGAAAGAGGAGAAAAGCATGTAAACATTCAAAATGGGTCTTTATTATGGCAGTAGCAGGTATGCAATACAATTTTAAAACGTGTATTATAAACAGATATATATCGCGTATAATTATATACAACTATAGCGCGTCTATTTGCCTATTTTTAAACAGGAGATTTAAATAATCAAATAATAAATATTATAAAATATGCTTGGAATAATAAGAATACATTTTACATAATAATATGTATTTTTAAATACATTTCCCACAATAATAAGAATACATTTGTAAATAAAATTCATTTTATTTACAGCAGACAATCATGTGACTGGCCACGTGAGCAGCGCCTTCCCGGAACTGCACAGAACTCGCTCCTCCACTGTGAATAAATCTCCATCCGAATCCATGAGTTTTATCACTGAGGTGATATGTAAATTTATTTTTACAGATGTCCTTATGAGAAACAATTACTGTCCGAATCGGGCTATAGAGTCTTAATTATGGTCAGTGGTGTAGTCTAGTTTTTTGTAGTGAGTATACTGTGATTTTTCCCTCCCAGTCTCATACTCACCCAGAGCAGCACCTCATAAGCACCACCACACTCACTAAACTGGGCTCTACGCTTACTTTTATTTTTAGGAGCACTTGTGCAGTAAAAAAAATTCAGGAGCACTTTCTGATCAATGACAAAAATTAGCCTTCCCATTAAAGTAATATTGGACTCCTGAAAGTGATTTACAGGGGCATTTTTTCTAACTTTATTCGAAGTATGTTATCTTTTATGTCAAATTCAAAAGTGTATTTTTATAAGCTTTTTTCTTTTTTCATTTATTTTTTTTTCTAATTAAAACAATGGAATAAGAAGAATGAGTTACCGATCAAATAAATTCTGTATAACAAAATTAATTTGCACTACTGAGGTGGCACAGAAGAACACAAACGTGGCTTGTAGGTATTTACAGACATTTAAATGAGGCTCAGAGTGCAATTAACTTCATAAATTAATGTTGAGATTAATGTTTTAAATATAACATTTTGAATATAGAAATATTCAAAGAGTTAAAAAACTGAAATGATACTTTAAAAATGAAACTAAAACTGCCATTAGCTGGCGAGAAAGTTACTGATTTTATCACTGAATCATTCATTCAATTGATTCGTTCGAACGGCTGATTCATTCGGGAACAAAGCAACTGCGTCCCAATGT
Organism: Schizothorax lantsangensis; assembly: GCA_027422415.1. NCBI lineage: Eukaryota > Metazoa > Chordata > Actinopteri > Cypriniformes > Cyprinidae > Schizothorax > Schizothorax lantsangensis. The sequence goes on from CM049848.1 coordinate 17,567,554, forward strand.
GAATACTATCCACCATATCTGCCCTAAATAGCATTGAAAATTACTAATATCACATTTAGGATAGATAATATGCACATTGGGACTCAGGCAGTGTTAATTTCGTTAACGAAGACGACGACGAAAAATAATCGTCAATGAACCTTTTTCCTGTGACTAAGACGAGACGTTGACGAGCTAAAACTAATATCTGATGATAAAAACTATGACTAAATGCATGCCGCGTCTTCGTTAACAAGACGAGACGGGACTAAAATGTTATTTGAGGACTACCGGACATTCAAAATACATCCTATAGGCTTATATAGTTAACTGTCTTGTCTTTCGAATTGTGCGTCCCTGTCATTGGATTGCAATCAGATGAGGGGCGTTCGCATATCTAGTCTCAGTATGGCAGCCGCAGCAGACAGAAAGGCTACCAAAACGCGAACTAGCGATCTGAAACAATGGCCTCAGCACCCGAAGGGTTAGGGATAGGGTGACCAGACGTCCCGTTTTCCCCGGGAGTCACAATTCGTTGTCGAATAACTTAAAGTTTATGAAGGCGGGATAGGCGGAATTGCGCTGATAGAAGTGCTCTCTCTCCACTTCTCCAAGTGCTCCACTTCTTCAGCCTCATACTGCACGCGATCAGTTCTCAGCGCTCAAACACACACACAGCAGTCCAAATGTCTGTAGATATCTCATGTAAATACAGTCGGTTATGGCTTAAATGAGCATATAACAGGTGGGTGAAAAATCAATGCGTGCCAGTATTACATGCATACCTTCCGTCTTAAAGGGACAGCGTTCCTAAATAAATACCTATCTGTGTCATCAATGTTAACCAACAAAAGATGTTAAATAAATGTATACTTGTTAAGTAAACCTACTGTATCTGAAAAATGAGTTTAATTTGTATTTTTACCAATAAATGAAAATGAATTCCAGTTTTTCCAAATTCAATCCTTTGTTCAAATTTCTCATATACTTAATTGATTTGGTCTAAAGAGACAAGAATTAATGACTATTTTTGTTTGAAGACTACATATAAAATAGCTACCGAAATAAATGTTGGTAACTGCAGTTTGACTAAAAGTTATGACTAACAGTTGACAAAAAATGCAATGACTTTTCGTCGACTAAAACTAGACCAAAACTATGAAAGACTCAAATGACTAAAATGTGACTAAGACTATTAAGCATTTTCGTCTCAAGATAAAGACTAAGAATAAATCAAAAAATGCCTGCCAAAATTAACACTGGACTCAGGCAGTGACTGTCTTAATGAATGGGTAATTGAATTGACTCACTAGATTCGTTTAAAATGCAGATTCATTCATAAACGAAACAACGCTGTGTTTGAATGGAGATGTGCAGCGGCTCAGATGTGAGTTTATTTTAAACCATTTTAGTTGACGAAATAGAGCAAAATCAGGCAATACTGTTATAGTCAGACAGTGTAAGTCACTTAATATTAACTTTTTCTTTATTGAAATCACTCATTGTTCTTACACTGTAAAAAAAAAAGGTTGTTTCAACTTAAAATAATTTGTTCCCCCGCTGACTTGACATTTTAAGTTACTCAATGTTAATTTAAGGGACAACTGGAATATTTTAGTTGACTGAACTAAAAAAAATTAAGTCAGCAGGGTAACAAATTATTTTAAGTTGAAACAACTATTTTTTTTACAGTGTATATGCCAACAATCCGCTGCTGTTACAGTTACATTAATGATAACGTATACGCTACTTTGATGTACCAGGTAATGCCACGATAGCATCGGCCTTATACCGCGTAGGATAATATCAGCCTTATCTGGATCATTTTCTGTCGTTTCTATAATATTAAAGCTGCAGTCCGTAACTTTTTTGTTTAAAAATGATCCGAAATCAATATTTGAGCAAGTACATAACCAGCCAGTGTTCAAAACTATCGCCTTACTTTAGCCCGATTCACAATGGTTAGCTTATAATAATGTTTTCAAATTTGAGACTTGCACTGCGTCATTACGTCACGTCTGTAAACATAAAGAAGTTGTCCCGGCTAGTAGGCTACATCGCATGTGAGGATCCTGCAGGTGGCGGATCGTTTAGCCTTTTCTCACAGCAGCTGGAATAGTTAAATGTATCATTTTGATGGCAGATTGTAATCCAGAAAGGATTGTGTTTATGAAACACATGTGAATGAAATTAAATTATATTCCAGTTTTAAATGTGCTTCTGATTACAGATAGCCTGGGATTAAACAAGATTTGTATTTAAAAGAAAACTCGTTCGAAGGGAGCATAATTTGCTTTTTGGGTTAAAATAATTTCTTAATATGAAATTCGAATGGCATGACAATTAGATTAGACTGTACAGAAATTGAAATCCATACGTTAATACCCACTATACTCATAGTCACGCAATGCTGATGTTGTTAACATTAATAATTTGAGAATAAAGTATAACAATAATAATAATTTGCATGGTTTGATGTGATATGAGCTAACGATCGTTAAATTTAATCACCATTGGTAGCGTGATTTATTGTAATGCTTTTTTCCTCAGTTGGTCAGAACAAACGGGGCAGACTTGTTACTTGTTCAGATGACAATATACGGTGAAAATTCTTATTTGGGTCATATATTCCAAGATGTAGGTTAGAATCTGTGATTGCGAAGTGCAGTAAACATTTCTTTCAAACATTAGTTAATTTCAAGCTTGCTGTGCAAGAGTTGCACAATAGTAATAGTTGTCAACAGAAATACGGCATGATTATCAAAAAGTTGGTGCTTTGCAACACAGACAGGGTGAATTTATGAACGAACATGTGAAAGGTCTGTCATAAAACGATGTTGTCACGTATCCGCACGCTTTTTTAAGTGGGTATACGGTAAGGCTGTGCGATCTATCGAACGCGATGATCATGCGCATCTCGTCAGTAAAGCCGGTTCCGTGATTAGTTGTAAATCTCCATCACGTGCTTTCAGATGGAGCGGCATTTAATACACAGAGCTGTAGATCACTGACAAGCTACGCAATATCACGTTCATAATCGCAGATGAATCGTCTTCGATTATGAACGCGATATTGCGTAGCTTGTCAGTATATGCCATATACCTGCGTATCACGTGCTACACCACTGATTATGGTCCAATATCCCTGACAAACTCCTCTGGCCTATAACCTAACAGAATCTTCAACTGAACAAAGTACACAGATTAGATACAGTCATCTTTTTTAATAAAATAAAATAAAATCTATTTATATTATCACACTTTCTGATGTTTAACAAAATACTTGACTACATGCTTTTTGTCCTCTTGAAAAATTACACGCATGCACAGTATCATCAGCTCATTGGTTCTCAAATCAGACGTGTCCGAAAGAAACGGTTCTCGGTTGAGTGTACCGGTGAGCCGAAAACCGATGCAACCGTTTCTTGACTCGAGAACAAGAACCGCTCTTGCAGTGGGCATGTACGTTCGTTACCTGGCACGCTGCACACATGCTGCTCTGCTCATGTTCATCATCAGCTCTCTCTTCACAGCAGTTCACTCGGTTTGAGTAAATGAATAACTCCGGGATATTGATTTATGTCGACTCAGAATGAGTGTCAGCCACGTTAAAAAAGTGAATAACTTAAGTAATTTGTGGATTAGTGCTTACTGGAGACGCGAACCGTTTCAAACAATTCAGTCCGATTTGGTGAACTGGTTTTATATTATAGTACATTATAGTAACTATATACAGTATGTATCTATTGCCCCCTTTTTTAGAGCAGTAATAGCTTTCTTTGAAAGCGCCGCCATTTTTCGCTGGTTCCGCGTGAGGTGCAGTGGTCACGTGGTACAAGCCGTAGCTCTCAGAAAACTCCCAGTTCACAAGTTGTAATTACGAGTTCTACGAGGACGTGAACGTACCTTTAATCCTGCTCACTATAACGTTTTAAGTACAAAACCGGACAAATGCCTTGAAATATATCATCTGATCTATGTCTTGAGGTGTGGTAACCGTAGTACAAGTTGAATAATTGACTTCGGTCCGTTGAATTCTTAGAAAATAATGCACACCCGAGGTGTAACGGCCATTATTTTCTAAGAATTCAACGGCCCGTTGTCAATGATTCCTTACTTAATATAATTAAAACGGATTATTTCTCCTTATTATATTATTATATTATATTATATTATATTCTAAGATTATATCAACATTATGATGGTCCATGCAGTCTCCCTTAGAATTCCTCATTTCCTAAAGTAATATTTAAAGCGTACTAAATGTAGAAAGCATGCATCAGACTTTGGGGATTTTTGTGAACAGATGGTCGCTAAGTGTATTAATATTGTATTCACTCTGTCTGCGTCCCCTGTGAAAATTATACACAATAGAGACCAGATTTAAATTGAATGGGTACACTAGATATAAATACAGTTCACCATAACATTAAGTGACATACAGTTAATCACTGATTGAAAGCTACAATGGATAAATCTTGTCTTTAGTGTAGCAGCATTTTAACATTAGAAACAATGTAAGCACATTACTCAGTTTAAACCTTCCTTTTCCTCATGTCCTTAAATGCATATTATTTTTGAGGTCTACCATCTTTTTAATTCACTGCCTAACAAGCCTGATGTATTTATGTGTGTCCTCAGGCGTCTCCACTGCACCAGGAACTACATTCACATGCACCTGTTTGTTTCCTTCATGCTGCGTGCCGTCAGCATCTTTGTGAAGGATCACGTTGTGCATACTAGTGCTGGGCTGCAGGAATTTGATGCTGTGCTTATGAATAACTTCACTAATGCTGTGGATGTGGCACCAGTGGACACTTCACAGTATGTGAGTCAAGCGCTGTCTCATCTTAGATGTATTTCATTAAATATTTATCAAGTATCTCTTGTGGCTACATTTCAGATTATGACATCAATATTTATATTAGGCCTGGGTGATATAGTTTAAAATGATATATTACGTATAATCAATGAGTATTTAGAACTTTGTTTTTCTTTTCAGTTTTAAAAAAAAAAATAGAACCCTTTTTTAAATAATCTAAATTATTTCATTATATTGCCTTTAATTAATGCGTTTCTTTTAAATTAGATTAACTTAATTTAATTTAAATTTAACTGCTAAATGCTAAAAAATAGCAATTAGCAAGTTAGCAAATGCTGAATTACTATTTTTTAACTATCAAACATATTTAATCTGATGAATTTAAACTGAATAATTTTAATTTAAATGAATGATTTAGCGTAATCAAATGAAGTGAAGTGTTAAACAAGCCTGGAAGAGCAGAAATTGAAAGAGGTCAAGTTGGGTCTGGACGAAGTGACATCTGGGTGAGGTCTGACTCCAATTCTGATTATGGCATAGAATAAATATTTTAATGCTTGTGCAAGGTTGTGCCCCATCTTGACACTTTGTTGGGCTAAAATTGCTGGAAGAAATGCCAAATCTAGACGTCAGAGGTTACTGGATTGCAAGAAGCTGTAAGTGCTCACAGTCTCATCCTGTGTAGTGTCATACTCTAACCGGAAGTCTTTTGTTTCATACCATCTCCAATCTCCACCCCAATGCTTGTACACAACATGTCTGAGTGTTTTATTATACTGTACGCCTACCACATGGCCAGCCCCAACATTCCATGCATAGAGGTTAAAAAAGCTCACTTGTCCCCATTTGCTGTCTTTTGGGTGGGAAATGATTATCCATTCCCACCTACGCTCAGGCTCGAACTGTATCGGTGCCCATTCTGGACAATGCTGAGACTCATTGACTGTGCCCTCAGCTTTTTCTTCAAACAGCTGCATTGCAGAAGATAAGTGCTATGAAGCCAACATGTGAGGGAGGATTTTGCACCCAGTTGTTTAGCATCCATAGCTGCAACGCTTATGTTAGGTGCAAACAATGTGTCTTCAGAGATCAAAGGCACAACTGCTGTGCTTTGATGCATTTGTTTATCTATAATATGCAGCAACTAACTTAAGTGTGTTGCGTGTTCTGTAGGTCAGTCAACCAACATGTTTACATCAATGGGTTGCTATTACTCTCAAATTTCACATTTTAAGAAACATGCAGGAAATTTTCAACCCTTTCATTTTCTTCAGTTTAACAGTATGACAGCAGAACCAATAGTGGCAAATATTTGCTTTGTATATATGCTTTCTGCATCATATTAGGAATCTTTGCAAAGACTTTTCAGTATAGACACCAGTCATTTGTTTTTCTTCTTTTTAAAGCCAAGCAGCATATCATTATTATAACTTTTATTATTATTATTATTATTATTATTATTATTATTACTACTACTACTACTGACAATACTGACAAATTAGTTCATACAGTATATTAGCATGATATAGTCCATGTTATTTTTTGTACAAGAGGTTTTTAGTAGAGAATAGTTTTTTTTGGGTTAAGCATTGAAAGAAAAACAAGTTCAATATTAGTATTATATTATGACAGAATAACCAATACAATTAAAGTAACCAATATTGTGAATAGTGTGCTTTTAATTTGGACAAAATGTTTCCTAAAGACTGTCCCAGTAAGCTAATGTCTATGTTTGGTATAAAATTGTGATACTACATTGTGGGTGGATTATAATGACTCATAGTGCGTTTGCATTATAATTGAATGTTATTTTTGGTCTTAAATTATTAACATTGTATAACCAAGACTGCTATGACAGAAATGATGATACTAGAAATTACATTATTTTCAACCCATTATGCTTCCCTCGGTATTGTGTGAATAGAAGGGAAGACTGCCCTTTTTTCCACTTGTAGCATTCAGTATTTTTCATTATTTATAATAACTGGGATCTGCATTGAGTGGCAAGAATAGGAAATTGTCCATTCATTCATTAATCAAATTGTGCAGTTTTGGGGTATTTAAAGATGATGATTTAAAGAGATCTTAAAGGGTTTCAGTAACTAGTGCTGTTTCAGTTACTATTTTTGTTGACTTTTAGGTCCAGTTTTTCCAGAAGTACCTTGCTGACCGATGATTTCATTTGATTTCTATAACATTTTTACTTCTATAGAAGCCTCCCTACTGCTTCACTGTGGTGGTCTGCTGTAGGCATTATGTTTTCAATCAGTACTGTGAAAAGAGGGCAGAGATCTCCTAGAGTACATTGTCAGCAGAGAGGCAGGAAAAGACAGAACAAAAGTTTTAGGTGTTCAGGTGAGCCGTCCAGATCCTCCAGGTGTATTGATAACATAATCTGTTCCTTGCTTTTCTCCGGCACCTCTTTGATCATCTGTCAGAAGCTCTGAAGCTTTCACAGTTACCCCTAGTTTCTGGTACTTTCATGTGTCTGGAGTTGATGCGTCTGTTATTGTCCATGCTCAGAATAGCAGCCCTTTCGCTGGGTTGTTGCACTACTGAGTCCCAAATGCACTCCTTTGGGGGGAAAAGTAAGAATAGAAGAGAACAGAAAGTGATAGTTAACTCAAAAAAGACAAGTCTGTGATCATTTATTAACCTCATGTCATTCAAAATCTTGCTTCTGTGGAAAATAAAAGGAGATGTTTAGTAGGATGTTCATGCTGCTCTTTTACACAAGGGATGTCAAGTTGTAAATACACATAAAAATAGTATATGACTCACATACTGCATTCCATGTCTTCAAAGCCATTCAAGCTTTGATGGAAATTTAAGGCTTCCTTTCCACCAAAGCTCTCTAATCTTATTTCAGCATACACATATTTAAACTTACCACATCACAGGCAAAAGTACGAATTAAACTGAATAACTTCACTTTTGTTCCTCATACAAAGTTATCACATTCTGAAAAAAAAAACATCCTTTTGTGTTCTTTGAAAGATAGTCATACAAGTTTGGAACAATGAATAAAAGAGGACTAGAGCTGTTCCTTAAAAAAAACGTAACACAGATTAAAACCACCAACATCACATTCTCACTCATAAGCTGCAATGTTTACCTCTCTCTCTGTGCGGGCTGAATGTGGAGCTCATGTTGGCAAAGACACTGTAATTATAGCTGCTTTTGCATATTATAGGCACTAATTACAGTTTATTCAAATCACTTGTGACAGATAATGTTTTGATGAGTCAAGAAATGATGCACTACATTCATAGTTATTTGTGGTAAATTGAAACTCAGACATTAAAAACCATTGATGGCCTTCTACACAGAATCAGACTAACATTTTTGTGTTATGAATACAGTTGTGTGGAAAAATAAACTGTATATTATACAGTGTGTAAATCAGAAAGGAGAAACAATGAGATTAAATGGAGAGCAAATGGAGACTTTTATGTTGCTTGTCATTTTTTCTCCTGACAAATACTGTAGACTCCAGTAATCACACATCTCATTTAGAGTTTTTGAGGAAATCTCAACAGTGTCACAAATTATGCTCGGATTTGCAAAGATATCAGTCTGCTATCAAAAGTTGGCGGTTTCAATATATACCTTTCCTCAAATTTCAAACCTAACTCAAGCAAATACCATTAAAGTCTAAATTATGTGAGCTAGTGTACATCATTGTATAGTTTAATACTCTTGTTTGTCAACATAATTTATGTCTATTTGTATTTTTCCTAAGGAATATTATGGGAACCATCTGAAACTGAATGTAAATAGGAGCTATGAAAGAGAAACATCTGAGCTATAAAATATAAAACTGTTATTACTTATTACTTTAACCTCTCATAATATATGCCTCTCATATTTGGATATACATTACCTTTCAAAGGTTTAAAAGAGTTAAAAGGTTCGATGCTGCATTTATTTGGTCAAAAATACAGTAAAACAGTAATATTGGGAACTATTTCAATTTAAAATAGCTATTTTCTGTACTCATTTCTTAAAACTTACTGGCCATTCTTATCCAACAATCATATTGATATTCCTGTATCCACAGTTAAAGTGTGTAGTGAAAGCTGAGCTAAAAAGACAAGTCTTAAGGTTCGATCAGTCGTTGCTGTAGCAGACATCACTATTATTGATCATACTTGGTATTAGGGATTTCAAGAAACTCCTAATCCTAGGCATTAAACTATATGGGGAACTCATCCTGCAACATTTGTTCTCAATGATACCTCAAATACTGCAGCTTGTTGAGGAGAGGTGTGCTATTAACTTTCTACATGATCAGACTTACGATTATCACCTGCTAGGTAACAAAACAAGTTTGGAAATCCCATAGACTTACAATGAAGGGACCAATCCATATCTAGGGATTGGAATGTCATAGCGGTGTGTTCTTTTGACACTTTTGGACCAGTACACAGTCATCATACATGCATACAATAACTTTTGGATGGACAGATATTCTGGCTGAGATATAGTGGTTGAGAAGGCAGGGAGGTTAAAGACTCAAAATCCAGTGAAGTTTCCTCATGTCCATGAAACTTGCTCACAGCGCAGACAAGGTTGGATCTGTTTTTTTATTGATCATTTGCTTGAGTGATTTTTTGTTGTGCAGATTTCTAAGCACACAATTGGCAAAAAGTCACGAGAGGAGGCAGTGGTTCTGTGTTTGACTGATTACGCAGTCTACCTGCTAACACTCACCTGTCATGTCTATAGCTGTTCCACAAATCAGCCTGAATGGGTCAGGCTTGGTAATGGATGGACTAATTACTAAGTAAACAACTCACCCACTTGTACATCACCACTTTCGAATCGAAATTAACAGATTATCAGGGAGTGAATTGGTTTGAGTGACCACTCAGCTCTGTTAAATTAAAGCTACACCTCGTTGTCTGTGTCCTTCATGACACTTCTGTGTTTACCAAACATTTGTGGACTAATAGTGGAACAACAGTCGTAATAAATGAGAGCTGCATGAAATACTTGTGTTGCTGTATTATATGTGAAGCAGCGTACATGTAATAATACTTGACTAGACTTTGATGTAATTTGGTTTTAATAAATATGTTAATATGATAGTTGAACTATAACTATTGGTTGCTTGTTATAGAGTAATACTTGTTTATAACAGGCACGTCCATTGTTGCAACAGAAGTGACTGTTGCAAATGCATTTGTCCTTTGTGTCAGTAATAGAACAGGGCAGCAGTTACTTTCAGTGACTCATTCATTGATGTCGAAGCATCCAGTGTAGACAGAATGGCTGATTTTAAACGGTGTCATGAACTGAGAAACCAAAATTCCCTTGATCTTTTGACATATAAGAGGTCATTATACTATAAAAACATCCTGTAAATTTCAGAACTCAAAACTTTGTCATTAGTCTAAAAACAGCTTATACTTAAGCCAGTCTGCCAAAACGACATCTTTTGGAATGTTCTACTCTTATGATGTAATAGTGTGGATAAGCACCGCCTCCGCAGAAGAAGATAAACGCCTGCTTCGACATCACTGTTGGTTTAGCCCCGCCCACCGATTCACACATGTAGTGTTTACCAGAGAGGTGACCGCGCAGGTCTACGCAGAAACCAAACAATAAAGATGGCTCTTAAGACAGCAAGACACTGGGCCTCATTTAGCAATCTAATGTAGAATCGAGCGCAGATCCGTGCGCACAAATCAACTTACAACAGAGTTCACGTGTGATTCATGATACATTTGTATGCCGCCAATCTCATCGTACGAATGATCGTATGTTGATAAATGTGGCGGCTGAAAACAATCGTCACTTGAATATAACGCCCCTAAAAACACCCCGGTTTAGAAGCCTTGCCCCTAGAGTTTACGACATGGAGAAACGAAACCCGGCCAAAAAGAGGAAGTAATCTCATGAAAGAGAAATATATTACTCCAAAAACACCCGTTAACATTGTAATTCCAAACAATTAGGCTACATAAATTTATGTAATTTATATGTATATTAAAATACTGGTAAATATAAACATTATAGCCTATTTCCCTCACTCTACAACAAATATTTAAATTTAACAGTATTCAGAACAGAACAAGAATGAAAAATAAGTAGTTATAAAATTATTTATTAAACTATAAAATAAAACACAAATTAGGCTATAGTAGCATTCATTATAAACAGCATACAAATGTCAAGCAAAACTGAAACGGCATTGGGCTCAAGAGGCTGTCTCATACCACAAGAATCCAAATGTTTCCAATTTTGCCATATTTGTAACATTTGGTTGCTTAACTATTATTCATTATGTAGCTTAAACAAGACTTTATACTTCACTCACTATACTTTACTCAACAACTAATGTAGTCTATACTTGTTGCACAGTTTTTTTTCCTTTTGTTAATCTGTTAATTATATTATAGCCTATTATATATTTTGTGTGGTCCTATTTATATTATTCCTTTTATAGACTTAATTTCTGTTTACAGAAACGTTTAATTTCCATTCCGTTCTGTTTAATTTCCGTTCACAGAAGTGCTGCAGGTGCATGATGTGACGATTGAATCTTCATGTTCTGTTGTTTACGCTGCTATTCATGCATATAAAGCTAAAGCCCTGTATATATATAAAAAAACGATCGACTAATGAGCTTCGTTTGACGGTCAGGAAAATAACCTAAATGAACAAAATGCTGTCATTCTACAATTCTGTCGTACGTTCGTTTCGGAAATGCGGCCCACTGTGCAGTGCCAAGTTGTGGAAAAACAGTGTTTGCATTGCCTTCCTTCTGATCCCAACATTAGGAAAGAGTGAATGAAATATTTTTAATGAAGATCCAGACAGCGCCAATAAGAACTTGGTCCTTTGTTCACTTCATTTTACTGCGGATTCGTTTACAAACAAGGCACAAATTCGATGCGGGATTTTCAAAAAGATTGAAACTAAAAGACGTTGCTGTGCCGACTATATTTGATCTGACAGTAATGTTACAACTCAAGTGTGAGTAACTGTTTTCATTACATGGTCACTATTGCTATGTCTCTTTTATAGATCGTTTGATATGTATTGAGTTATTTTTGCGTTTTTTTACTTAAATCACAGCAGCGTCCATCTACATTCTACAATGAATGTACGCTGTCAAACTTACACAACTATTAGCCAGTCGTAGCATTGGGTGTTTACTTCCAAGTCTACAATCTGCCATCTGCCACCTGGACAGTAAATAGCTTATTACTTCTGAATTATGTTTTTTTTTGTGTAAAGATCTTGATAACATTATAAGTAGACCTCAGAGAACAGTACAAAATAAAAAACAAAGGCAGTTCATGACCTCTTTAATGGGTTCTATTGGTTTCCATATATTGTGTAAAGCTATAGGTGTGCATAGATCCCAGCCCTTCAGATTTTCAATTTCAATAGATTTGTTTCTTTTTTTTTTTTACAAACCCACAATTTAACATTATGCAACTGCTAGTGATCAGACAGAGAATAACTGAAATGTCATCTAACAGGCAGTTGAAATTAGATGAACACACTCAAAAGAGATTTAGTACACACATATTTTGGCACTGAATTAAAGTTGATATAACAAAAACTTCTCTTTTTTGATTAGTTTTCTCCTTGGCTCCACTTCCAGTAAATATGTTATGTCAGGTGGGGTTAACAACAGTGGAGGGTGGGAAAGGACCAAGCCTGACAGCAGTTGGCCACATTTTTTTTCAGGATTCTAAGTTCAAAGGAACAGTATTTATTTGAAATACCGGTAGAAGTCTTTTGTAAATTTAGAAATTTCTATACTGTCACTTTTAATAAATTTAATGCATCCTCACTGAATTCATTTCTTTAAAAAAACTAACTGACCTCAAACTTTTGAACGATAGTGTATATAAATTCAACTCAAACTAAACTTGGCTCATTGTCCCTACAGATTCTGATTTTTTTCATAGGGGCAAAACAATCCTACAGACACATACTTTTTGGCAGATCCAGGCACGTCGCAGAGGTTAAAGAGGCTTTAGAGATGTGACACTAGACAAACAACTGGCCTAGTCTTGACTGATCTTCTACTGTCGGCTTCTGAAGTGTCCAAGAATCCTACTCCAGTTCCTAATCTTTTTCAGGTGAAGATTGAACTGTGCCACAGGTAACGTTTCCAAGCAGCTTCCTGTGCTATAGCTACGGTACTTTCCCCTTCTTCACTCCCTTCACTGTTATCTGTCTGTTCAACAGTGAGTGCAACAGTGCAACATTTATTAACCGTGAATTTATTCATTTGATTAACAGTGTTATTTTACCCTGATTGTGTCTGGGATTGCTGACTGGTCCACTTTGTAACTTCAGTGATGCACACATTAGATTCTATTGATAATATAAAACCTTTTGTCTGGTCTTTAAAGGTAGCGAGAGTGTGTTTTCTTTAACTATTTGGATTCTTTATACGGTACAATAAAAATGTACTTTTTTAGTTTAGCGCAGTGCATTTTTTTGACATTACTTTTTTTTTTTGGCATAACAGAACACTCAAATTCTTCATATGAAACTCACAAACAAAAATCATTTATTTCATGCCAAGAGTTTCCATACAAAATAATATTTTTTAAAAGATAATACAGCAACAAGAATATTTTGTGTAGCTTTGATCTGTTACGACTGGCTGTTGTTCTTTTAATACTTTTAGTCCACAAATGTTTGGTAACTATTTGAATTCTTTATATAGTAAAATCAAAATTTGCTTTTTTAGTTCAGTGTGGTCAGTTTTTTTTACATTCATTTCTTGCCAAAATATGACATTTAAATACTTCACTTTATGCCAAACCCACAAAAAAAACAATTTATTACATGCCAAGAGTTTCCATTCAGCACTTTAAACACATTACATCCTTTAGCAAAATCGAAAGATGTTGAATTTTCAGAACAATTGATTGTCTAGCCAAATCTTCATATGATCAGTTAATTCATATAGGATATATACAAAGAAATCAAATGTGTTCTTTTGATTTCCATCAAAAGCACCCCAAATGTATCATTATTAACACATCATCCACCTAATTCAGAGTACCCGGCATACATAGGAAGTCTTACAATACTCCTTGAGAAAGATCCCAGGCTTCATGACTTCATGAGTTTGCCTGAGAGAATACCAAGAGTGTGTGGGAGATATACTGTATACATCCGTTTGTGCTTTGATTCCAAGATATTGTCAGAGTAAAACAACCTTATAAATGTGCCTGATATTAAAAGAGAAATAGCCATCATAAGTAAGCTTTGATAATGTTTTGATGTGGGATGTGAAATCCCTTTTAATTCAGTTCATTGGTTTGGAAGTGCTTTATGGCCATTAACCACACACGTCTGTCATGGTAGTGAGCTAATAGCTTCATTAAAGTGCAGCTCTCCTGCTATAGCATACAGCCACTCAGCTGACTGTAGTGAAAGGTTGTCATTTAGTCACACTCCTACTGTCCTAAAGACTGCTTCTGTCATTTTACACTGGCAATGTGTCATTTTAAAAGAACAAAGTGAGCTAATTATTCTGAAAGAGTATCCATGACGTGGGCACTTTTGTAGAATATAACAGAGCGGACTTAAAGGTGACAGTTCACCTTTTCTTTCATATGTGGAGCACAAAATAATCTTTTTTTTGGTCCATACAGTGAAAGTCAGTGGGGTCCAATTCTATTTTGATTTTCAAAAGGTGAAACATTCTTTGTAATATCTTATTTTATGTTCCACAGAAGGTCATACAGGTTTAGAATAATTTAAAGGGTGAGTAAACTGAATTTTCATTGTTTGGGTAAGATATCCCTTTATTTAAATAAAACATTTTTGTCTCTGAATCTGCGTGATCATGTATTGATGCAGTGTGTTTAAACAAATAAGAGTACATTAGAGAGTCTTTGGTTAGATCTAAAGATCTAAAGAACCCCATGTGATTGTACTGATTGTACCAAATCAGCAAACCAAACAAAAACATATTGGTTTGTTTTGCTCTTCTGTCTTATGTCAGTCTGAACTGAGGCATCTCAATAGAAGATTGTTTATCTCGGGCCTCCAACTGAGAGTAGGAAATATGTTTGTCACAGCTAAAGTATTGCTTCCCAGCCACTATGTGTTTAACTGTTTAATCAAAACTGCCATGTTGTGATATGAGTGTTGACTTTTTCTGCTTCACTCTTCATTTTTAGATGGGTTGTAAAGTGACTGTCTTGCTGTTCATCTATTTCCTGGCTACAAACTACTACTGGATCCTGGTGGAGGGCTTGTACCTGCACTGTCTCATCTTCATGGCCTTCTTGTCTGACTCTAAGTACCTGTGGGGCTTCACTTTGATCGGGTGGGGTGAGTATATCATGGTAGTGATTTTCCTGGAAGAGGCAGTTTGTGAATATTCCCGCTTCTGTTGGGTTTGTAACATTTCATGAGAATTTTTTATTTTTTTTCTGCCAGGTATCTTGTTTTGTTCATGGATAGCTGCATGAAATGTAATTGTACTCTCCTCAAAGAACAAGGCCAATCATTTTTCCATTAATATTTTCATTTTTGACTGTAGCTGGCTGCTATTATATAGTGACTATTGTGTGCATGTGAGTGAGAGAGATACTGTAACAAATATACACTAGCACATGTTGAAAACAGTTGGAATGCTTTTTTTCTGGATTCCTTTGTGCATACAAATTTCAAGAACAGCATTTCAATCATGACAACTCTCTGAAGATTTTAGCATGGTGATGGATATGACAATGTTAATGTATTTGGTCTTGGTGGAATAGATCTGCTACGCTGCTGCTGTTGGTTATTGCTGTACAGTAGATTATTGCTGCTGCTGCAAGCAAGTACAGGAACTTGCTACTGCCGATGCATATGGCGATACGGTGCCATGAGTATTTAAGACATACTGCTGCTGCACAAATAGCATATAAAATAACCCGTAGCAGATCTATACAGGTGGAGCTGGGGAAGGTGGAGGGCTTCAGAGAAACTCTGAAAGCGTGCTTCAAGAATCTCAAGTGAATGCTAGCCAGCCATATAAATGCAAGGCAGTAAGCTCATTGGCTGCATATGCAGCATGAATTAATCAGCTTGTGCCAAGTCGTTTAATTCTCTCAGGGCTCTAGAGTGCGACCAATTTGGTCGCACGTGCGACCTAATTTCTCAATGGTGCGACTAAAAAAAATCTGAGGTCGCACCGGTGCGACCAGCCATTCGGGGAAAAAAAATGGCTGGGGATACCGAGGGATATCGGTAGAAATCGCGATTGCGTTCCGAGCCCGTCTTTTTTTCCCCTTCTCCCAAATCAGATTATACTGTTTCAGCTATTAAAATTGTTCAGTTTTGTATGTAATGGCAAAGTGATAATATTTCATTTTGGTTTTTTATTAAGTTAATTTAGAAAAATGTTTGGAGCATTTTTTTTTGTTAGTTAAATAAGTTTTTTTTCTTTCTTAAAGTAAGGACCAAGCGGCCAGCGGCATTACAGATCGCAATTTTTTTATTTATTTTTTTGATACAACATTTGATTAATCAATGCATGCTGGTGAAGTTTTATCATAGTTTATAGTTACTGTATATGGTAACGAAAGTGTTCAACATGTTCTTTTTCATCAGTATTATTTGTGATTTAAATTTTGTGACAGAATTCCTCTTTTTGCTTTCACTTTCAAGATCTTGGTGTCACGCTTTACAAGAAAAGATAATTGTCTGTTTTGCTTATATCTATACACCTTTCACTTCTAAAACAAAAATGGATTCATTGGTTTATTTTACATTAGCACAACATACAATATCAGAGGAGGCATGGCATAGGACACATCACATGCTGTATTATACCGACTAATACATAACAGAATGTTTAGCAAACACTGAGGAATCAAATAAGGTAATAATATAAAAAAATAAGGTAAAGCCTCCATAGTGTAACGTGAGGTAATAGAGCAAAGATAACAAGCTTTTCAAAACAAAAACAGTAAAAGTAAAACTAAACTGCTGTCGTTGACAGGACTTGCAATGTTTTAATAAATATTAATACCAACATGTTCACCTTCTCTGGTTTAGAGAATGTGCGGTCAGACCGGGTATGCACTAGCACAAGTGAGACCACGTCAACTCGATGGTCGCATTTTGGTCGCACACTTCAAATAAATAAAATGGTCGCTGTATAAAATAAAGAAAACAATGATGTGCCGTCTTCTATGAGACTGCAGTCTAGGAGCCTTGAATAAATAAAATAATGACCTGTATAAAATAAAGAAAACAATGCTGCCGTCTCAGTCTCGAATCAGGAGCTCTTCACAAAAATGAACCGAAAAGCGAATACTTGCCTCGACAGGACATGATAAATACGGTTATCGGGGTATAGAAAGCTTTAAATTACTACTTAACAAAATAAATCAAATCGAAAACAAAACTCTTTCATTATAATCAGCGTGAGGTAGATGCACTTCTCTCTAAAGGCGAGTCTAATGAGGAGATGCAGGAGAGTCAGGATCATCATCTGATTCTGCAGTCATCTTTGCACACTGAGACACAGAAAACACTAGTTTATGGCCCCTTAGTAAATAATTCAAGGATATCTGGTCCTTACTATTTCCTCCTGACACATTCAGATGGTACATTACTTTTGCTGGGCTTTACTGTGTTTGAATGTGTGGCAAGCTTTATTGCGTGTACTTGAAGCAGCTTACTCTTCAGTCCCACTGTGCATAAGAGGAGTGACGGCTCTCTGCTGCTGCTGGACAGTCTAAACACTGTTGAGTTTTGCTCTTGACAGTCACTGGCACCTCGTGTTGTTTCCACCAGCGCGACAATTTTTGGAAATTTCATCACTAATTGATGGATGTCTAAAATATAAACAGTCGTGTGTGTAAGAGAGAAGCCTAAAACAGCCCCGAGGCCTACGTGTCTGAACTGGACGTGAAAATTGGCCCGATTTTCACCACTTGTGGTCTGAACTACGGTGAAAAGCCTGGATCCAGTCGACAGAGTGAGTTGTTTAATGCCGAGGCCTGAAGATGACAGGGTTAGCTAGCGTTCTCCTCGCTATAGTAGAAAGTCACATTTCTCCCTGCCCCCTCCCATTTCTGTCGGGAGGCAGTACCTTGAGAGAGCTCCCATCGTAGACCTAATTCCCCCCCTTACGGCGCTGAGCGTAGGCCCGTCAGATAAACTGAAGAGGGTGGATGTAGCCAGCGGATGATGAGAGAAGCAATGTTTCTTTAAAAGTCCTCCCCTTGACGATTGAGCGTAGGCAACTGGACGATCAGTTTCGTTAAGAGGGTGGATGTTAAGTTAAGCCGCCGGATGATCCAGATTTCTTGAAGAGGTGAATCAAGACGATTAGACAGGGACTCGTTAAGAATGGAAGTTAAACAAACCAGCAAGCTGATCGGCACCGATTCAGAACGCAACCAGTAATCCCTAGAATCAGGTCCGGCGGCTTTTTGATGTAATTACGCTTAATCGCGCTCTTCGGACGCTTTTATCGTAACCTCACGTCACGAACATGATCGAACGGAGCGCTTATCAGCACAACATGACTGAACGCAGTTCTTTTAATTGTGAACGAGCAGAGCGCGTTGCGAATCGAACCCTAGAAGATACTCTGTGCGATAAATGAGATAAACACACCTCGGCGGTGGGGCAAATTAACCAATAATCAGAGGAACAAGATGGGTGGGGTCAAGACAAATTGACATGAGAGCACATGGCACACAGAGAACAAAACAAAAGCCATGTGCTCAAAAACACAAGCACTGGCCGGAGAGCAATAACAAATTACCAGCCATGTTTCCTGCAAAACAGGACACGGAACGTTGTACGCAGCTAATGTTGTTAACACTCAGCCGCACCGTTCTGTTCCACACGGTTTCAAGACATGACAACTTATGAATGCACGCAGCCGATAGCAAAACACGAACTGCGTGCAACGCCACACACACACACACGTGACAAGAGAGTGCTGCGGCCGAGCTGAACTCGAGTCGCACGCTCATCAATGAGACAGAAATGGGAGGACCAGCGCGTCAGTTCCGAACACCGACTGAACGAAACCGAAACTCAAGACATGAGTGCCGGGATCCAGAACACCAGAGGGACGGACCTTTATAGGCACTCTAAACATCAGGAGCAATGCCAGGGCGGAGCCAGCAGCTTGGCAGGCAGCACAGGGCTTTGTTAAAGCCCCAGCGATGAAGACAGGCAGCTTGTTTGTTGTGTAAACGTGAGCCGTGCAGAGCAAAGCAAGCTTGGGCGGCGCCTGAGGTGGGTAAACGGCAGGGCAAGAGAGCGGGGTTGAATGGCGCCGGCAGGGCCAGGAGCTTGGGAGGCGCCGGCAGGAACGGCAGAATGGAGCTTGGGCGTCGTTCTGTTAATCATGAACGGCCTCCTGGCCAGCAAAGTCAGACGGAGCTACTGGAGTGGTCCCGGCCTTGTGGGACGGAGGAAGCCTTCTTCCAGCTTCCTCTCTCACGTTGGAAACTAATCCTGGCCGTCCCTCCAAGGATTGGACATTAGCGAGCAGAATACTGGGGAGAGGGGGCTGTGAGTTTCTCATCTGTCACGATTCCAGCGCTCGCCCGCGGTGTTTCTTTCGCCTTCTGGGATTATTCGGGTGGCTTTGTTGAACTCGGCGTTCGAATCTCCAACGCCAGCTCCGTGGGGTGCTGAAGCAGGAGCAGCGGTGTCCCCAAAATTCTTCCTCCTAGTCTTTTAAAGACCAAAAGATGGATTCATTGGTATTCTTAATTAAAAAGGAGGAGGCATGGGGCTTCCATGCTGACTGACTAATACATAACAGGTAGCTGGGAATCAAATAATAATAATATAAAAAAATAAGGACAGTCCATAGTAACGTGAGGTGGGACTTTGCTAAACTGGGCTGTCGTTCACTTGCATGTTTTCTCTACCAACATGTCACCTTCTCTGGTTTAAGAAGGACCAGCACTAGCCAAAGACCAGCAAATTTTTACTCGCACACTCTCAAAAAATGGTCATTTTGGTCGCAGTCTAGAGCCCTGAATAAATAAAATAATTGTATAAAATAAAGCAATGAGTCTTGAACAGCTCTCACAAAAATGAACCGAAAGTCAGCGAATACATGCCTCCCCAGCTTTAAATTACTACTTAACAAAATAAATCAAATCGAAAACAAAAACTCTTTCATTATAATCCGTGAAGATGAGGCGGTCTAATGAGGAATGGGGGTGATCTGATTCTTCATCTTTGCACTGGCAGTAAATAATTCAAATATCTCCTTACTATTTTCCATGGTAATTACTGGAGCTTACGGCAAGCTTTATTGCGTGTATTTGAGCAGAACTCTTAGCTGTCACGGCTCTCTGCTGCTGGGACACTAAACACTGTTGAGTGTCACGGCACGGTCTCGTGTTGTCCACCAGCGGACAATTTTTTTTCATCACTAATTGATGGATGCTAAAATATAAACATAAGGAGAAGCCTAAAACAGCCCCAGGCCCGGCCCGGTCTGAACTACGTGAAAAGGAGACTGGTTGGGGCCGGCCACAGGGTTCTAGCGTTCTCCTCGGTAGAAATCACATTTCTCCCTCGGGGGCATCGTCGGGCCCTTAGAATCGTCCTAAACGGCGCTGAGCGAGGCCCGGATAAACAATGTAGCGCGGATGATGAGAGAAGATGAAAAGAACGATTGACAACTTTTTCGTTAAGAATGTTAAGTTAAGGCTGGAAAATCCCCAGGGCTAACCTCACGTACGAACCGAACAGCGCTCCATGACTGAAGGCACTTTTAATTGTGGGACGCGACTCTGTGCGAGGATAAACAAGGTGGGGCAAATTAACCAATAATCAGCCAAGACATCATGAGAGCCTGGCACACAGAGAACAAAGACAAAAGCCTGCTCACACAAAACAAAAACACAAGCACATGGCCAGCAAAACAAATTACCAGCCTGCAAAACAGGACACGAACACGCAGCTAATGGAACACTCATAAGCCGCGTGTTCACACAAGACATGACAACATGAATGCACGCAGCCGTCAGAACTGCGTTGGACAAGAGGGTGCGGGGCGAACTCGAGCCGGCTCACAAATGAGACAGAACATGGAGCGCATGAGAAAGAAACTCAAGACAGATCCGAACACCAGAGGGACGGACCAGGCGGTCAGGAGGCCAGGGCGGAAAGCTTGGCAGGCAGCAAGGGTGGCCCCGGCCAGGAAGCTTGGGTGGTAGCTTGGGCGGCGCCGGCAGGGCAAGAGCTTGAAACCGGCAAGGAGCTTGGGAGGCGCCGGCACAGTGTTCTGGAACGGCCTCCTGGCCACAAAGCTGACGGAGGAAAGAACAGCATCGTCAGCCTCCACTGGGGGCACAGCGGCATCACAAACCGCGGACAGCTGACAAAAGGCCCAATTGGAGGGCTGGGGCTTCCACTGACTGCAGGTGGAATGGGGGGACAGTCAGTGGAGTGGGACTTTGCTTGGGGTGGGGGTTCAGGCTCCCCACTAGACGTGGTAAACGAAGTCCCACAAGATTCCCCAGCTTCTCCATCTCCCACAGGCTGAGAGGCTGATCAGGCAGGTGTTAAAGACCTCCTTAATATCAGCCTCACTGTAGTCCAGGTGGTTCACCTCATGAGGTGCATGCAAGCTCCCTCACAGCCCCCTGCTGACGGAAGTAGCGAGAGTTTACACTGGGCCAGCTGGCGGGTGGACAATCCAATGGTGGGAGACGGAAAAAGGAAGATGCCCATCTCTGCTGAAGTTCGTACTGTCAGGGTTGGGGTGAAGGGATTAGTCGAGGACTCAGTGGTGCAGGAGTAATAAAAATGGGCTTTTTATTAAACAAAATAAAACAAAACAAACCAAACCAAAGCTACCCCGTAGGGGAAAAACAGGACAGCTGGCAGGCTTGGCAAGGCAGGACAGGGCACGACAAGGCAAGGCAGGATAACATCGACAGGGGAACATACGACGAACTGGCACGGAACTGCAAACACAAGGAGATTATAAAGGGAGCAAATGAGGAGGGTAATGAGATAAACACAGGTGGGGCAAATTAACCAATAATCAGGCAACAAGATGGGTGGGGTCAAGACAAATTGACATGAGAGCACATGGCACACAGAGAACAAAGACAAAAGCCATGTGCTCACACAAAACAAAAACACAAGCACATGGCCAGCAAAACAAATTACCAGCCATGTGCAAAACAGGACACGAACACGCAGCTAATGTGAACACTCATAAGCCGTGTGTTCACACAAGACATGACAACATGAAAGCACGCAGCCAATGAAAAACACGAGCTGCGTGCCACACAGCACAAGTCATAACATGAATGCATGCAGCCAATGAAAAACACGAACACACACAACACATGTGGACAAGAGAGTGCGCGGCCGAACGAACCCGAGCCGCACGCTCACACAATGAGACAGAACATGGAGCGTGAGTGTCCGAACACCGACACGAAACCGAAACTCAAGACATGAGTGCTGGGATCCGAACACCACTCTCCAACAGGAAACAAGACACGCAGATGAGAGCGCACGGCTCGAGCACACTAGAAGCCGCACGCTCACATGAAAACAGGACAAGATGGGAGTGTCAGGGCTCTGTCACAAAACCATGAATAACACTAGACCGAAGTGACAGAACCCTGACACATACTGCACGAGCATTTCTAATAAACTAGTGAATGCAAAAAGTAGATTAAAAGGAGTGAAAATATAACAAAAAAATACATTGTGACCAGTCCCAGCATCTTTTTTTTTAGATTTTATTATAATTATTTGTCATACATTTATCTTTTTAAAAAATATTTATATTGAAGTGTTTAGCCTCAAATATCCTTATGCATTTAGATGATAGATGTAAGTCTGCTAATTGTCATAAATTATGTTGCTCATTACACATTCCTTTGCTGAAAAAGATCAAAAACATTAAGCAAATGATCAATTGAGAGTTTTTTTTTAATTAGAGGTTTAATGAGCCCTGAATATCCAATCCTATCTCACAACGAATTTGTACGTATTTTACGAGGTGGCTAATTCGTATGAATTCCTACGACCTCACTCGTATGATTTTGTACAATTTGTCTAGACCCCAGTGACGAGTAGGCTTAGGGGCGGGGTTAGGTGTAGGTCATTTTTACAAATTCATATGACTTGTGCAACTTGTAAAATACGTACGATTTAGCAAAAATTGCATGCATTTGTACGAGTGAGGTTGCATGGATTCATACAAATTAGTCACCTCGTAAAATATGTACAAATTGCCGTGAGATCAGGCTGGAATATCCCATATTTTAGCCAGATAAACTTTGACATTGATGCAATATAATTACTGTTGAAAACTGATTACACTTCTTGTGGAAACCATAATACAGGATTCTTTGGTAATTAAAAACAAAGAACAGCATTTATTTGAAATCTTTTGCAACATTATAAATGTCTTTACTGTCACTTTTGAGCTTGTTAATGTGTCCAAGCTGAAAATTATTCATTTCTTTTTCATTAAAAAAATATTTTTGATCCCAATCTTTACATTCTTACTGAACAGAATTTATATGAAATATATTTCCCTCCATGTGTACACTTATCTACAGCATGTTGTCAAATGGAATCACATTGTAATACACAACAACACACACCACACCAAAAACACAATTTACTAAATTGACAGAGAGGTTTAATGAGCTCTGAATATTGAATATCCAATTTTTCAGCCAGCTAAACCTTGACAGTGATGCAATACTTACAAGGATGTTTGTGAACTAAATATTAACAAGGTCTCATTCCATTTCTCATCACCTTTCTTGTCTGAACAGTGTCTAATCCTATTACAAAGACAGAACAACTGTCTCAACTGCTGGCAGCAGAACCGTTCTCTGCATGGAGTTCATTGTGTTGTCAAAGCAGCAGTTAAGTTAATTCAGCGGGGATATTGGTGGCCATCCCATGTATATTCTGCAGCTGTTAAGGTATTGTTTATTTAGGGATGCAGTGCTTTATCTCTTTTGCTGAACATACAGATCTCACCTCAGAGATGGCTGCCTTTTGAATCTATATCTTATGTATTCCTTTGAGAAATGTCTACATGGAAACCAATCAGCTATTATTTATAGCGAGTGGTATTCATACCCTTCTCGCGCTCCCACACGGAGAAACAGCACAACGAAAGCTCACTGCAGTTTGTTTTGAGAGGTTGCTTCCTTTTCAAGTGGTTTCAAGTTGAAGTGTTCTTTATTTATTTGTCATTCCTGTTTGATGTGTTTCTACTGGAAGGGCAGAGATAGAAGCACCTTTGATATGCAGATTCCCTTTTCTAGGAGCGGCTGCTCACTACATTCTCGTGAATGTGTTTGGCATGGCTTATTAATGACCCAACGGGTTAAGTCTGTGAAAGTAGTACACAATAATGTCACGTTGATTGGGTTAATATAGTCATAATGAGGCGAAATCATTCGTGTTCAGAGAATGAGTGATTCATGTTGTGAATTTGATTTCCTTAACATTACTTTTCAGTGCCTATAATAAGGGCACAATGAGGGTGCGTTACATAAAGGGTTCATATTTATTTGATAGAGCTATTGCTAAGAGAAGGAAACTAAGCCATGCTGTGTGATGCAGTAATCATTGTGGCAAAAGACAATTTTGGTCTCAGAATTATTTAAAGAGTTCAGCAAAATGAGGACATATCTGTCTTACCCGCATTCATTTTTTTTTTGTAAATGTAAAAGGAATTTGAGTCTGAGGTTTCCATACTCTGGAAAAAAAGTGGTAAAACAATTTTCACTCAGAAATTGTAAATTTAAAAAAGAATTACAAAGAAATGGCAAGTAACACATTGAATTATGCATGTTTTTTTAGGTAGAAAAGCTGAGAAATTATTCCCTTTAAAATATACTCTAATAATGTTTCTTTTATTTACAAAAAAAAATATTAAATGGTGTACAATGCATCCTAAATCTGAAGTCTGGTTATAATTTTATCGGATTCAGTTCATTTGGATTATTTATTTAAACAATTTGGATTATTGTATTTTTTCCCAAAATATGCTAATAACATAAATTAATTAGCAAGGCTTTTTTTGCACTATAGTTGAATGCTGACCAAATAATAGACAAAAGATGTTTACGTCTGCAAATCACAATTGAATTTGGAATAAGGAATGACCATTTATTTGGATTTTAAAATGTACATTTTATTATTGATCAAATTAATATTAAAAATATATTGTATGCTGCTGAATATATGTAATATTGATGCATCTTTACAATTCTAACAGTAAAATCAACATATGTCTTCAGAACACTTGGTGTATATTGTATAAGTTGTATGAAGTACTTTTATGTTGCTTTTATTTGCCTTTTTAGAGCGTGAGACCCTCTATTTTTTGTTTTTTTTAAAGAACTGCATAAATATTCTTCAAAATATTTTATTTTGTGTTCCACAGGGGAAAGAAAATCATTGAAACAACAGGAGTAAAAAATTATAATACAATTTTCATTTTCGGTGGACTGTACCTTTAAGAATTGATTCAATAGATGAAATTACAAATTCCGTGACAGTGGGATATTCATACACAGACTGACTTCTCACCTATTTCCCAAATTACTGGAAAATGTCTTAATGACAAGTAGATTTTCATGCTAGCAGATCCAAAACAGCATGTGTTCCTGTTGAAGGACATGAAATGAGCTCCATTCCTTCAGTGGTATCATGAAGAGAATGTAGTATGAGTCAGGGCACACATTATTTTAGCGAGATAATCCCAGACTCCCACAGTTACCCCATCATCGCCATGGGAACTGCTGTCTGAGAGGAGGGCACCCTCGATTGACATGCTCACCCTCAGATCCAGGCATTTTTGCTTCTTGATATGCATGATGTGTTCTTGGTTTTTCTGAGGTTATACCATGCATCTCATCAACAGAAGCAGCATTTTTCATTTAGTGGCTGTGCCACTCAAGATGAAATTAGCATGATAAAAATGAATTAATATAAAAATGTGTTGAATAATACCATCTTTATGTGTTTTCCAAAAGCAGAGAAATACAACCCGAATTCCGGAAATGTTGGGACGTTTTTTAAATTTGAATAAAATGAAAACTAAAAGACTTTCAAATCGCATGAGCCAATATTTTATTCACAATAGAACATAGAGAACATAAATGTTTAAACGGAGACATTTTTAACTTTTATCCACTAAATGATCTCATTTCAAATTTGATGCCTGCTACAGGTCTCAAAAAAGTTGAAAACAAAGGGAAACAAAGGGCTGAAAAAGCAAGACATTTTGAAAAGATTCAGCTGGGAGAACATCTAGCAACTAATTAAGTTAATTGACATCAGGTCTGTAACATGATTAGCTATAAAAGGGATGTCTTAGAGAGGCAGGGTCTCTCAGAAGTAAAGATGGGCAGAGGCTCCCCAATCTGTGAAAGAGTGCATAAAAAGATTGTGGAATACTTTAAAAACAACGTTCCTCAATGTCAAATTGCAAAGGCTTTGCAAATCTCATCATCTACAGTGCATAACATCATCAAAAGATTCAGAGAAACTGGAGAAATCTCTGTGTAAGGGACAAGGCCGAAGACCTTTGTTGGATGCCTGTGGTCTTCGGCCCTCAGACGACACTGCATCACTCATCATGTCATCATTGACATTACTAAATGGGCCCAGGAATACTTCCAGAAACCACTGTCGGTAAACACAATCCGCCGTGCCATCTGCAAATGCCAATTAAAGCTCTATCATGCAAAAAGGAAGCCATATGTGAACATGGTCCAGGAGCGCCGTCGTGTCCTGTGGGCCAAGGCTCATTTAAAATGGACTGTTTCAAAGTGGAAAAGTGTTCTATGGTCAGACGAGTCCAAATTTGACATTCTTGTTGGAAATCACGGATGCCGTGTCCTCCGGGCTAAAGAGGAGGGAGACCTTCCAACGTGTTATCAGCGTTCAGTTCAAAAGCCAGCATCTCTGATGGTATGGGGGTGCATAAGTGCATACGGTATGGGCAGCTTGCATGTTTTGGAAGGCACTATGAATGCTGATAGACGATGTCTATTTCAGGGAAGGCCTTGTGTATTTCAGCAGGACAATGCAAAACCACATACTGCAGCTACAACAGCATGGCTTTATAATAGAAGAGTCCGGGTGCTGAATCGGCCTGCCTGCAGTCCAGATCTTTCACCTATAGAGAACATTTGGCGCATCATTAAACGAAAAATACGTCAAAGACGACCACAAACTCTTCAGAAGCTGGAAACCTATATCAGGCAAGAATGGGACCAAATTCCAACATCAAAACTCCAGAAACTCATAACCTCGATGCCCAGACGTCTTCAAACTGTTTTGAAAAGAAGAGGAGATGCTACACCATGGTAAACATGCCCCCGTCCCAACTATTTTGAGACCTGTAGCAGGCATCAAATTTAAAATGAGTAAAAAAATTTAATTTCTCATTTTAAACATGTGTTATGTTATATATGTTCTATAAAATATTGGCTCATGTGATTTGAAAGTCTTTTAGTTTTAATTTTATTCAAATTTAAAAAAAAGTCCCAACATTTCCAGAATTCGGGTTGTACTTAAAAGTCAAATTTTAGTGTTATTATGGTTTGAATTTCAGCATCCCAATGTCTGTGGGAATAAGGTTACTCTTTTGGTCTTAACTTTAGTTTAGAACATCATGATCCAGTCATGTTGAGATAAATAACTGATATTCTGTCTAGTCTTAGTCTATCAATTTTAAGTGAATTGAGTAATTATTGTGCAGAAAAAAAATTACCTATTAAAGATTAAATTTCTATATACTATTATTTAATTTCTTATTTACTCTTTATTATTATACTATATATTATTTTGAATTAATATTTTTTTTATATTTTTTTATTTTATTTTTTATTAAAAAATCTTTCAAAATAATATATATCATACATGATACATTATTCCTGTATTCCTGACTACAGTATTCCTGTCAGCAAAAGATTTGAACTTGATTTTGTTTACTGAGCTGTGTAATGAAGGGCATACGAAAACCATGATCAGCATCAAAAATGAGTTTTTAACTCTTTCAATTTCAAAGGCTGATTGTGAATTGAAGGCAACTATTGAAAGTAAATTAAATAAATAAAAATGTAATAATAAAAATAATAATAATAATTTTGACATTCTGCCAGAACTGAAATATTCAATCAAGTTTGGATGTACCAGACAGAACTTCCTGTTCAGTGTTTGGATTGAAAAACACTCCATTGGCAACAAGTAAACAAGCAGTGTTTTTTATTGAGATTACTCCACAGGATATCCATCTGTGAGTGCAAATCTCCGCAGGTGCTCTTGAACCTCTGGGGAGACGTTGAAGGTTCTATCATGCTTCAATGCCTCCTTAAAATGTCCTCAGACATTTTAACATCCATTTACATGTTAGCTTTTATTCATGCCATTTATTGTGGTTTACTGAATGCATACTAAATTAGTAAACTACAGTAAAATAGCATTGCATTCTTGTTAGGATAGTCCACATAATATTAATGGATGTGATGTCATTGAAGTTTTAGTTATCCAATTACTTTATAATTTCAGTTTAGTCTCTTTAAATGTATATTTGATATTGATTGTGTTGATAATAGAGTGATAAAATTACCACTAGCTTTACCATAATTTTCACTTACAGTTGAGTGAAATGCAGTTCATTGAATATACCTTTTACCTTCTTTGTTTCATTACAGGTGTTCCCGCTGTTTTTGTTGCAGCTTGGGCAGTTGTCAGGGCAACGCTGGCAGATGCAAGGTGATTTCATGTGTTCATCCTCACAGACTTGACCTCATGTCCTAATCATCTTTGTAGAAATTAATATAGGGGCTTGTATGGTAGCATTTGTGAAAGATATTATGGGTAAATATACATAATATATTGGCGATAAAGCTGAAATATATGTCTATTTTTTAGCTTTTTGATATTTAAATGTATGTACATATGTATATCAGTGGCGAGCGGTGACTTTTTTAACAGGGTATGCTGAGTAATAAAATTAAGCCCATCCCCCGCCCTCCCCCGATCAGCTTTTGGGACTCACTCAAGATGACAAATAAGAACCACCAGAAGGTGTCGATTTAAAATTATGCACATTTCCTACCTTATTTGTAAATTAAATTAATCTCCGATCCTTCTTCTATCGTTTCAGATTTATCCATTGTTATTGGAATGCTAGAAAAATATAGCTGGTTTCCTAAGTAAAAACTGCCAAAACAACGTTTTCACGTAGTTACGTTATTATAGGTAATATTCAGAGGGAGATCGGGGATTCCCCCAGTCTATATGTCTCTGCATCTGCTAAAGGTTTTTTATTTTATTATATTTTTATTTTTTATTGTCAGTGAATAGGAGTTAAAACTCCAACCCAGGTGACACTACTCACAGACCATGCAAAATACCCCAAAATAATATCTTTAAAATATTGCTAAGTAACACTGCAACATGACAGACAACAATAAAATCAGAGAAGGACCTTAACTTTCCTGTAGCTCAAATGGTAGAGCATGGCACTAGCAACGCCAAGATCATAAGAGCTGATAAAATGTAAAAACTGTAACTTGAATGCAATGTAAGTCGCTTTGGATAAAAGCGTCTGCTAAATGCAGAAATGTAAATGTAACTGTAAGTGACACGAGCATACGCAAAACAAAGGGAACAATAACATGTTAATGTTCAAAATGCTCAGGGGATTCATGTTTCTTTCTTTTCCTGATGTTTTTTTATTATTAACATTTTATATAGCCCACATTTTTATGAACTTTTTTTTTTTAGTTTACCGCTGTTGACAATAACGTATATCTTCAACATAAGTTGTCTATGACCAAAAATTTAAGAAGATGTGTTTTCAGTGGACTTTTAAAATTTGCTTTGCTTGAGAAAACATAAAGATACAATTACAGCATGTTTTTTCTTTTGATCTAGTCGAGTTGGTTTTGCATCAAACACAATGTGATTCTCGGCAATCGAGATCTGACAGCAACAGCGCATTTTTCCGCTTGGGCGAGCGCTTCACACACACACATAAATATCAAAATGCTAAAAAATAGACATAATAAGAGGCATCACTATTTCAAACAAACAGCCCTGGTTACAAAGGAGATTCAACATTTGAATGCCACAAAGTACATTTTTATTTTTTTACTAAAAAGAGAAGCAAATAAAAAGTGGGCACAAAGATAGTCTGCAAACACTGAACAAGGCAAATAATAAGTGTGTTAAATGGTCACGGTATTGTTTAGTATTTTAAATTTTTTATGTTTAGTTTGTATAGTTCAAGTGTTATTTCTCATTGATGATTTGGCAACGCAGAGCTAGTGCTAGTTAGAAACTAATAAGATGAGTTAGTGTTTGTCTTGGATCTGTAAATGTTTGTGTTCTTATGTTAAAACGCCACTGCAGTGTTCAAGCTGTTTATCACCAGATCATCTTAATGAAGTGGTGTTTTCATCTCACATTGATGTAGGGCCTGGGGCGTTATCTTTCCCTGTTTTATTTTCAAACACTCGCTGAATGTCATTGTCTTACTCCCTCGAGAGCACAATTTGTATTCTTGCAGCCTACAGGCTGTTAGTGATGGTATAAAAGCAAATGTCTTCAAGCAACAACTTGCTGCTTCTCCAGGGGAACATACTTTATCAACATAAGGTTTTGTTTTAGCTGTAGTCTTACTAGTGTTGTTAAGGTGGCCTACTTTAACTGATCACAAATTGTCTCTTTAACTTGATCTTTAGTGTATCTTAAACTAAAAGTCACACTGCATAATACATTTTAAGAGGGTCACATACAGGTGTCACATGACATCAGTTAATCTTTTGCAATATTAGGAAATATCACAAATTCTTTGATATTTGTAATGTGTTTCAGAACTTTTCAGAAATTAGGGAAACAATTAATACTGTTATCCCTAAATAGCACAAGGAGAACTTATGACATTAATAATAAGACAATAATAAAAGCTGTTTACAAGACTATTAACAAGACCAGGGGCGGACTGCGACAAAATTTCAGGCCAGGAAATCTCACACTCATCAGGCCATCCCATACACCCACAACAAATTCTGAAACATGGACAACCCTATTAGCCTATTTGTATGACCATCACATAAAAAGGTCTAAGTCTTTAGTCGGGGCCGTGGAAAATAATTAAAGGTTCTCTTTTTAACTGCACCTTCACTTCACTTCCCTTTTCCTTTTCTTCATTTTCTCCACTATCTCTGTCACTCCCTTTTTTCTTGTACCTGTCACTTCTTTACCAGCAGGTCTACTGTTATTAACAGAACTGTGTTCACCTTGTTGTAAAACAACCACCTCATTGCAATGTGTTTGCACATAATGTTATTTCTCTTAAAATGACTTAAATACCCATTATTTAACAAACCTATAATTCATACAAATATATTAAAAAAAATTCTATAGTGCCTAAATGCCAAACTTAGTACATTGAAAATCCTAATACTGAACACACTATTGTATTTTTGGGCTGACTGATATTTTTGTGTTGCTGTTTGCTCTAGTAAGGCAAGGCAAGGCAAGGCAAGTTTATTTATATAGCACATTTCATACACAGTGGTAATTCAAAGTGCTTTACATAAAAGAAAGTGAAATAATCATTCACAGCAATAAAAACAAGGAATTAAAAATAATAAAACAAGGAATTTTAAAATGATATAGAAATTGATTTAAAATGAAATTTAAAACAGTTAAATAGAAAAGGATTATACATAAAATACAATGCAGTCAGTTCGGACGTAGCACAGTGCTCATTCAACAAATGCACAGCTAAATAGATGAGTTTTGAGACTGGATTTAAATGTGGCTAATGTTTTAGCACATCTGATCTCTTCTGGAAGCTGGTTCCAGCTGCGGGCGGCATAATAGCTAAAAGCGGACTCCCCTTGTTTTGTGTGAACCCTTGGTATTTCTAACTGACTCGATCCTAATGATCTGAGTGGTCTGTTAGGTTTATATTCAGTGAGCATATCTGCAATATATTTAGGTCCTAGACCATTGAGTGACTTATAAACGAGTAAAAGTACTTTAAAATCAATCCTAAATGTAACTGGAAGCCAGTGTAAGGACCTGAGGACTGGTGTGATATGCTCAGATTTTCTGGTTCTAGTCAGAATCCTGGCAGCAGCGTTCTGGATGAGCTGCAGCTGTCTAATGGTCTTCTTTGGAAGGCCGGTGAGGAGACCATTACAATAATCCACCTGCTGGTGATAAAGGCATGAACAAGTTTCTCCAAGTCTTGACTGGAAACAAAACATCTAATTCTTGCAATGTTTTTGAGATGATAGTATGCTGATTTAGTTACTGCTTTGACATGACTACTAAAACTAAGGTCTGTCTCCAGAATCACCCCAAGATTTCTGACTTGATTTTTAGTTGTTTGACCCCTAGAGTCAAGGTATGCATTCACCTTGAGAACTTCATCTTTGTTTCCAAATGCAATGACTTCAGTTTTCTCCTTGTTTAACTGAAGAAAGTTTTGGCACATCCAACTGTTAATTTCATCAATGCATTGGCAGAGGGAGTCAATGGGGCTATAATCATTTGGAGATAAGGCTAGGTAGATCTGGGTATCATCAGCATAGCTGTGATAGGCAGTTTGGTTCTTCCTCATTATCTGACTTAGTGGGAGCATATACAGGCTAAATAAGAGCGGTGCAAGAATTGAGCCTTGTGGGACTCCGCATGTCATGGACGTCCACTTAGACTTATGCTCTCCTATACTCACATAATAACCTCTCCCTTCTAAGTATGACCTGAACCATTTGAGTGCCATCCAGAAAGCCCGACCCAGTTTTCCAGTCTCTCTAGAAGTATGTTATGATCGACAGTGTCAAACGCAGCACTAAGATCTAGTAGTACCAGCACTGATATTTTGCCAGAATCAGA
Source organism: Schizothorax lantsangensis (assembly GCA_027422415.1). Taxonomy (NCBI): domain Eukaryota; kingdom Metazoa; phylum Chordata; class Actinopteri; order Cypriniformes; family Cyprinidae; genus Schizothorax; species Schizothorax lantsangensis. Next base: position 17,600,245 of record CM049848.1, read on the forward strand.
ATTAAAGCGAATATCATTTATTATCTTAATGAGTGCTGTCTCTGTGCTGTGATGCACACGGAAACCAGATTGAAAATTATCCAGGTATCCATTTGAGTTTAAGTAGTTGTTCAGCTGATTAAAAACTACCTTTTCAATAATCTTACCTATGAAAGGAAGATTTGATATTGATCTATAGTTGCTCAACATGGTGTTATCAAGATTGCGCTTTTTCAGAAGGGGTAACAACTGCAGTTTTCAGGGAGTTTGGAAAAGTCCCAGAAAGAAGTGAGGTGTTCACCACTTTCTAAGAGATCTGCTTCTAAACAGTTAAGCACACTTTTGAAAAAAGATGTGGGAAGTGTGTCAAGATAGCAGGTTGACGATTTAAGATGCTGTACTATTACAGTATCTTACTAGTAGGCAAGGAACAGACGTGAAGCGTGGCGCTGCCAGTCAAGACTAACCGATTTATGATTTATTATCGATTTATTAGGGAATGCCACAATCGGAAATAATCACTTTGGCACATTGGGAAGGCAAAAAAAAATAAAAAAATTAATAATAATAATAATAATAAAAAACACAGGGCAGTGGGCCAAATCAGCTGCCAGGCCACCGGGAAACGTCCGGTGCTCCCAATGGCGAGTCCACGCCTGAACAAGACCCATCTGAAAACACAAAATGAGTAAAGTACACATTAAGCACAGCAAAATGCTTTTTAAATCACAGCAGCAAAAAAAATAAATAAAAAAAAATGCCCCATTTAATTTCAAGGTTGAGAAGGAAGTGGAAAAAAACGGTTATGTAAAAAAATTACGACTGGTTGAGATGACTTGGGCACTTGGGGAAATAACATGGCATTGCACTACATGCAAATAGCAATGGATTCTATTTACACTAAGTGAAAATAGCAGTATTTTTAAACGATAGGGTAGAGTAGGGGAAACGCCCCCCCCCCACCCCTTAAGGAATGTGTCATTTTTTTTCAGTGAAACAAAAGTTAAATGTGTTCAGAAAAGTTATCATAGTTATTTAGTGACAAATGGCATAAAGTATGAAAATGGTCCAGAGTTTTCATGTAATAGATTTTTAACAAAAATTTGTGCAATGGGGCGTTTACCCACCTGTGGTAAAATGCCCCACCAGTCTGACAAAGCAATTTGCTTTAAACATTTCAGAAAATCAGAGTAAGGCAGTTTTAGCTTAAACTTAAAAAAATAATAATATAATCAATAATTAGAATACAAAATTATAATTGTCTATTTGAAAAAAAATTGTTTAGCTGATGATAACTGGCTAGCTAACTAGCTACCTGATGCTAACTTGAGGTGATTTTTAAATATAAAGTCCAAATATTTTTATTCAACCAACTAGTTAGAATACATTTGATGGAAAAACAAAGGATTCGATGTTCAGAACAGAATAACTACAGTAATTGCCCATTGCCCCCTGGGGGCGTTTTACCCCACACACTATGTTTGAGAAAAAAATCATGTCATTCTGAAAATATAATTATATTTTTATTAAATAACACGTACTCCCTATCTACAGGCCCTACTGTTCTCATATCATATATAACTGTGATGTTCTACAAAACAACAAGCTTTAAAACACTTTTTTTATCCGGTACATCACCAGTGTAAGCTTCATGGTCAAAACTTCTACATTACTCTAGTCAACGTAGTCCATGGTTACAATAAAAATGTATCTTGACTTTATCTTGTGGTTATTCTGGGAAAAACAGTAGGGGGGCGTTTCCCCTCACTCTACCCTATGCTATTTACACTAAGTGCAATAGCTATAGATTCTGTTCTTTACACTATGTTAAAAAACAGGATTTTCTGCTTTTTATACTACTTATTGCAAATAGTGGCAATTATCTGCACCTCAGTATTGTAGTGCATTATAAAACAGTACGCAATAATAACGTATTGAGGGTAAATTATAATTTTAATTCAAATTATTAAATGGATGCCACTGTCAGTCCTGTGTGTCGTGTGTTTTCCCGCCCTCTTGTGTCCATATTTGGTTAGTTTCCTGTCCTTGTTAAGTGTGATTATATGAGCTATTAAAATATTTAAAATTCTGTTTCTTTTTGTCATATGCAATTTATGTTACATAGTTATTTTTTGAAGTAAAAATATTATATTTTTTTCAGCAATATAAATAATCTAATCTAAAATAACATACAGTAATCAAGATTGTGTCAGAAAACACAAAACAAGAATAATAAAGTAATTGAATAATTTGAAAATGAATTAGACTGTTGAAAGTTTTAATTAACATCCATGTTATTAAAGATAAAAACAGCTTTACTCTGAAATCTAGTTGACCTTTTATTCCACTTGAGTAAAAGCAAACGAAACGTTCATTTAGAGAAGGCAACAAGTGAGCTGTCAGTCTCCTGACATTTGTGAGTTGTGAGTGATGGTGGGTTAATGGCTTTCTGCAAGACCATGAGATATAACACTCCGAAAAGCAAATGTGAAAAAGATTACATGTATCATCAAGCAGTTCTGATTTGCATTCTGGTAGGCTATCAGTGCTGAGGTCATGAGATGATTCCCAGGAAATACACATAATGATACAACCTATGAATACATCATAACTCACACTGGCTGCCAAATGAGTAAATATTAATGTTGTCTGGGTGTTTGATATTCCACATTCATCTCAATATGAGTGTGCAGCATTTGTTCTGAAATATTACCTATACATATTTTTTAATAAAAGATTGTAGACTGTAGAAAATGAATGTTTTTTGAGCATTGAAACAGTGAGAACTGATTCTCAGAAATGAATTAAACCTCTAAAAATATTATAGATTTTTTTAAACATCTCAGTGTTTGCACTTGTTAAAAAAATCATGATGCAAGTGAAGCAGGTCTATTAATGCAATCTTTGGGAAACTTAATATTCAATTACAAGTGTGTTAAATCATTGAGATGTTCACAGTAATTGTTGACTTTGCAGTATAGTCAACAAATAAGATAAAACTAATTGCAAATCTTTAATATTCTGCAAAGACTCAAATCAGAATCATTAATCTGATTGGAGGAGTCACATTCAAAGCCACTAAATTGATCTACAATCTGGCTTTGGCTGCAGTTTTGAATTCCATATTAATGTGGCATGTTGCCGTGTTGCTTGGCAACTGTAAACAGCAACAGTTATGAGATTATATGAGCTAAAATACTTCATATAATAAGAAGACGAAGAAAAAGGATTATTAGTACATTTATTTGTTGAACAGTGGCATTTGTTCGTTTTCTACCATTTTATGAAAGTACTAATTTTTGTGTAAAATTGTGTAAAAGTAACCTTTATCCACAGTAAATCACTGTAACATACTACCTTTCGTGGCATATTGCCTCAGCATATTCATATGTTATTGTTGTTGTTGTTGTTGTTTCTTTTTCTTCTCAGATTTATACCCATCTGGTCAGAATATTCAGATTTTCCCCGTTATTTTTGGTTTTAGGTGGCACTGCTCATTTTGTGTGCTTTGTACACAAATATGGTTCTCCATTGTGCCCCTGTTGATGTCTTTCTGCTGTGAAGCTTGTTTTATTTACTATTGTTATGTAAAAAGTAGTGACTCTAAATTTAATGCGTCCTTGTCAGATTTCATGTGAAAGAAACAACAGCACTCCTTCTTTGTTCCTTTATGTGAAAGTAGACTATCACATGATACACTGCCCAGTTGCCTGCAGTACACTTAATCATCTGTGGTACTAAAGTTTCTTAAAAAGGATAAATACAATTCATTTAATGATTCTGAGGTAATTAATAATGAATGTTTATTATGACTCTTTAGTTTTTCTCCAGACTGCATGCATTCAGCTTCCCTCTGAATACGTACAGTATATCCTATTTATGGACTATATCATCTGCATGGCAGATTATCCATTCAGCTGCACATCATAGTAAACATTTGTAATGGGATTACGAATGCCGAAACAAATTGATGGTAAACAAAAGGAAATTAGTTTTATTTAGCACCATTTTATAACGTGAAGGAGTGGGTCAGTGACTTCAAGGAGAGAGAGAGACTAAACTAGGTCCTTTTGATCTATACAGTATGCACTGTGAAGTACAGTATATCATTACAGTGTTAGAGCACTGCTCTGGGACTGGAAACTTATCTGCCTCTCTGCCACTATCTCTCGCTCTGTGCCTTTTAAATATCCCCTGAATCATAATCCATGTGTGCCGTTTAATTTATCATTCGATCTGTCTTTATCTGTGCAGATGCTGGGAGCTGAGTGCAGGAAACATCAAATGGATCTACCAGGTCCCCATTCTGACAGCCATTGGGGTGAGTAAAGCGATGTGAAAAACTGTCAGGCTCTTAATAAACACGGCGTGAGAACCAAGTGACAGCCTGGGAAACAGTTCAAAGACTGAGGCAGTTTTCCCTGAGGAGGAGAAATCGTCTAACTTTACCTAAACTTTCTCTTTCCTGTTATTCACCACTGCAAGATGAAAAGCACTTTGGCAAAGAAGGCAAATGTCAGAAGAACTGGCAAGAATATTACCATAATTACAACGTGCATGTGTGTGCTTCTGTCAGTTCTGCCAATTACTGGATGCAGACAATAACATGATTCAGACATGGGCACAGTCAGGAGAGACCGAAGCATCTCAGTGGGGGTGCCTACATGTTAACCACATTTCGCCTTTCTAGTTCATTATGTTCATTTAGAAATGATGAATTTAAAAAATTGGATTAATTTATCACTTTCAAATTGAAGTGATGGTTTACAGCTGCTGCTATTAACTATTCAGACACTCGACTGCCAGGTAAACATTAGCCATGCATACAGGGAGTGATGTACAGTGGCCCCAAAAATATTTGAACACTTAAAAGGAATGGCATTGCATTAGATTAAAAAAAATATCAGACTAGGTGGTGTCTCTAGAGCTTTTCTCAGAAATAGCTTTCTTGGTGTTTTTGCTCTGAAAATGTGTTTTTAGTCCTCCTCAAGTTTAAACCCATTGTCAGAGTAACTGTATATATCATCACATTAACTGTGAACATACTGTACTTCAGTTTGACTAATCAGTTTTTAAACAATACATTTATTACACACTATACTGTATGAATGAATGAATAATGAATGAATGAATGATGCATTTATATAGCGCTTTTATTGTGTATTAC